>CM064328.1:7351581-8551581 GCA_032595735.1 Pelochelys cantorii
TCCTGAGTAACAAGAGTGAATTATTTTGGGGTAGCTCTATGTGGGTGGGGTGGGAGGATTTGTGAACAGTTTGGATAGTGTAAAAATGTTGTGCACAGTACAGAGCCTAAATTCATTCCAGCAATGAGAGATTTTAACAACAGTTTTATTCCCCTTCCCAGAATAAGTATCCCATGTAAAGCCAAGCTACAAACCTCAGTGTGTAAAGGCTGCGTGTTCAGCTCATGTATTCACCGTGGCCCAGTCCCCTCTATTGGGGAATCCCGGGGTAGAGCAGGCTGCTGAATGCGCTTGGTGACAGTGGCGTAAGCAGACTGGGATGGGGGGAGGGAGGGAGGGCGGTTAGGGTGAGGAGGCAAAGACGGGAACAATCAGGGCCACCTCTCCCCACTTCCAGCACCCTGGGGGGCGAGGAGGGGTAAAAAGTGGACCCCTACCTGCACTGTGCCCCTGCCTGTCATTCTCCTGGCGGGTAGGGGTAGGGCATTAGGGCATGCCCAGCTCCAGCAGAAGAGAGGGGGTCAGGCCACAGGGGCTTGGTCCAATCTGCCCACCCAGTGCTCCTGCCAGAGGGTGGGATGGGGCTGTGGGGGCTTGCCCAATCTGCCCACTCGGCACTCCTGCCAGAGAGCAGGGTCAGGCCACGGGTGCTTGCCACGCTCCAGCTGGGGCATGGGGTCAGGGGCTTACAAGCCGCCATACTCAAATCCCACTCCCGGGCAAGAGCAGGAGGAGTAGAACAAGTCCCCGACCAGGCTCCATACCAAGCCCCATGCCCTGATCCCGGATTCCAGCCCTGACTCCCGTGGCCTGACCCCTACCCTGCTCCCTGGCAAGAATGTCAGACCAGCTAAGCAGGGCAAGCACTGTGGCAGGAGTAAAGCTGGGATCTGGGGGATGGGTCTGGATGATAAGTGGATGGGCCACGGCCCACTCAGGCCCACCTTTGGCTACGCCACAGCTTGGTGGTCCAATATTCAGGTACTCAAAAGTATATTTTTAGACGCATAAAGCTAGATTTTAGCTGTTGGACTCATTAAAGTCAGTGGAAGCCATGCAGCAAAAATAGAATCGACTGCATTAGAATGCATCTCTGCATGCTAGGAGAGGAGCAGCTTGGACTCTTTTATAGACTTTCAGTCTGAAATGGGGTTGAAATGAAGGGAAGCCACGTGTACTGAGCTCAGCATTTTACACCTGATAGTCTTATAAGTGAATCTGCCCCACGTCTTCTGGAAATTGCCCTGTAATAGCTGCCCATAGACACATGCCATTCACTTGGAGAGAGTCTCTGCGGTTGCATTTCAATGCTGTTCATTAAGCGTGACTGCCACCGGGATCTATTGCCGCTTCACAACATTGGCTTCTGGGGTCAGGGGTTGAAGCTGCTCTGACGTTTGCTGACGCACACCTAACCTAGGAAGGGGAGAAATATGGACAGGCTGTAGACATGCCTCCTTTCTGGAGAGAATCTTTTAACAGAATGGTGCCAAGAATCCTGACAAACTTTTTATTATTAAAGTGTGAACTTCTGAATGGTGTCCTGCGTTTTAGTAGTTCAGCGACTAAACTGCACCCAGACCAGCTTAACTCAGAGGTAGGAAAATACTATGCCATTTTTGCTTTCTAATGGTATATACAGACAGCCTGCTTTTCCAAGAAGAAAAAGGGTGTTTGGAAGGGTATTTCTGCTGGAGGGGTTTGTTGGTTTGGTTTGGGTTTTTTACAGGTCTTTCTTGCGAGACTAAATGGAGAACTGGTAGAAATCTGACATCATAAATACAGATGAAATCAAACCTCATTAGTTAAGGAAAGATTATTTTTATTCAGATCATTTAAAATTCTTTTTGAGGGATAGCTTGTTTTATCATCACCTGCTTAGCTTACATGATTGAGATACACTTGGAATAAAAATAAAACTCTTGCTTTACGATTCAATAACTCCTCCTGTTATCCTTTAAATAAGAGCTGAGAGTTCTCAAAGTGTACATTTCTGAAACCTTTAGGTCTTCCACAAAATCAGGGGAAGACCAGATTTGACACTTGTGATACTTCCAAGGTTTAAAAAAACCTCTCGAGATACTTTCTGGCTTCCTCAATAAGCATCAAAAGATACAAAACCTACTTGCTAGTTTTCCTTTTACAGATCCGCTCTTGGTTCTATGTCTTCTTCCTGAAGTTACTCTGCTTCTGCCAGAACCCATTTTCGTTAGCCTCTCTTGGCCACACCCTGATGACATAGGTCCCTAGATCCAGTGTTGCTATGGAGTCCTCTACAGTCAGCACTCCAAAAAATATCAACTCTTCGCAATCCACTGGTGTTAACAGTAGCATCCTGTGCAAGTCCCACGTTGAGTAATCCATTTGTGCTGGGCTGAATTCCCCCTAGCAGTTTCAACTGGACAAAGTTTTCTTCATTTCTTGGCCTAAATCCTTGTGTGACATTGCTGTGAACACACAGCTGCTACATTGCCCCCTAGAGGGAGCTGCCCTTCACTGATGGGTAATGATTCCTTAGCTCTGTTTTTAAAAGTATATGGCAGGGCTACTCAACTTTGGGGGCCACAGTGATACAGCACATGCTGAGGGCCGCAACTTAAGTATGGTTGCATATACCTGCAAATATATATGCAAATATATGCAAATCGCTTCTTTCATACTGACAGGCATGAATACAAAGATTAAGGCAAGACTACACAACACGCAGGCCCCATTTAAGTCAGTTCTGCTGATATTAATAAAATTCAATATTTACCTGATTTCCACCCATATGACAGCAGTTTTAATGAGCAATGACAGTCCAGGAATTTGACTACTAAAACACATATCAACAGAAGACCATTATATTGACTACTTTTTTGTTTTGGCTCCCACCTGCAGGTCGCATGTTGAGCCCTGCATAAATCCAAACGCACTGCGGGCCGTGAACAAATATCTGAGCACCTTTCAGTAGTAACTATCCATCAGTCACGTGGTGTTTGTTCTCCAGAGGGGCAAATGTGTGCAGCAGAATATCTTGGTTGTCAGGGGTTTAGTTATTAAATAAATATACCAGTTGCTGTGTATTTATGTTAAAGTCATAGAAATGCCCCTTGCAGCAGGAAAAGTGATGACATTTGTGATGGTCCTTAGTTCCTGGGGAAGCTGATTCCACAGTCTGGACCACCCATGGAGAAAGGTCTGTCTCCTGTACAGAGGAGCTTAATTCTGACTATTGAGATTTCCATTGTGTCAGAGGAGTGAAGTTATCAATCATGGTCTTTGCCCCGGACCTTTGGATAGTCTTTTAGGTATCCTGGAGCCAGGGCATGGAGCGCTTTGAAGATAATGCCCAGGATCTTGAACTTCATACAGATTCTGTAGGAAGTAAAAGACAGGTGTGTTGTGCTCTCAATAATCCGGGTGGCTGAGGACACATGCTGCAGTTTTTTGTACTACTTGGAGTTTCCTAAGTGCTGTATGTTGCATTGCTGTAGTCCAGGTGAGAAGTGGTGAAGGCAGGAATAACTGATGCCAAGTTTTCTTCTGCCAGGATGACATGAAGTCTCCTAGTCAACTGGAGATGGCAGAAAGCATTGCTTGCAGTTCTTGTGGTGTGAGAGCTTAGCATCCATGAGGAATCAAAGAATATTTCTAAACTCTAGACTAAATTGACCAGTTTTGGGTGTGAAACTTCAACCCAGGGAGATTGCACAGCCCTCTGAATACTTTCCTGTGATCATCGGGTGTACCAAGTATTCTAGGGCGATGAGATAAGCTAGCACGGAGTTTGCAGTGTCGTCCAACCAGGTCTTGGTGATACAAACTAATATCGGGCACTTCATCACTGATAAAGTCATGTATTGTCCGTTGCTTGTTAGTGGCAGATCTAGTGTTGATCAGCCTCAAACAGGTTTCTTTTTCCAGCTTTTCAGCTTTTCCTTGAACAGTTTCTCTGCATTTTAACTGTGACAGCAGAAGTAGTAGATTTGGCATGGAATGTTCCAAGAGGAGGGCTTTGCCAGATGCCCTGGGCATGTATGTTCCAAGGGCATCTGCTTTGCCCGATGCCCTAGGAAAGTCAGGTCTGTTGGGTATCTTTCAGTGCTATAACCTCTCTGGAAGGGGTGGGGATGGAGCACTGTGTTCTTTGAATAGTGGTAGGTGTGCTGCAAACACGGTGGCACAACAGTCCAGGAATTAGTAGTAAATGACCATAATATTAAGGCTGAGCTCAGCTGAGCTTCAGCCATCCATTTCTTTGGCATACACTGTCTGTTGTCATGATGCCCCTTGCTGCTGTTACCTGCTTTGGGAGGCAGGTAGAGAGGAGAGAGGAAAAGAACAAGCCCTTCCCTTTAGTCTTGGTTGAAGACTTCTCCAGACTCATCCACCTCCTGGCCAGCGGGTGAATAAGTCTGGAGAAGCGGGGCTGGGGCGTCTTCCACATGAAGGAACAGGTCCCTTCGGCAGCCCCCTTCCCTGAGGCGACGACGCAACTAAGGGACGGGCTGGGGGAGGAATCACAGCCTCACTTTCACCTTTGGAAGCTGAAAGAAATGTTCTGCAAAGTAAAAAGCAACCAAAGGTCCCTGCTGCCGTTTGCACGAGGGGCTGGCCATGTGCCAGGCTGGGGAAGGAGGAGGCTTGCAGGAGAGCAAAAATGCAGTGCCTTTGGGGGCTCCCAGGAGACACTGCTGGGGTTGTCAAGTGGCCATTTTTTTTTTTACCAGAATGCCCAGTTGAAAAGGGATGCTGGCACTGCTAGCCAGACTGGTAAAAGTCCGGTCTGCAGTGCTACAGGGCTACGGCAGGCTAATCCCTACCTGTTCTGACTCCACACTGTGCCCCAGAAGCAAGCAGCAGGTCTGTCCTTGGGCAGGGGCACCAGCTCTGCACTTCCATTGGCTGGGAATCATGGCCAATGGGAGCTTTAGAGGCGGTGCCTGTGGGCAAGAGCAGCACGCAGAGCCTCCTTCCCCCGCATATATGAGCCAGACTTTGTGGCTACTTCCAGGACACAGCACCGAGCCAGGACAGGCAGAGAGTCTGCCTTAGCCCTGCTTGCCTCTGACGAGGAGCTGTCCAAGGTAAGCTCCTACCCCAGCCTTGGGTACACCCCTCCCCCCCCCCAATCTGGAGCCCCCTCCTGCACCTCAAACCCGTCTGAGCTCAGTGAAAATGAGGAGGAGGATGGAGGAGAGTGAGCCAAGGAATATAGTGAGGGAGTGGGACCTCCTGGAAGGGGCGCGGTTAGATTTGTGCAAGTAGAAAGTTGCTAACCCAAGCCACCGCCAGAGTCCACTGCTGCTGCTGAAGGGTGGGAAGAGAATGCAATCTGGGTGACTCAGTAGTGACGCTGCCAACTTTTTGTACGGCTTCCAGTGATGCCCAGCAGTCTGCCTTAATTACACAGTTTTAGTGTCTTCATCAAAGAAAAGTATCCACTGACCCTGCCCCCTACGCTGTCCCAATAGCTTGGCCCTGACGCCGGATGATTTCTGTCCCTTCCAAACCGCTGTTTTACAAGTAGTATTTACACTGTGGTTCCAAATCTGGATATTCTGGATGTTACCCTCAGAGGGGCCCTGACCTTAAGCCAGCCTTTTGGGGGAGCTCACATTGCTAATAAAAATACCCCCCAGGGATCAGGGGCAGCTACCTCTTCAGCTGTCACTTCCACTCTCTGCCCTGTCAGCAGCTGCACCCTGCAGGCTGCCACGGCCAAGACTTCAAACCACAACCCTGGTGGACTATACTTTTAACTAGCTGCCCTCCCCAAGGGCAATACAGACCTTTTCTGCACTAAGGAATGCCGAGCTGGCTCCATTGGAAGCGGCTGTCTCTATTCGATAGCACGTTACCTTCTTCTATGGTCATTACAAGAATCTTTTTAGTGGCTATGCAGGTTCCCCCCTTGCTGGATGGTCTCTTCAGATTTGACCTTTCTATCTTTTCAGTCCGTTACTAAATTGCACGTAACAACTTCTTAGCCCATTTCTCTCTCATGTAATATCCTGTGCTTTTGGTCTCAGCTTTTTGCTGAAGAAAGGGTTATAGTGCGGAGGGAAAATAAATAGGGAGGCCTCAACCCATGCCATCAATAAGGCAGCGGACTGTAGAGAGAGCACTTCCTGCTCCACCAAATGTCAAGGCTGCTGTTCAGTTAGAGGCACTGGAGTGTGAGGTCTCATTTTAGTAAGGGCAAAGGTGACTCTCTTTTCACTTTCCCTCTCCTTTTCCTTGATGGGTTTTAACCTGTGGAAAAATTAAAGTCCAGACAAGCGAGGTTTTTCTCGGCTTTGGCATTGTTTTCAGTTTGCTGTCTTTTTCTTCTCGAGAGAAAAAGTAACCTTGGCATAGAAATTATTCAGGGTACAAACTCTCCATCATGGAAGATGTTTTTAGCAGTGATTTAGGTCGGGCAATTTGTTTTAGTTTTGTCCCCCAGTCGGTCTCCTTTTTTGCTGCTCTGATGTGAAGACTTTCTCCAGGCTGAGAATTTCTTTCACTTGGGGGTGATTTTTTTTTTAGTAATCCTCCAAGATCCTGAGGGGTTTTTCCTCCCCAAGATAGCATATGTTTTCATGGGCATAATTTTAGCTTAGGTGTAAATGTCACCTATGCTAAAGGATGCTTAACTTCCCGCCAATCAGGTAGCTAAATGTCTAAACCCGAGGTGTCCAACCAGTTCTGAAGCAGTAACCACTATAATGGCTACTGCTATAGCAAACTAGCCACTTTATTCTGAATAATTTTGAGCCAACTCACCACAGTCAATTGGCCAAATAGCCATATGTGACTAGCATGTTGGACACCGGGGGTCTAAGCACTGGTCACACTCCCATAAGGAGAAATAACTGCCAGCCTGGCTCTCCCTGTGACTGACATGCCAGTCATATCCAGCACTGCAGAAAGCACAAGGTCAGTGTCCAGTCTGCCTCAGTCCCTTCTGTTCAGGTTTTTACACTGCAGTTGTCACCACAGCCTCTTAGGGAAAAATCCACAAAGAGGGCCTAGGGTCCCAAGTGCTTAACTTTTAGGTGCCTTGCTGCACTGGAATCAACCTCAAATTAAGCACCTGGTGGCCATATACAGTGCATGAAAAGAGTTTGGTGCCTACAGAGGGGATTTCCAGCAGGCCGAGCAGCAACTGGTTAAATTAGCCAGTAGGAAATGCTAAGGAGAGGTCTGTGGGCTAAGCCTCACACCCAGAGGTAAATTGACACCTATTAGATACTTATTTCTGCTTGGGAGTCACAGCTGTGAGCTTGCTCTAGGAGTTAGGTCCTTAACCAGCAGCGCAGATCATGGAAACCAGTGTGTATGACCCAGTGTGTTACAGCCAATAGCCCATAGATTAGCCAACTCACCTGGGAGGAGTGCAGCCCTGTTTTCAAATTCCTGGTCCCATATCTCAGGTCTGTGCCCCAACCACCCGACTAGACTATTCTGGGCTGGGGCTTAGCTGGTCCATGTTGTATAGATCTATGTGAAGTGCAGCAGGGATGGGAACCTGGGTCAGTGAATGCCCTAACCATTGAGCTATAAAGTCAATCTCTGCCCCACTGAATATTGAATTCAAACAAAGTGGAACAGCTCCAATGGAAGAGATTGAGCATCTCGTCCCCACAACCCCTTATAGACTAGGGGTTAGGACAGGGAGACCCAGGGTCAAGTCCCAGCTCTAAATCAGGTAGAATGGGGGTGTGAAAACAAGGGTCACATGGGAGTGCCCTAACACTGGCTTATGGGCACATATGCTTCCGTCCAGAAAATTCCTGAGCTGGTTGCCCCCACAGTTTTTTGCGCAAGGCCCAATCCTTGAGGTGTGCTCTGAGGAATGTCAGCTTGGACATTGCTCCCTCCCAGGTGTCGTAAGGAGGGGAAAGCCATGTGTACAAATCCACCCAGCTGGGACTTAGGTGTGAGCTCTTGGGATGTCAAGATCTAGGTGGTTTTGCATGAAATGCACTGGTGGAAACTTAGGCGCTAGGGACATTTTACTGGCAGTAAGTTACGGGCCTGGGGAATTCAGGTGCCTGCAGGGTTAGGCAGCAGCAAAGCAGGCCAGAGTGAGTGAGGATTTATCCCAAAAGGAATCACTTCAACAGAATCAGTTGAAAGCATCCAGAGTCAGAATATCACTTTCCTTTCTGCAGCCCTCCCATTCCCTTCCCCCATATTTCTAATGGAAAAGTTTGGTGCCGCTGCCTCTAGGAACAGGGTGTGATTTTTATCACTGGCAGGAGTTCCTGGAGTTGCTCACTGGTACTGGGATGCCTCTGACTTTAAAGTGTTTGGTTTGTGCACTGCCCTTGTATTATGAAGTCCTGCTGCCATTTATGGAACAAATACTGCCCGCTAAGCTTATTCACGGACAGGCTTTTTAAAAAACAAACATTAAAGTTAACCACAGCAATGTACCTAACCATGGCAAGTTATTGCAAATACTGATTAACCAGCTGCTGTAATTTAACTGCAGAATCTTTCTAATCAGTGAGATTGGAGGCTTGGGCCAAAAGAAATCTGATGAGGTTCAACAAGGACAAGTGCAGAGTCCTGCACTTACAACAGAAGAATCCCAAGCATTGTTACAGGCTGGGGACTGACTGGCTAAGCAGCAATTGGGCAAAAAAGGACCTGGGGATTGCGGTGGATGAGAGTCTGGATATGAGTCAACAGTGTGCCCTTGTAGCCAAGAAGGCTAATGGCATATTGGGGTGCATTAGTAGGAGCATTGCCAGCAGATCTAGGGAAGTGATTATTTCCCTTTACTCGGCACTGGTGAGGCCACATCTTGAATATTGCATCCAATTCTGGGACTCCCACTACAGAATGGATGTGGACGTATTGGAAAAAGTCCAGTGGAGTGCAACAAAAATGATTAGGGTGCTGAAGCACATGACTTACAAGGAGAGGGTGAGGGAATTTGGACTTATTTAGCCTACAGAAGAGAGGAGTCAGGAGGGTTTGATAGCAGCCTTCAACTACCTGAAGGGGGGCTCCAAAGAGGATGGAGAGAGGCTGTTCACAGTAGTGATGGATGGCAGAACAAGGAGCAATGGTCTCAAGTTGCAGTGGGGGAGGTCTAGGTTGGATATTAGGAAAAACTATTTTACTAGGAGGGTGGTGAAGTACTGGGATGGGTTCCCTAGGAAGGTGGTGGAATCTCCATCATTAATTTTTAAGTCCTGGCTTGACAAAACCCTGGCTGGGATGATTTAGTTGAGATTGCTCCTGCTTTTAGCAGGGACTTGGACTTGATAGCCTCCTGAGGTGTTTTCCAACCCTTTGATTCTATGATCAACTCGCATAATGATAATCACATCCCCCAGCCTAGAGTCTGTCCGCTATATGCTTGTGTTTTCCCCAGTCCTTATTCTCTTGCAGACTGAGGGTTAAATTCATGTAGGCCTGCTACACCAGAAATGTCCACTGGTTTAACTTAAATTGCTTTATTTCTGGTTCAATGCCCTATTTTGGATAATGAATTGATATAAACCTGCACTAAGACATTTTTAGCCTGAAATCAGAGGATCTAAATAGGAACTTGCACCAGTTAAACTAAAATAGTTTTTTAAACCAAGTTAGAGTGGTGCAGTTTACTCTTAGAGAGAAGGCCTTAGTATTCATGTTAGTGACTTGGAGACTGAAAAAACTCAGAAGCCTGTAGCCCTAATACAATTCTCACTCTCCTACTGCTGCTAAGTTATGGGAAATGAGTTTGACTTCTCATTTGCTTAAAACCACAGTGTTTTAAAAATTGTATCTGTTCCTGCTGTAAAAAAATCTGTATATGAGCCCTATGGAAGCACATATAGCCATTCCCTCAGCTAGCCTCGTGTGGGGTTTTCTGGTGGCTTGGGGGCAAGTATTGGATTACAGCACAAATGCAGGGGCCTGTATGCTGGCAAATGGGCACTGGTGTAAAGAGACTACAGCCTGCAGATTAACATAATTTTTAAATTGAAAGAATATTCAATTTAAGTTCTCAACTCGTACAGCTCTTTCAAAGGAGCGGCAGTTGCCACATTCAACTTGAAAAAGCCTTGGAGAAATCAATTAGCAGCAAGAAGGCTCTTGAAAGAATAACAGGGATTGACAGAAAGATAGTGGAAATGTATGAGCTTGTTAACATCATTTTAAAGAGCTACCCCATTCATCACAGTACTGCAGCATTCTAATGTTTGTGAGCAGCATGCTCCCAGGAATGTCTGCACTGTGCTTTGCCAATGGATACTGCATCTATATTGAGTCTCACCCACCATGGTACTCCCAGCCGCGTATAGAGTGGAATACAATAGTTACAGGATATAGTAACGCTATGGCAAAAGTTTAGCACAGGGAGGGAAGAACAGCAAAGCCAGTTTAGTCTGCGCCGGCCGATGAGGGAGACTGAATGTAGTTAAAAAACTCTGGACCGATCATAGAATACTAGGACTAGATGCCCTATGGTGTTTTCAAAGACCATCCAAGAGAAGAATCTGTTTTATATCTCATTTCAACTGCTGGTACCGTGTGTGTCCTGTAGCATCACTGCTTCAAATGAACAGTGCCCCATCTACTGAATTTTCCGCTAGACCTGCTTCACACGCAGAGGACAGAAAATTATATTCCTTATAATCTAATCTGGCAAACCCTTGCCCCTCTCAACGTTTCAGCCTGAAGAAATTCTGGAGCTTCTCTTAGCTCTTGAGGAAAAAGTTCTTCAGTGAGTGACCCAAGTTGAACAGGCTCTAATGCTTTATATGACAGATTCTAGCAGTAGCTGCTAAAGGACTTGAAAGCTGTAGGCTGGAGCTATGAAGTAAGTTGCCAAACTTTTCATCTCACCTGTTCCAAAACTTTGGGTACAACTCAGACAGATCTGCTCCCATTAGCTCAACCCTGAGACCCCACTGAGACAAGACAGTTAATTCCTCCTGGATCTATCTTCAAATGACGTACATTTTAAAACTACGTTTGCTACAAATGCTGATGACACCTTGGGAACAGGCATCCAAAAAGCTTCCATTCTATCATAAGTTGCCCCTTTGAGTCTAGTTACAACTATTTCCTGGCAATTGTAGGTCTCACAGGTCCTGTGGGGTATCTGAAAGAATTAGAAGCAAACCCCTTGTCTTCCCCATCCCTGTTCCTTTTTGTCATCTGGATGAAGAAATGAGGAAATTTATTCCTAAAATGCACTGATAGTGAACATGTTGCTGGGATTAGTTTTTAAAAAACAAGCAATAGCAGAAGATGGAATTACATTGTTTGAATTTTCCTATAAGGGAGGAGCTAGTAAAGACCTTTTCACACCATCTTACCCCTCTGCATATATAGTTTCCTAGTCCCAATTCTAAAAACCAACATGTTTGAAAGCATCTATAATCCCATAGCCAACCTGAACCCATCCTGCCTGGGCAAGTGTCTTTGGAAGAAGCACTTGCATGGGAGGTCACTATATGGAGCTTTCTCAGTACACTGAGATGATTGCTGAACAGGCTTGGTGCCTATTAACATTTTACAGGGAGGGGTTACACAACTTCTGGAACAGAAATGGAAACACCCTAGGGCTATGTCTACACTGGCGGGTTCTTGCACAAGAACCTGCAGAGCGTCCGCACTGCCCACCTGCTCTTGCACAAGAAGATTTACAGTATGGTGTCGGAAGACAGGGCTTCTTGCACAAGAGCTACACTTTTCTAATAAGTGTAAGGCCTCTTGTGCAAGAGGGCAGTGTGGACACGCAGCAGGGGTTTCTTGCACAAGAAAGTGTCCACATTGCCATGGATGCTCTTGTGCAAAAGCACATCTCTTGCACAAAAGCACATGGCTGTGTGGATGTGTTCTTGCGCAAGAACCCACCAGTGTAGACATAGCCTAGGAGAGCAGAAGTCCACCCATTGTATGTTAAGTTGGGGTGAGTCATGTGCTGGTGGGTGGGCTCGACCATAACTGGCTGAACCACACTTACAAGTTAAATTTCAGAGAGGTAGGTGTGTTGGTCTCTTTCTGCAAAATGAGGAGTATTGTGGCATCTTAAAGGCTAGCCACTGGCATGGAATAAGTGTTTGTGAGTTGCCATTCAAGTGCAAAAACCCTTCAAAAATGTGAAATTGCTGAGCTGGAATTTGTATGCTAATTTGACACCATCAGAATGGGTCTGAATAGGGTCTGGCATAGGAATTCTCACCTTATTCACACCCACCCTGATGTCACATGCCCATCTCTCTTCATGCATCTGACAAAGCAAGTTGCAACTCATGAAATCTGATGCCATAACATAGTTGTTAGTCTTCAAGGTCCCACCACACCTCTGGTGTTTATTTAGAGGGGTGGCTATACTTCCAAGCTGTGCAGTCTCCCCCACACCTGTTATTTAAACCCTCCTACTCCCATCTTCCAGCACTGAGGTGCAGCATGGCACTCCAGATGGGGAACAGCAACTAGTTCGCTATCCTGTCAGTCTGTGGTTAAAAAGAGTTTAAAATGTAGCAGATACTTAACTAGATTTGGGTTCAGCATGAATCTGTAAGAGCTGGTTGTAATTATGGGTATTAGAGTCCAAGTGACCCATTCAGAAAATGGTTTTTAATCCCACCTCATGCACTTGATACCATAAAAGCAAGGGCAGAAGCCTTGCTGTTAGGCTCAAGCTGTGTGGTGCAGTAAGAACCATTTCCATCAGCCAACACAGACTTAACCTTCTGTTGTTAGTGATTGAAGAGATGCTTACTTTCTGCTAGGGGTGTTTACTTTGGCATTCCCTATTTTCTTCACAGCACGGAATAGGCTTCCCCTTCTTGTCTAGGCTGTTTAATCCCCGCATTTTAACCTTTTGAAAAGAATGCACTTCATACATGTTAGCATGGCTATTTTGAAAGAGGCTATTCGAACCTCTAGATATTGTTTCAGTAATTAAGAGTTAGGGACTATGCACAGTGGTAGTCACATACCTAGCCCTAACATGCTTTTAGTCCCTAAGTTTTCATTCAGAGGAGCCTGAGCATAAAAGTGTTCTGAAACCAGAAACTCTTGGACTGTACTTGTTAATATGCACCATATTACACCAAAGTAGTAGATAAGTTAGGTTCAGAAGGAATTATGAACTGGCAACAGCTTTCACTAGGGCCTTCCACTATTCCTTTCATGTAGGTGATTTCATGTTTTATGACCAGAGTAGGGACAAAGATGGTTGCATAGAAGCCTTTTATTAAAATAAAGATACAGAGTCTGAGGTAACAAAAGCACTCTCAAATATAACAGCCTACAGAACATGGAAAGAAGTATGTCAAAAAGAAATACATTTTAAAAGAATCATTTCTTCAAAAAAGCAGGTTGAACGGTTTTGTAGCCTAAAGGTGGTTAACAGAAAAAAGTCAGCTTGTGCTATTTTCTAAGAAATATCATGAGATGATCTACTTAACTTGAGTCAAACACCAGCAAGTAGTAAAATTGGGCAATATTTTATTGGCAGAAGAATAGGCCAAAGCATAAATAATTTCATTGTTTGGAGAAGGATCCTGTCATTAAGACAAACATCCCAGACACTCATTCTCAGCTGCTTGAGCCTGTCTAACTCTATCCCTCTGAGTAATGTTGAACCACCTGGAAAGAACCAATTGTTATTCTAGCTAATGTACTTGTCCGGGCAGCATGTAGAACAAATGTTTGCACTCCTCTCACTAGCTTCCAGGCCAGCAACTTCCACCAGCATGAAATTTGTTAGAAGATTTAAGGTTTTCCCTCTCCTCCCTCCCAAATGTCTTATAAAGGAGAGTTTTGGCTGAGAGTTCTTGCAGCAGCTGTGATTGGTGATATTGGATATTCATTTGTTATTTGATGGTTACAGCTAGAGCTCAGATAACATAAGTCTACAAGGTATCTATGAAGTGCAGCATTTTACAGTGGAAGGATCACCAAGTCCTGGGGGAATTCTCCACTTCTGTGCAGCCCTCTAGGGCTTCCCAAACAAATGAGTAAGTATCATGGATTATATTGTAGGGAAAGTTCTACTAGAAGAATCTCTCAGGTGAGGGAATGCAGAACTTTTTACACTGCAGTCAGAGCTCTGTGCCAGAATGGGAGAGAGGATGGGATAGAGAAATGGAGACATCTCTTGACCTTGTCCTCCTGTAGATGTACTAGCTCTGATTGATTAAAAAAAAAAAACAGTTCAAACAATTTTTTGCTATTATTTCCAAGCACTGGTCTCTCTTCATATACAGTGCTATTGTGAAGTCTTCACATCAGTTACCAATCCAAAGAACAATGCCGTTTTGGGAGAAGGAAGCAGGTATCTCCCTCCCAACATGCCTGTGTGTTGACAAGGGCTCCAGTACGGCATAGGTCTACACAGACTAGAAGATGATGGAATAGAGCCCCCCCGACAGTCGATTTTATGGGACAGGAATGAATTGCCCAAGATACTGTAGCCTACCTCCAAACCAAAGTTAAAATAGAGCTTAGGATGAGAAGAGCAGTGGAAGGAAAACTAGGGCTAAGCTAGTTGGTTACCTTCCTGGAAAGAAAGGCTTTTAGAAAGAGTAAGATATCATCCCATTTCATACAGACGCATTAACCATTTTCAGACAAATTGAAAATTAGAGCGTTCCTGTTTACTTGCAATTATTCCAGTTCAGTCCTTTTCATTCCAACCCTCTCCCCCCCACATCAGTGGTTTTGTGCCAGCCATTTTAACAGCAGGCAACTTCAGTCTAAACTACTTAAAGTGATGATGCACATATTCTAACAATTTGGTATCCTACTCTTTGTGTTTAAGAATGCATTTCCATTCGTCTAGGCAAGAATATTCTATTCACAAAGATGAAAATACATTGTTTCTGAAGGAATTGGTTTAGTTTATCCGGAAACAATCACTCTTTAGTTCCATGGTATTTGACCATGTAATGAAGGAAATACACGAAAAGATCTAAGCACTGCACAAGGCAATTCCATGTGCTGTACCAAGGACAGGTTATCCTGGAAGGGACACTTCTGAGCACAGCCACCAAGTTGATAAGGCTGGCAGCCCCACTCACCAACATCACTTGTAGATTAGTGAGGAAGGATCAATCTATGTAGGCCTTGCATATTAAAATTACTATATAAATAAATAATGGTTCCTTTATATACAACCATTGGGGCAAAGGGGAAGCAGGAAAGATTAATTCTACCCAGTTTCTCAGGGTAGAACCATTCATCCAAAGAGAATTCCAAGGTATTGGTCAGGATTCCTATGTGATAGCAACAATGGAACACAGGACCCATGGAAGAAGCCAGTCAGAATCAAAGACCTCACCATCACAACTTTCAGAAGGATTTTAATTAGACTAGCATTCTAAGGAACAAGGATTATTTCAGATGACATTTTAGCAAGGAGATTCAGTTTCAGTTCCAGCCTAGACTAGCAGTAACTGAAAGCTTATCATCTAATGACCAGTTAATGGTTAAGACCTATGCCTAGGGTACAACTTTCAACATAGCTAAGCCACCATTGCACTGGTTCAGAGGAACACTTATGAAATGAGCTATCCTGTCTCCTCAGAGGACACTCCTGAAACAGGTGACAGACAGCCATATGCTGCTTTGTGGGGGAACTTGCACTGCCACTGCTGTACCTGCAATTCAGAGAGGGGACATCAGTCTTCAGATTTACTGTTAGAAACATTGACCACCATGGAAATGTCAGTATGACAGTCTTCTACAGCATCCTTTATGCAGAAATCCCACCAGTTTGTGTACAGCTCATTTCCCTAGTACAACCTCTCCAACCTGACAGGGGTCTTGGCACTAACATCACATCCATTAGCTTAAAAATGCAGTGTCAAGTGACAGTAAACAATCCAACACTGATCTGATAGCTAGCATACTGCTGGGCACAACAGTGCTCAGATTATAACTTTCGGGGGGGGGGGGGGGGGGGAGCTATGATTACCAACCCTAACAGGCAACAGTGCTGCAGTACGAGAGTGTGCAGTATTTCAGTAAGCAAGCTGGCATTTTCATTGCTGAGGAAAGGATGCAAGAAAGGCAATTGATAGTCTTTTAAAGTTTGGTATCAGTCTCTATTGCAGCTCATTTCTACCAATGTTTCTGCAGCCTACCATAGAGAACAGTCTTATAACTGACAAATAGAGGTAGCAATTAGAAAGTTAGAGAATTAGCCTAATTTCCAACAGAATGAAGTGTTTTGGTCACCAACCTACTAACAGCTTTCTGCTTCCTCACTGCAATGTACAAGACATGACAAAATTCCTGAAATCTGTACTGTGCACACTTGAGCTTTTAACAAATCTTGCTACTACTGGCTATTCTCCAAAACAAACTAAAATACTCTGAATACCATTCAGGGATTAGGGCCAAGATTTCCAAATGTAAACAAAGTCAGACCTCATAAGCAGCATGGTTTTCATAGGGGCTCAGGAATCGCACAGGGATGCCTTGTAGCAGATTTTATTTCAGGATTGAGGCCTGTTTGGAAAGGCAGCTTCAGGCAGAATTCCACCTGTTTTTGTACAGCATCTTGCCTAGTACAACATAGCCCCTAACCTGATAGGGCTCTTGGCTCTAATGTAACAGTCAACTTTTTATTGCATAACCTAGTTTACATTTGTCTAACACACAAGAGTGTGCCAGACACCGCCTTTTAGGGTGTACCCACATTAGGAAAGTGTAGCAACACAGCAATATAATGGGTTTTTCCACACATTCGGGTGCTTATTAAGGCAAAATAGGTGAATTTAAGACTGGTTTCTTATCTCCAGTTCTATTACCTACAAAAGTGTGGCCCTGTGAGTGGTAACTGCTCAGCATACAATATACTGAACCCAAAATACTCCTCCTGTTGAGCAGCTAGCCTGATGGTGAAGGGTGCAATCAAACTAAAAAGGGGGATAAAAACACCCCAATCTCAGGAATGAATTTAGGCTAATCCAGTAAACATCGACAGCTAGGACTGCAAATTTGAAGTGAGACTAGCCCAATACAGACACCAACCTGATCACACCCTGCTGCTATGAGTACTGGCGCTTTTTCCCATAAGAAATTCTCCTGATTCGAATTTCTAGTTGGAAGGCATCCAGTCTTTCCTTCGGGTTAAACATTAACATGTCATGCAGAAGTCTGCAGAGATCAGCTGGCATGGACTTCTTGTTCTTCAGAGGAATTTGCAGTTCCATATTGGGATTCCCCAGCAGCGCCTCCCCAACAGGTATCAGCTCCTTGCCTTGACAGATGTAGGTTCCTGGGCATAGTTTGGAAAGAGGGAGAAGTCAGATTGGGGAGAAGGAGAATCCATGCAAGACGTTCATCCAACAAACATCATGAGATTACTGGAGGATCAGCAGCATGTGAAACTTCACTTCAGAGGTTAATGCCAGGATAAGTGTTGTCACATACCAGCCCCAGAAGAAGTTTAATACTAAAATAGAAACTATCAAGTTTGTCACATCCCTATTTCTGTACAAGTGTTCATCAAGCAGAAGGACATAGGCAAAAAGAGCTTTTACATCTGGCCTGCACAGGTCACTGTCTAGTGGTTATAGGGATTGCATGCACGGAAAATAGCCTCCCTCCTTCCACATCCATTCTGATTTAATTAGCACCAATGTCAATCCCATCTCTGTAGCCTTCTCCCCCCCCCGGTGTCTTTTTTTCCCCTCCTCAGCATCTGAGAAAGCAAGTTGTATAGCTCATGAAAGTTTATGCTTTAATGCCACTGGACTTTCTATTGTTTGTTGAAACAGACAAACACGGCTACTTCTCAGAAAACTGTCATTTCACTCTGTTTCAGTTTAACCACATGAGTAGACTGGACATTCTAGAAAAGACGCAGGATTTGTTTGGTTCAGATGACTTAGAAATAAGTTAACTGATCAAACAGTGATTCAGTTATTTAAGTCAAACAACTGTTAATAAAAAGTGAGGGTATGTTCCATTTGCCATTATCCAGCTGGATACAGCTTCTCTGCTGCTGTATAAATTAACAAATAAATTCACTGGTTAAAATGAAATAGCTGAATTTCAAAGAGACCACAAAGGAATCTCTGATCAGCCAAGCTGCTCTGCCATAGCAGCAAGCATGGAATAAAGTGACTGATCTGCATACTGAGGTTAGCCAGGCAAGTCTCTCTCTAGTTTGTGAATGGTTATTGAATAAACTTTAACAAAGTCTGTTCATGCCTTCATCTGAGACCTAGAATATTTCTGGTTCTTTAGCCAAGAACTGAAGTGGCTTTTTGTTTCTCTTCAAAATGCCAAGAAGAAAATCTCAGTTCTTAATTCCATTATGGTTGAAAGCTTAAAGCAGCCTCAGTGAATGCCTTTTAATTGAAATTATTAGATCATGTATTTTAGTAAAGAATGTGTACAATTGTATATTGGGCTTACTAGAGGAGGAGTTGAGATGCCTCTGATTAATGTTGACATCAAAGACTGTCCTTGAATGTCACTTTGCCATGTGGCCCTTAAATATACCATCCACATCAGCAAGACAAAGCAAACCAACTATAAATCAACCCATCTCCAAGAAAAGATAGGTTTGCTGCAGGGATAAGTAGTTAGAGTTTTAAAGTGGGGCGAGAGGGAGAGAAACATTAAGCAGGAGAAATACTATGCATGTTTTACCTCCATCAATGAATAACTCAGATGGTACTATGCATTGATGATTTCTGTTAAGCTTGCCTAGCATTATACAAGTTGTCATTTAAGGATGTTAAATTTAGATCCATCAACTAATCGAATAGTCCATGTAATTGCATTGACTATTCAATTAGTCAATAAGGGTGCCTCAAACAGTCCCTCACTGGTCCTGCGCTCCCAGCAGCCCTTGGCTTTTGAAATGTACAAGAGTCCCCCACTGGACATGCTCCCCATGGTGCTTCCGCATTTGAAATTTAGCAAGAGCTCTGCCAGCTCTTGCTACATTGCAGAGGCGCCCTTATCAACTAATCAAATTGTTGATGCAAGTCAGTCAGCTAATTGACTAGTCAACGTAATCTAAATTTAACATCCTTACTAAAAACACTGCATCAATGAAATTTAACTGAGTTTCAGTATTCCTTTTGAATTTATCGAGGTGGTTTGTTTTGGAGGGTTTTGATTGACTGTTAAAGACCAACCACTGGGCTGGTCCCATTTCTGCTGAGCACCTGTTGATTTCCTAACTGCCTTTCCTCAATGGATGGCCAAGTCAGATGACAAATTTCATTCTCTTGACCACACAAGTTTTTTGTAAGTGGAAAAGTAATGGTGATCACAAAAGTTTAACGAAGCTTTTCAAACAAAAGAAGAGTTAAAATAACATGCTTTACACAACATGTTGCTCTCAGGGCTTAAAGATAGGGGAGTCCTGCAAAGAAAGTAGACTCAACATGAGGAAAGGGATAAGGAGTAGGGATGCTGACAAATGATTGGGAGCCAGTGGGACCAGGAGCAGCTAGTCTGGAGCAGCTCCCCCACCAGCCCCCAATTAATCAGTTAATTGGTTAACTAATTAAGGGATTTTTCTCCCTACTAGGGAGGGAGGGGAAGATGGCTTTACAAGTTTCTAGCAATATTTGTAAAGGGGACATGGAGAAATGTTGATGATTCCAGAGGAAGCCACATCCAATACTATCAAAGGGTGGTGATGTGACTATGCCTGGAAGAAGGATCCTCAGGGCTTATAAGACTGGTGGGGATTGGGCAGGAGAATGATCTATAAATTAGGGCTAGTAACTCTCACCAAGCAATTCCTTCTCAGAGTCTCCATCCCTGAAGGTAATCCTCTCTACCATAGCCCAGAAAATGATCCCGAGGGCAAAGATATCAGCTTTGGCAGTATAGCGACCTTCCCACACTTCTGGTGCCATGTAGAAATTTGACCCACAGGCTGAGGAGAAACAATGCTGGTTCACATTCACCTTCCCCTGGCATATCTTACTCAAGCCAAAGTCTGCTACCTAAGACAAGAAGGGGAGAGATTAGGTTACCATTATTACCTGTAACATTCAAAAAAGGACAGAAAGGGAGAGGAGACAAGAGTCAGTAAGTTGTCATTGGTAGCCAAAGCAGAATCTAATGGTGTCAATGAGTTTACATTTCAAATAATTCAGTGCAAGTTAATTTTATTAGTTGGATGTCACTTAGTGACATTTAAGTAGTCTCAATTCCTCATGCCACCCCTGTTGCTTACCAGTCTTCATTTTGACCATGAAGATCCATGGCTAGAGCCCGTATGAAGCAAGAGACAAGAAAACTTGTTGCTTCCAGAACAGCAATTAATGCTAGAGACTACAATACTGAAAATGCTGACAAATGTCTAAGGACTCTATGGGTCCACCAATAAGGAAAGATGCTATATAAACCTTTGCAGACCTTATTTGCAATATCTTCATGCTTTCTTCCTATACTCCCAATCTAATTTGTTCCAGAAAGTAGAAGCCACACCAGGGTTAGCTTCAATCAGGCCAGAACATATCGGAAATCAGGTTATTAAAATGCAATTATTTGTGTAATTGTGTAACTGCCAGGGGGGAAGGGGAAGAGGAGCTGGTGCTCACGGGGAGCTGTCTTAAGCCCAGCACCCACTCGAGTTCTGTTCCATTCTATTCCTTTCCTTTCCTTTCCTTCCCTCCCGCTGCTGCCTCTGTATCAGAGGCAGCAGCACAGGGGGCAGGCAGCTCTGCAAGCACTGGCTTCTGCTTGCTTCCCCACCTCCTATGCAGCTCCATGGAAACCAGCATGCTCAGGGAGCTGGCTTCTGCCTGCCCCGTCCCCAGCAGCGCGGGGGTGAGTTGGCTCTGCAAGAGCAGGTGCTCATGCCTCCCCTTGTGCACTGCTGCCCCTCTGGTGGGGAGCAGGGCGGTGGCGCCAGTGGACCACAGACAGTCGGGGGTGGGGCGTGAGGGTGGGGAAGAGAGAAGATGTGCATGTAGGTAACAGAGGATTAATGAATGAGCCCAGGCCAGAGGTGTCAACACGTTCACATCCCTAATTGAAAGTGTCCCCCTTTGCCAGCAACTGTACACTCTGCAATTTAGTGCAGAAACTCTCTAGCGAGTTATCAAGTATAGATAGCCCTAACACGTCAAGGGCTGAATGGTGTAACTGCATTGAAAAAATGGGTACTGTGATTTCAGAGAGAAAATATTCCACCATTGATCTGAAATACAGTATCTAGGTAGTGGTTTAAAACTGAATCAGTCCTGAATTGTTCGTCTTGGGGAAATGTCTCGTGCTTAAAAAAATGCTCTCAGGATTCCCCCACACCCTCTCAAATTTTCTTCTGAGACTCATAGAAGTTACTTACTCATCCTTTTCTAAAAGCATACAGGGAAGGAAACTGAGTATTACGATGTTATCTAAATGACCAACTCAGTGCAAGTAATATGACTGGCATAACACCTCACCCACATATTGAGTGACAGCAAGGATTACCCTCTTACCTTTACTACAGGACCTCCAGGGCTATGGGAAATAAGAATATTATCTGACTTCAGGTCTCTGTGGACAATCTGATTTCTGTGCAAGAAAGCAACAGCACTGCTCAGCTGCTGCATGAAGCTATTATTCAGCTGAGAGTCTGGAGTGCGAGACAGCAAAAAATCATTCATGTTTCCACCATCACAGAATTCCATCACAAACCAAAGAAAACAGGCAGACTTGGGATCCATGCATCTCCTCCCTTTCAGACAGGTCTCAATCAGCAGCAGATGATTGTCTGATTTTCTGTACTGGCAGCTGATTGTCTGAAAGACTTGGCCACTCTGCAGGATACACTCTTCTAATTGGATCACATTCTCATGTTGGCTCTGGACACTTTGCAGGGCCCAGAACTCTTGCAAAGCCAGTTCCACATTTTCAGGTACATTACACTGCATCCTTTTCACTGCCACTTTGTTTCTGGTGTGACTGACAACTGCCTCATAAACTACCCCATAGCTCCCTCGACCCACTTCCCGTACAATGCTGTACTTGGCTTCTGCAGCCATCTCTTTTTATGGCCCAACGGACAACTGCCAAAAAAGATTTTTGAAGTCATAACACTCTTCGGACATTCACCTGCATCAAAATCCTGAAAGAATAAGACAAGAAAAGTTCGGTAAAAATCTGACAGATGACTCATCCCCAATGCTTCACATGCTTCTGACTGAAGCTTATTATTATTTTAGTGTACTTCATCTTGTTGTGTGTTGCTTGGAGCATAGAAACCTGTTGCGTAGGGATTGGTAGCAACAGTAGGATTTTAAGAATTTAAAGCTTTGTCCATGCTCAATTTAAGAATCACTGTTCAGCACAGTCCTGCTGCACAGTGTGTTACAACCACACTGCAAAATGGCATTGTACAGAACTAAACTGCTGCATCACTGAACACAAGGAACAGTGCTTTATTAAGAAAAAGGTAATCTCCCCTGTACAGAATGCATCCCCCACATAGCTGGTGGTTTCTTGAAGAAGCTAGTTTGCCACCAATGGTTCATCCAAAGGTGCTGAATTGACAGGAACACTAATTCAGCCCTATCCTACCCTGCAGCAGCACCAACACCCACACCCTCCCCCTACCTGCAGTCCCAAAAAATCTCACTGACAAGCCACATTCACCAAGTATTGTTACCCCAATACCAGCTCTTCCCTCTCCCACACTGTCCTCACCCCAGCCCCTGAAGTCACTCCATCCCTCCTCACCTTCTAACTACCCCAGCCCCTCATTACCTTCCTGCAGTCCAGCCCCACGATGGCCCAGCCATCCCCACACTCGCTGCCTCCCCCAACCCCTGCCCAGCCCTTCCCATGGCCCATCCATCACACCTTCTGCGCCCTCCCATGGCCTGGTCATCACCGCACCTTCTGCCTCCCGGGCCCTGTCCGCACCCCCATCACCACATCCTGTGCTCTCCGAAAGAACCCTCCCCAGCCCCCCCATGGCCGGATCATAACCACACTGTGCCCCCCTCTTCCCCACCCATTACCCCATCTGCCCCCCCCAGCCTGCCCACCCCAAGCCTGCCCAGCCCCCCCCCTTGCCCCTCAGGCCCTGCCCAGCTCCCCCTTTACCGCCCAGGCTCTGCCCAGCCCCCCCCTTGCCCCTCAGGCCCTGCCCAGCTCCCTCTTTACCGCCCAGGCCCTGCCCAGCCCCCCCCCTTGCCCCTCAGGCCCTGCCCAGCTCCCCCTTGCCGCCCAGGCCCTGCCCAGCCCCTTTACCGCCCAGCCCCCCCTACCCGTTTACCTCAGGCCCTGCCCTTCTGCCCCCCCAGGCCCGGCCCGGCCCGGCCCGGCCCGGCCCGGCCCGGCCCATTACCGCAGCTCCCCCCTCAACCCCGCCCGCCCGCCCAGCCAGCCAGCCAGCCCACCCAGCCAGCCAGCCAGCCAGCCCGGGGGTAGACCCGGCGCTGCCGTTGGAGTCTTACCCGTCCGGCCCCCGCCGTACTTCGCGCCGCGGCCGCGCGACACAGCCTATTAGCCAGCGCCAGCCAATCAGCGAGGAGGGGGCGGAGCCAACACTTGCGCTCTCTCTCTCTCTCTCAAGCGCAGCTCCCCGCCTCCGCCGAAGAATACCGAGCATGCGCTCTGGAGATCAATAGGGCCTCGCCATGAGGAGTGAGTAGAAAGGAGACTCCAACGCCCAGCATGCCTTGCGCACAAAGCGGCCCTGACTGCTCATACGTGGGACCCATGCATGCTGGGAATCCTTGGTTCAACGAACCACGGGGGCCTGCTAGGGTCATTGGAACGCATGGCATGCTGGGGCCTGTAGTCTCTGTAGACCACCACCCATTTTCTCTTTGTAGCTGGGGCACTGGTGGACTGGAAGTTGCCCAACCCCCATCTGCTCCCAAGGGCTCATCCACTGTCTTTATCCCAGGGCACCCTCACACTGGGACCTGCCTCTCACCCCTGCCATTGCATGAAATAGGCCCCTTTCCCTAACTGGGGTACACCCCATGGGACAGGACCTGCCTGCCAGACAGCCCCCCCCCCACACACACACACCAGGCCACCTTGTACCTTGGAACCCCCACACAACCTCAACGCCTGCTGCCGCCACTCCCCCCATTTCTCCCTCTTCCCATCCACCCGCAAAGCTCTGCCCTCCTGTGCTTTGCCTTCTTCCTCCCCTGCTTCACAACTTCTACACTCAACAGCTCAGCTCCAGCTGGCCTCTCTGCTCCCCATCCTCAGTTATCCTGTGCTGCCCAATACACCCAACCCCTTTGTGTCCTCCTCCTGCTCTCTTCCGTGGCCTCTTCATGCTTCCACCATTTGCTCCTTCAGTTCTCATCTTACAAGGTCCCTTCCCTTTCCATTTCACACAGCCCCACCCTTCCATCAACCAAGGGTTCCTATGCCCTATTATGGCAAACTGCATGGCCCTTACAAGCACTAGGTCATCATTCACACTTGTTCCATCACTTGCATAACCCCCTTCCCTACATTCCTGTATTGTCTGTCTGGATTGTAACATTTTTCATGTAAGAAATCATAGTGCTTTTGGCACCGTGTTTTAATTTGCCTAAGAGTAGCCCCTGTAGCCAGCAAATTTGCAATCAAGAAATTATTCCATTCACAGAGAACCAATTTCACTTCCGTATGAACCTGCCGAGGGATTAAGCTCAGCTGGGGAGACTCTGCTCCATGTTCCTCTGCTTATGGAGATAAGGCTGATGTCTACGCAGAGCAGGCCTTCTCAGCTTTTGCTCCCAGACTATGGAATTCCCTCCCCCAACACATTCACCTAGCACCTACGCTGGCATTTTTTCGGCACCAGGCTAAAGTCACCCTTTTTAACCCGTGCTTTTATTGGTGCTTGAATTTGTGTGTGTGTATGTGTGTGTGGCCCCCTCCTCTCAGTAGGTATGTCTACACTGCGGGATAAGGTCAAATTAAGATATGCAACTTTAGCTACATTAATTGAGTAGCTGAAGCTGAAGTACTTTAACTCGACTTTTGGCGCTGTCCACACCGCAGGAAGTCGAAGGGAGCACCCTCTCCCTTCGACTTCCCTTACTCCTCATGGAAGCAGGACTACTGGCCTCAACTCCCCTCTCCGTTTGAATTAGCTGTCTTCATTAGACCCGCTAATTCAAACCCTGGAAGATCTACAGCAGCAGCTTCGATCTTCTTTGTAGTGTAGACATTCCAAAGTGTCTTAGTAGGTTTTAGCCCCCTTTTGTGGGTCTTTTATTCTATCCTCATATTCTACTTTTTTATATATTATGTTTTAAAATTCTGTAAGCCACCTTGAATATTTTAAATAGAGAGGCAGGGTAAAAATACGTTAAATTAAATAAACAATAAATAAAAAGAATGGTATAACAGCTAATAGGCAGCATTTCCCCAAGATCTTACCCTCTGCACATTAATTTAAATAAAACTATCAGTAATAATACCATTTGGTGGCTCCCAATAATTTTACTAGACCTATTTGTTTTTTCCTGTCTGTAAAGCACTTAGGATAGGATTCACAAAGGGTTTTAGGTGCCTGACTGCTACTTTAGGTATCTGAATCCAACACTTCTAATTTCAAAGCTTCTGCTCTGTGCTGTGCTGTAGGCACTTACATTTCTGCTAGTGAACATGTATAAAGCTGTTACAGGCATTGTTCCTAATAGTAAAATCTTATTTTGTGGTGTGCTTGTGCAAACTCCATTTTGAAAACTATGGACTCCATCTTCAAAGACTCTCTCAGACAGAGGTAAACAGGAACTGGAATGGGCTGGTTTTCCCCGCCAAACAAGTTGTTTGTCACAATTTACCTCAGGAGCTGTGCGCATAGCTGGACCTGTCAATCATATTTTCCCACCAACAGAGACTTATAAGGAAAGCCCCTCCCATGGGACAGTGACGCTGTTGCTGCTACTGTTACTGCTGGTGCTGCTGCTGCAGCGAGGAGAGCCAGCCAGAGGGACTGTGAGAGAGTGTCCACAGATGTGAACTCTCCCCCCAGTTCTCCGAACCGTCAGGAGCGGATCCTCAGCATCCGTGGCGAAAGCCCAGGCTCTGTGAAGAGGAGAAACACCCCGTAACCCTGACAAGAAGATCCTGATCCCTTCCATCTGGATCATCCTCCGCGGGATCTCCCTAGTGCTCCTCCCCAAGGGCTCTCGATCAGCCCACAGGCTGAGGTCCTAGGCACCAAGCAGCTTCAGCCACCAGGACGCTTGTGTAAATTAAACTCCCTTTTTGCCCGGGGTCTGTTCTATCTTCTTTCCTTCTGTTTTAAGGGGGGGGGGGGAGGGTTGTTTGGGGACCTCACACTAAATCGTTATCATCATCGTTGTGGATTTATATGTGCCTTTATGTGATATGCTGTGTCGTTTCTCCATTGTGTAATAGATTTGTTTAAACTTGATTTGGAGTCCGTCTTCATTGGGGTAAAATTGGCCGGTGATAGATACGGTATTGATTGGGAACTTGCATTTGTTGTACAGGGACACCGAAATTTAGCCCTATCTTTTAATTGTATTTGTTTACCTAGTCCCTGAGGTAACAAATTGGCGACCGTGGCAGGACCCAATCAGAATTTTACTGATTGGGTCAGGCTGGGCCTAGTCAAAATTTATATTGATTAGGTCAAGCACAGCATATACCATTGTTTTATTTTGACTAGTATAAAGACATACGGTCCCACAACTTGGGGAGTGTTCCCTTCCCTTTGTCCCCCCATTTACTATTTACCCTTAAATACCCTTCTGGGACGGGTAGTTCCCGGATCAGTCGGTCACGTCAGGAGCCTCCCTGGAGGGACGGACCGAAAAGAAATCCGTTAGCGCGTTGTGGTAGTGAGCGTGGGGACGCCCTGACGCTGCCACAGTGCTCCGGTAACAGGCGGTGCACCCCCCACCCAGTCTGTTAGTGCCTTGGCACAGGGAAAAGCACTTCCCTTTCTAGCATCAGGCTGAGCGGCATCCGGGCGCTGAGGTGGTTCCACAGAACTCTGTACTCACGGCCTGAACCATTGTCTGCCTGGAACCCAGCTGGTTCCTTTACTTTTGATTTTTAAGGCCGGTATGGTCCGGATGGCAGGCTTTGCTGCTGCAAGCCTAGCCTTCTTTGAAATAGGCCCCTTAACCCTTTTTTAGTTTGGTTGTGGTAAGCAACCTACAGAGGCGTCATCATGGCTGACAAGATATTTAGCCTCCATGGATGGACCTCCCGTACCAATAAAAATTCTGTGGAATTCAGTGTTAATTTATCTGGGAAGGGGAAAAATCCATGGATGTCAGAGTCACTGAGCGGAGAGGACTCCTTAAAC
This sequence comes from Pelochelys cantorii, assembly GCA_032595735.1. Taxonomy (NCBI): domain Eukaryota; kingdom Metazoa; phylum Chordata; order Testudines; family Trionychidae; genus Pelochelys; species Pelochelys cantorii. Next base: position 7,378,784 of record CM064328.1, read on the forward strand.
AAATTTAGTGAGCCATGGGCATGGTATATAAAGACCAAGCCGGCCCCCACTAAAAAGACCAAGAAAAGAGCCTTAATCTTCGGCTTGGCAATGGTCAGCCGGGAGCTCTCCTCTTGTGTGGGCCAATTAAAATCTCAATTGTCATCTGCCCTAGAGGAGAAGCACAAGTTGGAAGTACATCTCCAGCAATTGACTGCAGAGTGTAAAAACAGCTCTGCACTGATAGCCAGCCTCAACATACAGGTTAAGCAATTAGAACAGCAATTGAGAGAGCTGCATTTACAGGCAGCTGAGGCTGAGCAAAATGCTACTCTAAAAGAGAGACAGTTAGAAGAGTCCAGAGCTGCAATTAGGCAGCTTCTGAAGGAAGCAAGCGTACCAAAGACAGAGGCTGATCACACAACATGTCACAAACAAATAAATCAGTTAAAACAACAATTGTCAGTGGTTAAAGGCATAGTGGCTGCTGTACATTCAGATACTGTGATTGATGGAATGTGTTGTAGTAATGATTTTATGGGCATAGAGAACTCCATAGAGCCATCCGCCCCTAGTTATAATCCAGGAGGGGTGGAAGGAAAAAACCTCATGGCACTCATTGTCACTACTATGACCTCTTATGGAGGGGCTCATCTTCCAGTGGTAAAACGGGAGAGTAAGACCTTGACTCCTGAACAAGCCCGAGCCATGTGTAAACAACTGGGAATATGCAATAAGGATACAGTACTGAATTGGATGGCTAGGCTATGTGTAACTCCAAATGTGGGTCAAGAGGATGTAATTCTGCTTCTCAGGGAGTGCATGTCTGGGGAAGACTTTAATGCTCTACCCTACCATGTGGTTTATGATCTGCAAACCAGCCAGATAGAATTATACAAATGCATGTTCAGGTTATTTTTCCCACATGATAATGTCATGGGTAAGATGTATGCCGAAAGGCAGAGAGAGGGGGAAAGACCAGAAACCTATTTTATGAGAAAGAAATTGTTATTTTGATTGTCTGGCCTGGGTGAGCAGAGAGAGGGTGCAATATCCTATGACACTCCTGAGTTGAGAGATTTATATTTTCAGGGGATATCACCCAGTATAAAGTTAGCCATTGGACCCATAGATGTCAGGAATGTCTCATTATCTATGCTAGAGGCTAGAGTGAGAGAAGTACATGAGTTTCAGCAACTAACATATCCTAAGGTGAGCCAGAAGAAAAAAAAAGCTGCTTTTAACCTGGACAACAGAAATAAATTGAAAGAGACCAAGGAAAAAGAGTCATCTCATTTCAGGCCTAGTGAGCGACTGTTTGCAGGAAAACTTGATGATATCAGAGCCACCAGAAGAATATTAATCCAAAGACTCTCAAAGTATGAGCCATGGGAGCAGATAAAAACCTTGAATGTGGAAGAAATTTTTAAAAGGTTGGCAAGACATGAAAACTCAACACCGCTGGCCGCATGCAGAGAAAAATCATTAGACTCTGATTCACCACATAACACCAAGCAATAGTGAAGAGGCCTGGCTTCCCAGCCCCTCAGGGTGGTGGCCCCTATTTACAAAGAGCAGTGGGGCAAGCCCACTATTGACATCAAGTATCATGGGAAGTTTGGGACAATCAAGCAGAGAGCATTAGTAGATACAGGGGCATATGCACTGACTCTTCTCCTGAAGCTACCAAGTTACCTACTACAGAAACAAAGATTCTTCGGTCTTACAATGGTAAAACCAGCATAACTCCTTTTATCAGCAACATCAAGTGCACAACTGGATTTTTAATTATGAAAGTCAACATAGGTCTGCAGGACTTAAATGGTACTGGAATCGTGAGAATTGACATCTTAAAACAATACAATCTAATTATTGATCTACCTAATCATGTTGTTCTTGAAGGACGTGGAAAAGCAGAAGCTGGAATTATGATTTCTACAGTACATCACATTAGAGCTGCAAAAGCGTGTCAGCAATTAACCTTACCTGAATGGGAGGAAGATGTACAGAACATTACTAGTAAATACTCAACCATCTTTGCAACTCATAAGCTCAGATGTGGAAGAATACAAGCATCTATGAAGGTGGAGGGTCCTGATCCCAAACCACAAACGCAGTACACATATCCTGTTGAAGCTAAAGAAGGTATCCAGTCCACTATTGAAGCTTTGCTGGAGCAAGGGGTTCTGGTTCCCTGCGAGAGTTCCTGCAATGTGCCAATTTGGCCCGTAAAGAAAGCTGACCAACAGACTTGGAGGCTCACAGTGGACTACAGAAGTCTAAATAAAGTAACACCTCAAGTAGCCCCTGTAGTTGTCAAATATCCTGAAATTATGGCAATGATTGCAGCAGGAGCTCATTGGTTTTCTGTTCTTGACATCTCCAATGCTTTCTTTTCCATTCCCTTACATCAGGATTCCTTGGTATAAATTTGCATTTATCTACGAAGACCAACAGTATACCTTCACTAGAATACCTCAGGGTTTCCACAACGCCCCAAGTGTGTGTCATCGCTTTGTGGCTCCATTATGGAAGAAGCTAAAGTACGCAAATAACATAATCAGGTACGTGGACAACATTCTAATAGCAACCAAGAGTCGTGAAGATAATTTAGCTGCTTTATAAGAAGTGCTAGAGACTTTACAACAAGCTGGATTCTTAATCAACCCTGTTAAGGCACAACTTGTGAAACAGAGAGTCACGTATCTAGGAGTGCAATTGGGATCGGAAGGTAGACAACCAGATTAGAGTAGGATTGAATTGATAACTAAGATTTCAGCCCCTACTGACATTAGTACGTTAAGAACTTTTCTGGGCCTAGTGGGATTTTCAAGAGACTTCATAGAGAATTTTAGTCTGAAAGCACAACCATTGTATAAATTGTTAAGGAAGAATCAGAATTGGAAGTGGGATGCGGAAGAACAGCAAGCCTGGCTGAGTCTGAAACAATCTTTAATGCAAGCACCAGCCCTGGCATATCCTAATCCGTCAAGCCCTTTTCATCTGCAATTGTCAACCGGAGAACATGCCATTGGCACAGTCCTGATGCAATATCATGGAACGTCTGCAAAGCCAGTTGCATATGGCTCTAGAACTTTGTCTGAGGTAGAAAAACAATTCTTGAGCCGTGAAAAATAAGTTTTATCGCTAGCATGGGCCTTACAACACTCGGAGTACATAATAGGAATGTCTCCAATGATTCTGAAAACATCTCACACCCCAGTGAAATATGTCATCTTGGGAAGAGCCAGTCATGGATGAATAAGCAACCCCTGATTAGCCCAGTGGACCCTGGCCTTAATGAACAAAGAAATCCAGGTAGAAAAGACTGCTTCTCCGAGTGTGGTTCCAGCAATTCTCTGTAGCACTTTAATGCCCACACCTGACCACGAATGCCCTCTTCCACCAATTAAGACTCCAGAATTTGACTCTCCCTTCAAGTTGGCAACTAATTATGAACAAGCTAAAATAGAATGCGACAGCATAGGGGTAGTGGATGGCAGCTGCTATCAAATGGATGGCAGAGTACATACTGGATGTGCTGCCTTACATGTTACTTTGAATCAAGAGTTTCTAAGATCCATCAAAAATCAGTCGGCACAAGCTGCTGAAATCATAGCAGTGATTCTGGCTCTGGAGAATGCCCTTTCTGATGAAAACATCATGATTTGCACAGATTCTGAGTGGGTATTAAGAGCTCTAATCAACTGGATGATTGTATGGAAACAGAGAGACATGGGCACCAATGACTGTCGCCCAGTTGCCTACACCAGGTACTTTCTGTATGCCTGGAATCTGGCTAAAGCCAGGAGGGGTGAGACCTTGTTATATAAAGTGAGAGCCCACAGGAAAAACCAAGCAGAAATCACAGTTCTAAATAATAGAGTAGATAAACTTGAAAAACAGGCTGCTTTATTAGGACCCGATTCCATCTGGGATAAAGTATAAGCTGTCATTGTTTCTGTAAGACCACCTGAACCTATAGATCAAAAGGAGATTGTTAAATTACAAGATCAAGACCCAAAAATAAAATGACTACTGCAAAATCCGAAACAGAGAGACTATAATGTCATACAGCGTGGTTCAGGATTAATCATGGCAGTGAAGAGATCTTCAACAGAAGAACAAGACCCGATTCCGTTATTGATGAACCCCAGTCTTTTAAGACAAGAATTGATTCAGCTGGCCCACCAGCGAGGACATTTTGAAGTGCAGAAAACAGTTCAACAGCTGCCGACCATGGGATGGTGGCCACAGCTTACTTCGGATGTGGAACATTTCATCAACAATTGTTTGAGATGTGCACATAACAACCCAGACCCTAAAATTCGGAAAGGACCACTTCAACATCAGCCGGTGGACAGTCCGTGGCTTCGAATTCAAATTGATTATATTGGTCTATTACCAAAATCCAACAGAGGTAATAGTTACTGTCTAGTAGTAGTATAATCTACTTGTAGATTATATCTAACAGTGCTTCCCTTCCCTGATATAACAAAGGCTGAACCTTTTGTGATCAAACGGGATTTGTCAGGAGTGTTAATGAGCCACAATATGCTCTCAAAAAGATTGATATGTCCCTTCAAGTATCTATCATTTCAAGATACGAAAAGTGTGGCCCCTCTGTCAATCCATTATGACACAATGTGTCATAATGGACACAAATAAAAGACAAAAGAGGGACTCGACCACAGAAGTGTTAGGTGGCATTGGAGCAGGAGTAGGTCTTTTTAATATTTTGAATCAACAGCGGTTGGGACAAAGATTAGGACAATTAAACCATAGATTAGTCACCCTGGCTGATCCAGTGTCCGGAGCATGATCTGCACTTGCCAAAATAAACACAGACTTGATTGAATTACTACCTGAATGGCTGCAATCACAAGAGAAAGATCACCTGAAGATATTGGACGCTATAGGAATACTACAATTGAACGTTTCCATTGCACTTGCATGCATAGAAGCCCAGAATTGGATAATGGATGTGTCCAAGAGTATAATCAGGGAGGTCTAAAAGGAGAAGTTCCAGTTGAATTAAGGAAGATCATATGGGAAAAATCAGATGAAATTGAAAGAAGGCATCAAAATTGGTGGAAAATTGTAGAGTTTGTATATCACCCTTGGATGGAGCGTATTGAAGCAACCATACTTACCTCAAGGGAGGCCATAGAAGAGGAAATTTACCCAGTCTTCCCATTAGGTTTATATGTTAACAATTCACTAATGATGCCTCTGGAAAGTCGAAAATGGGTCCACCTCAAGAATAACTCCTACAGAACGGTTAATTTACAAGCTTGCACGGAGGAAAAAGAATTAGGGTATTCCTACACTATGGGATTGTGGGAAGAATCCCACCTGTGTCTTAAGGCGCAGGATGGAGAGTGTCATTACAAATTGCATCCTCCCTCTGTGAACCAGACAAATTCAGTATTGGTCCAGACAGACAGGTATTGCATCTGTGTTCAGAGCCTGTGTCCTAAGTTTATTGTAAATATGTTTTATCCCATTGTGAATGTTAAAAAATTCTAATTTGTATATGTGTAAGGTATACGCGATACAAGGATGTGACGTTAACATCACTCTACATGATGTATCCGTTGAAAATCTTGAAACCATTTATATGGAATATCAATTATATAATCATGTAGAACCGGTTTACTTGGGACCAGATATAAAGGTGATTCAAGAATTAAATGTATCATGAGAAACTGAGTAATTATATAGATGAATTAAAGAAGGAAGGTAAAAGAACCATGATAACGGTTCAACATGCTGTAGATCATATCAGAGATGTTTCAAGGGTGATTAAGGATGAGAATCTTAAAAAGAATTGGTGGCAAGATCTGTTGGAGTCCCAAAATTTAGATCCATAATTGTAAATCCGGTAATCGTATGCCTACTTATACAAATAATCTTGTTGATATATGTAATAATGTTAAGTGTGTATGTTTGTCATCTTAGAAGGAACTTGAGTTTAAAGACCAATGCTTTTCAGTTCTCTAATCTGAATGTATAAATGTTAGTAAGTTAATGTTGATTGTTATGTTGCAATTTATAAATTGTAAACAAAGTGTTTATTACCAGGTGATGGTGGCTTCTACCATAGTATTCAGCCCCATCAAGGAGGGCATTGTTACAGGCGTTGTTCCTAATAGTAAAATTTTATTTTGTGGTGTGCTTGTGCAAACTCCATTTTGAAAACTATGGACTCCATCTTGAAAGACTCTCTCAGACAGAGGTAAACAGGAACTGGAATGGGCTGGTTTTCCCCGCCAAACAAGTTGTTTGTCACAATTTACCTCAGGAGCTGTGCGCATAGCTGGACCTGTCAATCATATTTTCCCACCAACAGAGACTTATAAGGAAAGCCCCTCCCATGGGACAGTGACGCTGTTGCTGCTACTGTTACTGCTGGTGCTGCTGCTGCAGCGAGGAGAGCCAGCCAGAGGGACTGTGAGAGAGTGTCCACAGATGTGAACTCTCCCCCCAGTTCTCCGAACCGTCAGGAGCGGATCCTCAGCATCCGTGGCGAAAGCCCAGGCTCTGTGAAGAGGAGAAACACCCCGTAACCCTGACAAGAAGATCCTGATCCCTTCCATCTGGATCATCCTCCGCGGGATCTCCCTAGTGCTCCTCCCCAAGGGCTCTCGATCAGCCCACAGGCTGAGGTCCTAGGCACCAAGCAGCTTCAGCCGCCAGGACCCTTGTGTAAATTAAACTCCCTTTTTGCCCGGGGTCTGTTCTATCTTCTTTCCTTCTGTTTTAAGGGGGTGGGTTGTTTGGAAACCTTACACTAAATCGTTATCATCGTTGTGGATTTATATGTGCCTTTATGTGATATGCTGTGTCATTCCTCAATTGTTTAATAGATTTGTTTAAACTTGATTTGGAGTCCGTCTTCGCTGGGGTAAAATTGGCTGGTGATAGATACGGTATTGATTGGGACCTTGCATTTGTTGTACAGGGACACCGAAGTTTAGCCCTATCTTTTAATTGTATTTGTTTACCTAGTCCCTGAGGTAACAAAGCCATTAAGCTGTTTGGTGCCCAGCCCACACCTAAGTCCCATCAGGATCCTCAAATTAGGCATTTGCATGCCTGTTTCACTTGCAGGGCCTGAGCTGGTCGACATTCTCGCAGGCTATCTTCAAACTTGAAATCTGGCTTGAGCCCTGCACAAAATATGATCATGTCCCACTTGTACTTGAGCATTCACCTAACATGGCAGAGACCCAGATTCAAATTCTCGTTCTGCCTGACTTGGCTCAAGGACTTGAACCAATGTCTCCCACATCCATGGGGGGACGCTCTAATATAGGCATCTGGGGGCGCAGCCTCTTTCCTTATTGCAGCTCTTCCACTTTGTATGAAATAAATGTCCACTGGGTAAGAGAAAGTATGAAAATGTCTCTATAGCCGAGGGGTAGTACACCAAGGTTCCTGTTCTTACTCTAGAGACTAGGTATTTCATACAAAACAGAACAGCTTCAGTTGGAGGTGCTCAGTGCTAAAGTTCTCCATTAGATCAAGTGAGCAAAAGAAGAACTTCTTTAGCTGCGTGTAGTTGTTGTAAGGTGTCTGGTCCACCAGCTAAAGGACAACATCACTTATACAAAAGCCACTTCACAGCATCCCACATACTGGGTGTGTCTAGACTACATGGCTCCGTCGATGGAGCCATATAAAGTAGTTTACTCAACATAGTCAATGAAGCGGGGATTTAAATAATCCCCTTTTTCATTAAAATAAAAATTGACAAAGGCTTCCCTTGTCAACCGATCCGCGTCTAGACTGCCGCGCTGTGCTGGATCAGCTGATTGTCGGCACAGCATGGCGGCCATTTTTATTTTAATGAAGCGGGGATTATTTAAATCCCCGCTTCATTGACTATGTCGAGTAAACTACTTTACATGGCTCCGTCGACGGAGCCATGTAGTCTAGACACACCCAGTGAGTGTGACACCCCCGCCAGGCAGAACTGAACCTGAGAGCTCTGTAGCTTGGTCCATGAGCCTCTACTGGATGAGCTAAAAGCCGGCCAACTCTCAGGTAAGGCTGTAGAGCAGACTCATTGTTCTCTCTGTAAGTGCTCTCAAGAGGTGTATGGGTTACGAGAGCATATCAAGCTCACTGGCTTCTGGTTCTGGTGGCCTGGGCCTGTTTGCCTAATAACTCCTGACTATATTGAACTTTGGGCAAATCCCTTGTTGGCTAGTACTCGGTGACACGGCTGGAGGTTCTGTTCTAGCTGCCCCCGTTCATGAAGCCTGACTTGCCATCAAGAAAGCTATTTCTTTTGGCCCCGCCCTGAAGTGCTCTAGCATAATTCCATAATTCCACTCCCTGAAGCGCCTGCAATGTAAACACGAAGACCTCTTTCCATAATGAAGCCAGATGTTTGCTTTTTAACATGAGCAAACATTTCACTTTTGAATGCTAGCTTTAGGCTAAAGGCAAAGAAAAACAAAATAACAGAGTGGTGAGACAAGCGGAGGTGTCAAATATATCACAGATGAAGGAAACATTTAAACCAAGGCAGGGAGTAAAAAAACACAAATAGGAGCTGGTGTAAAATCTCCCTGCATTCACAAATTAAGTTTTAGTTAGTATTAATTACCGTTATATACAGGAGGGTTGGTTACACCACCAGTCATTAAGGTTGCTTGGCAGTTCCCATTATAAGACTCTATTTTCAGTTGCTTATAACCTTGTCAAATTTTAACCATTTGGAGTGAAATTTACCATGCTGGGTGTTCTTTTTATGCTGAATATTTCAGGAAAGTTTCAACCAAAACAGTCCAGACATTTCTGAGTAGAAGGCTAGGGGAAAATGCATTGTATGGGGATATTACAAAAATTCTGACAACGTTCTAGCATACTATGACAGGGTGCCTGCCCTGCATTGGCCCTAAGAGGGTTAAAACCAGACGAAGGAGTCTGCTCCGCAGGCAGCCAAAGGAGCTGCTGCAGGGGAAACAGCCAATTAGGGCAGGGGCTGTCAGGCTACAGACAATTAGGGCAGCAGCTGGACTAGCAGATCAGGGCCCAGCTGGCCCATATAAAAAGGAGTTGGCTACAGCGAGCCCTAGGGAGAAGACTGGCTCTCTAGATGAAACAAAAAACAGGACTATGTAGCACTTTAAAGACTAACAAGATGGTTTATTAGGTGATGAGCTTTTGTGGGCCAAACCCACTTCCTCAGATCAATTGTGGAAGAAAATTGGCATAACCATATATACCAAAGGGATACAATCAAAAAAAGTGAACACATATAAAAAGGACAAATCAAATTTCAGAACAGAGGGGGGGATGGGGGGAAGGTAAATGTCTGTGAGCTAATGATATTATAGGTGATAATTGGGGAAGCTATCTTTGTAATGGGTAAGATAATTAGCATCTTTGTTGAGACCCCAGCGTAAAGTGTCAAATTTAAGCATGAATGACAGTTCAGAGGTTACTCTGGCTCTCTAGCGTACTACTGTGTGATGAGCCCTGGGGTAAGTGCTAATGGGGATTGAGAGAAGCTCCTGATAGGCTGCCATGAGTTACAGGCCTTGGGAAAAGGGTGAAGAAGCTGAAGCCAGAGGTAGAAAGACCTGGGGCTATAAGGAAGTTGTCCAGGGAATAGAACCAATGAACTGAAATGGAAGAGGATGATCCTGGGATGTGGAGTAGTGGGTGGCTTAGTCATCCCCTGCCCAGCTGAAGGAGCAGCCTGGTTGTGGCTTGCCAGTCCATTGCAAGGAGTGGCTGGATTCTTGCTAGAGGAGTCCCTGAGAGGGGGGTGAGGTTGGATGGTGACATGGGTGATGTGTGCCATGATGCAGATCCTGAGAGAAAGGAGCAGTAGTGGTTCCACATGTGGAGGTGACAGCCACCATCACCCCTTGAGTGTTCACCTGCTGGGATGGAGCTGCTTCCTGAGATGCCCAGCAGGAGGTGCCAGTTTGGTGAGTCACTCCCTGGCACACTCCCTGTAGCGCACCCTGTACTAGCATCCAGTAGAGATGTTACATTTGGATTAATCAGCTAATCGAGCAGTCGATGGAATTTCCATCAACCACTCAATTAGTCGATAAGGGGTGGGGCGCTCACTATCCTCGCTGCACCGCTGCCTTTCAAATGGAGCCTTGGGTTCTGCCTCTCTCTGAAATGTAGCCAGAGCCTCATCGGGCTGGAGTCCCCACCTGCCCCGGGTTTCCCTCACCGCCTTTCTCTTTGAAATGAGCCCCATTCCCCACGGGGCTCTTGCTACATTTCAAAGGGAGAAGCACAGCAAGCATTCCCCGCTCATGCCGTTTCCCCACGGCACCTCTACTTCCCCTGCTCTCCTCCCCACCCCTCCGAGACAGTGCTGGGGGGGGACTGGTTTTTAAGCCAGCTCCTGCACCCCCCCCCCCCTCCAGCTGCCTCTCTCTGATAGAGGCAGCAAGGGGAGGGAGCAATTAGTCGAGTCACTACTCGACAAGCATATGCTTATTGGGTCATCGACTAGTCACTTACATCCCTAGGGCTACGGCTACATTATGAGTTTTGCTGAAAGAGACAATGCAAATGACCTGTGGATTAGCATTTTCTCACGCTTCATTTGCATAATCTTTCGGTCCGTGGTTGCGCAAGGGGCTTTTGCGCAAAAACAAGCAGCGTGGACGTTTCCTTTTTGCGCAAAAAGGAGGGTTTGCGCAAGATCCTTATGCCTCTCCCCGGGCGGCATAAGGGGGGTTTGCGCAGAAAGGAAACGTCCACGCTGCTTGTTTTTGCGCAAAAACCTCTTGCGCAACCATGGACCGAAAGATTATGCAAATGAAGCACGAGAAAAATGCTAATCTGCGCTTCATTTGCATTGCCTCTTTTGGCAAAACTCATAGTGTAGACAAAGCCTAGCTAACACGCCCTGGTTGTCAGCAGCTGGGATTGAACCTGGGACCTTAGGAGCTAAAGCTATGGGCCTCTACCACATGAGCTAAAAGCAGTCTCTCTACTGAGGCTGTAGATCAGACTTTACTCTTCCTCTCACTGGTCTCAGTGACCCTGGGTTACACTAGGGAGCAGGAGTTTTAAATCAGTCAAGGCAGTGGCCTTTGTGTCAAGGATGTTCCTTTTCCTGTTTCCATGAATATCTGGCCAAGTTGATTCCATTTATTATAAGCATTTGAAAAATCTCAGATCACCCATGTGGGGTGGAGACTTCTTGGATTTTTAGCAGACAGTTTTCCAGAGATTATCTTCAAGAAGCATGAGCCAGCCTCTCTCAGTTCCTTGTACTCATCAGGTAGCACATGTGTCTTCCCCATAGTGACTGAATATACACCATCCCCTCAGCTCCTGTGTGTGCCAGAATGGAGCAAGGCCCCCCTAGTCCAGGGCTTGGGTTGGAGCCACATTTGCCCTGCTATGGCTACTCCAGGCTGGGGTGGGGTTGGGAATCCAGTGGGATTGGGCCTGGAGGAGGGGGGAGAGGTGTAAATGGGGTTGACCGGAGGAAGGCTTGGAGTGGTAGGGCAGTGTTATGATCATTGAGCTTACACATTTACCCTAACTGTGAGCTCTGCTGTAAAATATATAAAGTTCATGAGCTGCCATGGTAACCGATAACAGCAAATGTTGAAAGGGAGAGAGACAGAATTAGTCCAAACAAAAACACCTCCTGATATCAATCAAAGATAAGTTAAAATCCTGCCTTGGAAACATGAAAATGAGGGTCTGGAAATGAATGACCCCAAATGTGAGTCCGATATTAGGCCTAACTGGCAGACAAAGTAACTGAGGGGACGGGCTGGTTCACCCATCTCTCTCTTTTTGGGTCCTTAAAGAAAGAGACTTAGTGTGGAAAATAAAGAACAAGCAGAGGCTACAGAAGGCAGTTTCCCCATCATGGCTGCCACTCCCACCATCTCCTGGGCCTTTCTCATAATCCTGACCAGAGCAGGCCAGTCAGAGGGACCCAGCCAAGATAGCCACCTCTTCTGGCTCCAGCTGAACCTTCAGCACCACCTGCGATGAAATGAGGTTGGACTTTAACATCAACAACTGCTCCAGCGCACCTGAGCTAATGTCCCTTGTCTTCCAAAGGACAGACGGGGATAATTTGTAAGAGTGTCAAACAAAGGAGTTTCCCTCCTGAAATTCTCTCCAGCGAATATGTAACATTTTACATTCCAAATGCTTAACTGTGTCTCCTTTTCTGTTCTAAAAGGCTGTTCAATGGTTTGTTCTCCCAGGTGCTATACAGGTGGAGGTCTCTGCAGACCACAGCCCAGACCTCAGTTAACTTGTTCGTGTTAACACCTTCGACCCACAGATTCCATTAAAATTAGTACAACAGCAAGGAACTGGGAGAGGGCTGAGATTGGCTGGGCTTGGAAACAAAAGTTGGAAACTGAGGGTTTGGGCACTGATTCTCTCGGTGCTTTAGGGCTGGAGCACCCACAGAAGCACATAGTGGGTGGCTGGAATGGGATCAGGGGCAGGAAGAGGCAGAGGAAGGGGTGGCACAAGCCAATCAGTGGGGCTGGATGTCTCCACTGGATGGAGGAACCTTGTGGTTAGGTCCCTGTGTGAACTAGAGCTTGTAGCCCCCTTTTCTCCTGGTTCAGGTGAGTTGCTGGTGAGTGCCATGGTCTGAAGACCCATAGGTCTGTGTTTGAGACCCCTGGGAGGGGAGAGGAGGTTCAAGGAGACAGAGATAATGAGGGGGTGGGGAGACTGGCAGCTGCTGCGATCAGATGGGGAGCAGGAGGAGGCAGGAAATGGGGAGTGGCTGCACAAGGAGACTAGCACAAGAAAACACTGGGAGGGGGCTGGGGAAGGGGGGAGAGACCTGACCAGGAGCTGGGTTCTGGGGACTGACTGAGCAAAGAGACTGGAGCAAGGAGACAGGGAGGGAGGAAAGAGCATGGATGGATAGCCCAGAGAGAGAGATTGGGACTGGGAGCCATTGTGGGAAGGGCGGGTGAGAGGTTGGATGAGAAGCTAAGAGGGGGAACTGGGAGTGGAGATGGGACTGAGTTGGCCAAGAGAATGAGACTCGGACAAGAAGTGAGGGGTGGGAGAGAGATGGGTCAGATTGAAAGGAATGAGGCAGAAAGGGTCACAGCTGGGGGGGGAACTCTGCTAGTGCACACTCCTACCCAGAGCCAGGAAAGGAACCCAAGATTTCAGAGTCTCCTGGTTCCTCTGATGTCAGGAAGTGTCTGTTGCCCATGGGCACAGTGCACGTCTCATCTCCTGTTAGTGCTGGTCCACACGGAGGATGGCCACTCACTACTGCTCTCAATTATGGTTTGTTCAAGTGGCAGAAGTCCGTGAGATGGATCGAAAGCTTCTAACACTGCTGGTCAGTCAGTTGGGTGTCAATATGATGCCACGTTTGTTTTGTGGAATCTTTTTTTTTTTTCAGTTTCCTTTTTCAAAAACCAAGGGAATGACACACCCAAAAAACCCGCCATTAGCAACACTAGGGGTGTGTTTACACAGCAAAGTTATTTTGGAATAATGGCCATTATTCCGAAATAACTATGCGAGCGTCTACACAGCAATTCTGTTTTGAAATAATTTTGAAATAACCGACAGCTTATTATGACTTCTGTAAACCTCATTCTACAAAGAATAATGCCTCTTCCGAAATGCCTATTTTGAAATGAGGCATGTGTAGATGTTCCAGTTCCTGTGTTTCAAAATAGCCCCTCACCAGGGCCATTCTAAGTTATTCCTCCCCAATGCCTCGTGGGGCTCTGAATTGAGATAGCACATCTGCACTGCAGGGAAGCCTCAAAATTAGTCTGAGGCAGGCTTCCCTCATGTAGACATGCTATTTTGGAATAACTATTCCAGAATACCTTATTTCAGAATTAATGTGCAGTATAGATGTAGCCTAAGGCTGCAAGGCAAGCACTGAAAAGTTAGGAGATACCAGAATGAAGGTGACCTGTACACTTGGCTTGAACCCAAGTTTGTGGCGTGCTAACCCACTGCCTTATTCACCACATGATCCTTCTATCTCACAGTAACCCCCTGGATGACTTTCAAGCTTGAGTAACACCTACAATGCAATTTAAGTTCAATCACAAGGAAACAAGAAAATGTGCTGCCAGGAACAATGCCAGGTGAGGAGCTAGATTATCTAGGCTGATTGTCAGACTCTCTGATGTTGAAACTAGAGAAATGAATTGGCTTTTTTCTTCTCAGGGCTGGAGCAAGGCCTGAGACCCTGGTGTCTCCTGTGACTTGCTTTTCTGCTCATTTAGGAGCTCTGCTTTAGCCAATTGCTGATTTTAGCTGCCCAGCAATGGAGAATCAAACAAAACCATAATGTCAAAAGGCGGGGGAGGTAGGGTAATGCCCCCTTCTTTCTTTGCCATTGCCTTCCTGCCTCTCTGCCGTATATCCACTGAATGAGACTGGTGCAATAAGCATGAAGCATGGTTTTACTGCAGTTGCTTTGCTGTGTCCACATTTCACCAGGCACTGGATAAGCCTGGGAACCTTTTTACACTGCTAATTTTCCTTTTAAGCCCTAATGATAATACCTGTCCACAAGCTAATTGCTGCCTCCGTAGATGTGCTGCCGAATGAAGGGGATTGGTTCATGCACTACACAGAGGGAACAGATCACACCCTGGGAGGACAAGCTTTTTACAGGGGAGAGGTGGGTGTAGTGATTAGCTGATGAGCAACTAAATGCCAGCTGGGCTTTGGGGAAGTTGAAAAGCAATGAGCTATGGAAAAGGATGAGGTGGGAGCTGTTGGTCAGAATTGCTCCGCAATTCAGCCTCCGCTTTGAGACAAACAAAGCCGCTGTAACCCGCCCCGCTCGGGTTGACATCAAGGTTTGAGCACAGGGCGTCTTGCACTAAAAGCACGAGTGCAGCTTGAGTTAAAGGACCGTCTCCTGGTTGCAGGACACTGAGTCATCAGCCTCATCTGTGGCAGCCACCAGAGGAAAACCGAAGACCTCCACTCCGTGAGGGTGGGGTGCACAGCGCCAGCGTCTAGGTAATTCCTGCCAGGGGTTTTGTTCTGAGGGGACTGTGCCGGCGAAGGATGTCAGGCAGACTCTCAAGCTGGTGGTTGGAACTCTTCTTTACCCCCGCCTGTGATGGCAAGTGCCGCACATAGGGTGGTGCAAAAATGACCTGCCTAACTCACTCAGCGCGCCTGTAGAAGAGCAGACCCGGGCAGGGGTTTTGGCTTAGCCACAGCATGGCAGTGTGAGATGGAGGCCAACGGGCTCAGCAGTCCCACAGCTCAGGTTGCACCCAGGAGCAAAAACCAACCACAAAGCAGGGGAACCGAGAACGGTCAAAGACCGGCCTGCCAATGCATGTGGCGCACACTCTGTCCTCTAGAAACGGCCACAGAGACCCCAAGAGGCAGCTCCAATCTTCAACCGAGCAAACCTTATGGTGCATCCCACTGGACCAAGAGCCAACCCAGCCTGCCTGACCAAACTTGGCACACGGGCCATCACTCAATTACTCCGGCTTATGAGGATCGAGGGCTTTATAGACTCCCAGTGACTTTGAGACGTGCGGGAGGTGCTACGGACGCACAAAGCACTTGATACGCCTTTGTGTGTTGAGCCTGGCGACAGCCCTGTGCGGGGAGCGCTTTTCAGCCTCGCTGTACTGCTGGGGAGTCTGTACCGCAGAGCCAGTACAGGCCCTGTTCTGCTCCGTGCACTCACGTCGGCAGCCCTCCGTCCGTGCAGTTGTGTGAGGTGATGTGTGGGAGTGAAGATGGCAGGCCCAGGGCCTAGCCATCCTACCGCCAGTCAGAGACAGGGGCTTGATTGCATCAGCTCTCCTGAGTCCACTAGTGCTACACCGTAGCGACACGAGCAGCCTTCCCCTGCTTTCAACAGCGTTTCGCACTCACTACCAACACATCTCAAAGCACTTTAGGGCAGTTTACCTATGGCCAGACAGAGAGATTGCCTAGCCAGGGGCCAGTAGAAGGAAGAGCTAGGAACAGAACCCAGGTTTCCTGAATCCCGCTGCTTTAGCCATTGGGCTCAAATTACTTTTTCCTAGCCTCCTCAGAACCAGTGCTCCATCCTCATCCACCTTTGGCCTGTCAGCTGCCTTCCACATCATTGACCAGGCTCTTCTCTGTGAAACCTCATCCTTCGGGGTCCGTGACTCTGTCCCCCACCCCTTTGGTTCTCAGATCTCTCTAATTGCTCCTTCAGCATGTCCTTTGGACAACCCTTCTTCTCCCTCCTCCAATTTCCTATGGGCAGTGGGCTTGGCCCCTTTCTAATCTCTCTCTACACCATATCGCTGGGAAATCTGACCTGCAAAACCAAATTAAATTCTCTTCTCTCTACAGCTGATGCACCAATCTACCTCTTTCTTGCCTCCTTCTAGCCCAAGTAAAACCCCAGCCTCTCGCTGACCTCTCCTCATGGCTGTCTCACCATCAGCTCAAGCTCAGCGTGGCTAAAACAGAGCTCTTAATCTTCTCCTCCCGCCACAAGCCACCTCTGCTACCTCCTTTTAGGATCCATGTGGACAACGCTGCTGTCCTGCCTGTGACTCGGGCCCATAAGTGGGTGTCACTTCGACTCAGAGCTCTCTGTCGTGCCTCCCATCCGGGTTGTGTCCGAGTGCTGCAGATTCTTACTGCATAATGGCTCTAAGACACAGCCTTTCCTATCCATCCATGCACAAGTGCCCTCTTTCTTTTGTTGTCCTTATATAGACCCCTGCCTCTGAAAACTCCACTCCAGTTCATCTGAGGAAGTGGGTTTTACCCACGAAAGTTTAGGTCCTAATAAATCTGTTAGGGTGCATCTACAGAGCACCCTAAACTCTAAATAAGACACACAATTTGTGCCACACAATTTGTGTAGCTTATTTCGATCCTATTTCGAAATAGCTTATTTTGTAATTTGGCACTGTCTACACAGTAGTGTAGACACGTCTGTCTCCATTATTGCAACACCCTGTTCTCTGGCCTTCACAAATGCGAACTTGTCCCACTTATATCCAGCCTGCATGTTGCTGCAACAGCCATTTGCCAAGCTGGTTGTTTAGACCGTGTCACCCCTGTCTTTGCATTTCTCCACTGGCTCTGCTGTGTCTGGCACATCAAACAGAAATTGCTTGTCTTCATTTTTACAGCAGCTTATTCTCTATGTGTTGGAGAAGGGAAGGAGTGAGAAAGTAGAATGTGTGTGTGTGAGAGGGGAGTTGTACCGCCCATCTCCGATCAGTCCATGAAGCCTGCCACCATCACACACTTGTTACATTTCCAAACAAGCACCCTTCTGCTTTCCCCCTCACCACCCTTCATGCTGGGGAGAAGCTCTCCGTAAACATTTGCAACACTTCACTCATTATCCTCCTTAAACCTCTCCTCTGCAGCAATGCCTACCACTGTTCCTTCTAAGCTGAGTGTTTGGACGGCCACCCAGGAGAGATTCAGATGCCACCCAGCTGATTAGCAGAGCGCCTACTGCCGGCAGCTTGTGTTTCTACTGGTGGTGCACATCTGTGCATGCTTTGGTGCATATAACAAAATTTATTCCGTACATGAATGGAGACAATTAGAGGGAACACTGATGCCTGCAATAAGCTCAACACCAGTTGGTGTGTGGAGACCACTGCTTATCAGGAGGCCAATACAGTCCGATTGTTTCTTTGTACTCCCCTGTCAGTCTGACTTGTAGTCATCTTGTCTTATACTTAGATGGGGGAGAGTCCAGCTTTCCCGCTACATGCTGGTGTAGACGTGTCCCAATCCAGATCAGGCTCCCATTGTGCTTGGTGTTGGGTATCACAGGCCAAGGGAGGCTGAGCCTTCCCTTCCAGCCAGGTGAGGCCCCTCCCTGCTTTTCTCTGGGGACTTGGGCTATGGCAGGCCAGTTGGCAGCCTGGGACTTGGGGTCACTGGGGCCGTGGCTTGCCCAGCCCTCCTGGGCTGCAGCTTCCAGGGGCTGTGCCACCTGCCTGAAGCTCAGGGCTTGGCAGCATTCTGGGGCTAGGGACACAGGGGCCTCCCACCCAGCGCTCTGGGGCTGCACCATTTCCCTCACCCCAATGCTCTGAGTCTGGGACTGCACTGCCCAACCCCTGCTCCAGGACCGGGAGGGGCTGGTGGCTGTGGTGGGAGACTCACGGCTCCAGCGGGGCAGGGGAGTGGAAGGAGCAGTGTCTCTGGCAGAAGAGGAAGGGCCTCACACACATGCTGCCCAGGGTCTTTGTAGTCTGTGTTTGTACAGCCCCAAGCACAGCGAGACTGGGCTCTGGGGTGGGGGCTCCGAGAGGCTGGGGCCCTGAATAAGAAGAAGGAAGGCAGCCGAGGCCCGTCGTGTTAAGAAGCCGGGTCAAATGGAAACCGCTCCCTCCCCCCACTGCCACGGGGAGGCCAACGCTTGCTTTAATTCCTCGCCCCCGGTGCATTAAGAAGTTAATGTCTCCGGGAGCGTCCCACGGTGCCCCTCCTCCCAGAGTTCCCTGAGGCGCGCCAGACGCCGGGAAGGGGAGACGGGGCTATTACCAGCGCGCAGGAGGGAAGTGCCTCATTTGCATCTCACCCTGTCCCCTCCCCCGTGCCCAGGCACGGGCGGCCCAGGGCGCGACGGCACGCACAGCCCCTTTCAGGCAATGCGCACGGAGCACGCAGCAGCAGCAGGAGGCGGCGCTAATTGCTTGCTAACTGCTTTTTATGCAAATGGATCAATTCCATTTCCCGAGCGCTGCAAATCGGCACTTTCCCATCTGAGCCGCCCCCGTAACGATGTGTCGACCGGAAAGAGCCCAGCGGGAGCAGAGCGGCGACGGCAGCTGCCTTGCGGCTGATTCTCTGGTTCAAACAACTGCTCACCCGCACCAGCCTGGCTGGGGTGCTGGGGGCAGGACCCCCCGTTCGTAAGTGCCCCTAGCTTGTGACACGCTGCGAGAAGGCGAGCGCGTGGTGATTGATGTTAGTGTTTGTGTTATGGCTCCCTTAGGCAACGGAAAACAAAGAGAGCTGCCTTCCCCAAAGCCATTACCCCGGATCGGAACTCCAGAGCCCTTCCTTCAGGTTCCCAGCTGCGTCACAGACTCCCTGGGGGAGTCAGGGCGTCTTTCTGTGCAAGCGGCACGGTCACAATCCCTTTGTCTATTTAATCCCCACGGTCAGGGCAAGGACTGTCTTGTGTAGGTACGACCCCACGCCCAATGGGGGCCTGCTGCGGATTGGGACACCTCGGGGACGTCTACACTGGCGGCAACATGGGGGCAGTATGTAGCTACAGGCCATCATGGAAAGCAGGCTGTGTTCACGCCGCAGAGGGTAGCTCTGGGTCAGTGAACGGAGGAGGCATGGAGGGATAGGAGGGAACGGATTTGCATTGCTAGAAATAACGGTGTTGACAGGACAGGTGCTGCTGAGCTGTGTAGAGATCAGGCCTGTTCTTACTCTACTTGTGTAAGCAGTGCCTTGCTGCTATTTATACCTGGGGGGGGGGGGAAGCGTGCAGTGTATGTAGGCGGAACACCCCCATACGAATGTGTGCGGTGTAGATGTGTTCTACATGCTGCCATAAGATTACAGGTGGGGCAGGAAGCGACACTTACAGCTAGGTCGCCTGACGTTTTCCATTCTAAGCCCCTGTTCTCTGTTGCCTATATCTGTGCCACACTTAAACCTGGCAGGTTGAACTTTTCCATGCTGGGTGTCTGCCTCAGTCTGAATTTCCTCAGGAAGTTTCAGCTCAAGCAGCGCTGCTCCTTCTCAGAATAATGTCAGGGGGAAGTGATGTGGCTTTGGCCATGTTGAAAAGTTCTTACATCTGTTTCATTGCGATGCTCTTGTGCTGCATGCTTTGAAGCAGGGACCTGCCCTTTGGCAGAGGGGTCACTGTGGTATCAAGGATGTGCCTTTTGCTATCTCTGCCAAATTTAGCCCAACTTTGGCCAAGCCGCTGAAAAATCTTTTTGAGCATGTGCAAACGGAGACTTACGAACATAAGAATGGCCACACTGGGTCAAACCAATGGTCTATCTAGCCCAGTACCCTGTCTGCCAACAGTGGCCAATACCAGATGCCCCAGAGGGAGGGAACACAACAGGTAATCCTCATGTGATCCCTCTTCTGTCACCCATTTCCAGGCAAACAAAGGCTAGGGACACCATTCCTACCGATCCTGGCTAATAGCCATTGATGGACCTAACTTCTGTGAATCTATATAGCTCTTTTTTGAACCCTGTTAAAGTCCTGGACTTCACCACATCCTCTGGCAAGGAGTTCCACAGGTTGACTGTGTGATGAGTGAAGAAAAACTTCCTTTTGTTGTTTCATTTGGTGACCCCTGTTAGACTTTGGAGTTAAATTCTCTGGAGATTCCATCTGCACAGAGCCTGCTCAATTCCCTGCACAGCTCCTACCTATCCACCAGACTGTGTTATGTGCTATCCCCTCCAAGCAATTAAGCATGCTCCGTCTTTGGGCTGCCGAGGCGGATGAAGAGGAAGTTACCTGTAACTGGTGCTTCTTTGGGATGTGTGGTCCCTGTTGATATTCCAATGAGGCTTTATGCATGCACATCATGCATCCCGAGCTGGGGATTTTGAAAGCAGTAGTATCTGTTGTCTACACATGGGCAGTTGGCTCGCTGCATGGTTTCATCAGAGGGCAGGGTGGAGCGCTCACATCTCTAGTTCCCCCAAATCCAGTGGATCCACAGCAGAGAGGAAGGCAAGGGGGAAATTCAATAGAGGTAGGAACCACACGTCTCAAAGAACCTTCCACTACAGGCAATAAACCTTCACTTCTTGAAGGAATGTTCCCTATTGTAGTCCACTGAGGGTGAGTAGCAAGCAGTACATAAGTTGGAGGAGGTTGAGACGATGAGGATGGACTGGTGGAGCCTGGGGTGGGGCCCACAGTAGGGATATTGGAGGTGGGGGGCTGCCCCAGGCCTTGTGCCCCCTCGTCCCAGGTCAATATGAATCTCAGATCTTACCCAAATATCGCATAGTCTGCCTGGAGTCATCCCAAAACATTCAAATCCAAATCCACTCAGCTGTAGAGTCTGCTAGAGACTTTCCATGCACATTCCAGGATATCTGAAGCAGCTATTTGGAAGAGCTCAGTCCTATGGCTTACATTTCCCCATTCAAAGTTCAGCAAACTAGCAATGCAGAGGCGTAGCGAAGGAGGGGCAGAGGAGGACAGTTGCCCCCGGGTGCCACTCTAGGGGGGCACCGGGCTGGGGTGGGACTGGAGTGCATGCTGCTCTTGCCCACCTGACGCTTTGAACCAAGACCCGGGAGCTGCTGGCTAAGTGCTGCTGCCGGCTCTCTCCATACTGTGAGCTGAAGCAGCCAGCTGGGTGGGAGGAGCAGTGGTTTGAAAGGTACGTTCCTCCGGTGCCTGGCTCGGGGGGGGTGGGGAGGATTGGATTGGGGGAGTGCTCCCCCCGGCACTGGGGGTGCCTTGCTCTGGGGGAGGAGGGGTGAGTGCATGGGGGGCTGGCTTTGGGGCAGGGGTGAGGTGAGTGTATTGGGATGGGGAGCACTGTGGGGGGCTGGCTCAGGGGAAGGAGTGAATGCATTGGGATAGGGGGTACGGGGGGGGCTGGCTCTGGGCAGAGGTGAGTGCATTGGGATCGGGGATACTGGGGGGTCTGGCTCTGGGGCAGGGATGATTGTGTTGTACTTCAAAGTACTGCATGGGAAAAGGCAAAATGCCACATTTATTGGTAATACACACATATAGCAGTCAACACTTATATGCAGGGCTCGACAAATAATGTAATCTACTTACCCATGGCGAGTAGATTACAAACCGGAAGAGCCGGTGCAGAACGATCTGCGCATGTGTAGAACGCAGAACCATACGAAACCGCGCGACTGGTGAGTGGGGCTCGCTGCCACTTGGCGAGCTCTGCTTACATGCATACAATACAGCACCCACATGCACACACCCACCATGTCTTGTTTTTACCAATAGTTGTTCCACATAACTGCTGGCCAGATTAGTTAAGTGGGGGAGGGTTGGAGCTGGATCAATGCTCCCAAGTTGACTGCAAGATGCCAGATGTATAGTGTCTTCCCTCTTATGCAGAGAGTCATCGTATGCCTATGCAGTTATTCATCTATGGCACCTTCTTCTGGGTGTTGTTTTAATGCTCCCCCCATTCACCTTCAAAGAGGGCCCTTCCAAAAGCAGGTGCTTGCTGCTTACTCCCAAGGCATCCATAGGTCCAGTCTTCTTTCAAGGAGCCCACTTCACAGGTCCCATTGTTCTTATTGTTCTTGAATCTGGCTTCCACCTTTCTCCAAGTGCCCAGAGATGCTTTTCTTTCATGCCTTATCCATTCATACCTCATTCACTCAACAGGACACTCAGCTTAGCAAAGTGGGGGTACAACGTCTACAAGATACAAGGTTTCTATGTAAAAAGGCTTAATACAAATTTTCTATGTTCTGTAGAAGTACACAACGTTCCTATAAAAGGACTTAATACAACAAACTAAAGACTTCTTACAAAACTAAAAGGACTTGATACAAAGTTAAAATAAAAAAAATCAATGAGAAAATGATTAATACAGAGATGAATGAGATTTACCTACAGTTGCATTGGTATGGAGCGAGCTGAGGGTCCTGCTTTGGGGAATGGGTGTTGTATTGGAATGGGGGGTGCCTGGCTCTGGGGCAGAGGTGAGTGCATTGGGATTACTTATTTTTTGTAAATAAAAGATACTTTATAACAAAAGAAAAACCTAAAAAACAATAATCTGGTAGCACTTTAAAGACTAACAAACATGTAGATCAGGCATGTCAAAATTGAAGCCCTCTGAGGGCCACACAAATGAAAACTGATAGCTTTCAGGGACACCAAAGAAAATGTACTTCTATAGGACAGTTGTAATTATTTATTATTATAGATTAGGTTTTAGGTATATTTTATAATATTTTTCAGGTCTTGTTTTAATATAATACAATAATTTGATGTGTAAAATTATTTGCTCATATAAAATTATTTTTAATGTAAATATAAATTTAAGGTACTTCAGAATTTTTTATATGATACATAACTTGTTTTGTTGAAATAAAAACAAGTATAGACCATGATCAATCAAATAGAACAGGCTTTTGTGAATATTTCAGATACTTTGTAAGTCTGAGATTTTACATAAACATATAATTATTTGTCCAATTGGAAAAAATTGACATATATTTCTTGATATAAAATTAATATACATTTTGTGATTTTATTTGGGAATAAATAAATAAAACCCAAAATATTAACAAAATATTCCCCTCCTTTCCCCCAGAGTCAGGCATTCTAAGACTCTAGCCTCTCAACAGAGAAAGAAATTATGCGAATCTTGAAAACTGTGCTTGACCAATTGCAGCAGGAAATGTTTATAAGGTTCACTAGGCTTAAAGAATTGAACTACAAATTTGGATTCTTACTTAACATTAAGGCTACGTCTACATTGGCATGATCTTGCGCAAATACTGTTTAACGCAAGAGTTCTTGCATTAAAGTATTTGCGCAAGAGAGTGTCTACACTGGCATGTGCTTTTGTGCAAGAGCATCTGTGCCAGTGTAGACGCTCTCTTGCACAAGAAAGCTCCGATGGCCATTTTAACCATTGGGCTTTGTTGCGCAAGAAATTCATGTTGCCTGTCTACACTGGCCTCTTGCGCAAGAACAGTTGCGCAAGAGGGCTTATTCCTGAGCGGGAGCGTCATAGTTCTTGCGCAAGAAGCACTGATTTCACACATTAGAACGTCAGTGTTCTTGTGCAAGAACTCCCTGGCAGTGTAGACAGGCAGCATGTTTTTGCACAAAAGCGGCTGCTTTGGCGCAAGATCGCGCCAATGTAGACACAGCCTAAGGGACTATTGAAAGACGATAACTTGAACAGCCTCCGTCAACATTGTGTGGATCTAGGGACATTTTATGATTCAGATATTGACAGGATAGAACTATATAATGAAATTAGCGACTGCAAAAGGCTCCTTGAAACCCACCAGGAAGTTGCACCTAATACACCATTAGAGCTTCTGACATTCATTGTGACTTATGGTGAAGATGTGTTTCCCATCTTGCGCATTGCTCTTCAAATACTTCTCACTGTCACTGTATCTATTGCTAGCTGTGAACGCTCATTTAGCAAATTAAAGTAGCTTCTGTCTTACCTTCAAGCGCCAGTGGGCCGGAATAGACTAGTCGATCTGGCCCTTCTAAGTGTGGAGGGAGAGACCCTCAAAAAAATAGATTTTGATGACATAATTAATCAGTTCGCAGTAGCTAAGGCAAGAAAAATTAAACTTACTTAACAAAAGTTTTTAATTGTAATGTCCTGTTGCTTCTGGTGTTGAATGTGTATATGACTTTTCAGTCCAACGTTTCATCCAGCTTACTCCAGACATCATCAAGGTAGTTCTACTACAATCTACTAACTGATCTATTAATTGATCCAAGGATCTGTGGCTATTAGTAGTGTTTGATTTTTTTTCTTATGTTCTTATTTTTTTGCTGACTTAGAAATAATAATAGATCCACAGTAACAAATGATTGGGGGGGGTGCAAATTTGGCCTTTGCCCCCGGGCGCAAAACACCCTCGCTGTGCCTCTGTAGAGATGAAAGGATCAGGTCTGGGGTTTCGCTTTTCTAGCGCCCCGGCAGGCTGATGAGCCTTTTCAGAGAAATTGTCACAGCAGGGCTTCCTTTCAAGGAAGAACAAGCAATACAGATGGTTTGTGGCCATTTGCTTTGGAGTTAATTTTCTATTTCTTATGCATACACAAGTAATCTAGTTACGCTATAAGACAATAGCTGCTCATAGCAGAGACAGTTACACTGAAGCCAATGTAGATAATATTATTAGCATCCTGCAGCATCTCATATATTTGATCTTAAGGTTAACTGACCCCAATCTCATACATAATATAAGGAAAAACTTAAACAACAACAAATAGTCTGGTAGCACTTTAAAGACTAACAAAACATGTAGATGGGATCATTTTGTTAGTCTTTAAAATGCTACCAGACTCTTTGTTATTTTTTATGTTTTTCCTTATATTATGTATAAGACTGGGGTCTGTTACAGACTAACTCAGCTACCCCTCTGAAGCTTTTGAACATAATATAAGGCCATTAAGATGTGAAAGGGAATTAACATCTCTAAGATAATTTGGTTCTACTGTTAAACTTTGAACAGGGCAGGCAAACACAGACAAATACATTCAGCACCTACCCTTGATTTCTGTCATGACAAATGAATGGCTGGGAGATTGCCAACCCAGCACACTTCTTTGAAATTTATATGGGCTACGTCTACACTATGCGTTTTCTCGGCACAAAATATGCTAACGAGGAACTCATTTGCATGAGTCACGATCTCATTTGCATATTTTCTGCCGATCCGTTTTTGTGCACGATCCTGATGCCCTAAAAAAGGAGGTTTACCGATCTTGCAGAACAAGGGGGTTTTGTGCAAAAAGAAAATGTCCCCACTGCTTGTTTTTGTGCAAAAACCGACCGGCAGAAAATATGCAAATGAGATTGTGGCTCATGCAAATGAATCTCCGATTAGCATATTTTTTGCCGAGAAAACTCCTAGGCTATGTCTACACTGGCAGGTTCTTGTGCCAGAACTCTTGCGCAAGAACATGTCCACACAGCCATGTGCTTTTGCGAAAGAGCATCCACGGCAGTGTGGCCGCTCTCTTGCGCAAGAAAGCTCTGATGGCCATTTTAGCCATAGAGCTTTCTTGAGCAAGAAACCCCTGCTGCGCGTCCACACTGCCCTCTTGCGCAAGAGGGCTTACACTTGTTAGAAAAGAGCGTATCTCTTGCGCACGAAACCCTGTCTTCCAACGCCGTACTGTAAATCTTCCCGCACAAGAGCAGGTGGGCAGTGTGGACGCTCTTCGGGTTCTTGCGCAAGAACGGCCGTAGTTGCGCAAGAACCTGCCAGTGTAGACATAGCCCTAGTGTAGACATAGCCACAGGGATTATCTTCATGCTGATTGTCAAGTTGTGGTGGGTCACAGACAGGCTGGTTGGCTTGCCAAGTTTCACAGGAGTAATGCCTGATCATTTGAGAGCCTGACTTAAAGGCTGGCTGAGGAGAAGACCTTGCAGCCCAAAAAGTCCAGCCACTTGCTTTCTCTGTCAGACAGGATGGCCCATGGGAGCTCTTGTCTAGCCCATTCCATCACTGCTTGGACCACAAGTAAATTGGGGAGGAGGGTGAGAAAAACTCAGACCCCTGGGCTAGCACAGAGTTGCTTTTCTCTGTTCCCTGGGGGTCGGTGTACATGCGGCTGGCATATGCCAAGCCATTCTAGCTGCCTTGAGGTTGGCATTGTTGATTGGCAGAGCACGTCTGCTCAGCCCCGATGATGAAGGATGGCTAGCAATTTATGTTGAGTGTCTTGGATTGCCTCCAAGCCAATGTGCAGCTCTCCTTCTGCTTGGCACAGAAGACCTGGAATTGGAGGTAGTCATTGGGTGGCAGGGAGGGCCGAAGACACTGCCGCATCAGGTGAGGACAAAGGAAATCTCTCCTGCTCCGATGGTACCATCAGAACTGGACTGGATGGCTCTTCTTTCCTCATTGGTTCTGAGCATCTACCCAAAGCCACCTACGATATTTCTCTGAGAGAATGGATGGGTTGTGAGGATGGGTACCGGGGCCAGGATTCCTACAAGGGCCAGCGTGACAGCTCCGGAGGATGTGATGGGTCCCACATGTCAGGAAGCCAGTGACTCCATGGCAGCTGGAGTCGGAGAATACTGCCACAATGTAGAAGGCCTCTGAAGATACTTACAGAGGGCAGGAAGGCACGGACAGCCCCTGGTTCTCATCCAAAATAAAGAGCAACTTTTCAGATAAAGGGGGTGGTCCCAGGGGAAGGTGAAGCCCAGTTGTGAGGGTTTCTCCAAAGAGGCAGAATTTAAGGGGAGAGGAGTCTGTCTTTTCACATTCGAAAGAGATAAGGGGAGGTGGAATCTCTCTGCAGCATTTGGAGCACAGAGTTCTGACCTAGCACCTTGTTGGCTGGACCTTAGCAAGTTGACCAAATGTTTCCTCTCTTTCTGGGCAGAGATCACAAGCGAAAAGTGGACGCCAGGCCAAATACATACATACGTCCATTTTGTCACTTCATTAGCAAACCTATCTGCAGGCAGGCATGGTGCCAAATCACATTCCCAAGCACACAGCAGGCGGTTCTGTGCTGATGAGCAATTTCATACTCTCCGCTGCGTGGGCCTGAAATGGTAGTAACAAAGGCCTGGCCAGAAGCAGCAGAGGAAGCCAGACAGTACACCGGCGGAAACGTTGCACTGATTCCTTCATGCCAACAGTACCCTCGCGCTACTTGACAAATGGGAGACCTGGTTCACCACTGTGTTCCTGGGGTGTAACTTGGTTGTGTTGCACCAGGGTAAAACTGGAAGGCTGCAAGTGGCAAATCAAACTCAGGGGCTGTGTCTAAACTGGCAAGTTTTTCCGGAAAATCAGCCGCTTTTGCGGAAAAACTTGCCAGCTGTCTACACTGGCCACTTGAATTTCCGCAAGAACACTAACGATCTAATGTATGATCGTCAGTGTTCTTGCGCAAATACTATGACGCTCCCGTTTGGGCAAAAGTCCTTTTTGTGCAAAGCTTTTGCACAAAAGGGCCAGTGTAGACAGCTCAGATTTTTTTGCGCAAAAAAGCCCCGATTGCGAAAATGGCGATCAGGGCTTTTTTTGCTCAAAAGCGCGTCTAGATTGGCACGGACGCTTTTCCGCAAAAAGTGCTTTTGTGGAAAAGCGTCCGTGCCAATCTAGACGCTCTTTTCCGCAAATGCTTTTAACGGAAAACTTTTCCGTTAAAAGCATTTGCGGAAAATCATGCCAGTCTAGACGTAGCCAGGAGGTTCAATAATGACTCTCAGGGATACTGGTTTGTGAGCCTGGCTCTTCCTCTGACCCCGGACAAATGACATTTCCCTCTCCCCCCGCCCGCCGTCTGTGCCTCAGTTTCCCCAACTGTCTTTGGTAATGCTTATCCATTTTGGAAAGTACTTAAAAGTCCTCAATTGGCACGAAGGGGGCAGTGTTGCTATTCCTGTCTGAATATTTCTGATTCTGAATATTGCATGGGGTTCGCAGCGGGACACATTGCTAGAGGCATGCATATGCTTCAGGAGTTGAGAGGCTGGGAAAGCCGCTTCATCTGCAGGCTTGGGCATAACAGCGTCAGGTTCTTAGAGTCCATTTGTTACTGATGTATTAACTGAGATGGAATAAACGGGCCCAAACCGTCAAAGGTGTTAACTGTTAGGGTGCGTCGAGACTGGCAAGATTTTGCGCAAAAACTTGCCGCCTGTCTACACTGGCCGCGAGAATTTTTGCAAGAACACTGACTTTCTAATGTACAAAATCAGTGCTTCTTGCGCAAATACTTTGATGCTCCCACTCAGGCATAAGCCCTCTTGTGCAAGAATACTTGCGCAAGTGGGCCAGTGTAGAGAGCCACGTTAATTTCTTGCTCAAGAAAGCCCGATGGCTAAAATGGCCATCGGCGCATTCTTGCGCAAGAGAGCGTCTACACTGGCACAGATGCTTTTGCGCAAAGGCACATGCCGGTGTAGAGGCTCTCTTGCGTAAATACTTTTAACAGAAAAACTTTTCCGTTAAAAGTATTTGTGCAAAATCATGCCAGTCTAGACACAGCCTCACTGTTATTGCTAAGTAGGGGACACTTCCAGCTCACTTAATTAGCCACATTAGCACCGGGCCTACAATTGACAGGTACCTCCCCTGTCCCTCCGGTATAAATATCTTGGTTCTGTTATTTCCACTCCAGCTCATCTGAGGAAGTGGGCTTTGCCTACAAAAGCTCATGATCCTGTCTATTTTTGTTAGTCTCTGATGGTATGTCTACACTGCAGAGTTTTTCCGGAAAAATGGCCATTTTTCCGAAAAAACTTCAATTACATCCACACTGCAATCACATTGTTTCGAAAAAAAATCAAAAGACCAGAGGGGTTTTTCCGACATTGGTAAACCTCTTTCTGCGAGGAAGAAGCCTTTTTGCGAAAGAGCTCTTTCAGAAAAAGGCGTGTGTGGACGGGGAAGAGGGAGTTCTTTCGAAAGAAGAGGAACGAGGAAAAGCACAGGTGCCCTGGTGGCCACTTCGCCCATAGTAATCACAGCTTATATGCGAGAGAGCGTCCATTCAGTGTGGACGCTATCTTTCGAGAAAGCAGATCGCTTTTTCAATGCACTTTTGCTGTGTAGACGCTCTCTTTCGGAAGAAGTTTTTTCAGAAGATCTCTTCTGGAAAAGCTTCTTCTGAAAGAAGCCTGAAGTCTAGACATAACCTAAGGTGCCACAGGACTCCTTGTAGTTTTTAAAGTTACAGGCCAACACGGCCACCCCTCAGAGACTCCGTCACAGTCTGGCGACATAAAACAGTGTTAAATACGGTTCGGGGTTTGGGGTACAGCGACCTCAGCCTCTGTCGTACCACGGCAAACACATTATTAAAAAGCTTGTGAACCCCCTTTAATGACAACACAGGAAAAACAGGTGAAGCATTTACAATGCAAAGTATTACGGAAGGCTTTCATTTTAACCACGTGCCTTGTTCCTTTTCCCTCCACCTGGAGAAAGTTTTAATAGGACCTCTACCCACACCCTCTATTTGATAGTCTTTTAGGTGGCATCAAAGATGGCAATAACTGGTTCTGTTGGGGAAAAAGAGAAGCTGAGATGGGCGGGGGCTGTTGGTGTTACCACTGACGCCCAAGCCCCTTTCCTAGAAGACAAAACAGGACAACCAGACGCAAGAGGGGAAAGAAAAGGCCAGAAACTGCAGCTTCCATCTTTGATGCGGACTTGCATTTGCAGCCTCATTGGTGGAAGAGCCCAGGGATGGCCCGAAGCTTTCTCAGTTACTCGCAGACTTGGTAACCTTGTGCAGTGTAGGCCATTGCATTTCGGTGCCTTGCTGGTCTGAGGCTTGCCACAGTGTTGTAAAATACATGCGCTTGGTTGGCTAAGCCAGACTCTTATTGAACAGAAGGGGAAAAGGGGGGGATGGGAAAGAAGAAATAAGGTGGGGAAGGAAAGGGATACACAGGTTGGAGTGGCGGGGGAGGGGGCAGACAAAGCCTCACATCCCAGGTGGTATTCGGGCTTTAGCCAATACAGTGGAGGTGGCACTGTCATCTGGGTCCCTCTGTTGTCCTGACCAGACCAGGACACCTCTGAGGCTCAGGAGAATGAAGGTCCAGGCTCCCAGGAGACAGTGTGTGCGTACAATTACAAAGGGAGGCATCTGAACTGGAATTCATTTGCAAATTCAATACAATCGATTTAGCATTGGATCAGGATCTTAACTGCTTAACACACTACAAAGGCAATTTCCCTTCTCTTGATATTCACATCTCCACATCAAATGCTGCAAATGCGACACATCTACCCTGACTTGATTCACCCCATTAACACTGGTACTACACTTGCCAAGTAACTTCTTCTGTTGTTCTTCTATGTACCCCGGCCTCTGTAATTTCCACTCCAACTCATCTGATGAAGTGGGTTTTATCCACAAAAGCTTATGCCCTAATGAATCTGTCAGTCTCTAAGGGTATGTCTAGACTACATGCCTCTGGCGACAGAGGCATGTAGATTAGGCTACCCAGCATAGGAAAATGAAGCGGCGATTTAAATATTCGCCGCTTCATTTAAATTAAAATGGCTGCCGCGCTGAGCCCATCAGCTGTTTGTCGGCTCAGCATGGTAGTCTGGACGCTCCGCGGTCAACATCAAAGGCATTTGTCGACCGCCCCGGTAAACCTCATCCCAGGAGGCATACTGGGGAGGTCGACAAATGCCTTTGATGTCGACCGCGGAGCATCCAGACTACCGCGCTGAGCCGACAAACAGCTGATCAGCTCAGCACGGCAGCCATTTTAATTTAAATGAAGCGGCGATTATTTAAATTGCCGCTTCATTTTCCTATGCCGGGTAGCCTAATCTACATGCCTCTGTCGCCAGAGGCATGTAGTCTAGACACACCCTAAAGGTACACAGCAGCATTATTTTGGAATAACACAGTGTGCATCTACACAGCAAGCCATTATTTGGAAATAATGTCGAGCTGGAGGACTTCTTACTCCAACTCCTGTAACATTCATTTCATGAGGAGTAAGGGAAGTTGAAGGAAGAGTGCTCTTCTTTTGACTTCCTGCTGTGTAGACAGCGCCAAAAGCTGAATTAAGCTATTTTGACTTCAGCTACGCAACTGACGTAGCTAAAGTTGTGCAGCTTAATTTGACTTTTGCCCTGCTGTGTAGACATGCCCTAAGGTGCCACAGGACTCCTCGTGGGTTTTGTTGTTACAGGTTATTACGACATTTTATAAACTTGCGCTCGTTTTTTACAGTTGGACTCGCAAATCGGGTACATTTGTAGGCCCAGTTATTACAGCATTGCTTTCTTCTGAGAAGGGATGAATCACCAGCCCGGATGTGCTACAGGGCTGGCAAAGTAACATACAAACTTCAGGGAGGAAATGAAAACCCCAGAATGAAATCAACAAGCTTCTTGATTGAAATACAATGAATGCTCGGTTCCTTACTTACCCATTCCTTTTGTTCCACTAGGGACACGTTCTGTTTGGTCCCCACAGGGCATGATGCATCCTTCCCTGACCTCTGCACTGGCGAGGCTGCTTCAGCTGGGTCCTCATGCCACGGCCGGACACGTGAGAAGGAGTCAATCACTTGCTGGTAGGGTGTAAATGGAAACATCATCCGATGAGTTCACCTTGCTAACCTCTTCCCTTGATGCCGTTCTTTGATTTATTCCCTGTGCCTGTAAGCGCCTCCCAGAGGTAGAACTGCTGTGCATTGTGCGCAAGGCACCTTGCAGTTTCGAGGAACAGAGCAAGCTATGTTGATAGCCCTCCTGCATTCGATTACTAGAATATTAATACTGACGAACCACGCAGGGACACCTTCCAAGATCCTAGCCCCACCCCACTAGGTGCCGTAAGCATGAGACAGTCTCAGCTCCAAAGAATTGGTCTAAATAGACAAGAAAAACAAAAGGAAATAGCTGGGAAACTGAGGCATGGAGAGCTTATGTGACTTGCCCAAGGTCGCACCTGAAGTCTGCAGCAGAACCAGGACCTGGCCCCAAATTATCCAAGCCCTTAGCCACAAAGCAACTGTTCCTCCCATGCTGGCTGCTGTCAGAGACAGGATATCAACCTCAGATGGTTACTGCTTTGATGCGATGTGGCACTGTTTCTGATTCCGGTGCGGTTGTGTAAAGCTGTCACGGAGTGTGAGGGAGTCACCGGGCCCTGCACCCCCATCCACAGTCCCATGTGACACTCAGCCAGCAAGTAGAACAGAAGGTTTATTGGTTCACAGGGACACAGCGTAGCACAGACTTGTTAACACAGGAGCCAGAAGTAGCCAGTACCATCCAACTTGGGGAAAGGGGGGACCACAGCCAGTGCCCCAGACCCCCTCCCTGCATCCTAAGCCAGCTGAGACTAACTCAGGCACTCAGCCACTGGTCCCAGCCCTGCAGGCAGCCCTGCCGCCTCCTTTGTCCCACTTCCCCCGCAAAAGGTGTCACCTGATTGCATCTCCCACCTAGGCTCAGGTTCCAAGACAGCCTGAGCCATGTGTACGTGCTAGGCTGGGCAGCCTCCCTCAGTGAGAGTAACA
The DNA here is from genome assembly GCA_032595735.1 of Pelochelys cantorii. Classification (NCBI taxonomy): domain Eukaryota; kingdom Metazoa; phylum Chordata; order Testudines; family Trionychidae; genus Pelochelys; species Pelochelys cantorii. The sequence continues at coordinate 7,411,455 of CM064328.1, forward strand.
CCCAAAACTCCCATCCCCAGCTGGGCACAATTGCAGTGCCCAGGGAAACTGAGGCACGCATATACACACAGAGTTACTACAGAACAGCACAGGACCGTAGGAATCCAGTATAACATAACTCAGCAAACAGAGCGAACACACTGCCCACGCTGTCACAATTACTAGAGCCACAAATCTATTTCATTAGCTCATGTCAAACCAGGCCACTGGACTTTACAGTTCTGGCATCTCTCCCACAACAAGCAAGTCACTATTCTGACAGTAAGGTTAAAAATATGAATAGAAACTGAGGCATGAAGATGTGGGCATGGCTGAAGTCAGTCACTGCCTGAGTGTCCTTCCTCATCTGCTCTCCTCTCTCTTATTTGTGACTCCCACTTATTTTGTCTCCACTAAAACTCAGGCCCCCATCCTCTAAACACCAACGTGTGTGAGCAATGTTCCCTCTAATTTTTTTTTCCATCTGTGGATGGAATAAATTTTGTTATGTGCACCAAAGCACGTACAGATGTGCACCACTAATAGAAACACATGCTGCCTGGTATGGGCAGCTGTGGGCGCTCTGCTAATCAGCTGGGTGCAATTTGAATCTCTGCGGGGTGGCCGCCCAGGTGCCACCGGACGCGAGTAAAGAATGATGGGTGGCGGTATATACATTGGCTGTGGGTGTCCAGGTGGAGGTTAAGGCATTGGTTTCAATCTCTACAGCCCTAGCAGCTGGGAACTGGTCTACATGAGAGACCACCTCTCATCCCAGCTAATGATCAATGGGCACATACAAGCTGGAATCCTGTCAATATAAAGAAGAATATATAAGTGTCAGGGAGTGCTCTGGGAGGAACCATAAACTTTGGAATTTACCATCCCCCCCTTACAGAGCCTGGTCTGCTGACCTTCAAAGCACGCAACAAAAGCAAGTCTCTTGGGAGAAGGTGGATGCCTCTGTAAGCCAGTGGTCTAAAGGAGTTCTCTACTACCAGCTATTGGTAATCTGGAGGAATTGCTGTCATGAGTCCATCTTATTTGCATAGAGACACCTACTTTACCAACTTTAGCCAACTGGGGTTAAAATTCACCTAAACTTCGCATGCAGACATAATGAAATGAAATTAACCTTCTTCAATGACTAGAGGGCAGTAGAACTGTATGTAATAAAGCCCTAAATGGGGGGTCCCCCTAACTATAACCTCATTTGCTAAATGTGGGGGGTAGTGAGCCAAAGCTAGGTAAGCAACAGTTAATTTCTCTGTTGAAGTTGGGAGGTAGTGGGGGAGGACTTTGTTTAAGGGGGTCTTGGCATTATTTGACTTTCTTCTCCAGTGATTAGAGTTAGCTGGGGTATTGTTTCTTTCCACCAACCCAGGGCTACTTCTACACTGCAGGCTTTTTGTGCAAGAACAGCTGTTCTTGTGCAAAAACTTGCAGAGCGTCTATACTGTATGCACATTCTTGCACAAGTAAATTTACAGTACAGTGTCAGAAAAGAGGGCTTCTTGTGGAAGAGTTATTCCTCTCCCCACGAGGAATAAGCTTTTTTGCGCAAGAACTCTTGCGCAAGAAGGCAGTGTGGACAGGCAACGTGGATTTCTTGCACAAGAAACCCCTATGGCTAAAATAGCCATCAGAGCTTTCTTGTGCAAGACAGCGTCCACACTGCCATGGACGCTCTTGCTCAAAAGCACATCTCTTGCACAAAACCACATGGCAGTGTGGATGCGCTCTTGCCCAAGAACTTTTGCACAAGAATTCTTGAGCAAAACAGTTCTTGCGCAAGAAGCCTGCAGTGTAGACGTAGTCTTAGAGCTGTGATCATTGATAAGCTGATATATGGGCCTGAGCTTTAGACTTCAGGAAGAGATAGTGTCGGGGTGGGAGCAAATACAAAGGAAGCAACTGTAGTGAGGTTCTCAATTACCCAGTGAAATGGCTTATGCTGATGTAATTTGTCTATGTCTTCACACTGCTGTGATCGATCTTCTGGAGTTTGATTTAGTGAGCCTAGTTAAGACTCGCTAAATCAAACTCAGAGGGTGCACTCCAGCTACGTAATTAACTTAACATAGCTGGAGTTGTGTATCTTGATTCGACCTTCCCTTTTAGTGAGACCTGGCCTAAGAGCTGGGCCAGGGGATGGAACCTCAGAACACAGCATTGCAGCTAAAGGAAATGTGGTGTAAGATGGGGTAGCAGCAGTACCAGCACCAAAGGGGGTCCCTTCCCCAGTGAATCCTAGGGCTAGCTGTGACGCTGTGGGGTTGGACCAGACCCAGGATGCAAGCAGAACATCAGCAGTTGGCAGCAGCAAATAGCAGTGGTGGTGGCACAGCAAGAAGTGGGAGGCTGCCAAGCACCGGCAGAGACAACAGTGCGATAGCATCAGTCACTACCTGTCGCAGAGACTGGCGTTGAACCCTCCTGAATGCCCCCCTGGATTGTGGGACTTCTTTAAGGAAGTGAAGCAGTGACCCCGGACAACAAATGGTGTAGAGGGTGTAGCAGGGGGAATGGAGACGTGGTATATTAAAGAGGCGTTTGTCCCCTGGGCTTTTGGGAAACTGAGGCAAAAGACAACTGCCCAGGATAGCGCGAGGTGGATGTTTCACTTATTTTTTGCATATTTCTAAGCCACTGTTGCTACGTTTTCCCAGATTAATGCTGTGTTCCCTTGGCTTTTAAGACAAAAGGGTTTTTTTTCTTTTTGTTATACACAGACTCAGTGCTTGTGAGCGGGGCAGTATTGCCTAGTAGAGATACCTATGGTAATTTTCCCAGATTTCTAGGTGGGAGGTCCAGACTGTTTTGCTTTGTAGCTTTAAGAGGAACCCCTAGATTTTGAGCTCAGCTTGTGTTCCAGCTGTTGCCACCTGACACCGATTACACAGTGAAGACTGTGATCTGTGAGGTGGTATTTAAGGTTTCTGCTCTCTTCCTGGTTTTGCGGCAGCTGCTGGCTCTGTAGTTGCGTTTGCATGTGCAATGGATGACAATGCACTCAGAGCTTCATGCAGTGAGTTTTATTGTGAATGGTTTAATGTGAAAGGCTAGACAAATGCAAATCATAAGCTATGTCTACACTGGCGAGTTTTTGCGCAAGAGCATCCATGGCAGTGTGGACGCTCTCTTGCGCAAGAAAGCTCTGATGGCCATTTTAGCCATAGGGCTTTCTTGAGCAAGAAACCCCTGCTGCATGTCCACACTGCCCTCTTGCGCAAGAGGGCTTACACTTGTTAGAAAAGATCATAGCTCTTGCACAAGAAGCCCTGTCTTCCGACGCCGTGCTGTAAATCTTCTTGCACAAGAGTGGGCAGGCTGTGTGGACGCTCTGCAGGTTCTTGCGCAAGAACAGTTGTTCTTGCACAAGAACCCGCCAGCGTAGACATAGCCATAGAATCCCAGGTCTGGAAGAGGCCTCAGGAGGTCACCAAGTCCAGCCCCCTGCCCAAAGCAGGACCAACCCCAACTCAATCATCCCAGCCAGGGCTTTGTCAAGCCAGGACTTAAAAACCTCTAGAGATGGAGATTCCACCCCCTCCCTAGGGAACCCATCCCAGTGCTTCCCCGCCCTCCTAGGGAAATAGTTTTTCCTAAATGAAATAAACGAAAGTCTTGTGTACTGAATTTTATACTCTGGCCCATTCCAACTTTTTTGGAAGCAATTCCAAAGCATTACATAACCTTTTTGTGACTCAGTGTGTTTTTAGACGTCAAGGAGACGCATAATCTAGCATTTGCCATTTTTAAAGAACTTTGTCTTTGATCATCCTGACTCATCAGAAACTAAGGAGATGAGATCAGAATCCGGCCGATCCCAGTTAGTGCTTTGAGATTTGTTCTCTCTGAAGCTGCAGTCAGTCACTCAGTGGTAGGGGGTTTGAATTGGAGCCAAGAGCTGTGACTGCAGCGGAGTTTTGTGTGTGATCTCACATTGCCTGGGAGAAAAACACCGAAGAGGGAGAAGGATTTTTGGGGGGTGGTAAATAGAAGCTGAACAAAAAAAAAAACCCTCACTTTTTTTAATAATTTTTGGTTTTCTACAGCTTGTTTTCAGAACCCATTTTGAGAACCCTGAAACAACTTCTCCCTGATTCAAGTGGACGTGAAATTAACCCGGACATTTCTGTTAAACAAGAACTTCAACCCGTAGCAGCGCCATATCACGTGGAAATATTTAGGGGCTCAGTTCATCATCGCTTTGTACCTCACATTGCCATATACACCAGAGCAAAGTGGGTATGAAATGCTGCTGAATCAGAATGGCTTTCTCCGTGCACCTGTATCATGGTGTGATGCCATGTATTACAGGTTGAACCTCTCTCATCCAGCACCCTTGGGACTGACCGGTGCTGAACCAGAGAATTAGCAGACCACAGAAGGTCAACTATGGCCTGTAGATTCTGATGCTGAGTCTTAGTTGCTAGCCCCTCGCCTGGGGTCCTGGCTGCCGACCCCTCTGCTGCTGCCTGGGGTCCCAGCCACTGGCTCGATGCTCCACGCCTGGCCCCAGCCAGGGGTTCCACTGCTGCCCCCAGATATGATCCCAGCCTGGGACAGTGAGGGGCACTGACAAGGAGAGGGAGGGGTACAGGAAACTTGGCTCCACCCATGATAAGTGGTTAACTAAAATCATGCTGGGCCACGGGTGTTGCCAGTCTAGAGAGGTTCAACCTGCAATTGTATTACTGCAGCAACCAGGAGCCCTAACCATGGCCCAAGACCCATTCTGCTGTGGGACCCATTCCCAGATACATCATAAATTAAGGGGAGATTGTACTGCAGGTAGGCCCTTCTTCACTAGCTTCAGTCTAGTTAGTAGGGATAATACTAGTACTGAAGATGGCATGGACCTCAGTGCAAGCTACCCATCCCAGGATAGGCCCACTGGTGACTCTAGCACTGTACTTGGGTTGCTAGCCCACATGAAAGTCCATGCCACCACACCTCCACTACTATTTTTATCTGCACTTGCAGTGACAGATATAGACATTTCCTGTAATATCCTTGGAAAAAACCTTACTGAGTCAAGTCCATTGTGCTGAATGCAAAGGTTATATATTATGGTGAGCCGGGCTTATTTCTTCACACAACGCACAGTTAACCTGTGGAACTCCTTGCCAGAGGATGTTGTAAAGAGCAGGACTTGAACAGGGTTCAAAAAAGAGCTAGATAAATTCATGGAGGATAGGTCCATCAATGGCTATTAGTCAGGATGGGTAGGAATGGTATCCCTAGCCTCTGTTTGTCAGTTGCTGGAAATGGGTGACAGAGGTAGGATCATTCGATGATTCCCCGTTCTGTTCACTCCCTCTGGGGCACTGGGCTTTGGCCACGGTCAGAAGACAGGGCACTGGGCTAGATGGACCTTTGGTCTGACCTAGAATGGCCATTTTCATGTTCTGTCCTCCCAACATGTTACCTGCTATGAGCCCACTCTGGTCTCTGTCTGTTGGCAGGGGGACCCTCCTACCCAGGAATCTTTTTCCTCTCCTGGGACCAAGGGGCCACAGAGCATGACAGAGAGTTTGCCCCTCTGGGGGGTGCCTGTTTCCAAAGCTCTGGAGCTGGGCTGGTGGTTTGGGGAAAGCTGGTCCAGCAGATGTGGGAGATGAATGATGCTCCTGGACGTTCTGAAGGTAGGAAAATGGGAAAGTGGCCCATTGCTTTAAAAGGCTGTAGAGACTCCTACCCCTAGGCAGACGGCTTTTTAAAACCAGAAAGAAAGAAGGACTGGGTGGGAGGGCGGGCGGGTGAGTGGATGGGCAGGCGGATGGGTGGGCAGGCGGGTGGGTGGATGGATGGATGGGCAGGCAGATGGGTGGGCGAGTGGGCAGGCGGGTGGATGGATGGATGAGCAGGCGGGTGGGCAGGTGGGTGGGTGGGCGGATGGATGGGCAGGCGGGTGGGCGGATGGGCAGGTGGATGGGTGGGCAGGTGGGATGGGTGGCGGATGGGCGGGCGGGTGGGTGGGTGGAAGGATGGATGGATGGGCAGGCGGATGGATGGGCGGGCGGGCGGGCGGGCAGATGGATGGGCGGGCAAATGGGTGGGCGAGCGGGCAGGCAGGCGGGTGGGGGGCGGGCGGATGGATGGATGGGCGAGCAGACGGGCAGGTGGGCAGATGGATGGATGGGCAGGTGGGCGGGTGGATGGATGGATGGGCAGGCAGATGGGTGGGCGAGTGGGCAGGCGGGTGGATGGATGGATGGGCGGGCGGGTGGGCAGGTGGGTGGGTGGGTGGATGGATGGGCAGGTGGGTGGGCGGATGGGCAGATGGGCAGGTGGATGGGTGGGCGGGTGGGATGGGTGGCGGATGGGCGGGCGGGTGGGTGGGTGGATGGATGGATGGATGGGCAGGCGGAGGGATGGGCGGGCGGGCAAGCGGGCGGGCGGATGGATGGGCGGGCGGACGGGCGGGCGGGCGGGCAGATGGATGGGCGGGCAAATGGGTGGGCGAGCGGGCAGGCGGGCGGATGCGGGCGGATGGATGGATGGGCGAGCAGACAGGCAGGTGGGCGGATGGATGGATGGGCAGGTGGGCGGGTGGGCGGGCACGTGGGCGGATGGGCGAGCAGACGGGCAGGTGGGCAGATGGATGGATGGGCAGGTGGGCGGGCGGGTGGGCGGATGGATGGATGGGCGAGCAGATGGGCAGGTGGGCAGGCGGGCGGGCAGATGGATGGGTGGATGGATGGATAGATGGTTAAATACCATTAGTAGGTGTTGATCTTCTTAGGTTCTGTCTACTCTGCAATCACCTAGGGCTGGCTCATGCCAATGGACTCCGGCTCACAGGACTGTTTGATTGTGGTGTAGATGTTCGGGCTCTGTCTCTAGCCTGAGCTCTGGGACCCTCCCACCTCACAGGGTCCTAAAATCCAGGCCCCAGCCCAAACCCTTAGCTAGTTGCTTAGTCCAAGCCTTGTGAGCCAGAGTCAGCTGGCGCGGTCCAGCCCCAGGTTTTTCACGTGCAGCGTAGACGTGCCCGTCTTGCATGCTGTTGTTCTCTGCTGCGTTCTCCCCCTCCCCAGCCTGCTGCGGCGCTTTCCCCGGTGTCTGTGAGGATGGTGCTTGGCAGGAAAGCGTCATTCCAGAGCATCCATGGAGAGCCTGATGGGTATTGATCGGGCAGCAAGTTCCATCTCATCTCAGCGTCTCAGAGCAGTAGCTGCACTGGATCACAATCTCAGAGGAAAGCTGATGGCTAATTACCTTTCTCTCCTGGAAGGCCCGAGACAGCCGGCCAATAGCAGCCCATTTTGCGCAGCGCAGAGGGGATGCGAGCAGGCTGAGAAGGGGATGCGTGCTCCCAGGGAGTGCGGAGCCACACCTCACATTTCAGTGACTTCACTGAGCGTTAGATGTCGCCCAGAGAGCCAGGGAAAAGTGTGTGTGTGTGTGTGTGTGTGTGTGGCGACAGTAACACGTTAGCACAGCAATGGGCAACGTCGGCTGGTGAGTGGGCCGCTTGAGTGGCCCCCCTTCCTCTCAGTGGGCCATGAGATTGTCATAAGCAAGCCAGGATACGGTCGTTTTACTAACTGCGCTCGTGTACCGAGAATCGGCGGGGTGCGCGACTGAAACGTAGCCGCGCGTTGATTGCATAAGAAGCACACCTCTCTCCCAGTCAATTTCGTATGCCAGTGGGTCCCAAACCTTTTTATACCAGGGACCAGCAAACCCATTCACAAACATTTGGCAGGCCAGCATCATTTTATTTGCATATTTACATATTCATCATCAGTTTTCTGGAGAAAGGGGCAGCTCTGTCTTAGGTACCTGCCTCCAGGAAGGTGTTCATGGCTGGGACTCACACTCAACAACAGATGCCACCCTCTGACCTGGACATCAGCAGCTAACTCCCTTGAGGGGTGGGATTAAGGGCGAAAGCACCCTCTGTGACTCTCTTTCTTCGTGCCTAACTCTGGTTCTTTGGTGCCTAACTTACCTGGGCACCTCACAAAGGGCTGACGGGGATTCTCCAAGGCAGCAGGGCACCTAAATCTAGATACTGCCATGCTGAGTCTAAATCCCCTTTATAGATCTAGCTGCCAGGGACACTTGCAATATCACACAGGGAGTCGGGGGTACAGCAGGGAATATAACCCAGATTGAGTGCCCTGGCTACTCTTCTGCACCATGTCAGCGGCTGGATACAGGACTGGAGCCTCCAGGGCTGTCCGTTAGGTTCCCTTCACTCTCCCACATTCAGGGGAGGGAGGACGGGGAGGCTGTCCTCGCATGGGGAGTCTGTTCTCGCACAGAAACTGGAGTTGCTGGGGGATGTGAAATAAGGGAACAGATGTCACCAAAGCGGCCGAGTGCCAGAAGTGTGAGACAGAGCAATTCCAGGAGCAGCACAACACCATCCAGCCAGGCAGGGAGTTGTGGCATGAACACATGGAACCCGGCCGTGCATGATTCAGTTGAGAGAATAGTCCAGGGTAGGAAAGTTGAATTCCTACCCTGGACTAAGTAGGAATTTCCCAGGTAGGAAAGCCTGGTCTCCCTTTTAACGCAATGTGGCTGGACGAGCATTTCCCGTGGCAATTAGCCACCCCTTACACACTACTATGTTTCAAATCATGTTCCATGGGACACTCTGGAAGCTGCACTGGTTTCTGGCCTGTGTTACTGATCTCTGTGGCATTGTTCAGATCATAGGGGCCAATGCAGCGTAGGGGCATCCAGCATGACGTACGAAAGGCGGGGCTGACTGGAAACAAAGCCACGTTCGTGCAGAGTGCTGCCCCATTATAACACAAATTTGCAGAGGCCGTTAGCATAGAATCCCAGGGTTGGAAGAGACTCAGGAATCATTGAGTCCAGCCCCCTGCCCAAAGCAGGACCAATCCCAACTAAATCCATGCCCACCTCTGCATGTGTTCTCATCCAGTAGGAGGGGCATGCGAGGCCCAGAGACAGCACAGGGCATGGTGGAAGTAGAAGTTGCAAACCATGGAACCTCTGTGGATAGAAATTCCATAATGGAATCATAAGGACGTAACCGTAGAGATATACAACCGATCGCTGGCTCTGGGACTGTGACCGTGACCAAATGCTGTGGGAGACTAGAGAGGCTATAAAAACAGACCCTTTAATCATAATGGCTCAACTCCACACAAAGGAGGAAGCAAGGCAAATGGAAATTAAAAGGTGCAGTCACGAAAGTTAGATGCCTGCAAGATTCATGGAAACTTTTAAAAACCACCATCATAGAGGCTCCATAGAACCTGAGAGTTACAAACTGATCAGTCAACCACACACCTCATTTGGAATCAGGCAGCAGCAGAGACACACACACACACACACACACACACAAAGCCAATACGCTACAGTACTGGGGTAGACATAAGCTTCTAAAAAAAGGGAAACCGGCATTTTGTTTCAAAGCTGTAGTAAGCAAATGCTCAGTGGAAAACTTTTGAAAAGACCACCGTAACGATTTGTTCAGCATTATGAACAGCCTCCATTCCTGAGGCGTTCGTAGCTCATACCCCAAATTCAAAGCCTAGTAAGAGGACCTAAAAAACCAACAAAATAGAAGCAAAAAAGGGCATCCTTTAAAAATTGGAAGTCAGGCTGGCTCTGGGCTGGGTAGGGCACTGGGGATGCAGGCTCTAGGCTAGGGCAGGGGGCTGGGTGCAGGAAGGAGTTCGGGGGTGGTGCTTACTTCAGGCAGCTCCCAAAAGTGACTGGCACACCCCTCTGGCAGCGGCACCTAGGTGGGGAGACCGGGGGGGGAGAGTGATTCTGTGCCCTACTGCCTGCAGTACTGCCCCTGCACCTCCCATTGGCCACAGCACTCAGCCATTGGCCACAGCGCTCAGCCAATAGGAGCTGTGGAGTCGGTGCTCAGGGTGGGGGCAGCATGTGGCGTTCCCTCTCAGGGCCTCCGGGATGTATCATCTGCTTCTGGGAGTGGGGTGGAGCCAGGGCAGGCAGGAAGCCTGCCTTAGCTCTGCTTCACTGCCTTTGCCTTTGTGCCTTTGCCCTCCCCTGCCATCGACGAGCCTGCTGGACGTGAAATCCGTCTAAGCAATATAGAAAGGAGCATAAACTCTAGCAAGTCAATCTGTAAAAGTACAATCAGGCAGGTCAGAAAAGCGCGGGAAGCGCAACTAGCCAAAGACTTGAAAACGAAGAAACTGTTTCTAAGCACGTCAGCAACAGCAGTGTGCGCCTGGAGATGCTGCCTTCCAGAGGATAGTCAAGCCACAACTCCAACTAGCTGCGGTCATTAGCGACCTCACTTCACTTTTCACCTGAGACAGGGTGTTAGCCTCAGCCCCCGGCCAAATTCAGGGCGAGTCCGTAATGTTATTCGCCACTTCCCTCCTCCCCCACCCCAACTGCAAAGTATTGTCTGGCCTCACGTGGTGGTGAGCAGTTACTGTGTTCCACCCCAGCTATGGGCACATTTCATTGGCAGGTGAATGACCTCACGAGGGAGAATGGGTGAAATTCACCCCTATGCAGAGAGATGGCACAAGGCCTTAGCATGGCGCCTCGCTGTTTTGGGCTAGGTGCCATGCAAAGGCACCCTCCAAAACGCTGGCTTAGTTGATGTGAGCCTGCCTCTCGTGGCCGGCCTGCAGCCATCCCGATGTTGCATGGCGCTAGAAGAGCCATACCGACGGGTGCGTGAGGCCAGAGGGTCTGTCCCAGCTGATGAGCAAGGCGCTGCCGTCCAGGGACACACGTCAGCTGCTGCTATTATTAGAGCACAGAGCTGTATCTCTGCGGCGTCCGTTCTGCTGATGACCCTGCCCCCCTGCTCCGTGTGATGCACTCTCGTCACTGTTCTGAATCCATTTCCATCCACAGCCGGAGCCCAGCCGCAGGGATTTTCGGCTGGCCATGGCCTGTTAAGTGCATTAGTCAAGGCGAGGTGAAGAGGCAGCTGCGGCCCCAACCTGAGAAGAAAGGCGCTGAAGCCAACCACGGTCTGGACCCTGTAATTAAAATCCCCATTTAGAGGGAGGAGATTGCACAGGACAGGCTCAGGCATATGATTATGAAGCTCTTTCGGGAGGTGAGGGCACAGGCATGGGAGTCGCGAGCCATTGAAAGGGCTGAATGTGACTCTGAAAGGAGGGTGGGGGAATCGATGCAGGAGGGATAATGTGAAGGGGGTTTAGGAAAACACATAAAAGCTCCAGAGAGAGCCTTGTGTGAAATACATTCTTAGTGCTCATCCATGCTGTTACCATGGTCCGTCTCTCCCTCTAGCATTGCGCGCCAACCCCGCGTTACAAGTCTGTGGTTGGAGCCACAGCATCCTCAGGCCACGTCGTCACTTGCTGCACCAGAGATCGATCTTCTGGCATTTGATTTAGCAGGTCTAGTTAAGACCCACTAAATCGAATGCTGAGGGCAGCTCCAGTTGGCACCGGTACTCCTCGTAGTTGCTCCATCGGTAAACAGTCACCCATAGTGCCCTGTAGGCAAACCACTGGCATCCTATTTCAGTCTCCTAGGCAGGGAGGTCATGCTGAGAAGTGAGTACTTGGTGCTTGTGCTCCCAAGTCCTGACCTCAGCAGGTTGTTTGAACTTGCAAAGCTTTCTCGCACAGGAGATGTAGAGTCCCTCATGGAGGTTGGGTCCATCAATACTTATTAGCCAGGCTGGGTAGGGATGGTGGCCCTGGCCTCTGTTTGCCAGACGCTTGAAATGGGCGACAGGGGATGGATCACTTGATGATTCCCTGCTCTGTTCATTCCCTCTGGGGCACCTGGCATGGGTCACTGCTGGCAGACAGGACACTGGGCTAGATGGACCTTTGGTCTGACCCAGTCTGGACGTTCTGATGTTCTTATGACGTCCTCGAATGAAAATGCCCCACCACACCTTGCACAAAATGGGCCCATGAAAACTGACCAAATGACAGCTGGGTTAGCAGTGTAGAGAGGTACATTGGTATCTCCTGCCGCGGATTGTCTCAGCTCCTGCAGGCCCAGATACCCATCCCTCCGTGCCTCTGGGCCAATTCACCATTGTCCTGCACCTTGTGCAGTCATTTACACGAGTGAAAGGAGGGTGTAATGCGCTGCCCTTTGGGTACAGTAGCATTCCCCGCTCACTGCGTATGGGTGTACACAGCTGCCTAGCAAAGTGAGCCTTTTGTCAGTCTCATCGAGATCACCTCTGAAGTAGGAGGCAAGTTCAAATCTGGTGCAACTCCAGTTGACTTCAGTGCAGTTGCACATCTTAACACTAGGTCTGGATTTGGGCATATGGGCCTAGTACACTGATCCCTAATGACCCAGGTTACAAGAGCAAATCGGCAGAAATTTGCTTGTGCTTTGGCAGGGCTAATATAAACATGTCCCCTTGGAATGAGTTGCAGTCTTGTTCAATGGACAGGGAGATTGCGTTATTATTAGCTGACAGAAATGCATTCTGGGATCTCTTGTCAGATATGCAACATGGTAAGTCATTAATGTGGTGCCTGATAGGCTTTTATGGAAAGTGCCTCTCAGTGAAAGGCTGCAGGGGGTGGTGGCGGGGGGGTAGGAGGAGGAGATTTCATTATCGGTCTCACAGTAGTTGGTGGTGGAGTTTAATAGCCTCGTTCTCTAGCTTTGACTACAAGTGCTAAGTGGTTTTTGCTGTCACTGTCCTGCTCTCGTGTCTAGGGAGAAGGGACAGGAAGACAAGCCCAGAAGGGGGCAGAGGCCACAACCACCGCCTGTCAGTTTTCGTGGCGTCCCGCACTCAAGTCCTTGTGCCTTTACGTTCTTCTTTCCCATCCGTCCATTGACTCATCCGTCCATTATTTGCCAGAGAAGTTTGCAAACAGAACAGACGCCAACCAAGGTACGTTGAGGGCATCTGTTTTAGGGGCTAGAGCAGGAAACTTCAAGTAGAGCCAACTGCGGGGTAATTCTGATACTGCTTATGCCTGATATCTATGGAGTTCCTCCTGATTTACCCCAGTCTATGAGAAGGCCCAGTGCAGTGCGATCTATGCTTTTCTATGATACTGACTTGCTGTGTGACTCAGAGGAACTCACATAACAACTTGGTCTCCCTGTTGGTGTAGTGGACATTAGGGATATAAGAGTTTAACCGATAAGCTGGTGTTTATTGGTTCAACTCCGTGGGACTGTCAGCAACCCATGGGACAGGGAGCAGTCCTGAAGGGCTAAGCCAGGAGCTGCTGGCAGCCAGCAGCCCCACATGTAACCGATATAATTTTAATCAGTTATCTGGTTACTATTTTTATAGTTTTTTACATCTCCAATGGAGCGAATACCTCTCAAGTAAGATGTCAGGCTTGGTTAATCAAAGTTTCTCCGGCTCTCTGGGCTGGATTCACAAACAGATTTAGGTGCCTAATTGCCGCTTCAGGTGTCTAAATCTTAGCTCCAGAGATTGAGAGAGTCCGTGCTCAGCTGCCACTGTATGTGTAACCCACATACCTAGGCTGTGTCTAGACTGGCAAGTTTTTGCACAAAAGCAGCTGCTTTTGCGCAAAAACTTGCCAGCTGTCTACACTGGCCGCTTGAATTTGCGCAGGAACACTGACGATCTAATGTATGATCGTCAGTGTTCTTGCTCAAATACAATGATGCTCCCGCTTGGGAAAAAGCCCTCTTGCGCAAATGCTTTTGCGCAAGAGGGCCAGTGTAGACAGGTAAAAACTGTTTTGTGCAAAAAAGCCCCGATGGTGAAAATGGCGATCGGGGCTTTCTTATGTAAAACCGCGTCTAGATTGGCACGGATGCTTTTCCGCAAAAAGTGCTTTTGCGCAAAAGCATCTGTGCCAATCTAGATGCTCTTTTCTGCAAATGCTTTTAACGGAAAAGCATTTGCGGAAAATCATGCCAGTCTAGACGCAGCCCTAGTGTGGTTACTGAGCAATGCAAGTGGTACGTAGACCACAGCAACAGTTAAGACCAAGAGACCTCTACAGCATTGGCTGGGAGCCAGCTGGCTTTTAGCTTAGAGGCTCCTATACTCTGCTTCAGAGGTCCCAGATTCAAATTTGCCCGGTGGCGGTTACATATGCACCTGCACTCACTTAAGGCCTGTATTCCTGCAAGGACGGTTCCCTCAGTGCCTACATTTCAGCCTGTGTCCTTGCAGACTGCAGCCCCATGCCAAGCACTCAGCTGCCTGAGCCCCAGAGCCAAGCACAAACTGGGGACAGATTGGTGTTCTCGGGGCCCAATTTAGGAAATATGCTCAGGCCTTGCCCACCAGATCAGAACCACAGAGAGGCACTTACAAGAGAGGACCTGCCCACCGCTGTGTAACTGTTAGCCAATGGTGAGTGAGGGTCAGAGCTGTCCTTACCCATACATGGAATACACAGCTGCGTAGGGCACCTGAAAATTTGGGGGCACCGCTGGGTCTTAATGTCCACCCACCCGCCTCTTCCTGTTCTGTGGTGCTGCTTCCTCCAGAGAGGATCTAGTTAGTTTAAAAGTGACAAAGCTGGCCAGAGCTATTAGCAGCACACTGAACCCATGAAAGAGCCATTCATGCGGTAACAAAGCCATTTAACAGCTGCTTGCCAACCCCAGGTCTACACTGTCAGTTTCTGAATTTACTGTGTTAGTCGACAGGGCCTTAATGTTTAAAATTTGTTTTAAAAATATTTCATTAGTGTGTTGCTGAAGATTATAAAATCACAGCTCTAAAAAATCATCCCCCCACTGCCATCGGGCATAGAGGTACTGGTATAATAGTACTGCTTAGGGCCCCAAACATCCTAAGGACTGCCCTGGGAAGGGTATTCTCCTGGGAGATGGGAGACCCTAGTTCACGTTCCCCCTTTGTTTGAGTGGGGAAAAGGATTCAGACCATGCAGCTGAATGTTCTAACCCCTGGGCTATGGGACAGTCTGTTGTGGGGGCTCCCTCAGTCTTTCCTGTTGAAGCTGCGTCACTGTGAATAAAAAATGAGAGACACACCAGACCAGAAAGAGTGTGAGCGTGCATAGAAACAACTCTGTAGCATGGGGGTTAGAGTTCTGCCCCCCGAGAGTATGTCTACACTGCAGAGTTTTTCCAGGATACTCTGCTGCATCCAAGGAATGCATCTTCTCTTCTGAAATTTTTTCAGCATCCCTGTAAACCTTGTTTTACAAGGAAGAAGGGATGTTCCAAAAACGTTTTTTTCCTAACATTTGGCCCAGCGTAGATGGGCCAAATGTCGGAAAAACCTCTTCCGAAAAAAGAAGCGGAAAAAGGTACACAAATTGTGGTTCACAATTTGAGTACCTTTTTCCGAAAAAAAAAAATCTGCAGTGCAGACATAGCTTGAGTGACTAGACCCAGGAGCCATTGCCCCGCTGCAATTCATGTCCTTTATTTTAGAGAGCTTCAGAGGGGTAGCCGAGTTAGTCTATAACAGGAAAAACTTAAAAAACAACAAATAGTCTGGTAGCACTTTAAAGACTAACAAAACATGTAGATGGGATCATGAGCTTTCGTGGGCACAGCCCAAAGTTTGTCTGTCTGTGTAATGGGGCTAGGCCCTAAGGCCAAAAGGGCCATAGAGAAGTCCTCCAGGTGGCTAGAGGGACTAGGAGGAAACCAGCCAATCGGGAGTCAGAAGGGACTACAAGAGAAGCTGCAGGACTAGAAGCAGCTCAGTTGTAGCCCAGACCTGGGAGGGAGAAGGTCTGGAGTGGTTGGCAGAACCAAGGACAGCTCTGAGTGGGGAGCTGTTTAGGACATTGTTTCAGGAGAAGCCCTGGAGGCACTACTCTCCTGCTGAGTGGGGAAAGAGATTGAGAGACTGTACTGGACTCAGAGAGACACCCTATCAAGGGAACTGGGATGGGCCCCTGTTAGATTTGTACCCCAGATGGGGTTTGTAATTTCACACGAGGCTGTGTGACTCGTCCGGAGGGCTGAGGAACGGCAAGGCTTTTTAAAACTGAGGCAGTGCAGGAACCCGCACTTGGCCAAATGGGGATATTCGCGGAAGGTGAGTGTCGACCCCGTTACAGTCTGTGTGTGTGTCTGTCTGTCTGTCTGCTCAAGAACTCCTGCCTAAACAGCAATTGCTAGGACCACCACATCTGGTATACAGTTTCCTCTGATCATAACTTAAATCAAGGTAAGGGGTTTGGTTGTGCCAGGAAAACAGGATGTGGCTGGCATGGGATTTGCTCCTCATAAAACCAGACAGAATCACCACATCTAGGACAATCCTCACAATTGACATAACTGAGCAAACGTTGCAAGAGATGGAACCAAGATGAGCCAGAAACATAGGATGAGCCTGGAATAGGATTGTGTCTCAGAACCTTCCAGAACAGAGATAAAACGGAGAAATGTGGAGTGGTGCTCTCTTCTGGCAGAGCTAAATCAATGCTTAAGGGATGAAAACTAGAAGAAAAATGTTATTGGAAACCCAATTGACTATCGCCCTTTTTTGTTGAAATATAGCAAATGATAAGAGTTTATAGGGATGGAGAAAAAATGATGCTGCTTCCAGAATCCCAAGAAGAGCAGGGATCAGCTCTGCCTTCCCATAGCACTGCCCAGTGGGCTGCTTACCCACACTGCTTTGCTTTGCTCTAGCTGACAGGGGACATAAATTGTCGACAATGGGAAGCAGAAAAACCAGTCTGACCGGTTTTCACATTTGCCAACTTTTGCATGTCGACAGCACTTCTGTCGCCAAACCTTCCCAGTGTAGACCTAGCCCAATCCCACGAGCCTGGGTCTGTCAACCCAAGCTGGGAAGGTGTGTAGACGCCACTGCACGCCCCTGCCAAGGTGTCTCAGTGCTGATTTGCAGGAAGCTCGGCTATTCTGTTCCCCATCGTCCCTAGTGAGGACTGCCATTCCTGGCAAATACATCTTATAGTCGAGAGGTTTGATAACAGCCAAAGAGAGAACTCACAAACTCATTTCATTTATTATTTTCTACCTGCCTTTGAAACCCACCTCACCACGACACCCAGCCTCTTTATACAGCACCACTTTTAAAGGTGGCTGTGATTTTGTTGTTTCGCAGCTGTGCTGCATTATGAAATTCTTGGCTGAGATCTTATCTGTCACACAGCTCAGCGAGGAAAATTGGCTTGTGTAGGGTGAGATGGGAAAAACGACAGGTTTAAGAAATATCCGTGTAAAGGCAGCTATTCTGCTGATGAAGCTTGCACACCTTATTGGCTTAGGCTCCAATCTAGTCCTCACATCTGCACAGGTGAACCATGGCTGCTGCACGGGGACACCAGGGTCTGCCCATGCAGATATAATGGTAAGAGAAGATCTTTAGCAGCACAGCTTGTAAATGCTTTGCCATGCATCTTGCCACCAAGGGGGGCGTTCAAGAAGTTACTTGAACCAAATCAGCGCACAGTTAAATTAGCTTCGCAGAGATATGCAGCATCATATATACATGAAAGCGCATACCTGCAGGCAAGGATGTCGTCTAGATTTCAGATGCCAGCTTCTATTTCATGTTTCCATGACAGAGACCAACCATGGGAAGTTTCAGCCCAACAGGGAATGACTCCAAGTTAGAAGCACATGAAAACCAAGAGGGTTAAAACTGAAACTGTTCTACAACCTTAACTCTAGCGGTTGCTATAGAAGATGGTGTATCATATGTGAAATCTGCTGTTGGTGTGTGTGGTATCTTCTTCCTTGCTTTCTGAAACTCAGACATTTATACCCTTAAAGCACAGCCAGACTAGCTTGGTATTGACAAGCTTCATTTACCAGTAAGAGGTAATTTGTGAAAGGACCCGTGATCTCCAGAAATATCGAAGATCGCCCCTTCTCGTAGCACCGTTTCAATGCTAATAAGTGGCTGCAGCCCCAGCTGAGTGACAACTAAATGAGTGAAATTGTTCTTTCAATAAAACTGTAATTTGTAACGAGACGAGGAGAAAATCTTCAGGGCCTCAGAAGCTGCCCACCACCAACTTCTGCCAAGAACTCCAACTCCTCAGGGACTGCAGGACAGCCAACGCTCATGAGTGGCAACGTATCGGTGTCCTTTTGCTATGTTGTGCCTCAGAGGCTGTGGCAGTCATGGGGAGCAGCAACTGTTCACAGTAGGGAAAGTGCTCCCAGGGGAAATGTCACCTGTATGCAGCGGTTGCTCTTACAAGGTGTTGCTGCAAACAAGCATCTGCTGTATTCTCCTGGTGCTGGTGTTGTTGCCTCGTGGATTTTAGTTCCTTTGGAACATATTAAGCACTCACAATCAAGTACACCTCTTTGTCTGAGTTAAGTGTCATAGAATGGAAGGGACCTTAACAGGTCCAGTCCTCTGCCCTCACGGCAGGACCAAGCACCATCTAGATCATCCCTGACAGGTATCTGTCTAACCTGCTCTTATGTATCTCCAATGATGGAGATTCTACAACCTCCCTAGGCAATTTATTCCAATGTTTAACTACCCTGTTAGGAAGTTTTTCCTAATGTCCAACCTAAACTTCCCTTGCTGCAATTTAAGCCCATTGCTTCTTGTCCTAAAGCACGGCTACTCAACTTTGGAAGCCCTGGGGGCCACAATGATACCTCACAGCACATGCCGAGGGCTGCAACTTAAGTGTGGTTGCATATACATGCAAATATATATGCAAATAGCTTCTTTCACACTGACAGGCATGATTACAAAGATTAAGGCAAGACTACACAACACACAAGCTCCATTTAAGTCAGTTCTGCTGATATAAAATGCAATATTTACCCGATTTTCACCCACATGACAGCACTTTTAATGAGCAATGACAGTCCAGAAATTTAACTACTAAAACGCATATCAACAGAAGACCATTATATTGACTGCTTTTTTGTTTTGGCTCCCACCTGTGGCCATGTGTTGAGCTCCGCGTAAACCCAAACTGCACTGTGGGCTGCAAACAAACGGGCCGTGGGCCGCATGCGACTCATGGGCCGTGTGTTGAGTAGCCCCATCCTAAAGGATATGACTGTGTAGCACTGTCATGCTGACGACAGCCATCAGGTGAGTGTTGGAACCAAAGAAAATCACAGGCCAGGTGAAAGCTAATCATAGAATACTAGGCTTTTTTTGCAACAGCATCACACTGCTGACTCGTATTCAGCTTGTGGTCCACTATAACCCCTAGATCCCTTTCTGCCGTACTCCTTCCTAGACAGTCGCTTCCCATTCTGTATGTGTGAAACTGATTGTTCCTTCCTAAGTGGAGCACTTTGCATTTGTCTTTTTTAAACTTCATCCTGTTTACCTCAGACCATTTCTCCAATTTGTCCAGATCATTTTGAATTATGACCCTATCCTCCAGAGCAGTCGCAACCCCTCCCAGCTTGGTATCATCTGCAAACTTAATAAGCGTACTTTCTATGCCAATATCTAAATCATTGATGAAGATATTGAACAGAGCCGTTTCCAAAAATGGTGCTGCCAAGCATGCTCAGTGCCAATCAAACCCTTTTATGTTGTAAAGACAGCTGCAGCCAATAGTGGTTACCACTTATGGCAATAGGCTGCCTGGCAGGGCTGAGCTAACGCAGGCAGACTAACAAGGGTTTCCTGTATTACAAACACAGGGGCTACGTCTAGACTGGCATGATTTTGCGCAAATGCTTTTAACGGAAAAGTTTTTCCGTTAAAAGCATTTGCGGAAAAGAGCGTGTAGATTGGCACAGACGCTTTTGCGCAAAAGCACTTTTTGCGGAAAAGCGTCCATGCCAATCTAGACACGGTTTTGCGCAAGAAAGCCCCGATCACCATTTTCACAATCAGGGCTTTTTTGCGCAAAACAAATCTGAGCTGTCTACACTGGCCCTTTTGCCCAAATGGGAGCGTCAAAGTATTTGCGCAAGAAGCACTGATTTCTTACATTAGAACGTCAGTGTTCTTGCGCAAATTCAAGCGGCCAGTGTAGACAGCTGGCAAGTTTTTGCGCAAAAGCGGCTGCTTTTGCGCAAAATCATGCCAGTCTAGACACAGCCAGGGGGTAACAGACTGGTTGCCGGCAGTGTGTGCAGGAGGCAGGAAAGCCAGCAGGAGGAGCTGTGAACATGACCCTGAGTGGACACTTCTCAGGCACAGAATTCATTGGAGTAGCAGGTTTGGGGATTCCTCACTGTTTGTTTCTACTACATTCAGGGAAACAGGACTCGGTTTTCGCTTTTTATAAATATACATGATTGCACCAGGAATACACCTGACTCATGTCACCGATTTCTCTAAAGGTCCTGAAAGTTGCTATGCTCTTGGGCTAAAAGGGCCACCTTATTCTTATGTATATCATGGTAGTCCCTGGGCCACCTAGTCAAGGGTCTGCATCCTATTCTGCTAGACCCCGTGCAAGCCCCCTGTTCCAGAGATGTTACAGCCTAGCAGGAGGGCAGATTGAAAGACTTGGATGCAGGTGGAAGATGCACAGAGGAGCCCAGGTAGAAGGGGAACATGCTCTGGATATGAAGGGTTTGGTCCATGGCTGTTGAGCATTTCCATAGAACATAATGATTATGTGAAGGAAAACCGCCACTAAACTATTTTTTTAAAGGCAGGAGAATGGGATCCGGGGGCATTCAGCATTTTCTAGGAGACGGCGCTCTAGCCTCAACAGTTCACTTGTTGCTTTTACAGCAACACAGAGATTCTTCACCCTGCTGTAGTGTAAATGGTGGGGTTAAAAGGAGGAAGAAACCCAGAGATACCTTGTGCATGTGTAACCCCCCCACACCTACTGGGTGCAGTTCGCTGTCCCATTTAGTGGCACTTAGAGCACTTATGAAAGGAAGCATGAATTTGCTCTACAGCTGCGGGTGCGTGCCATCTGGCTTTTAGCTCATGCTGTAGGGGCTCCTGTACTAAACTCCAGAGGTCCCAGGTTCGGTTCCGCCTCTTGGTGTTACATCACTGCATCTAGGGAACACATTTGCTCTTCCGATTCTTTTTTTTGCGGAAGAGCAAACACGCTCTTTCAGCAGCCCCTGTATTCCTCGTTCCATGAGGAAGAAGGGGGCTTTTGAAAGAGGGTTTTTTCTGACATTTAGCCCAATCTAGATGGTCCAACTGTTGGAAAAGCCTCTTCCGACAAAAGAATTGGGGAAAAGGTACGCAAAATGCGGAGGCCATTTTGTGTAGCTTTTTCCGACAAACAGATGTAGTCTGGATGTACCCATAGACAGGTTCGCTTAGGGTGTGTCTACTCTAGAAGGGTATTTTGGAATAATAACTCCCGAAAGAACTATTTTGAAATAGTGCATCCACACTTCAGGGAAGCCTAGCAATGAGTCCGAGGCAGGATCCCCTAATGTGGAGGCGCTACCTCGATTTAGAGCCCCAGGAAGCACTGGGGAATAATGACTTTGAATGGCCCTGGGGAGTCATTATTTTGAAACAACAGTAGTGAAACGTCCATGCTCCCGCGATTCTGAAATCCGCATTATTCCTCATGAATTGAGGGTGTATTATTCCAGAATAAGAAGCCTGTTATTTCAAAATAACGGGCTTGCTACGTGGACCCTCACCTTTTCAAAATAACACTGTAGGGTAGACGTGCCCTTCGTGACCACGGACTGCCTTCGGCATAAGACTTTTCAGACACAAGTTTATATCTTGTGCTCATTTTCCTCCGCAGGGTGTATCCCGTCACCCAAGGCCAATCTAACTCCGCAGCCTCCTGTGACCTCCAGAGCTGTTTACACTACAGGGTCTATCGGGGTTCGGTGACAGATGCTGAAGCAGAGTTTCTTCTCTGGCTACCCCCGCTATCCTCCCTCACGAGGGTGCTGGTTTGCATAACTGCAGGCTCCCCTTGCAGCTCGTCCTAACACCAAAGCCTGGCTCCTGGCTTATGAGGTTGAAACAGACCCTTAATGCCCAGGACCTGCGTGCCGGGTGGCTACTACAGCTCTCTCCCACTGAGCCAAGCCCAGTGTCCCCTTTCTTCTCTGCTTGTTGTTCCAGGGAGGAGGGAATGTCTCTCCTCTGACACAGCCAGGCCTCCGTGGTGCTCCTGGGCGCCTTCCACCCCCTGCCTTCTATTTCCAGGTGCCGATCATCACCGAGCTGCCGGTTTTGCTAAGAATCGGTCTGCCTCTGGCTCCCCCATCCTCCTTTTCACAGGAATCTATAGCAATCCGACTTGGCGTGTTCGCGTTTTAATTGCCTTCCACCACCATCTCTCAGAGCATCTGCTTCCCTCTCCTCCAAAGCCGGCCGGTTTCCAGGCAACCCCTAACACGCTCAGCATGACTCCAATGATTTGTTTCAAATAAGTCCAGCTAATCTCCTAGGACAAAGGGAGGGGTCTCCAGGCCCCCCGGTTCTCGTTGCATGGACTTGACTTGGAGATCTTCGTTAAGACTCATCAGTAGCGGGAGTGGAGGCGGGAGGTAACAAACAAAACTCAATCCAATAAAGCTCTGCTCCTGCAAGCTCTGCTCAGTGGGGTGTGCAGAACACTAGCGCTCTGGCAACAGGGTGACTGGTGGGGAGGTAGACATGCTACATCCTGGATGTGACTGTCTGCACAGTGACCAGCCCTGCAGAGCCACATATGTGCTTGCTAGTGTCCATCACAATGAAGGAGCTGGGCAGCGGTAAGGATTCATCGGTGGATGAGTCTCATTGTGCAAACAAGGCACAAGTGCTGTGAAGAGAGATCGAAAAGACGGGGACTTTTCAGCTTAGAAAAGAGGAGACTAAGGGGGGATGGGATAGAGGTCTATAAAATCATGACTGGCATGGAAAAAGTGAATAAGGAAAAGTTATTTATTTGTTCCCATACATAAGAGGGAGGCGTCACCAAATGAAATTAATAGGTAGCGGGTTTAAAGCAAACGAAAGGTAGTTTTTCTTCATGCAGCACACAGACAACCTGTGGAACTCCTTGCCACAGGATGTTGTGAAGACCAGGACTTTAACAGGGTTCAAAAAGAACTAGATAAATTCATGGAGGACAGGTCCATCAGTACTTATTAGCAAGGATGGGCAGGGATGGTGTCCCTAGCCTCTGTTTGTCAGAGGCAGGAAATGGGCAACAGGAGAGGGATCACGAGATGATTCCCTGTTGTGTTTGCTCCTTCTGGGGCATCTGGCATTGGCCATTATCAGAAGACAGGACACTGGGCTTGATGGACCTTTTGTCTGACTCAGTGTGGCCGCTCTTATCGTCTTATGATTTAGTCATCCTTCACTGCTTGCTGCGTCTGTGCACTCAGTTCTATTCCCATACTGTGCCTCTGCAGCAAATGCCAAAACTCCCATTGACTTCAGTGGTGCAGGCCCAGAGAGAGGGAGAGAAAATCAAAGCCAAGCGTTGCCTCCCAAGCACCAAGCCAGACAGAGACACACACTAGTGAGATACTGCAAGGAAAGCGTACTTACTAGGATATTGACTCTGCAACTAACTGGGTCCCAATTAATGAATGGCCACATCCCTGCAGCATGGCACTGGGGGGGTCTTGCATTCTGGCATATTTCTCCCACTCACTATCTGCCCCCTGGGGCAAACCCTTGGTTTAACTGCACCTGGTTTCTGTAAGATGCGGAGGAGACACAACTGCCCCCCCCCAGGGCTGTTGAGGGTTAGTTCACTAATGGTTATCATGCACTTTGGAGAAGCCCAAGGAGAAGTGTTATCGCTGCTTAGGCTGGCATATCCATGCCAGCTTTAATCTTGTAGCCTGGCTATAAATAGCAGTGAAGACGGGGTGGCGTGGACCCCACTGTGAGTTAGCAGAAAAAATACATAATCAGGGCCTCTGGTGTAAACCATGAGCTTGTGTCCATCTTCATGGTTACTGCTAGCCATGCTAGCTAGATGAAAGCTAGCCTGGGTATGCCAATGCATGCAGTTGTCACACCTGGGGTGGCAGGGTAGGCACACCCATAGAAGGTCAAAATACAAGTTGAACCTCTCTAGTCCAGCACCCTTGGAACCTGATCGGTGCTGAACCAGAGAATTTGCCAGACCACAGGAGGTCAGTACTGGCTAGCAGCATCACCAACACTTCCACTGCTTGCTGGGCTCTTGGAAGACACATTAGAGCTAAACAACAGCACAGAACACTGAAAGCCAGGACCGGTGGCTGTAAACAAACTCTGTGGGACCACGGGAAACTTGGCCACACCCTGATAAGTGGACATCTGGCAAACTAAAATTCATGCCAGATCACGGATGTTGCTGGACCACAGCATGCCCGACTAGAGAGGTTCAACCTCTATTACCTGACGTCTTCTGAAATCTTGATGTGAGAATGCTAAAGAGAAATCAGGAAATCTGCCAAATGGTTACAGTTCCTGTTGGTTACCTGCAATGGCCCTGAGGTTTAACACCCCCACACATTTTGTAGGTTCCATTTCTATCACTCCAAAGCATCTTCCCCTCTCCCTAATCTCCAGGGTGGCATGGCAAAGGCATAACCCTCAGCCAAATCACTGTGTCACTTCTGCAGTGTTTCTCAGTCCTAGGAATGAGTCATCGATGGCTCAGACATGGATTCCCTGAGCAAGTGGCAACATGCAGCAGTTCCAGGCTGCACTGCAAAAGCCCTGCATGTCCAGGGAAACACGGACCATCCTTCGGAAGGTCTGGCTGGTGTTTCGCAACAATAACCTGGCTCCTAAATATCATCACGCCAAATAACTCAGCATTTCAGCTTCTTCCCCAGCATCATGGGATTGAAGGAATCTAGTTTCTGCCTTCTGAGCTGGGTCACATGTGGAGCCAGGAGAATGTGTCACGAATCAATGCAAAGGACTTGTGCGCTCCTTGTCTGCGTCTAGACTGGCATGATTTTGCAGAAATACTTTTAACGAAAAAGTTTTTCCGTTAAAAGCATTTCCACAAAAGAGCGTCTAGATTGGCACAGGTGGCTTTGCACAAAAAGTGCTTTTGTGCAAAACCATCTGTGGCCAGTCTAGACGTGATTTTGCGCAAGAAAGCCCCGATCGCCATTTTTGCCATTGGGGCTTTTTTGCGCAAAACAGTTCTTACCTGTCTATACTGGCCCTCTTGTGCAAGTATTCTTGCTCCCTGAGCGGGAGCATCATAGTATTTGCGCAAGAACACTGACAATCTTACATTAGATCGTCAGTGCTCTTGTGCAAATTCAAGTGGCCAGTGTAGACAGCTGGCAAGTTTTTGCACAAAAGCGACCGCTTTTGCGCAAAATCTTGCCAGTCTAGATACACCCCTTGGTTGCGTGTAGACTGGCATGATTTCGCGCAAATACTTTTAACGGAAAAGTTTTTCCGTTAAAAGTATTTGTGCAAGAGAGCATCTATACTGGCATGTGCCTTTGCGCAAAAGATTTGCTTTTGCGCAAAAGCATCCGTGCCCAGTGTAGACGCTCTCTTGTGCAAGAAAGCTCTGATGGCCATTTTAGCCATCGGGCTTTCTTGTGCAAGAAATTAACGTTCCTGTCTACACTGGCCCTCTTGTGCAAGTATTCTTGCGCAAGAGGGCTTATGCCTGAGCGGGAGCATCAAAGTATTTGCCCAAGAAGCACTGATTTTGTACATTACAAAGTCAGTGCTCTTGCGCAAATTCTCGCAGCCAGTGTAGACAGGTGGCAAGTTTTTGTGCAAAAGCAGTTGCTTTTGCGCAAAATCTTGCCAGTCCAGACGCACCCCTTTTGTCTGCCTTACGGTTACAGAGCAGTGCAAAGGGAGGAGGAAGTAAAGCAGCCGGGGGCAGGTTGAAAGAGAGGTGTCGCTGAACATTTTGAGCCTCAACAGGCACAGTGGTATTTGAATCAATCTCTACTGCAGCTGATCATGTCCATCCCCCTCTGGAAACCCGCTGTACTTAGGTGAGAAACATACACAAAGCACACGAGGCAGTGTCCCACATGGGATGATGGGAGAATTATGGAGAGCTACCTCCAGCTGATGACAAAACTGAGGTCACTTCCCGTCACTGACCTTAAGCAATCTTACAAGGGCCACCTCTCAGAAGACCCCCCCCCACACACACACACCCTATAGTCAGAGGTGTAGCGATGGTGTTATACACCCGGGGGCAAAGGCAAAATTTGCGCCCCTCCTCTCCACACTTCCCCGGCTGCCTCCACGCGATGGGCCCCAAACCTGGCGCATGGCAGAGCCCAACCCTGGGAGGAGGGTGGGAAGGTTGTACCACATCTTCCTCCGCCCCCTCCAGTTTGGGGCTGGGCCTCTGCACGCACTAACCCTCCCGCAGAGATGGAGGATGGTCAGGCTGGGGGCGGAGAGGTGGGGAGGAGGCTCCAGCCAGAGGCAGCAGGTGGAGGATGATTGAAGAGGAGCAGGCGAGCCAAGGGATGACAGGGGGAGCAGAGGGGAACTAAACTGGCACCCCTCTAGCACCCCCCCACTCCCTCCTCGCTATGCTACTGCCTGTAGGTTAAACGTGAGCAGGTTCCTTCCCCATATCACGGGCTGACAGCTTCATCCTCCTGCATGAGTTTAACAATATAGTCCCATCACTCAAAAGCTCAAACCTCATACGTAATATCTATGTGATGAGGGGCTCCCTGCAGGGCTGGAGGTAATAAAAGGGGCTGGATCCTTGCTGAGGAAAAGGAAGAGGAAACGATGCTACACAGCTTGTAGCGACACCGCTGGGTCGACACAGCCATGTCGCAAACTGTCAGGGCGGCGTGGACACTGGCGCCACTTTTGCCAACAAACAAATCCACCCCCTGCGAGTGGTGTTTGCTGTGTCAGCCGGCGAGCGCTCCTGGCAACACAGCGCTGTCTGGCACTTGCCGTGGCAAAGGGTTTGTTGTTCAGGTGCGGGGAGGAGGGTCTTAAGCACCTGAATGACCAAAGCTTTGTGGCTCAGTTGGCCGTGTAGACAAAGCCTAGTTCCAGCCGGAAGCGCCCGGCACGTCTGGGTGCCGCTCTCCAGGGTGCTGAAGGGCTCCAGTGGGTTCCTCTCATGTTTCTTGGCACCTTGGCTAGGGCAGACTTGATGGGGGAATGAACTTTTACCATCCCCAACACCACTGAATCCTGTTACAGGATCTCACCCAATCCAGTGCTGGCCCCCCCCCCGTGCCTCCATTTCCCCTCTTGGGGCTTCTCAAAAATTGCCCCCAGACGCGTGTGAGTCAACCCTCCCCCCTTTTGGGAGGCACCTCATTTATTCAAATAACTTCCTAGGACAAAACTCAGCTGACATCAGAACAAGCCTTTTGCCCACACCCCCTTTTCTTCAGGCCCTGCAACTAAACAGTTCTTTCCCGACCTCGGGTCCTACTGCTTGCTCTTGCCTCCTGCCTCCTCTAATGGCTCCTGCCCCTCTTTGGCTGAGCCCGAGTCCATTCTCCTCTTGTCTTAGAGTGACCTTTGCATCCCAGCAGGTCTCTCACCTCAGTTCTCCCTGTGTCAGGGCTGCAGGGCCCGGCGTTCTCTCTGCTCCTTTGGAGCCTGGGAGCCGTATTCTGAGCACGCTTTCCAGGGGCTTTCCGAGACCCTCTCTCTCTTTGATGGAGCAGGCTCCCTCTCATAGGCCACCTCCATGTGATGCTTGGTCACCTGATCCAACCACCAGGGATTAGCTCACAAGGCACAGGTGCTGCAGAGCACAGATCTCTGGGGACTTTGTCTACAGGGCGAGTTTTTACAGCAGAAAATATGCGAATGAGGGACTCATTAGCATAAGTCCCAAAATCATTAGCATATTTTCTGCTGTTTCTTTTTGCCCAAGGGAGAGGCATAAAGATCTTGTGCAAAATGGGGTTTTTGCGCAAATCGGAAGTGGCTACACTGCTGCTTTTTGCACAAAAACCCCTTGCGCAAACAGAAACGGCAGAAAATATGCTAATGATATCATGACTTATGCTAATGAGTTCCTCATTAGCATATTTTCTGCCACAAAAACTCGCAGTGTAGACAAAGCCTTAGAGGGCCAATTCACCCTGACGCATAGACCCATTCACATTGGTGAAGTTACACCAGTTTCGTCATAACTAGAATTTGCCCCCCTCTCCCCACTCGAATCAGTTCTTGAAATGTTAATGGGAAACTCTCCATCTCTAATAGGAACTACTGTATTTTTAATAGGCTATTCTGACCACGGGAAAAGGCTAGGAAAAATAATTCTGGATGGAAGAGAGAGGAGCAAATGGCTTCAAGGCCCGCTGCCCTGTAAACCCAAATCTCTCAGTAAGTGGCAGACAGAGTTAATGAAACCAGCGAATGTTCCAGCGCAAGGTAGTTTTTCTTGGAAGGCAGCTGGTCTTGTGCATATTTTAGATTCCTCTGGCTGACATGAATAAGACCCACCGTTCCAGCTGGAGCGTTAAGAAAGGAACAACTTCTTGGGCCTCACTGAATCAGCTCCCTACCATTGCTGGGACCTCGAGCATTGGCGTGCTTCAGTCTCTCCTATTCTCTGCCTGAAGTGCATAATTGTTAAACCACCCCAAAGCTGCAGTACTTGGTAGGGGGGTGGGTATATTAGGCAGGGAAAGGCATTGCCTTCCCAAATTGCCAGGCATGGCCCCACCTACACTCCGCCCCCAAAATGCCACCTGTAGATGTACTGGGAGTGTAGTATTGCTGCCTCTGTGTGTCTGCCCTCCCCACGCTCTGGGGGTGGGGCCTGGGCATAAGGGGTGGGGTTGGGGGGCTTGCCTCTCCCAACCCTACCTTCACCTACTGCTCTTGGTATCATAGAATCATAGAATCATAGAGCTGGAAGAGACCTCAGAAGGTCATCAAGTCCAGCCCCCTGCTCGAGGCAGGACCAATCCCAACTAAATCAACCCGGCCAGGGCTTTGTCAAGCCGAGACTTAAACATCTCTAGGGATGGAGACTCCACTACTTCCCTAGGTAACCCATTCCAGTGCTTCACCACTCTCCTAGTGAAATAGTTTTTCCTAATATCCAACCTGGACCTCTCCCACCACAATTTGAGACCATTGCTCCTTGTTCTGCCATTTGTCACTACTGAGAACAGCATTTCTCCATCTTCTTTGGAACCTCCCTTCAGGAAGTTGAAGGCTGCTATCAAATCCCCCCTCACTCTTCGCTTCTGCCGACTAAACAGACCCAACTCCCTCAGCCTCTCCCCGTAGGTCATATGTTCCAGCCCCCTAATCATTTTGGTTGCCCTCCGCTGGACCCTCTCCAATGCATCCACATCCTTTTTGTAGTGGGGGCCCCAGAACTGGACACAATACTCCAGATGTGGCCTCACCAGAGCCGAATAAAGGGGAATAATGACATCTCTGGATCTGCTGGCAATGCTCCTCTTAATGCAACCTAATATGCCATTAGCCTTCTTGGCTACAAGGGCACACTGTTGACTCATATCCAGCTTCTCATCCACTGTAACCCCCAGGTCCTTTTCTGCAGAACTACTACTTAGCTGGTTGGTCCCCAGCCTGTAACAATGCTTGGGATTCTTCCATCCCAAGTGCAGGACTCTGCACTTGTCCTTGTTGAACCTCATCAGATTTCTTGTGGACCAATCCTCCAATTTGTCTAAGTCACTCTGGACTCTATCTCTGCCCTCAACCGTATCTACCTCTCCCCCTAGCTTAGTGTCATCTGCAAACTTGCTGAGGGTGGAATCCATCCCCTCATCCAGGTCATTAATAAAGATATTGAACAAAACCGGTCCCTAGAACCGAACCTTGGGGCACTCCACTAGAAACTGACCACCATCCTGACATCGAGCCGTTGATCACTACCTGCTGGGCCTGGCCTTCTAGCCAGCTTTCTATCCATCTTACCGTCCATTTATCCAATCCACATTCCCTTCACTTGCTGGCAAGAATATTGTGGGAGACCATATCAAAAGCCTTGCACAAGTCAAGGTATATCACATCCACTGACTTTCCCATATCCACAGAGTCAGTTACCTCATCATCGAAGCTAATCAGATTGGTCAGGCACGACTTGCCCTTTGTGAATCCATGCTGACTATTCCTAATCACTTTCCTCTCTTCCAATTGCCTCAGAATGGATTCCTTAAGGATCCCTTCCATGATTTTTCCAGGAACCGAGGTAAGACTGACCGGCCTATAGCTCCCTGGTACTTTGGTCTGATTTGAATTGCTGGTTTGTGTGGGATGAGGGTAGACAGTGATACACAGGAAGTCAAACAAGATGATCTGGTTGTCCCGGGTCCGACCAATAGTAATTTTATCCTGTAGCCTGTCTTCTGGCAGTGGCCAGTACCAGAATGAATGGAACAGGGTCATTTCAAGTAATCCATCCTCTGTGGTCCCATCCAAGCTTCTGGCAGTTGCAGGCTGAGAGACATGGGGAGCATGGGGTTGTGTCTCTGACCATCTTGGCTAATAGCTATTTAAGGACCAATCATCTGTGACTGTATCTAATTCTTTTCAAACACAGTTATACTTTTGGCCTTCCCAACATTGTGTGGAAATGAATTCCGCCGATTGACTGTGCATTGTGTGTGTGTGTTTTGTTTTAAACATGCCCCCTATTCGTTTCATCAGGTGACCCCTAGTTTTTCTGTGACAGGAAGGGGGTAAACCGGCCTTCCCTGTTCACTTTCTCTATACCAGGCACGATTTTATAGCCCCGTATCATATCCTCACTTAGTTTTCCTAAGATGCATGCTGCCAGTCTTTTTAATCTCTCCTTGAATGGAAGCGGTTCCTTACCCTAGTAAATTACGTTGCTGTTTTCTATATTCTTTCCAATTCTCTTTTGAGATGGGGTGAGCAAAACTGCACGCAAGGTGCGGGTGTATTATGGATTTATATAGTGGCATTGTGATTTTTTTGGTCTTATTATCTCTTCTTTCCTACCAGTCTGTTAGCTGTTTGGTTTGCTGCCGCATACTGAGCAGATGTTTTCAGAGACCTATCTTTCCCGAGTGGTGACAGCTAATTTAAACCCCATCATTTTGTATGCAGAATTGGGATTATGTTTTCTATTGTGCATTACTTTGCACTTATTGACATTGAATTTCATCTGCTATTCTCTTGCCCAGTCAGTTTAGTGAGATCTCGTTAACTCTTTGCAGCCTACTTTGGACTTCACTGTCTTGAGTAATTGTGTGTCAGCTGCAAACTTTGCCACCTCGCTGTTCAGATCCTTAATTCTTTAATATTCTTAAGGCAACTCTAGACACAGCACTTTCCTGAGTTGTTATGATATTCAGCTTCAAGAATGTCCAGTATCAAAGAATTTTCTGTCTCTTGAATTGTCTAGCTCTTGGAGCCTCCTATCTTCCTCTGCACCAAACCCCGCATCCTCCAAATAAAAAGGAAGTGCAGCTTGTGATTTTAATTGTCTGCTCACGACCCTCTTTCATAAGAACATAAGAACATAAGAATGGCCGTACTGGGTCAGACCAAAGGTCCATCTAGCCCAGTATCCTGTCTGCTGACAGTGGCCAGCACCAGCTGCCCCAGAGAGGGTGGACCGAAGACAATGATCAAGCGATTTGTCTCCTGCCATCCCTCTCCAGCCTCTGACAAACAGAGGCCAAGGACACCATTTTATCCCCTGGCTAATAGCCTTTTATGGACCTGATCTCCATGAAATTATCTAGCTTCTCTTTAAACTCTATTATAGTCCTAGCCTTCACAGCCTTCACATCCTCTCTCAGTTCATGCTGAGAGTCTTTCACCGTAGAATGGCACAGAAAGGGCTCTCTCTATTAATAAACTTGTCAGCAGAACATGATAAACAATGAAAACAAACCTTATGCAAATTCCAGATCACTCATGGAACACTCTTAAACCACTGTAATGGGCTGCATCTTTTTTTTTCACTAATGACTATTTTTCACTCAAACTATTCCAAAGTGCTGTCTAGGGGATGGATTGTGTATCAGGCACAGAAAGAATTCTCTTATGTCAGCGCCTTTGGAACATCTCTGTAGCTGATCTTGTGGCTGTTTCAACTGTTCTGCCAAGCTCATTGCAGGATTAACTGAGAACATAAGAACAGCCATGGACCAAAGGCCCATCTAGCCCAGTATCCTGTCTGCTGACAGTGGCCAATCCAGATGTTCCAGAGGGAATGAACAGAACAGTGAAGCCTCAAGTGATCCCTCCCCTATCACCCATTCCCAGCCTCTGACAAACAGAGCTAGGGGCACCATTCCTACCTATTGTGGTTAATAAGTATTGATGGACCTGTCCTCCATGAATTTACCTAGTTCTTTTTTTGAACCCTGTTAAAGTCCTGGTCTTCACAGCATCCTCTGGCAAGGAGTTCCACAGGTTGGCTGTGTGCTGCATGAAGAAAAACTTTTTTTTGTTTGTTTTAAACCTGCTACCTATTAATTTCATTTGGTGACCCCTAGTTCTTATATTATGGGAAAAAGTAAGTAACTTTTTCTTATTCACTTTTTCCACACCAATCATGATTTTATAGACCTCTATCCCATCCCCCCCTTAGTCTCCTCTTTTCTAAGCTGAAAAGTCCCAGTCTTTTCAGTCTCTCTTCATATGGCTTGTTTGAGGCTTGTCTACACTTAAAATGTTACAGCAGCACAGCTCTGGCATTCCAGTATAAATACTATCCAGGCCAATGAGTGGGATTCTCCCCATAACAGAAGTAACCAACTTCCTCAAGAGGCAGTAGCTAGGTCAACAGCAGAATTCGTCCACTGATCTAGTGCTGTCTATGCTAGGGGTTAGAACAATAGAGCTTTGTCTCCCTGGGGTGGATTTTTTCACACCTCATAGGGATACTGATATAAAATCCTATGGTAGACTAGGCCGCAGTGTGTTAACCTGTGGTACCACATTCATTGTAGAACTCAATGCTCTTGGTTCGGTTTTCCTCCCTTTCGCTCTCTCTCTCAAGTGGTTAGGTAAGGGTTAATTCATGTGCCAGCAGGTTCTCTAATTGTTTTTTGTTTCTAGCTTGAATGTGTCATTAAAGCTTTGCTTTCTCAGGGCAAGGGTCATATGAAAGTTATAAATAGTTAAGGGGGGAGGCTTGGATGGTGGGTGAAAGTAGGGCTGGGGGAGGCAACTCTCCAGCCCTGCCCCTTCTGGCCAGGCTACGCCCCATGGGAGCCAAGCTCCACCCCCCCAACACCATGGGGAGGGCAGGCAGCATGTGGCCCCAGCCTTCCTGGCCCCAGAGCATAGGGAGGGCAGACGCTCAGGAGGAGAAACACTCCGCCCCAATATGCCTACAGCAGGTGTTCTGGGGGCGGAGTCTGGGCGGGGCCAGGTTGGCAGTTTGGGAAGGCAGTGCTGTCCCCTACCTATTATACCCGCTGCTCCTGGAGCTGAGTGACATGAAGGAAGAAGGACCGACGGGCAGCCCCAGAACCCCAGAGTGCGGCTCCCAGCTCCACCAGGCAGCCATGCACTGCTGGGCTGGCAGAAGGTGGGGAGCCAGCCAGGAGGCCAGCGAGCTGGTGTGGTATGCGGCGGCAGCTGCTTGGCGGTCCTTGAGCTCCAGCGCATGGCTGCCTGGCGGGTCCCAGAGCCATAGTACACGGCTACCTTGCAGGGCTGGGAGCCATGGCAGCAATGGCTGCCCAGCAAGGGCAGCAGGGCAGCGGGGCCAGCAGGAGGTGGGGAGTGACCGGGAGGCCAGCAGGCTGGGTTAGGGGGCCTGTGGCAGAGATCCAGAAATGACTTCCCCTGGTCTAGCAAAATCCTTCATCCGGGACCAGTGAGGTCCCAAGGCTGCTGGACCAGGGAGGTTGAACCTGTATTTGCAAATATTTTTATCTAAAGACAAACCTTATACTAGCTTTTTGACACCATTGGTTTATAAATAACAACATATATTAGCTATCATTAGAGCAAGGTTGTCTGAGGCCGGAAGTAGTTGCTGAAGAAGGAGCCATTTGAGTATGGAATATTTTATACTGGGAAATTAGTCAGTTACGTGGCAATGCTTAAGCAACTCTGAGTCCTTACCCAAGACAAGAACTACTTCCTCAAAGGCTGTTAAGAAGGGACAATAACGTCTTTGGGGGCTATTTACATCAAAGCTTTTCTTTAGGAAGGGTTTACATTTTGTTGTTGTTTTTTAAAATATGTTGAGAGCTGAACGACCTTTGCCAAGACATAAGAGTATCTGGAGTGGGTGGTTTGAAGCAGAATTTTAACTCCTGTTAACCAGGATGGAACTAAAGGGAAACCTCAGATACAGATTGCATAAAAACATGTAGTCCTCTGGCACTTTAGCCCTGGTCTACACTAGGGCTTTATTTCTAAATAACCCCTCTTAGGTCGAATTAACAAGCGGAGCGTCCACACTACCATGCCTGTTATTTCAAAATAATGGGCTGCTTATTTCGAAATCTGTACCCCTCCTTTCCTTGGGGAACAACACTTATTTTGAAATAGTTATTTTGAAATAGCTGGTAGTGCGGACGCTTTCCTGTTGCTATTTCAAAATAATGACTCCCCAGAGTCATTTGAACTAATTACTCCCCACTGCTTCCTGGGGCTCTAAGTTGAGGTTGCGTATGCACATTAACGGAGCCTGCCTCAGACTCGTTTTGAGGCTTCCCCGTAGTGAGGACATGCTATTTCGATTTTGCTATTTCGGGAATTATTAAATCCATTTTTAGTTATTTCAAAATAGTGTCCTAGAATAGACCTACCATCAGAGACTAACAAAAATATAGAGAATCATGAGCTTTCATGGGCAAAACCCACTTCATCAGATGAGTTGAACTTGAACTAACAGAATCCAAGATATATATAATAGCAAAAGAAGTACCTGTCAATTGTAGGGCTCATGCTAAGAGAGTGACCATATTTCCCTATGCAGAATACAGGACACCAATGGGGGACCTGCTGGCACTTGGGGCTTCCACCTTGCAGTGGGAGGGAGGGGGGCACTGGGACTCAGGGCTTCGGGGGGGGGAGGAGCTGCCTGCACTAAGGGCTTCAGCAGCTGACTGAGTGTTGGCTGCTCCTTCCCCGCCTCTTGCAGGGGAAATACAGGACAATGTGCCCATTTTTTAAAAAAAGTCAGGACACCGGGAGGAGATTCCTCCCCCCTACAAAAATGATTCAGTTCTCTGGAGCTCTGGAAGCCTATTTTCACTGCCGCCTTCAAAAGGAATATTTCCAACACACCAATGAACCACTGATCCTCCAGTTCTCTCCTGCCCACCCCACAAGAGGAGGGCCTCAATGTGGACCCCTCCTGTCAGCCGTAACAAGCGTCTTGACTTCCACATCGACAGCTTCCGCAAATGCGCATGGGCTGACATTGTCAGCAAACAACAATGTGACATCTAACCTCAGCCATGCGAAACGCAATGCTATACACGGCCTCAAAACCAAAAATCCCAGGCATCCCATCCTCTGCGGCATTGGCACACTCACAGCAAGATTCTCCAGTTATATTGACTCTCTCCTCAGACCCTATGCTGCCAGCACCCCTAGCTATCTACGAGACACCACCAACTTCCTGAGGAAACTACAGAGCATCAGTCATCTTCCTGAAAACACCATCCCAGCCACCATGGACGTAGAAGCTCTTTACACCAACATTCAACACAAGGAGGGATTACAGGCCATCAGGAACACCATCCCTGCTGATGCCACTACACACCTGGATACTAAGCTCTGCGACTTTGTCCTCACCCGCAACTATTTCCAGTTTGGGGACAATTTTATATCTTCAAAGCAGTGGCACAGCCATGGGCACCCGCATGGCCCCACAATATGCCAACATCTTTATGGCTGCCCTTGAATAATATTTCCTCAGCTCTCACCTCCTAGCGCCCTTACTTTACTTACGCTACATTGATGACATCATCATATGGACCCATGGGAAGGAGACCCTTGAAGAATTCCACAGGGATTTCAACAACTTCCACCCCCAACATCGACCTCAGCCTGGATCAAGTCACACAAGAGATCCACTTCCTAGACACTACAATACAATTACATGACAGACACATTTCCACCGCCTTATACCAGAAACCTACCAACCGCTACACTTACCTTCATGCCTCTAGCTTCCACCCAATCAATTGTTTACAGCCAGACCCTAAGATACAACCTGATTTGCTCCAATCCCACAGACAGAGACAAACACCTACAGGATCTCTATCAGGCATTCTTAAAGTTGAAATACCCACCTAGGGAAATGAAAAAACAGATCCACATAGCCAGACGACTACCCAGGAAAATGCCCCCTCACTCTCACAGGCCTTGGGAGACAGGTCAATCTTCGCTTACAGACAACCCCCTAACCTCCATCATACTCCTCCAGGAACCCACCCCTGCAATCAACCCCAGTGCCAACTCTATCGACACATTTATACAAGCGACATCATCACGGGACCTAACCACATCAGTCACCACATCAAAGGCTCATACAACTACACATCCACCAATGTGATCTATGCCATTAAGTGCCAGCAATGCCTCTCTGCCATGTACACTGGCCAAACTGGACAGTCTCTACAGCAAAGGATTACTGGACACAAATCAGATATTCAAAATGGTAACACACAGAAACCTGTTGAGGAACATGTTAACTTGCCCGGGCACTCACTCATGGATCTCAAAGCGACTATACTCTTACAAAGCAATTTCAAAAACCAGCTTCAGAGAGAAGCTGCACAACTTGGTTTCCTTTACAAGTTTGATACCTGTAATCAAGGTTTGGATAAAATCCTGACCTGGATGGGCCACTACATTCCACACCCTAATGACATAAAAAGCTAAGCACCGGATGCCTACACTCACTCTATTAGCCTCATTTAGCATGGACAGGGCTTTTTTTTTCATTTTTTTCCTTCTCCTCCCCTCTCTTCCTCTGCTATTTATTTGCACCCTGGACTCCTTAACTCCATTCATTGGAAGAAGTGGGTTGTGCCCATGAAAGCTCATGATACCATCTACATTTTTGTTAGTCTCTAAGGGTATGTCTACGCTTGCACCCTCTTTCGAGAGAGGGATGCAAATGAAGACATTTGAAATTGCAAATGAAGCTGGGATTTAACTATCCCGTGCTTCATTTGCATATTCGTGTTATGGCACTATTTTGAAATAACAGACGCTGTTAAGACGCGGTTATTTAGAGAGGAAGTGATTAGGAATAGTCAGCATGGATTCACAAAGGGCAAGTCGTACCTGACCAATCTGATTAGCTTCTATGATGAGGTAACTGGCTCTGTGGATATGGGAAAGTCAGTGGATGTGATATACCTTGACTTTAGCAAGGCTTTTGATACAGTCTCCCACAATATTCTTGCCAGCAAGTTAAGGGAATATGGATTGGATAAATGGACGGTAAGATGGATAGAAAGCTGGCTAGAAGGCCGGGCCCAGCGGGTAGTGATCAACGGCTCAATGTCAGGATGGCGGTCGGTTTCTAGCGGAGTGCCCCAAGGTTCGGTTCTGGGACCGGTTTTGTTCAATATCTTTATTAATGACCTGGATGAGGGGATGGATTGCACCCTCAGCAAGTTTGCAGATGACACTAAACTAGAGGGAGAGATAGATACACTGGAGGGCAGGGATAGAGTCCAGAGTGACTTAGACAAATTGGAGGATTGGTCCACAAGAAATCTGATGAGGTTCAACAAGGACAAGTGCAGAGTCCTGCACTTGGGATGGAAGAATCCCAAGCATTGTTACAGGCTGGGGACCAACCAGCTAAGTAGTAGTTCTGCAGAAAAGGACCTGGGGGTTACAGTGGATGAGAAGCTGGATATGAGTCAACAGTGTGCCCTTGTAGCCAAGAAGGCTAATGGCATATTAGGATGCATTAAGAGGAGCATTGCCAGCAGATCCAGAGATGTCATTATTTCCTTTTATTCGGCTCTGGTGAGGCCACATCTGGAGTATTGTGTCCAGTTCTGGGCCCCCCACTACAAAAAGGATGTGGACGCATTGGAGAGGGTCCAGCGGAGGGCAACTAAAATGATCAGGGGGCTGGAGCATATGACCTATGAGGAGAGGCTGAGGGAGTTGGGTCTGTTTAGTCTGCAGAAGCAAAGAGTGAGGGGGGATTTGATAGCAGCCTTCAACTTCCTGAAGGAAGGTTCCAAAGAAGATGGAGAAAGGCTGTTCTCAGTAGTGACAGATGGTAGAACAAGGAGCACTGGTCTCAAGTTGTGGTGGGAGAGGTCCAGGTTGGATATTAGGAAAAACTATTTCACTAGGAGGGTAGTGAAGCACTGGAATGGGTTACCTAGGGAAGTAGTGGAGTCTCCATCCCTAGAGGTGTTTAAGTCTCGGCTTGACAAATCCCTGACTGGGTTGATCTAATTGGGATTGGTCCTGCCTAGAGCAGGGGGCTGGACTTGATGACCTCCTGAGGTCTCTTTCAGCTCTATGGTTCTATGATTCTATTTCGAGAGAAAACCCTTCTCTCGAAATAACTGGTAAACCTCATTTTATGAGGAATAAGGGTTATTTCGAGTGAAGGGTTTTCTCTCGAAATAACGCATCTACACAGAGCATTTTATTTTGAAATAGCGCTATTTAGAAATAGAGCCACAACGCAAATATGCAAATGAAGTGCAGGATATTTAAATCCTGGCTTCATTTGCAATTTCGAATGCCTTCATTTGCATCCCTATTTCGAAATAGGGTGCAAGTGTAGACATACCCTATGAAGAATAAGGGTTATTTCGAGAGAAGGGTTTTCTCTCGAAATAACCGTGACTTAACAGCAGCTGTTATTTCGAAATAGCGCTATTTTGAAATAGCACCATAATGGAACTATGCAAATGAAGCATGGGATATTTAAATCCCGGCTTCATTTGCAATTTCGAATGTCTGCATTTGCATCCCTCTCTCGAAAGAGTGTACAAGTGTAGACATACCCAGGTACTGCAGAACTATTTATTGTTTTGTAAGTTTTTTCAGTTGGGGTGCGTCTACACTGCACCTGTACTCAAAATAAGCTATGCAATTTGAGCTACGCAAATTGCATAGCTTATTTCAAGTGTCTTTCAAAATAGCGTGCTATTCCCACACATTCCTTAAGCCTCATGGAAAGAGGTTTACAGGGATGTCAGAATAGCAAGCCCTTTATTTCAAAAGCTATTTCAAAATAATGGGTTTGTTTAAAAGATGCAGAATAGCTATTTCAGGATACTGGAAGTATCCCGAAACAGCGCCGCAGTGTAGACACACCCTTCCAGACTAACACGGCTACCCCTCTGAGATTTCTAAATTGTAAAGCAGTTCTAGGAGTTCCCGCCACAAGAGTCAAGGCACTCAGAACGCTGTTGCATATGCATGAACAGATTGCATATTCATGAAGTGAAGTTGCTACTAAAATCAGCCCAGGAAGGTGTTGCGCCAGTGAAAGGATGAGAGCAGCTGATCTCCAAATCCAGCCAACATCTGAAGGCAGTGTGCTAGCCTCCTCCAGTAAAACTGTAGAAGGAGCAGCGTAGCCAGACTCTGAACAAGCAAACCAAACAGACGATGCAATCTGCTCCTCTCCCAGCTATAACAAGCTTGTCTCATCTCACACCTTCACTAACAGCTACCCAGCCACCACAGCAGTAAAAAGGCAGCAAGAACAAAGACACATCCATGTTCCACTTCAGCCCTGTTTTTGCAATGACCTCACCAAGACGTCAGCAAGAGAGATGGAGTGTGCAAAAGCACTGCCGAGAGATTAGATGTGGGATATTGAAATGCTCTTGTAATTTAAGTTAGTAGCAGCTAATTAAGTGGGCTGGATGTATCCCATTCATAGCTTTTGATGTGAGAATGCTGACACTATTACCCTGGGCTTAAATAAAGGCATTAACTGCTTAATGCACTACAAAGCCTATTTCCCCAGGACACTTAATTAGCTTCATTAACACGGGTCCTACAATTGGCAGGTACTTCTTTTGCTGTTATATATATCTTGGATTTTTGCTATTTCCGCTCCAACTCATTTGATGAAGTGGATCTTACCCATGAAAGCTCATGATCCTATATATTTTTGTTAGCCTTTAAGGGTTCAAATACACACTGGGGCTATTTTGGGATAACGGAAGTATCCTGAAATAGCTACCCCGCGTCTTTTGAATGCGCCCGCTATTTTGAGATAGTATGTCCACTATTTCAAGATCTATTTCGGCATCCCTGTAACGTTTGTTCCATAAGGGTTAAGGGATGTCTCAAAATAGTGCATTACAGCAGACTTCCGATAATCCAGCACCTTTGGGATCCAGGGGGTGCCGGATTATCAGATATGGCAGAGTATCAGGAGGTACTCCGGCTGGGGGGCTGTGACAGGTCTGTGGGGGTGGGAGTCGGGCGGGGAATGGCTCTGCGGCTTCCCCAAGTCTGCCGCTCGTCAGTTTCAGCAGCGGCAGCAGCTGGGGTGCTGCCGGGTGCCGAACAGGGGAATGGGGGGGAGCGCTGCAAGACCAACCCGGCAGCACCCCAGCCACTCTGCTCTGCGCTGCTTCCCCAAGTCCGCAGCTGGTCAGTTTCAGCAGCGGCAGCAGCGGACTTGGGGAAGCCGCGTGGAGCAGCTCCAATTGTCTGGCTGTCTGGAGCACTTCCAGGTTCCAGTTGGTGCCGGACTATCGGGCGTGCCGGACCACTGGATGCCGGACAATTGGAGTTTTACAATTGGAGTTTTGAAATTTGGTGCTGTGTATGTAACCCACACACACCTGGGCTATGTCTACACTGGCAGCGTCTTGCGCAAGAAAACGTCCACACTGCCACGTGCGAGCTGTGCTTTTGCGCAAGAGCGCCCATGGCAGTGTGGACGCTCTCTTGTGCAAGAAAGCTCTGATGGCCATTTTAGCCATAGGCCTCTCTTGCGCAAGAAATCCCTGCCCAGCGTCCACACTGCCCTCGTGCGCAAGAGCTCCTGTGCAAGAGGGCTTACACCTGTTAGAAAAGAGCGTAGCTCTTGCGCAAGGAGCCCTCTCTTACCACGCCGTACTGTAAATTTCCTTGCACAAGAGCAGGCGGGCAGTGTGGACGCTCTGCGGATTCTTGCGCAAGAACGGCCGTACTTGCGCAAGAAGTTGCAAGTGTAGACACAGCCCTAGTGTGGTTACCAGGCAGTGGCACCTAGACCACAGCAACAGTTCAGACCAAGAGCCCTGTACAGGAAGGGCTGGGAGTGAGCTGGCTTTTAGCTCAGAGGGTAGAGGCTCCTATGCTCAACTTCAGAAGTTCCCAGGTTCAAACCTGCCCCATGGCAGTAATATGTAGATACACCAAATTTCAAAATACGCTGAATCAAAATGTAATTGAAATAAGTTACACACAAATTGCCTCTCTCATTTTGAGTTCAGGGTGCTATGTCACAGGACTAGTCCTTCTTTTTAAAGTTACAAACTAACACAGCTACCCCTCTGAGATCAGATTATTCGACTGAGAATTCCTGGAGAGCTAAAAAGAGGACAAATAGCAGATTTAATCTGAGTTTAAGAGTCTTAATGATCATTATTTGTTTGTTTCAAGACCTCCCCTGGAAAGACTTTTTGGAAGTAACTGAATTTAAATATGTTTTTGTTTGTTTGTTTCATAGGACAAATTAAGTCCACCCTCCTTTGTCCCCATATAAACTAGGCTATTCATGAAAAACTAAATAGGACTCTCTCCTGCCTGAAAATGAAATCCCCTTGCCTTGTTTCAGTTATTTATGATACACTGAGACAGGATTCGCTTGTAATTTTGGTCCAAAGTTCTTTAGAGAAGAAAACCCTTATCAGGATAGTCTCTTGCATAAGGGGCAATCTGCTGCAAGTTCTCCACAGAGAAGAATAAAGAAGAGATTATAAATGAAACAGCTGTTGTTTGTGTTCTTTCTTCTTCTCTTCTGGTCATAGATCATCACTGTGATTATTTTGCTTGTTCTTGGGCTTGGCAACGAATCTCACATGGCCAGACAAGCAGAAGCCACTTCCCTGAGAAACACTTACTGAGACTTGGCCTCCCTTTTCTTGTTTCTTTAGACTGTACATTTGAGTGATTTGGGGGTAACATAACTGGGTACTCTTGTGTTGAAAGGTGCACAGGAGACCAAAGCTTCCAGACCTCTCCTAGTTGCTCAGTGTTACAGTACCATCTTGGAGAGCCCTGCCAGCCAGCCCTAATAGGCTGCTGTGAGCGTGCTGAGCATTTGGATTGTCATGATAATCATCGTCTTTACAAATGCCCCTCTCGTGTATTCTTGTGTTAGTAGATTAGCGGTGGAAGGTCACCGTTTGTCACGCTTCAAAAAAACATGGATACGCAATTACTCTTTTCACAGCTAAAGCAAATCCTGGCTTTCAGACACTGAGGGACACCAGCCTGCGGGTGCCTTCTAAGAACCTCCTGGTGTGAGGTACAAGGTTGGGCTAAGGACGTGTGTTGGGACTGAGGCCAAGTACTGCCTCTCCTGTAGAGTTGTGAAGGCTTCCATAAGTTAGACAGACCCCCCCCTTTCTAAATTGCGCTGGGGGGGGGGGACATG
Source organism: Pelochelys cantorii (assembly GCA_032595735.1). Taxonomy (NCBI): domain Eukaryota; kingdom Metazoa; phylum Chordata; order Testudines; family Trionychidae; genus Pelochelys; species Pelochelys cantorii. The sequence continues at coordinate 7,453,727 of CM064328.1, forward strand.
GAGCAGTGCAGGATCACAGCAGAGAACCCCACACAATTATTTCAGTGAGCCCATTCCTGAGGGAACGTGCGACTCAGCGTGACCAAGGGTAGGTGAGCACGAGGAAGGTGGAGCGACCCATCTCCCCCGAGAGATGTCGTTAAACCATTCTGTGCCCCAATGTAGACAATGCGAGGTCAACAGGATTCTTCCATGGGCCTAGCTACCCCCTCGCAGGAAGGCGCATTTGTGACAGTAAAGGAAGACACACACCCCCTCCGAGTGCCGCAGCAAGGGTCCACGCTGGAGTGCTACGCGCAGAGGTGAAAGGAAGCAGGTGTGCCCTGCTGCGCAGCTCCGGCAAGAGCAGGCTGAGCTGCGGCAAAAGCCAACAGGGAGCTATTTAAAGAGCTGGCAGGGACCCTGGTTGCAATAGGACAGTTCCAGTGAGGAATTGGCAAGTTACTTTCACCGCTAGTGACGCCGCAACGCTTCTGCAGCATTTCTAGTGTAGACATAGCTGAAAAGTGGCAGAATCTGACCCGGGTGAGAAACGAAAGAAACCAGGAAATCAGTGTATTAACCGGGCTCACTACTATCTTAACAGGCCGGCTTTCATGGCTCGGCTAAGTAAGCACCTCCAGAGAGTCCAGCAGAAGGCTCGGAAAATGATGAGCTCACCTTTGGCAGCTTGTCTGTTCTGCCAGCTCCTGGGGCAGGGACTGTTTCTTGCTCAGAGTATGTCCAGCGCCTAGCACAGTGGGGCCCCCTCTGTGCTGAAGCCTCAAGGGGGCAACCGTATTTCATCAATCATACCCATTTGTTATTCGCCACCAAATTCCCCAAAGAAACCCGTTTTTGGGAATTACAAAAAAAAAAGTCGTAGGTGGGGGTTTTTTTTAAGTTCCACCTCCCGGCCTGGAAAATGACTCTCTGCCCCACTTCTGCGCCAGAATACCACAGCGAGGACAGGAGGGTCCGATTTTCAGATGCGAGCCCGCTGCTCATGCAGGTGGCGTTCTGTCCCACCGGGGAACCGGCCAGGTCACGGCCAGGTCGATGAGCCTGCTGTAACCTAAGTGCAAGTGCTAGAGGCTCATGCATGAAGATGCAGCGGTCCCATCCCTGCCACCGATGCCCCACCCAGGAGAATGGCATTACACGTATAGTGGGTAAACTCCAGCAACGCTCGTTTCCCCAGTGCTCCTGGATGACATAACCCGAGCTGGGCCGACACCCTCCGGCCACAATGCAGCCTCCATGGCTCAGTCCTTCCTTAGCCTCGCTCTTTGAGGATAGCAGTGCCACCCTGAGATGGTGGCTTCTAGACCCAAGGCAGACACCTGCTGTCTTATTCTATGTTACATCATTCCACAGCCATCTGGTAATAGGAGCTTTCAGCCACTACAGTCCTGGGCTGGATTGGATTTGCCTCTTAGCAATGGAAAGCCACAGGGCTCAAAGTAACACTGCCCTAGAGAGCCCGGTTTTCAGAAGCACCAAGCCATGGTGCTCTCCAGGGCTGCATCTAGACTGGCAAGATTTTGCGCAAAAGCTGCTTTTACCCAAAAACTTGCCAGCTGTCTACACTGGCCGCTTGAATTTGCGCAAGAGCACTGATGTTCTAATGTAAGAAATCAGTGCTTCTTGCGCAAATACTTTGACGCTTCCGTTGGGGCAAAAGTCCTTTTGCGCAAAACCTTTTGCGCAAAAGGGCCAGTGTAGACAGCTCAGTTTTGTTTTGCGCAAAAAAGCCCTGATGGCTAAAATGGTGATCGGGGCTTTCTTGCACAAAACCGCGTCTAGATTGGCATGGACACTTTTGGGCAAAAAGTGCTTTTGCGCAAAAGCGTCCGTGCCAATCTAGACGCTCTCTTGCGCAAATACTTTTAACGGAAAAACTTTTCTGTTAAAAGTATTTGCACAAAATCATGCCAGTCTAGACGTAGCCCAGGAGTTTAGGTGGAGTTGCGGGTTCTTCGCTCTTCTGCAAATCAGACCCAAATTTCCCCACGTTCAGCGAACTGCTCAGCCTAGGGGAGGACAGGCGGGAGAGGGTTCGGAGAAGAGCCGCAAGAATGAAAACAACAACAAATGGTCTGGTAGCACTTTATAGACTAACATCTGTCAAAGCACTCCACCGATTTAAGTTCACAAGGAGAAGGCTAATGGGGGTGACCAGGTCCCCTACCTGGGGATCGTCAGCCTAGCAGAGATACGTAGCACAATGGTCCAGGGCTGGCAGGCAAAGTTAGACAAATTGAGAAGGAAAAGAAAGTGTACCTGTTTCACTGAAGGAGGGATTAGCCACTGGAACAACTGAGCCAGCGTCATGGTGAATTCTCCATCCCTGAGAAATATTAAATCAAGCCTGGGCATTTCTGGAAACGCTCTGCTCTGGGCATGACTGTGGGGCGAGTCTCCAGCCGGTGTCATACAGAGGGTCAGACTAGACCAGTGGTGGGCAACCGGCATCCGGCCCACTGGGGTTCCACCTCTGGCCCTGACTGCTCCCCTCCCCGGAGCCCCGCACTTCCTCCCCTCCCCCCCCTCCCCACCCGCACTTTCAGAGCGCTGCGAATCAGCTGCGCGGGGCTGTTTAAGCTGGGGGGTGGGGGGCGAGGAGGGGGTGCCAATCAGGTGATTCGTGGCACTCCAAAACAGCTGGGAGGGAGGGGGAGGAGCAGGGAGTGTGAGGCACCCTCACGAGAGGCGGGTGGGGGAAGGGGGAAGGGGGGGGCCGCAGCTTGCAGGTGGAACCCCAGTGGGCCGTGGCCGCAGGTTGCCCACCACTGGTCACCCAGGCCACTGAGGTGCAGGAGGGCCACTCGTGTGGCCCACTCACAGGTCTAGGTTGCCCGTCGCCCGACGAGATGACCACGTTGGTCCCTCGGGGCCGTGGCCTCTAGGAACACGAGTGGCCATCCTGCAAGAGGATCTGAGCCACGGGCCAAGGAGCGGGCAAAGGCAGCGCGTAAGCAGAGGCCGGGAAGACGGAGAAGCGCACGCTGAGACCCTTGGAGGGCGGATGCCTGAAGCAGCCATAAGTGACTCAGACGTTTTGGCTCCTCTTTCCCAGAAGGAGCCACACAGCATGGGGCCTTCTCAGGAGGGGCCGGGGGGAGGTGCTCAGATCCACCAGACTCCAGCAGAGCCCTGGGGGAGCAGCGAGCATGCAGGGAACCGGAGGTGTTGAGAGGACTGGCTAGAGCCAGGCAAACCGCAAGTCTGGGCGAGCTTCCCGCACGCAGCAATGCCAGCGCACTTCAATCCAACCACCCCCCCGGCACACACACACTGTCAGTCCCGACCCCTCCCCAGGTCTTCTAGGGCACTCAGCCCTCACGCACCCCTCCCCTCCCCTCCCACCCTGCTATACCAGCCCTGCCCCATATCTCCCAGCGCACCTCCCCCCCAGCCCACAGCCCCTGCTATTCCAGCCTGCCCAATATCTCCCAATGCAATTCCCCCCGACCCACAGCTCCTGCTATTCCAGTCCTGAGCCCCCCATCCCCACCTCTCTGCACACTCTCAGAATTCTGTGTTGCAGAGTTGCTTGTTACATCTTGCAAAAAAGACATAGTTGTGAGATACGACATGAAATCCACTCGTGGAACATCAAATAACAAGGTGGAAAGAAAAAGCTTTAGCACAGAGATAGAAACGCTTCTCTCTGATGGATGGTCAGGCCTTGCCGGGGTGTTGTTACAAGTAATTACACAGATGGCATCTCGTCACCGCCAACGCCTGTGCTCTCTAGTTTAAAACACAGGGTCCAGGAAGCCTTTTCCGCTCTCTTTGCTACTCAGTTAGGGCCAGATCAGGGTCCCATTTGGGTCCCCTGAGGGTTTGCTATTGATTTCAGTTGGAAGCATGGTACGAAGCCGTATTCCTGGGAAATTTTGTGGCTGCTCAGGAATCATTCAAATGCTGCCCAGCTGAGCAGCTGAGTGCCATGAGCTAGGTTTTGTGTTTCTACTGGTGGTGCACATTCGCACATGCCGTGGTGCACATAAAATTGATTCCACACCTGGATGGAAAAGATCAGAGAGAATATTGGTACAAAGGTTTGACCTTTCCAGACCAGTTTGTTTAGTCTTCAGGAACATCCTTTGTTAGAGCTGGGTTGCTTGACAAGATGAATTGGTCCCCGTCCATCCACAAAACCCCACAGAGCTCTCAGAACTGCTGAGCGAGTGATCTGGTGGCGAGTTCAGGGGTTGAGCATCATGACTCCCTGGCTCTCTGCCTGGCTGCGTGAGGGAATGTGTCCTGGTGGTGGGAGCAGGTTGCTATGAGGCCGCATTACTAGCTTTGATTCTGGACTTTGCCCCGGGTTTTGCTGTATGACTTGTTCAAGCCACTTGAATGGCTCCGTGCCTCAGTTTCCCCGCCTGCTGTGTGCGCTACGGATTGTGCATTGATTACATCGGTGGCTTAAGAATTCCAGTTGTCACTTTGAGGTTTGGCAGGTACTTGTCTCCAGATCAGGCGCTGGGGCTACACTGCTGAATGGGAATAATACAAGGGGGTGGTGTTGGATAGCTTGTCAATATTGCTATCCAGGCTCCATTGTTCTAAGTAAGGGGCCACAGGACTTATGCTCACAAAGCCTAGCGCCGGTGCCTGAGTTTGAGGGACGCCATGCCACTGACCCACCATATGGCCTTGGTCAAATCTCCTTGCCTCAACTCCTCCCCCATCTGTACACTGGAGACACTGACCAACCTCAAAGTGGGTGTGTGACACAGGGACTGGTTGATAACAACTGACAGAGGGCACAGGGGGGTGCATATGATTGTTCGGGAACCCCCTGGGTTGGGTCTCTGAATAATTGCCCTGGCATGCAGGGCCAGATTAATTCTTCTTGGGGTCTGGGGCTATTCAGTTTTGTGGGGCCCCTAGGCTCTGGGATGGGTGCATGAAGTGCCAAGAGCCACAGGGAATCCGTCACCAACCAGGCGAACTGATAATGGGCACGGCTCCTGAAAGGAAGGTCCGCACCAGCCTGGCCGCAGAGCTCTGCGGAGACGTGGGGCGAGCAACACTTGACCAGGCGAGTATCTTGCGAATTAAGCCCAGGCTCTGGCACATTATGTTGTGATTTTATCTGATTGGCCCTCCTTGGTTTCCAATGCGTCTACATGCTACTGAATCTCCAGGCTTTGTTAAATAAACCTCCACTCGATGTCACGATCACTGCACCCCAGCGCTGGGTGGTGAGTGGTGGTCTGAGGTGGCCTATGACCAGTGGAACTGGGGAAACAATGCCTAGTGGGCACAGAGAGGCTCCTTCTCGCTGAAGGCAGGTGGGAGCGAGGTGCCTCACACCCCTGGCTACCCCAGGAAGCGTCACAGGGAGCTGTGAGATTTCGTGAAGTGGCACAGTAGCAAGGGAATTTGCCCAGGACTCAGAAGAACCAAGTGCACTTCGGTGCCTTGCCACTAACTTCCTATGTGACCTTGAGCATGTCACTTAGTCTCTCTCTGCATCTCTTCCCCAGCGGTAGCCTGGGGATACTAGTACTGCCCTGCCACACCAGTGTGTGTTGAGGATACATACATTAAAGAACGAGAGACTCTCAGATGCAACGTAATCAGATAAGTACCTCAGAATAACAACTGTTGCGCTCTTTGTGTGTGTAAGGAGCTACAGCAAATGCCGCCACAATGGACCTGAAATAATGACACTGAGAATCCAAATCATCCTCCCCTTAGGATAAGGAATGTTTTTAAGAAGATCAGAGTTGGGGAGGAAGCTATTTGATAGTGACCTGATAGTGTGTGACCCTGCTCTAGTTTGTTTCAGCACGTACCTATTATAAAGCATGAAATCGCTCCTCTTTACAGCACCTTGCCATCCTACAGGAGTGCAAAGTGCTTTCCTGGCTTCCCACTCCTTCAGTTCCTAGGCGGCTTCCCCAGCCTCTGATGCAGCCGTAGCGTGGGGGCCTGGGGCAGCTGTCTGACAGCCAAGAGCAACGCCGTTCATGTAGGAATCGGAGAAAAAGCTGGTTTCCAACCGAGACTGCAGCGTGGGGGTTTGGAGAAAGCGGAATGCAACAGCAGGGAAATGGGACGAAATAACTCTCCTGCTCTGGGATCACTTCTGTAGGACCTTCGCTGATCAGCAGCGGGTTGTTGCTTGTCCCATCGGACACCAGTTTGTCTGTCCCCTGGCTGCTCTCTGGGTTTGGTTTCTAGCCCCGTCACGCTGAGTGTCTCAGCTCGAGTGGCAGTGACTCACCTGGATCCCTTTGCTCTCTGACTTTCCTTTGTTGATTAGTCTCGATGCACCCACTCACGGCAGGAGGACGTACTTTCCCCAGGCCGTGTCTGGAGAGGATGTGTGCCGGTGTCTCGCCTCTTCGTGGCCGGCTGCCTTTGTAGTTAGTTGCTTAAGGGAGAGAAGGGTTTTAAAATCCTCTTGTACCTCTGAACTGGGTGAATTCAGCTCCTGTTCAAACTAAACTCAGATCTGAATACCCCCAACATCGGGGCGGGGGGAGTCAAAATGCAACCTCTGGGTCTAAACTGTGAGGCTCAGATCCACTCGCCACTTTTGCCCAGGGATGTGTGGCTGTCTGGTCACAATCCATGGTGATCATTGTGGATTAAATAATCCAGCTCAGGGATGTTCTTCAGGACACTGCTGGGGCTAGTCGAGGCCAGCCAGAAAAATAAGGCCACCACGTATCTGGTCAGCGGCTTCTTGCCACGGAGAGGCAAGAGAAGGCCACATTTCCCTATAGCACAGAGTGGAGGTGGGGCCTCCCGTCCTGTTGGGGCCCTGAAGATGTAAGATCCAATTGTACCGAGCATCCTCCTCCCTCTGGCTAGTGGGACCCATTCACTCGCTCTCCCAGGAGGGCTGCACCGTTGGCAGCACGCTCCCCTGTCCCCCTGGACACAACCCTGTCCAACCACCGAGATGGCCAGCGCCTCTTCCGACACATGGGTTCAGGTCCGCCCACGCAGCCCCACGGCCTCTGCCTCCCTGCTAGCCGAGGGTGAAATGGGGAACCTGACTCCCGGCCCTTGTACGACGCAGCCCTCACCTCCAAGGCTTCCCGCCGCCTGTAGCAAGGGGGCTGTTGGCCAGACCCCTGCATAGCGCTGTTACCCCCTCTTGGCCTGACATCCCCGCCCACCTGTTCCCTGCTGTAACCGCTCTGTATTGCAAGGAAGCTGCACGATGGCCTGTTATAGCTGTTACAGTCTGCAGGCTCCGGGTGGTGCTTGTGTGACCCGCACACCTTCTGGGGGTGGTGCACTGTCCCACGGGGTGGCACTCAGACCACTTACAGAGAGAGAGGGAATAAGCCTGCTCTACAGCCTTAGCAGAGAGCCAGCTGGCTTTTAGCTCAAGCTGTAGAGCAGGGGTGGGGAATCTAAAGCCCAGGGGCTAAATGTGGCCCCTGGCTTGTCTGGATCTGGCCCCCAAGGCACAGACCCCCCCCCACAGCATTGGGGAGCCCACGCTGGCACTCCAGCCACCCCTCCGCCCCACCATAAGACTGGGGCACACCACATTGACTAGGCTGGGACCCCCCCAAGCTCTGGTGTGTGAGGGGAATGTGGGCAGTGTCTTTCTCCCTCTCAGCCAGGGGCCACCTCAGCGTCGGTTTGGATTTTTTTTACATCTCCCTTGTGTGCGGCCCCCGACTGATTTTTCTGTGGGTCAGCGGCCCCTGACCCAAGAAAGGTTCCCTGCCCCTGCTGTAGAGGCTTATCCACTAAGCTCCACAGGTTCAACTCCACCTGTCGATGTTACCCAGGGGCCTTACGTTGGGTGGTGGGAGATCACCACAGAGCATGGAGTTGAGGCAGAAAGTAGAGGTAGCCATTTTGTGGTTGGCACTCCTTCCCGAGTTAGTATGGAGCCAACGCCCCATCGAGGTGTGGGGGAGGGAAGGATTCTGTGCTGTGGGAGGCACCATTTTTTAGAAGAGGTGAAAAACCCAGGGCCTGTCATTCAGTATCTTTGGTCTCCTGGTACTTTTCTCATAAACTGGTCACCGTTGTTGCAAAAATCCAGCTGTTGTCGTCCTAAAATTCCCCTTTGCAGTTTCAGTGGGACATAGCGTTTTCCTTAGGACTCTGGCATACACTGTTGGGCCATGTCTACATTAGGAAATAATTTTGAAATTACTAAATTCAACTTAAAAAAACTCCCGATTTAACCCATATGTAATAGCGTGTCCTCACTATGGGGAAGCATCGAAATGAGTCTGCGGCACATGAGTCTGGTCATGCGGACGGGCCACCTCGACTTAGCACCCTGGGCAGTAATTCGTTCGAATGACTCTGGGAAGTAGTTATTTTGAAATAGCGTCACTGGAGCATCCACACTGTTATTCCGTTATTTTGGAATTAGTGTTATTCCTGATGGAAAGCAGGAGTACAGATTTCGAAATAAGCGGCCCCTTATTTCGAAATAACGGGCTTGGTAGTGTGGATGCTCCGCTTGTAAATTCAACCTAAGGGGGGGTTATTTTGAAATAAAGTCCTAGTGTGGACCAGGGCTTGGGTAGGTTCCCATGTGCTTCTAAAGAGCTGCTGAATTCCATCCCCGAACTGCCTTCTTTTCAGCGGTGGGTGAAATGATCCCCTCTTGAGCTCTTTCCTACCGCACAGGGGTCTTGTGTAGCTTAATACATTTATAACGGGGATGAAAACTTTATATAAAGGCAAGAATTATTAATGATACTCTCAAACGCTCACAAAATCACAAGCTTTTATGAAGCACTGTTTATTCTTTGATTTCAAGGCACTTGTAGTAAGCCCCTTTTATGGAAAGGGAAACTGAGGCTCGGGGCAGTCAAGTGACTTGCCCAAGGTCACCCAGCATGCCAGTGGCGGAGTCAGGACCAGATTCCCTGTCTCCTAGTCTGGGGCTCAGTCCATATCACTACCCAAGCTCCTTGGGGATTTCTCATATACAATGCTATCAACGCTGGGAGGAGAACAAGAGGTGCTAAGTGTTCATACCCCCACCCTTCTGGAGTCCTTTGTGAATGAGGGATAGGCCAGGGGACTGCGAAACCCATTCCCTTTCTGATTGGGGGCCTGGGATTCCCTTGTCCCGGAGGCCGGGGCTCTGACGGAGCTGTTTTGGGGTTTTGTGCTGCAGTTAGCTGGCACGGGGAGTTCCGAGCCTTCGTTACTGCTTCGCCTCCCGAGAGTGAGTAATGCAGGGAGGCTGGTGTGCTGTACGTTAAAGGGTTCCGGTAAAGCGATCACAAAGTGACACTGTTTCTGGAAAGGTTTCGGGAGGGGAGGGGGATGCTAAGGGCACGGTGCCGCTGTTAGTGTGTCAGCCAGCCAGCATCCTGAGGGGTGGGTTCAGCGATGCACGTGGTGGTAGGCTGGGGCGGGAGAAGTGTGGATGAGTGTGTACTGTCTATAGATATAGATATATATACACACACACGACTGTAGCAGAGGCACTGTGGAAGAGTCACACATCAGAGGAAGCCTTGCTCCTGACAACACACCCTCAGGTAGGCAATTGCTGGCTAACACCAGCCCCGCGTCTCTTTGTGTCGGTGGCTAACAGAGCGGAGGGAACAGAAGACCACAAGGGCTGTCTCTTGCTGCTGGCAGGTGCTTCTTCAGATCAGAGCATCTTGTTAGTATAAAGACAATGGGGGAGGCTTTTGGTTTTTACTGAGATTTTTTTCCCCCTGTTTAAAGAGTTACAATTAATATAGTCTCTTTAAGGAGTTTCTCTGGCTGTAAGGGACTGAAAGACTCAGACACTAGTTTGGGTGAGAGGTTCGGGGGGAGGGAGGGGAAAAGTTTTGCCTTCACAATCTGGCTGCCTAGAAAATCTTCCTCAGACCTTATTACGTGAAAGACCAAATGCAACTGGAGGTGGAATCGCTCAGTGTATCAAAATCTACTAACCCCATGGAAAAACCACATTGTCTTCTTAGTACTGTGTCTATTTATTTCTACCCTCCCCGTTACTTCTATTGATATTTATCAGACAGGTATTGTTTCTTAGACTGACCATTCTAGACGTAATTATTTTGCAGGTGCGTGATCCTCAGTTAAATAGAAAGGGGGGGGTTGTTTGCTATTTGGGGGGGGATTGTTTTGGGCTTTGTGCAGTTATTTCCTGGAGAATTCCTTCCACCCCAGTTCAGAATTCCCTCAGTTGCTGTCCCATTGTTTTCCCCGTTCGGTATTTCTACCTTGTCTAATTTAAAGCAAGAACAAAAGAGATCGCTAACTTTGGAACTTGACTGGAGGGTGTTCTCAAAGACAGCTGAATTAGGAACAGTGCCTTGTTCTTTCTGAAAACACACAAAAAGGTACACAAATACTCTCACAGTCACCCGTGCAGGACAAGGAGGGGTCGGAATGACTGTGCTTCAGTGGGGTGATGCCGGAAGGAGAAAGGCAAGGAAATCTTTCCCCAGCAATTCTTTGCCTCAGTATTGCATTTCTGAATCTATATCTGTCCTATCTGTCTCTGCACTTTTACTCATCTCATAATTTGGCCAATTATGCTCAATTGCACAATTTAGTGCATTGACAAGAGGATGCACTTGCTTTTCTGCAAGCATCAAATAAACCAGAGGAATCTATGGCCAAAAAAATCCCTTGCTGAAATCTCACAAAAGACAGAAATATATTTTCCTTCTTATCCAGCCCTTCTCACAATGAAGTGTGATTTCAATCATATTTGTGAATTGCATTGAGACTCTCTAGAGCCGCTAAGTAGCCTAATTATTTTGTATAGCTACGTCTTGTAAAAGAGCATTTTCTGGTCTGGGGATCAGCTTTTTTCCTTGCTCATAGGCAGAATCATCATAACTTTATATTTTGCATTGGAAGAGAGATTCAGAGATGCCAGTGTTTTAATTGTTGCCAATGGGGGACACTGTTGGATAATGTGGTGGCTAGTTGCTAAAATCAGCTGGACACGTTCCCTGTGACTAACAGGAGCTGAGACCAACTAGCCGCATGGTGTTTAGACCCAAGGCCTGATCCAAACCCCATTGATGATAATAGGAGTCTTTCCAATTGGACTTTCGCTCATGTCCCACTTTGGGGGGTACTCATGAATGAATGAAAGAATGTGATGGCTGGATCAACGTTATAAATGAAAATTTTCGAGCATGCAAGGGGCAGTTCTTTGTCACTCCCTGGTTCGGGAATCACCTTGTCTGCTGGCTCGGGAAGAGTACGACTGATTCAATATCACTTCACCCACTGAGCGCCGGCTCCCTACACCGATATTGTCAATGTTCCTAACCTTTATGGCCCTGGAGCACAGAGAAGGAACACTAGTCCATCCAGCCCATCCCTCTCCCCCATGGGATGGTTCCCTCCTAGACACTGTGTCCAGCAACCGAGCTTCTGCCACGGCCCTTAAGAGACCGCTGAGCAGCCAGTGGCAGGGAGAGCGGGAATTCTGAGCCGGCTGTCGTCAGAGAAGAGGCAGGGTCTTTTAAATTCATTTTCCCAAAGACGCGGTGAGAGGGCAGAGATCCTGTCACCGGTTCTTTCTGCCTGGATAAAGTGCTTTAGTGGGCTCGTCAATGCCAATGAGGGGCACTGCTCAGTCTCTAGTCTCAGGCCATGTGAGTCTGTAATTTTAAAAACAAGGAGGAGTCCTGTGGCGCCTTAGAGACTAACAAAAGTATTTAGGATCATGAGCTTTCGGGGGCAAAACCCACTTCCTCAGATGATGAGCTGGAGTGGACGCTGTACTACAAAGCCAGTCTCCCCTGCTTTTAACACCTCATTGTTACATCAAAAGCTAAGTAGGGGACACTTCCTGCCCACTCAATTCGCCCCATTAGCACCAATGCTACAACTGACAGGTACCTTCCCCCCTCCCCGCCCGTTATAAACAACTTGGTTTTTGTTATTTCCACTCCAGCTCATCATCTGAGGAAGTGGGTTTTGCCCCCGAAAGCTCTTGATTCTCTATTGACTCTAAGGTGCCACAAGGCTCCTCCTGGCTTATTCAGCCTTTAGCACAGCCAGACTCCAGCAACAGGCTGATCAGCGGTGTGAAGTATAACTAGCACTGAATGGGTGCTGGCCGGCTTAGACACAGTGGGTCACAGGAACTGGTTCAATCTCCATGTCTTTGGGGGTATCACAGCAGGATTACAATGCCCCAGGTGCCTTCTGCAATGTTGAATCCTGTTACCGATCAGTTCGTGCCCTATGGCATGAGGACTGATGGGCCTTGTAGGTTGTTTTTTTCTGGCAGGTGCCGGTCTTAGTAATCTCAATGTCCAATCCATTTCTTGGATCTTACCCACCTAGTTGCCTCAACCACGTCCTACAGCAGCAAATCCCACTAGTTTAATCATATGCTGCTTTTAAAAAATACCAAATCCTTTTATGTTTCCCGTTCCACTTGTATTATATAGGGGAGGGCTATTAATGGCCACGCCTGACTTATCTGGGGAGCTGTCCCCCATACAAGTGGCCTCTGTTTTATTCATGATTTTATACACCTCCAGCATGTCTGGAACCACAGCTCCCCCTCCAATAGCCAGACTCCTAGATTTTCATAAGGCTTTACAGCTTGGCAACACCTCCATAGACATTGAGCACAATGAAGTGACACTGAGGGATCATAATTATCAACACTGTATGTTTCCCTAGTCCGAGTCCCTCCAGGGATCCCAAACTTGTTACAAAAAATGAATGGATCTGCACACTCCACCCCTCCCTGTGAGGTTGGAAGGGGGAGAGGTCTTGTGTCTCACACACACACACACACACACACACACACACACACTTTCCCCAGGAGCTATATCAATACCCCTCTATTCCAGGCAGAGATTTCTGCTGAGCATGCTTGTGTTCTGGGTAGGAACTCATTACAGCTTCAGCTATACTTTCACAAATTCCACAAACAAGGGTCTGTTCCCCTCCTGACACCCTGCCTGGGGAAATGAGCATATTCATCCATTAACCGTGAATGGCGCACGCCACCGTGACTGGGCACCTCTCACTGAAGCTATCAGCATCTCTTTGGAGTCCCTGCCTTCATGCTTCCCAGTTCCTTCTCACGCCCACGCTCCCTGCACTTTAAAGAGCCCCACGGTTCTGACACAGCCGTTCTGTGGATTTTAACAAGCAGAAAGGACGGTATCATTGTGCATTCAGAAGACCAGGTCAAATCCTTTTTTGTACCCTGGCACCGTAAGTGCTATTCCTGTTGGAGAGGGCAGTCACCAAGCTGATGGCCAGAGAGAGAAAGCTGGAGAGAAATTCTCCTTTGCTCACAGCTTGAGTTCGACTGGCCTACTTTTGGCTACATGTGATGGTACCAAAGTTGGAATGAGACTATTGTTTGGAACAGCCTCTGTCCAGCAGAAGGGTGTGGGTGGGGTTGGCTTGCCTCCCAGTCCTGCGCTGGTTGCAAGTCCCACCAGCCCTTAAGTCAGCCTTGGGCAAGGGTGGGGAACCTCAGGCCTGGGGGCTGGATGCAGCCCCCCCCCCAAGCCTCAGGGCTCCACCTAGCATTGGGGAGCCTGCAGTGCTACTCCAGCCCTCCTGCTGCCCCACCGTGGGGCTGGAGCACAAAAAATCTATTAGGCTTCCTGGCCCCAGGCTCTGGTGTGGGAGAGGAATATGGGGCATGTCTTTCTGCTCCTCAGCTAAGGACCACATCCGTGAGGGTTTGGGGGTGTTTTTTTGTCTTCTCACCTGTGGGCGGCCCCCGACTGATTTTTCTGTGGGTCAGTGGCCCCAACCCAAAAAAGGTTTCCCCCCCACCCCCGGCCTAGGGGCTGCTCCGAACTACCCTGCGGGCTTTGGGCTCCAACTACCCTGAGTTCTCTGGTCATGCCCCCTACCCCAGTGGCTGCTGGGTGGCAGGGTGGGTGAGGGCAAGGTGGGAACTGACCTATGAGGAGAGACTGAGGGATTTGGGTTTGTTTAGTCTGCAGAAGAGAAGAGTGAGGGGGGATTTGATAGCAGCCTTCAGCTTCCTGAAGGGAGGTTCCAAAGGGGATGGAGAGAGGCTGTTCTCAGTAGTGAGGGATGGCAGAACAAGGAGCAACGGTCTCAAGTTACCGTGGGGGAGGTCTAGGTTGGAGATTAGGAAAAACTATTTCACTAGGAGGGTGGTGAAGCTCTGGAAGGGGTTCCCTAGGGGGGTGGTGGAATCTCCATCCCTAGAGGTTTTTAAGTCCCAGCTTGACAAAGCCCTGGCTGGGTTGATTTAGTTGGGATTGGTCCTGCCTTGGGCAGGGGGCTGGACTTGATGACCTCCTGAGGTCTCTTCTGGCTCTATGATTCTATGATTCTATACTCTGGCTCTACATACACTAGCTGGGGCATTGGAGCTGCTTCTTGACCACATTTGAGCCTTGTGTGTCCTTGCTCAGATCTCCGCCCTCCCTCCCTGGGATCCCTCTCCCTTTCTGGCTGGGCTGATCCGGGCAACAGGATGGTTCAGCTCTGCAGCTCTCTGCTCACCCCTCGTGGTGGATTTCCAGAGATCCACCAGCAGCTGTGCCCTGTGCCAGAGCTTCACCCTGCCCGGCAGTGCCCATCAACGGCTTTGCTTATCTCGCGCACCAGAATGTGTCTGTCCCCGCCAACTCTCAGTGGCGCAGTGCATCCGCCCGGCGACGATTGCTAGTGCCTGGAGAGGCCTGGCTGATAAGATCTTTCAATTAGCAGGGAAGAAAAGACTCGATGGCAATCGGTGTGTCTCCCCCAGCCGCTCTGTGACAGCCCACGGCAGCCTGCCTGTCTCGGGCACGGTGAACTTGAATCCTCCTTGGGAAGGGGGGCGAAAGGAATGAGGCAAGCTGCCTGGAGAGCCGGGGAATCAGGAGTCATTGAGGTGCAGTTCCCTGATTCATACGATGTGAGTGAAGTCAGAATCCACCCCCTTGGAGGTCCCAGCCCCATCCAGGCCTTGCTGAGCCGGGGAGAACACAGGCTTTGTCCAGTGAGCCTGGGAGGAAGAGAGAACAACCAGGGCTTGTCTGTGCCAGGCAGCTGCCACAAAAGAATCCCCTTGATAGGAATTACAGTCCGCTCCTGCCTTTCCCCGACCCCGAGGAGCAAGGCACTGCTGACTTGCATAGGGGCAGGATTGATGTCAGTGAGCTGGGTGCAGCTGCTCTGGGCTGAAATAAAAATTAATAAACTAAGCAAGAGGAGAGTCCTTAACAATTGGGCTCCACTAAAATGAATAAGTATTGGCCAGTTGTGGTTCCTTTTTCTTCTTCTTAATCGGAAGGTTCCCACTGTGCTTTGCAGGATGATTAATCGACTTCCAGGGCAGGACAGGCCATTAAGATCTCCTAGCCTGACCCGAAAAGCCAGCGTAGGAGCATCCTCTACAGCTGTTGTCATTCAGGCGGCTCGGGTGGTTCCCAAATGCAAGAGTTGAAAAATGAGAACAGGCTTTAAGATCAGTGACCACGGGTAGAGCTAAAGGATGTGGGTTGTCAGCAGGTGGGACTGAAACTGGGACCTTAGGGGCCAAGCCAGGAGCCTCTATTGCATGTGGTAAAAGCCAGCTGGTCCTTAGCAGATTGCACTCTCCCTTCTCAGTGCCTCTGGGTTACACATGTAATGAGGTGGTTGGATATGCTGCAGAGAGAAAACACCATGGCTGGTAACAGCACATCTGTAGCATTCTTCCCACCTCCAAGGTGTTCTGTGCACATCCGTCATTAACCCTCATAACACTGTGTGAGGCAGGTCAGTCAGAATCAGCACCTCCCCCCGTTTGACACGATAGGGAAACTGAGGCACAGAAGGGTGACACCACTTACAAAAGAATCCCCCCCCCCCCGGGGAATCAGTGGCAGCCCTGAGTGAACACGCCGCACTGCCTGGCCCCACTAAACCATGCCCGTGCACAGTGAAGGGTGGAGATGACTCTGAAGGACTCTCAGGGCTGAGCTGACAGGGTGACTGCCATTCCCAGCCCCTCTGGTGGAAGCTTTTGCCAATCCTCTGACTCATTCTTCCATCCAGATTTAATGAGCCTCAGCAAAGATTAAGGTAATTCCAAACCTTATCAGCGCTCTCCCTCCAACAGTCAGCAAACAACCGAGATTAACCCTGCCCTGCCCTCCTCTGGCTCTACTCCAGCCAGAGAGAAACTGTGTGTGCCCAAGGCACCAGAGTGCAAAAAATCCGATACTCCGGCTTTATGGGTTGCCTGGCCACCCCAGTAGTCCTTCCAAGCAGAAAGATGCAGCCCAGATTCCTTCATTTCTCTCTGGCCTTAACATGTTCCCTCTGTTCAGCTTGGAAAATGGTTTGTGGGTCCCAAGAGCAGCCTTCTTCTCTATATTTGCCACTCTCACAAGCCCTGGAGAACTTAACTAGCTCAGACCTGATCACATTGGAACCAGCTCAAACATTTGCCCCAGCTCAGAGCTGACCCTGGGTCAAACCGGGCCTTTGTTCTCAGTGTCAGAGCTTTGCACAAAGGAGGTTTTTCATGGCACCGCAATCTTGATTCTCCACTCACAGGAGATGTTACTCCCGATGCCCATCTAATCGTAGAACACTAGAACTGGAAGGGACCTCGAGAGGCCATCGAGTCCAGCCCCCTGCCCTCACGGCAGGACCCAGTACCGTCTAGACCACGGGTTCCCAACCTGGGGTTGTGCCCCCCCAGGGGGGCATGAAGAAATTCCGGGGTGGGGGCGTGAGGCGACCCAGCCACACACACCCCCGTCAATCCCACCCCAAGTTTTGCTGCTATTTTTTGGGAGGGGGGGCATGAGGGTTTCTCAAAAATCAAAAGGGGGGGCGTGATGCCAAAAAGTTTGGGAACCACTGGTCTAGACCATCCCTGACAGGTGTCTGTCTAACCTGCTCTTAAATATCTCCAGAGATGGAGATTCCACAACCCCCCTAGGCAATTTATTCCAGTGTTTAACCACCCTGACAGGCAGGAAATTTTTCCTAACATCCAACCTAAACCTCCTTTGCTGCAATGTAAGCCCATTACTTCTTGTCCTATCCTCAGAGCCCAAGGAGAACAATTTTTCTCCCTCCTCCCCATGACACCCTTTTAGCTACTTGAAAACCACTATCATGTCCCCTCTCAGTCTTCTCTAAACTAAACAAGCCCAATTCTTTCAATCTTCCCTCATAGCTCATGTTCACTAGACCTTTCATCATTCTTGTTGCTCTTCTCTGGATCTTCTCCAATTTCTCCACATCTTTCTAGAAATGTGGTGCCCAGAACTGGACACAATACTCCAACTGAGGCCTAATCAGCACAGAGCAGAGTGGAATGACGTCTCATGTCTGGCTCACAACGCTACTGTTAATGCCTCCCAGAATCAGCTTTGCTTTTTTTGCAACAGCGTCCCACAGTTGACTCATATTTAGTTTGTGGTCCACTATGACCCCTAGGTCCCTACGTAGACTCCTCCCTAGACAGTCGCGTCTCATTCTCTGTGTGTGCAATGGATTGTTCCTTCCTAAGGGGAGCACTTTGCATTTGTCCTCATTGAACTTCATTCTGTCTCTGATTAACCCATGAAACGAGCACTGCCAATTGGAGTAGTAGAGTCACGGGATCCCATTCAACATGGCAGCATGAAGCAAGTAGCTGTAACCTCCATAGGTCTCTCTGGGCCAAGTTCAGTAGTGACATCCACAGGGGCGTACTCATAAGCCAGGTTGATGGGTGGTCGCCAACACCGCTGAGATAAAACCCCTACATGTTCGCCCCAAATGTCAGACCTGCTCTGGCTACTTTGCATGATCCTCTACATGAGCTGGCACATTTGTGTCCTGCACCGTCACTGCACCTGTTTCCTCCTAGAATTACTGGGAAAACAAGTCATGAGTCCCACACCCGCCGGCTGAGCTAGCTGGAGACACCAGGGCTGGCCATGCTGGACTATTGTAACATGCAGCAGTGGCATAAGGAGCCACAATCCTTTCTGCAGCTCCCTGTGGGGTAGCACCAAGACCCTGGTCAAGGCAGCACCTATCAGGTATGCTTGGGTCTCAATGGAGTCAGCATCCTGACACCGCTCTGAGACACCCCCATTTTGCAGATGGGATAAATGAGTCATGGCAAGGTGAAGTGACTTGCCCAAGGCCACACAGTGGCAGAGCTGGGAAATGATCCCACTACTTATGAATATTCATTGTGTAGGAGTTAACATTGCTAATTAACGTTTTAGGGAAAGTAGTAATAAATGTGTGACTTAACATACTAAAATAGATAAAAGGGCATAGCTGTTGCCAATTTGTTGCCACTCGGCCATTGTGTTGAATGTCCGAGGTAAACGTGCATGGGCAATACAGCAGTTCTGTTTACCCCATCCGCTCCTGGGTCGCCTGTTTCTTCTCTAACCACAATGCTCTGGTTCTCTCTTTTAGGCAGCCAGTTAATCCAGTCCCCTGGCTCTCAACACTTTCTCATTTTTACCCTGTAATTATAAAATGAATCAATTGGAATATAAGTATTGGACTTACGTTTCTGTGTATTGCATACTGAGCAGTCTAAACACGTCATTGTCTGCACGAAAGTGTAGTGTGTACAGATTTAGCTGGGGCGTTTTATGTACCCTATTGTAAAACTAAGCAAATATCTAGATGAGTTGATGTATCCCCCCGGAAGACCTGTGTGTACTCCCAGGAATGTGTGTGCCTCTGGTTGAGAACCTCTGATCTAACCTATCCCTCAGATGCCAGCACAAGGTGATTTCCTAGGATTTATATTCCAGTGCTGTGTCCTGGCGCATTTTCCCTTTTGGGCACAGCCTACATGCATATGTCCATAGATTAACTGTGATAGGGCCACATCAGGTGAATGGAACTGCAGCTTTTGAGACCCCCAATCTCAGGTCTGTGCTATGCAAGGCAGATCCGAGAGAGATCTGATCGCTCATTTTCAGTAAATTGATGCAGCGGCAACAGCTGGTTAGGTAACATTATCCTGTGACCACGTTCCAACCCACTGACGGTATCATGGTAGTCAACTACCCCAAGGGAAATGTTTTAAAAGAGTATTCTCAATGTAATATGCAGCCCTTCAGTTCTGCTCCCCTCGTGCCCTATATGAAAATTGGCTTTTGAATATGAATATGCATAATTCAAAGATGCGTTGGACACAATACCTCATATAACATTGATTTTAATGCTACGATCTGCTGAATGTGTACATGTTATTTTAGTGCATGGATCATTCTTGTGTGTGAAGTTAGAAATATGAAGTGTGGACCTGTTTATACTTCTAAATGTGCTGGTGAGGGCCGTTACTCATGCTCCTGCAACTTAATGGCTCAGTGATCAAGCCAATGACCCATGAACGGTTCCACAAAAAATTTCCATCTTGGGCAAAAGGGACATAAGGGGGGGGGGGAGGGACACAAAGACTAGGAGCAGTGGCCAGATGGCGGGAGACCCCCCCCCTTACCACCTAAGCTGGAAACATGTGAGATTGAACAAGGGGAAGGATCAGGCGCAAGCTAGGAGGCTGCTTAGTTTGTGAAAGAAATGTTTAGATTGATTGTTTAGGTTAAGAATTTGCATGTAACAAGCTTCTTAATAGATTAGAGTTAGTTGGCATTCTTTTGTTTATTTTAACTTTGAAACTTACTTTGATCTCATTGTTTTCACTTGCAACCACTTAAATCCTGCTTTACTTCTGTTTATTATCAAGCTCAACATAAACAGATGGTAGGGGGTGGGGGGAGGGAGGAGCAACCACTGTGCATATCTCTCTTTCATTGATAAAGGGGGCGGAGTTTATGAACTTTCTCTGTGTAAAACTTTTACACAGGGTAAAATGGATTGATTTGGGACCACTAGCACAGTGTTTCTCAACCTTTATTTATAAAGTACCCCCCCCTTTTTTAAAAAAAATTATAAGTACCCCTCTGTACCTACAGTTTTCAGACACACAATTTTTTTTTCTACTATTGGACCCCATTTGTTTAAACAGCTTAATCATAGCTGGGCGTGCGGTGAAATTTTTGGGTGTAAAAAGTACAAAAATAAGAAAGCACTGTAAAACTTAAAATAAAAATTCAGTTTTCTCCAAATTTCAGTTGTGTTGACATACCCACCCCCCACTTCTCTCAAGTACCCCTAAGGGTACTCGTACCACTGGTTGAGAAACACTGCTCTAGCACAAAGGGAACAGAACCAGGATCTGGTCCTAAGTCTCAAAGAATCTTGTCCTCCAGCCTTCTCTGTTTTACCACTTCCCCTCTCTCTCTCTGCCCCCCTACAGACTTTTAGGGATTCCACTAGCTCCTGTTTCACACACAGCTCAACCCAGCAATCCCAAGCAGAAGCAAAAAGGAATGCTGTGGTCTGAATCCTGGTCTTATTGAAGTCAGCCAGCCAGCCCAGTTCTGCTCTCACACCGGTTTGACACCAGCTGAAGTCTACTGTCTGTGACCAGGTTGCTCAGGGGCGGTGGGTATCCTAGGTGGGGGAGGCTTTGCCTTCCCAAACCACCATCCTGGCCCCACCCACACTCCTCCCCCAGAACACCTGCTGTAGACACTGCCCCCAGTGCCCACCCTCCCCGGGCTCTGGAGCCAGAAAGGCTGGGGCCATGCACCAACTGCCTTCCTCGTGGTGCTGGGGGGTGGGGCCTAGGCAGAAGGGGTGGGGTTGAGGGCGGGGCTGTGGGGCTTACCTCCCTTAGCCCTACCTTCACCCACCGCCCATGAGGTTACTCTTGATTGACACTGGTGTGAGCCAGGTCAGAATCAAGCCTTGTGCCGCTGACTTCAGCTGCGTTGGGATTTGGCCCTTTTATCAAACATCTCATTTTTGTATTTGCCCAACAGCAATTGCAAGTGGAATAGGAGACAACGAATGCTGCAATCACACGCATTATACCTGATTGCTCCTTGCAGCAGGGAATTGGCAAAAGGCATACCCAAGTGCTTCATTAACCTTGGAGCCCGCCAAATCATCCCAATTAAACAATATGTTTCCTCTTCCAATTTGTTCATCCCTCACTATAGCCATCAGAAACGTCTCAACACACACACCCCTCCCGCTCCACTGGCCCAATTCATCGTATTTGTGATTATACAGATGAATGGGATTTTCAGCTGTGAGCTGCTAATCATTCAGACAAAAGCTATTTATCCCCATTGTGCAGAATGACACTCTGACGAATGAGACCGATGTGGGGGGAATAACCTTTCCTTGCACCAAACGAGTCCTGATTTTCATTTTTAAATGGCGATGTGCACTAAGGCTAAACCCCCCGGCTGGAGCTATTTACCCAGCAGAGTAAGAGTGATGGCAGATGAGCCTCTGGATTAAGATCTGCCTCTGCTAAGTCAGATCTGCCTCTGCTAAGCTAGGTCTATTCACAGTGGCAAAAAAAAAAAAAAAAAGAAGTTAGTCTTAAGACACAAGTTCATCATGAAAGTGAGAAATGAGACAAGCCGCTTCTATATGCGCTGCAGATATATCTCAGATCTGTTGTGGTGTTTGTGGCTGCCCAGTCCTTCAGCTGGGGTCAGTTCAGGGAAGTCCTGGCTTGACTAAACTTCGCCCAGATAGGTATGCTCCAAAGGAACCCTCTGCTACCCACTTGCTAGAGCACAGCATGTTCTGGTGATGCCATCTCCTTCTGCCCCCTGAGAAGGGCCTGACAGGTTCCCCTACACTATGGGCCGCAGAGAGAACTCCTCCATGTGGTGGGGAGACCTGGCCGATTTCTAAGGGCATGTCTACACTAGGAAATTATTTTGACATAACTAAATTTGAAATAACAACTCCGGAAATAACAACATTGAACCTGTGCGTCTACACGATGGGGGAGCCTCGAAATGAGTCTGAGGCAGGCTCTGTTAATGTGGACGCGCTACCTCAACTTAGAGCCCCAGGAAGCACTGGGGAGTGATTAGTCTGAATTCCTTGTGGAAAGCAGGAGTTGTTATTTCGAAATAACGGGTTTGGTCGTGTGGATGCGCCGCTTGTTATTTTGGAATAACAAGGGCTGACTTCTTTGCATCATGGTGATAGAACAAGAAGCAATGGGCTTAAACTGCAGCAAGGGAGGTTTTGGTTGGACATTAGGAAAAACTTCCTAACTGTCAGGGTGGTTAAACACTGGAATAAGTTGCCTAGGGTAGTGTTTCTCAACCAGTGGTAATAGTACCCTGAGGGGTACTTGAAAGATGTCTGGGGGGTACGTCAACACAAGTGAAATTTGGAGAAAACTGAATGTTTGTTTTAAGTTTTACAGCACTTTATTATTTTTGGATTTTTTACACCCAAAAATTTCATCGCCCACTTGGCTACGAATAAGTTGTTTAAACAAATGTGTTGCAATGATAGAAAAAAAATTGTGTGTCTGAAAACTGTAGGTACTGGGGGTACTTACAATTTTTTTTAAAAGGGGGTACTTATTTTTTTTTTAAGGAGTATTTTATTTAAAAAAAGGTTGAGAAACACTGGCCTAGGTTGTGGAATCTCCATCACTGGAGATATTTAAGAGCAGGTTAGACAGACATCTATCAGGGATGGTCTAGACGGTACTGGGTCCTGCCATGAGGGCAGGGGACTGGACTTGATGACCTCTCGAGGTCCCTTCCAGTTCTTTGATTCTAGGATTCTATGAACAGTGCCCAGCAAGACCAGAGCTGGGCTCAGGATTGAATCCCACTGTCCATCTAATGATATGTAAATGAGGAGAATTTGTGCTGCTTTGTATATCACCCCAAGAGTCAGCCCTTGGTCTTTGATCAGCAGGTCTTTGTCCTCAGTGCCAGCAAAAGGAATGGTCTGTGCTGTCCCGACTCATGTCCAGTTCCTAGGACGGACCCCCCTCCACGGATTGTCACGGCCAAGCAGCATCCGACCCTGGGAGGGGAGGAAATGAAAGTCGCGCTGCAGGGAGGGGGCCTTCTGAAGCCTGTCAGCTCGGTGCCATGTGCAGAGAGCTCGCTCCACACCAAGGAGGGGAACGCGAATGACAAACAGAACATCCTGCTAGACAGGAGACATAATGCAGAACATCTGTCACCCCACTGTGCTTGGTGGGAGCCGTGGCCCCCCGTGCAGAAGGAAATGCAGATGAGGCATTTCA
The DNA here is from genome assembly GCA_032595735.1 of Pelochelys cantorii. Lineage (NCBI taxonomy): Eukaryota > Metazoa > Chordata > Testudines > Trionychidae > Pelochelys > Pelochelys cantorii. Next base: position 7,476,753 of record CM064328.1, read on the forward strand.
CAGGCAGCAGCACGATTGGCACCCCCCCTCCCGGCATTCAGCATAAATCACCGTGGTGACAGGCACCCTGCCTGCAATGCAGTGCTGCTCCTGGACACCGTTCATGAGTCATTGCACCCTACGGCTCCATTCTCGCTGTCATGCAAATAAGAGAACCTGCTTCTTCTGAGGGCCAGGACCCCCGAGTCCTTGCCCCACATCTCCCAGCCTTCTTGATTAGATACAACCGCTCCCAGAGGGAGATTTCAGAGCGGCCAGGCCTCAGCCTAAACGTACTTGGACAGCACGTACCACTGGGACTCTCAGATCCATGACTGGGGCACCTGGGTGTGTTCACACAGCAAAGCTATTTCGGAATAACGGCCGTTATTCCGAAATAACTATGCGCGCGTCTACACAGCAATTCCGTTATTTCAAAATAATTTCGAAGTAACGGACAGCTTATTCTGACTTCTGTAAACCTCATTCTAAGAAGAATAGCGCCTATTCCGAAATAACTCTTTAGGAATAGGGGCTGTGTAGACGTTCCACTTCTGCTATTTCGAAATAGCCCCTCATCAGGCCCATTCTAAGTTATTTCTCCGTGGGCGCTAAATCGAGATCGCTCGTCTACATCAGGGAAGCCTGCCTCGGCCTAATTTTGAAGGTTCCCTGCAGTGTAGACATGCTATTTCGAAATAAGCTATTTCAGAATAACTATTCCGGAATAGCTTATTCCAAAATAACTGTACAGTGTAGACATAGTGCTAGGTGCTGGTATAGTACAAATAATAATTTTTCCAGTGCAGGTGTAACACCGACAAGTAGAATCGAACCTAGGGCCTCTAGAGCTTAGTGCAGGAGCCTCTACAGCCTGAGCTAAAAGCCACCTGCTTCTCTGTTAAGGCTGTGGAGCACACATGTTGTTTCTCGCTGCAAGCGGTCTAAGTGCCACTAGATGGGACAGAAGGTGTGTGGGTTACACTGGCATTTCTGGGGGACTAAGGGAAAGGACGGGAAGGCCACCTGCTCTATTCACATTCGTTTAAGTTGATCTCTTATTGTGAAACGTACCGTCTTCTTAACCAGGGGAGGAAAGATGGTTCAAAAAACAAGCCGCTGGCAGTAGTCCTGGATCCCACTTCTTCAGCTCTGATTCACTGCTGCAGCTTGATTGAGTCACTTCACTGCTATGTGCCTCAGTTTCCCCACCTATGACATGGTAAGAAACAAGCTCAGTCTCACAGACGCGTGAGTCTTCACTCCTGGCTATAAAATGTTTTCAGCTCTTTGCGGGGAAAGGTGCTCGAAACAAGGAACCGTGGTCTCTATTGGCCTATTCCAGCTATCCCCCTATTGGCTGGGTACACAATATCTCAGGATGGGATGCAGAGATAGAATTTCTTGACACTTTAAATGACTGCTTCTTGGAGCCACTAGTCCTGGACCCCACAAGGGGCGAGGCAATATTTGATTTAGTCCTAAGTGGGCCACAGGATCTGGTCCAAGAGATGGATATACAGTAGTTGAACCACTTGGTAATGGTGACCCTAACATAACCAAATTCCTGTGGAGGGGAAGGGAAAAATCAATGCAGCCCACACCAGGGGCATTTAATTTCAGAAAGGCGAATGACACAAAAATGAGGGAGTCAGTGAAACAGAAATTAAAAGGTACAATGCCAAAGTGAAATCCCTGCAACCTGCATGGAAACTTTATAAAAACACCATAATAGAGGCTCAATTTAAATGTATGCTCCACATTAAAAAACATAGCAAGAGGACCAAAAAAGTGCTACCGTGGCCAAACAGCATAGACACAGAGGCAAAAAAGCATCCTTTAAAAAGTGGCAGTTAAATCCTATTGAAAATATAAAGGAGCCTAAACTCTGGCAAGTGAAGTGTAAAAACAAAGACTCAAAAAGCAACTGCAAAACAATGTTAAGTACCTTGGAATCAGGAACCCTGCTAAGCTACCAGTGGGGCCACTGGACGATGGAGATGCTAAAGCAGCACTCAAGGACAAAGAAGCCATTGCAGAGAATTGAAATGAATTCTTTGCATCAGCCTTTCATGACTGAGGATGTGAGGGAGACTCACAAATTTGAGCTATTCTTTGTAGGTGGCAACTATGAGGAACTGTCCCGGACTGAGGTGTCATTAGAGGAACAAATCAAGAAATTAAACAGCAATAAGCCATTAGGACTGGATGGTATTCACCTGAGTTCTGAAGGAACTCCAATGTGGAATTGCAGAACTACTGACTATGATATGTAACCTAACATTTAAATCAGCTTCTGTACCGGATGACTGGAGGAGAGCTAATGTGATGCCAATTTTTAAAAAATGCTCAAGAGGCAATCCTGGCCATTACAGGCCAGTAAACCTAATTTCAGCACCAGGCAAATTGGTTAAAATGATAGTAAAGGATCTGAGTAACATTATTTCTTGGGGAAGGGCAACATAGTTTGTCCAGAGGGAATCATCCCTCACCAATCTACTAGAATTCTTTCAGAAGGGTCAACAAGAATGTGAACAAGAGAGAGCTAGTAGATATAATGTATTTAGATTTTCAAAAAACCTTTGACAAGGTCCCTCACCAGAGGCTCTTAAGCAAATTAAGCTGTCGGGGATAAGAGGAAGGTTTTCTCATACATTGGTAACTGGTTAAAAGACAGGAAACAAAGGGTAGGAATAAATGGTCTGTTTTCAGAATGGAGAGAAATAACTAGTGGTATCCCCCAGAAGCCTGTTCTGGGACCAGCACTTCTCAACATAGTCATAAACGATCTGCAAAATGGGGCAAACAGTGAAGTTATAAAATTTCAAACGATACAAAAATAATCAAGATATTTAAGTCCTAAGAAGACTGTAAAGAGTTACAAAAGGATGTCACAAAAACTGGGTGACTGGGCAACAAAATGATAGATGAAATCCAATGTTGCATATTGGAAAACACAATCCTAACTATCCATATAAAATGATGGGGTCTAAATTAGCTGTTACCATTCAAGAATCAGGGTGGTCAGTCCTCTGGAAACATCCACTCAATGTGCACTGGCAATCAGAAAAGTGAACAGAATGTTTGGAATCATCAGAAAAAGGATAGACAGTAATATAGAAAATATTATTTTGCCTCTGTATAAATATATGTATGCCTACATCTTGCATACTCTATGCAGATGTGATCACCCCACTTCAAAAAAGATATATTGGAATTGGAAAAGGTTCAGAAAAGGGCAATAAAAATGATTTGGGGCATGGAACAGCTTCCACTGAGGAGAGATTAATAAGAAAGAGACTTTTCAGCCTGGAAAAGAGATGACAAAGGGGTGACATGCTAGAGGTCTATAAAAGCATGACTGGTGTAGAGAAAGAAAATAAGGACATGTTGTTTGCTCCTTCTCATAAAGAACTAGGAGTCACCCAATGAAATCAATAGGCAGCAGGTTTTAAATGGACAAAAGGAAGTATTTCTTCACAAAACACAAAATCAACCTGTGGAACTCCTTGCCAGAGGATGCTGTGAAGGCCTACAATTATATTAGGATTTAAAAAAGAACTAGATACATTCATGGAAGATAGGTCCATCATGGCCATTAGTCAGGAGGGGCAGAGATGAAAAGCCATGCTCTGAAGTTTTCTTACTCTCTGTTTGCCAGCAGCTGGGAATGGTTCACAGAGGAGGGATCACTTGATGATTGCCTGTTCTGTTCATTCCCTCTGGGGCACCTGGCATTGACCACTGTCAGGACAGGATATTGGGCTAGACAAACCTTTGGCCTGGCTCAGTATGGCTGTTCTCAGTGCTTTTTTTGTGACGGTACTGCCCAGAACGGCACACTGTCACCTATTTTCTCAGCCCACAAAAAGGGAATGGGATTTCCCCTGTGAGTACCGGCACCTGTTTCCCTGGGGCAGCTCAGCTCCTGACGGAAGCCTGCGGGACGTGCGGTGTTTTTTTTCCTGCTCCCAATGCGGCGCCGTAGCTCTTAAAAGGGGCCGTGACTGCATTTTGGCTCCCAGAGCAACTTTTTTTTTTTTTGCTTAACAAGTTTGCCACAGAGTACCGGCGCCCTTTTTCTTACCAAAAAAGCACTGGCCATTCTTATGGTCACATCCTCAGCAGCTGCTGACTGATTCCTGCTATCTGGTTTTGGCACTTGTGGTGGGAAAAGTGGGATAGGAAACTAGGCTCTGAGGTACAAAGGTCCTTCAGGTGTAGCCCTAGATCCTGCAAACCTGGGCAGAAGGCTTGAGCTGGGGTTCATATTATCAAGGACAAGGGCTATGGAAGCTGTTAGATAGAATAGTAACTTGCACTCTAGCTTTGCTGGTGATCGAGAGAACCTAGAGAGGCAGAGAGAAGTGAATGCAAACAAGCTGAAGCTGGGGAAGTAGATGGGTGACAGGGGAGGGATCACATGAGGATTACCTGTTGTGTTCCCTCCCTCTGGGGCATCTGGTATTGGCCACTGTTGGCAGACAGGATACTGGGCTGGATGGACCGTTCGTCTAACCCAGTGTGGCCGTTCTTATGTTATGTTCTTATGGCTGCAAGGACTGGAAATGAGATGCAGACACCTTTACTTCTAGGCTGCGTCTAGACTGGCATGATTTTCCGCAAATGCTTTTAACGGAAAAGTTTTTCCGTTAAAAGCATTTGCGGAAAAGAGCGTCTATATTGGCACGGATGCTTTTGCGCAAAAGCACTTTTTGCGGAAAAGCATCCGTGCCACTCTAGACGCGGTTTTGCGCAAGAAAGCCCCGATCGCCATTTTCTCCATCGGGGCTTTTTTGCGCAAAACAGTCCTCCCCTGTCTACACTGGCCCTCTTGCGCAAATACATTTGCGCAAGAGGGGTTTTTCCCGAACGGGAGCATCATAGTATTTGCACAAGAACACTGACGATCATACATTAGATCGTCAGTGTTCTTGCGCAAATTCAAGCGGCCAGTCTAGACAGCTGGCAAGTTTTTCCGCAAAAGCAGCGCTTTTCCGCAAAAACTTGCCAGTCTAGACACAGCCCTAGATTATGCTCAGACAGGGGGAGGTCTCTGCCTAGCTCCTAGCAGACAGGAACCAAATCTCACAAACCAGCTCCCTAACTGGCTTTAAATCAGGAGCGTTGGTGGCAGCTTCAGCTCATAAGCTATGATCGGTCACAAAAAACTGACTTCCCCTCTCACCCCAGGTATGATAACTCCAGCATCATGGTAAGCTTCACTCTGGATATGTCTGTTATGTGGGCAAATTCAGTCTCTGGCAGCCAACACTTTGTCCACACAGCATTAACTTTTAAGCCATATTTCAGTAACACCGAATTTGCTTTGGGTTGTCAGAGTGCTTCAGAGAAGGGCAGGGTTACGCCTTGGCAGCCCTCTTGATTTTAATGGGATACCCCAACAGGAGTGACTGAGCAATTTGGCCCATTATAACTCACTGATATGGAGTTTTCTTCCAGCACCATCTCAAGTACAAAATTAATGTACCAGACAAGTACATCTATTAAGGAAGACAATGTGAATTTCATGAAAGTGTCTGTCAGTGAAATGTGGTCCCATATGTTTGACAATATCTCCCTTACATGTGTCAGTAAGAGCTGATGGAGTATTATGAGTAATGCTGTTTGCTATGGATTTAGCCGCTCTTTCAATTAGCAAATTGTTTGGGAGCCAAATTTGATTGCCCATGAGTGTAATCATTACTCACGTCTGCTGAAGAGTTTCAACAGAGGCCTTTCCAGACCACAGGTTCCTCATCAACCATTTACTGTGACTATTTGCACCTTTTGTTCCAGGATCTTAAAGTTACAAGCAGATAAGTTACAAGCGAATAAGTCTCACCAGGGCCATGTGGAGAGAAACCATCTTGAATGTAATGATGGGAAATTGATCTGGGGGCGGGGGGAGTTAAATGGCTCACCCAAGGCCACAGAAGGAATCAGTGGCAGAGTGAGTAATAGAACAGTGCAGTCCTGAGCATTCGTTTTGTGAAATCATGGACAGTAGGGGAAGCACCAAATGACTGGGCAAAAGCAACTGCAGTATCTGATCCTGGCTAGTCACACCATATGGACCTTGTTTGTGTGCTGGGGAAATAACCTGGCTGCTTAGGAGGTGGGCTATGACTCACTCTGCCACTGATTCTTTCTGTGGCCTTGGGTGCGTCATTTAACCCCGCCCCCCCCCCCCCCGATCAATTTCCCATCATTACATTCAAGATTGTATCTCGCTGGTGATCCAGCCCATGGGAGACGTTCTCTTTCTAACAGCCTGGGCATGAGCTCTTTGCTGAAAGACTTGTCTTTGTTTCCCTGTTACCCAGGTCTTGCGACTGCTGCCATGGGGGTTCTGCTGTGGGATCTCTTGCTGCTGTGCTTGTTTGCCCACGTGCTCGGGGACTGCCAGAAGGACTGCCTGAGCTGCAACCGACACCTGTACACCCAGCAGGACAACTTCAATGTTCTCGTAAGTCCGCCGCCACCACCAGAGCCTCCCTCGCGCCCCAGCTGCCCTATCGCTGCCAGTGAGAGGGACAGATAGCACAGGCAATTACCTAGAGCACCACAGCAGCGGATGGGGGGGCAGTAGAGCTGGTAAAGTGCTGCACTGGGATAAACAAGACCTTCTCTGCCTCTTTGGTTTTTGTAAATATGCCAGGGTCATCTTCTACCCTACAGTGGGATCCCCACCTGCACCCATCCACTCCAGAATCCTTTATTCCAGGGGTGGGGAACCTATGGCCCCAGGGCCAGATCCGGCCCCTGGTGCTGGCACTCCAAACCTGTGGTCTCCCCCACCCTCAGCTCACTGCTGCACCCCCTCTCTGCTCCTGCACGCTACCTCCCACCCAACCTCCCCAGCACCCTCCCAGACTCACCAACCCCCCACGCCCCAAGCCTGCTTCCCGGCAGCCCTCTCCCACACACTGAACCCCTCATTTTTGGCCCCACCCCAGAAGCCTGGGGGCCTTACAGAATCTACTAGCCCAGCCCACCCTGTCCCCCAGGCTCTGCTGTGCGAGGGAATATGGGGACTGTCTTTCTGCTTCTCAGTTGGGTGCCACATCAGTGAGGGGGGGGTTTGTTTGTTTTTGGGGGTTTTTTACTTCTCACTTTTGTGTGGCCCCCGACTGATTTTTCTGTGGGTCAGTGGCCCCCAACCCAAAAACGGTTTCCTGCCTCTACTTTATTCCTGCAGCTGGGGTAGCCCCATGCACAGGGTTCTCAGAAGCATTTGGGAGTAAGGGGAGAGATCGGATCCTTCTATCACTTAGGGCTTCAAGGGACAGACCTGGGAACTCTGCCGGAGAGCTATGGTATCTGTGAATGGTCAGACATCCAGCTTGATTTTTATGGCTGCAGATTAAGGATGATCAACTACCAGCGGGAGAGTCAACTAAATATGAAGCACAGGAAGACGGGCCCTGAGTCCGGGGTGGTATAGCTCAGCGGTTTGAGCATTGGCCTGCTTTGCGAGTTCAATCCTTGAAGGAGCCATTTAGGGATATGGGGCAAATCTGTCAGGGCTGGTACTTGGTCCTGCTGTGAGGGCAGGGGACTGGACTTGATGACCTTTCAAAGTCCCTTCCAGTTCTAGGAGATAAGTATATCTCCATTAATTTAATTTGAGCTAGCTTGCCCTGGTGTAAATCAGGAGCAATCCCATAGAAGTTAATGGAGTTACACCAGTGTATAACTAGCATGGCCCCATGGTCAATCAGGTCCACCCTCCTCTTCTCTGAATTTGTAAGGAACCCGGGAAGGCACCTCATACAGCCGGAATGCTCTCTGTGGGAGCTATGTTTGGCACGGTGTTCCTATTACAGTACATAGCACTGTGTGTGCAGCTATGGCATTATATATATGGCCAGTATGGAAAAGCAGGGCCAGATTAAGACATGCTGAGGCCCTAAACTATGTCAAATTTAAGAGGCCCCATAGAATTACCAGAAAATGAGTATTATTCTATCAGAAAGGACAATGAAAATGTAAATAATAATGTTTGATATTTGCATATATACCGGTACATCGGTGAGGATGCAGCTAAAAATGTCATTTTTTTGATTTAGAGGCCCCTCATAACCTGAGCCCCTAAACTGTATCTTACTTAGCTTGAGTCTAAATCCGGCACCATCCTGTGTTTTAGGAGTAGCAAATCACAAGCTCTCACCCAAAAGTCAACTTTGTGCAAGTCAGTTGGACACTGAGGCTACATCTACACTGCAGCGCTATTTTGGGATACCGGAGTATCCTGAAATAGCTATCCCGCGTCTTCACAGCAAACCCATTATTTTGAAATATAATGGGCTCGCTATTCCTGATGTCCCTGTTAACCTCATTTCATGAGGAGTAAGGGACGTTTTGGAATAGTGGGTTGTTTCGAAATTTGGTGCTGTGTAAACAGTGCCAAATTATGAAATAAGCTATTTCAAAAGAAGATGGAAATAAGATACAAAATTTGCATAGCTCAGATTGCATATCTTATTTCAAACTACGGTGCAGTGTAGACGTGGTCTAAGAGGTCTTCATTCCAGCCACAAGCCTAGAACTTCCAAGATGGATTATGCTAGGCCACTTGCTTTATGGACTCTCGACACTACCGCAATGGGTGTAGTACACATATCACAGAAAGACAGCCTAGCTGGGGCTGTGGAGACACAAGAGTGGGTTGCTTCAATCTGATATGTGGAGCTCAATGGTGGTAATGGGAAAGCCAAGAGCTTGGCGTTGCCCAATTCCCACCCCCGAAAAATTCCCAAGAGGCTCCCCAATACAATCTGAGCCATTTCCTGGTGTCACAAGAGGTTCCTGTGTCCTGAAGACAAAACTGTTCTCGGAAGTGTCAACCCCCGAGACAGCCCAGAAAGAGACAGTCTGGTTGGAAGCAATAGGGACCAAACCTTTCACAGCTACCCCCTATTCTACTGCCGCGTTGAGCCTCCCTGCTTATTCTGCCCATGGCAGGAACGTTCCTGCTTTTCTTCTTCCCACCCGCTTCTCTCTCTCCAGCACAGCGTTTCTTGGGCAGTGAGTCCTGACTGGTTTTATAGACAGCAATGGGTTTGAAAGACCAGGTCTCCCTCCATAACTCTCTGCTGAAGTTTATGACTTGCACGCGGTACCACAGGATGAGCTGAGCAAAGGGGTGGAAAAGCCCAGTTCATAAAAATCACATCTCAGGAGCTGCCTCCAAGAGAAGGGTTCCCACAACAGGGGGCTACGGTCGGGTTCAAGGAGCATCACATAGCAGGGTTTGATTCCTGTTTGGAGCAAATTAGTAATCAGTGGGAAGAGGCTGATATAATACCCTTTGGGATGGGTCATGGTAGCTCCTAATACTTGGTGTCCAGTGCCGAGAAAGGATTTCCAAGGATTTGTATTTACACAGGCAGAGGAGAACATAAAAACGGCCATACTGGGTCAGACCAAATGTCCATCTAGTTCAGTAGCCTGTCTTCTCACAGTGGCCAACGCCAGGTGCCCCCAGAGGGAATGAACAGAACAGGTAATCATCAGGTGACCCATCCCCTGTCGCCCATTTCCAGCCTCTGACAAACAGAGGCTAGGGACACCATTCCTACCCAACCTGGCTAATAAGTATTGATGGACCTATCCTCTGTGAATTTATCTAGCTTGTATTTTTGAACCCCATTAAAGTCCCGGCCTTCACAACATCCTCTGGCAAGGAGTTCCACAGATTAATTGTGCATCGCATGAAGAAACACTCCCTTTTGTTTTAAACCAGCTATCTATTAATTTCACTTGGTGACCTGTAGTTCATTTGGTGATCCCCCAACCCTTATGATGGGTGGGGCTTGACTTCAAGCTTTGTCCCCTCCCTCCCTAAATTGCACCCTGGAAGAGGTGTATAAATCCTGATGCCAACCCCCACCTATCATAGGGTTTAGGTGGCATAGTTGGGGGAATGTAATGCACTAACATGACTGCATCTGTGACTTCAGACTGACATAGTCCGCTGTCCAGACTAAACAGGGACTGCTCTGATGGGCTGGGCTCTGAAAAGCCAATTACTCATATTGATTTTAGAGTTCAATGTCCTCTCTGCCTTCACACGCCAGGGGTTGAACTACAGTTACAATAAGAGGCGCCCCACAAAAAGCATTTCCCTTTTGTACCAGATTCAAGGGAGCAGCATTCCCGCAAGGGCTCGCCTCAGTTTCAGTTGGGGTTGGGTGAACTTTCCCATCCCTCTTCTGTTTCCTGCATGGACTGCAGTGAGAACTGGATGTGCTAAATACTCAGAGAAGCTGCTCTTGCCTGATTTCCAGCCTCAGCTGTGTAAACCCAAAATGTCTGGGTGATCCTTCATTATCTGCATTAACGGGACACTGGCAAGCCTCAGTCATAAACCAGGGCCCCTTGGTTAGGTGCTGTAGGAACCCACAATAAAGACACAGCCTCTGACCCAAAGAGTTCACAGTCTCAGTGGTGTAAGCCAAACATTCGCTATTCTGACCCCTTTTGGAAGCTCATCTACTGTTGCCGCAACCCACAACTTGGAATAAAGGCATTGGACACGTTCCAGTTTCATTCATGAAGTATTTGTTACCCATGAAAGCTCCTGATCTAATATATTTTGTGAGTCTCTAAGGGGCCACAGGACTGCTCGTTGTTTTTAATGTTACAGATTAACTTAGTCTCGGAAACTTTTTATTCACAAAGTATGTTATACTCTGAAGTATGTTAAGACGCATCCTTTTTTACGTGTAAACAAACAAAAGGAAGTATTTCTTCATGCAGCACACAGTCAACCTGTGGAACTCCTTGCCAGAGGGTGTTGTGAAGACCAAGATTTTAACAGGGTTCACAAAAGAACTAGATGAATTCATGGAGGTTAGGTCCATAGATACTTATTAGCCAGAATGGGTAGGAATGGTGTCCGTAGCCTCTGTTTGGGTACATCTACGCTAGCCCCCTAGTTCGAATCAGGGAGGCTAATGAGGGTGACAAAAATTGCTAATGAAGCACGGGATTTAAATATCCTGTGCTTGATTAGCATATTGCCGGCCGGTCGCCATTTTGGAAACTGACTAGCCCGAAGTAACTGCCCGCGTCTACACGCGGCAGAGAAGCGGGATTCCGAGATAAACCCCTCAGTTCAAATTAACTGTTACTCCTCGTGGAATGAGGTTTAACAGTTAATTCAAACTAAGGGGTTTATCTCGGAATCCCGCTTCTCTGCCGCATGTAGACGCGGGCAGTTACTTCGGGCTAGTCAGTTTCCAAAATGGCGACCGGCCGGGAATATGCTAATCAAGCGTGGGATATTTAAATCCCGCGCTCCATTAGCAATTTTCGTCACCCTCATTAGCCTCCCTAGTTCGAACTAGGGGGCTAGTGTAGACGTACCCTCAGTCAGAGGCTGGAAATGGGTGACAGGAGAAGGATCGCTTGAGGATCCCCTGTTCTGTTCACTCCCTCTGGGACATCTGGCATTGGCCACTGTCAGAAGCCAGGATACTGGGCTAGATGGACCTTTGGTCTGACCCAAAACGGCCGTTCTTATGTTAGTGTATTGATTTCCCCCGCCCCCCCCCTCCCCCCCCCCAAAAAAACCCCAACAAAACCTAACCCAGGTGACCTCTGTGAAACATTTTTGGTCTCTTTACCCTCCGTCCCAGTGCCCAGATATCCCCAACATAATGGACCCTAGCTGGCCCCCTTTCTCAGCATTCCCCCGGCTGCATGGTCCAACTCCAGGGGGAGTGCATGGCCATCTGATTCCCAGAGGCTACCTCTGCTGGGCAAAGCTGAGGTGTGGCGATGGAGGAAGCTGGCATGACCACTCCTCCTGCAGAACACGTTCTGCCACTAACTTACCAGAGGACTTCAAACTCCAGGGCTGTCAAGCTAACACCAAGTGCCTTCCGAACGGAAAATTTTAATTGGAAAGGAATGAATCAGCGTGTCAGACCCGACGCGCCAACCCCCACAGACAGGAGCCCTGAGAGCTGGCGCGTAACTTGATCCTCTAGTCTTTAGACACGTTTTCAGAACAACGCTAAGCTTTGCTGGTCTCCTGAGTCATCCCCCCCATCCAGCTTGTCTCCACAACTTATCCCTGTTGCCAGCTGTTTGTCCCTCAGGACTCAGCTTCACGCGTTCAAATGAAACTTGCCTTTGTCAAGACCAATGAGGCTCACTGGGCCAACACACGGCGGCGTTCTGATCTGATTCAACGTGTAAACTAATTAACGAGCATTACTTCGTTCTGAGCATCTCCTGATGCAGATCACACACGTGGAGCGGGGCAGAGCAGGACTGGAAGGAGAGGAAAGAGAGGCCATTTCTATCCTCCCTACCCAAAGATGGAAATGAAGGGCCAGATCCTGAAAGGTGGTGAATAGGCGCGTCTCTGCAGATCAGGGTCTAGCGTCCCGAGAGAAATGTGCAGGTCTAGATCAGTATCTTCTCATTCCTTGGTGATCACTGCTCCCGTCTTTCTAGTCTGTCGTGACGCAAAATGAGACTTGCCTTCAACGCTTGATTAAAGAGCACACGGGTCTGAGAGCCATTAGAGACCTTGGCCAGTACTTTTTCACAGTTCATAATGCTTTCTGTTCCTCACTATTGATCCTCTGGGGCGGCCGTGGTTGGCGCGTTTCTTTCCCTATTGTTCTTTCCTACTTGATAGGTATTGATTTCCCCCTCCCCTTTCCATTTCTTAACAAGCCTGAGCCAATACATCACTGCAGTGTTTCACTCGTGCTTGTCACGATGACAAGTCTGGTGTCACTTGGGTAGATTTCACAGGATGAATCCCCCGCACTGAATGCCCCCTGCAGGATGCTTCACCCTTCAGCAGATGTGCCAGGTTTGGCCTTCTGCATCAGCAAACCTCCTATTGTGGGTCCTTCTAGGGACCCTCAGGGCACCTGATAGCCGCAGGAGGAGTGTGGACCAATGGTGAGGCACTAACCCAGGACTCAACAGTCTTGTACTCCCAACCTGGCTCTGCCATTAACTTGCCAAGCCGCCTTGGACAATCACGTGTCCACGGCCACATTTCCCCAGTGGTCGAATGGGGATAATAACGCTTAGGTGACGATTACCAGATGCCGGGGTGTGACAAGCACTATGCAGTTGCCTCGCTACAGGCAACCAAGCCACCAGCTGACCACGGTGCCTCCACCTCACCCAGCCCAGTGATTTGGGAACCAGACATGGATTTTCCCAACCTTTGCGGCAGGCTGATGCTTAGGAAATCATGGTGAAGCCAAGTGAACAGAGCAGGCTTCTGGGTCACTGTGAGTGGTGGGAGAGAGAGCGACCCCTGCTGCAGCCCTGCAGACTGCCCCCTCCCCGTAAACCTCTGGCCCAGCTCACATCTTCTGGGGGAGGAGGCAGAGCAGGGGTTGGAATAGGTGGGATTGGGGTGGATCTGGGTGGGGCTTCGGGGAAGAGGTGGAGTGGGGGGTGGGGGAGGAGATGAGCAGGGACAGGGCCTGGAGCAGGTGGGGTTGCCCCAGTCCCCACTCCTGGGGAAGGGGTTGCCCCAATCCCTGCACTCCCTTAGGGATGGCCCTGTCTGCAGAAGCATAAAACTCAGTATGAGGAGTCAGGCACAGTACTTGGCTCAACTCCATGAACATACAGCTCAGTCTGAATCTGCTCAGGCATCTGGAGACATCCAGTTCACACAGGGCATGCTCAGAGGTGCTCAGTCCCATACTTAGTCAAATCCCTCTCCTTAGTCACTTAGGGTACGTCTAGACTACAAGCCTCTTTCGAAAAAGAGAGTCTAGACTACAAGCAGATTTTTCGAAAAAGCGAGCTGATTTTTTGAAAGAAAGTCTAGATGCTCTCCTTCGAAAAAGTACAGTTTGCATTCAATAGCGCCTTTTTTCGAAAGAGCACTTTCGAAAAAAGGCGTTATTCCTCGTAAAATGAGGTTTACCACGATTGAAAAAACTGCCACGTTCTTTCGATTTACTTTCAAAAGAACATGGCTGCAGTCTAGACACAGGTGAAGTTTTTTTGAAAAAAGTCTACTTTTTTCGAAAAAACCCTGTAGTCTAGACACACTCATAAATCCAAATAACCCACTAATGCCAATGGAGTTACTCCAGTTTGTCATGAGCGTAATGAGAATTTGGCTTAATACCTTTGTAGCTCTTTGCTTGTTGTTACTAATTCTATCGCTCAATCTACTTGAGCAGTAGTTCTCAAATGTATTTGATCAGCCCCCCCCCACACACCTTTCTTTGTGGCTGCAGTCATTTGTCCCCCCCTTCTCCTTCCCCCACATATATCACCATTCAGTTCTGAAGGCAGAGGGGAGAGCAGCGGCTGCTGGCTGGGTGCCCAGCTCTGAAGGCAGCTCTGTACCAGCAGCAGCAGCCCAGAAGTAAGGGTAGCCTTGCTGGGAGGACAACTGTGCTGCTACTGCCACCTGGTGCTGACAGCTGGAACCCCACCCAGCACCTCCAGGTGAGGAATTGGGAGTGGGAGGAGATCCTGAATCTGGGCTGCCTCCCAGTGAGGGAATGGTGTGTGTGTGGGGGGGGGGGAAGGAAGCCAGGTGGGCAGAGCCCTTCTGCACAAGCCCGAGCAACCAGGCTGAGAGCCAGAGCTCTTTAAAAAAAACTGAGCACATGGCTGATGCTTCCCTTGACACATTCCCATGCCTCCATTGGGAGGCTGGCCCCACCGTTTGAAAACCCCTTTACTAAAGCCGGGGTCCTTACTCCTTTGTGAATCACACCTCAGCATAGAATTTTTTTTAAAAAACGTAGAGCCCCATCCCTTTATACAAAGCCAAAATGGTACTGCTACCTTACTGGGTACTCCTTAGACAAAGCCTCCAAACTACCCTAGTTCTGCCCTCACAGAAATGCCAGCCTATCGTCCTCACATGCCAAGTCTTGACGTGGTGTGCTGCAGGATGGTGGCTTTCTCACTTCTCCCACGTGGCTGTGGTAGTAGAGGGGCTGCTTTGGGTACCACAAGCCATCATTCCCTTCTCCGTACAAGTGTTCTGCTTTCAGGATTTGACCAACAAAAATTTCCATGCAGACATGTTAGCTGCGTGCTGAAGGAGACTTGCAGAGCTCTGATGATCACCTGTTCTGTTCACTCCCTCTGAGGCACCGGGCATTGGCCACTGTCGGCAGACAGGAGACTGGGCTAGCTGGACCTTTGGTCTGACCCAGTGTGGCCATTCTGATGTTCTTAGCTGGCCACTGGATTCAGCAGGTTATACGTGTTGGGGTATGTAAAAATTAATAGGTCTGAAATTGCTCTTCTGGGTGGTTCAGGGGTCTAGCCAGCATAGGCATTGCCACTGACCTTTCAACATGCTTTTTCTTTTTGTTTTTGTAGTTTGGGAAGATAGATCAAGAGTCTGGTCAAAACCAGTATTATTCTTTCTGCTGTATAAACATGTTCTCCCCCACCCCAGTTCTTGTAGCCTAGGAGACCCAGATTAAGTATGGAGTTGCTCTATTTTGTTATGCCTCTTGCTTATCGTCATTGGCTCTGCATAACCTCTTCAGAGTTAAATTCCTTGTAATCTCTGTAACCTGTTAGTTTGTAGTATAAGAAGGTGTTGATTTAATTAGACGTTATATAAATAGTAATTAGGGGTGGGTATAATTGGATTCATGATTTGCTTATTAATATTCATTTTATGGGAGTTAACATTACTAAACAAAGTTTTAGGAAAAGTAGCGATAGACTTATGAATTAACATACTAAAATAGCTAAAAGGTTCTGACTACTGCTAATTTGGGGCCACTCGGACGTCATGTTGAATGTCTCAGGTAAACGTGCGTAGGCAATAAAGCTGTTCCGTTTACCCCAGCGTACAGGCTCTGGGATGAAATTTGGGGGCAGGAGGTGAGGAGGGGTGCAGGCTCTGGGAAGGAGTTTGGGTGTCAGAGAGGATCTGGGGTGTGGTCTCTGGGCTGGGGCAGAGGATGGGGGTACAGGAAGGATGCAGGCTCTGGGAGGAAGTTTTGGGGCTGGAGGGAGTGCAGGGAGTGTGGGAGGTGGGGGCAATGGGTACAGCCTCTGGGAGGGAGGGGTGTGTGTAGGAGAGAATATGGGAGGTGCGGTACTTACCTGGAGTACCCAGGCAGGAGTTGGGGGGGGGTCTCCATGCGTTGCTTCCCGTAGGAACTGCCCCTGCAGCTTCCCCTTGGCCGCAGGGGTGCTCAGGGCAGAGGCAGTGTGTGGAGTCACCCTCCCCACCCCCACTGCAGGGCCATAGGAAGCCAATCTAGTCCCACTGTGCTACTGGTGGGGGGGAGGGGGTCAGGCTGTTTTAAATCACGTGGGACAGCAGGCGGGGCTGGGGGATGTACAAGCCAGGGAGAGGAGGAAGCACACGGGGGCGGCAGGCAGGCTGGGGGAGAGACTCAGCCCCAAACTTTGTTGGAGCAGGGCCCCCAGGCCAGAATATTCCTGTTGCCTGGGGAACCACATGCCCATATAATGCACCACCTAGACACTCGGGGAGGAAGGGGGGGTTGCTCTCATTTATCCCAGAGCTGAGTGTGACCCTGGGCCGCTCATGCTAACTCCCTCAAAGCCGAGAGCCCAGAAGAGATGAATGAGAAGGGAGCAATGCCTGCTGGCTGACTTGGTCTCTGAGAGGGGTCTCCTGACACCCCATCCCCGTTCCCCTCCCCAGGAGAACAGACAGGGACCACAGCGGAGGCCCCCTTATGGTTAGTTCTGAACGCCCATCCATAGCTCCCGCTGCACTCTCCCCATGGTCTGTGCACCTCAGCCCTGTGACTAACCCCTGCCCTCACCTGCTGCACCTTCAACCGCCCTTCCGGGCACTGCGGACAGGGAGACGGGTTCTGTCAGCTCCCTGCTGCTGCATCTGGGAGAAGCCATTGGGATGGCCGCACAGTGAGGGACCCGGCAGATGGCCGCTTTCTGGCTCAGTAACCCAGGCAATCACGAGGGGTTGAGGGGAATGAACGCACGCACTGGAAGAATCCCCACTGGCAGCTGGCATGACGAGTGGCCCCTGGCAGGCAGCTAAACTAACAGGTATTTGGAGCAGGAGGGAGTCTGAGGACCGGGAGTGGGTAGGGGAGTAAATAAGAGCTAGTAGGTGAGAAAGCAAGTCTGTTCCTAGGATTCTGTAGCTCACTTATCATGGTCACTCCCACAGTGACTTCAACGGGAGCAGGAGCAGAACTATTCTCTGCACAGGAGGCTGATCTCCCTTTCTGTATTAAGAGAAATAATTGGCAAACCGGCTACAAATTTGCATATGCTCAGCTCACCCTGCCCATTTGCATATAGTCTGCTTTCTGACAAGTTCCCCGCTAAGATTCAAGACTCTGCTCACAGGTGATATTTTTTTTCCTTTTTAAAGTTAGAGCACTGTCCCTCCAGTCCCATCACCCGCCCCCTACCGTCCCACCCGTCCCCCCACAATTGGTTCTATCCAGTGTCCCCCGTAATCTGAGCACTTGGGCGGCCACCCAAGAGAGATTCAAATGCCGCCCAGCTGATTAGCAGAGCACCCACAGCCGGCAGCATGTGTTTCTACTGGTGGTGCACAGCCACACACGCCTCAGAGCACATAACAAAATTTATTCCACACATGGATGGGGGGAAAAATTGGGAGGGAACAATGGTTCTAGCCCTTCCTCCCACCCACTTTTTTTCACAGAATGACCTCAGAAGCATGCTCGGTATTTCCTGTCTCCCCAGAAGATCAGGTCTGGTCTGTGTCTGTAAGCAGCTTATCCATAAGCTTGTCAGGGCAGTGCCTCTTATTGCTGGGTCTCCTGCAGCACTGAGTGCGTAGCTGGAGATCCCTTCTGTAGGAATTGGGGAAACGGACCCAGCCTCCCTGTTCTGTAGAGTGACTAGGTCATATTCAGATCTCAGTCACACCTGGGCATAGATGCTGAAGTCAAAGCAGTGTAAGCAAGGCCCGGCTTTTCCCTTAGGAATACAGACCAGTTCTGTTCTGGAAAGGGTCTGGTTCTCTCCAGTCTCTCAGCTAGCCTGTTCCTAGGTGCAGCAGTAACGAGGACTGTCTCGTTAGTCTCAAAAGGCCAAGAAGGTTGGTACTAAAGAGACAGTTGCTCTAAAGAGACAGTTTAATAGTAGGGATGGCAGTAGTTGGATCTTACGCCCACTGGGAGTGGAGATAGTTGTTTATGTTGGGAATATCTCCAGGCAAGAGGAAGGAAAGCCAAACGTAAATGGGGGTGGAAACTTCCTGTTGGCTCAGGATTCTGGGACCCTGGGTGGAGTCTGGTAACGTCTCACATTTTATTTCAAGTTGGATGCAAGCAGAGCACCGAGGAAGAGTGTTTTGCACGATGACAAACTGGATTTGCCCTGCAAGGAGATAGGGGTCTGACAGGTCCTGACAGGGTGGCAGGAGGGAGATGAATGATAGCTGGTAACGATGCCAGTGAGCAATGGCATTGGAAATAACTCCCTCGTGAGGAGAGATGACAGGATGATGGTGGTGGACCAATGTGTGATACTGGGACAATAATGTATCATCAAGCAATGGGTGACTTGAATGAGGGAGGTTTTCAGATACCACATTGAAAGGCCTAATAGACTTAGGGATCGTCTACACTACACAATGGATCAACACTGCAGTGACTGATCCACCGGCGGTCAATTTATCGTGTCTGCTTAGATGTGATCAATCAAATTCCGAGTGCTCTCCTGTCAACTCCGGTACTCCACCAGGATGAGAAGAGTAGCTGGAGTCGTGGAAGACACTGTGGTAAGTACATCAACTTCAGATACACTATTTGTATAACTGAAGTTGCGTAGGTTAAATCAGGGTAGTGTGGACAAGGCCTTAGAAAGAAGATTTGGTTTTGGCAGTAAGAACTTTATACTGGAACCTGATATGGGACCTCTACATTTTCTCAACATCAGCCATGTAAGTCTCCTTCGGTCTCATGGGCAGGTGAAGTCCCATCCAACACTTTGAAAACATTAAGGGGCATAAAGGATCTGCCGACGAAGGGTTCTGGGGTTGGCAGATCCCCGTCTAGACTGCCGCGCTGTGCCGCCAAACAGCTGATCAGCACAGCGCGGTGGCCATTTTGATTTAAATGAAGCGGCAATTATTTAAATCACCACTTCATTTCCCTTTGTCATCCTGCCTCATCTACATGGCTCCATCAACGGAGCCATGTAGTCTAGACACACCCTAAGTGTTGTGACCCAATTGGCTGGCTGGTAAGGCTTCTTAATGATGTCATAGCCAACTTCAGATCCAAGATAAATTCATGGAGGCTAGGTCCATCGATGGCCATTAGCTAGGCTTGGTAGGGATGGTGTCCCTAGCCTCTGTTGTCGGCGACTGGAAATGGATGGCAGGAGAGGGATCACTTGATGATTCCCTGCTCTGTTCACACCCTCTGGGGAATCTGGCATTGGCCACTGTTGGTAGACTGTGCTAGATGGACTGTTGGTCTCACCCAATATAGCCACTCTTACATTCTTAAGGTTATGGGCTTGACCTCAAGTACTTCATCATCATACCAACTTGCTGTCAGTGTGGGGCGGGACTTTGGGGGTGAGGTGGAGAGCACTGGGGAGAGAAAGTCTGTGGAGCAGGTCTAGCAGGCAAAAGGAGATCAGCTGTTTGCTCTGAGCCAGCTCCACAGATGGTGTAACTCAATGGGGCGCCGTTCACAGCGAAGGACCTACCATTATGGCTCTGGCAAATTAAAAACACAGGAACGGGTGGGGGAGGGGAGAGAAGAGGATCCAGCATGTGGCATTCATTGGAACAGTCCCCACCCTTATATCCCACCCCCATTCCACCCCTTGTCAGTGCCCCTGTGTCAGCTTTGATTGGTAGGTGCCAAGGAGCCCTGAAAGGCAGCCCCAAGGATGAGTTAAGGCGAGAGACGGAGACAAGGACACCCTGACAACAAGGGCCTCCTGCTCCAGTAGAGCTCCACTGAACCCTCTGGAGGCAGCCACATGTAGCATGTAATGTTCCTAATGTGGACACAGACCAGTGCCTTAACGGCTAGTGGAAAGCCATTTGCAAGTATGCTTGAGCGGCAGCAAAGGCGTTTCATTATCTCTGACTGGAAATGAAGCATTAAAAATTGCACCTGCTCTCATACTGACAGAGTCTGGGGGGGGGGGCTGCCGAGGTGGGGGGGGAAGGAGACAGATGTCCCCCCTCCCTCCTTGCACCCATCAGCTCAATCAGTAGCACTCATGGCCTGTATTCCTGCTCACTGGCTCGGAAGGGAAGCCGCGGCGTAGGTGGCAGGGGGCGGGCGAGGCCCTGTGGATAGTATTGTTGAGCTGATTTGCTAAACTGCCCCTTTGCACAATCTTTGCAGGGCCATGATGCTCCACTTGCTTTCCTCCGCGTGTGCTCGTGTGGGACAACCTCCTGGGGGCATAATAGCTGGGGCTGCCAGGGCACTGGCCACACGGTGCGTGCAAAGGGGGAAATCTCCCTGCTGGAGGGAGGGGAGATGCCGATGCGCTTTCCTTTGAATCAGTGCGTGGCGATGGGGCGCGCTAAGTAGCGAGCAGGGCTGATTTATGGCAGAGCTATAGAACAAAGGTGCAGGCCACTGTGGGGGTGTAATTACACCCCCTCCCCTCCAACACTAAAGCAGAGGAATCAACCGGAGTGTCACATCGGCACTTTACAGCCGAGCCGGCTGACTGGGAGGGATGGCAGCAAAGGGAACAGTTGCTGCAACCGGCGCATCGTTCGGGCCCAGCATGTGTCATTCAAACCACTTTGGTGAGGACCAAATCGGGAGAGAACAAAAAAACCCCACAAACCCCTATTTTCCCCTGTGCCAGTTTTCCCTGTTGGCTGGCTGAAGTCAGCAACACGAGACTTGCTAACCATGACTAACCTCTTGTTTGATGTGCATCCTGGCCTGGGGAGGAGTGGGTCTATTAAAAGGAGGACAGACGCAGATGATGCCTGCATTAAGGACAGAGCTGTAATCAGCAGCGGGAGAATGGAAGCGGAGCGCACACTTCAAAGGGAAACGGGAATTGTTTCCACCAGTGAGTGGATATGGTTGTGGGTTGGGGTTTTTTTTGAAGCAGTTGCTGTCTGTTTCCCCAGTAAGCACACTGAGGAGCCACAGATAAGGCCTCGCGAAAGGGATGAAGGGAACAGTCTTAAGGATCTGTTTGGATAATTAATACATTGGGCACTTCTGGAAGGTGTTGCATTTCTGTGGCTCTTTTCAACCCAAGGGACTGCCTAGTGCAGGGCTGGGCAAGATGAGGCCCGGGGGCCAGATCTGGCCTGCCTAACACTTTGATCCAGCCCATGGACTGCATCTGGCCGCTTTCTATTTATATCCTGCTGCCCATGCCACTGAATTTCCAGATGGTGGCTCAGGCAGCAGGATCCTATTTAAAGGGCTCATGAAGCCTGATTGCAGCGCTACCCTGGCAGGGGCTGGAACTGTGAACCCTTTAAATAGCCACAGCCACCCCGGGCAGCTGCCAGACAATGTGGTAGCAGCAGGGCAGGGGGCCGCGAGTGCTTTGCTGTGTTTTTAATTCAAAGCCTCTGGCCCAGACAACTCTGAGGGGAGGCTAATCCCCAGCCCCGCCCTTCAACCCCAGACCCCACCCCTTCTGGGGGTGGAGCCGGCTCATGACCATGTACCAAAATTCATTAAATGGCTCCCCTGAGAATATTAACTGCCCCAGACAGGCAAATATTGTCATGCCATCTGGATGGATCAGCAAACTGAGAGATGCCCAAAGTCATGCAGCATGTCCGAGAACCCAGAAGTTCATAGAGTCATAGAATCCTAGAGCTGAAAGGGTATGTCTACACTACCACCCTAGTTCGAACTAGGGTGGTTAATGTAGGCACTCGAAGTTGCAAATGAAGCCCGGGATTTAAATATCCCGGGCTTCATTTGCATCTTGCCGGGCGGGCGCCATTTTTAAATGCCCTTAGTTCGAACTCCGTGCCCGCGGCTACACGCGGCACGGAGTAGGTAGTTCGAATTAGGATCTCTAATTCGAACTACCGGTACTCCTCGTGGAACATTTAAATCCCGGGCTTCATTTGCAACTTCGAGTGCCTACATTAACCACCCTAGTTCTAACTAGGGTGGTACCTAGTTAGAACTAGGGTGGTAGTGTAGACATACCCAAAGAGACCTCAGGAGGTCATGCAGTCCAGCCCCTGCCCAAGGCAGGACCAATCCCAACTTATTTGATCTCAGATGCTTATTTGATCTCTTGGAATCTCTCAAGTCTGATGTCAATTATCAGAGGGGGAGCCGTGTTAATCTGAATCTGCAAAAGCAACGAGGAGTCCTGTGGCACCTTATAGACTGACGAAGTGGGTCTTTGCCCACAAAAGCTTATGCTCCAATAATCTGTTAGTCTATAAGGTGCCACGGGACTCCTCATCACTTTTTCAAGTCTGATGGACGTCTCCCAGGGCCAGACATGCAGAGAAAGCAGTAACGTTAGGTCAGACATAGGATGAGAACAGCATCTCTCGTGTGTGTTTCAGCCTCTCTCCTAGCAGGCAGGCTAAAACCAGCAAGCAGACACATTTTAAACAAATGAAAGCTAAGGAGCAGCTCCAAAGCTCGGAAAAGGATCGGTTCAGGTTTGGGGTAGTTCTGGTTCACACAGTGGAGTTACTCTGGCTTTGTCCCAGGATAACTGAGAAGAAAATCTAGCTCTAAAGTCTGGGATGCCTGTTGGGCTGTAATAGGTGCCTGGCTACTCTTAGGCGCCGTGCGGTAGGATAATTCCCGTATCAGGTTTGAATGTTGTCTGTGACTCTTCTGCGCAGACAGATCGGTGCTGCCAAATGGCCAAAGTGGAGAAAGGAAGAAAAACCGGAAGGGTGTTAACGCTACAATTTCCAAGCATGCTTCAGTGTTGGGATTATGGGGGGGGTCTAGATAGCCCCCCAGTGAGCACAACTGTTACCCCCCCCACCCCGCCAAGATCTTTTAGCCAGTTATCCAAGGCTAATGAAATGCCAAACTGTTGTGCCATATTAGACCCTCGGTATTACACATGCCCAGGCATTTCCCAGGCTGCTGTGATCTGACAAGAGGGATGAGCATGAATGGGACCTAGTTCCAGCTGCAGGGAAGCACTGCACAACATGAAGTTGATTGGGGATGCATTTTGCCAGGACGCTGAAACAAAAGATTCATTGCAAAATGTCCTCCAGCGGATGCGTGCAGTGGTCGCTCACACTCTGTATTGTAAATGCTGCGGTTATGAGCTGGAGTCAGCTGTGTGATGGGTGAAATAAAAACCTCATTGAAGTTAAAGTGCGAATTTACCCTTCCCTTAAAATAGCTGGGAAATGTGTTTGGTGTGAGAGACCACCCAGGGGTTCTCGGACAGCAAGCAGAAGGGTTTTGCTGATTATTGACTGTAGGCTGGGATGGGGGGGAAGATGTGAGCCTAACACACAGAAACTGAGAAGAGAGAAAGAGAGGCAGAGGCAAAAAAAAGCAAGAATGCTCAGCAATATACAATAGCAATATACACCCCAACTCGACATACAAAATAATGGGGACTAATTTAGAGAGAGATCTTGAAGTCATTGTGAATAGTTCTCTGAAAACAACGACTCAATATGCAGCAGCAGTCAATAAAAAAGCAAACAGAATGTTAGGAATCATTTAAAAAGCGATAGAGAATAAAACAGAATATCTTATTGCCTCTATAGAAATCCATGGTATGCCCACATCTTGAACACTGCGTACAGATGTGGTTGCTTCATATCAAAAAAGATATCTTGGCATTGGAAAAGGTTCAGAAAAGGGCAACCAAAATTAATAAGGGTTTGGAACGGGACCTATCTGAAGAGAGATTACAAAGACTTGGACTTTTCAGGTTAGAAAAGAGGAGACTAAGGGGGGATATGAGAGAGGTCTATAAAATCATGACAGGTGTGGAGAAAGTGAATAAGGAAAAGTTATTTACTTGTTCGCATAATATAAGAACTAAGGGTCACCAAACGAAATTAACAGATAGCAGGTTTAAAACAAACTAAAGGAAGTTTTTCATCATGTAGCACATAGTCAACCTGTGGAACTCCTTGCCAGAGGATGCTGTGAAGACCAGGACTTTAACAGGGCTCAAAAAAAAGAATGCGATACATTCACAGAGGACAGGTCCATCAATACTTATTAACCAGGATGAGTAGGAATAGTGTTCCTAGCCTCTGTTTGTCAGGGGCTGAAAATTGAGTGACAGGAGAGGGATCACCTGATGATTCCCTGTTCTGTTCACTCCCTCTGGGGCACCTGGCATTGGCCACTGTCAGAAGGCAGGACACTGGGCTAGGTGGACCTCTGGTCTGACCCAGTATGGCCATTCTTATGTTCTTATGTTTATAGCTGGTGAGCACAATGTGTTCATGGAAAAACCTAGAGAATGTATTTGTGGGTCTGTTAGCAAGAGAGCTGAGGGCTGTAAGCTCTTTTTGTTCTTGGTTCCTCCTGCCCTTGGGTAAGCAGGACTATGTACATTCCTTGTAAATAAACAAGATTGTGTCCAAGCTAAATACCAGACTTTATCTATTTCTGCTTCCAGCTAGATCATCCCTATGGCCTCTAGTGACTAGATAGCAAATGTGAAAAACTGGGACAGGAGCTAGGGGATAATGGATCCCTCTATTAGGACAAAGCTCGAAAAACTGGGACTATCCCTATAAAATCAGTACATCTGGTCACCCTACTCTGGCCCTGTGATGGATAGGAGGAGTGCCAGCCCAGCACCCAGTGACTAAAAGGTTAAACTCAGATAGCTAGGGGGGTGTTGGCAGAAAGCCAGGAAAGACAATGGGAAAGAGGGTTGAAGTCTGAATTGTATATAGATACCTAGCTGCTTCTTCCTGTGTGTAAGGGCTGGCGGGAGCAGATGCCAGGATCAGAATTAGCATGCATATGAGGAATATTGGGCATGGGAGTGAACTGGGCCTTGAAGTACGGACCAGCATGGATCGTGAGTAGAGAGAGAGAGGAATGTATGTTTAGTCGCAATCAGGGTATTTTTCTTTTTTTGGTTGTTTGGTTAAGCCTCTCTATGTGAAATCCATGTGCTCTCCCCCCATTCACTATTTAAGCTGTACCCAGAGATACCATGTTCTCTGTGTTTTAATTTGTTTCTCTCAGTTGCTCTGTAACACCTAGCAACCAAGCATGCTTTATTAAGGATATCTTTTGTTTTTGTTAATAAAATCACCTTTTTAAGGCGATGATTTGATTCTTGTGTCCTGGAAGGTAACAGAAGGTCTGTGTGTGTGCCTGCCTAGCCTGAGAGGTTAGCTTTCAGAGACACCGTTTGTTTTCGGTGGTTTTTTGTTTCTTTTTTCAAGCTCTCTAGTGGCAGGAGAGCTTGGGGTACCACTGGGGAAGGAATTCAAGTGCCCCCTCCTGTTTTTTTCAGGGTTCTTTAAAATCACTTGATGGTGGCAGCTTATCTTCCAGAGCCCGCACATCTGTGACTCTGGGGAGGTTTTTTTGTAAGCAGAGCCTATAGAGCCAAGGTATTTAAGGTCTTTTGCGGGCTCCTTCCTTCTGCACTCGAAGTGCCAGAGTGGGGAACAGCCCTGACAGGCCCCAAAAATAAATGTAACTTGCTACTCAGGTCAGAAAAGCAGCAACACTGTATCTCATGCCATTGACCTGGGCTGGGCAGAGCTCCATGCATAACAAAGACAGCTCTCTGCCTGCAGGACAGGGAGTTAGCATAATTACTTGCTTCAATTCATCCTGATTCTGTGCGGCCCTTTTCAAGCCTCTTGGGATTATTGGCACAATTGACATTTGCATTGTCTTGGCCAGCCGTGTGGAATGGTCTACAGCTATTAATTGTCAGCTAACAAACAGCTCATGTTGATGAGCAATTGTTCATGTGATTTCTCCCACTGACTGATCCCTGAGGGCTTAGGTGAAGTGCCTGAAACAGAGTGCAGGGCTTATACTGGTGTTCTGCAGGTTGCTTCCCCTGGCTGGAGAAAAGGCTGAATGACCGACTGATAGCTCCCCCGTGTTTTCATTCCTCTGCAGGTCTGCATCATGGAGTGTGAAGGGAAGGCCTTTTCAAGTACCGCCTGGGATCTCTGCACCAAAGCAGCTGGGAAGTCGTCCATACAGGTGAGCGCGGACAGCCTGGAAGAAGATTCCTACCAGCCCTTGGAAATGGAAGATGGCGGCCTGTTCCGAGGCAGCCGGAGACACCTCAATGACCTCACCAAAGTGGTGGATCTTAGCAAAGTGGAAGGGGAGAAGAGAGTTTCCAAGGTGAGCAGCCTGATCCGCCAGCGGGAGGTGGAAGAAGGAATCAGCAACGGGAGTGAGACCCCGCTGGGTGACTTCCAAGAGCAGCCCAAGGATATTTCCAAGCGGCTCGGTGGCTTCCTCAAAGCAAAGTACAGTTACAGGCAGGTGCTGGAGCCTGTGGGGCAGGGGGTGCAGAAGCGCTACGGGGGCTTCATCGGGGTCAGGAAGTCGGCCCGGAAGTGGAATAACCAAAAGAGGTTTAGCGAGTTCTTGAAGCAGTACTTGGGCATGTCGCCGCGCTCCAGCGAGTACGACAGCTTAACCAACGACCTGAACGAACAGAACGAGATCTAACCAGAAACTGTTTTCATGTCACTGACACGTAGCGAATCGGTGTAGAACTGCTATGGCCAAAGAAGTCAATCCCTTCCCCGATCCCAAAGAGCCGGTATTAGGAGTGGTTCCCCAGACACCACTGGATTCATTGCTGCTCAGAGTCAAGGTGGAAAAGCCGGGCGGTGGCTGTTTCTGAATCATCTGCTCTGTTTATGAACTCTTCTCCATTTGCATGGCACTTTTGAAGACAAGTGTCCCTGGGCTTACGGTCTGGGCTTACTAGAATGGGAATTCCCGTGTGAGGGGAGAGAGAGAGTCAGTCAGGTTTCTTTTTCTACCTTCGGAACAGCTTCCCAAGTGTTTTGGTCCCATCAGGTGTGTCTACACCGCAAGGAGACACCCACGGCTGGCCTATGCCAGCTGACTCCGGGCTCATGGGGCTCCGTCTAGGGAGCTGTTTAATGGCTGCTTAAATATTTAATTGCAGCTCAAGCTCTGAGTCCCTCCCACCTCACAGGGTCCAAAAGCATGAGCTTGAAGGAATACGCTGCAATTAAACAGCTGATTAGCCTGAGCCCTGCAAGCCCGAATCAGCTGGGATAGGCCAGCGGCAGGTTTTTGATTGTAGCGTAGACTTACTCTCAGTCACAGGGCTTCATGGGCCACTCAAAGCTCCACTCACCAGAGAATTAATGGGCTAGACCATGGGGCCTGTGACTTCTAGGCACCCATCTCTACCTAGGCAATCTTACTCCATAGCAACCAAGGGACCATCCCTGACTGCTTGGAACCAGCCTGCCCTGGAGGAGACAATCTGTAGCCCGACAAGGCATGATAGATCAGTTGTGTCACTCTCTGCTTCTTCAACTTAGGTGTTTAAAATGTAGCCCTTCCCCACCCACCCCCCCCTTTGCTGCTCTCCCTGCCCCAAATGGGGAACTTGGTTTATTTTTAATGCATTTTCTTCAGGTGAAAGGTGCTGGATTAACATCCCGGGAGACTGATTAACTGCAAACCAAGCATGCCAGGGGCCACCAGGAGCACAAGTCTGATGGCACCGCACCATGCATCTCCTGAACGGGGATGCATGAGCTGCTACAGCTTGAGCTATGGAGCCAGGCTCTGTGACTGGCTGTCATAGACTCATTGTCTGCAGCCCAGGCATACCCAGGGACATGTAACATACACTCCCAGTGGTTGCAGAAACCCCTCGGCTGTGTCTAGACTGGCGCGATCTTGCGCCAGAGCTATGCAAATGAGGCTCAGCGTGAAATATCGCCAAGCCTCATTTGCATTACTAATGAGCCGCCATTTTTGTGGAAGAGGCTCTTGCGCAAGACGGAGCTGTCTACACTGCCCCGTCTTGCGCAAGAAAAACCCTCTTGCGCAAAGCCGTTATGCCTGAAAATAATCAGCATAACGGCTTTGCACAAGAGGGTTTTTCTTGCGCAAGACAGGGCAGTGTAGACAGCTCCGTCTTGCGCAAGAGCCTCTTCTGCAAAAATGGCGGCTCATTAGTTATGCAAATGAGGCTCGGCGATATTCCACACTGAGCCTCATTTGCATAGCTCTGGCGCAAGATTGCGCCAGTCTAGACACAGCCCTCCTGTGCTCTGCCCCATCATGATGACTGAGCCCTGTGGGGGATGGACAGAGAGGAGATTTGATTCCTGTTGCCCATTCAGTTCCTTGAACGCTCTTCTGAGACTTAACCTGCTTCAGATGGCTCCAGGTACCTTCCACCTGTAACCTTGGCAGAGGACACGGCTGGGATGCACTCATCCCCTAACTCAGTTTCAACACAGATAAAGCAGTAGTATAGATGGGACCTACTGGTGTCCCCACACCAGATTAAACCTTGGACTTGTCAAGGGTTTAGTCCAGTGACAGGGATCTAGTTAATACAGCTTTGATCTGGGTTGTAACCACAATCTACTGATTAGGTTGTAGCTGGAATGCAGACCCCTTTTCTCCATCAGGAAGCCAGAGAAACCCTTTCCTCTCTGCATGAGTCCACTTGGCTCACTACTCTCCTTCTTCAACCCAGCCGGCAACCACCTTTTAGGCAGGTCTACACTACGGGGCAATGTTGACCTAAGGTGCATAATGCCAACCACCTGAGTAGTGTAACTGGAGTTGATGTACCTTAGGTCATGTTGTCATGGGGCCTCCATTGTGGGATGGTCGATGGGAGAAAGTCTCCTGTAGACTTCCCTTATGCTTCTTGTTCTGGTGGAGCACCGGAGTCAATGAGAGAGCAATTGGTGGTCGATTTAGCAAGTCTTTACTAGACCTGCTAAATCAAACTCTGGGGGATCAATCACCACAGCACCAATCTTCCAGGTAAGTGTAGACCTGCCTTAAGTCTTTGGCTTTATCCGGAAGCTGCAGCATCACTTAGTAGATGTTCTTCCAGAGGACTGATAATGTATGCATATCAGTTGCAGGAGATTTAGGGCATATCTACATAATAGCTGTGACAGCCAGACAGTTATGGCACGGGGTTTCCGAGCACAAAGGGGATCTTTTCAGTGCTGCAGGTGGAAGAGGCATGGTGGGGCAGAGGAAGGGGACAGAACACTGTTGGAGACTCTAGAATACTCAGCAGCCATGAAACAGATGAGAGCTCACATACACACTGGGAACAGGAGAGTCACAAGCTGGTGGTCTCAGAGACCAAGGGCTGATTGGACCATGGGAAATGAGCTCTACCATTAGAAGTGTCCCTCCAGGATAGGATCTGGGCACTTTGGGAGTGTCTAATGCATGTTTAAGGAGAGCAGGCATTGCTATTGCTGCTCTGTACCTGCTCTGTGGTTAAAGAGGACTACAGTCTCCATGGCTGCTGGTTCAGCATCACAGTTACTGCCTAATGAACAAAGCAGCTTCATGATCCCTTCTCTGTGTTTAGATCCTGACTCATTCATGAGAGCGTTGCTTCAGTTTGTCCTGAAAAATCCTTTGGATAAAATATCTCGTACCTACATCAATAAAAAGTCTCAGAGGGGTCGCCGTGTTAGTCTGTAACTTTAAAAAAATGAGTAGTCCTGGGGCACCTTGCAGACTAACAAAAATATATAGGATCATGAGGTTTCATGGGTACGACACACTTCATCAGATGAGTTGGAGTGGAAATAACAGAATCCAAGATATATATAACAGCATGCAATCATGGATTTAAAAGTAGCTATTCTTCTACAAGGGAATTTCACCAGCCAATTACAGAACATGACTGCAGAACTGAGTTTCATCTACAAATTTGACAGTTACCCTCAGCTTGAATAAAGACATAAACTGGTTAATGCGTTACAAAGCCAATTCCTCCTGCCTTTAACATCCACATTTTCACATCAAAAACTATGACTGGGACATATTAATTAGCCTCATTACTACAGGTTCTACAACTGACAGGTAACTGCTTTTGCCGTTATATATATCTTGGAGACCTTCTGAGCATATGCACAACATGCCTCAGGAGGCCCATGAGCAGGATTCATCACCGAATTTGTTCCGCTGGTTGGATCATTGGTTTCCCCAGCCTGGGCCAGGTGTTAATGGGGAGTGCAATGGAAATGCTGATCCATGTGCCCCACCCCCCAGCCTGAGCCCTTTACCCAGCTGGCCATGAATTGCCAGGAAATGTCTAGCTAGGACAGTGGTTCCCAAACTTTTCGGCATCACACCCCTTTTTGATTTTTGAGAAACCCTCACGCCCCTCCCCCCCAAAAATAGCAGCTAAACTTGTTGAGCAAAAAAAAAAAAGGACTGACCAGGGCCAAAAAACAGTCATGGCCCCTTTCATTCCCGGGACCAGTGTAAAAAAAGGGGGGGGAAGTTGTTAACCCCCCCAAAAAAGGTTGCCCATTTAAGAGCAGAGCAGGCATTTCCCTTTTAAGGTGGCCATTTTGAAGTCTGCCCGGGACGCTCCATCCTCCCCCCACCCCAGCCAGCCCGAGCTATGCATGTTCCAGCAGACACCCAAGCCAGGAAAAACAGAAAATACCGGCTATTTCACATGTCCGGTGTTTTCTGAATTTTTTTACTGGACCAACCAGGCTCTTTCTCGGGGGGAGGGGGGGAATTGACAGAGGGGGCTGGGTTGCCTCACGTCCCCCCTAGAATTTCTTCATGCCCCTCCAGGGGGGCACACCCCCCAGTTTGGGAACCTATAAGCTAGGAGATGGATGTTGCTATTAGAAGCTATGGAAATATAAGAGCATGCATGAAACCTAAGAGCTGCATTTTGCTTCCTTTACTGATGCTAAATAATGCCTTGCTGCATGCGTGGACCTACCTACACAGTAAATTGCTACTTTGTATGAATAGGGGCATCGGAATTTGGTCCTACAGCTTCGATGCCTTGCACTTCTCCAGCATCTTCCACCTGGGGTGGGGGTGGCACAAAATACTTAACAAATTTGAATTGAATTAAGCCTCATACCACTCGTGGGTTGTTATGCCTCCTTTTACAGATAGGAAAACTGAGGCACAGAAGCATCACATGACTTGACCAAAGTGCTCCACTGAGTACAGAGGAGAGCAGGGAACAGAACCCAGATGTACCAAGTCGATAGTTGCCAGATACTTCTCCTTCCATCCCATTTCAGAGTCGGCCTGTTTATCACCATGGACATGGAGATCCAGCTCCAGTTCAGCTCCAGTAAGGTAGACCAGGGTTGTCAGAGTCAGCACCAGCCCACCGGTTAAAGGCTGGTCCAGGAAGCAGCAAGGAAACCAGGTTTCCTGGTCCGCCTTCCTTGAGGTTTTCTCCTCCCTCCGGGGTTGACTTCTTTGCTCAGTGATACAGCGGTGTCTCTGTGTTCTCTTTGTCTCTCTTCCCCATGGCATGTATCTTGTCCTAGCTACTGTCTCAGTGCTGTCACCTTAGAGGGTGTATTTTTGTAACTCCCAGGATGACAAATGGAGCCGTGCTTGCGGACGAAAGCACGGCCAAGCAATGACGACCCTGGGTCTTACCTGCATTGTCACTGCCGTTACTGTTTGTAAAGACAGCCCGTTCTTTTTAATTGTTTCCTACAACGATTTCTCCATTAAACTTGTACATAGCAAAAATGATTAATAAATTAGTTTACTATTTCTACTGGATCATTGTGATCGGCATAGTCACTCAGCCAGACTTTCCGAGCACCCCTGCCACAAGCCTTCACTGCAAAGGCCCCCAGATGGACCACATGACTCACCCCAGTCAGATGTCAACATAATTATGGGACAGATTTAAAAATCATGAGGGTTTAGAAATAAAATAAAGCAGGTGGGCTTATGTGCTGCAGAGCCTTTAGGGGACACTTGGTTTCAGGTTTCAAAGCTTTTCGCTACAGCCAGAAGGGTCGGAGTTTACTTCTTTTTAAATGGAGGTCACGATTCTCACGGAAGCCGCATGTGACTTCAGAGGAGTCATTATGAAAAATATTATGAAACATATTGCAAGATTCATGACAAACTTGTGAGAGTTGCAAAGCTTGCAGGGAAGACAGCTGGCTTCCCTTAGGTATGGAAGAAAGAAAAGACCAGGCTGTTCCCTCTAAGCTGAACACTTGGGTGGCCACCACGGAGCGATTCAGATGCCTCCCAGCTGATTAGCAGAGCACCCAGAGCCAGTAACATGTGTTTCTACTGGTGGTGCACATCTGCACATGCTTTGGTGCACATAACAGCATTTATTCTGCACATGGATGGAAAAAATGAGAGGGAACACAGACCAGGACCATGGGTTAGTTCCTTCCCACTCTGGTCCAGCTTCTGGGGAGGGACTAGGTAGAGCTCTGGGTGGATATAAAATTTGCATCCACATCCGTATCTGCAAAAATGAGTCATGGATATCCACATCTGTGGATGCAAATCCCTGCAGATATAAAGCAGATATCCTCAGATTTGGAAGGCTCTAGAAATACAGAGGGAACCTATTTGTGGGCCCCATTCTGATCCTGCCTCTGGAAGAGGGTCAGAGGATTGTAAGACCATAAGATGGCCAGACTGGGTCAGACCAAAGATCCATCTAGCCCAGTGTCCTGTCTGCCAACAGGGGCCAACGCCAAGTGCCCCAGAGGAATGAACAGACCAGGGACTCATCAAGCGATCCCTCTCCCGTCACCCTTTTCCAGCCCCTGACAAACAGGCTAGGGACACTCTCTCTGCTCATCCTGGCTAGTAAGTATGGCTGGACCGAACCGCCATGAATGTATCTAGATTGCAAAGCACCGACCATCGCCTCTCACACCCACTAGGAAAGACAAGGCTGAATCTTCATAGACCCGTGGAATTCCAGGAAGTCATTTGTGCTGCAGGCCTGCACCCACCTCTCCCGGATCTCACCCAGCTCCCTACCATCCACAGCCATTTATCTGTCTGGTCCAGGGGTGGCTCAGAAGCCACATACATTGGAAGTGCAGTCCGCAGAGCACCCCCTGCCCCCGCCTCCCCATTCTCCACCTATCAGGAACTCCTGCCTTGTAGCAGGGTGGTGGGATAGAGGCTTCCGCCCAGCTGGGAGGGGGGGCTTGGGACTTCAGCCCCACCGAATGTGCCTGCCCAGGGCTCAAGGCTTCAGCAGGAGCAGGGCCAAAGCCCTGGCACACAAATGGCTGAAGATTGTTGCACGTGGCTGAGAGAGTCAGCAAGTTTGGCCACTCCGGGACTGGATGCTTACACATCCCGGTCCATGAAGGCTGCGTCTGTCGCCAGCTGGAGTGCAGCATGCAAGTGGGGCTAATCAGTGCACAGGCTTGGCAGAATTCAACTTTTTTATAATTGTAACAGATCATACGGATCTTTAGCTTCAATTATTTGTTGTGATAGTCAATTGTTTCGCAGGAGTGCAAAATGTAGGGGGTGTCACACAGGAGAGTTGCTCTCCCCAAACTTTTCAAGTCACGCCCCCCCTCCTTACCTCTAATGCAATTTGCCCTCATACCTTGGGAGCCAAGGTTGGGAACCAGGCGCAGAGCCCAGCCAGGGCTGGGAGGGGAGCCACAGCTGTGATCGGAGCCAGGAGCCACAGCTGGGGGCAAGGCTGCTGACAGAGCCGAGGCTGGGGGCCAGGCTGGAGCAGAGCAGTGTTGACTCATGTTCCCTCCCCATGTTTCATGAGATCTGGCCTAGACCTCACTGTGCCCCCCCCGAACATTCCACCAAGTCCCCTGGGGGGGGGGCGCAACCCCCAGTTTGGGGGCATTGCCATAGGGGGATGAGAAGCATTCATTAACAACAGTCAACACTGAGATTCAAATAAGTGAAACATTATCCCCCTTCACACAAATTGTAGGATCACCCATCAAAAATATACCAAGTATAAATAGCCTTACATCAGACTCTAGCCTGTGCGAAAGCAGCATTGTTCTATTTTGCCTACCCAAGACACTGCCAGGGTCAATGGACCCATTTGGTGGCTGGTTTGTAGGTGTACAGTGAAATCAGCATTCATTGAGAAAAAGTGGGAAGAATCATTCTGTCCCAAAGGCAGGATTCTGCACTTGCCCTTGTTGAACCTCATCAGATTTCTTTTGGCCCCCATCCTAGAATTTGTCTGTGTCACTCTGGACCCTATCCCTGCCCTCCAGCGTATCTACCTCTCCCCCTGGCTTAGTGTCATCTGCGAACTGGTTGAGGGTGCAACCCATCCCCTCATCCAGGTCATTCATAAAAATGTTGAACAAACCGGCCCCAGGGCCAGGATCCAAGTTCCCTCGAAGCTGCTCAGCAGCATGGCCGCACTGCTTCCCATTAAACCACATGCACTGTCCATTAAGCCCCACGTACGGGCTCAGGGCGGCAGGGAGAAAAATCACCTCTGTCAGCCGGCCCCAGTGCCAGGTTGTCACGGCTGGAGGACAGGTGCTTCTGCCCTTTAGTCCCAGCCCAGCTCTGCCACAACCAGGGGGAGAGGTGCCCGTCCTCGCATGGAGCTGTCGTGGCTGGAAGGCTGGTGCTCCTTTCCTGGCCCCCACCCAGCCTAGACCAGATGTGCTCCAGCTGCGAGACAAGCTCCCCTCCCCCAGCTGTGCCCACTTGAGCGGCTACGGTGAGAGAGTCTTCTCTCCTCGGAGCAGCCTGCATGCCAAACCCTTCATCCTCAGCCCCACCCTGGACCCTACCCCCGCCCAGCTACAGCCCTCACCCTCCTGCACCCGAATCCTCTGCCCCAGCCCTGAGCCCCCTCCCATACGCCAACCCCTGAGCCCCACCCCCATCCCACGCTGCCCACGCGCGGAATGACTTTTGGGATGTGATACATCATCTCCATACAGGTGCCCATAAAAGTCATTCTGTGCATGGATATAAAAAATTAGAGGGACCCCTGCCCAGGACCGGCCCCGGAGCACTTTGCTTGATACCGGCTGCCAACTAGACATTGAGCCGTTGGTCACTACCCATTGAGCCCGATGACCTAGCCGGCTTTCTATCCATCCATTCACCCAAGCCGCACTTCTTTAGTTGGCTGGCAAGAATCCTGTGGGAGACCATATCCAAAGCTTTGCTAAAG
The DNA here is from genome assembly GCA_032595735.1 of Pelochelys cantorii. Classification (NCBI taxonomy): domain Eukaryota; kingdom Metazoa; phylum Chordata; order Testudines; family Trionychidae; genus Pelochelys; species Pelochelys cantorii. Next base: position 7,511,820 of record CM064328.1, read on the forward strand.
TCAAGGTATCTCATGTCCATGGTGACTTAACCTGTCTCACCCTGGATAATGACCCCTCCTTAGACAGTGCCTCTTCAGCAGGGCTTGTGCATGCTAAGGGAGGCCCTTCAACAGCACAACACAGCCCTCTACCCCTCGAGGCACAGAATTAACTTGATTAGATGGTAGCAGCATTTGGCTGTTTCCCGACCGCCAACAACACTACCTGAGTTGGTACTACCCACTGCCTTCATTAGTTGTCCTGTGGCTAACTAGGGAGCCTCCATCTTCCAAGGCCATCAACTCAATGCCTTTAGTCTGCTTCAAAGTCACTGGAAGCGACAATTTAACCAACTCACACCATGCAGACCAGTTGGGTGGGACAATAATACAGTTCATTTGTAGATTCCTGCGTCTGTATATGCAAAAATGAGCCACCGATATCTGCATGGACATCCGCAGATGTGGCTACTCACAGATATAAAGCAGATAGCCACTGATTTGTAGGGTTCTACTAATTTGCAGCCAGCTAGGGCTTCATGGTAGCAACTGTGTGCCATGGCTACTCAGAAAGTCATGGTGACAGCAAATAAAGAGCTGCAAAAGCCCTAGAAATATCCTACTCAGACAGCTGGCTCTCCACTTCCCTCTTTATTCTATTGGGCCCCAGGAGACTACACACTTGGCTTCTAAGAGATCTCTCTGCTACACAAGACAGGAAGCGCAAAACAAAATTAAAGTTATAATTAAAAAATAGTTCATGCCATCAGGACTCATCTCCAGTGTTTATTAGAAATTGCCCCCTCCGGGCTGAGTATCAGGATAACAATAAGGCGTGGAACCCATTGTGCTTCTGAACATTCCAGAACACGTGGTAATTTGTTTCACTAGATACTAGACATTTTTAACCTACCCAAGGATACCCATGGCCACCCTGCCCCCTCCAACATGGGCATTCCTGTTGGAATGTAAAGCTCGGCATAGATACAGAGGTTTCTCATGAATTTAACCATGTAGGTCACTGTGAAGATCACCTTTAATGAGAGGTTGCACCCTTCTTGCGGAAGAGACATTGTGAGGATAGATTGGCAGTCTTGCAAGGAAACACCCAGTACTGAGTGAGGAAGCAAGTGATAGGGTGAGCAGAAAAGTTTGTACTGGGTGAGAGTTCCTGCATCCGCGGTGGGCAACCTCACATGCGGCCCACCGGGGTTCCACGCGTGGCCCACGAGATATTTTGTTTACCGTTGCCCAGGCGCAGAGTGGCCAGATTCCACTGGGTTCCATCCATGTTGTTTGTTTCCTCCTGGGATCACAATAGTGACACGCATGGAAAGCCAGGACACTGAAGTGAGGTGTGAGCTTGTCAGGGACTCGAACCCGGATGGCTTTGATTCATTATCTGACCACGAAGAGACAGGCAACACCAGCAAGGTTCAATCACAAGCTCTTTATTGAAGAGTGCATACAACAATAGAGAGCAGCCCGTCTCCAAAGAGAACCAGCCACGATTTCAGTTACAAGTAGGTTTATATAGACAGTTCCGTCGCGTCACAGACTATTCACCCAAGCAACCCACCCCCCTTTCATCAGTAAGAAACTTCTAGTATTCATGCATACCTAGCCAATTATACAATACGGCTTTAAGCAATTCATAATACATCAGCAACTTTCTTATCAGCACAGGAGACAACTATCAAAAAAACAGGGAGACAGGGAGTTAAGAACAGACAGAGAACAGAAACAGGGAGCTAGGACAGGGAGTTTCCTTATCAGTTCTCTAAACAAGCCGTTCCCCCAGCACAGCAGGTACAAGAACGCAGCTTTTCACTTATCTCACTTTTTGCAGCTTAAGCAAGTATCTAAGGTGCACCTCTGCTTCCCGAACCATGTCTCTAGTTCTGCTCAGGGACTATCCAGAAACCTTTGTTAGCCTCTTTTTGGTTTGCCTTAGCACTAGGTCCTATTTCCTAGGGCCTTACAGTCCCCCCTTTGTCCCTAGAGTACCACGAAGGGACTCTTGGGACAACCTCGCGGTACTGGGTGGCGAGCTAACCAGAACCTTGTTCATTGTATTTTAACATCATGAGTTTTACATTCTCTTTGGTAAGGGTCTGTCTTGTGTTTTTCAGCATACAAGAAATACAGCAGTTGATTAACAAGAAACAGCAATAAGCACAAAAGAATATAGCCAATACTAGAACTATTCCTTGCAAAATCTAAGTTCCCACATGTCCAAACCAGCCTTCCCACCAACCCAAGGGTCCAGCTTTTTTCCTGTCTTAGGCTTTTCACAGTTCTTTTAATCTCTGAGGCATTTGCCTCTACTTCATTGCTGGTGTCAGAAATATACACACAGCATCCCACTAAGGCACAAACCCCGCCCTTACTTGCTAGGACGTAGCCTAGGGCCATTCGGTTTTGGCTTTTTTTCCACCCTGGCTCCTGAACCATTACATGTCCAGCAGTCCTCTCCAATTCGGGTCAGGGCTAGGTGGATATACTCTGGGTTAGTAAACCCTTTATCCTGCCAAGTATCATTTGGGCTCAATTTATTAAACAGTGTGCCATTCATTTGAGTGTTGTTCAGTGGGACTGGAATTATTGGGATACCTCCTTCTGAATGTACAGGACTGAGAGCACATATCCAGCAACCCGTGGAATTAAATTTTTTGGGAAACTTGATTCATTAAAAGCATAAACATATTTGAACCATATAGATTGTAACTGCTAGGTATTAAAAACAAAATTAAGCATAAGTTTAGCATGTATTGTTTGTCCAGCCTTATGCTGGCTGTTTTTCAGGACTTCGTAGTTTGCTTCACCTATCGCTGGCAGGTTCTTCTGGGCTGCAGCTGGTAACTTGGCCTCGGTCTCTCAGGATCGTCTGCTTTTGGGCCTGGATTGCCGGTACCAGGCCTGCGCTGATCCCCATCTACTTCTGGACCTGGGTTTCTGGTACCAGGTCTGCAGTGCTCCTTGGTATGGCCTACCTGTGTAGGCACTGGAACCGGTTTGCAGTGGGAGGCGTGAATCCAGGTGGGCAATTCCTTGCACTTTACAGCAGTACGAGTGGTCAGAAGGACTTGGTAGGGACCCTTTCGCCTGGGTTCCAGGGCAGTCTTTTGCTGGTGAACCTTCATGCAAACCCAGTCTCCTGGTTGTAGTTTATGGCACGGCTCAGTCGGGGCCTCCTGGAAGGCATCCTTAACCTGTGAATGATAAGACTGTACACACCTCATAAGTTTCTGACAATACTTGACTATGCTTCCTTTAATAAGTGTGGCATCAGCCAAGTTAATTTCTGGGCTGCTTAACAATCTCATAGGTTGGCCACATGCAATTTCATGTGGACTGAATCCAGTTTTCCGATTGGGAGTCACTCTCATACTCATTAGGGCAATCAGGAGTGCTTCTACGCATGTTAAGCCAGAGTTTTTACATGTTTTGCAAGTTCTTTAAAATTCCGTTCCGTTTTTCTACTGCTCCTACATTTTTCAGGTGTTGCGTGCAGTGCAGTGCTTGTCTGATAGCGTAGTACTTTGCCAGTTTTTTTGAACAATTTGTCCAGTAAAGTGGGTACCTCTATCTCTGGAGATCACAAGGTGTATTCCCCATGATGGGATGTAATGATTTAGAAGTTTCTTTGCCACTGTGATGGCATCAGCTTTCCTGCAGGGATAAGCTTTTACCCATTCCAAAAACAAGCAAACAATAACCAGCACATATTTAAAAGATTGACATTGAAACAATTGAATAAAGTCCATTTGTAAATTCAGGCATGGTCCCAAAGGTGGAGGTCTGGTTGCCAGAACTGTCTTTACAGGTTTACCCATGTTGTGGGCTTAGCAGACAGGGCAAGCCAGACAGTAATCTTTGGCTGCTTGGGAGAATTTGGGAGCAAACTAATTTTGTTTTAAGGTTGCTACCATCCCCCCTTTGCCAACATGCGACAATCCATGGAGCACGGAGGCAGGGTGAGGTAGCAAGACCACTGGGGCAACATCAGAGCTGCACCACAAGTGGTCCGGGTGCAAGGTGCACCCTGCCAGTCTCCACTCCTGTTTTTCCAATTCTGGGGCTTGGTCTTGCAGGAGGGCCAGTTCTGAAAGAGATGGCATAGGAGCTGGCGATGGTAGGAGAGAAGGGTACAATGCTTCAGCCCAAGGAGGACATAAGGTGGCTGCCTTAGCAGCCCAATCGGCCATGTCATTTCCTAATGCAACTTTATTAGAGGAAGAGGAATGAGCTTCACACTTAACAATAGCAAGAGCCGAGGATAACAAAACTGCATTAAGTAAAGCGGCTACATAAGGTCCATTCTTTATGGAGTGGCCAGAGAAGGTAAGAAAACCTTGCTGCTTTCAGAGTGTACCAAAATAATGAATGACGCTAAAGGCATACTGGAAGTCAGTGTAAATAGTAGCAGAAGCTCCCGCAGCAATATAATAAGCACACATAAGAGCCATAAATTTAACTACCTATGCAGAAAAAAAAAAACCCAGCAGGTAAAGGAGCAGATTTCACTATATCCCAGATAGTACAAACTGCATAGCCTGCTACTAAAACTCCACTAGAATTATAAAAGCAAAAATCCATCTATGTAAAGCACAAAGTTAAGATTATTTAAGGGACTTAAATTATTCTTTCATTAAAACAACAATATTGTACACACAACAATGTTTGAAATACATATATCACAATTAAGACACACAAGACAAATTTGGATAGAACACAAACTTATGTCATGACACAGAACCATAGTTTTTTTCTTCAGTTAATTTTCAGCTGATATTAGTGCTTTTTAATGATCTGAAAGACAAAGAAAACATTTCTACCTGCATTGGGGTGGTGCATTATATTTTAGAATACTGTTTCCTTACAGATGTTTTTTGCTAATTTTTGATCTGTTACCCAATGGTTTGCTTTTGTTTTGCACACCAGCTTCAGAGGGTTTGAGTAAATTACTTCATTGTTTAATTATTAAGTTAAAGGTGGCATGCCTCAGTTTCCCTCTTGTACTGCAGACCAGGCTTTTTTAATGTGTGAAGCTTCAAATGATTTACTGCCACAGAAACTCTTTCTTAGAACAAGGTGCTTGCTAGTTACTATTTCAGCAAGCAAAAAGGTTTTCTTTTCCTGAAAAGAATCATATACAATGTTACAGGCTTACTTATGGGGGACAGTGCCACCCCCCCCCTTTCCAGAACAGACAGGCAGTTTGCAGACACACACAACCTTGGATCTGAAAGCAGGCCAAAAGTGCTATCAACTCAGCCTTGAACAGAAACACAGTGAAGTTTCTGGGCTTGGATTTTTAAAACCATAATTAGTTTCCGTGGAAGACACATTTAACCCTTAGGGTGCAGGTTTTACAAATTTACAATGTATAGATTTTATTCTTTTATGCAGTTAACCAATTAAGTTTCAGTAGAATTCCTTATTTCTCTTTAATAAATTTAACAAAATGTCTGTAGCCAAATGTTTAAACTTGATTGTTTCTTTGCCTAGATGATTAAAAGAGGCTGCAAGAAACAAGGAGTCATTTTTAAAGCAGCTTTTCCTTCTTACACATTACAATATTGCTTAATTTCTTTTCCTTAGAATTTGGAGAAACACTTCCCTTAAACGGTTAAACTTATTCTAAACTTGGTGTTTTGCTTTGGATCGGGTAAGTTTGTTACAGGAGCCCATGTTTCCAAAGGGAAGAGCTAATTCCTTATTTCTCTTTATCTGTGTATGCGTCATAAAGAGGGGTAGGGGGGTGATGTTGTGCCGAATTCCCCCCCTAAGCTTGGTTGATACAGGTGTGCCAACTGAGAAATCCTTTTTTTTTTTTTTTCACTTCTTGTGCATTATTCTGGCACAGAGGCGCTGCAGCTCTCACTGCAGGGCGGATTTTTTGCTTTTCTGAGCTTCACTTTCATCCCTCCGGGCTTTAATTTTTCCTTTTTTCTTCCTCTTTCTCTCTTTTCCTCTTTCCCATTGTACACCCGTATCGGAATGCTAACCACTTTAGGTAAACTTTTCCCTTGCATCCCATCCAAATTCGGATCCCAGTTAGGCTTAGCGGTGGGCATGGCTCCCCAAGCTTGATTCTGGTGATATGCTACAGCCTTTTCTTTAACCTTTTGACTCTCATCTTCCGTGAGGAGGGTATCCAACAATTGGTTCACATCAGCCCAGGTTGGCAGATGGATAGAGAAAATGGGACGGAATGTTCTTTCTACCACCTCCGGGGCATAGGGTGGGGGAAGTTTAATAGACTCCTCCATACAAACGGCCTGCAGGGCCACCTCCCTCTCTTTTGGCTTATAATTGTACCATACAAATAAATATTCCATTTGTCCGGGTCTAAGATTGACCAATATGTCTCTAAGGGCACTCATTTTTTCTACAGAAAAGGTCCCGCAATCTGGCCAATCATTATCCGGGGACAGATGGGCAGTGAGGGAAGGCCGTTGAGTTTGACATAAATTTTTCACTTTTTCACATTTTGACTTGGCTAGACCTGTTGTTCCAAAAATGTCCTTCCAATCCCTTAGGATCAGGGATAATGGGGCGTCCCCCCAGGCATTTACTGCCACCCTGTCCCATTTTCCACGGTTAAGGGACTCTAACCCCAACCTCTCAATACCGAGCGCTCGCTTACCTTTCCAGGGACTCAAACCCCGCACACTCCAGGGACTCGAACCCCGAAGACCTGGATCCTACACAATGGGTAGGTCGACGTTGCTGGATTTCTGCGGGCTTCGGCTGGTTCACAGGACACGCCTTATCGCCGACGCAGGGACCACGCCACCGGGCAAGGTTCCTCAAAGCTGGAGGATGCGTGCTGCATTGCTTCGGAGTCTGATCCCGCACTGTACAGTCAGACGGGTCCCATCTGGGTCGTCAAATTGCACACAGCGTTGATTGTGAGAGCCGTGTGCTCACTCTGCAGTCAATCAAAGCGCTGCTACGGTGCAATCAGCTCACCCTGCACCAATTCTAGGTACGCAAGTGCAGTGAGCAAAACTAGCCTTAGTTACAACAGTCTTGTGGCTCAGTTAGATGGCCCACTTGTGCTTAAAAGAAGCAGCTGGGATCTTTTTCAGAAGGATAAGGCAACATGCCACATTTATTGAACATATATAGATCAATCAATACTTATCATATGCATATGACACATTACACTCATGCACTCTCTCACACACACAAACACACTCCGTCTTGTTGTTACCAAAAGTTGCTCCCCCTAACTGCAATGGCCAGGTGAGTTAGATGGGGGAGGGGTGGAGCTGGGCTTCTGCCAATCTGGATCGATGCTCCCATGTAGACAAGATGAAAACCTGGGGTCCCTCTGCAAGATGGCTCATATTTATCCCTCTCATGCAGCCAATTAGTCATCACCTTGCCTTTCTTAATGCTGCTTCAAAGAGAGTTCTTCCAAGGGCAGGCACTTGCTGCTTGACTCCCAAGGCCTCTGTATGTCCAGTCTTCTTAATGAGCTCACTTTACAGGTATTGTCTTGGATCTGGCTCCCAGACCTTCTCCACCCTTGCAACTGCTGCTGGAGGTGCTCCCCTTTCATTCTCCATTCATACCTCATTCATTTCAACAGGACAATGAAGGAAAGGGGAGAGCTCAAAAGACATTTTTTCTTACAAGATCTATATATATAAAAAGGAAAGTTTCTCTTAATATAAAGTGATAGGAGAAATGTTCCAGAGATTCTATAAGAACACTTAACAAAGATATATCTAAAAGGACAAGATCTTAATGAAAAGTTATATGAGAATGATAATATTACAGGGATTTATCCACACAGTCACGAGCCTAGGTTGCCAATCGCTGTCCTATCTGACTATCTTAGCTTTTACTTGAACCCTTGCATCCCATTTGAAGATAAGAGCCACAATCTTGTCTAAAAACCACAATGGTGAAATGCCGTCACCCCTGCAGCTGTAATTTGGCCTGTATGTAGGGCAGCCCCGTGTTCAAACATTTTACTCTTTCAAGAAACTGACTGAGAGCCATCCATATGCACAACCCAATGATCCAGGCAAGGGAATGGGCTTTTTACAGTTGTGTTTGAGACATCAAAGCAGACCCATCCTTGGTATCTGTGCCCAAGGAAGTTACAGATGCCATGGCCCCATTCAGAAAGGGAAGGGAAAGACCTTGTCCCGGCTGACCTGTACTCTCTCAGTAAACCAGCTGCTAACACCCAGTGCTGCACATGAGTAACTGCGGAGCGCAGGAGGTCTGACGCATTTACTGCAACAGTCACGGCACAGCAAGTACCTCATTGCTTTTTAAGTGCCTAGAGTATGAAAGATCGTCGCTAATAAAATCATATTCTACCTGAACAGTAATAACCATCTTGACTTACAGGCTTTCTTATAAGTGAATGGCCCATGGTGCTCAGCTCTCTTGGCAGGGCATTTTTTCCCTGGAAAGGCTACCTCCTGGCACCCTTGTTTTCTGAAGGAGAAGGAAGGCTGGTCATGGGATTATAGAGCCAGGTCCCGGCTCTGCCGCCAAGAATTCCCCTAAGCGACTCTGGGAAAGTCAGTCCCCACTTCCGCGACTTGGCATTCCCATCCGTAAAATACGGACCACGTCTCCCTGCTTCCAGCTGCTGCAAGCCCAGGGGCTTGCCAGCTGCGGAAGCCGGGGGAACTCCGGCTTTTCCCTCCCCCTCCTCTTCTCCTGCACTGCTGAGCTGCTTCACGCCTTGTACAAAAGCCAGCCTCTTCACCCACGCTCCTAAGGCAGAGGATGGGCCCATAGGGCCTCTGGGATGGTGGTTGGAAGGCAAGCACCCACCCCATGGAAGCACGCAGAGATTGGGGGACCACTGCAAGCGTCATTAACTTCGCCATGAGTATGACACAGTTGCTAGAGAACAGCCCAACTCCTGTGCAGCCCTTGTGGCCAGCAGAAGATGGGCTCCCCGCCTAAAGGAAGGAGGAGACATTCCCTAACATGGCCCCCACCCTGCACAGCAGGGCGCCACAAGAAATGGCGGGGAAGTCCCCAGCCCCAACACTCCCAGCATTCCCCAGCGCCTTGTCATGCCCGTTTGAAAAGCCAAGAGAAGCTCTACTCCAGGGGTCCTCAAACGAGGTTGCCTTGTGGCCCCCTTCCGACAAGAAAAATAATGACAGGACCCCAGAAGGGGGGAACGGCATCTGAGCCCTTCCACCCTTGGTAGGAGACCAAAGCCAAAGCCGGAGCATCACTGGTGAAAGTAGTGAAGCCACCACAGACACCCCAGGGCTTCAGTCTCAGGCGGGGGGGCCTAGCAGCGGAGCGCCACCCCTCACGGTGGAGGCCCTTGGGCTTCGGCCCTGGGTGGTGGGGCTCAAGCTTCAGCTTCCACACTAGGCCTCAGAAGGACTAAGTCAAATCTGGTGGCCCCACCAAACGCAGGGTCATGACCCACTTTGGGGTCCCGATCCACAGTTTGAGAACCGCTGCTGTAGACAAACAATCTCTGTTAAAATGCAGATAAGGTGGCAGGCGCAGAGCAGTGCTTATTGCTTTCCTTGAATGTAGGAGTTGGGTTTTTTTAACCCCACTCTCATGCGTCAGACACCCAGGAAATGTAGAGATGAAGATTTATTACTCCGGCTAACTACTCAGCTTGCCTTCACACTGCCCTTAAATAAAACAAGGGCCTGCTATTGTTCCTCAGCCAGCCGGATCACCCATAGTCTGTTGTATTGTGGAGGACCTGACAAATGTTGTGAGAAACAGGGACAGAGACATTCAGAGCAAAATGGTTACAGGTAACAGTGCACCTCACCCAGGGAAACAACACATTAGAAATACTGAAACCATCTGGATGCTTTGGTAGCAAGATGACAACCCTGCTCTGATAGGCTAGTCAAGAAGGACATACATAGAGGATAATAACTTACAGCCTCTAGCTTCCCTTTCTTTCTGTTCTCCTGAGACACTTCCCCTCCCAGGAAACATTCTCCTTCCCCCACAAACCAGTTAATATGAATAGATGCAAGTCAAGACTGGCTTTACATAGCAAGACTGGCTTTAAATCATTGGGGGCCAGGATGCTGTCCCTATATATGGTTGATAGGCAATATGTTGCTTAGAATTGGTAATTCTGTAATAAGATCTGCACTTAGGTGTGTCAGGACAATGTAAACTATATATACCAGAAAAGGTGTTTCTCAACCTTTTTTTTATAAAGTACTCCTTTAAAATATATGTATATATATAAGTACCCTCAGTACTGACAGTTTTCAGACACACAACATTTTTTCTACCATTGCAACACATTTGTTTAAGCAAACTTAATCGTAGCCAGGCGGGCAATGAAATTTTTGGGTGTAAAAAGTAGAAAAATAATAAAACACTGTAAAACTTAAAACAAAAATTCAGTTTTCTCCAATTTTCAGTTGTGTTGATGTACTCCCCCCCCAGATGTCTCTCGGGTACCCCAAGGGTTGAGAAACACTAGAAGATCTATCTGGCGTTGTCCGGGTTCTTTAGAGCAGGGGGCTGGTGGTGTGGGGGGTGCAGGAGTCAGGGCAGGGCCTTGGGGATATGTGGTGCTCAGGGCAGAGGCTGGAGGCACGGGGGACTAAGGGGGACTCCCTCCTGGCCCCTCCCAGAGTGGGTGGCTGGCAGGGGCTCTCTCCTTTCCCCCGGCCTCTCCTGGAACTGTTATAGAATCATAGAACACTAGGACTGGAAGGGACCTCGAGAGGTCATCGAGTCCAGTCCCCTGCTCTCATGGCAGGACCTAGAACTGTCTAGACCATCCCTGACAGACATTTATCTAACCTACTCTTAAATATCTCCAGAGATGGAGATTCCACAACCACCCTAGGCAATTTATTCCAGTGTTTAACTACCCTGACAGTTAGGAACTTTTTCCTAATGTCTAACCTAAACCTCCCTTGCTGCAGTTTAAGCCCATTGCTTCTTGTTCTATCCTCAGAGGCCAGGAAGAACAAGTTTTCTCCCTCCTTCTTGTGACACCCTTTTAGATACCTGAAAACTGTTATCATGTCCCCCCTCAATCTTCTCTTTTTTAAACTAAACAAGCCCAATTCTTTCAGTCTTCCTTCATAGGTCATGTTCTCTAGACCTTTAATCATTCTTGTTACTCTTCTCTGGACCTTCTCCAATTTCTCCACATCTTTCTTGAAATGTGGCATCCAGAACTGGACACAATACTCCAAGGCTGTGTCTAGACTGGCCGCTTGAATTTGCGCAAGAGCACTGACGTTCTTTTCCGTTAAAAGTATTTGCGCAAAATCATGCCAGTCTAGACGCAGCCCAAATGAGGCCTAATCAGTGCAAAGCAGAGTGGAAGAATGACTTCTCGTGTCTTGCTCACAACACACCTGTTAATGCATCCTAGAATCATATTGGCTTTTTTTGCAACAGCATCACACTGCTGACTCATATTCACCTAGTGGTCCACTATAACCCCTAGATCCCTTTCTGCCGTACTCCTTCCTAGACAGTCGCTCCCCATTCTGTATGCGTGAAACTGATTGTTCCTTCCTAAGTGGAGCACTTTGCATTTGTCCTTATTAAACTTCATCCTGTTTACCTCAGACCATTTCTCCAATTTGTCCAGATCATTTTGAATTATGACTCTATCCTCGAAAGTAGTTGCAACCCCTCCAAGCTTGGTATCATCTGCAAACTTAATAAGCGTACTCTGTATGCCTATATCTAAATCATTGCTGAAGATATTGAGCAGAACTGGTCCCAAAACAGACCCCCTGCAGAACCCCACTTGTTACTCCTTTCCGGCAGGATTGTGACCCATAAATAACTACTCTCTGGGAATGGTTATCCAGCCAGTTATGCACCCACCTTATAGTAGCCCCATCTAAGTTGTATTTGCCTAATTTATTGATAAGAATATAATGCAAGACCATATCAAATGCCTTACTAAAGTCTACCTGTTGGAATGGATTGTTTTGTTTCTGATATTTGCAAGGCAAGGATTTGTTTAAAAAAAAAAAAAAGTCCTAAATCAATAGAGTAAAAAATAAAAGCAACAAATGAAATCCTTTCTCTCTTGCAAAAATATACCTGTACCCCTCTTGTCACTTTCAATCAGAGAGCAAGTGGAGCTTTGTGGCTTTCTTTGCCCTCACACACACACACACACACACACACACACACACACGAGGTATTTACAAAAGCCCGTGGCCTTCGGCAGGCTATCATTGGCCACGCCTCTTTAAGAGGGCGGGACGGGGTCATGAGAGAAAGCAGCAACTGTGGCCAGGTTTTATTCAGCCACAGGAAGAACACAGATGGCCTCGGATGACATCACAATGGACGCATCATGTCGATGGGTACAGGAGCTGGCATCACACCTGTTTCCCAGCTGCGTTAGGAGGCGTTTCTGAGGGCACCACCCGGACATTCACCTACCGATGTAGGACAGAGTGCTGTTGCTTGGGAAAGAGAGCAGGAACCGTCCTGCCAATAGGGAGGAAATTATAAAGAAGAGAAGGTCTCTTAGAATCAGCTTGGACTTGTAGCTTCCAGGTACGTGACACAGCCAGACGTTCCCGCATTAAATCAAAAGGCTCCACGTAGGTTGTCTTCTCCACCTCATCCGGCTGTATTGTGTCACAGCGTTCCTCGTGTGTTGTAACAGGGCAATCTTGCCAGCAGTCATCCCAGTCCTCCCTCATCCAATTGGCCCACGTTCTGCTAGCTCCTTCCACACAAAGAGCGGAAATTCAACAGGTCCTCTTCTGCCTGCCCAGGTGCGTCTCCACTGCATTGCGAATCTGGATCTGCAGAGCCCAGGCTTGTGGACTCGATGTTTCCAAGCCCCTGCTTGAGTGTCCACACTGCTTGATAAATCTGGACTTTCATTTGCCAGACCTGGATCTCTCCGCTGTGCACATGTCTCCATGCTGCCCTGCACAGACCTGACGCAGGTCTGTGCCTGGAGCGGTGTCCACATTGCAAAATGAGAGGGTTTGAGCCCAAGCCAGAGCAGGATTCAAGTTCTCTCCCATCCCTTTCATGGGGTTCTGGCACCCAGAGACTGAGTGCTTGCTGACCCGAGACACATTGATTTGTATGTGGACAAAAGAGTGGTTTGGGCTCAAAGCTGCATCTGTGCCCGGGCTTACTGAACCATGTAGACATGCCTCCAGAGGGAGGTCTGCTCTCTTCTCAGCTGCCAAGCAGGGGCTAGCCCTTTTCAGCTATCTAGGTCTCTTCACTCCTCAATCTCCTATAAAGCTGCCATCAGGAAGAGCTTCCCTTATTTCTCCACCTGACTCCAGTTTCAAATTTTGTCTTCAAGCCTTTTGCCATCATAATGACCAGGAGACGCCGACCTACCTGCCTTCCAGCTGGTACATCCAGCTATCAGAAAGGGTCACTGGAGTGTAGAGGATTCTTCTGGTGCCCTCTAAATGCTGGACAGTTTCTCATGCTGACTGTGTTGCAAAATCCTTTATAGACCGGAGCTGGGCCCAGATAGTTTCTCCTTTCCCTAGACTCCCCATCCCTGTACATATTCCCCTAAGTTATTAGCAGGGCTCTGTGTAAATTACAACATTTAGTTTAGATAATTCATGCTAGTGTAATGGGCAAAGTATGGAATGTCACAGCCAATGTTCCCTCTAATTTTTTTCCATCCGTGAGCAGAATAAATTTTGTTCTGTGCACTGAGACATGTGTGGATGTGCACCACAGGTAGAAACGCATGCTGCTGGTGGTGGGTACTCTGCTAATCAGCTGGGTGGCATTTCAGTCTTTCCTGGGTGACCGCCCAAGCGCTCAGCTTTCCTGGAGCCCTGGTCACAGACTATGCATACGTAATTTTACAACAAAAGTCAGCAGGAGACACAAATATATACAATCCCCTGAATGTCACAGGCAAGGGCTGCCACGTGGGCAAGTCTAGCTGTACACAGCAGTGAAAGGCTCTGGCAAAGGGGAACCACTAGGACGGGGTGGCCAACCCATTCTGGGCAAAGAGCCAAGCTAGGAGTGGATCCAGCGTGAAGAGCCAGAGCAAAGTTGTCAAGAAAAAAAAAAAAGCTCTGCCCCTTTTGCCCCTTTAAGATAATTCATTTAAATATGTTTTGAGGCTTTTTGGCCACATCAGGCGCCTGCCACCTGCCGCCATCTTGGATTCTGCAGCTTTCATGACCGCGCCAGACGGCTCCCCTGCCCAGGTCAGCACAGGGAGCTGGGAGGAGAGGGACATTTTTGGGGGCATGGGGGTAGCTTACAAACCACAGGGGGGGCTTCGCAAGCCGCACCCAGGGAGGGGGGAAGAGCCTCATGCGGCTCGTGAGCCTCGGGTTGGCCACAGCTGCACTAGGATGTGACCTTGCTAAAAATAGTAGTATGGACACTGGAGACACTTGGGCATGTAGAGAGCCTAGATACACTACATACCCCGGGGAACACCATTCACTTAAGCCATGCCTTAGGCTATGTCTACACTGGGAAGGTTTGGCAACAGAAGTGCTGTCGACATGCAAAAGTTGGCAAAAGTAAAAACCGGTCAAAGTGGATTTTCTGCCTCCCATTGGCAACATTTCACGGCCACAGCACTCGCTCCCCTGTCGACAGATAGAGCAAAGTAGTGTGGGTAAGCAGCCCACAGGGCAGTAGTGTGGGAAGGCAGAACTGATCCCTGCACTTCTCTGGTTACCCTTGTTGCTCTGTGAGCTATCTGTGCTAAGGCATGTCAAAACCTACCTGCTGCTGTGTTTCTAGCAGGGCAGAACAGGAGCATTCCAATGATTTGCTCTTTGTTCCCCAAATGGAGCAGCTTACTCAGCTGTCAGATACTTCCTAGTGCTTTGAAAGGGGAGGGGCATACGCCTGCAGGGCAGCAGAGATCACAAAACACTGAACAGAGCCATGGGAGCAGGCATTGTGGGATACTGGCAAAAGCCAGTTCTCTCAACAAAACAAACAGCAGAGTCCACATTAGCTTTTTGTCAACAATAAAGGGATGGGAAAAGACAGAAGTCTCTCACAGGGGGAAGAAGTTTTTTGTCACCAAAACTAGGTGTTGTTCCCTGCAAAAGTTTCATTGCAGTATGAACGCTTTCACTGTTTTGCCACCAAAAGGCAGTTTTTGGTGACAAAACTTTGTTTTGTTCCTTCATAAGTAACGCAGTTGCCATAATTTGAATTATGCCAGGTCTAGTGTAGACCTGGCCTTAGAATGCATGTAGGTCTATGCCTTTACACAGCACTCTCTGCTTGCGAACAGAAGAGCAGTGCACAGGGCACATACGAGCTAGGCTGCACAGTTTGCTATGCTGATTTTTTTGTATAAAATAATTTATATTATAGACTTGAGAATATTGGAAAAAAATGTGGCCTTGGAGTACTGTCATATTTCCTGGCACACCCTGTCAGAGCTAAGACACCTGTCCAGAACTCTAGAGATGGTTGAATTTATACATCTAGGCCCAGGGCCATCTCCATTAAGCAGGCTGATGACTGATTGCTTCCATTTACTCACAATACAATGGCCCTGATGCTCCACTATGTTGCACTTTTGGCCATTTACATGAGCTCCCGGTATGTGTCAAATGTAGCCCTCCGAGGACTGTCATGGCGACCCAGGAGCAAGATGTATGGGGGGGTAAGAAAGGGTTTGGTTCTTTGCCTGGGTGTTGGCACATTTGCATGCATGTCTGTGTGTGTGTTGGGGGGGGGGAGTGTTCTGGAGCTGGAGACAGAGCCTGCCACAAGGTGAGCTAGAAACACCTCCAGCCATTGGTTCTTTCTGTCACATGGTCTCCAGGTTCCTGGTACCGATCTTGAAACTGGCGGGTTTTGTTTGCAGCCATCGCAGTGTGGATGAACTCCACTGTCAGCCAGTCAGAGAGCGAGGTCTCTTCTATGGCCTGGGTCCCTCACCAGGAAGACCTTCAGCGATACCTGGCTAAAGGGGAATACCCTCTCTTTCAGTCTGTCGCAATGTTCGAGAGTAACTTCATCCAGGTACATGCGGAGTGGGCGTGGATATGGGAGGGCTGGATCACAGACCTGGGAGCCCGAAGTACTTGATCCCAGCCCCTGGCTTTGCCACTGACACTGACAGCAGAATATGTCCCCTTCCAGTCCCTAGGAGAGGCCTCAGATGCACCCCTCCTGCTCCCATGGGCGGGAAGATACCCTAAAGCAGTGGGTCCCAAACTTTTCAGGGGGACGCGCCCCCCCATATCCTGTCTGCACTCCCCACCAGAGCCAGGGCTGGGAACAGAGCCACAGTCAGGGGCTGAGACGGGGGCTGGCTGTGGAGCTGCGGATGGGGGGGGTGGGGCCAAAGCAGAGTTGGGAATGGAGCAGAAGGAAGTGGCATACTCTCCTCATGCCCTGTAGGAGCTGGCATGGGCTTTGCTGCCCCCCAAATATTCCTCCAGGCCTTGTTAGGCGGGTGCACCCCACACTTGGGGACCAGTGCCTTAGAAGGGAACATAAGTACTACATAAGAACGGCCGTACTGGGTCAGACCAAAGGTCCATCTAGCCCAGTATCCTGTCTGCCGACAGTGGCCAGCACCAGGTGCCCCAGAGAGGGTGGACCGAAGACAATGATCAAGCGATTTGTCTCCTGCCATCCTTCTCCAGCCTCTGGCAAACAGAGGCCAAGGACACCATTTTATCCCCTGGCTAATAGCCTTTTATGGACCTAACCTCCATGAAATTATCTAGCTTCTCTTTAAACTCTGTTATAGTCCTAGCCTTCACAGCCTCCTCTGGCAAGGAGTTCCACAGGTTGACTACACGCTGTGTGAAGAAGAACTTTCTTTTATTAGTTTTAAACCTGCTACCCATTAACTTCATTTGGTGTCCTCTAGTTCTTCTATTATGGGAACTAATAAATAACTTTTCTTTATTCACCCTCTCCACACCACTCATGATTTTATATACCTCTATCGTATCCCCCCTCAGTCTCCTCTTTTCTAAACTGAAAAGTCCCAGTCGTTTTAACCTCTCTTCATATGGGACCCGTTCTAAAACCCTAATCATTTTAGTTGCCCTTTTCTGAACCCTTTCCAAGGCCAAAATATCTTTTTTGAGGTGAGGAGACCACATCTGTACACAGTATTCAAGATGTGGGCGTACCATAGTTTTATACAGGGACAGGAAGATATTCTGGGTCTTATTTTCTATCCCGTTCTTAATAATTCCTAGCATCCTATTTGCCTTTTTGACCGCCGCTGCACACTGTGTGGAAGTTTTCAGGGAACTATCCACGATAACTCCAAGATCTCTTTCCTGATTTGTCGTAGCCAAATTAGCCCCCATCATACTGTACGTATAGTTGGGGTTATTTTTCCCGATGTGCATTACTTTACACTTATCCACATTAAATTTCATTTGCCATTTTGTTGCCCAATCACTCAGTTTGGTGAGATCTTCTTGGAGTCCCTCACAGTCTGCTTCTGTCTTGACTATCCTAAACAGTTTGGTATCATCCGCAAACTTTACCACCTCACTGCTTACCCCTTTCTCCAGATCATTTATGAATAAGTTGAACAGGATTGGCCCCAGGACTGACCCTGGGGGGACACCGCTAGTTACCCCTCTCCATTCTGAAAATTTACCATTTATTCCTACCCTTTGTTTCCTGTCTTTTAACCAGTTCTCAATCCAAGAAAGGACCTTCCCTCTTATCCCATGGCCATGTAATTTACACAAGAGCCTTTGGTGAGGGACCTTGTCAAAGGCTTTCTGAAAATCTAAGTATACTATATCTACTGGATCCCCCTTGTCTGCATGTTTGTTAACCCCTTCAAAGAACTCTAATAGAGTAATAAGACATGATTTCCCTTTACAGAAACCATGTTGACTTTTGTCCAACAAATTATGTTCTTCTACATGCCTCACAATTTTATTCTTTACTATTGTTTTGACTAATTTGCCCGGTACTGAAGTTAGACTTACCGGTCTGTAGTTGCCCGGATCGCCTCTAGAGCCCTTTTTAAATATTGGTGTCACGTTAGCTACCTTCCAGTCACTAGGTACGGAAGCCGATTTAAAGGATAGGTTACAAACCACAGATAATAGTTCAGCAATTTCCCATTTGAGTTCTTTTAGAACCCTTGGATGAATGCCATCCGGTCCCGGAGATTTGCTGACATTAAGTTTTTCTATTGTTCCAAAACCTCCTCTAATGACACTTCAATCCGGGACAGTTCCTCAGATTCGTCACCCACAAAGGACGGTGCAGATTTGGGAATCTCCCTAACTTCCTCAGCCATGAAGACCGAAGCAAAGAAATCATTTAGTTTCTCCGCAATGGCTTTATCATCCTTGATTGCTCCTTTTATATCTCGATCGTCTAGGGGACCCACAGGTTTTTTAGCAGGCTTCCTGCGTCTAATGTACTTAAAAAACATTTTGTTATTTCTTTTTGAGTTTTTGGCTAGCTGTTCCTCAAAATCTTTTTTTGCTTTTCTTATTACATTTTTACACTTGATTTGACAGTGTTTATGTTCCTTTCTATTTATCTCACTAGGATTGGACTTCCACTTCTTGAAGGATGCCTTTTTGTCCCTCACTGCTTCTTTTACATGGTGGTTAAGCCATGGTGACTCTTTTTTAGGTCTCTTACTATGTTTTTTAATTTGGGGTATACATTTAAGTTGGGTCTCTATAATGGTGTCTTTAAAAAGTTTCCATGCAGCTTGCAGGGATTTGGCTCTAGTCACTGTGCCTTTTAATTTCTGTTTAACTAACCTCCTCATTTTTGTGTAATTCCCCTTTTTGAAATTAAATGCCAGAGTGCTGGACTGCTGAGGTGTTCTACCCACCACAGGAATGTTAAATGTTATTATATTATGGTCACTATTCCCAAGCGGTCCTGTAACGGTTATCTCCTGGACCTGATCCTGCACTCCACTCAGGACTAAATCGAGAATTGCCTCTCCCCTTGTGGGTTCCTGCACCAGCTGCTCCAAGAAGCAGTCATTTAAGCCATTGAGAAATTTTATCTCTGCTTCTCTTCCTGAGGTGACATGTACCCAGTCAATATGGGGATAATTAAAATCCCACATTATTATAGAGTTCTTTATTTTGGTAGCCTCTCTAATCTCCCTCAGCATTTCAATGTCAGTATCGCTGTCCTGGTCAGGTGGTCGATAATATATCCCTACTGCTAATTTCTTATTATTGGAGCATGGAATTACTATCCATAGCAATTCTATTGAACATGTTGATTCATTTAAATAGTTTTATTTCATTTGATTCTACATTATCTTTCACATACAGTGCCACTCTGCCACCCACACGGCCTGCTCTATCCTTCCGATATATTTTATATGATTGTATGATTGTGTCCCACAGATTTTCCTCATTCCACTAGGTTTCAGTGATGCCTATTATGTCAATCTCCTCCTTTAATACGAGGTACTCTAGTTCACCCATCTTATTTGTCAGACTCCTAACATTTGTGCAGAAGCACTTTAAAAATTTTCCACTGCTTATTTGTCTGCCCTTCCCTGATGCATTGGATTACTTTATATGCAGCTGTTTGTCTGCTCTGGCCCATGGTTTGTCCTCTCCCCGCCTCTCTTTCTGACTACATCTTAGAGAATCTCTATCAATGGATTCTCCTCTAAGAGAAGTCTCCATCCGATTTATGTGCTTTTCCGCACCAATCGGCTTTCCCCCATCTCTTAGTTTAAAAACTGCTCTACGGCCTTTTTAATGTTTAGTGCCAGCAGTCTGGTTCCACCCTGGTTTAGGTGGAGCCCATCCTTCCTGTATAGGCTCCCCCACTCCCAAAAGTGTCCCCAGTTCCTAATAAATCTAAACCCCTCTTCCCTACACCATCGTCTCATCCACGCATTGAGACTCTGAAGCTCTGCCTGCCGACCTGGCCCTGCGCATGGAACTTGAAGCATTTCCAAGAATGCCACCATAGAGGTACTGGATTTCAGTCTCTTTCCTAGAAACCTAAATTTGGCCTCCTACTGAAGCAAGAGTCTGACAACTGCCCCCACCCCTACAGCTGAACGAAATCCCCATGTGTAATTCCCCATTTCAACACATAGGTATTTATACTGGAGCAGTCCACCATCAGGTCCCCCCCATGCCAGGCACCGTACAGACATGCCAGGTTGGTACTAGGGTCTGATGAGAAGCAGCAGGTGGACGAAGCAAACAGGTCAGATGGAGCTGTGAGGGGGAAGTAGCACAAAGCGAGCGAGTCGTGCGGAATCCACTCCCCTTCTACTGCAATGTTGCAACACCTCCGCCTTTCTGCACAGATCACTCGGGGAGGCAAGCATGTGGACGTCCATAATCATCCGACCGAGGCCACCATTGGCATCGTCTCCACCGACAACAAACTGCCGCTGCCCAACATAATGCTCATCGCTCGCCCGGTGCCCACGCAGAATGGCCAGATCTCCTCAGGGGGCCATGCCGAGCAGCTGGTGCTCACCAGGTAAGTGCACGAAGGCCCTGACCTCATGCAGGCTGGCTTAGGGAGGTAGGGGTCACTAACTCACTACAAACTAGAGCCCTAAAAATAAGAGTATGGCCACTGCGGCCAGTCAGCAGCTAGAGCTAGCCACTCAAGCCTACCTGCTTTGGCTAAGCCTGCTGCCTCAGTTTTGTCTCCCTGCACTGGGAATCCCAACTCCCAGCTGCAGTGCAGACATACTCATAAAGGAATGGGAGAGAACACAGTTATACCACAGGCTACAGTCTATAGACTGGTAGCATCACCGGGCTTTCAACCAGCAGAGTATGTCTACACAGCAGCTAGAGGAGTGTCCACCCAAGCTAGCAGTTACACATGGGTGAACTTTGATTGAGCTAGCACACCAGAAATAGCAAGGTACCCTTAGTGGTGCAGGCATGAACTAGCCACCCTTGTATAATCCTGTCCAAACTTTAAGTATTAGAAACAATGAGTAGTCCTGTGGCACGTTAGGCTGTATCTAGACGACAAAGTTCTATCCGAAAAAGATACGCAAATTGCAGTTCTGCTTTTCTTCCGAAAGAGGCTTTTCCAACAATTGGCCTGTCAACACTGGGCCAAATGTCGGGAAAAAAGCCTCTTTCGGAAAATCCCTTCTTCCTCATAGAAGGAGGCTTACAGGGATGCCGAAAAAATGTGTCCGCTTTTCCTTGGGCGTGGCAGAGATTTTCTGGGATACCTTTGGTGTCCTGGAAAAACTCTGCAGTCTAGACGTACCCTTTGAGACTAATGGCTTTTGTGGGCAAAACCCACTTCATCAGATGAATTGGAGTGAAAATAAGAGAAATCAAAATAGATAGATAGATAGATAGATATAATAGTAGAAGAAGTACCTATCAATTGTAGGACCCTTGTTAATGAGTCTAATTAAGTGGGCTGGATGTGTCCTATACATAACTTCTGATGTGGAAATGAAGATGGATAGACGTCTATCAGAGATGATCTAGATGGTGCATGGTCCTGCCCTGAGGGCAAGGAACTGGACTTGGTGACCTCTTGAGGTCCGATCCAGTTCTAGTGTTCTATGATTCTATGTTATAGCAGGAAAAATTTCTCCTGCTATAGGAGTCTCTGCCTAAGGAATAGAAATTTCTCCAGCCTATAACATCTGCATTTCTACATCAAAGCTATGTCTGGGGCACAAGCAGAATTAGCCTCATTAATATGGGTCCTACAATTGACAGGTACTTCTTCTGCTGTTATATATCTATATCTATATCTTGGTTTCTGTTATTTCCACTCTAATTCATCTGAGGAAGTGGGTTTTGTCCCCGAAAGCTCATGATTCTATATATCTTGGTTAGTCTCTAAGATGCCACAGGACCTCTCGTTGTTTTTAAAGTTACAGACTAACACAGCCACCCCTCTGTGTCTGTGTGCTGCCTTAATCAAAGCTGGCATATATATGCCCACCCAACTGGCAGGTGATACCTCCAGCGGCAGCGTCGAGGTACCTGGTCAGGCCAGCTCAGGAGCAGCTCAGGAGCTGGCGGGAGTGTCATAATGCTCAAAAGAGCACTTTAGTGGGGATAACTCAGCTGAACTCCTCCCCTGCTCCAGGGGTTTTCTGCTCAGGCACAGCAGGGGTCTAACCCAGGCATCCTGGCCAGCATCCTTTATAAAACTGAGGTACACAGAACAGCTGCTGCACTCCCCTGGGTGGCTGCAGTACCAGATTCCCTATTGTGCAAAGTGCTTTGGGATGCGTTAATGCCCTGCCTGTTGCCCAGTATACTGGGTGCTTCTCGACTGAACACATCTCCGAAGTAGGACTGATTTCCTATTGCAGGCCCAGCTTCTTTTCTAGGGTCCCTCAGGACAATCATGCCTGCCTCAGACAGAAGCCAAATGAAATTAATGGGCAGCAGGTTTGAAACAAATAAAAGGAAGTTGTACTTCACACAGCGCACAGTCAACCTGTGGAACTCCTTGCCTGAGGAGGCTGTGAAGGCTAGGACTATAACTGGGTTTAAAAGAGAACTAGATAAATTCATGGAGGTTAAGTCCATTAATGGCTCTTAGCCAGGATGGGTAAGGAATGGTGCCCCAGCCTCTGTTTGTCAGAGGGTGGAGATGGATGGCAGGAGAGAAATAGCTAGATCATTACCTGTTCGGTTCGCTCCCTCTGGGGCAGCTGGTGTTGGCTGCTGTCAGCAGACAGGGTACTGGGCTGGATGGACCTTTGGTATGACCCGGTATGGCCATTCTTATGTCCTTATGTTAAGTCTTCCCCTAGGGATAAAGCTGTAGGATCTAGGAGCTGGGAAAGGTAAGGGAAGATGATATGACCACGACCACAACCACGATCATGACCACACACACACACACACACACACACACTAAGCTGTCACTGGATGCTCAGAGCTGCTGTGGTTTAAAGCCCTGGCAACAGGCTTGTTCCCAAACCAGAGGGCAACAGGCCAGCCTGGTTCCCATCCAATCCGCGTGGAAGCCGGGCTGAGAAATGGCTCGGGGAGACTCTAACAGGCGGTGTGGCCCCCCCGCCTTCCGCTCAGGCTCTTCCCTCCGCTGTCTGACCCCTCCCCACGGTGACGGAGGGGCTACAAAGAGGCACCCTCTGGTCTCACCCGGCAGTTTCCTCCTAGGCTCCTGCCCTTGAAGTGTGTGCGCATCTCCGTCCATGACCCCGACAGGCAGCGCATCAAGCTCCAGCTGGTCAATGGGCGCTCCTACTACCTGCAGCTCTATGCCTCGCCGGAGGAGCAGGAGCCCCTCTTTAACCGCTGGCTGTCACTCATCTACCTGCTGCACCACCCCCCCGGCTGCTACCTGCACCCCACCTCCTGCACGTCCAGAGACAGCCTCAGTGTGCGCATCCTCACCAGTGAGGAGGAGATAGAGGCAGGGGTGAGTCCGTGGTGGGCACAGGGCTCCCGGTCAGCCTAGGCAAATAGGAGACGCTCAAACCCCTGCTGCGCCCATTCTGCCATCCACAGGGGCACCTCCCATGATTGTATCCTCCCATGTGGCTTCTCTGCTGTCTTGCTGTCCCTGAAATCTATGGCACTGTAGCCTTTTCATCGGTGCTGGCCTTAGGGTTGCCAGATACTTTCACAAAAAATCCTGAACATGGCAGGGAGAAAATTGGTTGAGCAAAAAAAAAAAAATTGTTGAGCCCCCCCAAAAAAAGGTCACTGCACCTTTAAATCATCATGCTCTCTGCTCCCACTGCCCCTGCCAGATGCAGCAAGGGAAGAATGTCCCCGCTGGCCTTCTGTCCGGTATTTTCTTTTCTTTTTTTTTTTTTACCAGACAGGGGCCACAAATACCACCCTAGTTGGCCTCTCCTGTGCTGCAGCTCTTTCTCCCTTCCATAGGTGGTGGGTGAAGGCACAGCTGGGGAAGGCAAGCCTCGGCCCCACCCCTTCATCCTGAGGCTCCGCCACCTGGAGTCAAGCCCTGCCCACCTCCAGCCTGATCCTGCCTGGCCACCTGGAGGGCTGCCATGCGGCCGCCCAAGCCTTCCCAGTGACTGCAAGTGTAGGCACTTTTGGGAAGGCTGTGCCTTCCCTTGCCTACGTTACCGGCCACCCCTGCTCCCCTCCCCAGCGCACCCTGAACTTCAGTGGTCTCCCACCGTCGCTGTCTTGCGGTACGGCAGCCATCTCCAGTTTGTACTGTACTTAACCCCCCTACAGCCAGGAAGCCAGAGCAAGGCGTGGGAGGATGAAGAGCTGGAAGAGGAGGAAAAGGAGCCGGTGGACAATGCTGCAAATCCTCTTGGTGAGAGCAGCAGCCCAGCGAGTGTCACCAAAGAGCCAAGCACTGAGACCAAGCAGGAACTGAACTCAGTGTCCAAAGAGTGTGGCAGCCTTATACTGGCCGACATGGTGAGGAATGACCAGGATCTGGGGGAAAGGGTCGAATGCAGCTTACTGCATGTCAGCGCAGCATTAGTCCAGAACAGGTAGGTAGGTGGCAAAGGGGCATCATGGGTCTGACTCAGGGGTCTTAACACGCTTTGGGCTGGATGGACCTTTGGTCTGACCCAACATGGCTGTTCTTCTGCTCTTACGCTAGTCTCAGAGGATGCCACGTGGCACAGACCTGAGCTGCAGGGGAGGTCTTACCTCAGATGGGATAGGTGCACAGAATTACGACTCGGGACCTGTCCTAGGGTTGTGAACGTACAGACGCAGAACGAGGCACAGCCCTTGCCTTGAAGAGCTTCCAAGTTAAGCCAGCAAAGTCACGGGAGAGGATAGAAGGAGAAGGGAAGAGTAGGTTAGAAGGGAGGTTAGAAGGGAGGCGCTGAAAGACAGAGGATGCTTAGCCAAAGGCAGCGGGAGACTGTTTCAAGTGTAGGAGGAAATAGGAGTGAAGGTCAGAAGAACAGAAGGCGTGTAGGGTGTGGGGAAAGTGTCAAGAGGTTATATAAAACGGCGGAGGATTTTCCTCAGATCGACATGAAGCAGTGCATGCTGGGACCTGTAGTCTCCATGGGCCATAACTGTACTGAAGATCTGAGAGACTACAGAAGGGGTGGGCAATAATTTTTGATGGGGGGGGCCATCCCAAGAATTTGGAAAGTGGTCGTGGGATGCACTCTTCCAGGATATTAATGGAGGAGGTGCAGGGTCTGTACTGGAGATTGGGTGCAGAAGAGAGCTTGGCGTAAGGTATTGGGGTGCAGGAGTTTGGATTGTGATCTTAGGCAGGGGATTGGGGTGCAGGGTGTAGGAGGGGGGCAGGATTTTGGGTAGTGACCGAGGGCAGGAGGGGGTTGTGACCAAGGGCAGGGGACTGGGGTGCAGGGTCTAGGAGGGGTCAGGGTTTTGGGTTGTGGCCTAGGGCAGGAGGGGTTGAGATCTAGGGACTGGAGTGCAGGGGTTTGGGTCATAATCTAGAGCAGGGACTTGGGGGGCAGGGTCTGGGAAGGGATATGGGGGCAGAGGATTTGAATTACGTGGGATAGGGGGCAGGAGTGAGAGGCAGAGGGTTGGGAGAGGGAGGGGCTGGGATGCTAAAGGCAGGCTCTGGCTGGCAGACTTACCTGGGTGACTCCTGGCCAGCAGCTCAGCATATTTCTCTGACAGGCTCCCTGCCTTCCCAGCCAGGGCAGGGGCCATGTGGTTCTGTGAACAGCTATGAGCCTGAAGAGAGGAGGAAGGGCACTTGTGCACTGCCTGGTCTTCTGATTGTGCTGGGGCGGGGCCCCCTCGTCCTCTGGGCTTGCAGCTGTATGGTTGTATGGCCCTGCTGTACGGTTTGGCAACTGCTTTTCTCAGTGGTGTGCGAGGGGCGGGGCAGGCAGGGAACCTGAGTCACATCCGCAGGCTGGATCTGGCAGTCTGGTGGGCCGAATTCGGCCCATGGGCCGTATTTTGCCCAGCCCTGAGTTACAGTCTGCTTCCTTTCATTGCAGCCCTCTGGCTCCTGACACATCAAACTGCAAGCTTTGCCTGAGCAAAGCGTCCACAGTCCTGAATGTCCCTGGCAAGCCCATTTGTTGAGGCAGATGCAGAAAGCCTGACTTGCCCACACAACTAGAGTTAGTGTTGTCCTTAGCCCACGACTGGCTCCTGCTTGCCCCACATAGGCCTGCTGCATCCAGGGACATCGCCAACCCCAGGGGAGGCACCAAGACACCTCCACTGCTGCCTTTCTTTGCAGTTCGTGCTGCTTTCAGCTCCACAGAACATAAGAGCGGCCAGACGGGGTCAGACCAATGGTCCAACTAGTCCGTTGTCCGGTCTGCCAACAGCGGCCAATGCCAGCCACCTCAAAGGGAATGAACAGAACAGGGAATCGCCCCTTCCCAACCTCTGGCCAACAGACGATAGGGACACTCCAGACAGAGCTGTCCCGCCCATAGGACGGTTCAGGGCGGCCACCCCAGGCCTGGCACAGGGGGCTGGGGGCTTTCCTGGGGTCCTGGCACAGGGCCGCAGCAGGGGTCACCCCTCCACAGCCACCGTGGCAACGGGAGCCGGAGTGACCCAGCAACCTGCTCGGCTCCATCCTGCCCTGCTGCCGCCCCCCCCAGGCCACTGCTCTTGGCTTCACCACGGCAGCACAAAGCAGAGTGCGCCAGCCCCAGGGCACCCCGCTTCCTGCTGAAGTGGAGTGGAGTGGAGTGGGTTAGCCGAGGGTGGCAACACAGTGCGGAGCAGGTTGCTGAGTCACTCTGCCGCTGCCATGTGTGGGGGGGCTGGCTCCTGCCGCCACCCCGCGCCGGGTCCCCCAGGTAACACCCCAGCTCACGTTGCTCAGGAGAGGGGCCTTTGGGCAAGGGGGCGGAGCAGGGGTGGAAAGGAGTGAGGTGGCGGTGGAACAGAGGTGGAGCAGAGATGGGGCTAGGGGAAGGGGCTGGGCACAGGTAGAGCCTGAGGGGGGGAGGCTGTCCTGGGCCCCACACCTGGGTCACTGGGGAGGGTTGCCCTAGACCCTGCATCCACATGGTTTTGCATCCCTGACCATCCTGGCTAATAGTCACCAATGGGCCTTTCCTCCATTAACTTACCTGGTTCTTTTTTAACCCTGTTATAGTGCTGGGCCTTCACAACATCCTCTGGCAAGGAGTTCCACAGGTTGACTGTGCATTGTGTGAAAAAATACTTCCTTGTGTTTGTTTTAAACTGGCTGCCTATTAATTTCATTGGGTGACCCCTAGTTCTTGTGTTATGAGAAGGAGCAAATAACACTTCCTTATTTGCTTTCTGCACACCAGTCATGGTTTTATAGACCTCTGTCACAACCCCCCCTTAGTCATCCAAGCTGAAAAATCCCAGCCTTATTGATCTCTCCTCATATGGAAGCTGTTCCACATTCCTCATCATTTTTGTTGTCCTTTTCTGAATCTTTTCCTATTACAATGCATCTTTTTTGAGATGGGGCGACCATATCTTCATGCAGTGTTCCAGATGTGGGCAATGTGATATTCTCTGTCTTATTCTCTGGCCCTTTCTTAATGATTCCCAACAGTCTGTTTGGTTTTTTTGACTGCCGCTGCACACTGAGTGGATGTTTTCAGAGAACTATCCACAATGACTCCAAGATCTCTCTTTTGAATGGTAACAGCTAATTTAGCCCCCATTATTTTCTGTGTGCAATTAGGATGATGTTTTCCAATGTGCATTACTTTGCATTTATCAGCATTAGAATTTCATCTGCCATTTTGTTGACCAGTCACCCAGTTTTGTGAGATCCCTTTTGTAACTCTTCACATTCTGCTTTGTTCATAACGATCTTGAGTAGTTTCGTATCATCTGCAAATTTGCCACCTCACTGTTCACCCCTTTTTCCAGATCATTTATGAATATGTTGAAAAATGTTGGTCCCAAACAGATCCTTGGGGGACCCCACTAGTTACCTCTTTCCATTCTGAAAACTGACCATTTACTCCTACCCTTTGTTTCTTGTCTCTTAACCAGTTATTGATCTATGGCAGGGTTTCCCAACCTATGGGTCGCCATTACATTTCAAAAGGGTCGCCAGGTGTCTCCTCAGGTGGCTCTTAAGGAGCCATTCACACATTTTTGAATTGCCCTGGGTCACCAAGTCTTCCTGAATTGGCAAAATGGGTGCCCATCTAGAAAAGGTTGGGAACAGCTGATCTATGGGAAGACCAGCCCTCTTATCCCATGACAACTTACTTTGCTTAAAAACCTTTGAGGAGGGACCTTGTCAAAGGTGTTCTGAAAATCTAAGAACACTCTATCCATTAGATCCCCCTTGTTCACGTGCCGCTTGTTCACTCTAGGGATGTTAAATTTAGATTAATTGGCTAATTGAATAGTCAATGCAATTTGCATCAACTATTTGATTAGTCAATAAGGGCGCCTCCATTTCAAAGGTGAAAGCGCTGCGGGGCACACAGGGCCAGCCAGGGACACAAGCAGTCCCACACTGGCCCCTTGCTCCCTGCGGCATTTCAAAGCGTCAAGACTGCATGGAGCCTGGGATAAGGGCTCCATGCATTGCTGCTGCTTTGAAACGCCACGAGGAGCCCAGCATCAGGCTCCCTGCAGCGTTTCAAAATGGCAGCACCACGTGGAGCACATGGTCTGACCCTGGGCTCCACACAGCACTGCCGCTTCAAAGGACCCCACCTTTCCCCTCCTTGCTGCCTCTTTCTGATAGTGACTAGTTGACTAGCGTGTCAGTTATCGGATAAGCATTTACTTATCGGATAGTCGACTAGTCCTTCACATCCCTAGTTCACTCCCTCGGAGAACTCTAGTAGATCGGTGAGCCATGATTAACATTTACAAAAACCATGTTGGCTCTTCCACCAACAAATCGTGTTCCTCTATGTGTCTGATAATTCTGTTCTTTACTATAGTTTCAACCAATTTGCCCAGTACTGAAGTTAGGTTTACCAGTCTGTAATTGCCAGGATCACCTCTAGAGCCATTTTTAAAAAATTGGTGTCACATTAACTATTCTTAAGTCATCTGGTATGAAGCTGATTTAAAGGAAAGGTTACATGCCACAGTTAGTAACTGTGCAATTTCACATTTGATTTCCTTCAGAACGCTTGAGTTAACAGCACCTCGTCCTGGCGATTTATTATTGTGTAATTGTTCCAAGATGACTCTAATGACACATCAACCCCAGATTTGTCACCTAAAAAGAACGGCTCAGGTTTGGAGGACTCTCCCTCACATCCTCAGCCATGAAGACCATGCAAAGAACTCATGTAGTTTTTCTGCAGTGACCTTTATCTTCCTTGAGTGCTTCTTTAGCCTTTTGATCATGCAGGAGCCCTACTGGTTGCTGAACAGGCTTCCTGCTTCTGATGCACTTAAAAAAATACTGTTACTCTTGGAGTCTTTTGGCTAGCTGGTCTTCAGACTCTTGTTTGGCCTTCCTAATTACGTTTTTACACTCCACTTGCCAGAGTTTATGCTCCTTTCTATTTTCCTCAACAGGATTTAACTTGCACTTTTTCAAGGATATTTGTTTCCCTCTCACCCAGTGACAGGCGCTGCCATGGGGGAATTGAAACACTATCCAGATGAACTAGCCACACCCCTCGCCTGGCTCACACCGGCCATCTCAATGGATGGCAGCTTACAGCATCTTTGCTCTGCAGCAGCCTCTGTTCCTAGGGGAGTTTTGTGCCCCTGGGCCCTTGCTCCTGAATCTGGACTGATGGTGCAGACCATAAAATGAACGCAGCTCCAAAGTGATACATGCAGACATTTGGGACTAAAATAGCAAGGGTTGGGAGAGACGTTCAGAGCGGAAGAGCAGCTGGATTGTATTTACAAGGCACCCACAAGCCTAGGATTCTGCTCACAGCTCTGCCAGTCCCAAGGAGACCTGGGCCCCCTACCTCCCAAAAAGTGGGATACCGGAGTGGCAGGAGTGTATGGTGTAGTGAGAGGATGCATATCCTGGCAGCACCTCTGCTGCTAATCACAGCTGCCCCCAGCTAGCTGCGGTAGTACAGAGCCTACTGCTCTATTCTGCACTGATCAGGCCTCAGCTGGGGTAGTGTGTCCAGTTCTGGGCACCACATTTCAGAAAAGATGTGGAGAAATTAGAGAAGGTCCAGAGAAGAGCAACAAACATGATTAAAGGCCTAGAAAACATGACCCATGAGGGAAGACTGAAAGAACTGGGCTTGTTTAGTTTGGAAAACAGAAGACTGAGAGGGGACATGATAGCAGTTTTCAGGTATCTAAAAGGGTGTTAGGGAGAAAAAAACATTCTCCTTGGCCTTGAGGATAGAACAAGAAGCAATGGGCTTAAACTGCAGCAAGGGAGGTTTAGGTTGGACATTAGGAAAAGCTTCCTGTCACGGGGGTTAAACACTGGAATAAATTGCCTAGGAAGGTAACGAGAGATATTTAAGAGCAGGTTAGACAGACACCTGTCAGAGATGGTGCTGGGTCCTGCCATAAGTGCAGGGGCCTGGACTCGACGATCTCTTGAGATCCCTCCCAGTTCTAGTATTAGGTGATTCTCTGATGCGACTGGTATTTCTGAATGCATTGTCTGTGTTAACCTGAGCTCTTTGCTTCCAGGGAGAATACATCCGTGTGTGACAGGACAGACACCCCTGCTAAGGGGCCAAGCACATCCTCAAACACCTCAGGTATGAAACCGTTCCTGTCCCCTTTTCACAAGCTCTCCCCCCTTCAGCTACTGCTCCTACAGCCGTGCCCCCTCCCTGTGGCATCCCCTGCTAGAAAGGCCCTCCCCCACCATTAACACTCTTCACCACTCCCTATCACCAGGCCTGTCCCTAGCACTGCTGGTGCCCTGTGCAGCCCAGAACCCGCATTGCCCCCTCCATGGGGGGTAGCCCCTTTGCAGGGGGAGGAGGTACAGGGGCAGAAACTGTGGGGCACAGGAGCACTGCAAGGCAGGGGCTCCACAGAGTCTCCTCAGGGGAGCTGTGGGTGGTGGCGAGCAGCGTGAGCCTGCGGGCTAGAGGACTGAGGAGGAGCAGCGGGCGGTTTTCCCCTTTCACCCAGCTCTCTGGCCAGCAGCACCGCTGCCCGCTGAGCCGCCTCGATTCCCCAGCCTGCAGGCTCATGCCATCTGGGCACAGACTGCGGGGAACGGGGGTGGCCAGGGGATGGGAGCTGGCCTTGTGCCCGCCAGTGGGAGGGCTGGTTGGGGGACGAGGCTGGTGGCAGAAGCTGGCACTGAGCCTGGAGGCGGTGCTGACCGGGGATGGAGCTGGCCACCAGAGCCGACACCCCAGGGCACCACGGAATTTGGGGCAAGTGGGTGCCTCCCATTTGGTGGCGCCCTCTGCAGCTGCATAGTTTGCGTATCCCTAGGGGCAGCCCTGTCTGCCACACCCTGCCGCTAGGGAGAGAAGCTGCGGGGCTCCATAAGGAGATGGGCGGTCAGTGCCTGGGCTGCATCTGTAGTCACCATGCAGACGTAACCCACACACCCAGTCTGTGTCTACACTGGCACGATCTTGCGCAAAAGCGGCCGCTCTTGTGCAAAAACTTGCTGCCTGTCTACGCTGGCCGCGTGTTCTTGCGCAAGTAAACTGACGTTCTATTGTATGAAATCAGGGCTTCTTGCGCCAGAACTCTGACGCTCCCGCTCAGGAATAAGCCCTTTTGCACAACTGTTCTTGCGCAAGAGGCCAGTGTAGACAGGCAACATGAATTTCTTGCACAAGAAAGCCCTATGGCTAAAATGGCTATCAGAGCTTTCTTGCGCAAGAGAGTGTCTACACTGCCATGGATGCTCTTGGGCAAAAGCACATGCCAGTGTAGACGCTCTCTTGTGGAAGAGTTTTTGCACAAGAACACTTCTGCAAAAGAGTTCTTGCACAAGAAGCTGCCAGTGTAGACGTAGCCCCAGTGTGGTTACTGAGCAATGCAAGTGGTACTTAGACCACAGCAACAGCTAAGATCAAGAGACCTCTCTAGATCAGGGGCTGGGAGCCAGCTAGCTTTTAGCTCAGCAGGTAGAGGATCTTATACTCTGCTTCAGAGGGCCCAGGTTCAAATCCACCTGGTGGTGGTTATAAGTGGGGGCTCAACTGGGATCTCAGCTGGGTCTCTGAAGCTTGGGATGTGCCTCCTTACCTAGGGGAAGTATGTAACCTACACGTAGGCTATGTCTACACTCATGGCTTCTTGCGCAAGTACGGCTGTTCTTGCTCAAGAATCCGCAGTGTCCACACTGCCTTCCTGCTCTTGTGCAAGGAAATTTACAGTACGGCGTGGTAAGAGAGGGCTTCTTGTGCAAGAGCTATGCTCTTTTCTAACAGGTGTAAGCCCTCTTGCGCAAGAGGGCAGTGTGGACGCTCTGCAGGGATTTCTTGCTCAAGAAAGCCCTATGGCTAAAATGGCCATCAGAGCTTTCTTGCGCAAGAGGGCGTCCACATTGCCATGGGCACTCTTGCGCAAAAGCACAGCTCGCACATGGCAGTGTGGATGTTTTCTTGCGCAAGACTTCTTGCACAAGAACCCTTGCGCAAGATGTTCTTGCGCAAGAAGCCACCAGTGTAGACACAGCCCTAGTTGGTTACTGAGCAATGCAAGTGGTACCTAGACCACAGCAACAGCTAAGCTCAAGAGACCTCTACAGCACAGGCTGGGAGCCAGCTGGCTTTTAGCTCAGAGGATAGAGGCTCCTATACTCTGCTTCAGAGGTCCCAGGTTCAAGTCCACCTGGCGGTGGTTACACAGACATACTGTCCAAGTCCCTTCCCCAGACCTGCTGTGCTCAAAAACTTGCCTCTTTCACCAACAGAAGTTGGTCCAAGAAAAGATCTTCCCTCACCCACCTTCCAGGGTGACTGGTGAATGAGGAAACTGGGGTGGGGGGGCATCAGTCAGGGGACTGCCCCACCCATGTGACTCCTCCCCATGCCATCTGGGGAAGAGCCAGGACAAAGCCCCCTCCACACCATCTCTTCCTTCACACTCCCTCCCCCAGCAGTGTGCCCCCAGGGCTTAACAGGGGGTGGCACCTGCAGCAGGCACCCAGCTCCCCCACTCACAGTTGGGGTTTGGGCATTTGCCTGGGGACCCCAGGGTTGTGGGTTTGAGCCCTGCACACCTGGGGAGTGTCACTGTCACCATGACCAGCACCAGCTGTCCCATTAGAAAGGCTGGATAAGGGGCAACCTGAAGGTAGGGAGGCAGGGTGGGTTCAAGAGTGACCAAGGGGTTACAAAACACTGTTTTGCTCTGCTGGCTGCACTGCTCTGTGGGGTGCAGACCTGTCCCTCCCCCAGAGTGAGGCACCAACATCGGGCGAGCAGAGCTGCATTGCTCCACTTCCCCCCACCTTTTCCACTGAGTGCAGGGGCCTTCCACACCCTGCTGTTGGTGCAAGGCCCTCCTCCTTGCCCCTCCCACATGTGGCCCCTCAGACTCACCCTCACACATCGCCTGGACCCACCTTTTCTCTCTAACAACCCTTAGCAGTGTCTCTTCAAGCCCTTCTCTACCTCATGGGCTGGGCTGCATTGGAATGCACTGGGCTCAGGCAGCACAGACCATGCTAGAAACCAGGCTGTGTCCCCTTTGTACTGCTAATCATCTCCCACAATTCCCACCTGCGGATGAACGGGCCTGTCCATCTCCCTACTGTCTCACGCTGTCCAGCTGTCTGGTGAGATCTTTCCTGGGGGGATATAGACTAAACAGCTCCCACAAACACCCACATTTGGGTTCTTTCCAAACCCAACCAGGCACACCCCGTATCCAAGGCTTCCCCGGAACTACACTTCCTCTTCTCCCTTCCCCCAACTCCGATACGCCTCTTGGGCTCCCAGCTTCTAGCCTCCTGCTGCTGAGAACGGACTTTGTCTCATTAGTGTGTTCAGCCCCTCCATGGACCACTGGGCCCATGTTAGTTCGCCTTCGGGGCAGTCAGTCAGTGTGTCCGTGAAGGAGTCCAACTGGCCATCCGTGAGAACTTGCACATGGCTGGGTCTGTGAGGTTCTCTCGCCTGGGAGCGTCTCACGTTCCTGTGTCCATCTGTCTGGTTTCCATTGCCAGTGGGACCACCCCCTTGTCCCTTTCCCTGCTACTGTATCGCCAAGCCCAAGCATGTCAAAAATCATGAGTCAGGCCCCCATTTGCCATCCTGTGTGAGCCTCTGGGTGGTGCACTTGGGTCACATGTTCAAGCCTGAGCTCCTCACCTCCCACCCCTGGGAGCTGAGGGACACGCACCCAATGCCCCCAAGTCCCGTGCTAAAAAGGGCAGGAGTTGGCAGCAGAACCACAAGCCTCTTTGTTTGCTTACAGTGAAGGGGAGATGCAGCAGCCTGAAGATCGTGACGCTCTTTAGTACCATTTCCAAAATACTTCTGAGAAAGACAAGTGAGGAAGAAACCATTGATGCTGACCATGGATGATGGGGAATCCAAGACCAAGCAACGCAGAGGAAAGAGAAGCAAGACCTTATGCCTGGGAGGAGAAGGTACCTTACAAGGGAAGGCTTCTGCCCAAGCCATTCATTGCCACTAGAAATGGGGCATTCCCAGCCGTCTTCCCTATTTCCCATCCAGACCCAGAGGGCCTCCACACCATATATACCTCTGGTCACCACCTTCAAGGCATACAGCACAGCTCCCAGCCTTCTTAAATGCACTAGAGAAGCCTCTACTAGGGACCAGCACCAATACCTTAGAGCAGTAATGGGCATATACTGGCCCACGGGCCGAATCTGGTTCACCAGGGCTAGCCTCTGGTGGGCTGCCACTGTTGTATTTACCTGCGCCTCCACAGGCATGGTGCTTGCAGCTCCCATTGGCCATCCCGGGCCAATGGGAGCTGCAGGAAGGGGTGTCCTGATCCACATTATTCTCCACAACTCCTATTGGCCGGGAATGGCAATCTGCGGCCCATGGGAGCTGAAAGCACCCGTACCTTACACCAAATGAAATCAATAGGCAGCAGGTTCAAAACAAACAAAAGGACGTTTTTCTTCACTCAGCACACAATCAACCTGTGGAACTCCTTGCCAGAGGATGTGGTGAAGACTAGGACTTTAGCAGAGTTCAAAAAGGAGCTAGATAAATTCATGGAGGTTAGGTTCATCAATGTATCCAGGATGGGTAGGAATGGTGTCCCCAGCCTCTGTTCGTCTGTACATGGGTGACAGGAGAGGGATCATGTGAAGATTATCTGTTGTGTTCCCTTCCTCTGGGGCATCTGGCAGTGGCTCCCTTCCTCTGAGGCTAACTTTGGCAAACCACCACCATCTTATTGTCCACCCCTGCCTTAGAGGAAGGCCCAAGAAGATCCATGTGAGAAAGTGTGATATTCCTTCCTAGTCCTGGCAGGAGATGGGGCCCTGAAGGAGGAGATTTAATTTCCCTCATTTTACAAGATAATTCCTGTGGGGTTGCTTATCGCACGCTGTGACTCCTGTCTGAATCCCTTTGCAGGGATCATGCCAGCATCTACCACTTTTGTTCCTCCCAGGGACTTGTGCCTCCAAATTGTGCTCCAACATGTTCAAACTCTCCCAGAAAGTCCAGGGAGAGCTTCTGAGTCGTGCACCGAGGCCCAGCCAGCTGTCTCACTGATAGGATTTGGGGAAACCATACATCAAGACAAATTCATTCCTAACTCTGTCCAGGCTCACAGCAGAGCTGGGTAGATGGATGTGTAGATGCAGAGGCCAGAAAGGACCATTCTGATTAACTAAAAATAACAGTGACAACATCTTAACCTTAAAGTCACAGACAAGGTCACGTGCAGTAAACAAGATGTCGCCTTGTCCCTGGCTTTTACTAAAAATGACTGGTACAATGGGGCTAAGCCAAGCCCTGCTGCGGAAGAGAAGGTAGGGGTACAGAATCTTGCAGCTGGGGGTAGCCCCTGCTACCCACAGCAGCCTCACCATTGTGAAAGCTGGGAGCTGCGGGTTCCCCCCTATGCTGGGTCAGAGCTCCAGACCCACTGTGCTGAGACTGAAGCAGAAAATGTCCTGGAGCTCATGAAAGTCGCAAATTCTGTGACGTAATCTTGGTCTTAATTAGCATGATCGAGTCTGACCTCCTGCTTAACACAGGCCAGAGAACCTCACCTTGTAATGTCAGCCCCAAGCCCATGACTTCTGGTTGAACTAGAGCGTCTCCTTTGAAAAGACATCCAGACTTAATTTAAAAACTTCAAATGATGGAGAACCCACCACGTTCCTGGGTAAATTGCTCCCGTGGTTTGGATTTGAATCTCAAAGTCTACAGCTCTGACTATTACAGACTTTAATATTGCCTAGACTCTTTAGAGCTAGCCACCATATTTGACTTTGTCTTTAGGCTCTGACCTCCATAGGGCAAATATATCCTGTGTGAAGGATTCTTGATTTTAGGTTTACCTCCTTCTAAGGCCTTGTCTGTACTTCTGCGGAGAGCAATGCTCCGGAGATCCATCTTCTGAGGTTTAATTTAGCAGGTCTAGTAAGGACCCGTTAAATCAAACTCGGATGGTGTCCCTGTCAACCCCAGTACTCCAAGGGGCCACAAGAAGTAAGGGAAATTGACGGGAGAGTTTCTCCCATTGACCTCCCACAGTAGGGACAACAGAGAAGTTTGATTTTAGGTGTGTCAACTCCAGCTACGCCATTCTCATAGCTGGAGCAGCGTATCTTAAATCAAATTTCTCACTTCACGTAGACCTGGCCTAAGTGAGCATTCAAAATTGGCCACCATATCCTATGTCAGGGCAAGGAACCTTTTTTGGGCTGAGGGTCACTGACTCACAGAAAAATCAGCTGGGGGCTGCACACAAGTCAGAAACAAAAAAAACCAACAAGAAGTCCTATGGCACCTTATAGACTAACAGATGTATTGGAGCATAAGCTTTCGTGGGCAAAGACCCATTTCGTCAGATGCCCACGAAAGCTTATGCTCCAATAAATCTGTTAGTCTATAAAGTGCCACAGGACTTCTCGTTGTTTATGCAGATTCAGGCTAACACGGCTACCCCTCTGATACAAAAAAACCCCAAACCCTCACTGACGTGGCCCCCGACTGAGAAGGAGAGAGACACTCCCCACATTCCCCACACACACCAGAGCTGAAGGGGCTCCAGGAGAGTAGATTTTGTGTGCTCCAGCCCTGTGCTGGGGTGGCGGGGGGACTGGATTGCCAGTGCAGGGTCCCCAATGCTGGGGTGAGCTCCAAGCCTGAGGGGCCGGGTCCAAGGAAGCTGGGCCTTCAGTTCCCCACCCCTGTCCTATGTCACTGTCCCTTGCCTTTACATTGTGGGCAAGTATATACACAGGGACTGATCTGTTTTACTTTAGTCAGAACTGCCTGACAAAAGTCTCCTCTAATAAATCACCTTTTCAGTTCTAAGGAATCCTTTTCTGCCATCTGTTCTCATATGCAAGGCCCATCAGGACTTCTCCCTCCATCTAGCAATATATACTGGCCCCGTTTCCATCTCTGCCACTCAGACTGGACACAGTTCTCCACACAAGGGTGCCCAGCATTTGACAGGGCCTCATTGAGATTTGTTTTCCCGCGACACTTCCTGATCCTCTTTCTCTTCTGGCTTGTTCGCAGGGACGCAGACAGGCAGTGCCCAGCTGGACTAGTGAAAAACTGCTTCCCTATAAGGATGATGGGAAAGAAACAGAAGAGAGATGGCTGGAGAATGGGAAGAAAAGTTCATCCACCGAAAAACTTCTTGATTCTCTCCTTCCCATGCCTTTTAATTCTTTCAAATTAAACCTTCTTCTCACTATCAGCCAGCCTCACTGGGCTGGGAAAGCCAGAGCGCAGGCTAGAGAGAAGACGGCCCTGGAATATTTACAGTTTACATCTACAAGATGTCAGCAAGAGAGCAAGACTCTAGCCTCTGTTGAGAGTTCTGTTGCCTGGTCTTTCACACTTTTCTAGCATGTGACATGCTTCCGGGGGTCAGCTCTCAGCGAGTTGGTCATAATGGGGAACAAATACAGAGTTCTGGTTCCACCACAAGAATCGATTGCTACCTGTATATGCTGGAGGCAAATGCATCCGATACATCCACATAGAACCTGCTGCTGGGCAGGGGCTGGACCAAGGCTGGTTTGGTGCCTTGGCAGAGCCGTGGCAGAGGGGGGACCAGAGCTGGACTCTTCAGGGGCTCTCTCATGGGATCCGACAGCCTCACCAGGCTCCTGGGCAAGGTGGGGGGGGAGTGGCGGCTCCATGCTCTGGGAAAGGGTGGGGCCTCAGGTGGAAGGGGTGGGGCCACAGGTGGAAGGAGCAGGGCCTCAAGTGGAAGGGGTGGAGCCAGGGCTATCAGCCCTCAATGCCACCTGGATTGTGGCATGCTACCCCTCAGCATGATGGAGTGTGCCATGTGGCGCTCTGGCTGCAATTTAAAAGTCCTGGGGCTCCGGACACCAGTGCTGCCACATAGCAGTGGTGGCGGCTAGAAGCCCCAGGCCCTTTTGAGTCGCCAGACCCTGGGGCAGTTGCCTCCCTCCCTGTCGGCCAGCCTGGGCTTTATACGCTATTTTTACCACCTGGCCAATAAAGAGAACAGTCCTTGATCCACAGAAGTTACAGCTGAACATTAGCTGTGACTCATGAGTAGAGCAACAAAGAGTAAGGAGGGAAACCCAACAATATCCATGGTTACTCAGTTACAGCAAGTGCACACAGGTTCATTGATGAAGATCAGAGGGACCATTATGATCAAATCAACACATTCGACAGCCTACAGTTACCAGAAAGGGTCTAATTATTTTAAACGTAAACCCTGAAGCCAACAGCTTAACACCCTCAAGGAACTAAAAGATAAAAGGCTAAATCCCAGTTCGTCGGCCACAAGAGGAAGCAGACAGATATGACACATACCAGCTGCTGGTCTTCCCCTTACAAGAGCCTGTCCCAGAATGACTCCTCTCGGGTAACTCTTATTTTATAGCCTGAGGGGGGGAGGGGTGTTCCCACCTGCCCCTGCTCTTAAGGGAAAGCACCCTATCACAGGCAGGAGTGAGGGATCTGAACGAGAGCAGAATGGTTTGGTGATGCAGTCCATGTTGAGCTTGGTTGCATTGGCAGAGGTGTCGGAGGAATGTCTGGGGAAAAAACAGAAGAGAGCTTCCAGTCAGAGACTCCCAGGCAATAAGAGAAGCCACAGCCAAGCTGGGGCTGCTGCACTGGGAAAAGGAGGTAAAATGGGGGTGCAGCTGGCACCACCCCCCCCCCAACCACCTCCCTAGACTCAGGACTATGCAGGAAAGACACACCCACTCTCCACTCTTGTGGCAGGAGGACCTAGAGGAGGCTTCCCCTTCCCTTCCTCACCATGTGGCCTTGAGAAAACCTGCAGAGAGCAGCCAGCCAGACAACCTCCAATTGGTAGGGGGGCAGCAGCAGCCAAGAAGGGACCTCTTCATGTAGGAACCTCCCACCCAGCCCTGCTGTGCTGCCACTGATTGGGGGGGGGATGCCCCTCCTTACCCCCCTTTTGCCCACACACCTTCCTAAGTAAATCCATCCACCCACTCACTCACAAAAGCCACCAATACAAGCAAATTGTGGCATTAACGGGGGGAGCAGAGGGTGGCACCCGTAGGGCTGTGGGTGCAGAACCACTCTGCATCATGGCATTTGTCGTGGCAAACTACTTTCCCAGTACGAAAGAAGAGGGGCTGGCTTTGCTATTCCGAAGGCGTGACTCGTTTTAGCGAGCTCCCTTTCTTCCTTAAAACAATCAGACCTCTTCCCACAGCACTGAGTCATGACAATACCTCCTGCACTTCAGCAGGCCTCTGGGCTGGGGAGGAAGTTGAGGGTCGAGGTTACCTCAGGATTTGGGGAGACAAACAAAGAGCTGCTGAGACCTTCAGAGTTATTTTGAGCATTTCCATAGAAACCACAGAAAGCAGACAAAGCCTCGTTGTTACAGTTCCAATAGACCCCAAATGCACACACGTGGTAGTGGGTGGGGGAAAATTTCAACAATCCCTCAATTCTCTATCTACCCAAAGTTCCCAGAACACTTTAAAGATGGGCCCAGACCAAAGCCAGGCACAAACACGCGCACCTTGAACTTTGCAGACCCCAGCTGCCTGCTTTTTCTTGACGTGTTGCTCTTCACACTACTCACTAAAGCATTTGTCCTCCTCCCATCTGGTTTCCAGTGCCCATAGAACACAGATTAGTGCAGGTTTCACCTCTCAGCCAACAGTTGTCTCTGTTCATAGAATCCTAGGGCTGGAAGAGACCTCAGGAGGTCATCAAGTCCAGCCCCCTGCCCAAAGCAGGACCAATCCCAACTAAATCAACCCAGCCAGGGCTTTGTCAAGCTGAGACTTAAAAACCTTTAGGGACGGAGATTCCACCACCTCCCTGAGTAACCCATTCCAGTGCTTCACCACTCTCCTAGTGAAATCGTTTTTCCTAATATCCAACCTAGACCTCTCCCACTGTAATTTGAGACCATTGTTCCTTGTGCTGCCATCTGTCCAGCCTCTGTAATGAGGAAGTCAGTTAAATAAGAGAATCGCCGTTTAATTTCAGGGAAACACACCACCATCAGGGCTGACTTATCCATTAGGCACAGTGCCTAGGGCCCATGATACTTTTAGGGGCCCACGAAAATGTTTTAATTTCTTTTAAAATCAGAAGAAAAAAAATGAACTTTTAGGGTCGAAGAAAATGTTTTAATTTTTTTCTCACGTCAGAAAAAAAATGAAACTTTTAGGGCCCACGAAAATCTACTAAATTTTGCCTAAAACAGAAAAAAAAAATGCTGAAGTATTTAAAGTTATATAAAAAATAATTTCTAATATTTTTTTTTAAGGAGGAAGGGGCCCACGAAAGCAAAAGTGCCTAGGGCCCACGAAAGTCATAACGCGGCCCTGATTTGCATTTCTAGTGCATTGAGCATAAAGAAAGGTGAAAGAACCCTCACTAGCTAGAAGTACATTTCATTAGCAAGAGTAGCATCAGCACCATACATTTGTCCAGAGGGGAACTCCACCAATTAATATTTCTATCCATTCAGCATTAAGGGATGAGCATCCTGTGCCACCATGATGGCTCCCAAGTGCAACAAGACCAGACTGGCAGCGAGTATCATGAGCTCTTACTGTCGGCCACATTCCATCCTTTGCTCCTTCTTTTTGGGGCGGGGCAACATAATACAACCTGTTCTTCCCAGAGCGCCCCCTTGCACAACCCTGCCGTGCAGCAGCCAATCAGCTTCCGTTGCCCTAATATCCACTGCTCTGCCCAGCTTCCAACATGCCAACAGCTTCCAGGTTGTAGCGAATTAGCCGTGGCCAGGTCACGTACAGATCTACCGCTTAGGGGCACCCAAAGTCCAAAACAAGTACAAAAAATGAGGCTCTTTCCCCACCTCCACGAGCCCTGCTCCATCCTGCTCCAGCCAGACCCCTTCTCCATAGCCTGATTCCAGCCCCAGGTGTCACAAGGTGGGTTGACTGAGCATCCAATGGCCCAAAAATGCTCTCTTGCCTTTTGCAGGGCGTTTATGCTCCATCACAGGGAACACCGGGTTGACTCCCTGGAATCTGAGCTTTGTTATGGGTGATAGATAGATAGATAGATAGATAGATATTAGGGATGTCAATTGATGTGTATTAACGCCTGTGATTAACACAGGGAAGGTTTAACGCATTAATTTTTTTAACGCATTAATCACAGGCATTAATGCTGCAGTGCCCCTTTGAAGTGCCACTCTGGCATTTCAAAAGGGCAGCACATTAGGAGCCTGGGATCAGCTGGGCAACGTTTCTAAGGGGTCCGGCGCTTCAAAGGGGCAGCACAACGTGGAGCCAGGGATCAGCTGGGCACTGCAGCTGATCCCCAGCTCCTAATGTGCTGCCCCTTTGAGGCACTGGGGCGGTGCTTCATAGGGGCAGCATTGCACGGAGCCCAGTGTCAGCCCAACTCCAGCTGACCCCAGGTTCCCACGGTGCTGCCCGTTGGAAATGCCAGGACAGCGTTTCTGAGGGGCACCGAGGCACAGAGCTGGGGTCAGCTGGGTTTTTGCACAAAACGGAAGCAGCTCCACTGCTTCTTTTTGTGCAAAAACCCCTTGCGCAAAAAGAATCGGCAGAAAATATGCTGACATTGCGACTCATGCTAATGAGTCTCTCATTAGCATATTTTCTGCCGCAAAAACTTGCAGTGTAGACATAGCCTAAGGGGGGAGATGATAGAGGTCTGTAAAATCATGACTGGCATGGAAAAAGTGAATAAGGAAAAGTTATTTACTTGTTCCCATAATATAAGAACTAGGGGGTCACCAAATGAAATTAATAGGTAGCAGGTTTAAAACAAACAAAAGACAGTTTTTTTTCCATGCAGCACAGTCAACCTGTGGAACTCCTTGCCAGAGGGTGTTGTGAAGACCAGGACATTAACAAGGCTCAAAAAAGAACTAGATAAATTCATGGAGGTTAGGTCCATCAATGGCTATTAGACAGGATGGTTAGGAATGGTGTTCCTAGCCTCTGTTTGTCAGAGGGTGGAGATGGATGGCAGGAGAGAGATCGCTTGAACATTACCTGTTCCGTTCCCTCCCTCTGGGGCACCTGGCATTGGCCACTGTCAGCAGACAGGACACTGGGCTAGATGGACCTTTGGTCTGCCCAGTGTGGCCGTTCTTACGTTCTAGCATAGTGATAGCCACATTGATTGGGGAAGTGGGTCTAACACAAGGAGTGTTTTGGTCCCAGCAGGATAAGTTAAATGGAAGGTACCACTCCAGTTTGGGCCATAAAGAGGAGCTGCTCCTTGGGGCCTCCACCTGGCATGCTTGGAAGTAGGAGAGCGGGGACAGCAGAGCCAGCCCAGGAAGAAAAAAAAAGTCACAGTCTTGTCACTGTCAAACTGCTGTGTCTAGTTTGTCTGTGCAGTCTTCCCTTCCATTCAGTGCGGGCACTGGGGAGGGACAGAATTTGGACCCTGGGGTCAGATGCCCAGTCTCACCACCACATAGCTTGTAAAAACCAGCGGCTGGGCTTGTGGGTATGATGTGTTGATTAAACGCCAGGTTTTTTTCATTCAAAACATTGCTCTCTCCACCTCTCCTTCTCCACGCTCCCTTGCTTCCCAAGGTCACGCTAGTAAATCTTCTCCTCACTAACGTGAGGCAATTAACTCCATGCTGACTCCTGGTCACTCCTGCGTCAGAGGCACACACGTGAACAAGATGGAAAAGCTGCCAGTGCATGTTCCTTTTCGTCTTGATGCTGCATGAGGGTGAGTTCCCTGCAGAACAGGAAAGGGATGGCACGTTTGGCACTTTAGTATAAACCCTGACGTTTAATTTTTCTATCAAGTTGTGTTTCTGCAACACTGAGATAGAGCCCCTCGCAAACGCCGAAGAGAGAGTTGATAGATGCAGTTGGCTTAGAATGAAAGCATATGTCTACAAAACCAAAAAACCCTGCCGCAGCGAGTCTCAGAGCTCGGGTCAACTGACTTCGACTTTTAAAAAAACAACGAGGAGTCCTGTAGCCACCTCCGAGACTGACAAAAATATATAGATAGGATCACGAGCTTTTGTGGGCAAAACCCACTTCCTCAGATGAGTGGAGAAAAAAGAGAGAACCTCCAAATTTATAACAGAAAAAGAAGGAAGAGCGGGAGGGAGAAAAAACCGTCAACAGTAGCGCCAGTGGTAATGAGGCTAATTGAGTGGGATGTAAGTGTCCCATACTTAGCTTTTGATGTCATGTGGGTATGGAATATAACAGCCCATCTAGTTCACCTCTTTGTTCAAGCCATGAGAGATAGTGTCAAATCTGCACATAAAAGGCCAGTTCCACAGTTTCTCTCTGTAGCTGGTTCCTGAAATTCCTTTGTAGAAGAATGGCCACTTTTAAATCCATTCATGAGTGCCCGGGGCAGGTTGAAATGTGCATCTACAGGTTTCTGTGTGTTATCATTTCTGATATCCGACCTGAGTCTGTTTAACCTTTGTCATAGAGGCTCTCCAGTTTGGCCAATATATGTGGCAGAGAGGCATTAACTTGGACGTGTGAGGCTTATGCTGTGGGGCTGAAAATAGCAGTGTAGACTTTCAAGCCCAGGCTCTGAAACCCAGTGCATGGAGGGAGGAAGAGGGGTCTCCGAGCACAGGCTGCAGACCAAGTAGAAATGGCTACACCATGGGTGGCCAACCTATTACAGAAGAAGAGTCAAAATAGTGGTGGATACAGCGCAAAGAGCCGAGGGAAAGAAGTTGTTGAGCAGAGCAAAAACAAAACAGAAAAAACAAAAACCCGCTGCCCCTTTCAGAGCTGTGTGTGGCCCAAGAAGCTCCCGTTGGCCACAGCATCATATCTCGCTGCACCAAGCGGGAAGTTGTTGAGCAAAAAAAAAAAAACCCACTGTCCCTTTAAGAGCCACGAGTGGCCCACGCAGGCTTCCATCACCTGCA
The DNA here is from genome assembly GCA_032595735.1 of Pelochelys cantorii. Taxonomy (NCBI): domain Eukaryota; kingdom Metazoa; phylum Chordata; order Testudines; family Trionychidae; genus Pelochelys; species Pelochelys cantorii. Next base: position 7,556,099 of record CM064328.1, read on the forward strand.
GTGTCAGATTTTGCTGCACCAAGCAGCGCCCTGCCCAGACAAGGAAAAAAGGTCAGAGCAGGGGACCGTGAGAAGAGCCGCGGGTACGGGAGCCGCAATTTTTCCTTTGAAGAGCTGCATGCGGCTCGTGAGCTGCGGGTTGGCCACCCCTGGTCTACGCAGTTACCGTTAGCCCTGGAGTGTGAGCCTGAGTCAATGGAGACTCTGCCGTGGGTCTTTCTTTGCAGCATAGACATACTCTTTGTGCAGAGCCTCCTCACCTTGCTGCAGAGCAGGACTCTGGGAAGGGGTGAAAGGGAACCCGGTGCACCGATTTTGCATGCTTCACAGCACAGCTCCATGGGATCCAGGCCCATCGACAACGGGAGCAAAGGAGGCAGTTGCCCACAGGCCTGGTGATTCAAAGGGCCCTGCAGCTCTGAGGGCTCGGGGGTCACACCATGTTCCATGCAGCACAGAGAGGTAGCTTCCCCCAGCCCCGCCCCTTCTTCCCAAGGCCCGCCCCTTCCAAGAGCATGGAGCCGCCCCTCCCACCACTTTGCCCAGGGACTGACGCAGGCTGTCTGCTCCCCTAATGGGATCACTGACCCCCAACTTGTAGGCCAGCGTGCACTCTCTCACACTTTCTCTTCCTCCTTACTTTTCCAGAGGCCTGGTCTACACTACAGTGGAGGGTTGAAATAAGATACGCAACTCCAGCTACATTCATGAATCTGCCCTGTTTCAGTTGGACGCTTTACCGAATATCTCTTTGGTGTGTTAATAAATTCACCTTTGTAAAACTATGATCTGATGCCTGTGTCCTAGCAGGCAGGACTTGAGTTGTGTGTGCACATGCCAGAGACCAAAGGCTGCTATTAGGAACTCACAGTTTGTTTTCCAGCTCTCTTCAGAGGAAGGGTTATAGATTTTGGGGTTCCTCTACAGGAAGATATTCCCAAGTGCATCTTCCTTGGCTCTCCGGGGGGAGGGGTTGCATCTGGGTGATGGCAGTGAAACCCCCCAAGATCAGGAACTATGTGACCTCGGAGAGTTTTTTAAAACAGAAGTCTTTAGTGGCAGGCTGTTTTAAATTCTCTTGTGGGCCCCACCTTCTGCACTTGAAATGCCAGAGTGGGGAACAGCCTTTTACAGGTCCAGAAGTGACTGGAGCCCCGAGCTCTTTATCCTGCCTTCCCAAACCTGCTCCAGTTCCATCCAACTGCTCCTGGGGTGGAGGGACTAGAACCCACCTGCCAGCAAATGCTGGCTCCACTAAGCCATGCTGGGATCAATCCCAGCCTGCATGGCTTGGAGGAGCCACAACATGGAGCTGGCGCACACAGACTCTGGCACACACAGACTCTACTAGGCTCTGCTGCGTGAGGGGAATGTCGGGCGTGTCTTTCTCCTCAGTTGGGGGCCATGTCCGTCAGTGTTGATGTTGTTTTTTGTTTGTTTCTCACTTGTGTGTGGCCCCGATGGATTTTTCTGTGGGTCAGTGGCCCCCAACCCAAAAACAGTTCCCCACCCCTGACTTCAGGGCTACTGTTAGGTTTGACATTGTAATGTATATTCTTTGTGATGAGCTCTGCTGAGTTCTGTCTCAGCTCTGGGACGTTACAGCAAGGGCAGATACATCTGGGTCTTGTGTAAGAACATCAGAACGGCCATACCAGGTCAGACCAAAGGTCCACCTAGCCCAGTATCCTGCCTGCCGACAGTGGCCAATGCCAGGTGCTTCAGAGGGCATGAACAAAATATTCATCAAGTGATTCATCCCCTGCCACCCATTAGCAGCTTCTAGCAAACAGACGCTAAGGACACACAAAACATGGTGTTGCATCCCAGCACACAACCACTAACTGCCATTGCGGGATCTATCCTCCATGAACGTCTCTCCGTCTTATTGGAACCCTGATATCGTTTTGGCCTTCGCAACTTCCCCTAGCAAAGAGTTCCACAGACTGTGCAAAAATACTTTGGTTTGTTTTAAAGTTGCTGTCCATTAATTTCCTTAAACATCAGAGCGGCCAGACTGGGTCAGACCAAAGGTCCATCTAGCCCAGTATCCTGTCTGCAGACAGTGCCCCAGAGGGAGTGAACAGAATCACATGATCCCTCTTCTGTCATCTATTTCCAGCCTCTGACAATCAGAGGCTAGGGACACCATTCCTACCCAGCCTGGTTAACAGCCATTGATGGACCTAACCTCCATGAATTTATCCAGTTCTTTTTTGAACCCTGTTAAATTTCTGTTATTCACATTGAGTGACCCCTAGTTTGATTTTGTCCTTATTTGATTCCTTATTTGCATTTCCTTATTTGATTTTTTCACATCATTCCTGTTTTTATAGACCTACATCAAACCCCACCTTAGTCATCGCTTTTCCAAGCTGCTCTGGGTTGTGACCCCAACTCTGTGCCATCGCTGGAAGAGACCAGAGGGTCTTGCTCAGGGGGGTAGGGGCACCCCCAGAAGGCAGGCAGACGGGGGGCTCAATGGTATTTCAGCGGATGGAGTGACAGTCACAAGAGGAGCTCTGTGTCTGACCCCGTCACAGAAGGATCAAAGGGCGTATTGACTATAAACGCCTATTACAAGTTACAAGCCAGACGTCACGTGTACATGATTTCAAAATACACAGGCTAGAGCACTCACATTTTTTGCAATTGGGGCGACACATGGAGTTGAACAAAACTTGGCAGCTATGTTTGCGCTCGATTCTACTCGCTGTCCTTGCAGCACTCGGACTGCCACCTGGTGGTTTGAAAGGGGCATGATAAATAAGCAGTAAAGATGAAATCTTGGGTGGACAGTGCTATCTGGTGGTGTTACTGCAAAAGTACTTAGACCTTGAGAACACTTAAGAGGCTGTTGACATGAGATTGGTAAGGTTCGAAGGTGAAGTGGATAAGTCACCATCAGAGCTTTGCTTATTCTGCCTCATTCATTTAAAAAGAGCGCGACGAACTCTACAACCAGGAGTATCAGAGTGGCCTGGAGCCAGGTTGCCGGCTCAGGCTGCCATGTCCAGTGCCGTGTTTGGAAGGGCTCTTAGTCCGTGTCAAGGGTTTCTTGCTGCACTCCAGGTTCATTTTTAGAGTCACTGGGGATTTCAGGCTGTAGCTGGAAGTTCACATTTTCACATCCAAAGCTATGTAGGGGACAAAGACTCATAGAACACTAGAACTGGAAGGGACCTCGAGAGGTCATTGACTCCAGTCCGCTGCCCTCCCAGCAGGACCAAGCACCATCTAGACCATCCCTGACAGGTGTCAGTCTAACCTCTTCTTCAATATTTCCAGTGATGGAGATTTGACAACCCCCCTAGGCAATTTATTCCAGCATTTAACCACCCTGACAGGCAGGAAGTTTTTCCAGCCCACTTAATTAGCCTCATTAGCACGGGTCCCACAACTGGCAGGTATTATACTTCCGCTGTTATATAGATCTCTTGGCTTCTGTTATTGTTACTCCAATTCATCTGAGGAAGTGGGTTTTACCCACAAAAGCTCGTGATTCTATCTATTTTGTCCAGGGCAAGGGCATTGTGTATTTATCAGTCTCTGCACTATGGGGTCCTCCCCTCCCAGTGAACCCCCAATTCCCCTACACCCGCCTTGCCTCGGTGACCTCCTGCCAATCCTCATCTAGCCCCTTGCCTCAGGGGCAAACTGCAGTCTCAAATGGCCACTCATCATTGGCAAGGGGGTGTGGACCTGCTGCCTTTTCCTATCCTGGCTGTCTCCATGCAGCCCAGTACACTCCGGCCTTGCCTCAGGCCCTGCAGCCTGGGAGTGAGGCCAGGCCAGGGCTCCCCAGCTCTGCCTGCCTTTCCCCAGCACTGCTCAGTCTCAGGAAGTCCCCAGCTTCGCTGGCAGCCAGCCCCTCCTGCTCCCCAGCTAGGGCAAGAGCCTGTGTCCTTCAGTGCCTCCTGGAGCCCTTATTTCTACAGCCCACAGCTGGGCCCTAATGGGCATATCAGCCTCAGCTGTGGGCTCTGCACCCAGCCCTGGATTTTAGCCTTAAAGGGCCAGTGCAGGGCAGACACCCGGTCACAGGCTGTGTCTACACTGGTGTGATCTTGCGCCAAAACGGCCGCTCTTATGCAAAAACTTGCTGCCTGTCTACACTGGCCGTGTGTTCTTATGCAAGTAAACTGACGTTCTACTGTATAAAATCAGGGCTTCTTGCGCAAGAACTATGATGCTCCCGCTCAGGGATAAACCCTTTTGCACAACTGTTCTTGCCCAAGAGGCCAGTGTAGACAGGCAACATGAATTTCTTGCACAAAAAAGCCCAATGGTTAAAATGGGTATCAGAGCTTTCTTGAGCAAGAAAGCGTTTACACTGGCATGGATGCTCTTGCGCAAAAGCACATGCCAGTGTAGACGCTCTCTTCTGGAAGAGTTCTTGCGCAAGAAGCTGCCAGTGTAGACGTAGCCACAGTGTCATTTAAATGAACAGACGTGATGAAGTCAGAGGTGGATCGTGGTCCCTGTACAATCAGGACTGTGCTGGCTGGAGTTTGGGCGTGTCCTTTCATTTTGATCTTATGGCCTCCTGAGTGAAATTTCTAGGCTTCTTCCCTCTCTTTACTGGTGCCCTTTTTACTGCTTTCTCCTCCTCCTCTCAGAGACCCTGGGCTCCACTTCAGCAGGAACGGTCAGGAATGTAGTTCCAACACCTCTCTGGAGGCCCCAGCGGTTTGTGTAGCATCTGTGATTTCACGGGAAGCGTTACGCTCCTACACTTTCTGACTGTGAAAGAAAACCCTTGAAATGTGAAGCCAGTATAAATGAGTGCCTTGCTATCTCACTCACTCCCTGGCAGCTAGCTGCAAAAAAACAGCCCTGAGGGGTACAGATAGCCTCTGTGCATTATAAATACTGTTTACCGTTAATGGTGTCAAGTTATATGGACTCTGAAAACGTGCGCTGCTGATCCTTTTAAGCCAAAACATCACACTCAGCTGCTTAGCCAGGGTGGCTTTAAAAAACCTTTTATTCATCGGGTGACCTGGAACTATAAAAATAGCTACTGATAAAATTTGCAGATGATAACAATTGGCCCAATGGGGAGCAACACTGAGGAACGTCATACAGAGCAATCCAGATCCCTTGAGAAGCTGGGCCCATCCAGCAAGCAGGTGCTTTAATATAGCCAGATGCAAAGTTACATACACCTAGACAGAGCCCTGCAGCTATCTGCTTTATAGCCATGGGTAGCCACATCCACAGATGCGGTATCAGCAGCTCATTTTTGCAGATGCGGCTGCAGATACAAATTTTGCATGTAGAACTCTGCCAAAGCGTGGATATCCGCAGCTCATTTTTGCAGGTGCAGATACCAATTCTGAGCAGAGCTTTACCTGTAGGAACAAGAAATGCCAGCCGTACTTACAGATTGGGGGGTCTATATCCTGGAAACATGGGGGTGAGCAGCAGAGGATGGATCACTTGGTGATTGCCTGGTCTGCTCATTCCCTCTGCGGCACTTGGCATTGGCCACTGGCGGAAGACAGGATACTGAGCCAGATGGACCTTTGGTCTGAGTCACTCTGGACATTCTGATGGTCTTAAGCAGTGACTCAGATGGGTTTAGTGGTCAGGGTGGCCAACCAACTCAGCATGATCTAATGCACTGGCAAAGAGAGCTAATGCATAAACAGGGAAGTACGGAGATGATTTTACCTCCGTACACAGCATCAGGGAAGCCAACACTAGAAGACCGCGAACAGTCCAATGTCCACCTTTTTAAAAGGGTGTCAAAAAATGGGCCAGGGTGCAGGAGAACCAGAGAAAAGGATTCGAGGGGTGGGGAAAGAACTGTACAGTGAGAGACTTAAAGCGAGGGAGTTCTTTAGCTTATCAAACCAAGGGAGAAGTAACTTTGCAGGGGAAAGATACTGGGTAGTAGAGGGCTCTTTACTCTCGCGGGGAAAGACATAACAAGAGCCAGTGGCTAGAAGCTGAAGGCAGACAGCTGCAGGTTAGAAATCAGGCACAAGGCTGTTGGAATTGGTTGTATGTTTGGTCAGTGAGTTCAGAGTTTATGAGATGCTTATACAAGAGCACTCATGAGCACAGGCTGGCTTCCTCCTTCCTCCCAGGGGGCTCAATCCCCACTCAGACCCAGCCCCCGCCGCATGTCCCACCGTTTCCTACCCTTGTTCTGTCCCAGCCTCTGTCTCCTTTCCACGCGCCTCCTACCCTCTTCACCTCCCTCCCCGGAGCACACCTCATCCTCGCTCCTCCCCTCCCCCAGCTCCTCCTGCATGCTGCACAATAGCTGATCGTGGCGGGCAGGAGGAAAAGGAGTTGATTGACAGGACTGCTGGTGGGCAGAAAGCATGGGGGAGAGGAGGCTGTTGGCACATGCTCAGCACCTGCTAACTTTTTATCTGTGGGGTGCTCCAGCCCTGCCCTCTTCTCCATCTCTGATCCACCCGGCAACAAGCGTGGCTTACTTCTTCATCAAACCCATGAACCTGGGTTACACTTAGATGGTAAAAAAAACATGCTCTTGTGTCTTATCCTGTAACCAGCCTCCATTTTGTTAGCAGGCCATTAAGAGGTTGCCCTTTTGGAGGGCAGGTTAGAAATGAATTTGCTCCAAAATTTTGATCCAACCCAGGGATCTCCTATCTCCATCGAGGTGGCTGTTCACTGATGGCAGGGCGGGGGTGGATCATGGGCCGGGAGAGGGTTGCCCTAGGCCCACACCCCACCAGGAGGTAGAATGCTAGAGCTGGAAGAGACCTCAGGAGGTCATCAAGTCCAGCCCCCTGCCCAAGGCAGGACCAATCCCAACTAAATCAACCCGGCCAAGACTTAAAAAGCCGGAGGGTAGTTTAATCCCTCTGGTGACCCCATTGTGGGAGGTAGACTGAAGAAACACTGCCATCGACTTCCCTTACTCCTCACGACCCCATGGAAGTACCAAGGTCGATGGGGTGCCATCAGTGTTCGATTTAGTGGGTCCTTCCTAGACTCGCTAAATCAAACCCCAGAAGATCAGTCTCCAGAGTGTTAATAGATAAGGCCTAAGTATCAGCCTGCTGACCCCAATCAGACCATGCACCAGGTTGCATTTCAGAAGACAGGTATCTTTCTGAAAGACACAGAGTTCTGATACTAGTAAGCTTCAGGAAAAACTGGAGGATTCTGTTTTCCTTTATATTGCAGCTTTTTGGAATGACATAACTTGACATCTGAATCTGCAGTTGCAAGGCACAGGCCGGATTGTGTCCGACCTCCTTGCTTGCCTGGATGGTTTCCAAAGCAAGCAAGCTCTCAAGAGACACTCATTGGATTTGGATTTCTCCCTCTTCACCATAGTTGCTGCATTTGCATGAGGGAGTCAGATTAGCAGACACGCCATTGACACTGAAGAACTGCAACTCAATTCCAAGCAACTATTTTAAGAATTTTGAAAGTTTTCAAGCTCACCTGATCTTTTGTAATGATCCACTAGCTGCTGTTGTCCGTGAGCAGCAAGTTCTGGTTCCCAGCAGCTGCTGAAGGTATGTTCTAGTTTGGGAGCACCTACTTTGGTGAAAGTCATTTTCCTACCCTGAATCATTTGCAGACAAAGGAACCGACAGATCAGACACTCCTCCATATTACACAGGTTGAATGCACTAAAATGGATATCGATGTAGGCTTCTTTCAGCACACGCAGGCTCACGCTTAAGTCTCACTGACTGACAAGGTACTGTCACAATGGCAGACAACCGAGAAAATAACATTAAGAGGGTTTTTATTTTTAATTATTAACCCCCCTGCGCACTGAAAAAAGGAGACATGAAAAACTTGTTTACACTTGTTTGCTTTACAGGTTGTGCTATGCAGGGCTATTATGTTTAAAAACACAGTTTTACATGTTAACACTGTTCATTTTGCGTTAACATGCTGTATTGTAGCAAACGTGTGTGCTTTGCAATATGTAGCCTCTTAAAAGAGAAAATAAGCTCTTACATAGGAATGTAAGAGTGCAACTTTTTACACCATTAACCGATAACCCTGGGCTTATCGGTTACCATGAATGGATAGATGCAGGCTCCCATGGTTAGCCAGTAAGTTTGGGCTTATCGGTTACCTTGAACAGTTAGATGCAGGCTCCCATCCTGCTCCTGGGGAGCTGGCAGCTGTCGCTCTATCAGAAGCAGCAGCGTGGGGCAGCAGCCGGCTCCCTGGGAGTGGGGCGGGAGCTGGTACACACTGGGAACCAGCTTAAAAGGCAGCTCCTGGCGCGCACCAGCTCCCAGGAGCTGGCTGCCACCCTGCAGTGCAGGTGCGTGTAACCGCTGAAATTTACACGGTTACCCAGTTACCCGCATTTTAACATCCCTAGTAGGGAGAACCAGGTTTTAGTGCATTTGGTGGACCCCACTACTACCTTCAAGTTGCCCATCTCTAGTTTAAGGGCCTCTTGCTTTGCTTTTGCCTACTTCCTGCACTCAGATTCACGTGAAGTCCATTACCCTCAGTGTCCCCAGAGAAGGGATTTTGTGGGGTTGGGGGAGGAGGAGTATGCTGCAGAGAGGGCACAGTGATTCCATGTCCCCTATCACCTCTCTTCACATGCAGAAGAGAAAAATAGGAGCCCTTCCTCCCCCCACCCACAATTTTATGATCCACCTATAAAAGACAGGGGCAGACAGGGATGAAAGAGACCAATTACAGATGGGTTCATCATCACGAATGGTATAACCGTAGGGCCCAGCAGACTCCGATCAGGTACAAGCTCTGTTGTGCTAAGAGCTGTATAACGTAAAGACGATCCCTGCCACTCAATTCTACCTGCCTCGGTGCCCCCACTGTCGGATCAGCTTCCCAGGATAGGCAATGTGGACGAGAAATAAAAATGGGGAATTAGCCAGACTGAATCCTCCCATCCTGGCTGAGCTGTTCATTCATTGTAGGATTTTGAGAAATGCTACTTGACCTTTCGTGATTCCCTTCAAGCCAGCTGGCAAATCAGGCTAGCAAGCAGAACCAGAGCAAAAACTAGACAGCAGATCCCAAGGTTTGTTTACAATGGGGGGGGGGGAAAGGAGGGGAGGATGGGACCTAAGGCCCTGGGGCTGGATGTGGCCCTCAGCTTGCCTGGCTCCGGCCCTGAAGCTCAGGGCTCCCCCCCTCAGCACTCCACTACCCCGCCATCCTCCCCATGGGGCTGGAACACAAAATCTACTAGGTTGCCCCCCCCCCCCCCCCCAGAATCTGGTGTGGGAGGGGAATGTGGGTAGTGTCTTTCTCCTTCTCAAAAGCAACGAGGAGTCCTGGGGCACCTTATAGACTAACAGATTTATTGGAGCATGAGCTTTCGTGGGCAAAGACCCTGACAGAATTGACCTCGTTATCTTTAGCCTTACTTTTGATTGGTACTCTTTTCTTATGCCTGTATATTTATACCTGCCTCTGGAATATCCACGACATGCATCTGACAAAGTGGGTCTTTGCCCACGAAAGCTCATGCTCCAACAAATCTGTTCGTCTATAAGGTGCCATAGGACTCCTCGTTGCTTTTGCAGATTCAGACTAACACGGCTCCCCCTCTGATACTTTCTCCTTCTCAGTCAGGTGTCACATCCGTGAGGATTTTTTTTTTTTCCCTTTTCTTGCTTCTCACTTGTGTGCAGCTCCTGACTCGTTTTTCTGCGGGTCAGCAGCTCCTGACCCAAACATGGTTGCCCCCACCCCTGGTTTACAACGTAAAAATTTCAGCCAGATCTAAATTCGTCCTAAGTTGCCTTGAAACTGTATGTAGCTGCCATTCTAGTCTCTTGCCTTCCTTGAAAGCAAAGTTGATACAATGTATAAAGAACAAGACATTTTTAGCCAAGCAAAAGTGGTCTCCGGTTGGAGTACACAATGCTGGAAAAAGCATTCCCTTCTGTGCTTTAGGACATCAGCCTCAGGCCAAAGGATGAAACAGGTCATAGCTACCAAGGTCAAATACACAGTGTTCTCCTGCTTTACCTGTCCTTACACACAGGGAAGGAAAAAAAGGACACAGTCTGATATCAGGCAACTTTTCATTTTATTTCTTATAAAATATATTTTATATTGCTGCTGTAAAAATTACATTTCACATTTTTATTTTTATTACAATAAAAATAATACTTGGAAGACAGCTGAAAAAAAGCTCCAAATGAGAGAGAAATCATGGCTACGGCATATCCCCGTCAAGCTGAATAGCATGCCAGAAAGCAGCTATCGGCAACAAATATCCCATCCTTTCCACACTTCCTCATATCCCATAACTCCACAGAGAACCCAATTACCCTAGCTTTGTGTAGCTACATGAAGACTTTCCATTATTTTAATCCAATGAGGGTGCAGAATGACTGGGAGGGTGGGGGGACAGCAGATGCTGAAAGTCACAAAACAGAATTATTTTGCTTCTTTTGGGGGTCCGATCTCCCATCAACAATGAAGGGCCAAAGAGAACACACTCTGTTAACGCCTAGCAGAAAGGTTCCTATGTACATGTACAAAAAGACAGTTTGATCAAGAGGTGCATATGGGAGAGATTTCTTAGCTGAAATCACAGGTCAGGTCTACCTAGTGTTTGAAGGTTGAGGGGGACTTGCTTCAGACTAGAAAGACTTTAAAGTGTGGAGTCTATGCAAGAGCGACAGGAGGAGAAGTAGAGTCTACCGAGTCTGGTTTGGAGCAAGTTAGAAAGTTAGTCTGAGAAAAGTGAAGAAAAAATAAGAAAAACGTTTAAAAATCTTGCCGTCATTTCTGCCAACAAATAAAAAAAAGTGTAAAAAATAAAATTAAAAAAAAAACCCGCACCAGCTATTCCAACAAAAAATTACCCACATAAGAAACAGCCACATTGTTAAAGTCCCTTTCCTCCAGTTAAATCTGTACCGCAAAAAGTTCTCAAAATAGAGTTTAAAAATCTCTCATCCCCTTTCAAATCCTTTAAAAACACAGATACAAAATGTTCCTATGTACGATCTTTTTATTATTATTTACTAAGTGCTCTTCATTTTGGAATCAAGCGTTGAAAGATGGCTCCGGGCATAACCAAAGGTGCTGCAAGATAAGGGGGGAAGCCCATGGATGGTATTGTGTGTGTGCTAGTGTGTAATTCTTCTCTCCTGCCTCCCTTCCTTCCATCCCACACCTACCTGCGATACCTTGGCAATAGCAGAGAAATTCGACATTCCTCTCTGGCCGAAGCATTTGTGCAGCTTAGCGAGGCTACACTGCATATCACATGCTTTTTCTACACATGACTGTTTATTCCAAAATCATTTACACTTAAAAAAAAAAATCACATTTAACAGAAGCAAAATGTTATTTTTTTTCAAAACCCAATCTTCTGCCAGAAAAAAAAATCCTTGAAATAGATGTATATTTATTGAAAACACATACAAAGGTTTGGGTTGAGAACTCTGGGTTGTTCACTGCTACAGTGCCAGTTATGGAGGGGTAAGCCTTAAAGAGGCTTAGAGGGTTGGTTTCATCAGCACCCACGAGTTTGGAAGTTTATTTGAATTTCCTGAGTGACCCAGATTGATCTTGCAGAGTCCGTAACAAGAGAAGGGCCCAAAGAGTCACAGAAAAAACAAGGGAAGGGTGGTCAGGGTGAGTTTGTCCTATTCCTCCAGCCACAGGGCTGGAGAGAGAGAAGACTACAATCAGAAAGCGGCTGAACTGGCTTTATTTGGAGTCTGCAAGTTTGTGCTAGAAAGGTCATAAAATAGGCTAATAAGATTTCTGCATCTGCCAACTTCCTGAGAGACATGATGGTCCACTGATTAGAGTGTTGTGTTGTCACTCAAAAGACTTGGGGGGGTTCAACTCCTTGCTCATCACAAACCCTCCCATGAATTAGGTGCTTCTGGAAATCCAGTAGGCGCCTATCTGGATCTTTAGCCATCTGGCCCTTCATGGAACCCTAGGACTGAAAGAGACTTCAAGAGATCCTCAAGTCCAGACCCCTGCACTCATGGCAGGACCATGTCTTGCTGAATCAGATGGATATAGAGGCCTAACTTCCAGTGAAATCATTGGGAATTAGATGGAGGTAACTGGGCTTTTACGGGGGAGCTGGTCTGTGCCCGGTCTAACTGCCCTGGGCTGGGGCTGATCTGAGAAGTACAATGAAGGTTTTAATTAACAGCTGGAGAAGTTGAGTGACCCTACTGGCTACCGCTTGGAGAGGGCGTGGTCAGGCAGGGCGGAGAGGGTGAAGATGCTGAAGAAGGATCCAAAGTTATTATGAAGTCATTATTAAAAATGCTGCATCGTACATGCTCCTCCAGCTATGGGCATCCCTTATGGACTAGCGGGGCGGTACCACATCCTCTTCGACCAGAGTCAACAGCAGGTCTTTACAAGTGCACAGGACTCTAATAGGAGATGACCCTTTGGAAGTGGTTGGGGGGGGGGGGCTACACAGCAAAGTTATTTCAGAATAACAGCCGTTATTCCAAAATAACTATGCGAGCGTCTACACAGCCATTCCGTTATTTTGAAATAATTTTGAAATAACGGACGGCTTATTCCGACTTCCATAAACCTCATTCTACGAAGAACACCACCTATTCCGAAATAGCTATTTTGAAATAAGGTGTGTGTAGACACTCCACTTCTGCTATTTCAAAACAGTCCCTCACCAGGGCCATTCTAAGTTATTCCTCCTGGGACTCTAAATCAAGATAGCATGTCTACATTAGGGAAGCCTGCCTTGGACTAATTTTGAGGCTTCCCTGCAGTGTAGACATGCTATTTCAAAATAAGGTATTTTGGAACAACTATTCCGGAATAGCTTATTCTGAAACAACTGTGCAGTGTAGACGTATCCTGGGTGAGCTTAGGCCAGGGGGCAGAAATAAACCCAAACAATTACACCCTACCTCACCGAAGGGAGGGGAAGTAGAAAGTGGAAAGTTACCAAGCAGAACAAAGACACCTGAGTGTTAATGCTAGTCTTTAAAAAACAGAGGTTAGATGGGTCAGGAGAAGACAGCGAGAGAGAGGCAGGAAGTCTGGGAAGAAAGAAGGAATGAGCCAAGGTAAAAGTACCAATAGCTAGGCAGAGAAGAAGACCTTGTGTTTCAAAACCCAAGCCGCCATGGCAGGAGGACTTAGTTGGCCCCAGAGGCCCTGACCCAAGACCAAAGAGTGCCCCTAGTGAGGAAACTGAGGTAGGAAAAGGGGCGTAGGTTTTTATTGTTTTTAGATGGATCTGTGTATTTGTTGTATAATGCAGGAAAGCAAAACAGCGTTCTAGAACTCTGAACAAAGTGCCTATTATAGGCCACAACTACAACAGAGATGGTCAAGCCCAGTGAGCTCACACGTTTGGGGGTGTTGGGGGAGAAGGGGTGATTATGGGGGGCGGGGGATCTGTGATGTCTCAGCAGTGGTTCCAGGTGCTGGGGAGTGGCTGGTGAGGTCCCAGCTCTCCAGAGGGAGTTCTAGATAGAGGGCTTGCACTCCAAGAGTGGGCATGGGGATCTCAACATTGGACTAGTGCCTGGACTCTGGTCAGACACTGGTGGCAAAGGTGGGAATTCCCCCTCACAGCATCTGGTGAGGGGATCGGATGCATGACAAGGAAAAGCAGAATAAGCAGCAAGAGCCACAATTAACTAGAGCTGTGGGTGCCTCGGGACTTGAGGAAAACTACCAGGCCCATGTCCTGACCACAGGCCAGAGGACTAAAGGGATCTGAAATCTCCAACCCATAAGGCTGGGAGTGAGTTGCGGTTACTGTTCTGCTTGCTGTCACTCAGTGAAGAGACTGGAACGGAAAAGCCAAGTGGGGCAGAAGATTTCTTGGTCCACAATGTGTGTTTTAATACTGATGAAGAGCATTAAGGACACTGACAGCCCCAAAGGGGTGGGACTCTAGAAGGAGGTAGCCCGAGGGCCACTATGAGAGAGAGATGACTCCATCACAAGAGGGCACTGCAGGTCAGCAAGCACCGACAATGCCACCAGGTCGTGCGTTGGGATGGCGAGCCCCGGTCACAGGCCTCTAACGTGTTTAGAAACCTGGCTCTCTGGGTCTCAGTTCCTTGCCTATAAAATGGGAACGCTAACACTATCCTACCTCGCAGTAATGAGGGATGAATACCAGAGCCAGGGATAAGAGAAGAGGCATTTCTCCGCTCCCGGAACTGAAAGACAACTAATAAAATCAGAATCTTCGCTTTCTACCCTCATAAAAGACATTGATTTGCATTCCAGGGTCTCGTCAGTTTTCCTTGATACTTCCATAACTCATGTGCAGAAAGCACCGTAGGCCTTGCATGCAAGTATGCAGGGTCCCACATCAAGCGTTCAAACTGGGAGGCAAGAGGTTTCCTATCGTACTGTGGAGAGGACTCCGGGGGCAGCCTTAAAGAGAAACTGCAGCGTAACCCAACAGACAACTTAACCACTGTATTTCTCACGTGAGTCGTCCCATGCAGTGGGGAGGTCTCCTGGAAGTACCCGTACAAGCACTGGAAGAGTAGCCCCCCCCCAGTGCCTGAAATGCAATAAAGAGAAATGTATTAATAAAGACGAAGGTGCACTGCCAGGTTAGGACTCCACCGATTCAAGTCAAATAAAAACGCCTGGAAATTAGACCATTTTGAAGGTCTGTGGAGTTTTAAAATTGTTTTGAATGAATACAACACTTGGTTAAACCAACCATTAAATCTACCGAAACATCTAAAAGTAAACAGAACCTACTTTAGAGTAGGGATGTAAAGGGTTAACCTGGTAAGTGGTTAACTGGTGGCCCGGCCGGGCTGGAGTGTCCCCTGCCCATGGCATGGGAGGCCCGGCTGGAGCAGCTCTCACCCGTGGCACGGTGCAACGGGCCCGGTCAGAAAAGGCCGCAGTGTGGCAGGCCCGGTTGGGCTAGAGCAGCCCCCAGCCCGCATTGTGGGGGGCAACTCCAGCCTGACCAGGAGGAGACTTTCTAGCCCACGCTGTGCAGAAGGAGACTTTCTAGCCCAGCCAGGCCCTTCACCCATGGGATTCCCAGTTAACCAGCTAACATTTAACCAGTTAACTTTTCAGAACTTGTTAAATTTAAAACGGCCCGATTTTCAACTTTTTTTCTGTCAGGGTTCAAGTAGCATTCCGGCTGCTGGGAAGCACATGTCTTCGGCATGAAAATGGCAGCCCTCGCTGATTATCATCAACCCCTTTCTCAGAATGGTACTTTTGAGGCAGAGAAACCACTATGCCGGAAACCTCTTTTTGACACGTCATTCCTACATTTAGTAAAAGAGAAAGCCCCACAGAGGTGGAGCAATACCTGTTGTAACAAATCACTGCAGTTTTCCTTTAAGGTCTGCTTCCATAATCCACATCTCTCACAGGAGACTAAGTGGATCTCAAACTGTCAGAGCTCTCTAGGGGAGCCGGCAGAGTCAAAATCACAGAAGAGGGGCTGAAGTGTTAGAGGGGGCCTCTTATGAACTCCCCCTTTCCGACAGGGTCTGTCATCTGAATGAATCCCGCTGTCGTCACAGGGCTTTGCATCAGAGCCACACGGACCCAGCTAGAGAACCTGACCCAACAGAATCAAACCCAGCTGATCCCATTTCTACTGGAGAACCAGTAGATCGGGTTAAAAAAAACCAAACACATAGGGAGACACGTTCACTTTGTCCCTGCTTCTCACAGGCCAATTTGGCATCCACCAGTTTAACAGTGAGCAGAAGACTGGGTTCTAAAACAATACACTGTATATATGTACAAAATTATTTAAAAAACCCCGAACAAGCACCCAGATATATAACCCCCTTTGACTGCACCGCCCGCCCCTTTAACAACCAGGCTCGCGTGGATCCGGGAGGAAATAACACCCTCCTGGCCACATGAAATGGTGTTTACAAAGAAAGTGTAGTCAGTTGTATGGTCCTTAAAAATACACCAGGCTTGTTTCTGCCACAGCCACCCCACCTGCCTGTGACTTGAGGAGCCGTTTACAGCCTGTGATTATCAAAAACGCAGCATCAAGTCCAACAACCCCCTTTCCGCCCACTCCCATTAGGACAACACCCCCCCCCAAACTCTGACGGGAGCCGAGTTACGCAAACATGGACCCAGTGGCTTGTGTATAGCTGCCATTTTGTGCTGACAAACAAACCAGACTTCACAGCACCAGGCTTCTCTGCACAAGAGAGTGTGCACACTTGAATGGCTTTAGTGACAGGCACCCCGTGAACAGCAGCCCTGGCTCCTTAGCAACAGCGCCAGGGCACTTTGGCAACACCCACTGAGCTCAACTGCATCAAAATGGCTCCCTCTGGGGAGAGCGTCCCAGCCAACCCTCCCTGCTCCTGTCGCCCACAGCGCCGGGTTCAACGCCAACTCCCCAAGACACAGAACGGGGATGTGTTCAAACTAAACTCTTGGCCTTTGCGCTCCTAAGCACCCAGGGAGGTGGACGGAGACACTGATCACTAGGGTCCTGTCCCTGCAGGGACATGCTTCCACAGGACAGGACAGCTCACTGCCCCAAGGGGCGCATGCTGCTGTTCCTCACAGCAGCCACAATGGGTGTGCTGGTATGGCGGCTGGACTACACTTGCTGCCAACTGGCTTTTCACCCCTCAGACAGTAGACTGGACACTTCCTACAGGTGGCTGGTCAGTCCGGAGAGCAAAGACCAAAACTCATAAAAACTGGACCTGCTAGTTGCATATTAAATGGTGCACGACTCCAAAATCAGAGGGGCCTCTAGAACCTGTGAGCTTTCCCTCCGGCTCTCCCTGCCGTTCCAGAAAGACTCCTCCTGGAGCTGGATTCTTCTCTTATGTACACACCTGTGCGAGTCAGGAGTAACTCCACTAAAGTTACAGCTGTGTCAGTGAGCCTCGGGCAAACAGGGACAAATTCTACCCTCAGAGGAAAGTAAGCTGTACACAGTGACCCGCCATCAAACCAGAAACATCCAAATCGTGTAAAGAGAATATGAATTTAAAAAATGAAAGCCAGAAAGCTGGGTTCAGACCATCTTTCACAATTTGGGATTTCTGATCATACCCGATTCAGCAAACGACATAAGCACATTTGTCTGTAAGCATCCACATAATCCCAACTCATTCAGCATGGACTTTACTCCCAGAAAAATGTAAATGCATACTGAAGGACTTTGTTGAATCAGGGCCTAAATGTGTGTTTTCCATCCTTCCTTTCCCTCCTGAGTTAACAATATTGATCCTGCCAACTTGGCAGCAAGCTACATAGGTCTCAAAATAAAACCCTTTATTCCCTCCAGTTTAAAAAGACACTGTTAAGCCCAACATTTAAGAAATAAATTGTTTTGACAAATCTAAGAAACACAAAAATTAAATTTTATTTGAAAAATTTTTTTTTCAATTAAGATAAAAATCTGTATGTAGATATAGAATATTTAAAATCTCAACCTTGCTGATGCAGTTGCATCGAAACACATGAAAACCAGGAAGCCAAATTTCCCAGAGACATAACAGTCCAGCATTCCTGTCAAAGCAGAGAAGTGTAAAAAATAAAACACAGCATCAAGCAAAAAGGAAAGAACATTACATTCCTCCCATTCCAATAATTTAAGGTGTTACTATCACACCTGAACATAATTTTCCTTTTTTAAACGATGATTTTTATTCTAACAGTGTCCCTTTAAACAACACCAGACTTTGAGCTTTCTAGCCAGTCAAGTAACATACAGAGCTGATCCTCACTTTCTTATCCCATCTACTGACCTGAAAGTTCAGTAGACTTTACTGTCGAGCTCAGAGATCAGTAAAAAGTTCTTTGGTCCCTGGACCGCCAAACGACAAGTCTCTTGTGAACACCACACAACCAGCTTGCTTCCTTTCCCTCCCTATTTTGACTATAAAATGGGAAGTTTTTTTTTAAAAAAACCCACATTTGTAAAAAAACCCACAGAAAGCATAAAAAATGAGTAAATCCGGCAGACATCCGATATACAGAACTTGGAATTTACACGCAGCTCTTGAGATCTCTGCTGAAGCCACAAGAGACACCTCCAAGTTTGCTGTGCCCTGGTTGCAACAATGACCAACTTTGGGTGCTCTCGGCTGAGAGAGAGAGATTCAATGCTCCTGAAACGTTCATGGGCTCAGTCCAGGAATCGCTGGCAGGCCTTTTTCCACCGGCAGGCCGTGCACCACTGGTCTCGGTGCTCAATTCCATACACTTTACGGCATTTCTTGGCTTCGCCACGGACCTTTCTGCAGAGTAACAAAAGCCGGAGATGGTGACATGGCTATTAAAGCATTTCAGAGCTCGGGGGAGAAAGGAGCGTGTGCAACGCAAGGCAAGGCTGAGCTGAATCTGAAGAGGAAGCCCCAGTGTGAACAGAGCCATGAGACATGCACAGTCGAGAGCAACCCTGCAACAGCAGAGGGATGGGCTGTCTTATCTCTTTCCTATGTGGCAGCTTCTAGGGTTCTGAGGGCTCGTCTGCACTTGAAATGTTACAGCAGCACTGCTGCAGCTAGGTCGCTCTAGCCCTTCTGTATAGACAATGCATATACACCCAAGAGGCGGTAGCTAGGCTGACACAAGCATTTGTCTGTTCATGTAGCCCTGCTACACCAGAGAACTACGTTCACTTAACCATGTCCCTCAAGGGGAAGGATTTTTCACACCCCTGAGTGCCATAGCTGGGTTGAACTAACTTTCTGGTGTAGACCACACCTAAGCCAAAGGGCTGATCCCCGTCCTGAGGAAGCCCAAGGAAAGCGGAAATTTAAACTAACAGGGTTTCTTTCCTTAGTTCTGCATGGTTTTCCATCAACAACCAGTGACACCGATCACCTCTAGAGAACTCCCCTTAGAATTCTCATACAGAAGAAGGCTGGTCTTATTGTTAAGGTACTAGACTGGGATTCAGGAGATGGAGAGTCAATTCCCAGCTCTGCCAGACTTAGGCCTGACCTGTGTTATGAATTCCCCATTTGTAAAATGGGGATGAACACCACTTCCTTTCTCCCACACTTTACTTCTCTTGATTTAAATTCATTAGGTCTTTGGGGTGGGGACTGTCTCTTATTATGTACATTATGCACAGTGCCTATGCATAATAGGGGGTCTTAGCTGATCTTAGTTGGGGCAAATCATTCAAATACATAATTCTACCAGCTTTCTTCCTGAAGAGTCACAAAGAAGCAGGCAAACTAGATGCAGAGTTCAGTCATCTACCAGTGAAATGCAGCCCCCTCTGGGGTGGAATGTGCCAGCTACTCTGTACTTTACACAAGAGTTTTTAGGAGCGAAAATGAAGCCTAGTTTCCCCAGTTATTAAGTATTTAGGCAAAGCTAGGAAATCCAGAGAGCAAAGAGGAAGACGCTGCCCAGCGTACAACTGGTCGTTGGATTAAAGGGACACCCTGGAACAGACATGGGCCTGACAGAAATAAGCAGGAAGGGAAGGTCTAATGGCCTCACCTGAAGGCTAGTCTCTGGAAATCTGAGAGCCAAGGTAGGCTAGAGCTAAGGCCTGTTATTATTTATAGCTGACCGGCCATTGCTGGGACTGGCACCAAGAATGTCATTTTCCTTTTCTTGAAACAGGAATAAGATGGAAGGGGGCAGAGAAAAGCAACTGACCCCTGACGGTTGAGGCATGTAATAGGGCTAGGCCCTAAGGCCAAAAGGGCCATAGAGAAATCCTCCAGGCGGCTAGAGTGGTTTTGGAGAAACCAGCCAATCGGGGCCAGGAAGGCCTATAAAAAAGTAGCTGCAGGACTCAAGGCAGCTCAATTACAGCCCAGACCTGGAAGGGAGAAGGTCAGGAGTGGCTGGCTGGCAGAACCAGGCACAGCTCCCAGTGGAAAACGATTGAGAATGAGGAACTGAGGTAAAGCCCTGAGTGAGAAACTGTTCCCAGGAGGAGAGGCCCTAGAGCTGGGGTGGGGAACTGCCTAGAGGCACCACCCGCTCCTGAGTGAGAAAAGAGATGCTAACAGAGGGCACTGGGACGGGCCCGTTAGGCCTGTACCCCAGAAGGGGTCTGTGGTTTCACACAAGGCTGTGTGACTCGGCCGGAAGGCCGTGTAGTTGAAAAGGCTGACGACTGAGGGAAGTGCAGGCACGTGCACTTGGCCAAACGGGGGTGAGTGCCTCCCTGTTACAGGGCCATTGAGCATCAGGAGCCTCTTGGGATGGGGACGGGAGCCACCATCGCTATGGCAGGAGATTCTCAGAGGGTTTTTGAAGTGTGGAAGGGCCTTTGCTGAGGAAGGCCCCCAGGGTAACCCTGGACTAGGCAGGAATGCATCTGGTCTCCTGAATGTGTGACATCTTCCTGGGGTTGTGGGGCTTTTGCAGGAACACAGAGTAATCCCCCTGCAAGGCACTACCTTACCCAGGGGACCGTGAGTTTCAACCTCCTGTCCCTCGCAGCATTACGCAGATATGATAGCGACGGCCTATCCCCATAGTGGGCATGTCTGGGCTAGGCTGTTCATGTCTCATGCGAGTCTAAAGAGGTTGGGATGAAGGGACCTGTTTGGGCAGAAAGTCCCAGCAGGGAGGCTATGCAGACTGATGCTTTAACCAATAGAAAAGAGCCACAGGACAAGAGTATAAGCCTCTAAAACATCCCCATCCACATCTCACACAGCCCCAGAGCACTGACAGTGCCCAAAAGCCTACTGGGCACCTCAGAGGAACATCTCCAAAGACAAGGTGCTGGTGCCGATGTCCACTCCCGCCAAGGGCATTACACAGGGGGAAGAAGGTCGGCAATTAGATCGGGCACCGGCAGATCTGGTTTCACTACGCATCAGTCTTATTTTAATTCACTTGTAAACCAGGGTGCTCCAGGGAGTTCAAAGGGAGGCTGCTGAGCCAGGGGTGGTGGTGTGGATAACACAGCCTGGCAGGGCATTCCACACAGGGGCAGCATGGGAAATACAAGGCTGTCCTCCTACGCAGGGTGGAAGAGACAGGAGGGAATCTGGTAGGAGACCAGGCCAGAGATCAGGGCCACGCAGAACTGAGTCTGACTGATGACGAGCAGCGGGGGGGAACTGGACTTAGTCTGCACAAGAGAAGAGCGAGGGGGGATTTGAGAGCAGCCTTCAACTACGTGAAGGGAGGTTCCAAAGAGGATGGAGCAAGGCTGTTCTCAGTGGTGACGGATGGCAGAACAAGGAACAATGGTCTCAAGTTACAGTGTGGGGGAGATGTCGATTGGATACTAAGAGAAACTATTTCACCAGGAGGGTGATGAAGCACTGGAAGGGGTTCCCTAGGGAGGTGGTGGAATCTCCATCCCTAGAGGTTTTTAAGTCCCGGCTTGACAAAGCCCTGGCTGGGATGATTTAGTTGGGGTTGGTCCTGCTCTGAGCAGGGGGTTGGACTCGATGACTTCTTGAGTCATGACCTCCTAATCTTCTTTGATTCTGAGTCAATAATAATTGGACAGCAATATGATATCTGGGGCTGTCAAAGGACTCTGAGGGTGTTGTTTGTATTTCTGCCGCTACTCAGGGAGCACTGTGCTAGGCACCATACAAACAGAGAGTAAAGAGACGTGTGCAGCCCCAAAGAGCTCAGCCTCACAATGTTCCTGGGAAAATAGTATTATTCTCATTCTGTATGTGGGGAAACTGAGGCACAGAGAGGTTGTGATTTGCCCGGGGTCATAGAGAGCACAGCTGGGAAAAGAACCCAAGTCTTCAGATACTCAGCCCCACGTCTCCTGCAACATACAGCTACAGCCATCTTGCAACCCCCCTAAAAGACTGGCAGCCAAGACGTTTTTCCATCCAAAAGCCCCCTTCATCTAAGGCAAGAAGGGCCTTAAAATGGTGGTTAAAAGGAAAGCCTCCCCTAATGCATTTACATTCCCAAGGCTTGTTTCCTTCTTTTTCAGTCTTTTTCATAAAGGGTTACAAGCTGTTTGATGCTGCTTCCCATGGGAGTAAGTCTCTCATCCAAACCCCAAACCCAGTAGAACACCGTTCAATGGTGGACAGTGACAAGGTCACGGGAACTCCTTGGACTCTTTGGGCCCAGAGTCCATCTAAATTAATGCAACACAACCACAACAGCCTCCTTCCTCTCTCACTGTCCCACCTGCAAGGGTGTAACCACACCCAGCTGTCCTTGCGCCAGATAGGGGGCCTGCTCACTACTTCCTGGGCTCTGCACGCTCTTCTCTGACAATACCTGGGCTGGATGGTCCCCACCCTGCTTCCCTTCCCTGCAGACTTACCTGGTGCCGCTGGAAGCCCTGGGAGGCGACGCGACAATCAGGTGGGACTTCAGCATTGGCGGCGGCGGCTGGTGTTCACTGAAGCTCAAGGATCTGCTTCGCACCTGCACGTGAGAATCAATTAGCTCGGTGAGTCGCCCCACACACCAGACAGAATTCGCTCTCGGCACCCGGGGTCTGTCCAGGCAGCCGGTTCCTGTCCAGCCTCTGTACCCAACAGCACCTGGAGACTGGCGGGCCCATAGAGCAGCACAGAGAACAGATGTGTTCTTGCATAGCTCAACCAACCCTTGCTATCCTCGCAGTCAGGGACAATGCCCCAATATCACCTCGGGGCAGCACAGAGCAATTGTCAAGTACCTAAAAGGGTGGTACAAGGGGGAGGGAGACAAATTATTCTCCTTAACTCCAATAGTGGGACAAGAAGCAAAGGGAGGTTTAGGTTGGACATTAGGAAAAACTTCCTAACTGTCCGGGTGGTTAAACACTGGAATAAATTGCCTAGGGAGGTTGTGGAATCTCCATCACTGGAGATATTTAAGAGCAGGTTAGGCAGACACCTGTCAGGGATGGTCTAGATCAGGAGTGGCCAACCCAGAATTGTTGAGGGTAAAAAAGGAAGAGCTCCCCATCAGTTCTGAAGCAGTAACCACTGCTATAGTGAACTAGCCACACTCAATCAGCCAAATAGCCATGTGTGGCTAGGGATTGGACACCACGGGTCTAGAAGGTGCTTGGTCCTGCCGTGAGGGCAGGGGACTGGACCTGATGACCTCTCGAGGTCCTTTCCAGTTCTAGTGTTCTATGATTCTATAATCTGCAGAGTGACAAAGCCTAAACCCGATTCTCTTTGAAACTCTCACTCTCCTCCCCCAACCCCAGCCTGATCCCCTTTCCAAAGATGCTGGGCAATGAACTCTGGGAAGACAGGAAGAGCCAAGCCAGCGGGACTCACCGGGGAGAGAGCTGGGAGGGTGGAGGTGGCAGCAGCCCAGCTGATGCTGGTGAATATGTGCGGCGACACCGGAATCTGAATGGATGGCAAAGCCTGTCGAAGGAAAGTGGAGCAGGGATGAGCGGCTTTGCGTTAACACTTCAGAGGCAGAGTTGGTAACTGCAAGGCCAGGGGAGCCAGGACACCTGGGTCCATCTGTCACTGACTCACTAAGGGAAGTGGCCAAATGCCCAAACCCCTCCTCCTCCCAGACTTTGATGCACTTAACCGTGCAGCCTGTATGTTGTCTGAATGGAAGGGGTTAAAACATGTTTTAGGTAAAGTCCTTAACCTGGAACTATGTCCCCAGGACACCCTCTCCAGCCCCTGAGGAGGTCTGCAGAAGATGGCACCTGATCTCCTGCCACAGGAGTGGTGGGATGCCAGCCTTCAGAGCACAGAGTCTGAGTTCCACTGGGCAGACACCTGACACAGCTGCTGGCCTGCTGCGGAAACAGGGGCAGAGCCCCCCACCCTTAGTAGAGGTGCTTCTTCCTTTCACTTTTCAGTAAGCAACTTCAGCAACTATATGCACATAGCAACCTCCTCAGGGTTATGTGAACCTCTCTAATCTGGCACTCTCTGGGCCAGCAACATCCGTGGTCCGGCATGATTTTAGCTAGCTGGATGTCCACGTATGATGGGTGGGGCCAAGTTTCCCATGGTCCCATAAAGTTTGCTTACAGCCACCAGTCCTGGCTCGCAGAGTTCTGTGCTGTTATTTAGCTCTAATTTACCCCTATCTGTCTTCTAAGAGCCCAGTCAGCAGTGGAAGTGTTGGTAAGGCTGCTAGACAATATTGACCTCCTGTGGTCTGGCAAATTCTCTGGTTTGGCACCAGTTAGGTGCCAGACTAGAGCGGTTCAACCTGTAGTGTGGCAGCACGGACAGGCCCCAGCCACGATCAGGGGCTCACGGCACACAGAAACAGCAAGAAACAGCCCCAGCCCTGAGGACAGGAACCGAAGAGACAGGACAAGGGGGAGGAGAGGGAATGCTGTCCTCATTGTACAAAGGGGGAACCAAGGCACAAGACGAAGCAATTTCCAAGGGTGGTTTAGAAGCCTACGTCCCATTTTTACAACAGCCGTGGGCTCTGAAGGCCAATGGAATTTACACGCCCAAGTCACTTGAAAGCGTTACTCTTAAGTGACTTGCTCAGAGCCGTATGAACCCTGATCTCCCCAATCACGAGGTTAGCACCTTCACTTCAGCGCCACGCCTCTGCTCCAGCCTCAGCTGCTCCCCTTCTGTGCTAGCAATGCTGCTCATGCACAGCAAGCTGCTTTCCTTCCTTCCAACCCAGCTGCCCAAGGCTCGGAGCAGCATCTGCACCATTCCCCCCCCCCCCCCCACCACCCTCCCGCAGCAAATTTCTCCAAGGTAGTGGCACAAATTTCCCTGTCAGCCCCCAGCTGCTTGGGTTGCGGGACAAATCAGAAACATGTTACAAGATTCCCTGTCTCCATCCCCGCCCCAAGTATAGCCCCCCCCCCCTTCTCTCTCTCCCACCAAAAAGCAAGATAACTTTTACAGACGTTCTGCACCACAAAGCCCGCCCTTTGCTTTCAGGCATGGGTTTATTCCCCTCCCCATACAGTAAATAAGCTATCCTCGCCTAAATACGCCAGTGAAACAGCATCTACAATAGGAGCCTGGTGTCTCCAATTCAGAGGTACAACGTGTGTGTGTAAAGAAAGCCGAACAGATTTAACTGCAAGTGATGTAGTGACACCGGATCCTGAGGCTTCCCAGACATTCAAAGGCATTTGAACTTGTGACTCCTAATACCCAAGACATTCAAGGGTCCGGTATAGTTACATTCCTGGCTGTGTTCTATTTGCATACATAGGGACGTGTTGCATACCACCGGGGTGGCTAGAAACTAGAGTTTTCATAGCAAGAGAATGACTGGATTACACAGGCTAGCGAAAGCAATCCATTGATTTAAACAAAGAGCACAGGTCCTTAGCTTCGTGGTTATGAGGACTACCCAGTAGGCAGGAGGACAACAAGGCTGCAAATGACTACAAGACATAATGGAGTTCTTCTCATATGGTGTCTTGTGGTGTGTCTACACAGCACCCTAAACTCAAAAGAAGATACGCAATTTGCACTATGCAAATTGCGTATCTGATTTTGAATTTCAAAATTTGGTGCGTCTATAGTGCCAAATTTCGAAATAACACGCTATTTTGAGACATCCCTTAACTCTCGTGGAACGAGGTTACGGGGATGCCGAAACAGCGCTCCTGTTACGCATTTAAAAGACGCAGGCTAGCTATAGCTCCGCTATCTAGACATACCCTTGTAGTATGAAAACCAGGGAAATACTGGATCAAAACTAAGGGGCAGTAAATTTGAAACCAACAAATCAAAGCCCTTTATGTCACCTATAGCCAATCTGTTGAACTCACCACAGCAGGAGGTAGAGTCAAATATTGTGGCTGGATTTTAAAACAGAACTGGATCATTTTAGAATGTAGTTATCTAAGCCAAAACAATAAGGAGAATCAGACCATTCACTGATCAACTGCTAGGTCTGGGAAGGAGATTCGCTCCTTCCTGCCATGCCCAAACACTACAGAATTTGCTACGTATGTTATTTTCTCCGATGCATCAGGCACTGGTCACTGCAAGAGGCAGGAGACAGAACTTGATGGACCAATGGTCTTATGTGGTAAGGAAGATTCTATAAGTAACCAGCTGTTTTCTGAGGCCAGGTCTACACTAAACCCAGAAGGTCAGCTTAAGTTATGCAACTCTAGCTACGAAAATAATGTAGCTGGAGTCAACGTACCTTAAGCTGAGCTTGGTGCCATCTTCACAGTGCAAGGTCAATGGGAGTAAATGCTCCCATTGGCTTCCCTTACTCCTCACAACTGCAAGGAGTACAGCACCACCCTCAGCATTCAATTTAGAGGGTCTTTACTAGACCCACTAAATCGAACACCAGAAGATCGATCTCCAGCGCAGCAAGTGGAGATGTGGCCTCAGCCCCTCATGAGATGCGAAAACAAATGCCCCTAAGAAGGAGGGTGCCAGGTACCACTCGATCATTATAATCCCGTAAGTGGCCAACATACCTGATAGGCATGATCTGCCTGGATATGCCAGAAGGAACTGGGGGCAGACTGACTGAGGGCACTGTTTGGCAGGGGAGACTCCAAGGTTGCCTGATCCAAAGCCAAAGCCTCTGGCTTGGCTAGGGCCTGTTGGATGACGATGGGCGAGGACCCAAAGGTGGGGCTGGTGGCAGATTCGGGAGCAGTTTCTTCTTTCACCTGCACTTCCGTGTAGTAGAAATCTTCCTCCCTCTTCCGCTGGTCAGAGTCTGCGCCATCTCTGCGGTGGTTGCAAAAGGGGAAAGGGACGAGTCAATAATCACAGTGAGTAACCCGCCCTCCTTCGATCAGCTCTGTGTGCGGTGCCAGCACGATGCAGGTGGCAGTGCTCAGATGAACCCGCTATAAAGGCCACGGTTTCGAGCTCATTCTCAGAGCTGGCCGTGCCAGGACCTCCCTTGTGGAGAGTCCTCTTCTTCAGTCCCACTGTTACACCAAGGTCTCCATGGCCTGGCTCAGATTAAAGACACTTTTCAAAGAGTGTTCCCTGTAAGCTGCGCGCTTGTACGGCTGCTCAGGAGAAATTCCAATCCTGCCCAGCTGATTAACAGAGCACTCACAATAGGTTTTTTGTTTCAGCTGGTGGTGCACATCTGCACATGCTCTGGTGCATGTAAAAATTTATTCCGCACGTGGATGGAAAAGATTAGAGGGAACATTGATGCTGACCTAGTATAACAGTGTAATGCAACATCAGCATGCAGTTCTGCCAGTATTTGGATGACTCCCGTTCATACCCTCCAACACCTCCTGCTACCACTTCCAGCGTTACTAGCTGCTTCTGGGAATCAATGGCTTTTCCTTTCTCCCTTTCCCGGCTACATAAAGATGTGGCTACTTCTGTGCCTTTGCTCAGCCCTGCCTTTGCTGTGTCATGTACATCAGGAAGTACCAAGCAAACCTTTGGACTCCAAAGGATCCATCGACACAACAAGTTAGAGCCTGCAGGTGCAAGCCTCCCAGACTTGGCCCTCAGACTTAGTTAATGGGACTTGGGTGAGAGCTGTAAAAATAACTATGCAGACAATGCTTTGAAGTTGTCGCTGGAACTAGCACACAGCTATTTTGTCAAGCAGGGTTGGGAGGCATGCTCCTGCAGGCTCCGAAAAGCTGTGTATCACGTACCCTAAGGTTGTAGGGCATCTTTGGCCCACAGTCACTGCACCAGTAATATTTAGTACTTCTATGAGAAGGTGCTTTATATCTTTAAAAGGATTTAGCTGTATTAGCTAGTTAAATGGACATCATCCGCTTAAACACCTCGCTGCTTTATCTACCCGTTGCACATAAAACACGAGAGGAGTGGAACAGAAAGCGATTAGAAAAGAGGTTTTTCCTCTATCTTGCCAGCATGTTTATTTTGTGCATTTGACAGTATTTTGTGCATTGACAGTTTCCCCGGGTCCTCTGTATGGTCAGTTTCCCCCATGTTTTGTTTGGAGTTTTCACATAGGGCCAAGGCAACAAGAAAAATATGTCACGCAACCGGCAAATGTGAGGCTCTCAAATAGGGGTGGGACCCTTTTTTTGGGGGGGGGGGTTGGGAACCACAGAAAAATCCGTCAAGAGAGAAGAAAGAAGAAGGGGGGAACTGAGAAGAGGTAAGACAAACACTCCCCCACACACCAGAGCCGAGTGGGGCCTGGGCTAGTAGATCGGGGAGGGGGAAGGGGAGCCTTATGCTCAGACCCAGCTTCTCTTCTGAGGTAACTTGTACAGCACACAGCAGGGAGAACATAAAAATTAAACCTAAACCAACTTCCATTCAGGGCTGGAGGCTTCTTGGAAAGATCAGCAAAGCAGGGGGCGAGACGGGATGTTAGCTTCCCCGCCCAGCCTGCTCGTGTGTGACAGAAGCCGCTTTCCTCACTGTACCAGAGGTGCTGCGCAAATTTAGACCTGCGGCTTGCGCCTGTACCAGTCAGATGGGGCAGCCAGGGGTAAACACTGAGTCTTTACTTTGGGCCCTTGATGGACAGAGAAAGAGAGGCCCACAGCACACACAGTTCCCATCTCTACACTCCTTTAGGATAAGGGTGGGGAACCAACGGCCCATGGGCCAAATCCGGCCCCCAGCTTCCTTTGAGCCAGCCTGCGGTGAGTCTTGGGGCTTCCTTTACTTACCCCCCTTCTCCCCCCCACAGAGGGGCAAGCCAGCGCTAGCGCTCCATGCCCTCTGGAAGTCTCCCTGCCTCCGCACCCCTCTGTAGGGCTGGAGCGTTAGCACCGGGTTGCACCACTGAGGACGAGGGGAACCTGAGTTTCAAAACTGGTGGCTGGATTCAACTGCGGGGGGCTAGAGCATGAGGGAGCCCCAGCGCCCCGAGTGGGTCTTGTGGGTCTTTTTGTTTCATTTTCTCGAGGCCTGGGCCAGTGAGGTGTGTTTCCTTTTACATTTGGTTTTGTTGGGTTTTCTTTTCTTTTTTTTTTTTTAGCTTCTCACTGGCGTGTGGCCCCCGAAAAATTTTTCTTTGGAACTTGGTCAAAAAAAAAGTCCCCCCGCCCCAGCTTTACGGCCTTTGAAATGCCTGGAGAACAAGCCCTGAATCGCCACGAGGGGGCGCCCCCACACCAGAAACAGGCCAGACTGAGCAACCCTTGTCATGACTTGAGCTCTAGTCTGTTAATTAGTGGTTGAAGGGCGCATACAGTAGAGGGCTTGTTTCCAAGAAATGCCAGTTTTAATCTCAGTCCCTGTTATCTGCTGGAGTTGGGGGGGAGGGGAGGGGAGCTTAAAGATACATCCCATCTCCCCTTCTTGAACCACCTTCTCTGCCATTGTTATTTATGTGTATTTCAGAGGCATCCAAAGGCTCTAATTGGGCTTAGTGCCTGTGTCATGCCAGGGGCTGCACAAACGTAACTCACTGGTCAATGTCAGTGGGGTAGCCCTCTCTGTATGAATCTGACACAACCCTGCTCCCCGCCCTTTCCTCCCAGCCCCGCCTGAGACCCGTGGGGGAATCCCCGCTCGCCGCCTTACCCCAGGTGCTGGGTCTTGACGTGGCGCTTGATGCCGACAATGGAGCGCAAGACTTTGCCGCAGTTTGGCCACAGGCACTTGTACATCACCTTCACCGAGTTCTAGGAGGAAGACAGGCCTGTGTCATGGAACAGCTCCTCCCGGGCCCAGCTCAGAAGGGACAGAAACAGCCCCCGGACACTGCGACTCACTGAACACCAGCCCCAGGGATGCTGCCGTTCTGTCCCCCAACACACACACACACACACACACACACACACACACACCCCGGGGCCTCCCTGTCACGGTGACGCCCACGGAGGTGCCAGGTTTCTACCAGCCATGAGGAAGACTCCAATTGTCTCTGGCTTTTACTTCCCCACTCGCAGCCTTGCCTGTTTCTCCCTCTATGCTCCTCTTTCACCCTACGGTTGACATCAAAGCCACCTGTTGCCCACGCCATATTGAACCTTGGGCTATTATCTCTTCCTCCCCACCACTCCCCTTTGTATCTCTGGGATCTCTTCCTTTCTCCCATCCCCAGCTCCCTTTCTGATCTGGGGCCTCAAGGTGAAGGTTACTATAGGTTAGTAAGAGGCACTTTGCTTCCAGCCTCTCCTTCTGGCTTTAGAGACAGGTGAAACTGACAAATGCCTTGTCAGTTTCACTCCCCCACGCAACTCCCAAGAGTGAGCATTCACAGCAAATTTCCACCTGCCCTCAGTACCTTTCTCTTTCTTGGGGCAGGCTCATCGAGGAGAAAGGGATCCGAGTCGGTCTCAAAGCCGTCGTCGGCCTGAGGGGAGCTCAAGGCCTCACTCGAGTACTTGGGGCTGGCTTCGGGGTGCGGGGGCGATGGGGTGGAGATGTCGCTGCCGCCACTCCAGTGTCCGCTGGTGGTGCTGCTGCCGCTGTCCGACACATCGCCGCTCTCCTTCCACGAGTCACAGGCCGCCTGGGATGCTGAGCCAGGGGAAAGAGGAGAATGGAACACCCCGGATCAAATTCCGGACCCCTGGAGCTACAAGCCTCAGCTGGACCGAGCATCACACCATGTAACACTCCCACCCTCTATGGATCAGGCGCAATGGGGAGACACGTAACCACTTCCCCTGCTTGCGTCGCCGTTAAGGGCAGGGTGGGTGCAATCACAACAGAGACCTTTGGCCCCCAAATTAAAACCACGGGACTCAGGATCAAAATGCACCCCATTTACCTTCTCCCCACTTGCACAGGACTCAAAGCCAAGAGCTCAGGATTCTAGACCGGCGCTAGCCACGACTCCCTCTGCGGCCCTTTGCCTCCCACTGCCTTCGCGCCTCCTGTACAAGGCAGCTCGTGCCGCCCACCTCGCAGGCTTCATTGTATCATCGTCGCAAGGCATTTTGAGAGCCCCAGATGGAAGATGTCAGAGAAGAGCAGAGAATCTCTGCAGCTACAGGTTCGAGCCGGCGTGGCAACGGCAGGGCTGAAATACCACTTCCTCACTGGCCCAGCCAGAACTGGGAAGCTGATCTAGCCCGGAGATTTACGTGCCATGAACCAAGAAGCTCCATCAACCTGAAGACAAACTTTTCCCCAGACAGGCCAGAAGCCTGATTATAGGAAATCTTGCCGCATCTGTTCCAGTGAAGGGCATGGAGACTGACGGATGAGTGCAGTGATACGCTAGGGATGTCAGCACATAGTCATCTAAAGGATTAACCCATAAGCCTGGGCTTATCGGTTAATCCAAAGGACTACATGCACTCCCTCTCCCCCTTGCTAACTCTCTATCAGATCCCAGGGAGCCGCCTGACCCCACCTCTTCCACGCTGCTGCCTCTGATAGAGAGGCAGCAGCGTGGAGGGTCAGGGAGACAGGTGGGAGCCAGTATACGCGGGGAGTCAGCTTTTAAGCCAGCTCCCGCCGTGTACAGGCTCCCACAGAGCTGTCTGCCCCCCTCCCCTCCACACACATGCTGTTGCCTCTCTATCGGAGACAACAATGTGGGGGAGGAGGCAGGAGCTGGTGCATGGGGGGCACCGGCTTAAAAGACAGCTCTCCACAAGCAATGGCTTTGCGCCCCCCCCCCCACACCCTGCTGCTGCCTCTGTATCGGCAGGGAGGGGGGCAGGCGGGATACCAGAGCAGCCTCTGTCCATGGGGAGCTCAGGCCCCCTGCGGACAGAGGCTGCTGCCGCCCCTTGCTGCTGCCTCTGTATCAGAGGCAGCAGCGCAGGGCGGAAGGCGGGAGCCGGTTTTTACAGAGGCAGCAGCGTGGGGTAGCAGGAGGCTCCCTGGGAGTGGAGCCAGGAGCCCCCGGGGACCATCAAATGATTGTGTAAGCGCTAAGATCTGATGTGGTTACAGGATGATTCAATTAAACGATATGGAACATCCCCAGGATACACAGCCGCTCTATAGGGCGATGCGCTTGGTCGTGCCGGACACTGGTACAGCTACGCAGCAGGCACGCTCTCCCCGGAGGAGCACAGCTGTGCATTGAGTGACGGATGGTGGGAAGGCAAATATGTTTATTCCGCTTTAACCCAGTTTCCATTTCCCGTCTCTCTGGGCAGGGCCGTGGTGGAGACGGAGACGCACAAGCCTAGCCCCTCGGGGGCTCGCCTGCCGCTCATCAGAGCCACGTCCACGTGCAGAGAGCGAGCCAGCGGCAGGAGAGGCCCGTTTCTCGCAGCTGCAGATGACTATTTTTAGCCACCTCGCTCCAGCTGACTCCTTGGGAATGGAACCGCCGCTCCAGAAAGGGAGCGGCCGTTCGGTGCCCCCAGGCCTGCAGTGCCCAGAATAGGTCTGGCCGATCTACCACACACGGCAGCTGAGGGCAGGGTTCGGCTCTCCCCTCTCTCGAGGAATGCCCCCCCCAGCTGGGCCAGCTGTTCAGGGCGACCTGCATTAAAGCAGCTGTCCCGAAGCAGGCTGGTCCCTGCGCCCCACGGCGTCTGACTCCCGTTTGCAGACTCTTTTGGAAAGCCAGTCTCCCCTCCCCCCCATTCTTCGTTGGATCCTCCCAATCAGTTAGGCTTGATAAATAGAGCAAACAATTGTGAACAGATAAAGGGGGGGGGCAGCCTGAAGAGCTTTGTCCTACTTAAAACAGGGTTTCCAGCATTCAGGACCACTGGTGGGGGAGGGCAAAGGGGGCAGATGCTCTGGGGCCCAGCTATCCCAAGGGGCCTGCCCGGGGCTCCAAGACGCCACTGCTGCTATTGAGACAGCAGCCGGAGCCGGGGTCCAAGGCCTGGAGGGTGGGGGGGCAGTGCTGTGGTCTGGGCTGTGCTGAGGGCTAGTTCTCCTGGCCCCGCTCCTTCCACCCAAGACTCCACCCTTTCTGGGGGGAGAGCCAGCTGCCCCACCTTGCCCAGGAGCCCCTGTCGGCCCTCCTGCCAGCACTCCCACCTCAAGCTCTCCGGGGCAATTCCATTCTTTAACCTACGCCTCCCTCCCTGCCCGCGGCTGCTTGTGGCATCCAAACCCACGTCCACAGGGATTGGTATCCAAAGTCCCTCTGCAGGAGCTACCTGCTACAAGCTCTGCCGCTGTCCCACATGCGCCACGGGACCCTTCGGCAGAAAGGCCAGGTCCCTCGCGGTGTTCCCCTCTGTACGTTATCCGCAGGATCCCGCCCCCCTCGCCTGACACCAGCGAGGTCAGACCAAGCGCCGGCACCTGTCTCGGACACGGGGGAGGGGTTTCGAAAAGGTTCCTTTCCACGCTGTTGGATGGCGCGCGGGGAAACAAAACGAACACCCCCCACCCTCCCCCCCGAGGAGGGATGGGCGCCAGCAAAGCCGGTGCTTGTACAGCCAAGAGCCTTTCGGCCACAGCCCTCGTTTCGCGAGCCCGCAAGCGGAGACGCAGCGGGGGAGGGGACTGTCCGAGGCACTGGGAATTAGACCCAAGCCGAGTTGTCAGCTGCCAGGATCCTCTCGGTCAGGATGGGCCTGGGCACGGGTCAGACACGGGCTCTGGTACATGCTCCCTCTGGCTCCCTGACGGGAATTCCAGTCAGGCGGCCGCACCACTCTGCTTCCTTGGACCGACTTGCCCTTCATCACCATCTTCTCCAGGCGCCAAGAAGTTGCCAGGGCACCTGGAAACGGCTCAAGTCCTCCCTCTCAGACTGAGCCCACAGGGTCACCCCGGACCCCTCCAAACACTGTGCCCCCCCCCCCGCCCCCGCCTCCGTGTTATTCCAGGTTTACAGGATGTGGTTGGGAAAATGCAGGCGGAAAGCCACCCATGCAGGGACCCCACCCAGCGCTCCAGGAAATGCGATCGGCGCCGTGGCCCAGCGCTTGGCTACACCCAGCAGCCAGCTGGAAATGAGCCCTGGCAAGACTCAGATGATGGCGGGAGGAGAAGGGAAGCCCTTTAACGAACGTGCTTCCTTCGGTTTGAGGGCCCGAGCTCTCAGACGGTTCAGGCTGTCCACAGTGGTGGGGGGCTTTGAAACAGCCACGGCAGCAAACACCACCCACCTCCAGCTCTGATGGGCCAGAAGATCCCATCCTATCGGACAGCACCCGGCAGTGCCCACGCTCACCCACAGCAACACAGTCGTGCTCAGTGTGAGGGCTCTGTCCTGATAGCCCAAACCCTCCCCCCCCCCGCCCCAAGACTGGTCCTGTCACCCTGAGAGATGGCCTGCCCTCTGTTGGCAGGTTGGCCCATGCCAGCTACATGCCACTGGCAGTAGGGGTCTCTAATGGTGGTGCGCATCCACACATGCCTTGGTGCATGCCACAAAATTTATTCTGCGCGCAGATGGAAACAATTAGCGGGAATATTTGTGGGATTCCCTCTGGCTGGGATCTCCTCCTGCTCCCCCTCCTCTGAGCAATCCTGCCTGGAGGTCTGTGCTCTGTTATCCAAACCTCTGTGTTTTATCTGCATCCCTTCCTTGTCCCCCAGCACGAGACAGGCGGGGGACAAGGAAGGGTTTGGATAACAGGTATTGGACCAATGGCAGCCTACTGTACACGACTGCCACAACACGCCTTGGGTCGATGCAGCTGCTACCAGCAAAGCCGCGCCTTTCCCGGCACGGCTTTTCCTAGCTGCCCCAAATTGGGAGAAGTGCAGATTTGCTAGGACAACTGCGTCTACCTGAGGGGCACAGAGCTAGCACCTCATCCCACTTCTCCCTGACACAGCCACACAGGCAGAGTTCTGCACGCACACGCAGCCTTCGAGGCCCCACCAATAATTCCTTCACCAGCACATGGGCCACTGGTGGGCAACCTGCGGTCCACAGGCTTCTGTGTGGGGCCCCGAGACATTTTCTTTACCGTTGCCCACGTGCAGGGTTGCCAGATTCCGCTGGGTTTCAGGCGCTTAGGTTTTTCCTACCGGTGTTACGACAGCGATACACCCGTCAAGCAAGGGCACGTGTGAAGGGAGGTGTGAGCTGATTGCACACAACACTGACTGGGAGCGCCAGGCGCTCCTTCTGCGTCCAATCACAGCGCCACTACGGTGCAATCGACTCACCCTGCAAATTCTGGGCACGCCAGCACAGTGAGCAAAACGACCCTCTCCCAGGAGACCAGCTTGTTTACGACAATCTTGTGGACCAGTGAGATGAAAGCGGGCCCCATGAGTGGCCCTCCCACCAGCTTAGGTTGCCCATCGCTGCCAAAGACAGAGAACATCCCCAGCCACTTTCTAGATCCAGGGCCCCATTAGAATGGAGCAGATTGCTGACTTCCAAGCCAATGTTTTACCCACTGCAGCAGGGGATGTATACTCTCTAGAGACCTGACCCCAAAGGCAGCAGGAGTTTCAGGGCCAGTGGGACATCACCAGCAGAGAGCATGCTGGGACGTCAGCACCTGGGAAGTGGCAGTCACACAGTTATCTGGGGGGGGGGGTCTCAGGTTGCCTGGGAAAACCTATGGTTGGAGGCGAGCAGATTTCCCCTCCTGCTTCATGGGGAGCACAACAGCACTTCCAGTCAGCCTCTGGTGCTGAAATACAGAGGAAGGCAGGTGTGGGACCCCGGCACTCTGTCGGACTCACCTGGCATGCTGCTCTCACGGCTTGGTGGGCTCTGGACCACAGGGCTGCAGGACAAGCTAGTCAGCACCATAGCAGCCATCATCTCATCCATTTCCACCGCCGCATCAGACTTCCTGCCCCAGGAGACAGAGAAACATGAAAGAATGGGGGGGGGGAGGGGAGGCAGATGTCCAGCGGACAAGGGGAGGGTGGGATTCAAAGACCCCACCCACCCAAAAGAGTCACTGATGTAAATACTGAGGCCGACTGGACCCGCAATGCTTTTGTGACCATTGATTACGTGTGTGTCCCTCTTTCCCCTCCCAGCATGTCCCAGAAAGCACACCGCCCACACGGTAGCCCCTGATGCTGACAGCTGGGGAGGGAAATGCGACCTGCTGCAATGACCCCAGGCAGGAAGGTAGCTTCTGGCAAGGAGACAGGACAGGGCATTTATAAACCAG
The DNA here is from genome assembly GCA_032595735.1 of Pelochelys cantorii. Lineage (NCBI taxonomy): Eukaryota > Metazoa > Chordata > Testudines > Trionychidae > Pelochelys > Pelochelys cantorii. The sequence continues at coordinate 7,591,836 of CM064328.1, forward strand.
CAGTTTTCGAACTTGTTTTCTCATGACCCAGTGGAAGAAGATTGTTGATGCCCACAACCCAACATAATGTGACTAGCGGGTGGGCTCCGGGGTGGGGCTGAGGAGGAGAGCTTTGGGGTGTAGGAGGGGGCTCTGGCTTTGGGGGGGGCAGGGCTGGGGCAGGAGGGGTTTACCTCAATCAGCTCCCGGTCAGGGATGCAGCAGGCAGCTCCTTGCCTCTCCTGGCACCGCAGACCAAGCTGCGCCCAGAAGCAGCCAGCAGCAGGTTCCCAGCCAATGGGAGTGCAGGGCAAGCGCTCGGGGCAGGAGCTCTTCTCCCACCCCGTGCCAGGCCTGCTGCTGCTGGCCCTGGCCACTTCTGGGGCACAGCAGTAGTCCCAGGACAGCTGCCTTAGTACCCCCACTGGTCACCTGATCCCTCCAGCCACGCGCCCCAGGGCCCAACATGCCACGCCCCAGTCCTGGGTTGCGCCCCCTGGTTTGAAAACCATGATTATAAACTATGCACAGGGATTGATTCACCCCGCCAGGAAACGCGGCCTCCTCTGGAGGAGAATCCAACAGTTGGAGAGCAGCTCCCAGCAGCGCTACGTACTGGTTTAGAACAGAAAGAGAGGGAGGCTTGTGTAAGCAGCCAGGGCACAAACCCAGCTCCTGAACCAGGCAAGATGAAACGGACTCAGTCTCCGAAGTGAAGAGCGCCAGCCGGCCGCGGACACCCACCTTTTCGGCACGTCGATGTTCCTAGACACGGATCTCGGAGCTGATCCTGTGGCCACAGCAGGGCTCTGCTCCATCGCCGCAGGAGGGCTATGGTCCATTGGAAGGGGAGGGAGCGGCGACGTCTGGATCTCAGCCAGTCTCACATCCTCTGCCTTCCAGCAGGCCTGCAGTCCCTGCTCCGGTAGCAGCACCTTCACCTCGTCGTCCGGCTGACTGTGCTGCTCCACCAGGCCCACGCACTCCTGCCCGTTGTAGGTGACGTAAACCTATGTGAGGACAAATCACCGCTGGTCAGTGCCACTTTCCATCCTTCGGCGGAACCCGGCGCAACGCTCCCCTGTACGAAGCCCCCGCTGCCAGGGCTCCATCGCTAGTTAAAGCACCTCTGTCCTACGCCACTGCTCGAGGTGACGGGATTAGCAATTGTCACCCACCCTCAGGGCTTTCTCCACTTGCTTGCTGGGACTCAGGAGTGCCCCCCACTCCAGTACTTGGCCATAGCTGATGCAGCAGCCCTGCAGCATGATGCACTACTGATCACATGGAGTGTAACCCCCAGACTCCCCAAAGGGGGGGGGGGGCAAGCCTCAGAGCCCCTGTGGAATAAGGAAGAACTGGACTTCTCCCACTGAGTTCAAGGGAGGGTTTGTTGATTTCAATGGGAGCAAAACTGGGCTTCAGCAGCAGGCCAGATTTAAGCCAAATTTAGCTTTTGGCTACAACAACATTTTACAAAAGGTCTTTACAATATTCCCATGAAATACAAAGCAAAACCCAAACCACGTTGCATGAGACCCCGACAGGAAAACAGACTAGAAACAAACATGAAACCGGTAAGTCTGCTTTTGGCTGCCGCATGGAGTGAAACGTAAAATGCAAGAGCGGCAGAGCTGGGCAATGCAAGTCAGATTTCTTTTTTTCGACTTCCGGAGACGTGAACAGAAACACGGGTGAGGCCTTCATTGAAAAGGATTTTCAGCCTGAGCAAGGTCCCTTTAAAACTCAGCTGGGCCAAGGGCTGCAGGACAGAGTGTAAAGCCCAACCTCCAAGCTACAGAGGAGGAACCCCGTCATTTCAAGCATGGAAACATTGTAAGGGCCCGTTATATGGCTCTGTACACATGCATCATGGCCCTCTGCTGGCAGCACTCAGAACTGCTCAGCTGTGTGTCAGGCCATATGTTGCTAAAGGGAGATTCTCCATTAGCCCATGTATCGGGGGGAGCCTTTGGGGTGCTCAACCCCCATTATTAGCAGGACGTTCCATGCTGTCCTACAAGGGCACGGTAGACTGACGTACACAACAGCTAGTGTGCACAGCTGGTGCGTGCAGCACAGAAACACCAAAGAAAGTGCAGGATCAAATGCTCCAGGAGACTCTGTAGTGAATGGTGGCAACCGCCCCTTTAGGAGTCAGAGCAGGGCTGCAGGAGTGTGAAAACCCCCCTGCCCCATAGGGCAGCGTTCTTCTAGAGCCCCCCCCACTCTACCACCCCAGAGCCACATTCACAGCAGGAGCAAGTCGACGCAACCACACGGACGTCAATAGAGTTGTGCCAGGCCAACCATACATTTGACTCCTCTAGCCTATTTGCCGTGGGTGGACTACTTTTCCCCCCACGCACCTGCTGTAAGCAGACATTAGATCTTGCCTCTGCAAGTTGGAGGGGGCAGCAGCACAGGGGAAAGAAAATAATTCTAGCAGCCCCCCCCCCCACCAACTATTGTGCTCAACAGATGGCTCTGCTCTGACCCCCTAAGCGACAGGCGCAGTACAACCATTCTTCTCCAGGACAAGGAACCAGCCCCAGCCCCAGCCCCTCCCCACAGCATATCCCCTTATCAGTATAGTTGGACGTCCCTGGTCCAGCACCCTCGGGACCTGACCGGCCCCGGACCAGGGAGTTGGCTGGACTTGGGGAATGTTGGCCCCTTTGTTGCCAGCCTCCGGGCTCTCCAGGGGAGTCACTGCCCCCTCCCGCTGCCGGTCTGGCTCTGCTCCTGGGCACCAGCCCTCCGACCCCTGCTTCTGGCCCAGCTCTGCTCCTGGGTACCGGCCCCCTCTCCCTTTCACTGTTCGAGCTCCATTCCTGGCTGGCCCCCCTCCCAGCCACGGGATTCATGGGTCCAGCAACCAGACCAGAGAGTCCCGGATTAGAGACATTCGACTGCATTTACATTACAGCAGTGATCGAGGTCTCTTGCACTAGGTGCTGCAGGGCCGTGAAATGCCAAGACAGTCCCTGCCCCAAACAACTTACAATGGGGCTTTATGACCAAAAGTAGCAGGGGGGTAAAACAAAAAGACAGGCAGGGGAGAGAGGAGGTTTGCTTGGTAAAAAGCACCAACTCTCAGAGGAACGGGACTGATCAGCCATCTAAGGAAAGGTAGAAAAGAAATCCCAAGAGCGGAGGCTTTTCTTCACTTACAGGAGTGGAGAAAACCAATAGAACAGGCATCCTCCTTTGCAAGACAGGCAGAGTGTGGCAGGGAAGAGCTTTCATCCACGGACAGAAGAGGAAATCCTCAAACTTTTCCTCTTTCAATCAAGGTGCTCCAATGACCTAACAGGCTGCTCCTACCCCAGCTTCTAAGAGTCTGTTTTTATTTAGGTAAACCCATTTGTGCTGAATACACCAGACTTGTGAAGTGTTCACAGCTATAAATAGGGACACGTGTTACATAAGAATGGGCCAAACTGGGTCAGACCAACGGTCCACCCAGCCCAGTATCCTGTCTGCCGACAGTGGCCAATACCAGATGCCCCAGAGGAAGGGAACACAACAGGGAATCCTCACATGATCCCTCCCCTGTCACCCACCACCAGACAAACAGAGGCTAGGGATACCATTCCGACTCATCCTGACTAGTAGCCATTGATGGACCTAACCTCCATGGATCTATCTAGCTTTTTTGAACCCTATTAAAGTTCTAGCCTTCACCACATCCTCTGGCAAGGAGTTCCACAGGTTGATTGTTTTCTTATAAGTAAATACTAGAGGTGATGCACGGATAGGCCTGTATATGGTGGGTACAAAATGCACGGTGCTCTGAGGCAGAGAAAATGTCTCAGCTGAGACTGGATGCAGATTCCAAAGCAGAGCGGAGACACGATTTGCCCAAACTCAAAGGGCAGCTACAGCAGTGAGGGGATTAAGACCTAGAAGCCCCTGGCTCCCAGTTTGAAGCTCAGGCCACTAGAAACTGCTTCTCTCCCAGAATAGCCTGTCAGACAATAAGGAATGGGGTTCCCCAAAACACCTTACACCAGTGGGCTCCCCAGCCCTCCACAAGCTCTGAGCAGCAGAGCATGGCTGCTCTCGCCTCTGCTGCCGCTGCAAAGCAACTAAACACACGCACACAAAGTCGCCTGTCGCTGGGACGGCAACACAACACCCCACCCCACTGACTATTTTTATGCTGCTTCTCATGGGAAGGCCCAAAAGCCCAATACAGAGCAAAAGGAACAGGGAAAAAGGGAGCCGGCTTCTTGGTGCAGGCCAAAAAGCCCAACTGGGGCCTGCTACGCTCTTGGTTCGAAGAGCTCAGCCTTGAAAACATTTTACAGTTCTCCTGGCCCATCTCAAGGGCCCCAGCAGCCCATCAGTAGCCCTCCCACTCCGTTTTGACAGCCACACACTGAGCTTTGCGGGTGTGTGTGGGTTTTTTTTACTATTACTTCCTACCTGTCAGGGCAGTTAAGCACCAGAACAAATTCCCTCGGGCGGCTGTGGAATCTGCTGCAGTAGTAGTTTTTAAGAGCAGGTTGGACACACCCATCAGGGATGAGCAAATACTCAGTCCTGTCTCCGTGCAGGAACTGAACTCCGTGCCCTATCAAGGTTCCTTCCAGTCCTACATTCCTACGATTCTGTCAACAGCGATCGTTCCTAAGCGGCATGCAAAAGGTTAACCAGCAAGCCGGCAGGGGCTGGAGCAGATCCCCGCCCGCCCTGGGGGCTGCTCCAAGCCCTCCCGAGCGGCCCCTGGTCCATGGGGGACCCAGCTGACCCCTCCCCATTGCCGCACCTTACACGCTACCTGCCTGGGAGTGGAGCCAGCCGCCCTGGCCAGCCCTGCCCCCCGGGGAGGCTTCGCTGTGGGCTCATTGAAGCTTTATAGTGCAGAGCCCACAGCGCGCATAACCACGAGGATTTCCAGCCGTTACGCTTTTAACTGCACGTTCACAGCCCTAGTTCCTACAGCGCCGAAGACAGAGCCACCCTGCCCATCTACGGCCCTGAACTGCCAAGGGGCTCAGAGCCAGGGGAGCTGACAGGGCTGCCGGGTGAGAGTCCCGGCTCCACACGCCCGGAAGGGGGAAGCCCACGGGTAGAAGGGGTGGGGCTGGGGTAGCCAGTCCCCAGCACGCCCCCCCGCTAGCCCTCAGGGCTGGCCAGAGTGCACAGCGCGGGCTCTGCTGTGCACGGTGCAGCGCTCCTGCAGTGATTCTAAAGGGCCTGGGCCTCCAGCTGCCTCTGCTGCCACAAATAACAGTGGCGAGAAGCCCCGGGCCCCTTAGAATCGCTGGGCCCCAGGGCGGTTGCCTCCCCCCATCGTGAGCCTGCTCAGAGCCCTTCATCCCACTGAGCACAACCAGGGCGGAGGGCGCTCAGCACGGGCAGGGCAAGATGCCCTACGTCTGTGCCACTTCTGACCCGAGACAAGGAAGACAGGCCTATAGCGTTCCCCGTAAGCTGAGCACTTGGGCAGCCACCCAGGAGAGATTCAAATGCCACCCAGCTATTTAGCAGAGCACCCACAGCCGGCAGCATGTGTTTCGACTGATGGTGCACATCTGCACGTCTTGGTGCACATAACAAAATTTATTCCGCTCATGGATGGGAAAAGTTTGAGGGAACATTGCAGGCCTGTGACCCTGGCTCTTTCAGTCCCTAGTCCCCCTACTGAGGCTACTGATGGAGATGCTTGTCCACTGGGAGCCCCCTAAACTCCCTCCCCACTGGCTACCCAACAGCTAGCAGAGGCGAGTGACTCGGTCGTGACAGAGCAAGGCCAGATTTGAGCCAGCAGCTCAATCGTAATCCCTGAACGAATGCAGCCAGACACAGAGATCCCATTCCCCACCCCCTAAACCACCCTGGGCAGGTCTTCACTGCAGACGTAGCCCCGGCTCGCAGGACGTCGTGGGAGAACTGGTCTGTCCTTTCTGAGCCCCAACAGGAGAGTGCTCTGATGGGTCTTGCAGGCATCCCACTGCCAGAAGGCTGGAGCTTCCGGCCAACCGGGAGACGGATTCCTTGGCTGGCACTTCCCTCCAAATGCTGTGGAAGTACAGCAGTAACGAAGCAGGCCACCGGGGGCGTGACGAAGTGGGGATCGTATGCGCTCTGTGTGCTTTGTTATGTTGCATGTGATTTCTGCTGTCCTGTAGGAACCCTGGGGTGCGGGGGTGCCTCAGTTTCCCCAGGGCGCTGCACCAATAGCTAGATGCTGATGGGAATTTTGAAGTGAGTGTCTCTCTCCTGTGATGCTTTCTGTAACCTGAGCCTGGGAAGGGGGTGTGACCAGGCAACACCTTTTGCCTGGGGGAAACTAAACAAAGGCTGGAGGCGGGGGTGACTACAGGGCAAGAGGGGCTGGAAGGGGTGTGAGTGAGTCTAGCTGGCTTGAGGTGCAGCGAGGGGGGCAGGGCCCTTGGCTCTGGGCCCCCTCTCCAGAAGATGGACTATCCTGTCGGCTTTTGCTTTCTGTGCTGACAAGTCTGCCCCACATTGTACTCTTGTAACTAAGAAACCTTCTGTTCTGCCTGCTGGCTGAGAGTCACATCTGGCTGTGGATGCGGGGGGCGGGAAAGGGCAGGGCCCGGTGACTCCCCACACCTCAGACTGGGGGCTAAGACGGGTGTCACAGAAGGGAGGGGTCTGACAGGCCTGGAGGACTAACAGCCCCCCCCCCCCCCCCCCCCCCCCCGTTCTCACAGCACAGGGGGCGGGTCACCAGCCTGGAATGCCAAATGCTAGCTCCAGACTATGTAGTGGGGCCTGCTTTGAGTAGCACAAACCTTGGCTAGAGGCTCTTTCTGTGTGGACGGAAGGGGGTAGGGAACATCTGGGCTACAGCCCGGGCTAGCTCTGCAGTGAAGACGCGCCCCCAGAGGGCTGCATCCACGTGCCAGGGATTAACACTGCTGGTCAGCATTGCACAAACAGCCGCCTACGTACTCTTTGTCCCGGGTGGAGCTGTAAGCGGTCCAGGTTTGGGAAGCTGGGCATCAGGCCGCTCTCCTCTGCCTGCTCCTTGCACCGACCACCCTCATACGAAGCCAGCTGGGGAGACACTCGGCTGAGCTCCGCCTGCAACGCGGGGATTTGGGCTGGCCCCAGCATCCTGTCTGAGAAGGCGCTGGGTGTGGAGACACGGGTGCCCAGCAGGGAGCGCTTCCCCAGGCGCTTGGACAACACGCTTGCCATCTTGACGCTCTGTAAAGGACAAACAGACAGGCCCTATTACCTCCAGTGCAAAACGCAAGCCGCTCTGCATCTGGAGGGCTGGCGAATGGGGTGGGAGGGGGGGGGAGAGGGTGCCCCCAAGCGCCGCTAGCAGCACTGTCATGCTCGGAACAGGGGAGTCAAGAGGCCTGATTGCCACATCTGGCTAACAGGACACTGGCCAAGTACCAATTTCTTTGTGCCTCAGCTTCCCCGTCTCTAAAATGGGGAGAACGCCAAACGCTATCTGCCAAATGGAAAGTGCTTGGAGAGCCTGGGCTGGAAGGAACAACACCCCCGCACAAAGCGTACCTTGCAGCTCACCATTTCCCATGGGCTTTTCAAAGCAGCAGCACCGGAACGGTTACCAACTCTCCCAGACCAGATGCCATTCGTAGCAGTGGTGTCCAGTCCAGGACAGGCAGCAACCCTAGCCTCATGCCACCCCTAGATGAGCTACAGCTGGGGGCAACAGCTGAACCCCAGCTGAGACCAGGAGCAGAGCCCCCGGGCTGGCAGCGGGACCTTGGCGGGAGCAGAGCCACCAGGACCGGTGGCCTGGACCCTGGGGCCAGGAGGCTGAGGATCTCATGGGGTGGAGCCAGCAAGCAATGGAACCCCAAGGGCCAACAGAGCCGAGAGGCCGGCAGACGAGCCAGTGGAACCCTAGAGACTTAGCAGGATCCCACGGGGGCCTCCTGGAGGCTGGGACTCGGGGCTGGCAAAGCCGGCAGCAGGTCAGCCACACGGCTGGCCTCTGGGAACAGGGAAGCTGGGTGCAAAACCTGGAGGTGCTGCGGCCCCCCTACACCTCAACTTCCCATGCTCTGTTTGAAAGTCACACCCTTTCCCCATGCCATTATTTCTCAATCTCTCTAGTGACCCTGGACTGACTTTTCTCCTCCCACGCACATACACACAAAGCGGAAGGAGGTCGAGTGGTTAGGGCAGAGTGGATATAAACCAAGCATTTAACAAATAATCACAATTATTTATGTAAATCAGGGGGTTTTATTTAAACTAAATACAGGTTTATTTACAAAACCTAATGTGACATTGTGACCCCCTACATTAAGCCCTAAAATTTACCATGTAGCTATGAAATGTATTATGAATCATTTCAATGAATTAAAACAATACTCTGAAGCAGCACACCTGTGCTGCCAAATTTTAAAGAAAGGGGAAATTCTGAACTGTCGGAAGCCACTGACTTAAGCACTTGGATCCACTGTTTCGAGTGCTAACCCAGCTTTTGACACCAGCAGCCTCTTCTGCAGATGCAGAGAGAGAATGTATTCACTTCAGTTTATTCAAGTAGCACATTCAAAGTGAAGAAACCCCTTAGGAACTGAGAAAGCAGGAAAGCTTGTTTTCCTCTTCTCGTCTATGAACAAAGCGAGGTATATGAAGAGACCTACTAGTTGTAAAACACTGAAAGCTTTTGTGACCTACCATCAATTCATGTCACAAACTACAGCAAATACCTCCTGTGTCTAAATAAAGAATGTAGTTTTATATGCAAAATGTGTTTTGATAAACTTTTTGTCGTATCCATCAGCATATCAAAGGTGGCTGTGTTTAACAGTACTTTTTAAAATGTTTCCGTGCATTTAATTGAATTTTAAATTTCCATACAAATAGAGCCAGACATAAATCACAAGTAATCCAAGTTAGGGATGGAAGGGTGCATCTACACTCAGAAAAAGCTATGCAATTTGCAAGCAGAATAAGCTACGCAATTTGTAAGGGTGCATCCCTTACCTCAGAATAAGCTACACAATTTGCACTATGCAAATTGCGAAGCTTATTTCAAGGTAATTTCGAAATAAAGCGCTATTCCGAAACATCCCTTAACCCTCGTGGAACGAGGGTTACAGGGACACGGGCATAGCGCGCCTGTTATTTCTAAACAGATTTTGAAATAACAGGCTGCTTTTAAGGACACGGAATAGCTATTTCGAAATAGCTCCGCAGTGTGGATGTAACCTAAGTGAGTAGTCGAGTTGACTACTCATCTCCCACCCTTTGCTACCTCTGTACCATCCACGGTGCCACCTGCCCTCCGCCCCACACTGCTGCCTCTGATAGAGGTAGCAGCTCAGGGCAGGGAGGTTGCCACGAAGCAGCCTCTGCCCACGACAGGCCCAGGCTCGCTGCAGGCAGAGGCTGCTCCGGCAGCAGCCCCTGTCCACAGGGGTCCCAGCTCCCTGCTCAGTCCCGGCTCACGCCAGGTCCGAGACCTACCCCCGCTGCACCTCTGCAGTTTAAAAGCAGTCGGAGCCGGACTGCCGGAGTGCCTGGCTCTTACTACATTTAAACTGCAGAGCTGCAGCGAGGGTAGCTCCTGGATCCGGCGTGAGCCAAGACTGTGCAAGCCTTCCCTTATTGATTGTGTAGTCAATAAAAATTTTAATCAACTACACGATTAGTGCATTACCCACCTCTTAATATCCTTAATCCAAGTCTTGTAAAGTAGAAATGCACCATTCCCCATTTTCTAACATAATAATGTAAAAATTAAATAAATTCAATTATGAATAGACATCAGTTGTGTAACTGCTTAAATAAATGTGTAGAGACACAGCGTCGCCTCCGGACAGCAAAACGCACCATCAAATATAAGTGTAAAAGCTATCGGCAGTTGCAAATCAGCTTGTTTGAATGGTTAAACCAATGAGAATCCACCTCTCCTTAGGACATTATGAATGACCGTACGGTACTGTGCAGTGGCCTACGAGCACCGGGCTGCAAGAACCGATTTATCATGTTCAAGCAGGAGCAGGAGGCCGTGCTTGGGCCCCATCGATCATTATATGTCAGTCTCGTTGGGCAGCTGCCAGCTCAGGAAGGTCAGTGGAGACAATTTTTAACCAATTACATACACTGCCAGGGGGTAATGGGAATGCATCCAAGGCAAGCCTAGAGCTCTGGCAGACAGGATAGCTACAGTTGGCTCTGAGGATGTTCATCAGCATCTGATCCAGTGGGGTAAGAGGTTTTGTTCCGGCTGCCGCTAAATCATCCATCCAAGACCACTCCCGATCCCCCTGCTTTATCCGCTGGCCCCATACAAACAGAACCAAGCCTCTTGGGGCTCAGCAATGATCCACCACGCCACACCACGCACCCAGACTGCTCTACAATACTTTGCCGGGCTTCCCTGCTATGTAAGAGCAGCTAGAGCTTAGAAAATGGACGGGGGAAGCCAAAGTTACTCGGACTACACCTACAAACTGCAACCGTGGTTTCCTAACAGCCACCTCCAATCACATGCCCCTCTTCTGAGCCGGTGATTAACCTGAACAGTCCTGTGGGTGCTTCCCCCACCCACAGAAATGGCGTTTCCGGATGGACGTTCCAAATCAACCTCATCCGCTGTTCACAGCTACGGCCCAGAAATAGCTGCGGCTCTGGAGAGCCAAACAGCGGGCTGGGAAGAGGCTTCCCACGCACAACCTGCTGCCCCCTCGCTATTCCAAACCTGGCACTCCAAGAGACTCGGCCAATGCACTGTAATCCGGGGGCTCAGTTTTGCAACGTCCACGTGCCAGTGCCGGGCAGAGACGCCAAACCAGACCATCAATCCCATGATGTGGGCAGATGTCATCTCACCGCACAGTGAAGACCGCTCCAGCCATCCACATTCCAACCCAGGACTCTAGACCCGGAAGAGTGGTGCTCAAATGTGACACTCCCTCCTTAGCCCTCTTGCCTTGTGTCTCACTCTCGCTTGTGCGCTGCTGACCTAGGCTATGTCTACACTCGTGGCGTCTTGCATGAGAAATATGCAAATGAGGCTAAGCATGGAATATCGCCGAGCCTCATTTGCATACCTAATGAGCTGCCATTTTTGCAGAAGAAGCTCTTGTCCCAGAAGAAGCTGTCTACACTGCCCCTTCTTGCGCAAGAAAAACCCTCTTGCGCAATGCCGTTACGCCGATAACTTTTCAGGAAGAACGGCATTGTGCAAGAGGGTTTTTCTTGCGCAAGAAGGGGCAGTGTAGACAGCTCCTTCTGGCGCAAGAGCCTCTTCTGCAAAAATGGCGGCTCATTAGGTATGCAAATGAGACTCGGCAATATTCCTCGCTTAGCTTCATTTGCATACTTCTGCCGCAAGAAGCTGCGAGTGTAGACATAGCCCTAGAGTTCCTGTGACAGGGCGTCTGCCCCGCACTGGCCTAAGAAGGGTTAAATCCAGCCCTGGGAGAGGGCCAGGGCTTGAAGCCAGCAGCTCAGGCAGATACAGCCAATTAGGGCCCAGCTGGGGCTGTGTAAATAAGGGCTCCTTGAAGGGAGGAAACACTTGTTCTTGCTCCAGCTGCGGAGCAGAAGGGACTTGGCTGCCAGGGAAGCTGGAGGCTTCCTGAGACAGAGCAGGGCTGGGGAAAGGCAGGCAGAGCTGGGGAGCCCTGGCCAGGCAAACTCCCAGGCTGACGCCTTGGTCTCAAGGCCTGAGGGACTAGGGCTGCAGGGAGGCCGCCAGAGCAGCAGGTCCCCTCCCCTTGCCAATGCTGAGTGGCCATGCCAGACTGCTGCTTGCCCCTGAGGTGGGGGCTAGCTGACAGAGACACTGAGGCAAGGTGGGAATAGGGAGATTAGGGGTTCCCTGAAGGGGAGCACCCCAGCATGTGGAGGCACTGCAGCAGGGCAGTACTCAGAGGGGAGGACACCACAGTCTGGGAGGGACGTAGCTCCAAACACACAGTGGTGGAGAATAACAGGCAAAGCAGGTGAGACACCGGCCGAAAGGGGGGCGCTCCGGGGCTGAATTGAGCGCATTCCCGAGCGACCCGCAGGAGGCGCCACAGCAGTGAGTCGCACCCTGTCACAGTTCCATTCCCCACAGGACCACCACCGTAAGTACCTCTGCTAAGCCACGTAGTTAAGACGGCCGCCAGACCTCCCCCCCACCCCCCGCCCAGCACACACATGCGGCAGTCTCAACCCACTGCATCAAGAGAATCCTAGAAATGAGGGACGGCCTGGTTCCCCTACACACTCCCTACCAAGCCGTGCTCTCCCCTGCCGTTCCTTGCCCAGTCCAGTTTTAAATGACTTCACAGGCCTACGGACCGGTGTTAGAGTTTGGACTGGATAATCACAAAGGTCCCGGCTCACCACTGAGTCTAGGGAGTCCATGAAAAGTTATGCAGACTAAATTTTCATGGCCTTATTTGCAAACCACTCTTAGTTACAGACCTTTGATCCAGTCTGATACTGCTAGGCTACGTCTACGCTGGCAGCTTCTTGCGCAAGAACAGCTGTTCTTGCGCAAGAACAGCTGTTCTTGCGCAAAAACTTGCCGGGTGTCTACACTGCACGCGCGTTCTTGCACAAGTATATTTACAGTCCAGCGTCGGAAAACAGGGCTTCTTCCGGAAGAGTTATTCCTCTCCCCATGAGGAATAAGCCCTCTTGCGCAAGAGCTCTTGTGCAAGAGGGCAGTGTAGACAGGCAACATGAATTTCTTGTGCAAGAAACCCCTATGGCTAAAATGGCCATCAGAGCTTTCTTGCGCAAGAGAGCGTCCACACGGCCATAGATGCTCTTGCACAAAAGCACATCTCTTGCGCAAAAGCACATGCCAGTGTAGACGCTCTCTTGTGGAAGACTTTTGGTGCAAGAACTCTTCTGCAAAAGAGTTCTTGCGCAAGAAGCTGCCAGTGTAGACATAGCCCCTATAGGGCCGGATGACACATACTTAGCCCTTTCAGCCTCCCCAGTCCAGTGACTATTTCTGCTGCTCTTCCCTGAATTCCCATCCATTTGCCAACATTTTTCTGGCATCCGGGTGCTCGGAATCACAAACACTGTACAAGGTGAGCACCCAGCAGCCCCATCGAGAACGAAAGGATCACCTTCCCGCTTTGGGAGGTGACACCTCCAAAGCCATCGCATTAGGGCTGGCGTTTCTGATCACTTCAGGAATTGCCTTCCTTTCCCTTCCCTACCGGGGAGGAACAGGGCATTTCAGCCAGAAGTATGTTCCAGGGTGGGGTTCCTCCCACACACACTCCATGGGTACGTCCAGTCCAGAAGATCCTCTCACTGATGACGAGTGGAGCATTCAGGCACTGAACCATAATAAATAGCTAAATGTTTCATTCCCACATAAAGGCCATGTTCTTCTCTTCATCTCTCTGCAAAACCAGCCGCTAACATCAGTGGGCATTCACAGATCCATAGATTCCAAGGCCAGAAGGGACAGTTAGGATCTGAGCTGCTGTGTAATATAGGTCAGAAATGTTCCCTCTGCATTGTGACAAACATGTATTTTTGGATGTGCACCATGGCCCACCAACCTGGCCCTCAAGTCCCAATGAATTTGACACCCTGGCCATTACTCGAGTCAGATAAGGCACAGATTTCCAGCTAACCTGCTACACCACTAAACCGGGTGAACGGGTCTTAGTGGACAGGGGAGAATCAGTGTTTTAATGCGACTGCAGTTTTAAAGCCACAAATGGTTATTCGTTCATAAAGATTCACACTATTCCCCTTGGAGTCACTAGGAGTTTTGAACACAGCCTTCAGTGGGAACATGAACAAACTCTCAAAGAATTTAATCCAACCTGTGTCATTACCACCTCCTCCCTGCAAGGCAATGTTGGCTCAACAATGTAAACATGTTTAATATCATAAAAAAGAAAAAACAGAACTAAAAAAAAAGTGAAATTCTAAAAATTACCTCTCAGGATTGTGCCTTTTAGGACTTAACAGATGAGAGGTGGAAAGGGCTCTGAGATGGAGGAAGAGATTAGAGCATGATGTAGTGGTCAAAGCATAGACCAGGCATCCAGGAATTCCAGACTCTAATTCCAGCTCTGACACTGACTTACTCTAACCTTGGGTAGGTTGCTTAGCTTCTCTGTGATAAAGTTCCCTTGCCCATTTCACAAGAGTCCCATACGAATAGTGGTAAAACACACAGAATGTTAGCTTATTAAGGAAGGCTTACCACTCCATTTTATTTGGCTAAAGCACCATTAAGAGCCTCTTGGTAACACATCAACATGTCCAGAGTAATTTTTCTTATGCTTTTTTCCCAAATGATTCCCCTTCCCTTGAAAAAGTACAGTGACAGATTTTCCCTTTTCACTGCTGCTGTTCTAGCAAGCACAAAAAGAGAACTTCTCCATCGGGCTTTTCCTATTCCTTTAGATTTGCTAGTTGTTCTGTTTTCCTAGGAGCAAGGAGAATTCATGCAAAGGAAAGACAGACTTCCCACATTTATGCATAAAGCACCAAAGAAAGCAAAGACTGTAACAACATGCACTGTTCATGGGTGCACAGTGTTGCAATAATACCAATCACTCGTCATCTTCGAAACACATTACAAAGTCACAGCGCCCTATTTACCAGCTGGGGAAACTGAGGCACAGAGCAGCAAAGTGATGAGACCAAGGACACAGAGTAAATGAATGCCACAGCAGATTTAGAACACAGAAATCCTGATACCCCTTCCCCCCCACACAGACTTCTGTGCTGCACCCACTCGACTGAGTGCTTAGATGAAGTAGAAAAGAGCGGCTGCAAGCGGCCGGCTAGAGTTACCGGGGCAGCCCGAAATAATGGCAGTGGAGGACAGGCTGTAGTTCTGCTCCACTTCCCACATGCGTCCTTCCCATGCCCTACCCCTTTCTCTCCTGGTGTCAGGACAGGCAGCAGGGCTGCCTCCATCTGTGAAGACTTCCCCTGCACAGGGAGAAATTGCTACCAGGTGCTTTCACACCACGCCGTGCAGCCTGCGCAAAGCAGCTGACCGAGAACCCGACCTGAGCTAGCGCTGCTTGAGGTGGTGCACCAAAACCAGCCGTGTGCACACTGCAGCACAGACGATGGCTTGGACCTGGGGGTTGGGCAGGCTTGGGCTTGAGTGAGTAGCCTGAGGCGCCATGCTGCTATTTCTAGCAGACTAGCTGAAGCGGAGCTAGCACAAGTCTGTCTGCCTGGACGTACCCGAAGAGACTTGCCCAAACTCACTCTGTGTCCAGCTGAATTCCGAACACACACATCAACCTGCCTCTCCACCTCACACTTCAGGGAAGCCATTCAAACTGATTTGACAAACACACACCTGGTCGGACAGACATTAAATCAGCCTACCTCACTAAGGTCAGATCTACGCTACAGATCTACATTGGTGTAATGATGTTGCTCAGGGGAGTAAAAAATCCACACCCCTGAGCAGCGGCGGATTTAGGGCAGGGCGAGTGGGGCGGCTGCCCCAGGCCCCACGCTTCCTGAGGCCCCGCGCATGCGCCGTGGCCATGTCAAAGGGGAGCCCCGCGAAATTTCTCTGCCCGGGGCCCCGCGGCGCTGCCCTGGGCCTCACGGCACTCTCATCCGCCCCTGCCCCTGAGCAATGTAATTACTCCGATCTAAGTCCCATGCACACAGCACTATACTGGTGGGAGAGTTTCTCCTACTGACAGAGCTACCACCTCTTGGGAGCAATGTTTCCTGTAAGCGGTGTGCTTGGGCGGCCACCCAGGAGAGATTAAAATGCCGCCCAGTTGATTAGCAGAGCGCCCACAGCTGGCAGCATGTGTTTCTATGGTGGTGCACATCCACACATGCCTTTGTGCACATAACAAAATTTATTCCATACATGGATGGAAAAAATTAAGAGGAAACATTGCTCGGGAGGCAGATTAACTAGCTGATGCACTACCGAATGTGAAGACAAGCCCTAAATAAATGTATTACCATAATGTGACAAATTGAAATGGAAAGCAGCTGCCACCTGGTAGGTCCTTCAAGAAAAGGTATTGGAAGTTGTGCTTTTCCATATGGTCTTCAACCTGAAGCAATGCACCTGCATGCCTCTAGGGGTAGCTATACTGTTGGAGGTGCCAGCTTCCAAATTACAAGTTAACACTAAGGTCCTAGCAGCTTTTGTTTTTTTAAGATCAGTGGTGTTTTTCCAAATAATCTGGGTCATAAACCATGATGTCCTGACGAAATATCACCTCCAGCAACCACATTCTGCCTCCTGTCACTAAAATTCCCAGTGTCTTTTCATTTGATGTTAGCAATTTTTCATTTCCAGTCTTAAATTGTTCCACTGTTGCTGTTAAATAGCTACAGAGTTCTCCCCCAGAGATGCTCGCATTTCAATTATGCATATATGTAGTTGATACAACACCATTGTATCCGCCATACCATTTCAGTCACACAGAATTTCAGAAACAAGGAGCACTCTGAGGCCTGTTAGCCACAGAGATCATAATTCAAACTGACCCTGATTCCAAATAATCTCTCATCTCAAAAGGACACCCAAGTGATTTACAAGGCACTTTATGAACTCCATATGAGGATCACTTTAACCACCACTTAAAATGCATCCACCTCTGAAGCAGAAAGTAACAACTATTTAACCACCACAGCAATGCTACAAAAGAGTTTTCAACAGAAAGTAAAGAATATTGAAACCACATACGGAATTCCAGGGAGGGCAAACAAAACACAGTTACCAGGACACTGTGGCTAATACCCAACTTTTAAGAAACAAGATATTTATCTTTAAAAATTAAGGTTCCGAGTCAACAAAATATGGACAGCTGATCTATACTGGAAAATAAGATGGACCCAGCCACAACATGCAGAGGTGTGAAAAATCTACACCCCTGAGTGATGTAGGTAAGCTGTGTAGACATTGCCAGGTTAACAGAAGAATTCTTCAGTCAACCTAGCACCACCCCGTGGGGAGGTAAATTACCTACATTGATGGGAGAACCCCTCCCATTGGCAGACTCATCCCGACCACAGGATGATTCCAGGACGCCGCCCTAGGCCCTGTGCTTTGGGGCACTCACAGCAGCTGCCTCAACTGTCCCTTGGACAGGACACACAAGGCCCAGAGCAGCCTAGGAGATTACTGGGGGGCTGGCCTGGGTGACAGCAGAGTTTGAGCCCTCCCCCCCCACACCCAGCACTCACTGTGGCTGCAGCAGCCAGAGCAGCCCGCTCCAATCCACCATCCATCTCAGCCCATAGCACCGGGGCGCCGGGAAGTGGGGCATCCCAGCCCCAGCCTCATCTCTGCTCCCTACGCTGCTTGTGGAAGGGGCCCAGGCAACAGGGCTGCAGCAGGGGTGTTGACCAGAGCACCGCACCCCCCTTGCCTGCTGGCATCGGTAACATCTGCACTGAAGTGCTAGGGTGGCACATTTCAAGTGCAGACAAGCCCTCAGCCACCCAATTCTCTCTGTAGGTGCGCAAAGTGCTTTGCTGAACAGAGGTGGGGATTGCTCATGTTGTTCAATTTCAGCATGAAGCTCCAGGCTTTGCTAAATCAGGTGCTGAAAGCAGGTAGGACCTTTTCCATCAGCACCCCAAGAGCACAGCACAAACACCCCCAACACCATGCCAGGGCACTACGAAGCAGTATTCCCCGTAAGCTACGCGCTTGTGCAGCCACTCAGGAGAGACTGCAATGCCACCCAGCTGATTAGCACAGCACCCACAGCTGGGATTTCTGTTGTTCCTGGTGGTGCACATTCACACATGCTTCAGTGCACATAAAATTTATTCCACACATGGATGGGAAAGATTAGAGGGCACATTGCTAGGAAGAGCATTAGGGAGGTGAAAGGTTAACCAGTGGGGACAGCAGCAGCTCCCCACCCACTGCGGACAGCGGGTACTTGAGCCCCCTAAGGCCTGCCGTGGACAGGGGCACTCCAGCCCAGAATGGAGCAGCCCCTACCAACCCTCCCTTTAATTGTTTAACTGCTTAAACACTATGTTTAACCAGTGAACCAACTAAACGGGATTTTACATCCCTCCCACCTTTCACATCCTTGGAACCACTTGGGGAAGCACCTGGATGGGAGCAATGCCTTCACCTTTTTTTGCCCACCTGCTCCTGACACATATCCCTCCCCTTCTTTACTTGTTCACATCTAACACCCACCCCCACCTATACCAAGTTTTTTCTTTTGTTTGTTTTATGCAACTTGTGGAAACCAATTTGCCACTGACTGCTCCCCGCCCTTCCTTAAACCCTCGGGGAAATCCCAAGGCATCCAAACTATTCTGCAAAACTAACTTGTAAGTAAGTTTCACACACCTGATTGCAGCTAGGGCTTTTGGGAATCTCTCTCTCTCCTGGTAGAACTCAGCCACGCTCTTCCCAACCTGGGCACTCACCCACACCAATTTACCAAGACATTTAAAACCAGGACCCAGGCTCCCCGAGGCAGAAGGAAGCTATGTGACAACAATCCCAAAGTGTATTTATCTCTCTCGATCCATCCATCCCCTTCTTGTTCACAGATCTAACGCTGCTGTGCAGTAGGTGGCATCATTCTCTGTTGTACAGACAGGGCAGCACAGGCAGAAGGAGGGATAGAAACTTGCACGGGATCACACAGCAAGCCTGCGGTAAGGCCCGTCTATCCTGATCTCATGTTTACCACTAGACCACGCCTCCTCCCTTCAAGAACGTATACGCAAACCCTGTCGGCACCAAGCGCAATGTTCTAACAGTGCCTTCTAAGTGGCATTGTAGTCCATGCCGTTGGAGGGGCTGGACAATTAAAGACTTCCCCTTGCTCCCGCCCATCCCTGCTCCCCCATACAAAGTGGCACTGGGCTATAATGCACACTTCAGTATCTCGCCAGAAAGTTTATTCTTTTCCAGATACCTTGTCAATTCTCCGCAGGTTTTACTGCCCGCCAAGCCCAGCCCTTTCTCTCGGCTCACCTCCCCTACACAAACACGGTGCTGTACTGATAAACTGCAACCAACAGGCCGGCCAGGCTCCCTTCCCTTGCACAAACCTTTCAGGGCAACACCTGGCTCTGATCCAGATGAGATACTTGGAGGATATTTGACTTGCAGGAAGAGTTTAAGAGTCGGGAGCTCAGGAACCCCAGAGCCACATCTGCTTTTAGTAGGCCCTGGATGTTGAATCATGGATCTTGTTTCAGCCCCATGCCCCATTCTGCGTAGCCTGTGATTATGAAGTTTACATGCTAACACAACTACTCGGCTGGTGAGGGGCTCTGGCAGAATCCTGCAGGGCGAGTGGAGAAGGTATTATGGTCCCTTAAAGCAGGGGTGGGCAGTTATTTTCGTTGGGGGGGGGGCGCACTTCAAGAATTTGGGCTGCACACTTCCATGATATTAATGGAGGGGGTATGGGATCCAGGAGTTTGGGTGAAGGAGGCAGTTGTGACCTGGGGCAGAAGACTGGGGTGCAGAAGGGAGTTCAGGGTCCAGGAGAAAGTCTGGGTGCAAGAGAGGATTCTGACGGGGAGGAGGAAAGTAGGAGGTGGTGCAGCTCCTGGAAGGGGGTTGTGACCTAGGGCAGGGTGCAGAAGGGGGTGCAGGGGATTAGACTACATAGTTTGGAAGGGGGTAGAGGTACAGGAGGAGAGCAAAGGGTTGGGGGAAGAAAGGGCTAGGGAGCCAGAGGCAGGCTCTGGCCAGGAGGTGCTTACCTGGGCAGCCCCCGGCCAGCAGCCCAGCTGGTTCCTCAGCCAGTGTCCCTGCCTACCATGCCCCTTCACTGGCTGCAGGGGTCATGTGCAGCTCTGACCCCTGCAAGCCTGGAGGGAGAGTGCTACTACACGCACTGCCTGCCCTGCAAGCAGGCAGCTCCCATTGGCCAGAAACCAGCCAATGGGAGCTGCTAGACTGTACCAGGGGTGAGGACAGCACGCAAAGTCTCTTCCTTCCTAACCCCCCCAGGGGCCCACAGGGGTTCCACCTGCAGACCCCCGGCTACTCCCCTCCCCAACACACCTTTTGCACAATGGGACACCAAAGCCCCACACTTACTACGCCCCCGACAGCACTTTCGGAGCACCGTGAATTTGCTGATTCACGCTCCATCCTTGCTCCTCTCCAGCCTTCCCGGAGCTGAAACGCCACAAACAGCTGATTCACAACATTCCAGCTCTGGGAGGGAGGGGGAGAAGCAGGGACAGAGCGCAAATCAGGTGATTTGCGGGCTCCCAAAGTGCTGGGAGGGACGGAGAGGAGTAGGAGGTGAGGGCTCCAGTGCCCCAGTGCATGAAAGACAGGTGGAGGAAGGGGGGCAGACAGGGGGGCTGCGGGGCTGCAGAGGGAACCCCAATGGGCCATTGGCTGCTGCGGCCCACAGATGTGAAGGAGGGCCACTCTTGTGGTCCACCCACTATTCGTGGTTGCCCATCTCTGGTTCAGAGAGCTGCTCTGAGCAGCATGCAGGGGAGGGGCAGGTAGGGAGCCTGTCTGAGATTCCCACGGGCTGGATCCAGTGGCTTGGTGGGCCACATATGGCCCGCGGGCCATATTGTACCCACCCCTGCTGTAAAGTCTGCCGAGAGCCACACCCCGCTTGGAAAAACAAGCTTCTAATGAAAGCTTCTAATGGCAGCTCAGCTGAAAGGCTAGGAAACAAGAACCCTTATGAGAGGGGAAATCTTCAGATTTGTGCTCAAGAGTCAGAAAAAATAGGATAAACCGCCTATGGCAATGGCACTTGAAAGACTCCCCCCCACCTCTTACATACTGCAATTGCAGTTTATCCAAATGGGTGCCTTTATGCCCATATTCCAGATGAAGAAACAGAGCCTAGCTCACATGACACAATATCTTACTACACTGAAGTGGATGGAACGACTGACTTGTGGTGTCAAACGTTACTCAGCATGAATCATAGAACTCTAGAACTGGAAGGGACCTTGAGAGGTCATCGAGTCCAGTCCCTGCCCTCACAGCAGGACCAAGCACCATCTTCTAGACCAGTGGTCCCCAACGCGGTGCCCGTGGGCCATTTATGCGCGCCCACCGAACAATCTGGGCCAGCCCCACCCCCGGGCATGTGGCACATGCGCAGTGCCAGCCCCAGGTGCGTGGGACATGGGCGGCCCCTTCCCCGGGCGCGCGGCACAAGCGCGGTGCCAGCCCCTGGCGCATGGGCAGCCTCTGCCCCGGGGTCGCGGCACATGCCGGTGTCGGCCCTGGGCACCTGGCGCATGGGCGGCCCCTGCCCCGGGCACGCGGCACAAGCGCGGTGCCAGCCCCTGGCGCATGGGCAGCCTCTGCCCCGGGGTTGTAGCACATGCCGGTGCCAGCCCCGGGCGCACGGCACATGTGCCAGCCCCGCCCCCCCCGGGCGCGCGGTGCATGCGCAGCCCCGCCTCGAGCACGTGGCACATGCGCAGCCCCGCCCCCGGGCACCCGGCAGCCCCAAAAGGTTGGGGACCACTTTTCTAGACCATCCCTGACAGATGGAATAAAGGTGTCCAAATGGAAATGGTACTATAACCAACTGAAATATATATTTAAGTTCCGTCTCCTCAGCGTGGGTACTGTGCCTTTCCTCCAGAAGGATCAGGACTAATCTGTCGCATGTGGATGCCCATCCAGAGCCAGCTGCCAGATTTGAGGCCTATATTCAAGACATACTTCAACCACCACTGAAATGCAACTACCCCAGGATGGAACTTGGCTCCTATTTAGCAGCACCACACAAGATAATTTAGGCCAGGAGGTGAAAATTGCATCACCTCCTGAAACTGCATGGAGAAAGTTTAAGGAAAGTGCAGTGGCAAATAGGAATTTGGCGTGGATTCCACTCCTGTGGAAAACACCCATGAGTTCCTTAATTACCAGTGAGCAGGGCTCAATTTCACATCAGAAATCTGGCCTCTATTTATTTTTATTACATGCATTAGTGAAAAGAAGAGCAGGCCTCTTTGTAAACGTGGAGGCGGTGTAGCCAAGCGGACAGTGCAGAGGACTGGGTTTAACTCCTGTCTGTGCCTAATCTGCTGTGTGGCCTGGAGCAAGTTACTTCTCTCTGTGCTTCAATGTTCCCATCCTTAACATTACAAAACGGATATTCACCTTTGTCTGTAAAGAACACTGAAAGCCACAGATAAAAGTGTTGCATACAAGTCAAATAGTACTGACTCCATTGAGGGCAGAATTGGACTCTGGAGCTCTCAGCTCTAAATACTTCAATTCTGTGGAACCAGAGATTCAGATCCCAGCTGAGTCAATTCACCCCTTCATCCTTCCAAAGAAGGCAAATTTAATTCCCCCCGACTTTACTGAATAAGGATACTCATTCGGCCAGGCCTACTCTTTATGACCATTGAAGATCCCAGAGTGTTTTACTAAAGAAGCAACACTTTGCTCCAGTGTCCTTCACCAAAATTTTCTGTTCCTGCTGCCACGTTGCTTTCTGGCCTCCATCTCAGAGGTGGCTGCATTTTAGCGATGCAGCCTGCATTTATGGTCTTTGAAATGCACTGGGATTAGAAAACACTTTGTAATGTCCCAGCTTGGAGGATGCCAAAAAAATCCTGTTATAAATGGGGCTAATCTGAGAACAACCATGAGAAGTTGTCACCTATCACTCTCTCAAGCACTGAGGTTACAGAAAACTTCAGACTTGTCACTTCATACTCTGCGCATTTTTACGATGGTCTTGGGCAGTGTCCCCTGTAAGCTGTGTGCTTGTGCGGCCACTCAAGAGAAACCAGCTAATTAGCAGAGCACCCACACAGCTAGGTTTTGTTTCTATTGGTGATACACATTTGCACATGCCTTGGTGCACATAAAAATTTATTGTGCACATGGATGGAAAAGATGAAAGGAAACATTGGTCTTGGTTCAGGGTGGGTAGGATCTCTGGCCCTCATCTTGAATGTATGTGTGTGCAGGGTGATCTTGCACATTTCACCTGGGTGTGGGTGTCTATGTTGCTGCTGAGTTCAAGGAGACAGGAATTACAAACACCCATAATCCTACAAATACCTGAAATAACAGCCTCGCCACCCTAGCCTCGCCACCCTACGCAAATCTCCTCATCTCTCAACCACCACCACATCTACTAGGACAAGAGAAAGACAGGCAGCTCTAAGGGGTTACGGTACTACAGCCCAGGAAAGAAAAGGCTGATCTGATGGTTTCGCGAAACCAAGCCTACAGCTGGCAAACTCTGATCGGATGCCCTCAGCACAGGACTGCAAAGGGGCCGGGACAAGCCCACAGAAGGGGCTGTGGCGTGCTTTTGAAAGGGCAGGGGCAGGAATGCAAGGGCCACACAAAGCAGCATGGGGGGAGTGTGAGGCGGATTGTGAGATGCATGTAATGGGGCAGTACAAGAGTGTGGCAACCGGCCATGACAGGAAAGCAGCGGACGGGGCTGTGGCATGTTGGGGGCAGGGGGGCGTGGCACGCATGCAAACTGGCAGGCAGAAAAGTATGAGAAAGCATGTCCTGCATGCCAGGTGACTGGAAACACTGGGGAAGGCATTGGAATGAGTGCAATGTGGGGTACAAAAAGGAACTCGCATCCAAAGGACCACTGATGGGTGTGCAAAATGCATGCAAGGAGCAGAGATAAGGGTGCAGCACGTATTCTACAGCACCGGAAAGAGGTGCGGCAGGAGGGGCATGTGGCATGTTTGTACAAGGGCAGGAGTGCAGAACAGGGGGGAGGGCATGTGTGCACTGGGCCAAGAATGCAGCAGAAGGGGGGGGCGTGGCATGCATGCACCGGGCCAGGAGTGCAGCAGAAGAGGGAGGAGGGTGGCATGTGTGCACCAGGCCAGGAGTGCAGAGGGGGGAAGAGGAGTGGCATGTGTGCACGTGGTCAGGAGCACAGCAGAGGGAAGGGGGCGTGGCATGTGTGCACCAGGCCAGGCGTGCAGCAGAACATTTGGGGGGCGTGGCATGCACACACCAGGGCAAGAGCGCCACCAGGAGGGGGGTGTGGCACATACTGGAGCATGAGGGCAGGCAGGAGGGGGGCGTGGCCTATACTGGAGCAAGAGTGCAGCCAGGAGGGGGGCGTGGCGCACACTGGAGCATGAGGGCAGGCAGGAGGGGGGCATGGTGCACCCTGGAGCAAGAGCACAGCCAGGAGGGGGCATGCTGAGCAAGGGTACAGCAGGGAAGGGGCAGGACCCTGGGACATGTGTACAAGAGGAAGCCGCATGGTGTACAGGAGCCAATGCACACAGAGGTACAAGAGGAGGCAAGGCAGTGGGCAAAGGACCCGGGAATGGGCACATGCAAAAAGGACAGAGGAATTAACAAGCAGAGGGACGGGCACAAGGAAAACGTGAGGGTTAGATGCAGAGGGAATGCGGGGGGGCTCAGAAGAAACAGGCCAGTTTCCTGGGGTTTGTCCGGAGGGAGGGAAATGGGGTAACAGGGATACCCCACAGTGCTACATGCAGGGGGGCAGGGGCACTCAGAGAAGTCCGGGGGGGGGGGGGATGTAGACCAAAGGGTATGGGAAGGAACGGGATTACACAGGGAGGAATGGGAACGCAGACAAATGGGACCAGCTCCACGCAGGGTGGGGGAGAGGGGGCAGGTGTATACAACGTCTAGAGGGTGCAGAACCAGCTGAGGCCAAAGGGACCAGGGGGCATGAATGGGAGCAGGTGGTGCATGGGGAGGCCCACAGGACAGGCCAGCAGGAGGTGCACGGCACGGCGGCAGGCAGCGAGGGAATACAGCCATAGGAACTAAAGGGGGCGGTGGCAGGCAGCGAGAGAGGGGGGTGCACGTGGGGGGGGACGGAGAAAGTGCATGTGGCGGGGAGGGGGCGCGGTTGCATGCGGCGGGGGACTACGGGACTAGGAGTAAACGGGTCGTTGCAGGCAGCGCGGAATGGGGGTGCGCGGCTCGGCTGTGCCGAGGGACAGGACAGGAACGGGTGGAAGGCGCGGCTGCATGCGGCGGGGGAAACAGGGAGTGTTCCGCGAGGGCGGGGGGCGAGGAGTGCACGGGGCGGAGAAGTAAAGGATACACGGGGCTGCTGCATGCAGCGCGAATAAAGGGGTGCACGGGGGTGCTGCATGCAGCGCGGATAAAGGGGTGCACGGGGGTGCTGCATGCAGCGCGGATAAAGGGGTGCACGGGGGTGCTGCATGCGGCGGGGATAAAGGGGTGCCCGGGGGTGCTGCATGCGGCGGGGATAAAGGGGTGCCCGGGGGTGCTGCATGCGGCGAGGGGAACGCGAGGTGGGGGGGGGGGAACAGGGTGCATGGCACAGCTGCGTGGGGCGCAGACTTCGAGGCGCACAGGGTAGCTGCAGAGGGCGGGAGAAACGGGGGTGCACGGCGGGGGGGCATAAGGGGCGCGTGGCACTGCTGCACGCGGCGAGGGCCATCGAGGCACACGGGGCGGCTACACGGGAGGGGTGCACGGGGCGGTTGCGTGCGGCGGGGGGGGGAAGAACATGGGGGCTCAAGGGGCGACCGCGCAGGACGGGGCGGTGGAAACAGGGGATGCACCAGGCGGCTGCAACGCGGGGTGCACCAGGCGGCTGCCCGGGGAGGGGGGAACCAGCCGCACGCGGCGGCCCGCAGCAGCAGCCCCCGTGCGCACACACCCCCTCCGGCCGCCCGGGTCTGTGCCCTGCAGCCCGCGCTGCCGCCGAGTCCGCGCCTCCCTCCGCTCCCCGCCTGGCTCCCTTCCCCGCCTTCTGCTCGCCGCGGGGCCCCGGCGCCCCGAGGGCAGCTCCCCGGGGCCGCAGCCCAGCCCCCCTGCCCGGCCGCGCGGCGCTTACCTCCCGCTCCGCTCGCTCCCGAGCTCAGCTTGTTTTGAAATTAACCTTCCCCTTCCTCCCTCCCCTCCCCTCCCCTCCCCTGTCCCCGGCACAGGCTGCCTCACGTACGCGGCTGCCGGGAGCCCCTGGCCTGGAGTCCCGGCTGGGAAGGGACTTGACTTGCAACCCAGCACAGCTACAAACACGCCACACACACACACGCGCACACACACAGATACAACAGTACGGCCATCCGCTCCGAGCCAGCCACAGGCAGAGATCCGCTGCAACCGCGGGGCCAGGAACACGCACACGTCTACCTACAGAAATGGGCACACGCGGCTCCTCGCAGGGGGAGCTCAGCTGTAGGCAAACACAGACCCACAAGCCTTGGCAGTGAAGACAGAGGCGTCCAGCTATGTAGACACACGCGGCCGGATCTTCAGAGGAGCTGAGTATTTTTAGTTTGCATTTGATTGGTTTGGAATGACAGGTGCTCAGCACCTCTGAGCATGCAGATCAGATCACATGCATGGCCCAGTACAGCAGGGGTTGCACACTTAGAGTGCATATACATGGCTGTACCCATCACAGGTATACGCAGTCTGTCTGTGAGCTTGCAAACGTAATTTGCCACACAGACATGTAGCTCCACAATGCAAGCCAATCTTAATGTTTGATTGGCAGGGCAAGCGATACACGTGTAGACAGTCCTTAGCCAGAGTATGCACAGAAAGAGGGACATGGATGCACACAAGGACAAGCAGTGTCCCTTGCACTCAGGAACAGTCAAAGCCCAACAGTTTTCCTTAGAAAAACAGAGTTGATGCTGCATCCTTATTCCCACAGGCGGTGGAATTAGGGGTGCAGGTAATGTTGCTGCACCCCCTTTCCTCCCACCTTGATGTGGTTTCCATCACATACAAGTTTTACCATTTGGTTCACTAATTCTCAGTACCCCTTCTATAAAAACTGTTCCAGCACCCTTGTGTACTTCCCATAATGGTTACTCTCAAATACCCTGGAGGGCAAACAAGCCACCTGTCACCTCTACAGGAGAGGGAAACCAGGACAATTCACCCTCCTGTCTTCCATGGCTGTCCCTATGGACATGCAAACCATGCAACTCTATAGGGCACCACAAAATTTGGGGCACCCCAAACTCCCTTGGGTGGCTGGTGGGTCAGTACCAGCATCTGCTGCCATCCCCTAGACCCAGCCTGCCCACCCTGCAAGCTGTGCCCAGCCATCACTCACCAGGCAGTGGTATGTGGCATGAGCCTGCAGACCAGAGGACTCAGAAGGAGCAGTGGCAACTGTGCCACCAGCCAGAGAAAAGAGGTGCTGTCGCCTTCTTTAGGAAAGGGCTGCTTCTCTCTGGCCAGAGGTGTGGCTGCCCACTGCGCCTCCTCAGCACCTCCCCCCTGCTGTCCTGAGGCTGCAGCTAAGCCTCCCTGCCTTGCAGTCCTCCTGCACCCACCCCTCTCTGGGGTCCAGTGGATGGGCTGCTTAGGGTACCAGCATTGCTCCCTTCCAAGATGTCTAGGTCCTGATCCAGGCCAGGACTGGCCAAAGGGCAGCTTCTCCCCCAACACAGATTACAGAGACCAAGTTACACCTCCTGGCCCTCCCTTTTTCAGCAGAAAAGCTGCCCCATTGAGACCATGGGTGCCGGGGCTTAGAGGTGGACGCGGAGATGCGGAAGCGTGCACCAGTGACCCCAGTGGGACCACCAGCCTCCATGGGCCACCACCAGAGCAGGGGCAGCTCTAGGCTTAACACCCAAGGCCACTTTGGGCAAGGCTAAGCTGGGATATGTAGGCATCTTAACCTCCCGGTTGGGAGATGCCTTTCCCCCCCTTCTTCCATAGTTACCTGCCCGCCGACTAGACTGCGCCCCGTTGTTCACCTCGCTCTGCGCCCTCTAGGAATTGCCCCGCGCTCCTGCGCCCATCCCTCGGGCTGGCCGTCCGGGGGACACCCGCCGTGCCACACACGTGGTCCCGGCGCCGTGATTTGCTGTTCGCCCGCTGCTGCCGGCCGGGTTAAAGCTCCTCGGGAAGATCTGGTGTAAACAAGCTGCCCACATGCTCAGCCCCTTCCCGTGCATTGGCTGCCCGGCTGCCTTTAAATACACGCCCCCCCCCGCCGAAGCCAGCAAAAAATAAACAGTGCGGGGCTGGGGCTTTCCCGTGCTCCGGCCCCGTTCAGGCAGGGGCTTTACACACGAGCCGTGGCAGCCTCTGCTTTTGGGGGTGCGCGCCCGGCAGCCAGGGGAGTCCCCCAGCGATCCTCCCCCTCCCTCCTTCCTACATCCAGCGACAGCCCGAAGTCAGCTCGCACTGAAGGGCAGAGGCGAGCCGCTCTGAGCCCGATTTACCCCACCCACTCTTCTCCCAGCAGGGAGAGTAAAGGGGGCAGCCACCCCCGCCTCCGTGGTTTTCCCTGCTAGTCCAGTGGGATCTGGCAGGAAGCCCGGGAAGGCTTCACCGTCCAATTTCTTCCCCCCCCCCCCCCCCCCGGAATCCGGGGACAGGACTAGAGCGGGCGGAAGGTCTCGGCTACATTTCTCCACACGCTCCCTGGGGAGCTGAGCCGGGAGAGTCCAGTTTCCACCCCAATGGCACTGTCCGCTTGCAGGGCAGCAGCTCCTAAGCCAGCCTTGTTAGCTCCCCAAAAGACCCCTCTCTGGCTCTTCTGCACACACGTCTTGCGCATGCTGCGAAGCACCATGTGGCTCTGAAACGTGCAGGAATATCACTGTTTACCCAAACGCTTCTGGCTCCGAGGGTGGGGGGGAGACAGGGAAGGCGTGGCATTTGGCAACCCACTTGATATATTTTGTTGCTTCCTATGCTGTACTGGCTGGAATGTCTCTCTCTCTCTCTCTTTTTTTAAGGGAAAGTGTCCAGGATTTGGTTAACCAAGGGGGACAGGTTGGCATCCTGCCAGATGCTGAAGACAGCACCTAATTAACATAAACTGAGAGTACTTGCTGCAATAACTCTTGTCTATAATACTTGGGCAGCTCACCTACAAATATCACAGATCCCAGCTTGCCATGCCCTGCCTTGGACGAAGATAGAACACAAACATTATATTGCAGGACTCAGACTTTCTACTGGCTCCACACCACTTGGATCCAGATGGGGTCTGGAATGCTGAAACCCACATCCACTTGGCCCTATGCTACTCCAACTCAATATACAGGGCAAGCTGGGGACTGTAGTCTGCCACAGGTTGACCAGTTGCATTAATGAGAAAGAAGACATGGGAAACATTTAAGATCTCTGTGGCCACTCTGTAATTTAACTGCCTTCTGTTATAGGATTTTTGTTGTGTGTGTCCCCATTTCTGTCCCTTCTTAAATCAATTGAGGAGAGTTTCAATTTGTAATTTAGATCTTTTCCTGCCCTGTTATCTGGGTCGCTAGATGCTGTTTTCTTAAATCTTTAATGCAATTTGAATTTAACTGGACAAACTCATCCAATAAATAATTCCCTTCATATAAATCAGAGAGCAAAGATGGCTTTTTGGTGAAGGCACTGGACTGGGGCTCAGAAGAGATCGTTCAATTGTCAGAATTGCAATGTGACTTTTTTCAAATCGTACAGATCTTGCCTATATCAGAAAAGTTGTATTAGTCTGATTAAATACATTTAGCTTGTTTTGGTAGAATTAAGCAAAGGTTAAACGTAGATGGTTTAGACATATGCTTAAACTTTGGTAATGCATTTGACTTAGTACTGTACAGCATTTGGATTAAAAAACTAAAATGACATAAAATTAAAATGGCACACATTAAAAATGGTTTAAAATTCAATTAACTGACCAGTCTCAAAATATAACTGAATCATCACTCAGCCAGAGTGTTTCCAGTGAGGTCAATTCTTGGCCTTACACTAGTTAACATTTTTATCAATGGAAAAAAACCAAAATCATCACTGATAAATTTTGCACAGGACACAAAAATTGTGGGCGTAGTAAATAGTGAGAGGACAAGTCACTGATACAGTGTGGTCTGGATTACTTGCGTAAGCTGGGTGCAAGCAACCAATATGTTTTAATATGGCTAAATGTAAATAAATACATCTAGGAACAAAGAATATAAGTCATACTTACACAATGGAGGACCCTATCTTGGGAAGCAGTAACTCTGAAAAAGATTTGTGGGTTGTGGTGGAAAATGAGCTGAACAAGGGCTCTCAGTGCAATGCTGTGGCCAAAAGGGCTAATGTGATCCTGAGATGCATAATCAAGGGATTCTTAGGTTGGAGTAGAGAGGTTATTTTACCTGTCTTTGGCCTGGTGCAACTCTTACTGGAATATTGTGTTCAGTTCTGATGTTCACAATTCAAGGTTGTTGAAAAATTGGACAGGGTTCAGAGAAGAGCCATAAGAATAATTAAAGGATTTGAAAACACACCACTAACACCGCTACCCCTCTGAGACTATTTAGTTTAACAGAGAGAGGTTAAGGGCTGATTTAATCACAGTTTATAAGTATCTACACAAATATTTGATAAGCTCTTCAATCTCATAGAGAAAGGGGTAGGAAGCCGAAGCTAGATAAATTCAGAATGTAAAAAATACTGATTTTTAACAGCTTCAGGGGGTAGCCAAGTTAGTCTGTACAGGATAAACTTAAAAAACAAGTTTACGACTTTTAACAGTCAGGGTAATTAACAATTCAAACAACTTTACACCAAGGCTACGTCTACACTGGCAGCTTCTTCCCGAAGAACAGCCGTTCTTCCGCAGAAACTTGCTGGCTGTCTACACTGCACGAGTGTTCTTCCAGAAGTAAATTTACAGTATAGCGTTGTAAAACAGGGCTTCTTCCGGAAGAGTTATTCCTCTCCCCACGAGGAATAAGCCCTCTTGCACAAGAGCTCTTCCAGAAGAGGCCAGTGTAGACAGGCAACATGAATTTCTTGCGCAAGAAGCCCCTATGGTTAAAATGGCCATCAGCGCTTCCTTGTGCAAGAGAGTGTCTTGGCATGGATGCTCTTGCGCAAAAGCACATCTCTTGTGCACAAGCACATGCCAGTGTAGACGCTCTCTTGTGGAAGAGTTTTTGCACCAGAACTCTTCCGCAAAAGAGTTCTTGCACAAGAAGCTGCTAGTGTAGACATAGCCCAAGGGTTGTGGCAGATTCTCCATCCTGGCAGTTTTTATATCAAGACTGATGCTTTTCTAAGGTTCTTTAACCTTGTTATGCAGATCAAACTTGATCACAGCAATACCTTCTTAGCCTTGGAATCAATGAAAAACCTGTTTAAGTGCTTCTGAGTTAGAGGTTTGCACCCGTTTAATTAGTTCAATTTATAATCAATTTAGTCACACCAATACAAAGCCTTAATCTCTGCCTTAGTTTGCATTTATCCAATGGGAAGAACACCTGGGCTTTGTCTACACTGGCGGCTTCTTGCAGAAGAACATCTTGCGCAAGGGTTCTTGTGCAAGAAGTCTTGCGCAAGACAACGTCCACACTGCCATGTGCGAGCTGTGCTTTTGCGCAAGAGCGCCCATGGCAGTGTGGACGCTCTCTTGCACAAGAAAGCTCTGATGGCCATTTTAGCCATAGGGCTTTCTTGCGCAAGAAATCCCTGCCGAGTGTCCACACTGCCCTCTTGCGCAAGAGCTCCTGTGCAAGAGGGCTTACACCTGTTAAAAAAGAGCGTAGCTCTTGCGCAAGGAGCCTTCTCTTACCACACCGTACTGTAAATTTACTTGCGCAAGAGCGGGCGGGCAGTGTGGACGCTCTGCAGATTCTTGCGCAAGAACGGCCGTACTTGCACAAGAAGCCGCGAGTGTAGACATAGCCCTACTTTTTTTACCCTTTGTCCAGTCCTGTGATGGGCAACCTACGGCCCATCGCAGTTCTGTGTGACCTGCAAGACATTTTGTTTACCGTTACCCACACACCAGGTTGCCAGATTCCACTAGTTTCTTTCCTACCCATATTACTAAAGTGACACACACGTAAAGCAAGGGCACATGAAGTGAGCTGTATGTTGACTGATTGCACACAACATTGATTGTGAGTTTCTGCATCCAATCAAAGCACTGCTGTGATTCAATTGGCACACTCTGTGCCAATTCTAGGTACCCAAATGCAATTAGAAAGACTAACCCAGTGGTCCCCAACGCGGTGCCCGCGGGCACCATGGCACCCGCCGGGGCATTTATGTACGCCCGCCGAATGATCTGGGCCGGCCCCGCCCCCAGCACGCAGCACATGCATGGTGCTGGCCCCGGGCGCGGGGCGCATGGCGCATGGGCGGCCCCTGCCCCGGGTGTGCGGCACATGCGCAGTGCTGGCCCCAGACGCGCGGCACATGAGCAGCCTCGCCCCCGGACACCTGGCACGTGAGCAGTCCCACCCCCGGGCACCCGGCAGCCCCGAAAGGTTGGGGACCACTGGACTAACCTATCCTAGGAGACTGTCTTAGTTACAACAATCCTGTGGCCCACTCACTGGCCTACGCAATGAGGAGTCCTATGGAGCCTTAAAGACAAACACATATTTGGGGATACGCTTTTCTCCAGCCCACAATAGCTTATGCCCAAATAAATATGTGAGTCTGTTTCAGCAAAAATGAGTAGTCCTGCAGCATCTTAAAGACTAACACAGATGCCCCTATGAAACTTGTCATTAGTCTAGGTTGCCCATCATTGGTGTAGAGCAAGGCTACTCAAAACATGGCCTGTTTGTTTGCAGCCCATGGGTGAGAACCAAAACAAAAAGGTAGTCCATGTAATGGTCTTCTGTTGATATGTGTTTTAGTAGTTAAATTCCTGGACTGTCATTGCTCATTAAAAGTGCGTCATATGGGTGGAAATCGGGTAAATATTGCATTTTATTAATATCAGCAGAACTAACTTAAATAGGCCCCATGTGTTGTGTAGTCTTGCCTTAATCTTTCTTTCATGCCCATCAGTGTGAAAATCTATTTGCATATATTTGTATATATATCTGCATGTATATTCGGCCCTTGGCATGTGCTGAGAGTATCATTGTGGCCCCTGGGGCTTCCAAAGTTGAGTAGCCCTGGTCTAGACTCTTTATATTGTAAACTGTTCATGGCAGAGGCTGTTTTACTATGTACAGCATCTACCACCATGAAGTACTAGTCTTAGTTGGAGCCCCAAGACACTACTGCAATACAGTAAATAATAAATACTCCTGGGATTAAATTGACCCAGTGTGTCCATGAGATTATTCAATACTAGAGATAAAGTGGGACCGAAGCAATCTGGATGCAGAAAAAAGTGGGTGAGTTTCTCTGAGAATAAGCTAAGATCCTTGTTCCCCTGTTAATAACAAAAAATAAATAATAAATCACCCACATGCATATGTTGTCTGAACAAGGACAGGTCACGTGCATGGTTCCTATTCCAAGACTATTTTTATTACTGTGATGTGACATCTAATGATATCCTAACATCAGGACACCAAGCCTCACACATCTGAAGGGAGGAACTTCTCATTCAGAGTAATTTATCCTTCTTATGATTGTTTTTATTACAATAGCCTCTAGAAGCTCCAATCAGGGTCAGGGCCCCATCATGCTAGACCAGAGGTGGGGAACCTTGTTTGGGTCAAGGGCCACTGACCTACAGAAAAATCAGTCAGAGGCTACACAAAAATGAAAAGCAAAAATAAAAACACCTCCCTGACATGGCAGCCCCCCAACTGAGAAGCAGAAAGATGTTCCCCTCACCAGAGCCTAGGGAGGATCCGGGCTAGTAGATTTTGTGGGCCCCTCTAGGCTCTGGGGTCAGGGCAAAAATGAGGGGTTCAGTGTGTGGGTGGGGGCTGCCAGGAAATAGGCTTGCATTGTGGGGTCTGGGCAGGAGGGAGGGTGCAGGAGTGTGTTGGGAGAGTGGCAGGGTGCAGGATGGGGCTGGGGGATCTGGATGGGAGATAGGGTGCTGGCTCTCCAGCCCTGCAGAGGGGCCATAGAGCTGGAGAACCAGCACCAACTTCCTGATGCTGGGGAAGGAGCCCCAAGCCTCAGGGGCCAGAGCTAGGCAAGCTGGGAGCCATATTCAGCCCCCAGGCTGGAGGTTCGCCACCCCTGTACTAGACACTGGGCAAACACATACAATGAAAAGAATGTCCCTGCCCTAAAGAACGTACAACTAGAGACTAATGTGATACCTTCCTTCACATTTAATAGTACCTCATACCACAAGTAGTCCCACTGCAATCAGGGTAATGCTCCAGACCCTTTTTTTAACTAACACATTTTTAAACTCAAGTGTCATCAAGGGAGGTTGGATTTTCCTATGTGAGTTAGGCACCCAGGTCCCCTTTTCAAAAGTGACAGGCTCTTAGGAGCCAAAGTCCCATGAAATAGGCTCTTAAGCCTCGAAGTCACTTCTGAAAATGAGACTATGGTGGGCAAGTGAGGAAGGGCACCAGAGTACTTCTATTTAACATCTCTCCCTCCCACAAGGACGGGGTCCTCCCCAGTGCCTGCATGTCAAGGAGACACTCATCCTTGCATCCTCCAGGGCAGCTTAGCACCTATGCTGTGAAGTTCAGGGCCATGTGGCAGCATAGGCAGCTCCCATACAAACTGCCCAATTCCTGTGTAAGGCAGCTCCAGTCTCTCCTCTACCCCACGTCTTATGGGCAAGGGGGCACCAGTCCCCCCCCCAGTTCCTATGGGGAAGACAGCTCCAACACCCCCCCCCAGTTCCTATGGGGAAGACAGCTCCAACCCCCCCCCCAGATCTAAGAGGGGGTCTCCAGTCCCCCTCCCAGTTCCTATGGGGAAGTAGGCGCCAGCCCCCCCCCACAGAACCGGGGCGCCAGCCCCCCCCACAGAACCGGGGCGCCAGCCCCCCCCCCCACGGTCTATGGGGGAAGGTGGCTTCAGCCCCCGCCCCCCCGTCGTTTTCTATGGGGAAGGCGGCTCCCGTGCCCGCCTCCCGCCAGCTGGGTCTGCTCCCCGAAAGGCCCCTCCCCCCACTGGGCTGACTACGTGCAGATCCCCACGCGGAAGCGGCGCGCGCACCCCCCCAGGCCTCAGAACAGCCCGGCCGCACGCTCGCGCCGGGTACAGAGTGGGAAGGGGGGGGAGGGGAAAGGTCGGCACGAAGGAGCGGGTGGCCAATCAGGGCCAGGAGCGGAGATCTGAAGGAAAGGGGAGCGGAAGCAGCCAATCAGAGCCCGGGATGAGCGGGCGGCACAGCAGCACACAGCCAATCAAAGCCGCCACCCCCGAGCGCTTGCGGCCCCGCCCCGTGCCCCATTTCGCCGCCTAGGCCGGCTTCCGAGGCGCTGGCGGCTTGAAAGAGCTGAGCGGCGGCGGCGCCCCTCCCCCCATCGCAGCGCAGCCTACGTCGGCTCCGTGCCCGGGGGCGGGGCGTCCCTGCCAGCTGCGCGCCGTGCGGCCGTTTATTGCCCCCCCCCCCGGCACGGCCCCCCCATGACAGCCCCCAGGCATGGCCCCTCCCCCACAGTAGCGCACCCCCTCGCCCCTGTAGGGCTGTGAGCGCCTCACTCGCAACAACCCCCCCCGCCTGGCGCCTCCCCCAACGCTACAGGGCGTGACCCCCCCCCGCAACAGCCCCCCCAGGCATGGCCCCTCCCCCTGCAACGACCCCCCAAGGCATGGCCCCTCCCTCCACAACAACCCCCCCCAGGCATGGCCCCTCCCCCTGCAACAACCCCCCCAAGGCATGGCCCCTCCCCCTGCAACGGCCCCCCAAGGCATGGCCCCTCCCTCCACAACAGCCCCCCCCCAGGGATGGCCCCTCCCCCTGCAACGGCCCCCCAAGGCATGGCCCCTCCCTCCACAACAGCCCCCCCCCAGGCATGGCCCCTCCCCCTGCAACGGCCCCCCAAGGCATGGCCCCTCCCTCCACAACAGCCCCCCCCCAGGCATGGCCCCTCCCCCTGCAAGGGCCCTCCAAGGCATGGCCCCTCCCTCCACAACAGCCCCCCCCCAGGCATGGTCCCTCCCCCTGCAACAACCCCCCAAGGCATGGCCCCTCCCTCCACAACAACCCCCCCCAGGCATGGCCCCTCCCCCTGCAACAACCCCCCCAAGGCATGGCCCCTCCCCCTGCAACGGCCCCCCAAGGCATGGCCCCTCCCTCCACAACAGCCCCCCCCCAGGCATGGCCCCTCCCCCTGCAACGGCCCCCCAAGGCATGGCCCCTCCCTCCACAACAGCCCCCCCCCAGGCATGGCCCCTCCCCCTGCAAGGGCCCTCCAAGGCATGGCCCCTCCCTCCACAACAGCCCCCCCCCCCAGGCATGGTCCCTCCCCCTGCAACAACCCCCCAAGGCATGGCCCCTCCCTCCACAACAACCCCCCCCAGGCATGGCCCCTCCCCCTGCAACAACCCCCCCAAGGCATGGCCCCTCCCTCCACAACAGCCCCCCTCCAGGCATGGCCCCTCCCCCTGCAACGGCCCCCCAAGGCATGGCCCCTCCCTCCACAACAGCCCCCCTCCAGGCATGACTCCCCAGATAGGCACATCCCCAGACATGGCCCCCCCCCCAATCTGCAGGGTATGGGCCCCTCTGCCTTCAGCAGCACTTCCACCCCCCCCCAGGCATGACCTCCCAGAGCTATAACCCCCAGAAATGCCCCCCCCGATGCTGCAAGGCGTGGGCCCCTTGCCCACAACAGCACCCCCTCCCTGGGCACGGCCCCTTGACAGTTGTGGGCATGGGGCTTGACACACACACACACACACACACACACACACACACACACTCTCTCTCTCTCTCTCTCTCTCTCTCTCTCACTGACACTGCAGAGCTTGGACACCTCCCGCAATGGGCATGGGCCCCCCCCACCACAGCATTCCCTGACAGCACGGTCTCCTGATACTGCAGCAAATGGCCCCTTCCCCTGTATCACCCTTCGAGGGACATGCCCCTCCTCCCCCGACACAGTAGGGTGTGGGCCTTTCCCTTACATAGCACCCCTGGAGGAGAATGGATCCCCCTGACACAACAGGGTGTGGGTCTCTCCCCCCCATCATCCCTTAGGGGTTTGGACCCTGGCAATTGCAGAATATATGCCTCACTCCTCACGACAACACCCCTGGAGGGGAATGGGCCCCCCAACACTGCAGGGTGTGGGTCCCTTCCCCCATATCGCCATCCTAATGGGCACGTGATACCTCATTGCGGGGCAAGAGTCCCTCCACTCCACAGCACTCCTCAGAGGACACTGCAGAGCCTGGGCCCCTCAACGCACATCACCCTCCAAGGAGCATAGGAAGTCCACCACAGGGCTTGGTCCCCTTCTCCCCTCCCCCACAACATTGTCTTCCTGAGGCACAAGAGCCTCTTCCCTCCCACACAACATCCCCCCCCACACACACACACACTGTAGGCACCATTCCCTCCACTTCACATGGGGGATGTTAAATATTAGAACCTCATGAATGCTTATCAGTTACCCGACTATTCTATAGTCCCCGGCAGTGGGGCTTGCAGCCTGCACACTCCGGCCGCACTCCCAAGGAGCACCTGCCTCTCTGTGCTGCTGCTTCTGTATCAGAGGCAGCAGCGTGGGATGCCAGGTGGGAGCTGGTCCCTGAGGAGAGCCAATTAAAACACCAGCTCCACTCACAGACCAGCTGCCTGTCATCCCACGCTGCTGCCTCTGATACAGGGGTGGCAGCAGCCCCTGTCCAGGCGGGGAGTCTGAACTCCCAGACCCGGTACAAGCTGGAACTGAGCCGGCCCACTGGCTCCTAATACACTTTAAATGCAGAGCCTCAGCGAGGGTAGGTTCTAGACCTGGCGCAAGCCAGGACTGAGCCAGCCTGCTGGCCAGCCTGCTAAAAAATGTACTGGTGTGGCAGGGGGAGAGGGAAATGCATGTAGTCCATAGCATTAACCTATAAAGCTTTTGATTATCAGTTAATCAACTACACTATTACATCTCTACTTCACACATAGCACTCTCACGGTGAAGGACATGACTATCACCTCCCCCCCCCCCAAGAGACAGCAAAGCATAAGCTGCCTGCTTCCTCCCTCCCCCCCACCCCAGTGGCACTGCAGGGTGAAATTTCCCCTCTTCAATGCCCCTGGGTAAGGAGCATGAACCCCGGAAGGGCATTGCAGGGTGTCAGCTTGCAACACTGCTTGAAAACGTGAAAAATGCTGGCACGATGTGTGGCCACTGTTGAAATCTGGACAATCCTGCAGAATTCAGGAAGGGCAGCAACCCTTCTAGTCCGGCCTCAAACTAGCCCTGGGGGACATTGTTTGTTTGTATTCTGTTAAAAGGGGAAAAGTTCAGTGAAGTTGTGGGAGTGTCTGTTTTTTATTTTTCCTTTTAAAGAAAGAAACATTTTCTTGCAAACAATTAGTGCCCCATTAACTCATAAACAGGGCACCCTTATAAGACCATGAAGCACCCACAGCGCTTACCATGGTGTAGCCTGTGCAAATATTTCCTATTCATAAGGATTTTTACTACTTTGCTTTAAACATGGCTAAAAACCAATAATGACTATCAGCTCAAGATAATAAATGAGTAAGACGCATGCTGATCAAATATGTACCCCAATCTACCAAAATTCCTCTCTGGGGGCAGAAATCTCTTCCAACAGGACATTGTTTTCTCTATTTCTCCATTCTCTCCCGCCCTAAAGTCCTAGCCTTACTAGACAGCAAACGGGAAAATTGTTGTTTTTTCTGGTTTGATTCATACTTGTTTTGTTCTCAGACTGATTTTAAGCTGAAGTTAAATGGCACACTAAGCAAGCTGAATAAGTGCTGAATCCTGAGTGCGCACACACACACAAATAATACTCATGCCATTCATATGAAGTACAGATCTAAGGACTCAAAATAGATGTGGCTAAAATATGTACAGCATTTATGATGGTGAATATAGTGAAAGCAATTGTAGATGTGCAAGTCTAGTGCTGAAGAAAGGTCCCACCTTGACAGTCTGGGAATTTTTCTGTCCACAGATCAGATATGGCAGAGGCAGTGAAATTCTTTCATTCTCATCATTCTTACAGTGTAACTGCACCGCAAACGAAAAGGACACAACTTTATCAGATGAGACTTTATTCTCCCATCACATTTTAGCATCTCTGCTAAGACTGGCAGCAAGGGTGACAATTAGTGCCAAATGTGCGGGGTTTTTTTAATGCATGGTCTTTAATCTGCTAAAACTTGGACTGCGAATCAACAATTCATTTAGCAGACTAGAAAGCTGCCGTATGGTAATAACTTACTTCTAACATTTATGTAGTAGCTTTAACTTATTTTACACTATTTCTAAAGAATCTGGCATCTCTCGTCAGAGTCGTTCCTCATTATAACTTTTCCAGTGGTGATATATATGCAAGGCAAGGCATGTACCCAAACCTTTATTCATTTTGCCACACTTTAAAAGAGATAACAGACCAAAAAGCAATGGAGAAAGAAATGCCACACATAATAAAATGCCATACATAATGCCACACGTCAACAGAATTGTGTTTAATCACAGCCTAAGGTGACTTCAATTCATGTTGCACATTAGTGTGCATTTAACAATGTTTTCTGATTGAATACAGGTGGCTCCTTGTGTTCTGCATGACATTTCACTTTGGCATCTGTCCATCAACCTCAACGGAGGCTTTGTTTCTAGGCATACCAATTCACAACAAACTGCTTAACTAACATTTTGAATCCATTAATATAATTTATTTAAGTTTTAGTAGAGGTGAATCTGAGCTAAGCCACCAAACCCAAACACCCTCACAATTCAGAGAAATGTGCATGCAGATTTTTCTTCAGGTCCCTACCGCTATAATGGGCCAAACCAAACAAAGGTCACCACCACCAGACTGGGAAAGTTCGGATTTGAATCAACTCTTGTGATGTTTTATCATCAGTCTTGTGGTATTTGATGTTTTCTTGCAGTTCGAGCTCTTGAAGGCACGTGATTTGAGGAGAAGCTCGACTTTCATTGTGTTTTTAAAGTAAGTTTCTAGCCCTCGCGATTGTAGAGGAAAGCTTGAAAAGTATGAATTGAGTGAGACCTAAAGGCTCAAAAACAGGAAAAAAAAGGCCTATTTTTACAGAATCTCATTATTTGTAAGGCAAGCCAATCTCACATTTTGGGGGAACTGGACTCACAATAGTGACCTCTGTGATGTCTCAGAACTTCCAAAAGGGCATACCTACTATTTCTGGATGCCTGTACTTATAGGTGCTTCACCTGAGACACAAATGCCTGACTTTTCAGAAGCGTTAAGTACCTGCAGCTCTTATTGATGTCAGTCGGAAATTCAAAATCACGATCATTCAGCACCTACATTCTCAAGCCAGGCACCCATAGTTGGCTGACACGTTTAAAAAAATTTAGACCTAATTGGTTACACCTGTCACACCAGAGGCAGATACACATCTAAACAACGTGTAGCCAGACAAACTGGCTGCCAAAATCCCACAGCTCCCCACATTTGTATCTTGCCTTTCCTGCTGAGCAATCACAATATTTTTCACTCCATATACATGCAACAATCTCTGCTGAAGGGCAGCAAGCAACCACACATCCATAGCATGTTGGCAAAAAGCAGAAGATGGATATTTTTGACTAACGTTATAGCTTTGAATATCCCCCTTCTATGGAACGTGCCAGTGCATCTTCAGTGCTCATGCAGAGCAGGGATATGGCCATGGGTAACTACTTCATATCCAGGCCTATGCGGTGCTTTCCCCCAATCTGCCCTGGCGCTCTAGCCGGGGAGCAATTCCAGGGTGCTGGGGCTTCCCCTTGCTCCGGC
Organism: Pelochelys cantorii; assembly: GCA_032595735.1. Taxonomy (NCBI): domain Eukaryota; kingdom Metazoa; phylum Chordata; order Testudines; family Trionychidae; genus Pelochelys; species Pelochelys cantorii. Next base: position 7,632,295 of record CM064328.1, read on the forward strand.
CTGGTGCTCTGACCAGGGCGTGTGGCCAGGGCTTCCTCCATTCCTCCTGTCCCACTCCCCTTCATTTTTGCCTGCCCATCCCAAGTGGACCCTTTTGGTTATGCCACTGCTGCAGAGCAGCTAGAAGTTAGGTCTTTTAATAACATAGGTTTGTTCATGGGTAGCTTGGAGGGGACACTCAGTTGGTCTGTGAGACTGAAAGCTTGTCTCTCTCAACAACAGAAGCAGGTCCTGTAAGAGATATTACCTCACCTTCCTTGATGGCCCAAAAGACTGAGAGAATTTCCAAAAGTTTCCCTTATCAGCGCACCTTTGGAAACTGCAGCAAGTTACTTATTATTCATTAATATTGTTGTTATTTGTGTACTCGTAATACTTAGGTGCATCTGTCCTGGACCAGGAGTCCCCTGTGCTAGGGGCCATACAAAGAGTACAAAGAGATGGTCCCAGTCCCACAGAACTCAAAGTCTAAGTGTAAGACAAGAGCCAACAGACCAGTGAGGTAGTTCAAGGAATCAACAAGCCCGAGACTAGTCAGCAAGATAGGAAGTAGATTCACCACACCAAGAGCCAAATCGTGACCACTTTTTTGGAGGCATCTTGGCAAAAGAGAGGTTTAAGGAGGGCTTTGGGGAAGATAATGAGTGTGTTTGGCAGATTTTACAGGGAGCTTCTCCCACCTGCAAGGGGCAGCATGACAGAGAGTGTGCAGAGCATGGGAGAGAGCTTGTTTGAAAATGTAACAGGTGAGGTGAGCAACGGTGGCTGGCCAAAGCTGCCTGGGCTAGACAGAAGCAGGTGTTGATTTGTCAGTGCTGGAGCACCCACAAAAAAATTAGTAGATGCTTAGCACACACCACCAGCCAGCTCCCCTCCATCCTCCCCCAGTGCCTGGCTGTCCTGCTGATGAGCTCCCCCCTCACACTCCCAGCACCTTCCTCCCACCACCTGCTGCTCCGTGGCATGCAGGAGACACTGGGGGAGAAGGGGTGGAGCAGGGAGGGGGACTTTCTCAAGGAAGGGGGTGGAACTGGGCAGGAAGAGTCAGGGCAGAGTGAGGCCTTGGGAAAAAGAGGAAGCTGGTGCCTATGATAGGTCATGGCTGGGGCCCTACCAAATTCATGGCCACGAAAAATCATAGAATCATAGAATACTAGGACTGGAAGGGACCTCGAGAGGTCATCAAGTCCAGTCCCCTGCCCTCATGGCAGGACCAAATACTGTCAGGGATGGTGAAATCTGGTCTCCCACCATGAAATCGGGTCTTTTGTGCGCTTTGACCTGTACTATACAGACTTCACAAGGGAAACCTGTGTTTTTCAAATTGGGCATCCTCACCCAAAAGGAAATGGCAAGATTATTTTAGGGGGGAGGGTCCAGTATTGGCACCCTTACTTTTATGCTGCCTTCAGAGCTGGGCAGCTGGAGAGTAGGAGCTGTTGGTTGGGCACCCAGCTCTGAAGGCCGCGCCCCATTTGCAGCAGTGCAGAAGTAATTGTGGCAATACCTCCCATGTTACCCTTCCTTCCACACTGCTGCTTTCTGGGCTGAGGGGCCAAGATGCCAACAGAGGGCACAGCTCTGCAGGCAGAAGTTACGACCTCAGAGCTGGGATCTCTGCCAGCAGCTGCCAGCAGCAGCACTGGAGTAAGGGTAGCAGGACCACACCCCCCAGAATAACTTTGCAACCCCACCCTCCAACTCCTTTTTGTGTCAGGATCCCTACAATTACAACACCATGAAACTTCAGATTGAAATCACTGAAATCATGACATTTTATGATTTTTAAAATCCTATGACCATGAAATTGACCCAAATTGTCCGTGAATTTGGTAGGGCCTAGTCATGAGCAGTGAGCAATGTTCCCTGTAAGTTGAGCGCTTGGGCAGCCACCCAGGAGAGATTCACGTCCTGCTTCCATGATGAGCAAGGTGTGGTCCAGTTGTCTGAATAGTGAATAAGACAGAGAAGCAATCTTATTGCCTCTATATAAAACCATGGTACGCCCACATCTTGAATACTGCATACAGATGTGGTCGCCTCATCTCAAAAAAGATGTCTTGGCATTAGAAAAGGTTCAGAGAAGGGCAACAAAAATGATTAGGGGTTTGGAACGGCTGCCATATGAAGAGAGATTAAAAAGATTTGGACTTTTCAGCTTAGAAAAGAGGAGACTAAAGGGGGATATGATAGAGGTCTATAAAATCATGACTGGCATGGAAATAGTGAATAAGGAAAAGTTATTTACTTATTCCTACAATATAAGAACTAGGGGTCACCAAATGAAATTAATATGCAGCAAGTTTAAAACAAACAAAAGGAAGTTTTTCTTCACTCAGCACATGGTCAACCTGTGGAACTCCTTGCCAGAGGATGTGGTGAAGACTAGGACTTTAACAGGGTTCAAGAGGGAGCTAGATAGATCCATGGAGATTAGGTCCATCAATGGCTGTTAGCCAGGATGGGTAGGAATGGTGTCCCTAGCCTCTGTTTGTCTGGAAATGGGTGACAGGGGAGGGATCACATGAGGATTACCTCCGTCTGGGGCACCATTGACCACTGTCGGTAGACAGGGTACTGGGCTAGATGGACCATTGGTCTGACCTAGTATGGCTGTTCATATGTTGTTATGAACACAGAACTAGGTAGCAAGAACAACTGAGTTTCAATCCAAGGTCTACATGACTTTCTCACTGGCTCTGAACAAATAACATAGCCCTTCTTCCCAAGCACTCTGCATTCGTGGGCAGCTATGCTGTAAGACACCAATGGGGACATCGCAGAACTCACAAGCAGCCTATAATAACCAAATGCCATGTGATTTAATGCTACTCTGCAGTAACCAAAGCATTGTGCAGTGGAGCGGCTGGGATTTCAGTAGAGAAACACATGCCCGTTAACAGCTTGCCAGGGATTAATATAAAAAGAAAGTGATTCAGTTATTTTTAAGTAAAAAAATTCCTTAAACTGTTCTTTAAACTTCTCTTTTATGTTTTTGTTTTGTTTGGTTGTTTGTTTTTGTCTTTTAGTTAAAATGGTTAGTGAAATGGCTGTTTCAATGGGACTGCTAGGCTGTGTCTAGACTGGCCAGTTTTTCCAGAAAATCAGCCACTTTTCCAGAAAAACTTGCCAGCTGTCTAGACTGGCCGCTTAAATTTCTGCAAGAACACTGACGATCTCATGTATGATCGTCAGTGTTCTTGTGGAAATACTATGCTGCTCCCATTCGGGCAAAAGCCCTCTTGCGCAAATGCTTTTGCGCAAGAGGGCCAGTGTAGACAACGTGGTATTGTTTTGCGCAAAAAAGCCCCAGTGGCTAAAATGGCGATCGGGGCTTTCTTGCACAAAAGCGCGTCTAGATTGGCCAGGGACGCTTTTCCACAAAAAGTGCTTTTGCGGAAAAGCGTCCGTGCCAATCTAGACGCTCTGTTCCGAAAATGCTTTTAACGGAAAGCTTTTCCGTTAAAAGCATTTCCGGAAAATCATGCCAATCTAGACACAGCCCTACAGTTTAAGTTTCAGGGGGTAGCCAAATTAGTCTGTACAGAATAAACTTAAAAAACAACAAATGGTCTGGTAGCACTTTATAGACTAACAAAACATATGAAGAAGTGGGCTGTGCCCACAGAAGCTCACAATATCATCTACAGTCACAAGTGTCAGATCGGGTTGCTTGATCCTAATACACTTTTAATTTATTTCTGAGCCTTCTTGCATCTGGGCGCATATCAGACACTGGGCCAGATGTGTGGAGATGTATCCAAGAATTATCCAAAGTCCAGTATCGCGAACTGAACAGTGCTGTTCTGCAACCTTCTGCAGCTCCATCAACTCCAAGTCAGTACATATTAGGAAGACTCTAAGTACACATATTGTATTATACTATTGTGGGCAATAATTACATTTTTAGTAGAAATTCAGAAGAAGATTGCAGTGAAATATATCTGCAGCTGTGTTTCTAAGTTACAGAACTGTAGGGTTTGCAATTTTGTTTTCTTCGGAACAACCTCATGTCATTTATCCTACATTACGGACGAAAAGCCTTCAAAATTGAATTGGAAAGGCAGGATATAACTGCACAACACGGCGTATGTTCTATAGGATGTACTTCGTGTTGTGTCCACAGTTTTCTAAAGTATTTTTCTTGTCGTGACAGTCTGGAGCAATGAGTAGTACCGCTTTCATACCAAGGTTTTTCCGACATATGTCAAAAGAGCTGATGCACCATAAATAATAAACACATTGTTTTAAAAGAAAATACAAACGTTTCCTTCCTAAGTGGAGCACTTTGCATTTGTCCTTATTAAACAGGATGAAGTTTAATAAAGACAAATGCAAAGTGCTTCACTTAGGAAGGAACAATCAGTTTCACACATACAGAATGGGAAGCGACTGTCTAGGAAGGAGTACGGCAGAAAGGGATCTAGGGGTTATAGTGGACCACAAGCTGAATATGAGTCAGCAGTGTGATGCTGTTGCAAAAAAAGCAAACATGATTCTGGGATGCATTAACAGGTGTGTTGTGAGCAAGACACGAGAAGTCATTCTTCCGCTCTACTCTGCGCTAGTTAGGCCTCAGTTGGAGTATTGTGTCCAGTTCTGGGCACCACATTTCAAGAAGGATGTGGAGAAATTGGAGAGGGTCCAGAGAAGAGCAACAAGAATGATTAAAGGTCTAGAGAACATGACCTATGAAGGAAGGCTGAAAGAATTGGGTTTGTGCAGTTTAGAAAAAAGAAGATTGAGGGGGGACATGATAGCAGTTTTCAGGTATCTAAAAGGGTGTCATAAGGAGGAAGGAGAAAACTTGTTCATTTTGGCCTCTGAGGATAGAACAAGAAGCAATGGGCTTAAACTGCAGCAAGGGAGGTTTAGGTTGGACATTAGGAAAAAGTTCCTAACTGTCAGGGTGGTTAAACACTGGAATAAATTGCTCAGGGAGGTTGTGGAATCTCCATCTCTGGAGATATTTAAGGGTAGGTTAGATAAATGTCTATCAGGGATGGTCTCGACCAGTGGTCCCCAACCTTTTGGGGCTGCGGGGCGCCCGGGGGCGGGGCTGCTCACACGCCAGGCACCCGGGATGGGGCCGCACACGCGCCCGGGGACGGGGCCGCGCACACACCCGGGAGCGGGGCCACGCACACGCCTGAGGGCAAGGCCACCCATATGCTGCGTGCCCGGAGCTGGCGCCACCCATGCGCCACACTCCCGGGGCTGGCGCCGCAACTGGGCTGCATGCCCAGGGGTGGGGCCGCCCATACGCCATGCGCCCGGGGCCGAAACAGCCCATGTCCCGCGCGCCTGGGGGCGGGGCCGCCACCGCCCATGCGCTGCATGCCTGGAGCCAGCGCCTGTGCCACGCGCCCAGGTCGGCGTCGCCCATAGGCTGCAAGCCCGGGGCCGGCACAGCCCTCGCGCCGCTCACCTGGGAGCGGGGCCGCCCATGTGCTGCGCGCCCGGGGCCGGCGCTGCCCCTGTGCCACGCACCTGGGCCAGCACCGCCCATACGCCGCACGCCCGGAGCCAGAGCCAGCACAGACCTTGCGCCGCACACCCGGGGGTGGGGCCGCCTAACCGCTGCGCGCCCCAGGCCAGCACTGACCATGTACTGTGCGCCCGGGGCCGGCGCCGCCAATGCGCCCAGGGGCTGGCTCCGCCCATGCGCCGCGCGCCTGGGGGCGGGGCCAGCCCCGATCACTTGGCGGGCGCACAGAAATGGCCCAGTAGGCGCCATGGCGCCCGTGGGCACCGCGTTGGGGACCACTGGTTTAGACAGTACTTGGTCCTGCCGTGAGGGCAGGGGACTGGACTCGATGACCTCTCGAGGTCCCTTCCAGTCCTAGTATTCTATGATTCTATGATTCTTTTCCTAAAGATTAAAGCAAGGCAGAGTTTATTGTGTTTTAAACATATATTGCAGCAAATCCTTGGCCATCTACAGGCCCGACGACATGGGGAAGGGGCCTATGTGATTGAAAAGGGCCCAGAGGCCACAGTAGTGGCAGCCAGGGATGCCACTGGGCCCCTTTAAATTGCTTGTGGTGAGCCACAGGCAAGGATTGGTGAGCAGTGGGTGGGTGGCCCCCAGCTCCACTCCACCCACCCTGCCCCCATGGCTGGAGCTGTGACTCCTCAACCCCATCCATTGACCAAAGAGAAAAGCTCCCCCACTCCCCACACACCCCCGCCCAGAGAAGCCCGGAGCATCCTGCCCACCAGAGGAGCCCCAGGCCAGCCACAGTTGTGCCTCCCCTTCCTTCCCCAGACCAACTTGTTCTTCAGAGATGCAGTTCATATGCCCTATGCAGGGTATGGGGTGGCTGAGTAGCAAATGCTGCTGGACTGGAGCTGGGAAGGGAGGGGAGGGGAGGGGAGGGGAGGCTGCAGCTGGCTCCAGGCTCTTCTAGGCAGGTGGGGGAAGGGGCTGTGGTTGGCCACGGGGTCCTCAGCAGGGCCATACCTAAGGAGCCCATTGTGCTCCACTGCCCTGGGTCACTCTACGTCTCGTCACCACAGTGAGTGCAGGAGGGCCCACCCCCTGCTACTGCCCAACACGAGGCCCCCAGTAATCTCCCAGGCCGCCCTGGGCCCCTCAGACTAACCTCAGTTTAGGGGACCGTCCCGTCCATAGGACGCTTCAGGGAGGCCGTCCCAGGCCCTGCGCTTTTGGTGCCCCGAAACAGCCGCCCCAACTATCCTGTGGACAGGACAGTCCCCCACACTGAGGTTGGCCCATGGGGCCCAGAGCAACCTGGGGAATTAACAGGGGCCTGGTGTGGGGCAGCAGCAGGGGTAAAGCCTTCCCCCAGTAATCCCCTAGGTCACATTGATTGGGGGAGGGGCCTTCGGAAAAGGGGTGCCATGCGGGCAGGAGAGGGCAGAGCTGTGGTGGGAAGAGGTGGGGGGGTGGAGCAGGGCCAGGGCCTAGAGGGTTGCCCTGGGCCTTGCTGCCCTTTTGGGATGGCGCTGGTTGTATCTCCTTGCTGCCCCTCAGATTCTACACTGATTTTAAGTAGTTTGTGTGTACCTGCGGCACCTAGACCAGCGGGGCTGGGCCCTCTCAGGCTACGTCTACACTACAGGGTTTTTGCACAAAAACCCGTGGAGTGTCCACACTTCAAACATGTTTTTGAGCAAGAAGATTTACAGTAGAACGGCAGAACAGAGGGCTTTTTGCGGTATAGGTGTACCTCTTCCTTTTCTTGCGCAAAAAGAGCCTATCAGAAAAAGCACTGGTGCTCTGATGGCCATTCTGGGAATAGGAATCAGAGCTTTCTTGAGCAAGAGCATCCATGCAGTGTGGACACTCTCTTGCGCAAAAGCACATTGCTTTTGCGATGCACGTTTGCAGTGTGGACGCGTTTTTGCCCAAGAAGTTTTTGCGGAAGAGATCTTCTGCAAACAGCTTCTTGCGCAAAAAGCCTGCAGCGTAGACCTAGCCTCAGTGCTGCCACCCTACAAATTAATAATTAGTACACTAACAATAAGGCCAGAGTGCTGACAGCAATACAGTGCCTCTGACAGCCCTCGGAATGGCAGCGCTAATTCCACTGGGTAGCGGACACAGCACAAGCCTGCGCGTTACACCGCAGCTGCATTCTCAACGTTTCACGTTGAATTACATCTGGTTTGACACTCCAGCAAACTGGTTGTACAGCAGGGGCAGGACAAGTGCCCTGGCCATTGTGCCTCAGCGCAAATCTGGGATGAGGCCCTCTGTAGTTTCCAGGGCTGTTTTGTGCCCACAGCAGGGGCGGGGAACCTTTTTTGGGTTGGGGGAGGCCGCTGACCCACAAGAGAATCAGTTGGGGGCCGCACGCAAGTCAGAAGCAACAAGACACCCCTCACTGATGTGGCCCCTCACTGAGAAGCAGAAAGACGCTCCCCAGATTCCCCTCACACACCAGAGTCTTGGGGGGGCCCAGGCTAGTAGATTTTGTGTGCTCCAGCCCTGCCAGTGGAGTGCCAACGTGGACTCCCCAATGCTGAGCCTCGGGGGCCGGATCCAGGCAAGCTAGTGGCTGCATCCAGCCCCCCGGGCCTGAGATTCCCCACCCCTGCTACAGTGATGGTGTGTTTTTGTGATGTGGGTGCTTGGAAGGCTGGGCTGCCCACTCCTGTTACGAGACTCACAGTATTAGATGTTTTTCTGAAGGTCCCATCTCCTGGATTCATGGGACGATGTGAGAATCTCAGTTTTCATTTAAAAACTGTTGCTAGTCCTCATAGTTGCTGCAAAAAGTCTGAAAATGTGACCTAAATGTCCAAAAATCAGTCGTCAAAGAAAAAGAACCCTACATCTATTTTTTTATTAAGTATTTATTATTAATTATTATTATTATTAGAAATCTTATGACTTTTCAAACAATTTCATGATTTTGGAGTGGTCAGTTTGTGACTTTTGAACATTTGGGGTTGGCCGCTACTGTGCTTGTCAGAACTTTTAGCTGTTACTGTCTCTGTACTGAAATTGTATTTGAAACCAACCAGTAGGCACTTCTTGAATAGTTGAGATGTAATAAAACTATCACTATGGGCAGAAAGGTTTGCATAGAGAAACGTCATAAACCTACCAGAGAAAGCTAAGCCACTTCCTTTGGGAGGCTTCATTGTCTTCTTATAGTGTCTTGTGCAGTTTATTATCATTATCATCATCGTTATATTTCAGGGTTTAATTTTTCTTCTTTCTGTTTTAGAGATTTACCATTGTGCTTGAGTGTGTAGTGTTGTATCATATGTGTTAGTGTGAATTCCCAATGACAAACGTACTCTGAACTGTGCAACTGTGTCTCATTGGCTCTATACTGCTAATGCTTAAAAGAGATTCTCCTTTTGTTTGTTACAGGCCTATTCTTCTGGACCAGGAGGATCTGAGTGCTAGCCCTACTGCTGTCATAAGGCTCTGAGACCTACTGTGCATAGCAGAATGATAGCTCTAACTATGGTGATCCTATGATTGCCTTTAGCTTTAAGCTCCCTCCTGGAGAAGTCCTCCCTTGATTTATATATTCATAGGCTGCATGGAGTCATTAGTTGCAACAGCCGACAAGTACTAACAGCCACCGGTCTGTAGGGTTCCTTCCAATTGCAGCTTCCACTACAATAACAGTTGAACCAACCCGAACATCTTAGCTTTTCACTGCCTGGCTGGGGCTGCCAAATATGACTGAGCCAGAGAAATCTAGTCTCAACAGGCTGGAAATACAAGCGTGAGAGGGGGAGGGGATCTGGGTTGTTTGGCTTGGCTCCCAGCAGCACACCCACATGGAAGCAGAAAGCTTTCTTGCCTTAAAGGGGCAGTACCCTAAAGCCTGTGAGGGAAGCTTAGCTGGAAACGGATATGTACACATAACTGTCTTCAGGATGATGTAAGTGACTGAGCCATATTTAGGTGGAAGAATTCACATTTTTAAGCAGTAATCACCCCCTATGCCTTCCAGCTTTGCTTTTAGCAGTGAAAGTTGGCCGAGACTCAGTATTGAGAACTTGGTTGTTATATTCGGCAAATACCAGCACCATAAAGTCAACAGTGTCTTTATTCCAGGGATTTATAGCCATATGTTGTGCAGGCCAAAAGTATAACGGGGTTCAAAAAAGATGGAGATGAGTTCATGCAGGATAGGTCCCTCAATGGCGATTTAGCCAAGATGCCCAGGGATACACACACACACGACTCTACATCTCTGACCGCCAGAAGCCAGGAGTGGAACACACACACACACTCACACAAACGACCCTACATCTCTGACCGCCAGAAGCCAGGAGTGGAACACACACACACACACACACACACACACACACACACGACCTTACATCTCTGACCGCCAGAAGCCAGGAGTGGAACACACACACACACACACACGAACCTACATCTCTGACCGCCAGAAGCCAGGACTGGAACACACACACACACACACGACCCTACATCTCTGACTGCCAGAAGCCAGGAGTAGAACACACACACACACATACATACACAACCCTACATGTCTGATCACCAGAAGACAGGAGTGGAAACAGGTGGTGGGCACTCCTAATTGTCAAGTTTTGTACACTGCCCCTGGAGCTATGCTACTGGCCACTGGCTGAAAAAGGATCCTGGACAAGATTTTTTTGGCCCTGTTATGGCAGCTTTTATGTTTTGATCAATCTCACTGTTTATACTCCACTATTATTACTATTATTTGTATTACAGTAGCACGTAAGGGCCACAGCCAAGGTCAGGGACTCAAGGCACTAGGCGCTGTACATACATAATAGTAAGACCGTACAACAAGAAAGCTAAAGAGGCATGGAGAAAGGAAGTTGGTTTTGTGCGTGCCTTTATATTTGCAATGTATAGTGTCGAATCAGGAAAGGAAAGGGAGTGAAATAAAAAGCGATTAAACAAGAAGAAGAAGAGAGGAGGAAGCATTATCATTGTATGCGAGTTTGCTATCGTGCTAGCCACATTCCATCAACAAATTCTATTTCCCCAAATATGAAATCTTTACTTCCTTTGGCAGAAAGCAAAGAACCCAGCAATAACTAAGTTCATTTGTTTAATATTGTGTGTGTGGTGCATCCAAAAGTGTTTTAAAGGCATATAGGAAAGACAGGTCCCTGTGTTAAAAGAACTCACAAGCTAATGCCCTGATCCGGCAAAGGAATCTGCCTGCACAGTGCCTAAACTCCACAAAAAAATATAGTTCCCCTTTGCAGGATTAAACTATCAGGGCCCAGTCTCCCAAAATTGAGAACCTGCAAACAAACTTTCTTCTTTGCCCGTTTGCTTCTTTGCAATGTTTATTATGGGATAAATTGGCTTGCAAATATCAAAGGCACATGCAAATGTCTGATGTATCCAAATTACATATCTTACCTGGCAGGTTTAGGCCACAAAGTTGAGCCATCCTGCAGACCCCAGCAAAGGAAGGAATTCCTGTGCATGCATGTTTACCTAGTGAAAAGCATAATGAAGGTGGTCATCATGGGATCAGGCAAACCCAGCCTTTTCCTTTGCTCACACAAAGCTTGTCAAATGATCAAGAAGCTCTGCACAGGGCTGCAGAAGGAGCCCAGCTCTGAGGCAGCTCAGGGACCGACAAAGTGCCTTCCTCAGCTAGACACCTGCATTCTCTTCCTTGTTTTGCCACAGAATTCTTCTGAGACCAGAGGCATGTCACTTAATCTGCTTTTGGCTCAGTTTGCCATCTGTAAAATGGGAATAATAGCACTGCCCTGCCTCAAGGGGTGTTGCAAGGATACATACATTGAAGATGGGGCAGTGCACAAATACTTTGTTAATGGCGGTTATTTAAACACATAGATCATACATGGGGGGGGGGGCAGGCAAATTAAGGTTTCTCAGCATGTTCTGGCATTTCCTAACCTTAGAATACTCGACTTTGCAGCCTTCATGTTTTATTAACCTTTTGTGCGCGTAATTTCCTAGGTTAAAAAAGTAACTGGAAACTCCCCAATGTGCTGTTATATTGACAGCAGGATTGGAACCTTTCATTGCACTGCACAGGCCTCGGTCACTTAAGCTAACAAAACATAACTGATCACAATAGTAGGTTGTCATCCTCTCCATGGACCAACACTGGTGAGATACAGATGGGATTTCACAGCTATTTGCTGACAGCAGAGGAATGTTACTCAGGAATCTGGGGATCCATTCCAGGCTTTGAAGGGGAGAATGTTCCCCCCAAGCTTGATCCACTCCTGTCTCTTCCCCACCTGTGGCTCTTCATCGCTGTCCCATCCTCCTTCTCTCCCCATTAGCCACATCATCCCAGTTCCAAGCTCCTTTCCCGCCCAGTCCCAGTCTCCCCCTTGTAGGGTCCCCCAGAGTTCCTTAGGGCTCCCCATCCCAGATGCAGCCTGCCTCCCCACCCAGACTCATTGCCCAGTGCCCGGATCTCATTCCCCTTGCCCAACTCCAAAACCGTCCTTTGAATTGCACAGAAGAAAGGCTGCACTACGGCTTGCAGAGCCATGCGCACATCACGGGCGCCTTGCCCCTGCAAAACAGATCCCATGATTTAGGCCTGAGTGCCTATTTGCTTTTCCCACGTACAGCAGGATGCCTTCCTGGCTCCTCAGTGGGAGTGATGCGGGGCTGGCAGTGCAAGATGGATTAGCTAACCTAGCCGATCTTCTCCTTCCCTAACTCCCCACAGACGGCTCCGTCTCTGTGAAAGCCCCCTCCAGCTTCCCTGGCCTTGGTCCAACACCTCCCCTTGTGGTTTTTGTTCAGGAACATTTGTTTGCCACGTGCTAAATTGACATCTCTCCAGAGGCTAAATTAACCACGGTCACATTTTTGCCAAAACACACACACACTCTCTCGCTCTCCCTCTCTTCTTCCACCCTCTGCCCAGTTCCCTTTTTATTCTTTGGCAAACACCAATCCAGAGCCCCCTAGTGCTAGATGACTGGTACTGATAAAGTCTCAGAGGGGGTCACCCTGTGAGTCTGTAACTTTAAAAAGGAGTAAACCTGTGGCACCTTAGAGACGAACACAAATAGATAGATAGCATCATGAGCTTTCGTGGGCAATACCCACTTCCTCAGATGAGCAGAGAGGAAGTGGGTTTTGCCCACGAACTACAGCAGGGGTGGGGAACCTCAAGCCCAGGGGCTGGATGCGGGCCCCCAGCTTGCCTGGATCCAGCCCCCAAGGCTCAGGGGCCCCCCCGAGCACTGGGGAGCCCACACTGGCACTCCAGCCTCCCGCTGCCACACCCCGAGGCCGGAGCACACAAAATCTTCTAGGCTGGGCCCCCTAGGCTCTGTTGTGTGAGGGGAATGTGGGGAGTGTCTTTCTCCTTGGTTGGGGACCACATCAGTGAGGGTTGAAGGGTTTGTTTTTTTGGTTTCTTTTTGCTCCTCATTTGTGTGCGGCCGCTGACTCATTTTTCTGTGGGTCAGTGGCCCCCGACCCAAAAGAGGTTCCCCTCCCCTGTGCTACAGGACTACTCGTTAGTACTGGTAACATGCCCTATGGCTGTACTCTTGGGAAGTTACTCGACCTGTCTCGACTGTCTCCTCTCTCTAGTTCTGTTGTCTGTGTTTATCCACTTCATTTCTCTTTCCAGACAGAGGACCCGGGTTCCTTGCTCTGTCCCATAGCTGCCTGCCAATCTGGCTCCAAGACATCTGTCCCCTCCGCATTTCCTCCCCCCGTCCACATTCCAATTCTTAGTGCATCACCTCCCATCCCTATTCCTGGTTTCCTTCCTGAGGGCTGCTCTCTCTCCTCCTAGCCCAGGTGTGCAGCTTTCCTGCTGACGCCCCCTGTAGCCCCAGTTTGTTCCTCTTCTGGGAAACCCTGATCGCTGCAAAAGTGGGGAAGCTAAACAAGCTGACGTGACTCCAGCAGGTAGAGATGAAATCTGTGGGAACTGTGCCTTTTGTTAGCTATTGTAACACTAGAAGACTAACCCGGCGCGGCTCGGGTCCTTCAGGGCATGTGGCTGGCAGTGTGTGGGGAGTGCAGGAGACAGGGCAGGGGCATGGGGATGTGAGGGCTTCAGGGGAGGAGGCCAGAGGTGTGGGGGAAGCAGGAGTCAAGGTTGGGGGTTGAGGAGGGGCTCAGGGCAGGGGGTTGGGAGGAGGGGCAGCTCAGGAGGAGGGAGTGGCAGGCTCAGGGCAAGAGGTGGTGTTGGCCACCACCTTCTCCCCATAGCCAGCCTGGGTTGGGGGGGCACATCCTGCCTTCCAGCACTCCCTGGGGAGAATGAAGGGGGGGGACAGACCTCCCACTGGTGCGCCCTGGACCCATGCCAGGGGCAGGGCTGCCCAGGCCTCTCACCGGCACTCCCCTTGCCCAGGCCTTGGGCAGCGGGCGGGATAGGGCAGGCCGGCGCTCCCTGGGCTTCTCTCCAGCCGGCAGCACAGCGCCCACTGCTCCTCCTGAGTCCTCTGGCTCATGCCACTCACCACTGCTGGGTGAGTGGCAGCTGGGCGCAGCCTGCGGGGAAGGGGCAGCTGGAGGATGGGATGGCAGCAGGAGCTGGCGCTGAGGCTGCCACTGGAGCCGACCTGCAGTGCGCAGCCGCTAAGGCACCGCAAAATGTGGGGCCTAGTTTGCGGAAGCAAAGGGAGGGGCCTGTTTATACATAAACACAGGACCGGCTTTAGGAAGTGCGGGGCCCAATTTGAACCGTTTCGATGGGGCCCTGGCAGCCGGAATATTTTTCTTGGCCAAAAAAAAAAAACCCCACACACACAAATTTTGGCTGAGCAAAAAAAACACAGCACGCAGAGAAACAAGTCACAGCCCCTTTAAATCCCCAGTTACAGGGCAGAGTCCCGCCTTCCAGCCCCCTCCCGCAGCACGCCTGGCTTTAGGGCGCAGGGCCTTCTGGCTTTAGGGCGCAGGGCCCTTTTAGGCACAGGGCCCGATTCGGGGGAAATCAGGCGAATCAGCCTAAAGCCGCCCCTGCATAAACGCACCACTGTCGGGTCCCCAATTGTTGCCCCGGGTGCATGAGCTCAGCCTCTGGTTTTGAAGGGCTAACTATGCTGAGATCCACAAGGGCTCTTAGGTGGCCCCCCGTCTGGCGGCTTCTGGCCGCGTAAGTAGAAGCGTTTTGCTCTCACCGTGTCTCATCGATATTTCTGTGGGGTCCTTCTCTTTGGTGTGCGCCAGACCCCATGTCCCTTCTGGCGAAGAAGGGTGAATACACAGGTCCCTGCAGAACCAGGCAGGCACAAAGATGTGATGCAAGATTTCCCCCCTTCCCCAGAGGCAGAGAGCTGCTGGGCCTCACTAGCCCAGGACCAGTGTTACGTTAAAGCAAGGGTGGGGAACATAAGACCTGGAGGCCAGATCTGCCCCCCCAAGCTTGCCTGGATCTGGCCCCCGTGGTTTGGGGCTCCCCCACACAACCTTCGTGCCTCTCAGGGCTGGAGCACCAGCACCGGCTCCCCACTGTGGGGGGAGGAGCCCCGAGCCTCGCGGGCCGGAGTCAGGCAAGCCAGAGCCGGCTCTGACCCACGGGCTCTGCCTAGTGGGGAGTGGAAGCGGCTCCATGCGCTGCCATTACCCCTCCTCCCAGGCTGGCGCAGTAAAGCGCTGCCTGGAGACTTTTCCCTCACAAAATCTACCCCCGGCCCAAATAGGCTGTGGTGTGCGAGGGGCCAGTGGGGGAGGGCCTTTCTGCTTCTCAGTTGGGGGCCGCGTCAGCGAGCTGGGTTGGTTTGGTTTTTGCTTCTCACGTGCGGCCCCTGACTGGTTTTTTCTGTGGTCAGTGGCCCCCGGCCCACACAAAAAGGTTCCCCGCCCCGGCTTTAAAGATGGAATGTGGTGAAATCTCACTGGAACATCTTGGGGGCATCAGTAATTGCTGCTGTTGGGGCCATGAGTCAGACTCAGTCCTGTCTGTCCTTCCGAGAGCGGAGGAGGGTTATAGACTCCGTTCGGGCGGTGAGCTGGGACGACGGCTTTTGAGAAGATAACGCTCGGCTACATGAGCTGGGGGAAGCAAACATGTTCTGATTCGTTTCCACAACTCAGCACCTGGAACATGGAGAGACGACACATTTTGCCTACACAGACACATGGCACGGCCAGGCTACAGGCATTGACTGAACGCACCCCACAGGCAGGGCACTATTTCTACACTAGGACCTTCCTGAGCGCTAATTAACCCTTTCCTGCCTGTCATGCACCAAGACACCCCGGGACAGTGGAAACGTCAGACCTGGCCTTGTGGGTAGGGCATTGTAGTGTTTTCCTTTTCCAGATCTGCAATCTTATCGTGGCATCAAGCGGCACATGGTCACACATCTAATGAGTCACTTTCTCAGAGAGAGCTCATCAGTGACTGTTCAGTGACCTTGATTTGCAGAACACCATCATGTGGCGAGTGGGTATCACGGCGTTCGGTGTGAAGGAAAGCAGCGCATGCAGTTACCAGCAGCAGCCATGTAGCAAGACAGACAAATAATGTGAGCAAATGTGTGAGCAAGAATGTTATCTCGTGGTGAGAACACAGAGCTGAAAAATCAGGCTGTGTTCTAGGAGTTATCAGATAGGGCTATCTCCAGGATGACAGACAAGGCCTCATTCTCCAGCCACTCAGAGGAGTACATCAGGAATGAAGTATGACTTAAGTCAACAGTGCTACCTCAGAGTAAAGCCACAGCAAGATAAGAACAAACCCCAGAGTCTTATGCCTCCACACTGCCACTGACATCTTCCATGGCCTTGGACAAGTCACTTGACCTTTCTGAGTCCTGAGGCTGGTCTTTACTAAGAGTACATCTACACTGCATAGATATTTCGGGATTTCTTGACAAGCCGCCCATTATTTCAAAATATTCTTTGAAATAACAGGCATGCTATTTTGGCATCCTGGTAACCCTTGTTCCACAAGGGTTAAGGGATGTCTCGAAATAGCACATTATTTCAAAATTTGGCTTTGTGTAGATATGCCAAGTTTCAAAATAGCCTATTCTGAAATTCAGTCGCAATAAGATATGCAAATTGCACAGCGCAAATTGCGTATCTTATTTCGAGTTTAAGGGTGCTGTGTAGACGCACCCTAAAGCACTAAGTCAACCTAAATTACGCTACTGCTGTTACATAAGTCTACACTGTGCTGTGTCAATGGGAGACGCCCTCCTGCCAATTTACCTTGCACTTCACGGGCAGGTGAAATACAGAAGCTGACAGAAGAGCACTCTGCCATTGACTTAGGTTGCCTTCCCCAGACCCGCTAAATTAACCCCGCTGCATCAATCACAACAGTACCAATTCAGCCATCAAGCCCTCAGTGTCCTCATCTGTGAAATGGGAGTAATAATTCCTTATCTTTCCAGAGGGCCTGATAACCCTGACCTGCCACAACAGAGTTAACAAACGTGCGTACAGTGCTTTGAGAAAGGATTCTGATCCTCTGACTTGCTTTCCCAACCTGATTAAAAGCCAGCAACATTACACATTTATACTGAAGCAGCACTGGAAGGGCATTCCCAGGTTGTGCTAGGAAATGTACCAGAATAACATAACAGGGATATAAGATCTCCTTGCCAGCCATTCTCTGTGCACCATTATAATTACACATTAAAATGAAAACAGACTGTGCTGGTGGGAGCAAGAAATAACCTCCATGGAGCTGGTGTTTGGAAAGTGCAAGCTCCTTTTGTTTACTCCTCTCCTAATAGCTCCACATTAGCCAGCTGTTACTGAGAAGAACCTCTCACCTCTTACCAGTCTTCCCTGCAGGCTGGATTACCATGCACAGCCACACGTAAGCCAGCCGTGCCAATGGTCAGCTAAACCAACAGAGTCAGCTCCAGCCAGCAACAGCGTCTGCCGATCTGCTGACTCAGGCGCTCGCGTCCTGTCCTGTGACTAAGAGGAAGACATGCAAGGAGGCTGTGATTACAGAAGGGGAGGAAAACACCCACTTTGTAACCCAGTGGGCTGTTGTGACACATTTTCTGGGGGGAATATAGGAAATTTCACCCGGGTGAGATATGAGGGCTGCACACACCCTGGTTTGCTCAGCTTCTCGTTCTGACACACCCAGAGGCAAGGCCCTGTGCTTGACAACACTGTGAAACAGACACCAGCCGAGGAACAGCCTGATCCAACTCAATGGGACACTTCCCCTCGAGATCTATGGCGTCAATCGTTCTTATTGAACACTTACATTGTGGTAGCGCCTCATGGAGCCGGGGGGCAGGGCTACACTAGAAGCTTGGATCAACCCCAGAATGACACTCAAGGGTGTGAAAAATCCACACCCTAGCAAAACGTACCAAAGCCAGCATCAACCCCTGCACAGCCAGAGTTAGGTTAACTGCAGGACTCTTCTGCCGGCCTAGCTACCACCTCTCTGGGAGGTGGCTTAAAAACAGCAACAGAGGAACCCCTGCCGTGGGGGTAGATAGCGTCTATACTGGGGTGGGGAACCTAAAGCATTCAGCCCCTTGCTTGCCTGGATCCAGCCCCTGGGGCTTGGCGCTCCCCCCTTGCCTTGGGGAGCTTGCACGGATGCTCCAGCTCCCCCAGTGTCTCCCTATGGGGCTGGAGCCCACAAAATCTACTAGCCTGCCGCCCGCCCAGGCTCTGGTGTGTGCAGGGAATGTGGGGAGTGTCTTTCTCCTTCTCAGTCGGGGGGCCATGTCAGTGATAGGGTTGCCAGGTGTCCAGTTTTCACCCGGACAGTCCGGTAATTGTGTCTTCTGACCGGTAAAAAACCTCCAGAAAATACCAGACACGTAAAATACCCGGTATTTTCTGTTATTCTCAGATGGAAGGCCAACAGGGACATTTTTCAGATGGAAGGCCAACAGGGACATTTTTCCCCTGCCGCGTCTGGTGGGGGGAGTGGGGAGTGTTGGAATTTAAAGGCACATTGACCTTTTTTTTTTTTGCTCAACAAGTTTGGTCTCCTTTTTCCCCCCTCCCCCCAGTGAATTTTTTCCCTGCCATGTTCGGGATTTTTAGTGAAAGTACCTGGCAGCCCTAGTCAGTGAGGGTTTGCTTTTGGGTGGGTTGGTTTTTGGGGGGTTTTTTGCTTGTCATTTGGGTGCGGCTCCTGACTGATTTGACTGTGGGTCAGCAGTCCCCAACCCAAAGCAGGTTCCCCACGGGAGCTGCAGTCACCTTTCCAGTGTAGACAAGCCTCCAGTTGGAGGAGGCCCCACCATGCTAGGTGTGGTGCACTCTCTGTGCCCACCCAGGCACACTGGCAGAGCAGTGTGTGTGGGGGGGTGCATTAGGAGGAGCATTGCCAGCAGATCCAGAGAAGTGATTATTCCCCTTTATTCAGCTCTGGTGAGGCCACACCTGGAGTATTGTGTCCAGTTCTGGGCCCCCCACTATAGAAAGGATGTGGACGCATTGGAGAGGGTCCAGTGGAGGGCAACCAAAATGATTAGGGGGCTGGAGCACATGACCTATGAGGAGAGGCTGAGGGAGTTGGGTCTGTTTAGTCTGCAAAAGAGAAGAGTGAGGGGGGATTTGATGGCAGCCTTCAACTTCCTGAAGGGAGGTTCCAAAGAGGATGGAGAGAGGCTGTTCTCAGTAGTGACGGATGGCAGAACAAGAAGCAACGGTCTCAAGTTACAGTGGGAAAGTTGGACTTTAGGAAAAACTATTACAGTCCAGGTTGGACTTTAGGAAAAACTATTTCCCTAGGAGGGTGGTAAAGTATTGGAATGGGTTACCTAGGGAGGTGGTGGAATCTCCATCCCTGGAGGTTTTTAAGTCTCAGCTTGACAGGGCCCTGGCTGGGTTGATTTAGTTGGGATTGGTCCTGCCTTGGGCAGGGGGCTGGACTTGATGACCTCCTGAGGTCTCTTCCAGCTCTATGACTCTATGATTCTAAGACCAGAAGAGTAAAGGGTAGGGGTCGTGGGTGGGATGGACTGGCAGAGCTGTGGGAGAGGCTGGCACGGTCGTGCCTGCCCTTTAGCTGGGCCCAAGCCTGTTTTATGAGTCCTTCCCTGTCCTGCTTTCCTGTCAAAGGCCCTGTTCGAAAAGAAAAGCCTGAAGGAAGATACTGACGCCCTGCTGCGTCCCCCTCTCTGACTGCATTTAAAACCCGACGGCAGCAGAGCTCAGCACCCAGGGGGAAGCATCTTCCTTGTAACGACAGGCACAAGAAAAATAAAGCACGAGCCTTATTGTAAACAGGAATGTTCCATGTCACGTGCTGCCTTCCTGCCTCCAGCGGCTGGTGTCGGCTCCCGCCCCGCGCCCTGGGTGAATGCACGCCCGTCGGCTGTACGATGTCAGCAGGGTGCACCTGTCCCCCAGGGTCAGGGCAACGAAGCGGAAGGCTGCCAAGCTGAAACGGGAATGAATCGATTACTAACCACGGCTTCCTGAAGTCACCCTCCCTACAGCACCGACCAGAGACCCCTTGCAGCTTGAGGATTTTCCGGGAGGCTAAAATGTGCTCAAGATGTGCATCCGCTGACTCCGGGGAGATCAGCAAGAGCTGCTGTCGAGGGCAGAATTTGATTGCTAGAGCCCCAGGCTTCCTTCCACTCCCTGGAGAGGAGCCTGCAACTGGGGGCTGGGGGGCAATTCTCCTTCCTTGGCTGCTCCCAGACTTCCTTAGAGTCTGTGGGTGGGTTTCAGGGATCTGATCAGGCAGTGAGGTGGGTGCTGGACACTGTAGTTTTCTTGCTCAGCTCCACCCATGGGCGGCCAGCAATGTAGGCAAGGGAAGGCATAGCCTTCCCAAAACTGCCTACACGCCCCGGCCGCTCTGCAACACAGTAGCCCAGCTCTCCAGCCACCAGGGAGGACTGGGACAGTGGTACAGCAGCCCTGCTCCCTGGCTAGCAGAGAGGGCCGGGGCCGGGGCTGCAACACAGCTGCAACATGGCTCTCCAGGTGGCCAGGAAGGATAGGTCTGGGTGTGGGCGGGCTTGGCTCCAGGGGCGGGGCCTCATGCCGAAGGGGCAGGACAGGGGCTTGCCTTCCCCAGCTGGGCCTTCACCCGCCACCCATAGCTCCACCCCTTCCACCTCCCTGCATTGTGGAACATGCCCACCAGCTGCCAATGGGCAGAGAGGCCCTCCCATGCCCATATGGATTTAATATCCATACCCATTCTCAGAGGGGCAGCGCGCCTGATGCTCCCACGGACTTTGTCCGCAAAGAGGCAGCAACACAAAATCCTTTCACAGCCACACAGCGGGAGGACCTGTAAGGCCGACAGGCAGAACCCAACCTGGGACGCTGCACCATACCCAGTAGGTGTGTGGGTTACAGACACATGGGTCCAGATTGGTTTGTGACCCTGGAAACAGATGTCCCAAGCTGATACGGGAACGGAGCGCCACGTAATCGCAGCACACAATGTTAACCCTGAAAATTAAACTTGGTTGGTGCAGCCGACAGAAGAACCAACTCACATGGGAAACCTGCACTGGACTGTGTATAAAGGTGGCACATATGCCACGCAGTGACATTTGAGAGTGGAAATGGAAGCGCCATGAGCACTTGAGCAGTGGCAGATGATGTGTAACTTGTCCACTGAACAGGATGCAAAAGAATTTGATGAGGTGGACAATAGCTTGGAGTGCACCACCTGGACACAAATCCCAGCATGGCACCGCAAGTACATGCACCGTGCAAAGTCCCATTAGCGCTGAGTGCTGGATGGTAAAACTGGATGTTACTGAGAGAATGCAGACACCAGCTGACCGTGTTCACGGTGTGGTCCCTTAACAAAAACAAACACATTGGGGATTTGCATCGTTCCAAAAGGCCTCACGTGCAGGCCCTAGCACATGTGAACAGCTGGGGAGGGGATGCCTTGATTTCAAAATGCGGGGGCTTTGTCAAGGATTTTGGCAGCTCGGACGTGATGCAGAAAGTGCAGAACTTTGCCCCCTCCGCCTCCCCTTGGCAGCAATATGTTTAAACAGCTTCCCTTTGGGATTGCTGTGGCACCGGGTGTGCCAAATCATCCTGGCCCAGATCAGCAAGGGCAGGCTTCATTACTGAGGGTTTGCTGATTTCACTGTGCAGAGAGAAAGAGCCATGAACAGCACAGGAATCGGTGCCGGGGTGGGCTAAATGAGCTTAGCTACCCAGGACGGTTAGTGACACAGGTGCTTGACTGGACTCCAGCAAAGTGGAGGCAGTTGTGCAAAGAGAACGACCGGATGCAAGACCATGAGACTAGGCCTTCTGCACCGGCAAACCCATATCACAGGAGAGGGATGTGAATCTGTTGTAAGCCCGACCCATGTCAGGTAACTGGCTCCAGCAAACGAGGGCAGGAGACTGAACTTGATGACCTCTGGAGGTCTCCTCCAGTTCTAGAATTCTATGACCCGTCTGTTACCAGCACCCCGGTGTGTCAGACTGTACATCGCAGCTCAGTCTTGTGGTGTAACCATGAGCATGGCCTCCCTCCATTTGTAGTTGGGGAAAGAGCTACATTTCCACAGCCAGGTGACCCAGGGAAGTGCCCTGGACTCAGAGCTGTCCGAAGCACCTCCAGGTGTTCCAGGCCATGAGAGGCTTGGCTATTTGATTTTCACTGTGTTCCTTTGTGTGATCTTTCATGCCTCTCTGCACTCGCTCTATGCCAAGAATGTGCCAGGCTCTCTGGCACTGGAAAATCGAAGTGGGTCTAAATTCCAAGCTGCTTTGTTTGTTCAGGTGTAAATAAATACGGCCTGTGTGATAAATCCAGTGACTGAAGCAGGCCACTTGAGAGGTTTCAAGCACTCCCGGCTTGCAGGGAGCGACTGAGCCGCTACCAGCAAACACGTGCCCCTCCATGTTTCCCGCTGTTATTTGCGGCTCAGTTCAAACGTGGTCAGTCATTACCAGCAAATTTTATTGCTGGCGCATCCCACCCACCTCTTTTGATCTTCCAGGAGCTACAAAGAAAGCACCGCTGCCAATTTTCCTCAGCTAGAAAGGGGGGAAATGGGACGGATCCCAAAGAAACTCTCTGCTCCTCTCCAGTGGAAGTGACAAGTACAAGCCTAAAGGCAGACCAAAAGGGAAATGAAATGGAGCTCGCTATAACATCACCCTCCGATGGAAACCTGTGTAACTTTTCTTTGGCATTTCCCCTTTGACTGCACTGTCGCTGAATGATGCCAGACTATGCCGGGACCTGGAGTCCTGTATCTATCCCCAGACATTGGTCATTCAAGGGACAACTACTAAGGAACAGAGGAGACCTTCACCTCCACTGTGTGCTCAATTCTTGGTCTACTGCAAGCAAGGCCGCTCTCTTCTGCGACCGAGATCTCCCCCACTCAGATAGGGCCCCAAACGAGACTGTATTGTCACTGACCCTGGGCTGGATTCCAAAAAAGTCCCGACAGATGAAAGGAAGGGGGGAGCTGCTCAAGGATCCTCCTCGAGATTTCCCCATCCCTCAGTTTCTTGCAGGTTGAATAACTAAAATTTCCAGCCTTTCTGGACACAATTAAAGCCGCCAAAGGTGAAGCAAAGAGCTCCTCTGAGTCTGCAGAGAGGAGACTCAGCCGATATGTTCAGAGAAAGGTGTGAATTGCCTCATCCATTGTGTTGCATTGTTAACTCTGAAACCTAATGATGGTGTTTTGATGCCAACATTATTCAATGTTTCATTGCTGAATCTTCTGAAAAAAACATCCCATGTGGTACTTCATTCCCTGAACATTTTAGATGGATGTTTATACCTTGCTTAAGTCTCTCAGACTGAGTCTCTTAGTATCCTCCCAGTGCCCCACCTGTCCTGTATGGTGTTGTGCAAGGTTTTGATGCCCTGTCTGCTGTGATGGAAGAAGCTCATTTTCCCAGTAGCTTTCTGGTGGCTATGGAGAGAATCAATCAAGAACCCAGAGAGAGGCCGCGCAAACAACCCCCTCCCTTGAGGAGAAGAATGGCCTAGTAGTTAGAGCAGTTGCCTGGGCCTTGGGAGGTGCGGGTTTGAGTTGCTGCTTGTCCATGAGTGACCTGTGACAAATCCAACTCTGTTCCTCGGTGCCCCACCTGTGCAGTGGGGAGAACAGCACTGTCCTGCCTCCCAGGGAGGTAGTGAACTCAGCTCTAGTGGAGATTATGAGGTGCTCAGGGAGGATGGTAACAGGGGCTGTGGAACTGTAGATAGAATGTCTCCTTATGGTGCAGGTGCCTCATGCTTCCAGCCTTCCTCCAGGTGCCCAAGCGGGGAGTGGCCTTTCTGTGTGCTGGTAGGTCACTCCCCAGGTGCGGGCAAAGTGCCGGCCAACGCAGAGACTGGGGAGGGGGCCAGTGTCTGCGCTGCCACCTTGAACATGGACCTCAGGGCAGCTGAGCGATAACCCTCTGAGCAGCTGGGCGGGTGTAGAGTGCACCCAAACAGTTCAGGTCTTCCACCCTCTGGGAATCATTAACCCAGGTATCTGCAATTGCTGTGCCTGGCTCTCTGTGCACGGGTGTGGGTGCAGCCCAGACCGGCTAAGACGCACACACAAGCCCCAGGAACATTCACAGCAACGACAACAACAAAAGCTATCTTGCTTGCTCCAAATAACTGTTGCTTCTAATTATACGCTGGCATCAAAGTCTCCCTCTGACTTCTAGAAGCCTGGCTGTTTGGAGATAAGCTGTGAAAGTCCAGGCCACCCTCCCAGGCTACGCCACACCCAGGGACTGCTGCCAGCAAAGGAGGTGATTCTGAACAGGAGGAGAAAGTCTGCAGGAGGGAAGCTGAAAAGATGTGTGCACTTAGGGAAGGACGGTGAGAGAGCGCTTCTCTGCACAGGCCTGCCAGTGACTCTCCATCCAACCTTGGTCAGATTCCTTAGCTTTTCTGTAGCTCCATTCACAGGGCTGTAAAGTGGTGCAACATGGTGGAACTCACTGCCACAGGCGCCTCCTGCTGGTCACTCTGGGAATTAGCTTTCAGCTGGTGTCACGCCTGCTGTTACTTGTTACTCTCCACCACCTAGACTTCATTCAGGGCATTCCAAAGAACTTCAGTGACTGGGATTGAGCCCAGATCCTTCTGTCCTAGGAGCACAAGACCCAGCCACTTGAGCTAGTGGAGAATCTCCATCAGCTGGTGGCAGTATAGGGCCGATGACACACCATTCAGTGGAGGGCAGTGGTGCACATACACACTACCCTTCTCTTACCAACTTCAGAGCATTGCAAGGATTAATTTATTAATGGAATAAAGTGCCATGTGGTCCTCAGGTGAGGGGAGTTGCAGAAGGGGCAAGTTTGTTATTAAGTGGCAGGAATGGTTGTAAACAGCATCCCTTATATAGTCTCTAGCTCCCCTCCACCCCATCTGACCTGTACATGAAGCAGTGGTAGGGCCTGAGAGAGATTTTGGCCATTATAGCTTCCTGAGGCTTTGTCTACACTTGCAACTGATAGACAAAACTGTCGCTCACAAGTGTTTAAAGCTACCACTCTCCCCGCCCCAAACGACAAAAGTTTTGTCACAGCAAGTGCGAATGTTGTCAGCAAGCGTGTGGCATTCACATCTGGCAACCTTTAGCAGCAGGGCTGCGTGGACAAAGCCTTAGTGAAGTTCTTGGCTGGCTGATGTGTGTCACCTGGAAGGGAAGTAGCAAGAGTCTACTGGCAGCGAGAGCTGAGGTGAGGTTGGGTTTTTGGAATCCGAGGCCGTTGGTCCTGCCCAGGACACAGGGGAACGAGACGACGGCAACCAAGCCCCCAAGAACCCATAAGCTCCTTTCTGGTGGCCTTGCTGCCATGCAGTAAACTGCTGTCAGGGGCTCTGCTGAGACCAGGGATATCTGGGATTACTGTGGAAAGACCCCCTTTGGAGCCCTGGCTCTGGACAAGGTGTATGGGCAACAATTCCTCTGACCTGATGGTGCTTCGTAGTCAGGGCAGCCCACAGATGTGCCAGGCCCTTCAGCAAGGTGTGGGAGGGAGACTGGCTCCACACTCCCAGAAGGGGAGGGGCCGCAGGCAGAAGGGGTGGGGCTGGTGCTAGCATGCCCCTGCAAGCCCTTCAGTGCTGCCTGGCGCTCCGGCGGCAATTTAAAGGGCTGAGGGCTTCGGCCGCAGGCCTTCTCTGTGCGCATGTTTGACGGCATGATGATAGTTTGGGACAACATCACGATGAAGATCAACGGGGCAAAATGTGTCCAGGACAGAGCTGTGGGGGGGGTCAGATCTGTTCATGAGTCAGAGCACCCAGACAAGTCACTGCTGCCCGGGGGGGCTTATGCGTCTTTCACGGGCAGCAGTGACTTGACTGCTTAGGAGTTGGGGGAAATGCTCCCAAATCCCCATGTTTGCCGGGAAGAGAGCTCAACCAGAAATCGCTCCCTCAAAAGGCATGGGGAGGTGCCAGGCATGATCCCTCCTTCACTCTGCTCTGCTGTTGCCTGAGGCGTTTCAGTTGTTCAGTCAGGGAGCGGAAGCCATTCGGGGTCACGCACCATGAGTAGTGGGTCCACAGGAACAACTCCCACACAACCCCCAGGGTGTGTGTGTGTGGGGGGTGATTTTCCTTGGTCTGCTTTGCAGGTCAGGTCCATGGCGCCATAAAACAAAAATGAAACACAGCGGAGTTTGTGGGGAGGGAGCAGAAGGTGAGGAACATGTGGAAGAAGCTACCAGGTACATGTGGGGGAGGCACCAATATTTAAAGGAATTTTCACATTGGGTCAATGATGTTCCTGATTAGACCACCTGAAAAGCTGAACCTTCATGAAGTCAAAGGCCAGGCTCTGTCTCCCTCTCTCTCTAGCTGCTCTCAGCCAGTTTTCCTCTATTCCTACCTGTCCATGGGTATTAGGTGCTGCAGCCCTTAGCACAGAATCTCTTGCCATGACCCTACGGCACTAAAACCATGCGTAGCCTTCAGGCGTCAAACTGAAGGGCAATCCGCGGAGTGCTGGTTATCGGGAAACGCTCGTGCCCTTGGGATTCGGGGGCAATCGGCTGTATCCTGTGCCTCCAAGCATCTCTGTGCTTGGGTGGTTTCCTTGCGAGCCCGGCCCCTCACTATGCACTGTTGTTCATTCCCTCTCTTTGAGATGCCCACCTGAGAACCCACGGTCGTCTCTGCACAGGCGTCTGCTGATTACAATGCTGGGCTTGCAGCTTGCACCTCACCGTGCCTTTAAAGTGGCTGTTTTTCATCCCCTCCAACACTGGCCTGGCTGGTTTGTCTGTTGACTCAGCCTCCTTTAAGGGGTGGGGTCTTTGGGGCTCTAAATTACAACCCTCCCTCTCTGTCTGCCCTGACCATATGCTAATGGGCTTGGGGCAGCTTCCCCCCACCTCCGGCTTCCAACCCCTCTAGAGGCTACGTCTACACAGCTTTCTTCTTCCACAAAAGCCTATGCAAATTAAATGTGGATTAGCATATTGCCGCACTTCATTTGCATAATAAATTAGAAGCTGTTTTTGCTCAAGAGGCTTTTGCGCAAAAAGGCACCATATACACAGCTCCTTTTTGTGCAAAAAACCCCCCTTGTGCAAAAATGGCACCTAATTAATTATGCAAACGAAACGTGGCAATATGCTAATCCACACTTCATTTGCATAGGCTTTTGCGGAAGAAGGAAGCTGTGTAGACATAGCCTCTGTGTGTGGGATTCTCCCGGTTCCCAATAAAAGTGGAGCAGGGAGACCGGGAGGAGGGAGGGGTAAGCTGCAAGGCTGAGAACAAAGCAGGTGTGCCACGTGTGGGACCCACCTGACAACACAAGCACTGGGTTGCACAAAGGCGCTTTGGGAGATAGCATGTGTGCGCACAGGCACATGAGAAACCCAAACCAGCTCTTTAGGGCTGGCCCAGCCAACCCAGGGCTGCAGCATCCCCGATTACGCCGTTCAGGCACATTCTGCACCACGCTTGTTCCCCAGGTCGGCAGGGCTGTCGAGCTCAGGCAGGGCATGTCTGCACTAGGAAGCGATTTCGAAATCACTTCCACCTCGATTCAACAACTCCTGAAATAGCAACATCGAACCAGCGTGTCCCCACAATGGGGGAGCCACGAAAGGAGCCCGAGGCAGGCTCCGAACTCTGGATGCGCTACCTTGGCTTAGAGCCCCAGGAAGCACTGGGGAGGAATTCCTTCGAATGACTCTGGGGAATCGTTATATCGAAGTAGCTGCAGCGGAGCGCCCACGCAACCGCTGTTTCGACATAACTGTTCCAAAATCAGTGTACTTCCCCAAGGAAAGCAGGCATACCGATTTCAAAAGAACCAGCCCGTGATTTCAAAATAATGGGCATGGGCATGTGGCCACTCTGCTCATTATTTCGAAATAAAGCCCTAGCGTAGACCAGGAGTCACACTGCTCAGCACTTTCCCAAACCAATCCAGTGCACTTGGGCTGTCAAGACAGGGGCTGCAATACAGAGGAGCTGGGAAAGGAGAGGAAATGTCATGATTACATGGGGAACTCCTCACCACAGTGGTTCAGCTTTCAGGAGGTCCATAGGCAAGTGCAAGTCCCTATGTCTAGGCATCGTGAACACACACAAATGGCGCCCACCTCACACATTTGCGCTCTCTAACTAGACAAGACAAAAGAAATATTATTGTCCCCATTTTACAGGTGGGAAACTGAGGCTCATAGAAACAGAATGATTTGCCCAAGGTTACACAGGGAACAGACAGCAGAGCTGGGAACTGAGCCCAGCTCCCTTGAGGTCCAGTCTAATGTCTTGGCCATGGGAGCATCTCTCCAAGCATTGTGAGTGTAACAAGGAGGAACAGAGGTGGGGTAAAAGTGCCGGACTCATTTATAGCTCCTGCTCCGCCACAGATCATGTCCTGACTTTGAGCAGGTCCCTTTGTTTCTCCATGCCTCAGTTTCCCCATCTCCATGAGCGGTCATCCATTGATATTTGTAATAAAAGCACTTGGCTGGAAGGTGCTGGAGAAATGGAAAGCATCGGTGTTATCCAACCGGCCAGACAACATTCAGGGTGACCTGGAAAGAGACGACAAGGGAATTTTCACCTTGAATGACTCCTCTGCTTTTGCTGGAGGCCTCCTTGGTGGAACAGAGACCTGGAAAGCAATTTTCCTTGCCCTTTGCCAGAGTGTCCCAAGTTTTCTGGAAAAGAGTTTTTTAGATCATGTGTTTGAGTTAAACCAAGGATTGTAAATAGTCTGATTTCAATCTTTCCTCCCAGGAGCTCAGCTTTGAGTTGCTTCTCTCTTCATCATCTTAGAACCCCACTAATTCTCTGGTCTTCTACAGAGCCTTTCAGCATAGGAAGAGAGAGAGAGAGAGAGAGAAAAAAAAACCCAGATATTTGAATATGGAAGTACCCGAC
The DNA here is from genome assembly GCA_032595735.1 of Pelochelys cantorii. NCBI lineage: Eukaryota > Metazoa > Chordata > Testudines > Trionychidae > Pelochelys > Pelochelys cantorii. The sequence continues at coordinate 7,661,034 of CM064328.1, forward strand.
CCCTGTCCCCATTTACCTCCTCCCTTCCCATCAAAAAAAGCCCACATCCAAAAAAAGCCGAGGGGAAACATACGTTCAGAGCTTCTCTCTAGTTTCTCTCTATATTTTAGAGAGTTTATGCATCTGTCTGTCCATCTGTGAGTCTGTCCAAGAACACCTCCGAAAGACTAACAGCTAACATGGTAGGCAGCTTCCTCTTATACTAACTTAAACCAAGGTCAGGGTTTGGTTGTGCCAGGACAATGGGACGTGTTTGGAATGGGGTTGTTTTCCATAATACGAAAAGGGAGGGGGGCTGATAGGAGGGAGAGCGATACTGCAGAGTGACCGCAGGAAGAGAGTGGCCAGCTGGGGCCAGGGCTCTCCATGTTGCTGGCCACCAGCACAGGTAAGTGGTTCCCCTGCCCAAAACCCTGCAGTGCTGGATGGGGGGGCAGCCAGCAGCCTCACTAGGGGCTGGGTCCAAGCCATGCAGCCCCTGTGAGCCCCACCAGACTTCTCGGTCCCCTGCCCTGAGCCCTCTGGCCTGAGCTCCCCATCCCCTGCCCTGACTCCTGCACCCCCACCCCACACACCACCAGCTCCCAACCCTGAAGGACCTGGGTAAGTGTGCTAGCCTACATTACAAAGAAACAATTAATATTGTTTTCAGTAAGGCAAACAGCCCATGTTTCCTCATGAACACGTCAAGCAACTGGAAGGCCAAGTCACTAAAAAAAAATAAATAAATAAAAAAATCCCAGGTTGTTAAAACCTTTAAAAATCATTGTGCTGAAAAAAAGGGGAAAGTTTGTGTTCCAATGACAGCCCGGCTCCCTGCTTTGCTGTGCACACTGGTGACAATTTGTGTAGATATGGCCGATTTGCAGCCACGAGTAGCAGCATAAATAACAGCCCCAGACGACAGCAGCTAAAGATATTGCAGAAGACGCCAAGGCAGGGGAGGAAAATAAAGCTTGTGATTTATTACAATCCAAATATACTAACCCCAGCAAGACAGTTACATTTAAAATGAGAGCTGCCTGGGCACTGAGGAGTTTCTAAAGCTTTGTCTGTCTGGCATGCACAGAAAGGAAACACGAGTCAGACATCAGTAAAGTCCAGGCACCTCTTGGTTGAAAGGTGGAAGTTGTTCAACCATGTACAGCACCCCATCCCGACTATTTCACACGGGAATGGTGCATCCGAAACGCTAGAATTTTACCACATCCCATTCCTCTGTCATCAGGTTTCCAAACCTGCCCATCAGTGTTCCCTCTCACCTTTTCCATCCACGTGCGGATTTTTTCCATCCAGGTGCAGAACTGAAATAAATACCTGTGGAACTCCTTGCCAGAGGAGGCTGTGAAGGCTAGGTCTATAACAGAGTTTAAAGAGAAGCTAGATAATTTAATGGAGGTTAGGTCCATAAAAGGCTATTAGCCAGGGGATAGAAATGGTGTCCCTGGCCTCTGTTTGTCAGAGGCTGGAGATGGATGGTACGAGACAAATTGCTTGATCATTGTCTTTGGTCCACCCCCTCTGGGGCACCTGGTGCTGGCCACTGTCGGCAGACAGGCTACTAGGCTAGATGGACCTTTGGTCTGACCCAGTATGGCCATTCTTATGTTCTAGAATAAATTTTGTTATGTGCACCAAGGCACATGCAAATGTGCACCACCTGTACAAACCAAAAACCTAGCTGTGGGCACTCTGCTAATCAGTAGGACGGCATTTGAATCCCTCCTGAGCGGTCGCCCAAGCGCCCAGCTTACAGGAAATGCTGATACCTATCACCCTATCCAGGTGCCGTTACAGTCCCTGCGCTTGCAGAAAGAGCTGCTGGACTTTCACTGCCCACAAGGGCTCAGGAGCACCATCTTGCATTGCAGCTGAGACATGGCAGCACAGCGCCCCGGCTCCCATCGCTGGGGTAATGGCGATAGTATGTTTCTCGGCAGCCCGCTCCGAGAACAAGAAGGATGCTGGAGCACAGAAGAGAAGGAAAAAACACAAGCAGGGGATCCTTAGGCTGGCCAGAGGCTCAGGCTCATTCCCCAGATGGTCCCGGGGTGAGGGAGCTATCAACACAGAGGCAGACACCAAGCGGCAGGGCCTACCTGAGTTCTGGCTCTGCCACTGAAGTGTTAGGTGACCTTGGGCCTATCAGTTAACTCCTATCAGTTAGTTAATGAAGCCCATACCTGGGCTTCCTCAGGTGACTCCCTCCCTGCAGGCTCCGTTGTTCGTAAGGGGCTTTGGGGAGCTCTTGGCATGTAAAGCCTCCTTCCAGATCCCTGCCACCCTCCAGTGCCATGCACCCTGACTATTGCAGCATCCCTCTTCATGGCCTCCCCTGCCCTGTCTCAGCGTGTGGCCTGTCGTGTGTGCAGAATGCATCCATGCCACCTGCCTTCCCCTCCCAGCCATGTTGCGTCACCCACGGGCATCTCCCTTCTTGGCAGGATCCAGCTCCTAGCGGCCCTCCTAGGCGTCCAGGCCCACACTGTGGATTTGGTCCCGCAGGTCCCTTGGGCCGGGGTCCTCTCTCCATTCCCCCCCTTTGCCTGCTCTCTCCTCTAATTAGCCCCGCCGGCTGCCTGCCTGTCCGCCCAGTCCCACCCCCTCATCGACCCGAGAGCATTCCCCTCCGCAGCTCAGCGCCTGCCAGCTGCCACGGCCTCCCTTCAGCAGCCACGTTTCCTGGATTTCACACCTGCAGTTATGTGGGACTCCGGAAGTCAGAGTTCAAGCCCCAGCCCTGCCACAGCTGCCCCATGGGACCCTGGGCAAGTCACTTAAAATCAGTGGGCATGAAGTGCCTAAATCCCTGTGTGAATCCTGCCCACTCTGGCTCAGGTGCCCCTTCATAAAATGGGGACAATCATTCTCCTCTCTACCCTGCCTGGTGAGATCAGGCAAGCCCACAGTGTGTTTGTACAGTGCCTAGCATGGTGCAGCACTGGGCTTGCGGGGGCATAACCAACAACAATGGCACAGCACCATGACCAAATGGCTTAACCCTGAGTGCCTCGGTCGGCTTTTGTCCTGGCCAGAATCGTGGCAGTCAACAGAAGTCATAGATACCATCAGTGAATTAAAGCCTTCCTTGTAATCCCTCTTTTACAAGTGGGTAAACTGAGGCACAGAGCGAGGCCGTGTCTTGCCCAAGGAAGTCTGTGGCATGGCTGAACACACTCCTGGGGAGCAGGGCTTGCCTTCCCTTCTTGGAGCCAGAGACTCTCCACGCCCTGGCAGGAGTGGTGCTGGTTCAGTTTTTCTGCCAACCCACCTGCAGCCTGGCCCACGGCAAGCATCAAGGACAAACCTGCCCTGCACCCTCTCTGCCCAGCTAGTGCCACCAACTCCTCGCTGGACTGTTTATCCGCACCGCAGTGTAAACAAGGCCGAGCCAGGCCGGCCAACAAACCCCTCCTCTGGGAACAGGAAGGGCGCCGGATCTTTGCCGGGAATTCCCATGTGACAGCAGCCAAGGCTGAAGATGAGCGGATAACCATGGAGTGCTGGCCCCCGGAGATCTGACTTCCCTTCCTCCTACCCACCGCCCCCAGCTCTGCCCCAAACGCCGCCGAGCCCTGCCTGCCCCCAGAACAGGGACCCGCACTCCCACGGTGCCCCACCACCTCTCATCCCTTCCCAATGGCACAGCCTCTAGCCGCCTCTCCTGGCCCAGACACATCAGCCTAACATCATTTCCTCCCCTCGGGGTCCCCCCCACTATGCCCCCTGCTGCCTCCCCACAGGGTCCCCCCACTCTGCCCCCTGCTGCCTCACGGGGTTCCCCCACTCTGCCCCCTGCTACTGGGGGCCCCTCATGGATCTCCCAAATTAATTTGCCTCCCTCCCAGCTTCAGGTGGCCTGGATTAGGGCTAACCCAGCCCTGACCTCCTCTGCTTATATATATAGCCCTCGCTCTCTGGATATAGCCATATCTCCCTCTCTGGCGGCCTGGCAGATGGCCCTGGAGTGGATTCCAGGACTCCCCACACAGCAGGACCCAACACTTCAGCTCCCAGCTCGCAGAGCAGCGGCCCAGGAGGGAATCCAACATCAGCCGGTCTAACGGGTTTGTCAGCGCAGCAGCAGCCACTGTACTTAAGGCTAAAATTGAGCAACAGCCCCTCCCCTCCCATCTCCACACACCCTTTCCAGCCGCTCCGCGCTGGAGCCCATCTGTAAATCTCTCCCTGACTCAAACCCACCTTCCTTTGCAGATGGCACACGGGGCTCTGTTTCCTACAGCACAAGGCTGCGCAGTATGAATGTATCGCATCACTGCCCACTGCGGGGTGGAAAGGGAACAGCCCCACTGTGTCATAAGCCCTATACTGCTAATAGTGAATGCAGATTCTTCTTCAGGGCTGTGCTTTCGGAGGAGGGGGAGCTCCTCGAGATCTGCCCACGATTAGATCTGATCCTCTTGCTCCACCAGTCTTCCTGCACCCTCCAAGCCCCCCCAAACCACGGCCCCAAGTACTCCAGTGGTTCTCAGCAGGGCTGTAAAATCCCAGTTAATCAGGCTGGGCCTGCTGCAGGTGGGGCTGTTCTGGCCAGGATGGAGCGCCCCCTGGCCCGCAGCGGGCCCCGTGTGGTGGGTGAGGGGCTGTTCCAGCCCCCTGGTTAACCGAACTGGTGAGCATCACACTGTAAGGATGATGCTTCCCAGTTCACTGGTTAACCATTCACATCCCCAGTTCTGAGGGTCCCTATTGCTTCCAGCCTGGCCTGAAATGCCTCACTAGCACCTGGCCCTTCCCTCCCTCAGAAAGCCAGCCCTCCGGTGCCTGGGAGCAGGGGAGTGTGGGTGAGGGGTTCTCAGCTGCTCTTTGATGGCCCCTGGCAGTGTCCCACACAGGCAGCCCCCCTCTGCTCAGGGGGGCTGCTCTCCCGCCCCAGACGCTGCAGGGCCTGGGAATGACCAAGCTAGCAATCGTCCTTGCCGCTCTGAGCTAAAACACCCCCCGTAACTGGTGCCTTGCTCGGGGCTAGAGCAGACGTCCCCTCAGGCTGCACCCCAAAGCCGCTCTCCCCATGGGGATCTGCAGGGCACTGGCCTCTGTGACCGCAGCAGGGCCTGGGCAATGGGCCTCAGACATGGCTCTCTCGGACGGCCCGCTCTGAACCGAGCTCCCGCCTCCGGGAGCCACCCAGCTGTGGGGAACATCTGCATCTGCCTTGGGATGCCACAGCCTCGTCAGCTGACTGGGGGCCACCCCATCCTGATCGGGGAGCAGGGCCGGCCTGGCCATAGAGGCAAACCAGGCAGTCACCTAGAGCACCAGACTTCGAAGGGTGCCCCAAACCTGGCCAGTGGGAGTGGTGGGGGGAACAGGCAAACGCCGTTGCCCCAGCAGGCGGGAGGCAGGGAGAACGGCAGCGTGCAGCACCTCTTTCGCCCCCGCCGGGCGGAGCTGGCCACACAGGGGTTTTAGCGCCGGCTCCCCCGCTGCTTCCCCCAAACCAGTGAATGGGGGGTGCCAAAGTCATCGTTTGCTTAGGGCACCAAAACCCCTTGGGCCGGCCCTGTCTGGGAGCAATTCCACAGCGAGCAGGGTGTAAAAAGCAAGGACCAGGTGCAATGCAAGGGAGGATTGGAGCTCTGCTATCGCGAGGGGTGGTACACAGAAAGCAGACTCAAACATTGCCCCCCCTCCACATACTACTCCCCCCGCCAGGGCACCCAAGCCCTTGACGTGGAGTTCAGACCAGCAGGCTCAGTCTCGCTGCAGCCTGCGCAGAAAAAACACGACAGCCCAGGTGGTCTCCCCATGGAACCAGAGTGACGCCGGGCTCATGCCACATGGCTCACTTGGGAACACGACAGACTCACAGCATGGATGGTGTGAGCTCGGCGTTAGGGAGAAAGAAAATACTGGACATCTGGCAACCCTACGACACACTCAACAACTGGGCCCAGCCCCGGACCCCGCCCAGACCCCTGCCCACAGACCCCGTGCTTACCTGGTTCCGCAGGGAAGCTGCTTTCTGGCTCGACCAAGAAAAACAAGATGGCCACCGGCAAAAAGCCTAAAGGCCCCACGCAAGGGGAAGCAATGCCTTCCCTGGGTCTTAGTGCTCAACCTCTCCCTCTCTTGACTCTGAATGCACTTAAAGGGGCCATGCTGTTTTAATGCTGTATTATTTATTTATTGCTTAACTCTCAGGGTCCTTTTTTTTGCTCAACAACTTTGGTCTCCCCCTTTTTTTCACCTTCCACAGAATTTTTTCCCCAGTGTTTTTTTTGGGGTGGAGGGTCGGTATTTTTGGTTAAACCATCTGGCAACCCTACTGTAAAGAGACAGGCAAGCCCTTTGCAGATCCCCCACAGTGAGCAGCTGGCTTTGCAGAGGGCCCACAGATCCCAGGGGACAGGGACAGGGACAGCGTGGGTGCTTTGCAGTAGCTGGAGCACTCCTTTCTTGGAACCCCCAAAACAGCCCAGCATCGCTGCCCGGCTTTCGGCCCCAGCGCTCAGTGTGTTGAGCCTGTCAGGTCCCACGGCTTGGGGCCTGTGGTTTGTTTTGTATCTCTGCAGGCCTGAGTCTCCTCTCCTAGTTTCACATCCTCATGCTGCTATTTTGTTGAGCTTGCAAACACTCACATGGAGGAATGCAGGCTTTGGGGGGGGCGGCCCCTGCTGGCAGCAGTGGGGCATTCCAGCTGCCACACCCGTCCCCCCGCCCCCCACCCACCAAAGCGGGCAGAGGCTGGAAACTGCCCTTAATGACCTAGAGGGGCATCTGTGCTCTCTAACAACTGTGCTAAGTCTTTCCACTGCTGTGAATCCACTGACTTCTTGGTGGGTTCCCATTATGCAGGGCTGGGCTGGCAGGGGCTGCCAGTCTGGCGTAAGGGGCACTGGCAGAGCTGGGGGAGCCCAGGGCTGGGCTGGCAGGGGCTGTGGGGTGGGAGTGAGGGGCACTGGCAGAGCTGGGGGAGCCAAGGGCTGAGCTAGCAGAGGCTGCAGGGCACAGCCAGGGCTGAGAACCACACACTGAACATCCACTCGCTCCGCCCTTGAACTTCCATGCCAACCTTCCTCAGCTGGCCCGGCTCCCAGCCACTTGGCACCATCCACGCTTGGAGCCACTTCCGAACACCCTCCCCCACCTCGCCCACCCGAGCCCTGCTCAGAACCCCGCAGGCACCTTGCTCGCCTGTCGACCCCCCAGGGAGGGGCAAGGGGGATGTGCCTGGGCCTGGCTAGAGCAGGGCTCGGGCGAGGAGGTGCCCTGGTGTCAGCCTGTCGCCCAGGGCTGAGTGCAAGCCCCTTCCTATCCTCTTCAGGCCCCCGTCCCCCACCTGGCTTGGCTCCTGTGGGGTCAAACCCTTGAGGGCGGGCAGAGGAAGGATTCGGTGCATCCAAGGGCAGAAAGGGCCACGCCGGGCGGATTTCTGCCCTGTCTAGGGGCTTGGGCGACCAGGCTCCCCAACGGGCTCCCCGGGGGAAGCCAGGAAGCCAAGTGCAGCCTGCATCCCATGCAATGAGCAGGGAGGAGGGCACTTTTCTTAGCTCTGCCCCACAGAACAGCTTCTCTGTACAGGGCCCTACACACCTATGCCAAGAGCTATCCCCCCCCCCCACCCCCCCGTGCCAGCCCTGCCCTGCCCTGCCCCCTTCAGAGGGGTTGGTGAAGGGAGGATGTGGGTAACATTGGCACAAGACTCCTGCCCCATGGGGCAGGGCACCATGACAGCCAGCCCCACCCCATCCCGAACCCCCAGTACCAGCCCCACCCCCTGCACATAGGGGGACACTTTGAGGAAGGAGAAAGGGCTTAGATTGGTCCTGAACTCATCAGCTGGCAGTGAGACCAGCCTCCAGGCACCCCTCCACTGCCCCCCTGCACCCAACCCCACCCCCAGACCCTCCCAGTGCCAGCCCTAACTCCTCGAGCCCCCAGGCACCCCTCCACTACTCCCCAGCACGAGTCACTGACCCCAGAGTCCCCTGCACCCAACCCCCCAGTGCCAGCCCCCACCCCTTAGAGCCCCCAACACCAGACCCCCCAGTGCCAGCCTCCTGTTCCCAAAGCCCCACTGCATCCAACCCCCCCCCCCGAACCACCCCAGTGCCAGCCCCCAGCCCCCAATATTAGCCCTGTCCTCAGAGTCCCCCAGTGCCAGCTCACCACCCTGGATGCTCCAGTGCCCCCAGTGTCAGCCCCCCACCCCTTAGAGCTCCCCAGTACTAGCTCTGCCCCCAGAGCCCACTCAGTATTAACTTCACCCCCAGAGCCCATCAGTGCCAGCCTCCCACCTCTAAGAGCCCCCCACCCCCCAGAACCTCCCAGCACTAGCTCTGCCCCCGGAGCCTCCAGTGCCTGCCCTGCCTCCCCACCTAGCCCTACACTGCCTCCCAGCTGAGCGCTGCTGCCTGGGTCGCAGCTGCTCTAAGGCTGCCGTGCTGGACTCCGTGTAGCTCTCCCACCGCGCAGCAAACCGCTCTTCCATGTCTGGGAGGAGACCCCGCCCCGCCTGGTGCTGGTTGGCTGAGAGGTGGGGCAGGATATGCCTCTCCTAACAGCCATGGTAGGAGGGGAGGCACTGGGTGGTGTACCCCAGCCCTGGCCCCCAGTGCTTCCGTGGCCTGGCAGCCAGCAGTTCATGGCCCGGCACTGGTCTGCGGAGCGACGGTTGGGAACCACTGATCTAGATCACCCCGATGGATGTTTATCTAACCACTCTTAAGTATCTGCAGTGTTGGAGATTGCACAACCTCCCTGGGCAATTTATTCCAGTGTTTAACTACCCTGACAGTTAGGAAGTTTTTCCTAATGTCCAACCTAAACCTCCCTTGCTGCAATTTAAGCCCATTGCTTCTTGTCCTATCTTCAGAGGCCAAGGAGAACAATTTTTCTTCCTCCTCCTTATGACACTTTTTTAGGAACTTGAAACCTGCTATCATGTCCCCTCTCAGATTTCTCTTTTCCAGTCTCAACAAACCCAATTCTTTGTCTTCCCTCATAGCTCATGTTCTCTAGACCTTTAGTCATTCTTGTTGCTCTTCTCTGGGCCCTTTCCAGTTTCTCCACATCTTTCCTGAAATGTGGTGCCCAGAACTGGACACAATACTCCAATTGAGGCCTGATCAGTGCAGAGTAGAGTGGAAGAACGACTTCTCGTGCCTGGCTCACCACACTCCTGTTAATGCCTCCCAGAATCAGGTTTGCTTTTTTTGCAACAGTGTCCCACAGTTGATTCATATTTAGCTTGTGGTCCACTGTGACCCCTGGATCTCTTTCTGCAGGACTCCTGCAGATTATAATGAAATTATAATGAAACTTAGCCACCCCTCAAAAGGAATCTAACCCCTGGGATCATACTGAAACACAATAAAGAGCACCAAGCTAAGGGCTCTTCTCCAGGTGTCTCTCTCTCTTTCTCTCTGCCCCACTGTTGCAGTGCCTGCCTATCATATGGTTTTCTATTGGGCCAGGCAGCAGCTGTCCAGCCAACAAGGCTTGTGATACGAGGCTGTTTGGGGCCTTAACTCTGAATGCCCCTGCTTTGTTTCTAGTTTAGGCAGCACCCTCACTGCGTTAACATAGCCCCTCTTTGTTAGTTTACTACAGAAGAGATAGTAGCCAGAGTTCAGCAAGGGGGAAATAATTAGGTCACAAACAATGTTTTCATTGATGGCCAAGTGTGGGAGAAGGGCAGGGGGAGAGGAGTGTGCAACTGGGAGGCGAGCTAGTGAAAACTGCTCATCCCACGGCCACCACCTCACGGCCTGCAGATCTAAGGGGACCTTTCACAATGTCTCTCTCCCAAAATTCAACCCTCCCCTCATGTCAGCTCATGGCTAAGCGTGAGGCTTCCGCTTGCTTTCTTGGCTTGCTGTTCCTGCTGGGTAGCATGGGGTACAAAGACTGTCCACCAGGACTTGTTCTTGTTCTCTAGATCCTATTAAAGTCCTAGCCTTCGCAACATCCTCTGGCAAGGAGTTCCACAGGTTGACTGGGAGTTGTGTGAAGAAATACTGCCTTTAAACCTGCCACCTATTGATTTCATTTGGTGACCCCTAATACTTGTGTTATAAGAATAAGTAAATAACTTTTCCTTATAACTTTCTCCATATCAGTCATGATTTTATAGACCTCTGTCATATCCCACCTTAGTCATCTCTTTTCCATGCTAAAAAGTCTCAGTCTTATTAATCTCTCTTCATATGGGACCCGTTCCAAACCCCTCATCATTTTTGTTGCCCTTTTCTGAACCTTTTCCAATGCCAATATATCTTTTTTGAGATGAAGCAACCACATCTGTACACAGCATTCAAGATGTGGGCGTACCATGGTTTTATATAGAGGTGGTAAGATATTCTGTCTTATTCGCTACCCCTTTTTTTTAATGATTCCTAACATTATTTGCTTTTTTGACGGCCCCTGCGCAGTGAGTGGATATTTTCAGAAAACCACCCACGACGACTCCAAGATCTCTCTCTTGAGTGGTAACAGCCAGATTAGTCCCCATCATTAGAGACGAGCAGTTGGGATTCTGTTTCCAATGGGCATTACTTTGCATTTATCAACATTAACGTTTATCTGCCATTTAGTTGCCCGGTCACCTAGTTTTGTGAGATCCTTTTGAAGCTCTTCACAGTCTGTTTTGGACGTAACTATTTTGAGCAGTTTGGTGTCATCTGCAAATGTTGCCACCTCCCTGTTTACCCCTTTCTCCAGCTCCCACTCCAAAGGGCTCATGTTTCATGTAGCAGCGAATCCCAAGGGACCAAGCAGCACCAATGGCTGACCACCCGCTCTACTAGAGACTGAAGAGAGACAGGCCACCGAATCAGCAAAATGTCCAGTGACCACCAGCACTGGCTGGATTTGAATCACCTAGCAAGGAACGGCTCTGCATCCCCTTAAGTAAGCCAGTCCCCTAGGCTCAATATACACGGACTCTTGACACAACCGGGCATGGAACGAGACACTAGTAATACAGGTAGGGCCTGTTCCAAAGTCGATTGAAGTTAATGAGAGCAAGGGGACTGGACACCTCGAGTCTCCCCCCATCCAAATGGCTGCTCCCACCACTGGGTTATAGAGTCTCTCTCACTTTTGCTCTCTCCGGCCTCCTGCCTCTTTAGTGATGTGTATACAGAGGAACAGCATCAGCCAGAGAGACGTGCCCATCCATGGCTCAGCGTTTGGAGCACCCTACCTGGGAGGGTTTGACATAGGGTTGCCAGGTGTCCGGTATTCACCCGGACAGTCCGGTATTTTCGCCTCCTATCCGGTAAAAAAATTCAGAAAATACAGGACACCTAAGATGTCCGGTATTTTCTGATTTTTTTCCCCGGCCAGGAGGCGAAAATGCCGGGCACCTGGCAACCCTGAAACACTCAGTGCCCGGCCTCCCTCCCCGAGGCCCCCCTACCCCAGCACCCCGACCCCATGCTTACCTGGTTCCGCAAGGCTGCTGGCACAAAATGGCTGCCAGCAAAAAGACCGAGGGGAAGCAATGACTCCCCTGGGTCTTAGTGCTCAACCACTCCCCTGTTCCTATCCCTGCACTCACTCTTAAAGGGGACATGCTGTTTTATTTTAATTTTTTTTTTTGGCTCAACAACTTTGGTCTCCCCCCCTTTTTTTTTTCTTCAACAGAATTTTTTCCCAGTGTTTTTTTGGGGGTGGAGGGCGGTGTTCGGTATTTTTGTTTCAACCACCTGGCAACCCTATTTGAACAGGGTTCGCCCACCTTGTTCCACTTCTTCTGAGGCAGGAACTGAGCCTGAGTCTCCCACCTCCCAAGTGGATAAATGTTAGAAGTGGACAGCGTCACCTCCTCCTCTCCCCCCCAGTTTTGAAAGGGAGCCGTTCCCAGAGGCGGCCTCTGAGCACACGCCTACTGTGGAGGGGGCCTGCCCAGGACGTGGCCCAATGTCTGGATCCCACGGCGCTCTGGGGCGGCAGTGGGAGACAGGTCTCAGGACCCCAAGAATGAGGAAGCCGTGGCCTTGCTCAGAGGCCTGAGCAAAGGTGCCTGTTGAGCTTTTGCCCTGCAGACGTAGCTGCACAGGCATCTAGGAAAACGCTGTCCAGACGCAGCAGATCTTACAGCCTAATTGCATCTGAGGGAGGCAGACTGAGTTCATGCAAAGACTATAGTAACCCGTGGAAATAACTGCCACAGCAGGCGGCTGAACCAAAGTGTGGGGCAAATTCAGCTAGGCGCAGAGCTAAATACGGGGTGCCCCAGTGGAGGGGTGCTAGGAGAGTTAGCCCTGTTCTCTTCTGCCCCTTCCAAGGGCCGTCAGCTAGTTCCTGTCTCCTCCTACAGCTCCACAAAGGTACTGAGGTGCCTATGCCCCAGCTTCAGGTATTTAACTCCCAGTTTTAGAGTTTACTAGATGCACAAAACTGCCACACACCGCAAGCACCATCTGGCACCATGGGGCCCGAACACAACACCGCCGCACAAACAGCAAATAACACCATTCCGCCCTCTTGCTTCCCCGTTGCCTACTGCTCAGATTCTGTCCCGGGCTCAGATACCACAGCACAGCAAGAGCATGGAAGAATCACAATCTAGGAGCCATTTATTCGTCACGGATTGGCCATTTAAAAACTACTTACAACCGGAACTTTAGTACAAAGTGAAAACTGTACAAACCTTTCCCAGGGCGAATGGCTTCTGACCCTGCTGGTTTTCATAGCCCCGGGCAGAGCCGAACGGCGGAAGTTTTGGTTTGGGAGCTGGGGGAGTGAGCTCCCTGCTAAGTAGCCAAGTGGTAAGAGTCTCTGTGCAATGTTATGTGCCAGCTCTTGTACCTCCTGACAATAGGAACACACTCACTCACCTATTTGAGATTACCCTCAGGACAGCTAATGGGGGTGGGGGGTGCAGTGGGCGGGGGGAGAATTCCCTGGCACAACCCCAGCCATTTCCTGCTCAATGTTTTCTCGGGAGGCTTGGCTCAAACTTTTGTTTGTCTTAACTGTGAATAACGGGGTTGATAAGGGAGAAGGAAAGGCCCTTCCCTTTGCACCAAACACAATCAGATGCAGCTCTGAACAATGCTCCATTGCTACTCTGACAAAGTTCCTGAAGTCATACTAATGGTCCTGATGGGACATGCTGAAAGTAGATCTTAGCCCATGGAGAGCATTGGGCCCACTAGAACTAGTGTCAATCAGCAGCAACACTCCTGCAGTCAGTGGATTTATACCAGTATCAGAGGGCAGATTTGGGTGAAACCGAGATAAGGCTACAAATTACTGTCAGAAGGCCCTAAAGTTCAGCTCGCAGCAGGGCTATAATTCCCAGACCCCACACGGGAGAGAGCGCAATCTGATACATTATGATTTGGGCTGATAAATATCTGGGCTCCTACAGAATTAGACACAAGTTTCCAAAAGCCACCTCTTAGCAGCCCAGTGGGATGTGTCGACATAGACTGATTTGCTGGGGCCTACATGATGTACTGAAAACACCCTCCTTCCCTCCGCTTTCCCCAGGGGACTTCCAAGACATGCTCTTCATTTCTGAAACCTTGCTGCACCCAGGCAGGGGATGTCTGCCCAGGGGCACCCAGTTAATAGCCAAGACCTCCTCACAGCTGACCGCTCAGCGACTGACCCACGCTGCTGTACAACGCTGGCTTTCAAACCCTGTCGACACAGGCGGGTTCTGGCAGTTGCTCTAACTACAGTCTCCAAAAGGACAGACATCAGGTCCCCATGCATAGGGTTCAGGAGGATGCTGGTGGAAATCTGTCACTCCCTGAGCCTCCTGGTAGCTCTCATGTTGCGCTCCGGGCTCCAACATGATCGGTATCAGCTTTTTCAACAGCTGCTGTGGGTGAGACATGCTCTTCCAAGGGGCTGCAAACACGGTGCTGGCAGTGGCAGCGGAACATTGCTAACTGTGATCCAGAAGGAAGTCCTTGGTGTGTCCGGGTAGTGCCATGCACAGAGATGGGGCAGGAACCGGGGGAGCGTTAGTGGAAGGCATGGCTCCTCCATGAACAGTCTGAAAACGCCTGTCTCCGGGCCAATCCGGGTTGGCGTTCTCTCTGTATTCGATGTATCCTTCCCCCAAAGTCGAGGCTCCTCATTCTTCTGGCTGGGCTGTGATGGTCAGCCCCTCACCATCCTGTGGGATGACAGAGGGAAGCAGAAGCCCATTACCATGAGCAATAATTAGAGATGGATCCCAAGAGACTCCAGATCCAACCTCCTCCAGGGTTTGGCAGTGGCCAGATCTGGGAGTCTGCTCCAGACATGTCTAGGACAAAACTACGGCAGCTCATCCTTTGCCTCCCCACAGAACCCAGCTCCCCTACCCCGTGACAAGAGAAGGCTGAGCCTCGAGCCTCTTGCCTGCTGCGGGAAGAAGCTTTACGCTCAGTCATGCAGGATGGTTTGTGGACAGGCCCAGGCAACGGGGCACCTGATATTATACCCTGCTCTGTTGCTGACTTCCTGTACAGGTCAGCACTTCTCTGCCTCCGGTTCTCCATCTGCCGACGGGGATGATGTCACGGTGGGACACCAGCTTGGGCCAGGCCAGAGTTTTTGGGGGTAGAGTCATAGGTTCTAAGGCTAGAATGCACGAGCGGGATTAGCTAGTCCCCTGCCTAGCACAGGCTGAAGAGTCCTGGTTGCACTTGTGGCTGCGTGTTTGCAGGTGTGATGCCGACGGGACGTGCCAGCACATGAATGGGTCGCAGCCAGAGCTGCTTGTGGCTCACAGGCCTGTCTCAGCTTGGTAAAGAGAGAGAAGAACCCATTTTCCCCTCCCCACATCTTGGTAAAGATGTGAACCCCCCCCCCAGGGGACTTCTGAGCACAAAGTCAGAGCTGGGGTCCATGCAGCCTCACCTGCTCACATCAGCTCCCAATCTGCCCCAGTGACTTCAGATAGGATTTCTGCCATCTTTAGCTGAAGGGGATTTCCTGGATTCCCCTCTTCTCCTACCACCAGTGTTCCCTGTAAGCTGTGCACTTGGGCGGCCACCCAGGAGAGATTCAAATGCCGCCCAGCTGATTAGCAGAACAACCACAGCATGTGTTCCTACTGGTGGTGCACATCCACACATGCCTCAGTGCACAAAACAAAATGTATTCTGCATGTGGATGGAAAAAATTAGAAGGAACATTGCCTGCCACATGCCATTTCCTAGCTGAGGGGCTGGGCTGAGGGGCAGGATTCTATCAGGGAGGTCCTACGCACACCCCCAGTGGGTATCGCAAAGTTAGCACTAGCTACCGACTTGGTAGGACTGATGTTAACTCAGCTAGCTCCTCCCCCATGCTGCTGCCCCTCCTCCTACCCATCTCAGGGGATGTCTAGACTGCATCTCTCTGTCGGCGGAGGGTTGCAGATTAGGCAGGTCGATATTGCAAATGAGGCAGGGATTTAAATGTCCCGTGCCTCATTTGCATAAAAATGGCCGCGGTGTTTTGCCGACTCAGCACTTTGTTGGCAAAAAGCGGCAGTCTAGAGGGGGATCTGTTGAGAAAGAAAGCCTTTTTCGACACGTCCTGTAAACCTCCTTGCAGGAGGCATGACGGATCTGTCGAAAAAGGCTTTCTTTCTTGACAGATCCCCCCTAGACTGCTGCTTTTTGCTGACAAAGTGCTGAGTCAGCAAAACGCAGCGGCCATTTTTATGCAAATTAGGCACGGGATATTTAAATCCCTGCCTCATTTGCAATGTCGACCTGCCTAATCTGCATCCCTCTGCCGACAGAGGGATGCAGTCTAGACATATCCTCAGTGTGCCATTGCCCCGCCTTCCAAATTATTCAGCCTGCCGCACCCCCTCCACCTCCAATGCCTCTCTCCAGCTCCTGTTCCTCCCCCTCTCCTTCTCCTGGTCTCCTCTCCACCTCCCAGATACAGAAAGGGGGATGCGTGAATCAGAAGTGCAGGGAAGCGTTAAGGGGCTGCCCATAAATTGCATAAGACATTGGAAACAGAGGGGTCCTTAAGTCTGCAGGAGTGCGCGTCTCCATGTTACAAGGGGGTGGGTGGGCCTTGACAAATCGCCACAGAATGTGTTATGCAATTTATGGGCAGGCCCTACACTAGGTGGAATTCACTCCTCTAGCAGCGCCTTTCCTCTCTAGGCCACTTTCCTGAATCAGCATTTCTGGGGCACAGACTGCACAGGGCAGCCGTGCGATAACCCCAGGCCTGTGGGGCGTGGGCCGAGACTGGCTCCGGCATAAGGAGCAGGCCTCCTAGAGTGTTCCAGGCTGGGCTGCAGAGTTACAAGAAAGAAAAACCCCCCAGACCAAGCAGGGGCCTTGACAACCATGGGGCAGACTCTGAACTTTAAAGCCGCTTTTCTTTCTAACAGTGGGGGGGGGGGAGGGAAGCCTTTAAGTTCAGTGGGGCCAGAAGGGGGATTTTGCGTTAACTTCCCTGAGCTTTGGATGCGGCCCCAAGAGGAGACGTATCTGACTGGAGCAGAGGTTTCAAAGCGAATTAAATGGTCAGGATACAATTCCCCAAGCCGGAATTTAGCCAGGGGACTGGGGGAACACCATGTCCAGGATCCCTCTCCCATCCCATCTATCAGCCCCCCCAGCCACACAGTGCTCCTAGCACCCTGGTGGGGCACCCAATGAGCACAGACTCAGGAGGAGTTGCCCATGCCGCGTGCCAAACAACTCTCCCTTCAACCGGGCTCTCCAACCACGTGCGGCCAGGCCCAGCCCCGGGGAGCTGAGGAGAGCCAAGGGCGCTGCAGAATAGCAGCTCAAATATTCCTTGGGAGGCTCCTTGCTGATAGAGAGCGAGCCAGCCACAAGCCTGCCCTTGGGTACGTCTGTAGAAGGGGGAGCAGGGAGAAACCCCCGCCTAGATCACCCAGAACTGCACAGGCGCAGGGGCTGTGGATAGTCAGGGAACTCAGGGCCCGTGGCACGTCGGGAAGTAATGACCTGGCCAGGCAGAGGGCACCTCGCATTACCTGCTGCGACTCAGACCCCAGGCCCAGGGTTTCATAGACCACAACAAAGTGCTTTTCTGGGAGGGGCGGAGGCTGCTCCTCTTCTGGCTCTCTGGAAGCGTCCGGGCTTGCAGGCTGTGAGTGCCCGGGGGGCTTGGATTTCTTACACACTCGGGCGTACATTGCCCGTAGCTGCCGCTCCCTTTCACTCAAGGACTCGTCTGCAGCGTCCTCCTCAAAGGCGAGCTCCTGCCACCCCTTAGGGGACTCCCCGGGGTCCCCGCTGGAACGATCAGCCACAAGCTGCTCCTGTCGCAGCAGCGTGTCTCCTGGTTCATTCTCCTCGCTCCCGGCAGCAGCATGGCCTGAGTTCACGTTAGGCCCTTCTGCAGGGCCAGCGCATAAGTCCAATGAGCTCCCTCGGCAGCCACTGATTCCTTTATCCCGGATGCTCTCATAGATTGGACTGTACGTGTCCAGACGGGAGCTAGGCTGCTCTGCAGTCGTTACCTGCCCGTCCCTTGGAGCCACTGGGAGCTCCCGGCGCTGCAGAGACTCTGGGGCCATTGAGGGTTGGGGAGAAGCTGCTGGAGAACTGCTTCCCAAGCTAGCTAGGCCCAACGCTCTGCATTGTCTCTCCTCTCGGCAGTTGGCTGGTGAGGAGCCCAGATCCTTTGGGAGGGTGGAAGCTCCTGGCTGGGGACGGGAATTTCCAGGAAAGCCGTTCGCCTGCCTTTGGGCATGTGCTGCCGTGTCGCTGGGCACAGAGCCACCTGCCGAGAGAAAAGCAGAAGGGAAGACTGAGCCAAAGGCAGGCGCCAATTAAATGAAAGTAGGACAAACGAGGGAACCGCCACAGGCAGCAAATGATCCAGATGAGCACCGTGCTGGGCAGGTAGCGCGCACTTTGCAGCACGTAACAGAGCTTGGTACCCGGAATGGGGTGTCTGCACCCTGTTGCCCCCAAGCATCACCACAAACTCTCCAGCCCCTCAAGGATCAGTTTCATCTCCCCAATCCAGTGTTCTCAAAGTTGTGCTCTGGTGACCCCAGGGGAGCCGACAGCCTGCACAGGCCTCTGGGCAAGGTGTGTAGTGGGGCGGCTCCATGCTCCTGGAAGGGGCGGGGCCTTGGGTGGAAGGGGCGGGGCTGCAGGCAGCCAGCCCTCAGAGCTGCACGGAGTGTGTGGCACAGAGCTCCAGCGGTGATTTAAAGGGCCCGGATCCCGGCCAACGTTGGTGCTGCAGTGGTAGTGACAGCGGTTGGGAGCCCTGGGACCTACTGAATCACCGGGCCCTGGGGCAACTGCCCCCTTTGCCCCTGCCATCAGCAGGCCTGGCTGACCCCTTTCACATACCCACCTCTGAGGGCAACCCCTCTTATAAAAACACTTTTGATGTTTAACGCTATTATAAATGCTGGATGCAAAGCAGCGTTTCGGGGTGGAGGCTGACAGCTTGCGACCCCTGTGTAATAACCTCACACTCCCCTCAGGGGTCATGACCCCATTTGGGAACCCCTGGCCTAAACCCTTAGCAAGCCTGTGACGCCCTGAATACGTCCGAAGGCTAATCACCTGGGTGCCTAGCCAACTCATCCTCAGCACACTTCAGTCCATGTGTGTCTAGGATGCCAGGGAGCGTGTAAAGGTTGGCAAGATGCTTAAGCACAGCTCTGCACCGACTCAGTGAAAGCCAGTCCCGCCGTCACATGGCCAAGCACGTACACGCACAAAAACCACAGCACTCAAGCGTCTCGGCCGACATCCACCATCCTCGCTCAAAGGCACAACCCTGGGTGCTGCCCCTGACGTTTAGTGTCGGTTCAAATACAAGACTGATGTGGGGGGCCCCCCAGCTGGGATTGCCGCATCTGGGTTTTAAAATCCCTTTTGCACCGAACTGCCTTGATTGAAAAAGCCCTGGGTGAACACACACAAATAAATGCCCTGTGCCAGAGATTCACCACCTCTTCCATGCCAGGCACCTGCCCTGACCTCAACCCATCTAACTGAAATCCAGGGGCGGCGGGTATGCTAAGTGCCACCCTCCTGGCCCCGCCCACACTCCACCCCCAGAACCAGGGCCGGACTGAGGCATGGGCAAGCCGGGCAACTGCCCAGGGTGCCAACTGATGGGGGGCGCCTGATGGCAGCTGTAAGGGGTGTGCGGCGTCTCTTACAGCTGCCATCAGGCGCCGTGCGCCCAGCTCCCGCAGCGCCCTTCCCCCCACGGCCATGGGGCCCTGCACGGCCTGGCGCGCGCACCAGCAGCACTGGCTGGGCCGGGCTGGGCAGCGCATGCACCGTGCGCCCCGGGGGCGGGCCCCGGGCTGTGTGCCAGCGGCCGTGGCCGGCCCGCACATGTGCCGTGCGCCCCAGGGGCGGGCCTGCTCACCCAGGGGGCGGGGGGGGCGGGCCCGCGCATGCGCCGTGCACCCGGGCGCAGCACCGTGCACATGGGCCCAGGGCGCCAAAAGGGCTCAGGCCGGCCCTGCCCAGAACGCCTATAATACTGGGGCTCTACCTCCCCATTGTGCTGTGGGGGAGCAGCTTGGCTCCTGTGGGGGGCGGGGCCTGGGCAGAAAGGGCAGGGCTGGGGGCAGGGCTGGAGGCTTGCCTCCCCCAGCCCTACCTTCACACACCACCCATGCTGGAATCCCTGTCTGTGACACCATGTGCTACTGGTGGCCCACTACTCTGGGTCAACAACTCTTCAGGCCTGACATACTCACTGCATCTAACACTGCCATGAGGCTACATAAGCACAAGGGGACCCGAAATGCACCACTGGAAGATTCAGAACTTACAGATCACTAATATTATCATGTACACACGGGTAATGTATGCAAAATGACAAACATATGCTCAACTTATGTTCTTAGTACCCCTAAACCAGGGGTGGGGGATAATTTTTGATGGGAGGGCCACTCCAAGATTTTGGTAAGTGGTCTAGGGCTGTACTTTATGGGGTCAGGGATGGAGGTTGGGTGCAAAAGGGAGCTCAGGGTAGGAGACTGGGGTGCAGAAGAAGGTGTGGGGTCTGAGAGGGAATTTGGGTGAAGGAGGGGGTTGTGGCCTGGGGTAGGGGATTGCGGTGCAGGGTCCAGAAGGGGGTATGGGTGCAGGAGAGGATTATGACCTGGGGTGGGAAGTGGGAGGGGGGGGCAGGGTCTAGGAGGGAGTTGGGTGTGGGAGGGGACGGGGTGCCAGAGGTAGGCTTTGGCCAGGAGGTGCTTACCTAAGCAGCTCCCAGCCAGTGGCACTGTCAAGCAGTCTTCCTTGCCTGCCAGCAGCCCCCGGCTGGCTGTTCCATGTGGCTCTCTGCACTAGGGGAGGGGGAACCTTCACACGCTGCTTCCACGCCCAGCAAAATCTCTCAGCTCCTATTGGCCAGTTTCTGATCAATAGGAGCTGAGAGATTTTGCTGGGGGCAGGGGCAGCGCAGAGGGCACAGCCAGCTGCTTGGAGCAGCGCTGTTCCGTGCTGCAGGAGCAGACTGAATTAAAAGGCTTGGCGGGCCAGATCCGGCTTGCAAGAGGTATCTTATCCACCTCTGCCCTAGATAACAAATGTGGTTCCACCTTCTTGACTGTGTCTCCACTGGCCAGGTGTGACCAAAGACAAAGAAAAGCTCATTTATATGCAAGGCCAGCAAAGCCTTCAAGAGAATAAGCAGGGAGAGATGAATACTTAGCAATCTCAATAGGGGAGGGCAAAGCTACCCCAGGGAGACTCCCTGTCTCTGGAAGAGGGGTGAAGGAACCTTGGGAAGAGAGCTCAGCAGCTCCATTCCCGCGGGTGAGAGAAGACTGGCCCAGCCACACTTTTCAATGAACGCACGCCAAAGAATTATTGGGCTATAGGTGAAGACAGGTGGCTTGAACCGAATCAGCTGCTTATATGGTACTATACACATATATGGAGTAAGATCTTTAAGGAAAGTTTGTGACTCGCTGGTGATTCATCATAGAATCATAGAACACTAGAACTGGAAGGGACCTCAAGAAGTCATCTAGTCCAGTCCCCTGCCCTCATGGCAGGACCCAGCACCATCTAGACCATCCCTGACAGGTGTCTGTCTAACCTGCTCTTAAATATCTCCAGTGATGGAGATTCCATAACCTCCCTGGGCAACTTATTCCAGAGTTTCACCACCCTGACAGTTAGGAAGTTTTTCCTAATGTCCAACCTAAACTTCCCTTGCTGCAGTTTAAGCCCGTTGCTTCTTGATTAATATCATTGTGGAAATGTCATGATTCCCACTACAGGAGGAACTGGGGAGACTCACTGATGTCCTGCTCCAACCAGAGCTTTTCTCCCTGGAAAGGCAGCTATCTACCTGCCTTCAGAGGAAATGAAGCCTGGGGGAATCAAAACAATGGAGGCCGGATTTACATCCGAACCAGCAGGGAGATGGGAAGTCCACAGGAAGGGAAGGGCAGCTGGAAGTCTGTCTGCCTCCAGGGTCTATGAACTTTGGGAGATCAGAGCAGAGAGAGTCAGGCACTTTGGTAGCCGTCATTCAGGGGATTAAAGGGGCCAGAGCTCTCGGAATCACAGAGCATTGGATCGTCCTGCCGAGGGGCCAAAGTCTCTGCGAACGGAACACAGGGGAGAAACCTGTTTAGGCAAAGATTGTAACTTGCTGAAATTAAGTTTTAGCCTTAGAAGCATATTTGTACTTGTGCTTTTTTGTAACCAGTTCTGTCTTTCCTCCTTCCACCAGGGATCAGTTAAACCCCAGGCCTGTGCTTCAATAAGAGGGTTTCTCCAAACTCAGTTACACTTATGAGCTGCAGTGTTTTGCTTCTTTCAAGGAGCGACACACTGAATAACTTCTGGCAGTGTTGCAGGAAACGGCTGGGCACTGCAGGGAGATGTCTCTGGGGGGGCTCAGGGACTGGAGTTTGTCGTTACCTCCGAGGCAAGGTCTGGGCTGGAAGAACACTGATGAGTTTGCTGGCAAGGCAGACGACTTGGTGTCACATGGCTGAATGTGAGCCAAACTCTGCCATAGCACCGTAACTCACAGTCCAGGGAAACTCCGTACATTGTGAGAGGCAGAGGACAGTGCTGGGAAAGCCAAGGACAGAGCTGGGGTCACTCTGCACACAGTAACTGGCAGTGGAAGCCAGGGTCAGACCTGCATGCTGGCAGGCTGGGGGTTGGCATCCGGGCTGCGAATGGCCACAGCCTGGCATTCAAGGGACCCAGAAGTTGCAGGGCAGGCAGCAACACCACCACGTACTGGTCTGAGTTCAACCCCAAAGTGTCATACGCCCCCCGTTTGTACTACTGGAAGGATGGGGGGTCACCCATTTGCAGGGTGGTGGGGGGGTGGTGCAGGGCCCAGGGAAACCTCCACCCAGGTCCCGCCCTGTCTCCACTCCACCCTGCCCCACCCCACCCCTGCTGCACCCTTCCCCCAAACCCAGCCTCTGCTGCACCCCTACCTACCCTGGCTCCGCCCCTTCCCCCGTCTCCCATGCAATGTAAACTGGGGGATTACCAGGGGCCAGACAGCAGCAGGGATCGCCCTCCTCCCCACACATTCACCATGGTGGCAGGAGCCAGAGCAACTCGCAGCCTGCTCCTCTCCACCCCGCCACCCTCCCAGCCCACTGCCTCATTTCTCGGCGGTGGCAGGGAACGGAGTGCCTTGGGGTACAGGGCGCCGTGGAGATGTGGGACACAGCGGGTGGGGCCAGGGTGGCAGGAGGGAGCAGACAGGCCGCTCCAGCTCCTGTCGCTGCAGTGAGTAAGAATATAAGAACATACGAACACCAGAACAGCCAGGCTAGGTCAGACCAAAGGTCCATCCAGCCCCCTAGCCTGTCTGCCGACAGTGGTCACTGCCAGATGCCCCAGAGTGTGTGGGGGTGACCCTCTGCTGCCCCACAGGGTTGAGATGGCCAAAGTGGGGTCCCCTATAGTGTGGGGTCTGGGGCAGCTGCCACGAACTATCCTATGGACGGATTGGCTCTGCCTGTCTGATTGGGAACCCACGGCTCTTGGGTGGCATTCACCCTTCCACAGAGGGACAGCGCAGGACCATACAGGCTGAAGGATCCAGTGGGATTGTGTGCACACAGGAGTTGGCCCACTGTGTGGGGGGGAAAGGGGGCAACTGCCCCAGAGGCCGGCGATGCTAAGGGGCCCAGGGCTCCCAGCCACTGTTCCTGATACTGCGGCTGCCGCCAAAACCCCGGGCCCCTTGAAACATGCCAGAGTGGTGGAGCTCCACGCCGGGTGCTTCGCGGTGCTCTGAAGGTTGGGGCGGGGGCAGTGCCACCGCACAGGCAATTCAGAGGCTGGCTGCTCCTGCCTCGCCCCTTCCACACCAGGCCACGCCCCATCCAGGGCAGAGTCGGCCCCCACACACCTTGCTCTGGGGCCCATGGTGGCTGTCGGTCCCACTGTACACAGGGGTATATTTCACCCCCTTTGCGTTTGTTTCAATGGAAGAGCCAAATATGCAGAGGTCCCAGGACAGAAAAAATAGAACTAATAACGCTCCTCCAAAAGGTGATCCCATGCCCAAACTGTGATCACTTTAAAGTAGCCCCACAAATCAACAGGCATTAAACAAGACAGCTAAAGATCCAGTCAAATTAGGTCAGCACTCTACAGAATCTCACCACCAGTTCCCAGCTGCCCTTCCATGAAGCAAGGGGACATAGGGTATGTCTACACTACAGCACTAATTCGAACTAACTGAATTCGAATTAGTTAATTCAAACTAAGCTAATTCGAACTAGTGCATCTAGACCTAAAAACTAATTCGAATTAGCGTTTTGCTAATTCGAACTGTGGACCCTGAACCGAAGTTAAGGCTGGCCGGAACCAGTGCCGGCAGGGCATCAGCTTAGGACTTAGAGCGTGGAGCTGCTGCCTCAGGCTAGCCGAGGGCTGTGCTTAAAGGGACCCGACCCCCACCCTGGACAGACAGTTCTCAGGGTTCCCCGCTTGCTTGTCTACCTCGATGAGGAACAGCAAAGCAGTCCTGACTTGGAGTGCCTTGAGTGCTTACGTTTGGCACATCAGAGCACTCGGCCATCAGCCCGGCTGCACTTGCCGCAGGCTGCCATCCGGGGGGGGGGGGTTTATTCGGGGGGCTGTCAGGATCCAGGAGGCCCTGCAGGAGAGATTCCACCCCGAGGAGCCCGCAGAGCCACCCCAGTCCTCCCCATCGTGGGCTTGTGCCCCATTCCTCCCTCACCTCCTTCCACTTACCCTTCCCTAGCCCCCCTTCCTGATGTAAAAAATAAAGGACACGTGTTCAAAAATAGAAACTCTCTTTATTTAACAAAACTGGGGGTGGGGGGATTAACCTCTGGGGAGACTGGAAAAAGGAGGTGGGAGAGGGGAAGAAAGAGGGTGGGAGAGGGGAGGTGAAAACCTGGGAGGAGGGAGCTGGAAGGGGGAAGCCAGGGGAAGAAGGAAGAGGGGAAGTATAAAACTATGGTACGCCATATCTTCAGTATTGTGTAGAGATGTGGTCTCCTCACCTCAAAAAAGATATTTTGGCCTTGGAAAGGGTTCAGAAAAGGATAACTAAAATGATTAGGGGTTTGGAACAGGTCCCATATGAAGAGAGGCTAAAGAGACTGGGACTTTTCAGCTTAGAAAAGAGGAGACTGAGGGGGGATATGATAGAGGTCTATAAAATCATGAGTGGTGTGGAGAGGGTGCATAAAGAAAAGTTCTTCATTAGTTCCCATAATAGAAGGATTAGAGGACACCAAATGAAATGAATGGGTAGCAGGCTTCAAACTAATAAAAGAAAGTTCTCCTTCACAAGGAACTCCTTGCCACATAAGACTGTGAAGCCTAGAACTAGAACAGAGTTTAAAGAGAAGTTAGATAAAGTCATGGAGGTTGGGTCCATGGAGTGCTATTAGCCAGGGGGTAGAAACGGTGTCCCTGGCCTCTGTTTGTGGAAGGCTGGAGATGGATGGCACGAGACAAATGGCTTGGTCATTGTCTTCGGTCTATCCCCTCCGGGGTACCTGGTGTTGGCCCCTGTCAGCAGACAGGCTACTGGGCTAGATGGACCTTTGGTCTGACCCAGTACGGCTATTCTTATGTTCTTATGTTCTAAGCTCAGGGTCGGGGGTCTCACTGGACCAACTTGATTTTCATGCAAACCTGGTCCTGGGTTCGCATGTGGCCTTTGGTGGCCAGGCTGGCAGCTATCCTGCCCTAGACGGCCGCATTCCTGTGCCTAGTGTGGAGATTGTGGACGTTGGAGGCCTCCCCCCAAACCTCGATGAGGTCCACGATCTCTGCACTAGACCAGGCGGGCGCCCACCTCTTGCGGCCCCGGGCAGGCTCCTTGGAGCCACCAGCCTGGTCCTGGGAAGAAGGGGAGGGCTGGGTGGCAGCAGGTGGCTGGCTCATGCCGTGCCAGGTGCAGGGTCTGCTGGCTGGGTGCTGGCAGGCTTGCACCTGGCACGGGCACCGTAGCCAGACCGTGGCCCTTTAAAGGCTCCGGGGCTGGGAGGGGGGCAGAAGAGTTTCCCTGGCTTGGCCCAGAGTGGCCACCAGGGCAAGCTGGGAAGGGCTAGCCTCCAACTAGTTGGAATTAAGTGGCTACACAGCCCTTAATTCGAACTACTTAATTCGAACAGGAACAGCTAACAGGGAGTTTGGAGAGGGAGTTTAGAGGGGGAGGTTAGAGGGCCCTAGCGACTTCTGACCTTCTTAAAAACAACTCTTATAATAATCTATATTCCAGAGGTTTAAAAAGAATCCCAGTTTCTGCTTAAACTTATTCATTAGAAAAATGGAGACAGAAGCCCAGCAGCAGAGTGGGGGCTATCCTGTTTATTGCATCGAGTGTAACATGTATGATTACCTGCCCTGTGGGCGGGTGGCGTATGTGTGCACCTGTTGCAAGGAGCTCCTGACCCTCAGAGACTGGGTTCGGGCTTTGGAGGCCAGGGTGGCTGAACTGGAGGAGCTAAGGGAGGTAGAGAGATATGTTGATGAGACTTTCCGGGACACTGTAGTACTGTCCCACCTCCAGTCTGAGAGCCCCAGTGCTCTTAAGGAGGATGAAAGTCTCAAGGGAACAGAGCATTCAATGGGAGCAGAGGGAAACCATCCCGTAGTTGGGACCCTCCTCCCAGAGGATGTTGCGGTATCCTCTCGCACTGAGGATACCTCTGAGGGGGAGGGAATGCCAGTTAGGAAGAGGCAGGTGTTAGTAGTGGGTGATTCAATTGTTAGAAACATAGATAGTTGGGTTTGTGATGACCGGGAGAACCGTATGGTCACTTGCCTGCCTGGTGCGAAGGTTGCGGATCTCTCGAGGCATCTAGATAGACTTATGTGTAGTGCTGGGGAGGAGCCAGTGGTCGTGGTACATGTAGGTACCAGTGACATAGGGAAGGGTAGGAGAGATGTCCTGGAGGCCAAATTTAGGCTGCTAGGAAAGAGACTGAAATCCAGGACCTCTATGGTGACATTCTCGGAAATGCTTCCAGTTCCACGCGCAGGGCCAGGTAGGCAGGCAGAGCTTCAGAGTCTCAATGCGTGGATGAGACGATGGTGTAGGGAAGAGGGGTTTGGATTTATTAGGAACTGGGGACACTTTTGGGAGAGGGGGAGCCTATACAGGAAGGATGGGCTCCACCTAAACCAGGGTGGAACCAGACTGCTGGCACTAAACATTAAAAAGGCCGTAGAGCAGTTTTTAAACTAAGAGATGGGGGAAAGCCGATTGGTGCGGAGATGCACGTAAATCGGAGGGAGACTTCTCTTGGAGGAGAATCCATTGATAGAGATTCTCTAAGCTGTAGTCAGAAAGAGAGGAGGGGAGAGGGCAAACCATGGGCCAGACAAGACAAACAACTGCATACAAAGGAATCCAATGCACCAGGGAAGGGCAGACAAATAAGCAGTGGCAAATTTTTAAAGTGCTTCTACACAAATGCTAGGAGTCTGACTAATAAGATGGGTGAACTAGAGTACCTAGTATTAAATGAGGAGATTGACATAATAGGCATCACTGAAACCTGGTGGAATGAGGAAAATCTGTGGGACACAATCATACCGGGATATAAAATATATCAAAAGGATAGAGCAGGCCGTGTGGGTGGTGGAGTGGCACTGTGTGTGAAAGATAATGTAGAATCAAATGAAATAAAAATATTAAATGAATCGACATGTTCAATAGAATCGCTATGGATAGTAATTCCATGCTCCAATAATAAGAAATTAGCAGTAGGGATATATTACCGACCACCTGACCAGGACAGCGATACTGACATTGAAATGCTGAGGGAGATTAGAGAGGCTACCAAAATAAAGAACTCTATAATAATGGGGGATTTTAATTATCCCCATATTGACTGGGTACATGTCACTTCAGGAAGAGAAGCAGAGATAAAATTTCTCAATGGCCTAAATGACTGCTTCTCGGAGCAGCTGGTGCAGGAACCCACAAGGGGAGAGGCAATTCTCGATTTAGTCCTGAGTGGAGCGCAGGATCAGGTCCAGGAGATAACCGTTACAGGACCGCTTGGGAATAGTGACCATAATATAATAACATTTAACATTCCTGTGGTGGGAAGAACACCTCAGCAGTCCAGCACTCTGGCATTTAATTTCAAAAAGGAGAATTACACAAAAATGAGGAGGTTAGTTAAACAGAAATTAAAAGGCACAGTGACGAGAGCCAAATCCCTGCAAGCTGCATGGAAACTTATTAAAGACACCATTATAGAGACCCAACTTAATGCATACCCCAAATTAAAAAACATAGTAAGAGACCTAAAAAAGAGTCACCATGGCTTAACCACCATGTAAAAGAAGCAGTGAGGGACAAAAAGGCATCCTTCAAGAAGTGGAAGTCCAATCCTAGTGAGATAAATAGAAAGGAATATAAACACTGTCAAATCAAGTGTAAAAATGTAATAAGAAAAGCAAAAAAAGATTTTGAGGAACAGCTAGCCAAAAACTCAAAAAGAAATAACAAAATGTTTTTTAAGTACATTAGAAGCAGGAAGCCTGCTAAAAAACCTGTGGGTCCCCTAGACGATCGAATTATAAAAGGCGCAATCAAGGACGATAAAACCATTGCAGAGAAACTAAATGATTTCTTTGCTTCAGTCTTCACGGCTGAGGACGTTGGGGAGATTCCCAAATCTGAACCGTCCTTTGTGGGTGATGAATCTGAGGAACTGTCCCGGATTGAAGTGTCATTAGAGGAGGTTTTGGAACAAATAGAAAAACTTAATGTGAACAAATCTCCGGGACCGGATGGCATTCATCCAAGGGTTCTAAAAGAACTCAAATGGGAAATTGCTGAACTATTATCTGTGGTTTGTAACCCATCCCTTAAATCGGCTTCTGTACCTAATGACTGGAAGGTAGCCAACGTGACACCAATATTTAAAAAGGGCTCTAGAAGCGATCCGGGCAATTACAGACCGGTACGTCTAACTTCAGTACCGGGCAAATTAGTCGAAACAATAGTAAAGAATAAAATTGTGAAGCATGTAGAAGAACATAATTTGTTGGACAAAGGTCAACATGGTTTCTGTAAAGGGAAATCCTGTCTTACTAATCTATTAGAGTTCTTTGATGGGGTTAACAAACATGCGGACAAGGGGGATCCAGTAGATATAGTATACTTAGATTTTCAGAAAGCCTTTGACAAGGTCCCTCACCAAAGGCTCTTGTGTAAATTACATGGCCATGGGATAAGAGGGAAGGTCCTTTCTTGGATTGAGAACTGGTTAAAAGACAGGAAACAAAGGGTAGGAATAAATGGTAAATTTTCAGAATGGAGAACATAAGAACATAAGAATGGCCGTACTGGGTCAGACCAAAGGTCCATCTAGCCCAGTATCCTGTCTGCCGACAGTGGCCAGCACCAGGTGCCCCAGAGAGGGTGGACCGAAGACAATGATCAAGCGATTTGTCTCCTGCCATCCCTCTCCAGCCTCTGACAAACAGAGGCCAAGGACACCATTTTATCCCCTGGCTAATAGCCTTTTATGGACCTAACCTCCATGAAATTATCGAGCTTCTCTTTAAACTCTGTTATAGTCCTAGCCTTCACAGCCTCCTCTGGCAAGGAGTTCCACAGGTTGACTACGTGCTGTGTGAAGAAGAACTTTCTTTTATTAGTTTTAAACCTGCTACCCATTAATTTCATTTGGTGTCCTCTAGTTCTTCTATTTAGGGAACTAATAAATAACTTCTCTTTATCGGCCCTCTCCACACCACTCATGATTTTATATACCTCTATCATATCCCCCCTCAGTCTCCTCTTTTCTAAACTGAAAAGTCCCAGTCGCTTTAACCTCTCCTCATATGGGACCTGTTCCAAACCCCTAATCATTTTAGTTGCCCTTTTCTGAACCCTTTCCAAGGCCAAAATATCTTTTTTGAGGTGAGGAGACCACATCTGTACACAGTATTCAAGATGTGGGCGTACCATAGTTTTATACAGGGGCAGTAAGATATTCTGGGTCTTATTTTCTATCCCTTTCTTAATAATTCCGAGCATCCTATTTGCCTTTTTGACTGTGCCCCTGTATAAAACTATGGTACGCCCACATCTTGAATACTGTGTACAGATGTGGTCTCCTCACCTCAAAAAAGATATTTTGGCCTTGGAAAGGGTTCAGAAAAGGGCAACTAAAATGATTAGGGGTTTGGAACAGGTCCCATATGAGGAGAGGTTAAAGCGACTGGGACTTTTCAGTTTAGAAAAGAGGAGACTGAGGGGGGATATGATAGAGGTATATAAAATCATGAGTGGTGTGGAGAGGGCCGATAAAGAGAAGTTATTTATTAGTTCCCTAAATAGAAGAACTAGAGGACACCAAATGAAATTAATGGGTAGCAGGTTTAAAACTAATAAAAGAAAGTTCTTCTTCACACAGCGTGGAGTCAGCCTGTGGAACTCCTTGCCAGAGGAGGCTGTGAAGGCTAGGACTATAATAGAGTTTAAAGAGAAGCTCGATAATTTCATGGAGGTTAGGTCCATACAAGGCTATTAGCCAGGGGATAAAATGGTGTCCTTGGCCTCTGTTTGTCAGAGGCTGGAGAGGGATGGCAGGAGACAAATCGCTTGATCATTGTCTTCGGTCCACCCTCTCTGGGGCACCTGGTGCTGGCCACTGTCGGCAGACAGGATACTGGGCTAGATGGACCTTTGGTCTGACCCAGTACGGCCATTCTTATGTTCTTATGTTCTTATGAACTAGGCGTTAGTCCTCATAGAATGAGGTTTACCTAGTTTGAATTAAGTGCTCCGCTAGTTCGAATTAAGTTCGAACTAGTGGTTTGCGTGTGTAGCGCCTATGAAAGTTAATTCGAACTAACAGCTGTTAGTTCGAATTAACTTTGTAGTGTAGACATACCCATAGAGAGTAGGAGACAATCCCAATCTGCTCTGAAATACAGCCCACACACTGCGGAGAGCCAAAACTCACCCGTTCTTGGTTCTGGATAACAATAACACAACAGAGTTCAGAGCAGCCCTTCTGTCCGGGTTTGGCTGTTCCTTGGATTCCTCCCTTAGGAGTGCTCAACCCACTACCTAGATCCTCTTTTTGTGGAGAGCCATTACAAGCTTTCTCAGATCCAGGGGACAAGCCACCTGCCTTGGTGAGCCAGAAGAACCCACTTCACCAATTCCTGGTGGGATCAAACACCCAATAGCAGGGAAGGGATGTTTCAGGCAAGCTCTGCCAGCCCATTACATACACCACAAAAGTTCCCTCTACACCAGTGCTAGGCAATAATTTTTGATGGGGAGCCACTCCAAGAATTTAGAAAGTGGTTGAGAGCCAAACTCTTCCATGATATGAATGGAGGAGGTGCAGGGTCTGGGATGGAGGCTGGGTGCAGAAGGAAACTTGGGGTAAGAGAGGGAGTTTGGGTGAAGGAGGCCTGGGGCACTGGACTGGAGTGCAGGGGGTTGGATTATGACCTAGGGCAGGGAACTAGGGTACAGGAGAAGGTGCAGGGACTTGGGCTGTGAGCTAGGGCAGGAAGGGACTGTGATCTGGGGCAGGGGATTGGGGTGGCAGATCTGGGAGGGAATATGGGTACAGGAGGGGGGCAGAGGATTTAGGTATGTGGAGTAGGGGACAGGAGTGGGGGACAGAGGAGTGGGGGGCAGAGGGTTGGGGAAGGGAGGGGCTGGGGTGCCAGAGGCAGGATCTGGCCAGGAGACTTACCAGCCAGCAGTGGTTCCTGAATCAGCCTCCCTGCCTGTCCCACCCCACACAGGCTGCAAGCCATGTGCTCTGGAGCCCTTTGTGCCTGGTGGATATCTGTTATTGGAACAGGCAGCTCCCATTGGCCAGTTTCTAGCCAGAAACTGGCCAGTGGGATTGTGCAGGGGTCAGGAGCAGCTCCTAAAGCTTTCCCTCCTTCCCTCCGGACTCACAGTTTTTAAAGAAAAAACGCCCTGCAGCCACGTTTCTGAGCGGTGTGCGGGTGGGGTGAGGCAAGCAGGGAGCCTGCCTGGGGCTCTCTGCAGCATCCACGGGCTGGATCCAGTGGCTTGGCAGGCCATATCTGGCCCGCGGGCCGTATTTTGCCCAGGCCTGCTCTACACCAACAGAAAGTGGGGATGTTAGAATTAATTAGAAATTTCAATGAAACCTGTATATTAAAATCCACCTAGAATCTCTATTTTTAAAGAAATAAAAGCCAGGACAAACTCTCAAACAAATTTGGGCCCAATAAATATAGCACTAAGAGGAAGACTTGCCTAGTGGTTACATCACTGAGTCCAGCAAGAGCTGGGTTCCATTCCTAGCTCTCCAACAGTCTTCCCTGGAGACCCTGAAGTAAGTCACTTAATCCAGCAGTCCCTCAGTTCCAGAGCTGCAAAATGGGAATGATGGGAACACTTCCTTTCTTCCTCTATTTAGGGTGTAAGATCTTTAGGCAGGGATGGTGTCCCTAGTCTCTGTTTGCCAGGAGCTGGGAATGGGCGATGGGGTGGATCACTCAACAGCTGGCCTGGTCTGTTCTTTCCCTCTAGGGCACCTGGCAGTGGCCACTGTCAGAAGAGAGGGTACTGAGCTAGATAGTTCTTTGGTCTGGCCCAGTATGGCCTCTCTTATGAATCATCTGTGTCTCGTTATGCCCTTGTACAGAGCCCAGCACAATGGGGCTTTGATCTCAGACGGGGTGTGAAATCGCAGTGGTGATACAGAACATGGGTGTGCTTTTTCCTTCTTTAAATGCCATTTTAGAATGTGACATCTATGAAAACTGGGTACATCTGTGTATCCCACTCACAAAACAACTTAATCATAGCAGCTGGAATTAATCTGTTATTTGAGCATCAGTAGATTTTTGGCTAAGAATATGGACCAATAATCCTAAACTGTCTATGTAGGCACAACTTTCAGGTTTTATAGAAACAGGCATCTACGATACATATGTTCATTGGAAATGTTTCCATGGGGTTTTTTGTAAGCAAATTGTTGCAGGCTTCTGATTTACAATATGCTCCTGCAGCAGTTGCAACCCAGACATCATAGCACTGTGCTAGTGCAGGAGGACCAAGACATGAGACTGTCTAGCAAACAAAAGTTATATGGACCAGTCCAGAAGTATGGGGGAATGAAATAAAACTGAAAGGCAGCAATTTCAAAACTAATGAAAGGCCATGCTTGCTCACAAAACAGAAAATTAGACTGTGGAACTCATTGCCACAAAGTATTATGAGGCCTAGGGTGGAGGAGGGTTCAATGGGAGGGATGGGACATTGATATGAATGACAGTAAAAGTTCTGGTGCTTGCAATTCAAGAAGGCTTTTGATGGAGGAAGGTTCAGAGCAGAGCCACAAGAACGAGAAAAGAAGTGGAAAAGGAGAGGCTCTAGGGGTGTGTCTAGACTACAGGGTTTTGTTGACAAAAGTGGACTTTTGTTGACAAAACTATACCTGCGTCTACACTACCGCCGAGTTCTGTCGACATAACGTCAACAGAACGCGGCAGTTTTGTCGATGGTGGTAAACCTCATTCTACGAGGAATAACGCCTTTTGTCAACAGAGTTCTGTCAACAGAAGGCGTTATTGCATCTACACTGTCCTTTGCGTCTACACTCTCATGTCGACAAAGCGGCTTGCTTTGTTGACAGAACTGGATGTAGTCTAGACACTCTTTGTCGACAAAGCCTCTGTCAACAAAAGCCTGTAGTCTAGACATACCCTCAGTCTCTTTAGTTAATCAAAGGGAAGGTTAAGGGTGATTTGATCCCAGTCTATAAGTATCTTCATGGGGAACCGAAAGGTCGTGAATGGCCCATTCATCTAGCAGAGAAAGGCCTATCAATAGGGCCCTACCAAAAATGCACCATAGACAGGGAAATCCGGTCTCTTACCATGAAGTCTCGCCTTTTGTGTGCTTTGACCTGTACTTTACAGACATCACGGGGGAGACCGGTGTTTCTCAAATTGGGGGTCCGTCCCCAAAAGGAAGTTGCCAGGTTATTAGAGGCTCATGCACTAAGCTCCAGAGCTCCCAGGGTCAGTCCTGCCTGTTGGCATTACATTAACAGTACAAGTATGGAAACCAACAAGGAACAATTGTAAAAACTGCATTTGTTCATCCAGGGTTAACCATCTGTGGTGTTACCACCACCCCAGGCAAGGACATTCTCAAGGAGACAATGCCTTCTCTGTGCTGCACTGACTGTAGCCTGCACTTATGGCTTGATAGCCATTACCAGCTCCCTCTGGTCAGCCAGAGCACTGGAAGACAGAGGAGGAGATGCAAACCGGTTGCCTGTTCCCCCACGCACCAGCAACACGGGCAGGAGAGGAAGAAAATAGCTTTTTGGGGGCCCCTGAAGGCCCAGCGGCTAAGGAGTCACTGCTGGTTCTCCCACGGCTCCGATGTTGCTCGTGTCTACGGCAGCGACACAAGGCAACGAGCAAACATCGTGCAATCCTCTTATGAAAATGGCGGCTCTCCAGGAACCAACCAAACAGGCTGTGTGCAGTGTGCAAACCCTGCTCCCTGCCTAGCTAGGAGCTGATGCAGCAA
This sequence comes from Pelochelys cantorii, assembly GCA_032595735.1. NCBI lineage: Eukaryota > Metazoa > Chordata > Testudines > Trionychidae > Pelochelys > Pelochelys cantorii. The sequence goes on from CM064328.1 coordinate 7,694,976, forward strand.
GTCTAGACTGAGGTCCTGTTTCTTTCCCTGCCAGATCTCCACACCACACACACCGTGTACCACAACCGGGATCAGGACGAGGCAGATTCTGGTATTTGCATAGCACGTCTATTCTTCCCAACCATGGAGGACCACAGCGTTCTAGTCCACAGGCTGCGGAGTGTTGGTTCTTGTAGTGAGTTTATTCCTCTAGTCAAATATTTATTTAAGAAGGGCCTCTCCTCCCCATGCAGGATTTGTCAACATTGATGCCAGGCAAAACTATCCGCCAAGCAGGTTTGTTCACCTCACCACGAAAGAGCCTCGGAGGCACTAAGCTATTTATATCATGCTTTAAAGGGCCACTGTCCAAGTAACAGGCCCAGTATTTCACATCCCCCAAAGTCCTCACTCTTTTACCTCAGGGCCCTGCTGTTGCTGAAAATAGAATCTACTTATCCATCCGACATGGGGCTGCTCAAAGCCGAGTCCCTCAGGTGGTGACCCAGAGAGCTGAACATGGTGTGGTCTCAGACATACAAGCTGTGGTCCAAAGCAGCGCTCCACCAGGAGTCACTGTATGGAGTCCCATCAGTTCTCTTTCTTCACCTAAAGCAGTGTCCAGTCTTTGGAGAAGTGCTGCTTTGTTTTGTGACACAGTTGCTTTGGAGCAAGCAGCAAGCTGTGCCGTGCTCTATCTAACCAGAGTCTAGCCAGAGCTGCTCCCTGGGAACTGGGCATTAGGCTGGGAGTCCTAATGGGTGGGAGGGGGTTTGCCTGCATGCTGTTTGTGACCACCTCTGCTCCAGGACTGGTGTATGCAAGTAAACAAAGAAGTTACACAGAGGCTATGTCTATACTGAAGGCTTCTTGCACAAGAAGCCTTTTGCGCAAGAATTTTTGCACAAAAACTTTTTGCGCAAGAGCATGTCCAGACCTCAAAGCACATCGCAAAAGCGATGTGCTTTTGCGCAAGACAGCGTCCACACTGTATGGATGCTCTTGCGCAAGAAAGCTCTGATGGGCATTCACAGAATGGCCTTCAGAGCACCTGTACTTTCTCCCATAGGGGTTTCTTGCGCAAGAAACTCCTCTGGAACATCCACAGTTGCCTTTTTGCGCAATAGCTATAGTGCAAAAGGGAGTTATGCCTTGTAGAAGGAGGTTTACCTACACTGGCAAAAACCCTCTGTTCTGCCATTTTACTGCTGATTTACTTACACAAAAAGCGCATTTGAGGTCTGGATACTCCGCAGGTTTTTGCGCAAAAACAACCATTTTTGCGCAAAAACCTTGCAGTGTAGACGTAGCCGAACAGTATACCCAGACGCCACGTTTGGATTCCTTTCCAACAGGAATGGGAGCTGAAAGGCTCTGACTTCTGCTGCTGCTGCTGGCAGAGAAGGGCAACTGGGGATTGAAATAGGTGGGGAAACTCACCACACCAGGAAGTGAGGAAGGGGGGCTCACCCATATGTACAAGTGAGGGGGGAGGGCTCCGGTCGCTTTTAGCAGAAGAGGGGGGCCTGAACTCCCAGCCTCACTTTAATCCCTGAGATGCACGATCACATCCCCTTTCCTTGACAGCAGGCAGGGTTATTTGCCTATCAGAGGGGCAGGTCAGGACAGGTCAGTGTCGGGAGCCCCGGGTTGGCTGGAGGGATGACAGGGAACATCTCAGTCACTGGTTTGCAATGTCTCTTTGTAACTGACATGCAATTATGTAACAGGGATCTTGAACGCATACGAAAGCGGGGGCAGATCTATTTATAAACGAATCCCTTGCAGGCTAATAGGATATAATTGGTTGTTGCGTACTGCAGGCTGGTAATCCGGCCCAGATTACTCGTGCATGAAACTGACTATAACAGACCAACCTGCCATCACCGTCCTCATGTCAAGCCACTTTACCCTTGTCTGGCCTGGGTCCCACTACCAGCTCTTCCCTGGAGCAGCCCGGCACATCACAGCAGTGCACGAGCAGGGCCAGCGGCCACCGCCTTTGGCAGCTTTGAGATCAGAGAGCGAGGAAGCAAGCAGGGGCCTGCAGAGCTGAGGGGTCACAGCCCAAGTGGTGCTGGCCTCCAAAACTGCACCCATGCCCTGTTCTATGGGGCACCACCCGATGAGTGGCCAACACACACGCTCTCCCCTGAGCCCTTCCAAACCCCCTGGTGCCAAAGGTGCCTTTCAGCAAAGCCAACCCCACGTGGCTGAAACGATGCCGCAGCTCTCTCAGGCCACATTCACACGGGCTCCGTATCCAGCGCTCCCTCGCTGACACGTTGCATGAGAATTAGGGAGGTAAAATCCCATTTAATTGGTTAACCAGTTAAACGTGAAGTTTAATTGGTTAACCAGTTAAGGGGGGGGGGTGCTTCATCCCCCACCCTCCGGCCACAGGCAGGGGTGGGTCCAGCCCAGAAAGGGTAGCACCTGCCTGTGGCCCTCCCCTAGATAAATTCATGGAGGTTAGATCCATCCATACCTATTAGCCAGGATGGGCAGGGAGGGTGTCCCTGGCCTCTGTTTGTCAGGGGCTGGAAATGGGCGACAGGGGAGGGATCACTGGATGATTCCCTGTTCTGTTCAGTCCCTCTGGGGCACCTGGTGTTGGCCACTGTCAGCAGACAAGACACTGGGCTAGATGGACCTTTGTTCTGACCCAGTGTGGATGCTCTTATGTTCTTATGTCCCGGGGCCCAGTTGCCCGGAGCAGCCACTGGCTGCAATACACACAGGCCATGGCGAACATGGGCCCCTTGGACCCCCAGAGCAGCCCCTGTGCACAGCAGGCAGCCCCCTGCCCACTGTAAGCAGGGAGCCACTCCGGCCCCCACCAGTTAACCGGAACCGGGAAGCCTCACCCGTTAAGGTTAACCAATTAACTAGTTAACCTTTCACATCCCTAACGAATGACACCAAGGAGCCAATCTCCTGAAGTGGACTGAGGGCACGGCCTATGGCAGAACAAACTGGCTCTCTATTCCCTGGCAGGGAGCAGGGTTCCTAAAGATTAACCTCCCCATCACATAGGCAGGGATCAAGCTGCACTGGCTTCAGTTCAATGCAAATAGCCACAACTAAAAATAACCACCGCACGCCTAACCCAGCCAGCCGCATGCACGCACGCACCCAGACACTAGCCAGGTCAGGGCCGGGGACCTGAATCCTGTTGGCAGCCCAGAGGATTATTCCGATTCCGCCACTGCCCATTGCTGCTGTCTCTCCACCTCAGAAGTTTTTTTGACCCCAAGGTCCCTTCTTCACAGAGCCGGCTGTCACGTTGTGGATGGGAGAGCTGCCGACCACCCCGGCTGCTGTCTGTGGTCACTCACTGGGTAGGCCATGGCATATATTAATTCTGTCAGCAGCACGTGGCCGCCTCACCCCGTTCCCAGCCACTCTGGCACCAAACGAGAGACTTCCACCACCGAGGCTACAGGGGCCAATACCTCCCAAAAACGTTTTCTCTGCCTATAAAAGTCTCGTCAGCCTCTTAAGGGGGCTGCTGAGATCCAGGGAAGACCAAGGGCCTGTCCACTGCTCTCCTGCAGACCAAAAAAAACCAACAACAAAAAAGCCAAGGACAATGAGGCTGAAGAGCTACTGTGGCATGGCGGAATGCAGAGGGGTAGGGCAGGGAGCAGCAAGGAGTCTGGGCCGGGCTGACTTTGGCACTCCCAATCCCCTGCATGATGAGAGATCTGGCTAGAACAGTGGTTCTCAGACTTTTTGGCCCACAGCCCATTCCGCTCAATGCAAATCTTTCTGTAGGTCACCAGCCAACCACCCATGATGATAAAATGGGTGCAGGAGCAGGCTGAGGCAGGGGGGTTTGGATGGGAGGGAGGGTGCAGGAGCAGGGTTGGGTTGGGTGTCTGGCCAGGAGGTTGGATGCAGGAGCAGGCTGAGGTGGGGGGGCTTGGATGGGAGGGAGGGTGCAGGAGCAGGGTTGGGTTGGGTGTCTGGCCAGGAGGTTGGGTGCAGGAGTAGGCTGAGGATGGGGGGGGTTTGGCCGAGAGGCTGGGTGCAGGAGTAGGCTGAGGATGGGGAGGTCTGGCTGGGAGGCTGGATGCAGGAGTAGGCTGAGGATGGGAGGGTCTGGCTGCTCTGCTCGGCTCTGCAGGGTGAGAGAAATCAGCACAACACAGCCTTCCCCCTCAACCCCTAGCCCCAGTCAGGGGGAGTTTAGCCAGGCTCCCTGCTAATTAGCTCCCAAACAACCTATCATCTTCTCAATGAAGCGTCTCAGAAGGAAACCACAATGATTCATCGGGAACAGCAGCAGTCACTGTTCCAGGCCCTGCGTGTGAGAAGCCTATTCCTCACCCATCACGTCCACACTCCCTGGAAGAAACCCACTGACCAGAGGCCAGAAAGTCACAAGGTTCCCCTCTCATGCCTTTCCTCAGGACTCACACTTCAAACTTTCCAAAGCAGGGAGCTGGGGGCGGGGCACCACACCTGGAACACACGGATGTCTCAGCACAGAGCAGTACACAGCAGGGCCAGAGAAAATCCCTGGGAGCCACTGCCTGCCCAAGCCTGTTGTGAAATCAACATCTTGGTCTATCATCACAAAGCCTGCCCTTCCCACCACCTTGGGGCTTAGCTTCCTCTCGAGAGCCTTTCCTGGGCAGCGGTATTGCCACCCAACATGCAGAAAAATGAAGAAGCCCCTTTGGAACCTATTATTAGTGAGTTCTGCGGTCTCCCGGCTGAGGTCTGTGGAGGGTTCTGTGGAGATCCGGCTGGTCACCGGAGTCCGGTTTTTCCTCCTCCTTCCTGGCTGCAAAACTGCATTAATAAAGCACAAAACACACCAGCGTCCTGTTGTCGCACTGCCATGGGAGCGACTGCTGATTGCCATGGGGACACACTGAGATTGTGAGTGAGAAAGGAGTAGATGGTTGCGAATGGGACAGGCAGGCAATGGGGAGCAAAATGTGAAGGGTCCACAAGGCAATCTCTAGGAAGCGGAGGTTTGCTCTGTTATAAAGTCAGAGACTCATTCAACTGTCAGATTTAGAGGAGTTTTGCTTAGGAGAATCTACCCTTTTCCAGAGTGACTAATGATTCCCAGGGCTCAACTCAAGGTACATTAAAAATAGGCCTGGTTTTCGGAATGTGCAGCATACCCACCCTCTGAAAATCAGCTTGAGACGTCTCCAATTGGCAGCCGCAAGCACTAGACACTTCTTGACCTCTGTGTGTCAAGCGGCCTGCTGTTACTTTGCTGTACAATGCTGCCCATCATTTGAACAACACTGAATAACGTATTCTTGCAGACAGGCAAATAGAACAGACACTCTTGTGCAGCGACCCTTGTGTTTGATAGGCAGGCAGATTTGGAATTGTTAAGTCTGCAGATTAATTTCTCCTATTGGAGTGTTCCATTTATTTATTGTTTTGTTAAAAAATCCTTTCCCATGTCAACGGGCTTCCGGCCAATACTGAACCCAGAAGAGGGGACATTGTGAAACCACAACTGACAGGAGCCTGCTAAAAGAACCACCCCAGTTCGGGTATTTCTACAGTTCTTTCCTCTTCCAAGAGAGGAATGCAAATGCAGACACCCGAAATTGCAAATATCGCGCAAATTTGAATTTCTCGCACTTCATTTGCATAATCGTGTTATGGCACTATTGCAGACTAGCGCTATTTCGAGAAAAAAACGGGGTTATTTCAAGATAAACCCTTCCTTCGAAATAACCCTTACTCCTCAAGGTTTATCTCTAAATAACCCCTTTTTCCCCCTCAAAACAGCGCTATTCCGCAACAGTGCCATAACGCGATTATGCAAATAATGCGCGGGAAATTCAAATCTGCGCTTCATTTGCAGTTTCGGGTGTCTGCATTTGTATTCCTCTCTCGGAAGAGGAATGAAGTGTAGACATACCCTTCTTGACCAGACTCACGTCTCTTCTGAACCAATAATGAACCACTCCAGTGCAGGGTTGCTGAGAGTCTTCATCAAACCCTGGGGGAAGCTCATGCTGGGGCCCCGGAAGGGGCGTGGCCTTGGGTGGAAGGGGTGTGGCCTCAGTGGAAGGGGTGGGGCTGATGGCTAGCCTCCCCCAACTAGCCTTTCAGGATGAATGGGCCACAGGGTGCACACTGTTGGGGGCTTCAGCAGTGATTTAAAAGGCCTGGGGACCTTGCTGCTGCCAAGGTAGCAGTGGCAGTGGCCAGGAGCCCCGGGCCCTTCTAAATTGCCAGGCCCTGGGGCAGCTGCTCCCTTTGCACTCCTCCCACCCTGTTGGCGGCCCTGCTCTAGTGAAGTGAACATGCTAGTAGAGCAGGGTCCCCCAGTGGACATAAACAGAACTGCTTTACTGTGTGTCAAAGTCCCTAGACTAACAACAGTTAAGGGAGAATCTCCTTTCCCTCTGACAGTAGGGATCTGGAGCAGAGTGGTGTGCAGCACAGTATATGTCTACACTGTAACCTAGACTTTTAGTGAAGTTTTAGTCTTAATCCACCTATTGTCTACACAAAAATACCCTTGGCCTGGGTCTTTAAGCCTCGACTACTCCCCTGTTTGGGGTGTAGGTTACACCCAACATGCTGCTATGTCTCTCGAGTGCTGACAGTCCTCCAGTGCGTCCCAACAAGCTCCTTCAACGACAGGCAAGCTCTCCTGCAACTGACATAGCTGCCTGGGAAAGAAACCTAAAGCATCTCAGCACAAAGAACCAGGGACTCCAGCCCCAGCCATACCCTGGCGAGAACAGAACCAGCAAACATGCAGGTAGGGACGCCTGCATCCGGGCTAGACCATCGCAGGCACTGACTTCTGAGGTTAACAGTGCAGGGTAGACAGAGCCTCAGTGACAAGGCTGAGGAAGGAAAGATTTGTTCCCGTGCAATCAGACAGTTGCTCCAAATCAATAGATCTATCCTTCCGCCTACATCTCTCATTGGCTTGTTCCAGTCATGGTTAGCATCGGGCTTTTTAAAAAGTGAATCAATCTCTCAGTCATTTTAGAGTCATCATTAAACTCTCACCCTTGTTTCATTCACTGGCCTAATTTCCCATATACCTAGAGCCTCTATTTTTTCTTGCCTTTACCTTTTCCCTGTGCCACGTTACTGACTCTCAGATGTTCTCTGGTTGCCTTTTCCAGGCATTCAAGGTATTTGACTTGGCCTTGTGTACACTGGCAAGTTTTGTCGCCAATAAACCCTTTTTGGTGACAAAACCCGGAGAGCGTTCACAATGCAACGCAACAAAAGTCGTGACAAAAATCCAGTTTTGACAATAAAAAAATTCCACCTCCGCAAGGATCTTTTGTCTCTCCCCCTCTCTTTATTTCTGTGCAGACCATCAGGGAAATAAGACTAAAACCCCACAAAAAGTCTGACCTGTGGCAGCCCAATGCACTGCCAATCTGGGGCTGTCCCTGTCACTCACGTGGTCATTGTCTGTCAACAGAGTGCTAGCAACGTGGCCATGGTGTGTGGCTATGAGGCAGAAAAACAGGTTTGTTGTGTTTTCAGTTTTGACAACTTTTGCATGTCAACAGCACTTTCGTCGCCAAACCTTCCCAGTGAAGACATAGGTTTCTTGGCCAGATGTCCTTGAAGCCACACTTGCTGCTGCTTGTTCATAGGGTTCATTTTCAGAGGTCCCGGGCTGATTTGGTCTGGTGTCTGCTGGGATTCCCCAGCCTTCTCCACAGGTTGATTTTAATTCTCCAAAACCATCTCTCCTGGCTGCAGATTTAATTCTCTAAAACCATCTCTCCTGAAATCTTATTCCCTGCCTGGAGTGATTCATTCCATGCTCCTGTTCCGAGGGTAGGGCATGTGAGGAGATGCTGCTCAAGGCTAAGTCGTCCCCTTTTTATTTCCTTGCTCTCAGATGCTTGTTCCTTCATCCATATAGATCAGGTGTTGAGCAGAGTTCCAGCCAGAAGTATAAATATCAAGCTCCGTGTAATGTTCCTCTCCCGGCCAGTAGCAGCTGAAACCTTTCAGTATTTGTCAGGTATCAGCAAGATACCACTTCCAGGCTGCTCTGTTCCTAAAAACACCAGCGACTGGAAGCCAGATGCAGAGCCAAGCCATTAGTGTACCATAAAGGGAGACGGGGGATAAAAACTGAAAGCAATGGCTTTATGGAGGAATCTGTGCCAACAACTCACAGGTGACCCTACAATAGCAAACGGTGGGTTCAGCGCTCTGGTCTCATGCTACCCTACAATCAGAAAGAGCGCACAGGCTAGCTCTGCCACAGCAAGCCGGAAACGCTCCAACGGCCTGCCTGTTTGCTGGGAGGAAAAGATGCATTTCATAAGAATTTTCAGATTTCAGGTACAGGCTCCCGAGACTGGGAACAAAAGTATAACTATTAGTTGGAAAATACCATGCAGATGATCCAAAAAATTCAGAGAGGAAGTGGCCAGAAGGGACCATTGTGATCATTTAGCTCAGTGATTCTCAAACTGCTAGTGGTCCTCAGCCATACTACAGGCAGTGAGCAGCTCGAGCTCAGCACCCCCACAGTGGGGCGCCTACGCTGGCACTCCAGCTTCCTGCAGGAAGGGTGCAAAGGGGAGGTGAAGAAAGCCCCGACTATCCCCACCAGACCAGCTCGCAAAGAGAGACAGAGCAAGTAGTTCCACGTGCTGCAACTGCCCCTCCTTCTACCTCCACCCCACTGGGGGAGCGGGAGCACAGTGACACGCTGTCTAGAGGCTTTCCCTACTGCTCCCATTGGCCAGAGTTGCGGTCAATGGGAGTAGCAGGAGGCCATGCTTGAGAGAGATGGGGGCATGAAACCTGGTAAGTGCCCCTCCCTCATGCCCAGACCCTGCACACCAATCCCCCTCACTCATCCCCCACCAAGGCCCTGCACCCCCAGCTTGCTCCTACATCCTTCCTTGCTCCTGCACCCTCCCTCCTGGCCAGACACCCTACTCCCAGCCTGCTTCTGCATCCTCCCTTGTTCCTGCACCCTCTCTCTTGGCCACACACTGCGCCTTCCCTTGCTCTTGCCTCCTTCCCCTGGCCAGACACCCAACTCCCAGCCTGCTCCTGGACCCTATTCCAATTCAGATGTTGCACCCTCACCCTCTCCTGCACCTCACCTCCTGCCCAGATCCTGCACCCCCATCCCTCTCACTGGCAGCCCTGTCCCGCACACTGAACACCTCATTTTCATCCCAACCCCAGAGCCTAGGGGGGTCCACAAAATGCACTAACCCTGGAACCCCAGAAGAGTAAATCTGGCCTATGGGAAGCCCTGAATCTCAGTCCTCCCTGTTCCTCCCCCTTCCCTGGTGGGGCTGGAGCACCAGAGGAGTGAGGTGTCTCAGCTGAGGTGCCACATCAATGACAGCTGGAAATTTTGGGAGGGTTTTTTTTTTTGCATCTCATTTGGTGGTTCCCTACTCGTTTTTCTGTGGGTCAGTGGCCCCCGACCCAAAAAATGTTCCCCATGAATAAAGAAAACATGGGAACCTTTTGTGCTGGACATTAATTAGTGTTTTACTTTATTTAAAATGAAGTTTGATAAACTAAGATGAGAAAGTTAAAGCGCTTAATCTGTTTAATAATTTAAATGAATATTTCCTTTCTTACTGGTTAAATTAAACCGTTCTCCCTAACTGCAGCACTAGCAAAATGGCTCGGGCGTAATTATGTAATTAATGGCGAGTTTCCATTAGCAACTGGTGGTTCACAGAAATGTTTGCATCAAGCCAGGTGGGCCACGGGCCAAAAAGTTTGAGAACCACTGATTTAGTTGGACCTCCTGCATAACACAAGACCTAGCACTCCCCTGAATTTATTCCTATTGAGCCTAGGGCAGATCTTTTGGAAAAAAACATCCAGTCTCAATTTAGAATTGCCCAGCGATGGAGCATCCACCCTGACCCTTGGTAAATTGCACCAAAGGCTAATTACCTTCACAGTCAACACTGTCCACCTTATTCCTAGTCTGAACGTGTCTAGCTTCAGCTTCCAGCCCTTGGATCATGCAAGCCCTTTCTCTGCTAACCAGAAGATCCCTCTATGGTCCAGTTTCTGTTGCCCAGGTAGTTACTTACAGACGTGATCAAATCACCCCTTAACCTTCTCTTTGATAAGCTAAACAGATTGAGTTCCTTGAGCCCCTTGCTATGTGGCCTCTTTTTCAGTCCTTTAATCATTCCCGTGGTTCTTCTCTGAGCACTTTCCAGTTTGAGTCTGGCCCAACTGTCTGGTGACAAGATCTGCACTGCAAGGCTGAAGAGCCAGGTTCGGCTCCCTGCTCTGGTTTCTGGTTCCCAAGTCTCTGAGCATCTCCCATGGGAAAAGGGACTACACTCCCACCACTCAGCAGTTTGAGAATCAGCAGGACTGCTCTCCACATGAAGCCTCATCCAGTCCCTTTTGGGCAGAAGGGGAGTACGTACAGTTTGGAGTGAGATAAGGGAGGAAGAGAGATTCTCAGTGTTCCACAAAGGGAAGTGAAGGATCTCTACCCTGAAACACATTTTTTAAAAAGTGATGCTAAAAACCAGGTTCCCCTGAAATCTCAGTCACTGCTCCTGATGGTGTCACGATAAATGGAATTACAGTCCTCTTTAAACAGGAAACATTTATTAGAGAAAACAGCTACCAGGTACAGGCACAAACAGGCTTCCACATAGCTTGAGTTCCATCTTTGCCTTTACGGGTGATCCACTCCACCTGGTGCTGGAGCTCTACAAAGCACACAGAGCCATCTAGTGGCTGAATGCTATACTACAAGTAAATATAACAACGTGTGTAAGGTAATATCTTTTCCTGGACCAACTTCTGTTGGTAAGAGACAAGCTTTCCGGCTACACAAAGCTATTTTTCAGGTCTGAGAAAAGAGGTGTCACAACGAAATACAAGACTGAACAGATCACTTAGCATAAGTAGTTTGCACAAATTCTAAGAGACCATTCGAGGTGAAGTGTTAATACCCACAGCAGAGAAACACAAAGGCCAACTGCGAGTTTTTCTTTATTGTGTAGACATACCATGTGTAGCTTGAAAGCTTGTCTCTCTCACCACCAGAAGTTGGTCTGATAAAAAATATAACCTCACCCACTAGATCTTCTAATATCCTGGGACCGACATGGCTAGGAGCTACAACACTGCATTACCGCACACAGCATGCATTACCCCATAGCATGTAGACTGTAGGAAGTGGTAGGGACATGAAAGGCTTGGGGGTGGCAGTTAAAAAGCTTAGGCAACAGAGGCTCCATAACATAGGACCGAGTGGTGGGGTCACCACCAGACAAAAGATTTGCAGCTGCCATCTCTGTGCTGGGCTCAGTGCTGTCACACCGGGCAGCTCCCTCACGCGTGTGAATTTACAGTGATGTTCTTACAGCTTTTGGGAAATCAGTTCTGAAGCAGGAGCAGGAAGGGGTCTGTTGGAAGGGAACCTCTCACCATTGGATTCGAGCTTCCTGGGAGAAGAGGGTGCCCAGGCCCGTTGACAGAGAGGGGCAAAGGGGGACAACTGCACAGTGGCCCAGTGTTTCAAAGGTGCCCGGAGCACCTGCAGCAGCAGTGGTGGCCAGAGCCTAGGGCCCTCTGAATTGCTGCAGGATCACTCTGTGCTGCTGTGAGGGCTAGGGGGGGAAGGCCCAGCCCTGCGCTCCAGGTAGCACTAAGGGCCTACTGCTCTCAGCCTGGCCCCTTCTGCCTGAGGCTCCCCCCTTGTGGGCTGAGGGAGCCTTACTGGTGAGGCACATTTGACTCACTGAAAGGATCTGAGCTCTGCCCATGGACCTGCCACAAACCTCACTGTACAGCAGGGGTGGGGAATCCACAGCCTGTGGCTTGTCTTGATCTGGCCCACCAGGCTCAGGACTATGCCCCCTGCCAGAGCTGAGGTGAGCTGGCATGGAGCCACCTGCGCCCCTCTCTGGAGCTGCTCCAGGCAGACGTCCCCACCCCCTGCCCACTCTGGCCCAGACTCCCCACCCCCAGCCCATTCCTGCAACCTCCTGCCCAAACCCCGCACCTCCACGCCATTCCTGCAATCTCCTTCCCACCCAGACCCTGCCCCGCCCATTCCTGTATCCTTCCCAAACCCCTCACCCCCACCCCATTCCTGCAGTCTTCTTCCCTCCCAGACCCCCCTTGCTTCTGCACTCTACCTTTTGCCCAGAGCCCCACCTCCAGCCTGCTCCCCAGCAGCCCCTTCACACACTGGACCCCTCATTTTTGGCCCCACCTCAGAGCCTAGGGGATTCCATAGAATCTGCTAGCCCCAGCCCTCAGAAGAGCCCTGAGCCTTAGTGCTCCCCCCCCATGGGGCTGGGTTGTGAGGGGAACCCTGGTGCCCCGAGTTACATGAGTGAGGTGAGTGTCTCCTTTTTTTTTTTTTCCTGCTTATTAGTTCAGAGCTGTGAGATGGCTCGCATGAGGCCTCTGACCACAAAGTCAGGGACCTTGCACTGAGAAGGATAATGCTCCTAACCAACGGAGTAGCATTCACAAGTGCCCTTAAACTTTGTTGCTCAGAGGTTTGGTTTCTTTAAGCACCCCTGAACTTCAAAAAAGTTGTCCATCGAGTGCAAGTGTAGACACACCCCAAGTCTCTTGTCTGGGCTTGACAGCAGGTGCTGAAACAGACCCAGGCTGGGCGATTCGCCCTCGCAGTGCAAAGGACGACCACCCCTCTGAAAAGCTAGTTACACAGAGCAGAAGGTCAGAGGCACAGCTGGCTCCATTTAATGTATCTTGGCTAAGGTAAGGATGGGCCTGGTCTGGGAAGCGTGAATCTGGATCTATGCTTTCCCCTCTTCTGGCTGGGTTCAGAGGCGAGGTTTTGGGTCAGGCCCAGAAAAAGATGGCTTGGTGATTCTGGGGCCCTCCAACACCTCGACTCCAGAAGCAGTGTGGCCTGTCCAGATTGAGTGAGCCCTTCCCAGGTAATACTATCAGTCTGTCTTCCGAGCATGTTGCAAACATTTACGTCCAGGCCCTTTAGAGCAATCCACTGAGTTCCATGCAGGACGTGGCGAGGGCTGCTCCACACAGACCGGAAAAATGTAGGTCCTGCCTCTCCCGTGAGGATGCTGAAGATACCCCAGGATTTTTCATAAAGGCAGAGATTTGCCCTGACATCCCTGGCAAAACGGCACTCTCCCCTGCCTCTTCTGTGCAGCATCCACCCCAGAAGTGGCCACACTTCACTGGCTCTGGGTGGCAGATGCACATGGAGAAGCGCTTTGAAACAAGGCGCTATAGTAATGCAAAAATCGTGCACAGACTGCATAATCCGTGTAAGCGTGTAGCTACAGGTTGGACCTCCCTGGTCCGGCACCCTTGGGGCCTGAGTGGTCCCGAAGGAGGGATTTGCCGGACCACGGGAGGTCATTTCTGCTCCCCTGCCACTGGCCCCCCAGTCCAGCTCTGCTTTTGGTCTGGCCTCCCGGCGGGCTCCCCACATGTGAGCAGCCCTGCCACGGCAGCCCACAGTCCTGCCACTGGGGCTCTCAGCTTCACCACAGCAAACCACTGCCCTGCCGCCAGTGATCCCAGCCCTGCTGCTGCAGCCCCACGGTCCCGCTGCTGGGGGTCCCTGGCCACACCACAGCAGACCACTGCCCAGTCGGAGCACAGAGCCACCCTGCCACCGGCTCAGCTGGCTCCTGCAGCAGGGATCCCAGCCGCTGGCCTCCCTGCAGCCAGCCTGGCTGGGTTCCTGGCCCCCGCAGGGCTCCACAGACGTTGCTGATCCAGGGAGTCCCAGTTGAGAGAGGTTCGACCTGTAGTCAGAAAGGCAGATACTGACACCCATCCATCGTGTTGGTGACTGTAGCCAACACCTTCTCTGTGGTAGCTGCTGGGCTGCAGAAGGCGCATTGCTAATAGCTACTGTGGAAGCCCCCAGAGGTCTTAGTCAGGATAAGATCCATGTGGCATTTGGCCCAGCACAGGCACATGGGCCCCACCCCAAAGGAGCATGAGACTGGCGGTTTTCAAACTTTTTTCTCATGACGCACTTGAAGAAAATTGTTGATGCTGCAACCCAACATAATCTGACTGGAGTGTGGGCTCTGGGCTGGGTCTGAGGAGGGGAGCTTTGGGGGCAGGAGGTGGCTTCGGCTTGTGGGGTTCAGGGTTGGGGGAGGAGGGGCTTACTTCCAGTCAGCGGTGCAGCAGGGAGGCTAAGGCAGCCTCCTGCCTCTCCTGGCACCACAGACCATGCTGCGCCCAGAAGCAGCCGGCAGCAGATTCCCAGCCAATGGGAGTACGGAGCTAGTGCTTGGGGCAGGGGCAGTGCACAGAGCCCTGTGTGCTCCCCCCCAACACACACACCTAGGAGTCGGGCCTGCTGCCGGCTGCTTCTGGGGCACAGCGCAATCTGTGGTGCCAGGACAGGCAGGGAGCTGCCTTAGCCCCCCCACTGCTCACCTGTTCCCCCTGCAGAAAGGAGACCCAGGGTCTGACATGCCACACCCCAGTCCTGGGTCATGACCCCGAGTTAGAAAACCACTGGAGTAGATTATCCTAGCTATAGGGGTGTGTGCGAGGATGAGGGTACAAGAAACCCCCTTGCCATGTGCACCTCTGTACTGGGGCTCATCACCCCCCACACCCTGGGCTCCGTGCTCGAGGGTTATGGGGGGCAGTGATGCTGACTTTCCCTGTGGGGGTGGGACCGAGGCAGGGGCATGGTCATGCCTCCTTCTGCACCAGCCGGGAGAAATGCTTTATGCAGAAGGTCCAACTAGATCAGGGTTTCCCAACCTATGGGTCGTGACCCAAATATGGGTCGCCATTACATTTTAAAAGGGTCGCTAAGTGCCCTCTCTCCTCCCCCCATTTTTGAATTGCCTTGGGTCACCTAGTCTTCCTGAATTGTCAAGATGGGTCCCCATCTGGAAAAGGTTGGGAACCACTGAACTAGATCCTACAGGCCCCTTTCTGATCTCCCCATCTAGGAAGAGTCTTCCTACTGTGGTTGCCCTCTCCTTGCTCTGGGTGACGCTCTTTGGTTTCACCTCTCCAAAGCTGCCTTACCAGGACCTACAAATACCGGCTGGGGCACACCAGTTACTGCCTCCTCCTGGGCAGGGACCTGAGGGCTGGGGCAGCTATAATGTCAGTGCATGAAGTCACCTGTGGCTCTAGTCGACCTGCCCTCAGTCTGTTTCCAGGGAAATCCGCACGAGAATTTCCCCATCACCCTGAACAGAAGCAGAGCGGGGCCTTAAGTGACATACTCCTATCTGGAAAGCATGCACCCTGCTTAGAATGGATCCTCTCACTGCTGTAAGACCCGGGCAGCCTGGAGCCAACCGGGTTAATCAGAGATTTAGTCCTTGTCTCCCCCAAATCATAGAACACTAGAACTGGAAGGGACCACGAGAAATCATCAAGTCCAGTCCCCTGCCCCCACGGCAGGACAGTAATAGAGAGTAAAGACTGGCCAGGCCTGGAAAATCAGCTGGGGAGGAAGAACATAGGACCGGGAAGCCTCCTTTACCAGCAGAAACCCCTATCCCCATCCCATAGCCTCGGACATGAAATCCATGCAGTTTAAGCTCCACAGATGTTGTGCTAAACCACAGCCTCCATCTGGCTGGTACTCTGCAGCATAATCCATGTGAAATAAATCCCAGGCACCTGATGCAGGTTCTACAGCAGCAGAGGCCTGTCTGCTCTCCCTGGACGAGCCAGCAGGTTATGCCAGTGTGGTCTCTATGAAGAGAGCCCTGCACCAGTCACATTACCGGTTCACTGGCATTAACTCAGCTGCAGTGAAAAAGTCTTAGAGGGGTTGTTGCGTTACTCTGTAACTAAAAACAATGAGTAGTCCTGTGGCACCTTAGAGACAAAACCCACTTCATCAGATGTAGTGGAAATAACAGAAACGGATGCTAACAAGGCTAAGTAAGTGGGCTCTTAACTCTTGATATCAAAATGCAGTTGTTAAAGGCAGGGGAGACTGGTTTTATAATGCAACATCCAGTTAATGGGACACTTCCAGCCCATTTAATTAGCCTTATTAGCATTGGTTTCTATTATTTCCACTCCGGCTTATCTGATGAAGTGGGTTTTACCCACAAAAGCTCATGATACAGGTTGAACCTCTCTAGTCCGGCACCTCTGGGACCTGACCGGTGCCAAACCAGAGAATTTGCCAGACCACAGGAGGTCAATATTATTTAGCAGCATTACCAGCACTTCCACTGCTTACTGGGCTATTAGAGGACGTAAAGGGTACGTCTACACAGCAGCGTTTTTCCAAAATGACATAGTGAGCGTCTACACTACAAGCCTTTATTTCAAAATGTCAAGCTTGAGGACTTCTTACTCCGACTCACGGTAATCCTCATTTCATGAAGAGTAAAGGAAGTCAAAGGAAGAGTGGTGCTCTTCCTTTGACTTCCTCTGTGTAGACCGTGTCAAAAGCTGAATTAAGGTATTTCGACTTAAGCTACACAATTGACATAGCTGAAGTTCCGTAGCTTATTCCGACTTTAGCCTTGCTGCGTAGACATGCCCTCAGGAATAAATTAGAGTAAATAACAGCACAGAACACTGAGAATCAGGCCTAGAGGCTGTAAACAAACTTTATGGGACCATGGGAAACTTGGCCACGCCCGTGAAAAGTGGACATCTGGCTAACTCAAATCATTCCGGACCATGGATGTTGTCAGACCAGAGAGCTCTGGACTAGAGAGGATCAACCTGTACTATATATTTTCTCAGCTGCAGTGAGTTCTGGGCACTGCATTACCAGACCGTTAGCAACAAATTGGAGACAGATGAATGACAGTGACAGCTAGGGGCTGGAAAGACCAATCAGATGTAGTAATGCACTGCTAGCCAGGACTTCTCCTCTTTACCATGCTACATGCCAAAGTCTACTGAAATGTCATGGCTAGCACAGGGACAGAGCTCAGACCAGATATACCACAAGCCCAGGTCTCTGGAGCTACCAAATCGCCACTAGCAATTGAAGGCCTTTGGCCCAAGCTGAGCAGTTCCCCAGTGGCAGTCCCCACACCTTGAACTTCTACAGCATTTTCCAGGAAGGGAAGCACTCTGCTGCCCAACATGGGTGGCAGGGGTTTCCCGCATGTTGTGAAATTGGTGCGTGGAGATATTGAGCGACTTGTCCTAGGTTACACAGCTGTCAGCAGCACACCCGAGAAGAAAACAGAACCAACAAGGGAAGAGACAAGCCGTTATCTGCTTGTCTAGACCATTCTTTGGGGGAGGGTCTGCTTCTCCTGATAGAGCACCTGGTGTAATGGGGCCTGATCTCAGCTGGGGCCTCTACACACTGATAGAGTAGAAATCAGAAAAACATTTCCTGGCTCCTGCTAAGGGGCTCCCTCCATAACTCCCAGCTCGCTCACTCGGCAAGCATGAAAGTGTTTTATTCCCGGAGCGTGGCTGAGTAAAGCACAAAGGATGCACTAAACAAATATCTGAAGGCCACAATCACCAGGGGAGGAGAGGAAGAGAGGCGCAAGGGATTACAAGCTGGGCGCGAAGGTGGAATATCAGGAGACGCATCCTGGTGGGACCTGCACTGATGGGGTCACTGGATTGGACAACCGACACGTGTTATTACATTGGCAGGAAGAGAGCTATGCTGGCCTGGGGCAGATGGGCTAGATGATGTGACAAGGCTTGTTCCATCTCCAGGACCTACCATGCCACATTGAACAGGGGAGGCCAAGCAGACGCGCAGAGGGCTCCGACTTCCATGGCTGCTCACCAGCAGGAGGCAGAGTGTTTCTCCTTGCTGCAGCCATGCACTTGGCCACAGGCTGGGAGAAGGGAGCCCCTCTCTCACGCTCCTGGGAGGGGGATGGCTCATGTGACAGAGCTTCATTTAGAAGGGATATTAAAATGAACATTTGGGCAACTGACTGTGACCCACCATCAGCCACCAGTCTCCTGGCCTTTCCCTCCACTTCGCTCCCAGCTGCTTTGCTCTGGTGCATCAGGGCCAGGAATAGGAAGTGCTACAGACACAGGGATCTGGGTGCCAGGTGCACAGAAACGCCCCTGGCTTGTGCCAGGCACCTTTGTGCATGGTGGCCACTAGTGTTGATGAGCATGTGGGTGGCCTCCCAGGAGAGATTCAGATGCCACCTAGCTGATTGACAGAGTGCCCACAGCTGACCACAGCCAGTAGCATGTGTTTCTATTAGTGGTGCACATCTGCACATGCCTTGGTGCACATAAAATTTATTCTGCACATAGATGGAAAAACTTGAAGTGATATTCATCGGGCTTGTTTTTAAAGCTTCCCCCATACATGCCCCAGCCTCACAGACCTGGCCTCTTGCTACAATAGCACCAGCCTCCTCCACCCCTAACACAGCCCGCCAGGAGCGGGGTGCAGCTGGTGGAAGAGGCACTTATTTGCCAAGCACTTCCTCATTAAGGATGAATACATGGAATCTGGCACCTTCCCCTGCTCCCCTGGCTTCCCATCTAGCCTGACCCTGAAACACCCAGCCCTGCGGGGAGACGCAGCAGTGGAGATGGGCCAGACGGAGACTGGGGGGAAGGGGGGAGTTGTCTCTTCGCTCTGAGTGCCGGCAGACAGCAGCAATGGGCACCAGATTCAGCCATCCCCAGGCCCTTGGGGAGCAGAGCTCCAAGCCTACGTGAAATGAAAAGGCGCATGGTACATCCAATAACCGACAGGGCAAGGATGAGTCATGGGCTGGTTTAGTGCCCCCTGGTGCTGCCCCTCCGTCCTGCCACACAAGACACCCAGCTGGGTTTCAGGCCCCTGTGGCTGGAAGTGGTGTGGGGGCAGGAGAACGGCTCCTAGACAGGGCACATTGAGGGGCGGCAAGACGCCTGCCTCCATGCAGCAGAACTGGAGCTTTAGGGTGGGGCATGAGGAAATGGGGGCCCTGATGCCACGAAATACAGAGGGCCCCAAAATGAGGGGTGAGGGTGCTCCCAAGCTTGTAGACAGAGGGGACCATGCAGGCCCGAGTGGAAAGAACCCTGGGGTTTTCCTTCTCTTCCCCCCACCCTGTCCGGCCTCCCTTTCCTCTCCTGAGCACTGACCTGTGCCAATTCCTGGTGCTGACTCCCTCCGGTGCACTGCCGGGGAAGGTCCCTGGGGCCAATTCCAGCCCCAGCAGCTGCACCAGGATGCTGTGAAGGGTCTCACGCTGCTGTGTCGTCTCCCAAGGTCATTTCAGGAAGGTCCAACTCAGGACAGCCCCGTGGGCAGTGAGACTCCTCCTCCGAGCGGGGTGACACACACCAGGCCTGCCCTGCTCCTGAGATTCATTGATTATTCTCCACCTGCCTCTGAAACCTCAACCCTTGGGACTCTGGAGGGGAGAGATCAGGTGACCCAGGGACTACGCCCTTGCTGAGGGAAAACCACTGACAGCCTTTTCCTCAGCCCAGGTTCTGTTTAGCCTTTCCCTCAGCAAGCGACTCACCCACTGTGCCCAGGCTAGCAGGCGAGGCAGGAAGAAGGCTGCTGACTGACTGGGATACACGTACTTTCTCCACCTGCCCAGGGATTAAGCCCTCTCCATCAGTGGGCACTTCATTGAACATCATGACAGGAGTCCACAGCTCTCAGGCCAATTCTGAGCAGCCACGTGTCACAAACCCTAGAGCCACTGACAGTCGCAGCTGGCAGCCTTTGGGTGAGGCCAGAGAGCAAAGGCCCAAGAGACCAAAGTCCTGCTTATCGACACAAGTGGTCCTGCTGGAGCGGAGGCAGGTGGCCCGTGCTGGGTGGACAGAGGGCTCCCTTCTCCAGGGCTGCCCGCTGGGCACTTTTCACCAGGAACAAACCCATTTCCAAGCCGTGGCCTGCACCGCAAGGCCATTCTGAAGAGGCCGCATGGAGCTCTCACTTTGGCTGCTGCTCCTTCCCTTACAGCAGGGTCTCCCAGCTCCAGCAGAAGCAGGCAGCACTCACACGGGGTCTGGGTAGCACCTTCAAAGGCCAGAGGCTGGCTGCCATCAAAGGCGTCTCTTCACCTCCCCTCCCCCGGCCCCTTCTGAGTTCATTTGGAGGAAATCCTAATTACACTGAAATGCAAACAAAGCCCCTGAGGAAGCCAAATGTTTATAGTGACTTTATAAAGGGATTACACAAGATTAGCCATGCAAGGGGACAGGTGCTTGCCAAACCACACACACACACACACACACACTCTCTCTCTCTCTCCCCCCCCCCCCCCCGCAGGCCCTGCTCAGAGTCAGAGCACATATCCAGCCTGCGCTTGGGATACAGGGCTCGCTCACAGGAGCCATTAGCAATTCCATCTGGCTTCCATGTCAGCCAGGAATAAACAGATCCAAACAACACCCAGCTGAGACAGTCCCACGCCCTGGCTGGCACCCAGCAGGGGCGATCCATCCATATAGGCAAACTAGGCGGTCGCCTAGGGCGCCAAGTTAAATGGGGCGCCAAATGGTGCCGCAATATCATTGAGGGGTTTGGAGGTGGGGGCGCCAATTGCATGGTTCGCCTAGGGCGCCAGTTGCTGTCAGCTAGTCTAGGGCGGCCACTGGCACCCAGGAGACATTAGGCAATTTCACATTGTATCTCTTTGGAAAGAAAAACCTCCCCTTCCAATACCGACCAGTCCCGGGCCTGCTTGGGAGAGACTAGTGCATGTGGGAGTTCTATGTGTGGCCCACAAGACATTTGGTTTGCTCTTGTCCACACGCAGGGTTACCAGATTCCACTGGTTCCTATCCGTGTAATTTGTTTCCTGCCGGTGTTACTAAAGCAACACACACGTGAAGTGAGGTGTGTGCTGACTACACACAACCGCTGACTGCTGTGCGCTCCCACTGCATCCAGTCACAGCGCTGCTATGATTCTATTGGCACGCCCCGCAAATTCTAGGTATGCCAGCGCAGGGAGCAAAACTACCCCGTCCTGGGAGTCCGGCTTGGTTGTAACAATCTGGTGTCCCTCTGAGATGAAGGAGGCCACTCATACAGCCCCCTTGCTGGCCTACGCTGCTCATCACTGGGCTAGTGCAAACTCTGCCCTTCATCCCACGCAGGCAGATTGAACTGCCTTATACAGCAAAGAAATGGAAATAAAATAAAGTGGGCTCTGTTGTTGCGGGGATCCTCCACATGCAGTGGGCTACGCATATGCTTATCGGATAGTCGCTCCCCCCGCCTTGCTGCCTCTATCAACTTAAAAGCCGGTTCCCCCCCAGCACCACGGGGTGGGGGTGGGGGTGGGGGTGGGGTAGGGGACGCAGGGGTATAGCAGGGGAAATGGGCGCGAGCCAGGAATCAGCTGATTCCCGGCTCGCATCCAGTTCTGCCCCCCCCCACTGCACTTCAGCCTTTTAAATGTATTAAGAGCCTAGTGGCTCTTAATACATTTAAAAGGCAGAGCCACAGCAGGGTGAGTTCCCAGCCCCGGGCACTAACCTCGCTGTGGCTCTGCAGTTCCCCCCTTATCAACTAATCGACTAGTCAATGGAAATTCCATCGATTAGTCGATTAGCTCATCAAACACCATTTAACATCCCTATCACAAGGCACTAGAGACCTGTTTTCTTTTAATGTGTGAAGGACTCCCAGTGGCTGGGCCAATACCTCCTCCAGGTGAGACATGGTGCTGCGGGCTCTCTGCCTCAGTTTCCCCAACAGTGTCTCCAATGCTTTTTGGTGGCTTTCCCTGCTCTGAGCCGGGTGAGTTGACCTAGTATTTAAAATGGTATCAGCTGGTGGGGTTCATTTACATAAAGGCACCAATATTGTTTCCCTGGGGTGATTATTCCAAAAGCCTCTGGTAATCAGCCTCAATTCCCCTGACTGTTAAAGTTTGGCCTACTTCAGGAACCCATTATCCCAAGCATTGCCCCCTGAAGAGCTCATGACACAGGTTCAATTCCCTTCTGGAGTAGCAGAGACTTAAGTCACTAAACAAAGGGGTCTGTGCCCCTAAACTATCTGGGCTTAAATCTCATCTCCACTGGGTTATTCATGCAGCTGCCACCTGGATTTAGCTCTCTGTCCTCCTGTTTCCTCTGTCATGGCCCAGCTCAAAAGCCTCAGCAAGTCCCAGGTACATCTGAATAGGCCCTTGTCAGGGCCTACAATCCCTCCAGGGAGACTGGAGCTGGTAGCAGACCTAGGATCAGCTCTGAACGCCTGCCCAGCTTCTCTCCCCATAGGACAGGCCTGTTGCTCTGTGCTCCTTCCCAGCCAGCCACCTGCTGAGCAGCATTCCCCTTTGCCCCACCCCTCCCCGCCTAACCCGCCCTACCGGTGTGACAGGCAGGGCTGACTAGGCTCCCAGCAGCACCGTAACCCTGTGCAGAAACCAGCCAGGTGGCTAACTCCATCACACTCCCACAGACAAGGGATTTGCAGCATCCAAATAAGTGAGGCAGACACCCCAGGCATCATACGAGCTCCCCCTATGGAGCTGAACTGATCCACGAGGCCCCGAGACACCCTGGCTGTGATGACTATCCAGCCACGTTATTTATCCATAGAGACTGAGAACTCCAGACTGGATTTAGGAGGAGCTGGGCATAAACCCGGAGCACCGCTGCACGGGGCAGGCAGGAGCTGTGATCAGTTAATACCTGGTGTTGTCCCAGCACAAAGCATCTCATTGTCCTACCTTCCTGCACGGATGTTCCAGCACTCGGTTGCTTCCCTTCAGGGCTGTTGGCTGACTGGTCTGCCAGTAGAGTCTGCAGAGAGAAACAGCAGTGTGACAGCAGCCCTATTGCAGGGGGTTTGCTCTCGGCCTGGCTCCGCAAAGCAAGCAGGCAGGTGGGGCCGTGTGGTGCTGAAACGGAGTCTTAATAGCCAGACCTGGCTTTTTTCAGACCTGTTGCTGGCAAACAGGACTGGTGAGACACCAAATAGGGACCAACAGACCCCGGTGATGGGCACAGTGTAAACGCCCAAAGATTAGACCCTTTCAAGAGCATCACCCAACACAGTGGTCAGTCCCCTCTCTCCCGTTTCTTCTTCTTTGTAGCGGTACCATATTTCAGTTCCCAGAAAGAGGACTCTGCCAGGGGGGAGGGGAGAGCTGGGGGTGGAAGTTACCTGCAATGGGGCGGGGGCACTCCCTGCTGGGGGCGGATAATATTATTCCCTTATACGGTGGCAGGGCAGCTAGTGAAAATGCAGCACTAGTCATCAGTCAACACCAGCCTACGGGACACCCTCCCTAGGGCTGGGAGCTGGGGCCTGGGTAGGTGGGATCCGGCAGCTGTGGCTGCAGGGGAATGAGCCAATCACCTACAGATGCAGGGAAGGACCCAGCTGGGAAGTGGACCAATGTTTGCTCTGCAAAAATCCCAGACATTTCCTGTGATTTGCAAAATCTGCCCGGACAGAGTCGCAAAGAAAGGATGACGTCCAGGAAAACCCAGACGGACGGTACCGCTACTGCTGTGCAATGGTTGAAGGTGGCCAGAAGTGCTGGAGAGAGGGGGGCCCTGTGTTAATTAGCTCTGCTCTGAGCCGGGTTAGCTGACGTGGTTTTTAACAGCTAGTGGGGCTCATTTATACCAGGGCACCAACATAATTTCCCTGGGGGGATTATTCCAAAACCCACTGGTAACTAGCCTCAGTTTCCCTGATTATTAAAGCTGGGCCTAGCTCAGGGCCCAATTGTCCTAATTATAGCCCCTTTGGACACTTGCATCTTCTCTGGCCCTTCAAACCCTTACCTTTTCCCTTGCCCCCGGCTTTTGATTTGGACCCTTACAGACACTGAGACTGTGTCTCCACTGCAGGGAAACAGAGTGTGTGTGTGTCTCTGCCAGGGTGCATCCTGGTCAGATCCCATGCTGGGCAGTTGCACCCAGCTTCCGTGCCCTTCACCCCTGCAGTTCCTGGGAGCTCCTGAATGTGCTCCTGATGGGATTATCAACAGGGCTGGGGGAGGGCACTGGATGAACAGAGCAGGGGCCAATCACATCCTTCTCTCCAGCAGAGCAGTGGGACCCCTGGGCATGGCTAGACTAGAACTGGCCCTGAAGCGTTCATGGATTCCCTGGAGGTCCCCACCCCAGGACTCCAGCCATGCCCTGCCTGGCCACCTCTGGTTGTAGAGATCAGAGAGTGGGGAACCTGACCCCGCCACCTACAGCTTAGCACAAGGGCACGAATGTGTAGGCGTCTGCTGCCACCTGTCTGCAAAGATATTAGTGTGTCTCCAAGTATCCGTGAAACCCGGGTCCTGACCATGTACAGCTACTGCAGCTCCCATGTCATGCTGAATTCCCTGCCAGGGTGCATCCTGGTCCGATCCCATGCTGGGCAGTTACACCCGGCTTCCTTGCCCTTCACCCCTGCAGTTCCTGGGAGCTTCTGAATGTGCACAGGAAGGGCAGCGGAGTCCGAGATGGCATCTCAGATCGCCTTTCAGAAAAGCCTTTCTTCCCCCCACACTGCTCTGGTCCTTCAGCACGCGGGACCCCCTCTTCCCAGCAGCAGGAGGTACACCCCCCTCACATGTTCCCACCCCCTCACATGTACACTCTCCTCACGTGTACCCACCCCCACCACTTTTCATTTGTAAGCTTGTTTTATGTAGGTTTAGCTGAGGAAAGGCCAGGGCTGGTGACGGACATTACCAAACCCTGAACAAGGTAAGGGGAGGGGATTTAGTGCTGGGCCTCCCTGGAAGGGGTGGGGCCTTAGGAAGAAGGGGTGGGGCTGGCAGCTAGCCTCTTCCACCCAGCTCTCAGCACTGCCTGGAGTGTGCCATGTGGGTTTCTAGAGGTGATTTAAAAGTCTCAGGGATCTGGCACCTGCTGCTGTTGCGATAGCAGCAGCTGGGATCTCTGGGCCCTTTAAATCACTGGGTCCGGGGCAGCTGCCCCCTTAACCTCCCCTGTCCACAGCCCTGGGTATGGCATTGAGCTGTATGTGAGGTGAAACAATGGGACCTACAATGAGAAAGTTTTGTACACAGCTCCCAAAACACGCAACGGGGCCATGACCACAGTTTGCATTGCCTTAAATTAACTTCAGCACCTGACGCTGGTATGTACTGATCAAAGCTACCTAATGACAATGTATTAAAGATCTGTATGGGCTTTGCATGGACACGTTTTGTTTCTTTCAGAAATGATGAAGCAGTTCATCATAGAGGAACAGGAAATGTTTCCACAGCACAGGCCCCCAGTTGTCAAAGCAGCTCAGGAGTGACTGTAACCATCTTTTATCATTTTCAGTTGAAATCTGTTCACCAGCTCAGTCTCCCACTGAGCAGCCCATACTTCGTATGGAAGAATAGGTAGGTATAAATGTATGCAAACTCCTAATGCAATGCTATTCCACGTATAACCATTAGTACACACTGTGGCAAAGGGCCAGCTGCGCCCCGTGGGCCCTGCACTCCTGGGGGTTAGTGTTTGCCTCACAGGCTCGCTGGGGCCCTCCACATGGCTTCTTTCTCTTTAATAAAGGCAGGGATCCCAGCCTACCGTTTGGGGTGAAACCCCTTCGTACTCCTGGTCCCCCCTGCTCCAGGGCAGAGCCTGTGATGGTGTGGGGGAGGCTTGGGGAGATCCTGGGTCCACCCACTGCTCCAGCTTCTGGTCCCAGCAGCAACAGGCAGAGCTACTGCCAATTCCAGTCTGGCAGCTTTTCCCTGGGCCACTTCCCCCAAAGGATCCCTCCCAGCACCTTCCCTCTGCTACCTGCTAGTCAGTCCTCAGCTCACACTCACACAGCTCTTCTACATCACACTTCTGCTTTCCTATCCTTCGCTCTTTCCCTTCCCCCTTCTTTACCAGGGGGAGACCTTTTAAAGTAGCTCCACAGGCCTGAAGTGGCTGCAGGTGTCTGATTAGCTTGTACTCCCAGCAGTTCTAATTGACCCAGGTGCCTGCCTGATTATGCTGCACTAGGCTTGGCTCTGTTTACTCAGGGAAGAGACAACTGTTCACCCAGGCCCCAGCATGTCTTCCCTCCACTAGTGTGCGGCAGCCAGCTGGTTTGGGTCTGTCACAGTACATACAATGTACAAGTTGAACCTTTCTAGTCCGGTACCCTCAGGACCTGACCTGACCGGTACTGAACCAGAGAATTTGCCAGACCCCGGGATGTCGGTATTGTCTAGCAGCTTTACCAACACTTCCACTGCTTACTAGGCTCTTAGAAGACATTTGGGGTAATTTAGAGCTAAATAACAGCACAGAACGCTGAGAGCCAGGACTGGGGGCTGTAAACAAACTTTATGGGACTGCAGGAATCTTGGTCCCACCCATCATAAATGGACATCCAGCTAACTAAAATCATACCAGACCATAGATGTTGCTGGACCAGAAAGTGCCGGACTAGAGAGGCTCAACCTGTAGCATCTAGGATGTCTGGCAGAAAGGTTTTCATTTTTCAATTGCCTGTGCATTCAGTACTAGATTATAAACTAACTTTTTAATTCAGTGACACGTACGCCTCGGTCAGTATTAATGCTGGAAATAACACACAGTTTCATGTTAGAACTATGCAAAAGCTATGAGGGGAATAAGTGGCCTAACAAGAAGTAGAAAAGACAAAGTCCACACACACAAGTCCATGCTTCTGCCTTGAAGAAGGAGGAAGAGCATGTTACAGCTCTTACTAACCACATCATCAACCATATGACAAACCCATTTGACCCTGAACCATACCCAGAGGTGCCTGTCAGCACAGCTGTGGAACTACATGTCACACCAGATGTCCCGGAGTAAGTACTGAAAATAGCCGATCATGGTGAAGAACAAGGGGAAAGATTTGTGAGAGGTGCATTTGATTCCGATGGGACATAAAACTTCTTTGGCTCAGTCAAGAAATCTGGCATCAAAACCTCTGCTGACAGGCCAGAATTCAATTTGGCCTTCTTGGTCAAGGGAGGGATAATCACAGCAGCTATCAGTCCAGAAACTATTTTCGCAAAGCTTTATCCTTCGCGAGATGCAGAGATGATGTTTCAATGGCATCTGTTCTTAGGCACAAGTCCCATGGAGGCAATTATGTCCCTCTTTCATGATGATGGAACTATGAGAAGGACAGACCAAGCTGAATTGGTCTAAAAGCTCAAGTTGAAAGCATCCCTAAGCTAACGGCACGCAATAAAGAAAACCACATCAGAGATGCCACAGCTGTCATAGAAGGGATGGCTGGAGACAAATTCTGCACTCTCAGTGAGTTGGCTGTGGAGTACATGAGATGTGTCCTAAAAGGCTTTCACAGAAATCATTCTGTAATCAAAGTCTGACAGACAGGACAACAATAATTGAAAACAACGGAAGGACAAAACAATGAGAGGTTTGGAACGGGTCCCATATGAAGAGAGATTAAAAAGACTTGGACTTTCCAGCTTAGAAAAGAGGAGACTAAGGGAGGATATGATAGAGGTCTATAAAATCATGACTGGAGTGGAGAAAGTGAATAAGGGAAAGTTATTTACTTATTCCCACAATATAAGAACTAGGGGTCACCAAATTAAATTAATAGGCAGCAGGTTCAAAACAAGCCAAAGGATGTTTTTCTTCACTTAGCACACAGTCAACCTGTGGAACTCCTTGCCAGGGGATGTGGTGAAGACTAGGACTTTAACAGGGTTCAAAAAAGACCTTGATAGATTCATGGAGGTTAGGTCCATCAATGGCTATTAGCCAGGATGGGTAGGAATGGTGTCCCTGGCCTCTGTTTGTCTGGAAATGGGTGACAGGGGAGGAATCATGTGAGGATTACCTGTTGTGTTCCCTCCCTCTGGGGCATCTGGTATTGGCCACTGTCGTCAGACAGGATACGGCACTAGATGGACTGTTCAGTCTGACCCAGGATGGCCGTTCTTAAGTTCTTATGACAGAGAAGGACAGGATAAAATGTTAGACTCAGGAAATACCAGATGATTGGGGGATGCCCTCTGCCTCCACGGAAAAAGCGTGCTTGCTGGATGCCAAGTTTTGAGTCACCTAGAAAAACGCCTCTGTCAATAGATGGTTCAAACTCTCCTCCTTGCTGGAGGCTTTTCCAACAGGGAAGTAGCATATCAGCTAATACTATCACCAGGAGAGGTGTTGAAGAAACCCAAGGCTTGTCAAGTACTCAAGAGGACGTGGACACAAGGATGCTTCTGCCAGTGTCAATATGGCTTTGGAGTCTCCTGGTGTCAAAGGAACCATGGTACTTAGACCACCTGATACAGTCATTTTGGTCCTTGCTGTGCCATGCTTTCAATCCTCGTGTTATCTGGCACTGCTTTACACCTGAATGAGCAATTTGTGGTGCGCCCACTCCTGTCTCCTGGCTGTTCCTGCATGAAACAGGATGTGAGCTGTGTCATCCCTATTTGGTACCGGAGGAAAAAATACATCTGTGTTCAATGTCGTCTAAACAAAGCAAGTTTATCACTTTAGAGATCTTGCCAGATTGGAAAAGAGTGGCACAGAAGACAATTTCTGCAGCAGTGAAGTTGGTGGCAGGGCTGTATGACCCGAGCTAGAAAGAAAAGGGGACACACAGAGCCCTGAATTGTTTTCACCTCAGACTAACCACCGGAAAAGGACAAGTAGCTGCCAAACGCCCACCATAGGAGGACAATTTTGAAAAGCATGTCAACAGAGCACCTGGGCAAAACCAAGATTTTGATGCCCTCACACATAGGTAGAGCTGGGTAGTGGATCACCATGGCAACATGGATGAAACAATTCAGATGAAGAACTACTTCCTCCTAGGAAAGTAAACGAATAGTCATATACTCGACTACCAGATAAGTCTAGGCATACTCAGCTACTCGATCCCCGCCCGGCTTGTATCAGAGGCAGTAAGCAGGGGGACGGGGGGGGGGGGGATAGAAACAGGAGCCAGTGCTGGGGGAAGCCGGTTTAAAAACCGGTTCCCCCCAGCACCATCTCCGTAATGCCACCTGACCCCCCACTGCTGCCTCTATCAGAAGCAGCACTGGGGGAGGGGAGCATAGGGGAGCTGGGCCCCCCTGTGGATAGGGACCGATGCCACAAAGCAGCCCTTGTCCGTGGCCAGCCTGACAAGCCTGCTCCATGGCTGAGCAGTCCTGGCTCACACCGGTCCGGGACCTAGTCCTGCTGCAGCTCTGCAGTTTAAATGTCGTAAGAGCTGGGCTGCCTGCATGCCCGGCTCCTACTGTTTAAACTGCAGAGCCACAGCAGGAGTAGCTCCTGGACTGGAACAGAACACCTTTCCTTATTGACTATTTGTGTAGTCTATACAAAT
Organism: Pelochelys cantorii; assembly: GCA_032595735.1. Classification (NCBI taxonomy): domain Eukaryota; kingdom Metazoa; phylum Chordata; order Testudines; family Trionychidae; genus Pelochelys; species Pelochelys cantorii. Next base: position 7,724,142 of record CM064328.1, read on the forward strand.
TGTATCAACGACATGATTAGTCAATTACCCGCCCCTTCACATCCTTACTTCCTGTAGTCTTGAAGGGCCCACTGCCATTTAAGCTTCTACAAGATCTAACTTGGGACGCTACCATGAGAAGTCGCTGCACAACTGAGTCTGTCGTCAGAACAATTTTCTCTGTTTACATGCTAAGCCAACAAAGATTGTTGTAATCCGTGCACTTGCTTCCGAGATCATAGAGATGAACAAAGTATGATGATGATGACCAGAAATCGCACCAGCGCTATAACATTTCAATAATACCTGTACAAATGTGCTTGATGCTGTAGACTGTTGTAGTGAAGCTCTGAGGTCACAAAACAATCCAATTTCAGGTCTTGAAATAACACACGGCCATTAAACTAACAAACGAATGCACATATTTCAAAGCAGTCGTTTTAAAGTGCCAATGAGATCACTGTCTATCCCAGTTTCTAGGGTAACAGCACCACCTGACAGCTCCACATCATACCTCAGCCTAAAGTAGACATAATAAACCTTTCAAATGATGCAGGAGGTATATGCGTGAGGCAAGGGTGCAAATCAGTGGTGGTTGCTGCGCACATCCTGCCAAGTCAATGGCACAGCCAGCAGCAAGCCAACCAGACCAGAACTGGCCTGAAAGACACCTTTCAACTTCAATATCCTTGGTTCAGGCTCAGGAGAGGTCCTATAATAGAAGATTATTCTCTCTCCCTTTGGGGATTCTTAGCATGGGGAGTAGCTACGGAAGAAGTTGCTTGCGTTAATGAAGCCAGTCAAAAGAGTGCTCTTCCTTCGACTTGCTGCTGTGTAGACAGCACCAGCCAAGTCGAGCTACATCGACTTCATCTACACAATGAACGCAGCTAATGCTGCCACTCATGTGGACACATGTGCATGGTTTTCAGTAGTGTAAAAAAATGGCTTTCTGCAGGATGCCAGAATTGGCTAGATTCTTTATCTTGTCTTTGCTCCCTCTACCATTTATTTAAATCCACCCTCTCTAGCACTTAAGTAATACTCAATGTTTCAAATGGCTACAGAAGCTTTTGCCCCTTTTGTCTGAGGTTCGAAACGCTGAACAAAACACTATGGTGCTTCTTTCAAAAGTTTACAAATGAACACTGACTTAATACAGCTTTGAAACTTTTCTGTGAATAATTTAAAAAAGCTGCTTCCCCTTTATGTTTTTAGTAGCTGAGGGTTAACACAGTACTGGGTGTTTTTTGTTTGTTTGTCTCTGCTGCCACCTCACTGCATATTTACAATTCCCGGTGAGGGCTGGGCTGGTTAGTTTGGGGATGTCTACACTGTGAGACAAAGTCAAATTAAGCTACACAACTTCAGCTTCATTAATTGAGTAGCTGAAGTCAAAGTAGCTTAACTCGACTTTTGGCGCTGTCTACACAGCAGGAAGTCAAAGGAAAGGCACTCTTCCTTCGACTTCCCTTACTCCTTGTGGAAGCAGTTTACCAGCATCGACTGGAGCGCCCCTCTCACTTCCAATTAGCTGCCTTAACTAGACCGCTATTTCAAACCCAGGAAGATCGACAGCAACATCTTCGGTCTTTCGCTGTAGTGTAGACGTACCCTTTGTAACTCTGGTGTTTGTAACTGAGGCTCTATTGTAAAAAGCAGAGACTCTTCCATTTTCTGACACTAGAGGGCTGTCATAGCACAAGGCACCGAGTCCGGTATTTCATACACAGCACAGCCAGGACAGAAGTAGCGTTGCAGATTCCTGCCACACGGGCTTACATGTCCCACCTAGGACCACTGGGTGATGGTTAGCATCGCTAACCAATTCCCCGTTAGAGGTTAGGCCGAAAGGTACAGCTTGTGGGGAAGTGACAGATTCGGCCTGTGGGGTGTGAATTAAGTGGGAGGTCTTGGCTGGGGGGGGGGGGGTGTGTGATCTCAAAGTCGTGCGTGGAACGGACTTTTGCAATATGCACCTACGAGACAGTTTGTTAGTCATTCTCAGGGCACATGCACAGTGCTTGTGCAGCCTGAGACCACGAGCCGTTACGGCTAAATTGGTGTCACTGCCAAACAATGTAGCGACAGTCGGGGGGGGGGGCGCTTGTGGCCCGGCTGGCTGGGAAACACCCGTCGCTAGCAAACAGCCAACTCGCACCATGGTCTCGTAACAAAGGCCAGGGAGCAGATTGGGCAGGGCTTGGGGGGGGGGGCAATTGTGCCTAAGAAGGGGAGCAAAGTCTGGGGCGTGTGTGCTTTCTTGAAGGCAAACTGGGATGAGGGTGAGCCTCAAGAGCCCCTTGCCTTCCTAAAGGGACGTCCATTGGGCCTGTTCTTTGCCTGTGACTCCAGAGGAAAGCCCGTCGCACCTGAGCTTATGGGCCAAGCGTAATGAGCCGAGGCACAAAGGCTGCTTGTGGCTTTGAAGTCATTTTCTCTGATGCTTTCTTCTGTTTGCTAATAAAGGCCACCGGTCACCGTCACCTTCCACGGGCCCCCTGGGGATGGAGTAGGGCTCCTGTAGGGGCTAATCAGCCCTGGGGCTCACTGTTTTAGGAGCTTCTTCTCTAAAAGACCATGGCAAGGTTGGGAGTACCTAGGGCTGCCCATGCCACTACACTCCAGCTCAGACCCCGTGTTTGTGACAGAACCCATCTGTCCCAGTCTCTTGCTGTTCCCGGAGCTACTTCCCAGCTGGGAAGCCTTCCCTAGCTGCTAGCCTGGCTTCTCCCTCTTTGGAGTAGTGGCTTTGTCTGGCAGCTTCTCACCCCTGCAATCCCTCTGTCTGGCAGCTGCCTTTCTGCTCCGAAGTTCCCTGTCTCACTGAGCTCCTTAACCTTTCAGCCTGCCCTCTTGCCTCTCTGCCAGCCTGATTAACTCCCTGAGTAACTACTCCCAGCTGAACCCTTCTGGAGGTTCCAGAGGATTAGCTGCCCTCTGACACTCCTGGAGGGAAGATACACAGATGTCCCGTCAGACCTGCACAGTAGTAAGTGGCTGGCACAGGCGCTGGGGGTGGAGATTGTTCTCTGCTGGAACTGCAAAACTGCACTGCCGGATAAGTAAGGGCAGGAGATTCAACACTGGGGGAATACACGCCAAGACACTAATAGGAGGCAGTGATGCAATGAGCCCCATAGCTGTGACATTACTGAACTGGGAAACTGAGGCACAAAAAGGGGAGGGGACTTGCCCAATATCAAAGGAGCCAAGCGTTCCTAATTTCCACTCCTGGGTCTGAATGCTTAGAACGGGCTTCCTCACCATCTCTGGGCACTTTCTCTCCCCTCCTTCACGGTCCTGCCCTCAAAGAGCCATCCCCAGCACATTAGCACAAGCTCCCGTTGGGAGAGTTCACCCCGGCACTGGCCCCTCCTGTCATATCTCTCTCCAAGCACGAGCAAAGCTGAAGCGCCGGAGAGCCAGCCCCTGGTACAAGAAGATGAAGAGGAAAGCAAAAGGAAAGCTGTCAGGAATGCACTCGTGTAACACTGAGGCAGGATCACCTCTGCACCTTTCCTGCAGGCCTCCAGAACTTACCACTCTGATGAGCCTGGAGGCGTTGGCATCTCTCTTGATGGGCTTGGTGGAAAAATGTCGATTTTTCCTGGAAAGACAAAAGAGACACCGAAGATTCATTTTGTTCATCTGGAGGTTGTGTGTGATGTTTCTGTGATGTTCAGCACCTCTCTGTGCCCCAAAGACATCAAATGGACAGGTCGGAAGGAGGCCAGGGGATATTTGCTGCCCCCAGCAAGAACAGAGAGAGGAATTGTTTAGATAGGTAACTTAGAGTATCAGGGTCAAACTCCGTTAAAGGGAAGTTCAGGCTGTTCCGAAGGGCAAGATGATGACAGCTGTCTCCTCCCAGACCAAGGGTGCAACTCAATCATTTGAGACATTTTACACTAGAGGAGAGAATAGAACTGGCCCTGCCCCTAGGTGGAGGATGGGCTAAGATGGACAACTTTCCCCATCAGTAATTTCTAACGTAACTTTCTGTATCGGCCTCATTGTCAAGACTTTGCCTCCTTGTTTAATATAAGAACGGCCACACTGGGTCAGACCAAAGATCCATCTAGACCAGTATTCTGTCTGCCGATAGTGGCCAATGCCAGATGCCCCAGAGGGAGTGAATAGAACAGGGAATCATCAAGCGATTCTTCTCCTGTCACCCATTTCCAGCCTCTGACAAACAGAGACTAGGGACACCATTCCTACCCATCCTGGCTAATAGCCATTGAAGGACCTAACCTCCGTGAATTTATCTAACTCTCTTTTGAATCCTGTTAAAGTCCTGCTCTTCACAACATCCTCTGGCAAGGAGTTCCACAGGTTGACTATGCATTGTGTGAAGAAAAACTTCCTTTTGTTTGTTTGAAACCAGCTATCTATTAATTTCATTTGGTAAGCCCTGGTTCTTATGTTACGGGAACAAGTTTCTATGGGGGTGATGGGCACATTGGACCATGACTGGCCGAGGGAGACCTTGTAATGAGTGCCATGGGTCCCAGGCCAGGTCTCAGCGCCCACAGCCTGAATGTTTACACTGCAATTGTATAGCTCTGTGAGCCCAAGTCAGCTGACCTGCGCCAGCCGCAGCTCTGCCATGGGTGCAATAGTGAAGCATAGACCTATCCTGTGACTATTTTTACTGATTCCAATGGGCTCAGGATGAGATCCCGATCCAGCAAAGCACTTGAATATTAACCGCAGGAATGGGACTAGCCACAAGCTTAAGTTCAGGCACATATTTACATTTTGCTGCTCCCGTATGGTAAAACAGGGTGTGACTCTCCAGTCCCCCATCTTGCTGCACAGTAACGCTTCCAAGGAGTAGTAAGCCAGGCCGCACTCCAGGGCTTTCACTGCGCCATAGCAGCGGCCATGTGAGATGCAGCTGCACGAGCTCCATAAGGGAGAAAGGGGATTCAGGGGCAATGCGCCATCTTTCCAATGGGACAGACCCACAAGGGGCTTGTCTGCATGGCAAGTCAGGGTGAATCTAAGATTTGGTGCAGTTACATGATTATTCAATTAAACATCCCCATCACAGACACGTTTAAGCCAATATAACTTAAAAAGAGTAACCAAGCTAAGCTACGGACCAGGTTTCAACTGACTTAAGAGCATCCACACAGGAGTTAGCGTCACTTAAACTAAATCTACTTCAAAGCACACCTTTAGTGAAATCACCTTTAGTGAAATTGGTGCAGACCTGCATAGAGACCAGATGCTGGTGTAAATCATATTTTCACATATGCATATGTGACCCAGAGGCACTGAGGCCACTGACAAGGGAGAGGGAAGTCTGCTCTACAGCCTCAGCTAAGCTCCAGAGCCAGTTGGCTTTTAGCTCATGTGCTAGAGGCACATGGCTTAAAGCCCTTATGGTCGCAGGTTCAATCCCACCTGCCCACCACACTGCCAGCTTTACATATAGATTAGGAACTGCTGTGATCCTCTAATCTGACCTCCCATGAGGCATGGGTGATTGGACTGCCTTGAATTAATTCCTATTTGAACTAGAGCTTACCTTCCAGAAAGCAGCCAGTCTTGATTTGAAAGTGATGGAGAATTCACCACAGCTGTTCCAGGGATGTTTACCAGAGAGGGGTAATTAATTTCCACCTTATTTCCCATCTCAAGTAGTCTAGCTTCAGGGCAGCTGCCCCTGGGGCTCATAGCACCAGAGCTCCTCGGTATGGTTACACTGCAGCCAGTTTTCCTACTATCGACAAGCCCTTAGACTGAATTCTGAATTTGGCCCATTGTCACCAGGCCTGAGAGCCCAGCCCCTTCTACCAGCAACACTCATCAGGAACACAGAGCACGAGCAAGAGCAGGAGACTTAGGAGGCAGCACACCTACCTTTTAAAGGGGATGCAGAGAAGGAGTAGGAGAACCATGAGCAGGATGGGGACCATAGATGCTGAACTCCATTGCAGCAGGCAAGAGCTGAAAGTGACTGTCAAATACTCGGGTCTCTCTGCCAAAGAGGGAGCCATGTGCCCAGGTTGAAGGCAGGGTGAGGGGCATAAAACCACTGAAAAAAGAAACACACATGGCAAATAAAAATCAGTGCCAGCATCAACCTGCAGCATCAGAAGGTGGCAGGATGTGACATTGGCACAAGGGTGTGCTTGCAGCTGAAGGTTTGCATCAAGATGTGATGAATAAATGTGTGTGTGCAAAGTTTAGGGAAGTGGTGTGTTTGGGAGACTGGATTTTTGCAGGAGGTGAAATTCAGTTTTACCCAGAATAAACCTTTATCTGGAAGTGTGCCCGATTGATAGGGACTCAGAATACATCCCAGCCTATCGGCAGAGTTTATGAAACCTAACAAAGTTTTACAAAGGTTCCTGTAACAACCCAAGAAATGCTGCAAGGGGTTATTAAGCATCCAACATTACAAGGGAGGAAAACCAAAGGATCAGTACCAAGTGCTAGAATATTGGAACCAGAGAGTGAAAATAACCAGTGGGCCCCCAGATTCAAGCCCATCTCCATCCTAAAACCTCACATCTGTCATGACGGACGTCTTTCCGCTAGAGATGGTTAGAAAAAGGTTGAACAAGTCAGGAAATGCAGTTCTGCCAAAAATCAAAACACTTCATGAAATGGCCACAATTTTCCTGAAATTTTGTTTCAGAATAACACCACCAAAACATCCCTGTTTTGACATTTTTGTCATAAAGCATTTCAATTTTCCTCTTGAAAAGGACTTTTCAAAGTTTTATTATAACATAGTATGAAAAAACCGGGGCCGTCAAATGTTAAAACATAATCACACTCTCAGTTTCAATTGCACTGTTAAACAATCACAGAATACCAATCGAAATGTATTATAAATATTTTGGATGTTTTTTCTACATTTTCAAATATATTGATTTCAGTTACACTACAGAAGACAAAATGTGCCGTGCTCACTTTATCCTATTTTTCACTACAAATATTTGCATTGGGGAAGTTATTGGTGGGGAAGCAGAAGTGCTTTATTAAGGTTCACTTCCTGTTTCCCACCCCGACGGGATAGAGCTCCTAGGACTCCACAGGGCAGCCAGCCAACCATTTGCCCTTTTGGGGACTCTCTCTCTCCAGCTTTAGCACTAACTCCCATTGTCACCAGGAAACTAGCATTTCTAACTTCCACCCTGGCCGCATCATGATGCCTCCTGAGCCACTGCAAGGGAATGAGGCCTGGACTGCATTGTGGGGTGGAACAGAAATAGGACGTGATATTGTCCCATTCTCTCTCTAGTGGTCCCCTGTGGAACCCACAGGAGCAGAGGGGAAATCCTGCACAGGAAGAAAGTGGCAAAGGAAAGGAAGTGACAGGACATCTAGACCGCTGGTTCCCAACCTTCTCTCTGCTGTAGCACACCTGGATACCTTTATTATTTTGTCTCCAAAATGAACTTGTCCTCGTCACCTCAGTCAATGCTGTTTACCACCCCAGCCGTGTACAGTCTTTACAACACACTAATGAACATCATTATTCATTGTACTGACTGCGACAAGTATTTTCAGTCCATGCATATGTAACCACCACCATGTGGATTTGAACCTGGAACCTCAGTATAGGACCCTCTACCCTCTGAGCTAAAAGCCAGCTGGCTCCCAGACCATGCTGTATAGGTCTCTTGATCTTAGCTGTTGCTGTGGTCTAAAGTGCCACTGCATGGAACAGCGAAGCACACTAAGTGTGCAGGTTACACATACATTCACCCAACAAGACCCCAAATGCAAAAATGAATTGGTTTATTACATGATAATCAGATATACAAAAGATTAAACGTTAATCAAGAAACATTAGCTAATGACGTTATGCATCAAGATGTAGGGTATTTATTACCTTTTCATCTTTGAGGCACTTCTTTTGCACGGCCCCTGCTGCAGGAATTCTCACTCACACATCTGGGCTTTCCCTGCCTAGCAATGAATTCTGCCCCCAACCTCCAAATCAATCCTAGGCTCCAAATCAGTTCTGCCCCACAGTTCCCCATCAGTTCTGTTCTTACCCTCCACCAATCTGGCCCCCACCTTACCCCACAGATCCCCCAAGCAGGCCACACCAGTTCTACTCCCCCAGGTCCATCACTTCACACCCAGTCCCTCCCAATTCAGTCATCCCCTGCCTCACCTTTGCTTCTCCTGGAGTTCTTCCTACCTCCCAACCCTGGGGGGCTGCAGCATGGTCCTTTCTCCCCTTTCAAGCTGGGGAGGGGCAACTCCAGGGTATCTTCCCCCTGCTCCAGCTGCAAGAGGGAGGGGTGAGGCAGAGGAGCCAACCCATTACTCACAAGAGGGGAGGAGAGGGAGATTGAGCTCTGATTGGTTGCTCTGCCTTGGAGGAGGCTGGGAGTGAGGTAGATGGCTAATTAGATGGCAGCTTCCCCCTTCCTTCCCCATTCCACAGGACTCAGATTTGTTATCTAAACCTGACTTTGGGGAATGGAGCATGAAATCTTGGAAACAGGCCTCATTCCAGAGAGCAAAAGTCGAAATAGCAAGCTGGAGCTTTACAGCAGGGTTCTCCTCTTGGTTTTACCCCAAACTTCCTGTGTGACCTTGGGCAAGCCCCCTCTCTGACACTCTACAATCCCCCATTCATCATAGTGATAGGATTAGGATATAATCATAAGATGCATCTTGTTCAAGATATATCATGTGAGGTGTCACTGGTACAGTTTTGGCTTGCTGAATGTGATTATCCTATTGGTATGCATGTATCAACTTTGTATCTGAAGTTATAAATATTGATTATGCATCTATATTTCAAATGTGTTTGCTCCTGCGTAACACCCACAAAGTAGTTTACATCCAGTCTAGCCAGTACATTGTTAAGGGGCTGCCCAAAGTAATGGTTCATCAGTGAAAAAGAATGAGCCATGGGCAAAGCTTAGCCTCACCTAATAAGCTTTCCTGTGGATGCTTCAGCCAAAATGGAGGTAATGGCTGCCATAAGTCATCGAAGCATGCAAGGGCATGTGACTAAATCATGTGACATTGGATTCCATCTTGTTGCTTGTATTTTTCCACAAACTGCGCTGGGGGTTTGGCTTGAAACAAAGAATCTCCTGTGCATGGAAGAAGCTATAAAATGGAATGGTGGCATCATCACTGGGCTTCACTCCCCCTTTAGTAAGAGGAGGGCCTAGAACTTAAATCCATGTAGCACAGGCCTGGTCTGAGACCTAGCTAACAACAGACAAAACATGGCTAACATAAAGAAAAGCTGAGCTGTGAGCAAGAGGAGGCAGACCCCTGCTCACAGAACTTGGCACGAACAGGGCTGAGAGAGCAAAACACTAATTGGTAATAGGCCCAGGTGTAGCACCGTAATTGGTACTGGTCGTAAGTGGAAAGCACTTGGTACCACCAGCTCATGAAAAAAGACCTTGGTATCCACATACCCCACAGATACAGACCCAGGTTCAGGAAAGGGTCTAAAAAGACAGCATGAGGGATAGAGATGATCTAATCAAACCATGAGGTACAGGGTGATATCAAAGCAGCGTCAGAGGGTGGGAACCTGACATGTCAGGAGTGATGTGTAACTTGTTTGTACCTGTATATAAAGTGGTGTCTTGGGGGGACAGTCTTTGAATGACCCAGGGGGCTGTGGAAATTTCCCAATGATTGAGTCATTCCATTGTTATGGGGTACATATGCGTAGTGGTTCAGTAGAGTCCAGTGACAACTATGACTGTACTTCATTTAACAATGAGCCTGGCCTGGCACCTTATCTAGTTTATGGTCTTTGGGGGCCTCTTGGGGTCTGCTGTGGAGACTAAATGCACAAGGCAACACAGCAAACATCATTGAGCACACACAAGCAGCCTTCTGGTTATCAGCATCGATGGAGCCAGGGGCCTGTGAGGACACCACAGCAGCAAATCCTGACTGACTACACCCCCTACAACACAGTATCCCAAAACGCCTAAGAAACAAACAGAGCCAGGCCTTCCATAGGATGGTTCAGGGTGGCTGCCTTGTGCCCCATGCTTTGGGATGGTTCCCCATATTGATATTAGCCCGCAAAGCCCAGGGCAGGCTGGTGGATTACCTGGGGGGGGGGGTGTCTCGTGTGGGGTGGCAGCAAGGGGCAGGCCTCCTCACAGTTACCGTGGTGACGGGAGCAGTGGGAAGTGGAGTGACCCAGCAGCCTGCTCTACTCCACTGCCCATCTCCCAGCCGGGTCCCTCCACTTCACCGCAGTGGCAGGAAAGCTTGGTGAACTGTCTGCGCTACCTAACGGGGGAGACACTGTTTGATTCAAAGCCTCTCTAGTTTATAAGGCTTAGATTACCTAAGGAATAAACAAAATGCAATCTGCTCTGATCTGTGCACTCACGACTTAAAAGCTATCTTTCTGTAGTTAAAAGATATAGAACAAATCAATTACCTACAACAGTGTGTTTTGCTAGAAGTGTTTGGGGGAATTTGCTCAGGAACAAAAACTGGTGCATTGTCCTCTCCACTTATTGGTGGTGGGAGGAGAGGAAGGGGAGATTAGGTAATAAACTTACACTGGTCAGGCTTTTGCCCAGGGCAAGATGGTACAGCTCTGGGATCCTAGGCTGTGGAGCTGGGGAGAAGCCCTCATCTCACTGCACCCGGGTGTGTAAAAGTTTGTGGGAATGCAGGACCCATAGGGCCATCCTTAGAATTTATGGAGCCCTACACAATCCCTCCCCATTTGCCCACTATGTGACTTGTTCCTACCCCCAGCCAAGGACACCCTGTGTCTCCCCTTCCCCTCCTCTAACCATGTGTAGTGAACAGGGGTGGCTGCTCACTGACCCCGAGGGGGAAGAACCCCTCTCCGAGCCCGGGTGGGCCGAGCCAGGTCCTGCCCCAAGGGGTGGGGGGAGCATAAAGGCCCAGCCCAGGAGCTCAGGGGGGCCTCAGCCGCCGGAGGAAGCAGAAGCCTGTCCTGAGCTCTCAAGGACCTTGGAGAGGCCGAGGACTGGCTTGGACCACCGAGCCCTTGCTCCGAAGAGGAGACCTTCTACACCCTGCCCAAGGGTTCAGACTACCACGACTCTGAGAACCAGCAGGCGACATGGAGCCAGGTAGACGGGGAGGGGGAGTTAGGAAGTGGCCCAGGGGAAGCCGACAACTGTCAGGCTGATCTCATAACATTCTAGTGTGTCAGCGTGTTGCGGGCCGGATCCCCGCTGCCAGGGCTGCCGCTACTAGGGTCCTGGGCCAGGACGCGGTGCAGCAGGGAGGGCCCCCGTCTCCCCCTGCCACCCCACACACCAGGTGGCAGTCTCCCCCTCCACACTCATGCCAGGGGAACTGCGTTTGGCTGCCCCACCCTGAGCCAGGGCCTGGGCCTTAATACCTGAAACTGCTTTGCTCTGCTGCCTGCCCTGAACCAGGGCCTGGGGCTTATTGACTCTGGGACAGTGTTCGTATCGCTGCCTGCCCTGTTCTCAGGGCCCGCAGTTTGGACAGAGCCCCTAGACCTGTACTTACAGGCCTGAGCACAGGTCAGGGACCCAGGACTCAAGCGGCCAACTTACACCATGGGACACTACCTGGGAGAATCCAGTAGGAAGGGGATTAAATGCCTCACCTGGTTGCTATAGAGGCTGCCACTTGGCTCTGTGGCTCGCTGTAAGTCAGAGTACTTAGGCCGCCAGTGAGCAGGGAGCCGGGTTCAGGCAGGGCCACACACAGAGGCAGGGCCGGCTCTAGGCACCAGCAAATAAAGCACATGCTTGGGTGGCACATTTCCAGGGGCGGCATTTCCAGGTAAGCAGCCGCCCCCGGCAATGCCTGGCCTGGCCTCGCCCCACTGATTTTAAAGGGCCGCGGGACCTCGTCTCTGGTTGCGTGTCCCTAGGAGTTGGCTGCAGAGCGTGGCGCGGTCAGGCTCCTCCTCACCCCACCGGCTCCAGTCCTGCCATGGCCCCAGCCCCCTTCGCTAGCGAGAGACTGCTCCCTGCCAGCCACCCGTCTCGCTGCGCCCGCCCCGCCCCACGCCCCTCTGGCTCCGCGCTGCCTGTTCCCCGCGCCACCCCTGCGCCCCACACCCTGCTCCCCTGCTCTCCCTGTTCCCTGTGACTATCTGGCTCTGCGCTGTCCTTGAACCCCGCACCCTGCTCCCTCCAATCCCTGCACCCCTCTGGTTCTGCACCACCCCTGCACCCTGAAGCCCCTTTTCCCTGCACCACTCTGGGTCTGTGCCCCCCATACCCCGCACTGCCCCTGGACCCAGATCCCTCTGCCCCTCCCGTTCCCCATGTCCCATTCCCTGTGCCTCCCTGGCACCCCGCACCCTGCTCCCCCCAATCCCTGCATCCCCCTGCATCCCTCTGGCTCTGCGCCTCCCATTTCCTGTGCCACCCCTGTACCCCCTACACTATTCCCCACACCCCTCTGGTTCTGCGCACCCCAGCACCCCAGTCCCCCTGCTTTCCCCGGTCCCCGCGCCCCTCTGGCTCTGCGCCTCCCATTCCCCACGGTGAACCCTGCTCCCCCCATTCCCCATATCCCTCTGGCTCTGCACTGTCCCTGTATCCTGCTCCCCCTGTGGGTTGGGAGTGAGGGGTGCTTGTCCATAGGGAGGGGCTGGACAAGGCTGTTGTGACCCAGCAGTGAGTGAAAGGGGAGGGGGAGCTCACTTGAAGCGCCTTTGCCTTTATGGAAAAAAAATAATTAAAATTATATTTGCTATTTATAGGGCTAAAATGCCAGGACAAAAACAAAAACGAAAACAAAAAAAAAACATTGCAAAGTTCAAACGTGTAAAAGCCAACAAAAAAAAGGGGGGGGGGCGGCCAAACATTTTTTTGCTTGGGGTGGTAAAAAGCCTAGAGCCGGCCCTGCACAGAGGGCAGCAAAAGGGGCAGCTGCCCTGGAGCCCAGTAAGTTAAAAGGACCTGGATTTCCCAGCTGCCGATGCCACTATCACAGTAGTGGCTGGAGCCCCAGGCCCTTTGCATCTCTCGCGCGGACGGCCCTGAGGAGCGGGAGCAGTTTGCTACTTGGCACAGCAGCACAGTGCAAGAGGGAGCCCAGGCAAGGGAGACAGAGGGCTCAGTGGTCCCCCAGTTCCAGGCTGCACCCTGAAGCCCCTCCCCCCCATCACATCTTCCCTGCACCAGACCTCAGTTCCCCATCTGGGCCCTGGAAGGAACCCCAGTTCTCTCCTTTCTCAGGGGAGTAATGAGAACAAATGGATGCTTGTGAAGAGCTGCAAAGAGCCCTGTATTTAAAGGCACTGCTAAAGAGTGGCGCTTACTATTTCCAGCGTTCAGTGCCTGGGTCTCTCCCGCCTCTCCGTGTGCCTGGAAGAGTTCCCCGCACCACAGTCCCTCCTTCTCTGGGAAGAGACGTTATGAACATACCTATGCCATGAAGCACTGGAGCTGTGCTGGCCCCACCCTTTGGCTCTGTGTACGATCTGTCTTGTCTTGTGCTGTTTGCTTTCACTTAGCACCAGCCCTTTCCGAGTAAGGGCCGTGTTACCTGCTCAGTGCCAGCAGTCTCCCCTGCCACACTGGGTATGCTAACACTGCAAGGAGCTAAACACAATAGAAGCGGACGCGGCATGTCCTTTCCAGCCAGCATTAACTGCATGGAATGTGCTTAGACAATGACGAATAGAGCCGAAACTGGGCTCAGCCCAATAGATCCAACAAATCACAGTGCGCCTGTCTCTTTTTCTGTGGTTGCTTCCTGCTGCCCCTTCTCAGGAGAGATCCAGCCTGCTCTGAGAGTGCCTGTCCCTCTAACATTCGTGGGTGAATGGGCTCCTTAGATCTCCATAGCCTCACCTTAATCCAGCCCTGCAATTGGGTGGCACCTGGAAATAGACAGGCTAAGGATAGGGTGAGGGGGGAAAGGACATTCAGAGCCAGATTCTCGGTGGATGGAGTCCTGCTGGTGTCCGCACCTATGGATCTGACCCTCTGCTCCCAATTTCCAAAGGCAGGGAAAAGAAACTGTTTGCCAAATGGAACAGTGGCCACTGCTCTGCCCTTACCCTGGAACAGAGCCATCAGCCTCCCGAACCACATGCTTTTCTCTCTCTGAGCACAAGCTGAAGGGGCTTGAGTGAAATCAGGCAGAATTTGCTCCCCCAGAAAGAAATTAAAAGTTCCCTTTCTTACAGTGACAGAAAATTGGCCCTCAATCTGCACTGGAAAAAATAGCAGAGACCCTTGTGCTTTGGGTGGAACAACAGATGGGTTATATTAGCATAAATAGCCCCGAGGGAAAAGGTGAAAACTTAGAAGAAGAATCTGCTACTTTTCAAACAACCCTGCAGCAGAGGCGACAAAGATGAGACCCTTGGAGGAGAAGACACAAGAGCCACATGGGCCCTGGAGGCAACCAACAAGATGATCCAGTATGGCTGAGCCCGACCCCCAAGAGAGTTTCCAGCTGCACTGACATGATTTATTTCAGTTCTTCTCAGTTTTGCCTGGCCTCCGGTGGATACGCGTGTAGCAAAGAATCTAAGACACATACCAGCATTGCTGTGTTCCTGCTGATCCTTTACCAACGCAGCCTTGAACCCCGCCTCTTGGCAAAGGCAGTTGATTGGCAACAGCGACGTCTTCTCTCAGCTGCACCCTGGCGCTCTGGAAGCTTTTGCAAGCAGGGACTCTGGCTGTTGCTCAGCACATCTAGGACTGCACAGTGCTATCACCATGTGCACTCCCGGTGCCATAGAAACAAAGCCAGGATCATAACGGGGCCAACTTCTTAGACATTCTCCGGCCTTGAACTTGCACATGCGGCAGTGCCCTTCTGAGAGTACCTACATGGCAGCAAGCGTTACTGCAGCACGGGGGGGGGGGGGGGCTTCCTGTGCTGGCGTTAATCTAGGAAGAGAAGTGGGCTAGCTGCCCAAGTACAAGCCTGCCGGGGAGCTATTCAGGTTGCTAGCCAGTGCTGAAGCCCTGCTCCCACGTCTACAGTACTATTGTTATCTGTGTTAGATAGATTCAAGCTATGGTGCGTACGCCTACCTCTGTCAGGGTTGGATGAAGCAAAGGGCTTTAGGGGCTGCAAGCAAAGTCTTCGAAGCCAGCTCTTCCTTGCAGGGGGGAGTGGCTCGGCATGCTGCTGTTCCTCCCCTGCCTCGCTAGAGCTACGTCGCTGAGAGCGCCGGGAAACTCTGTCCCTGAATGCTGCTCTGGCCTCGAGGCTCCAGCCCTACAGCTCCCATTGTTTAGGAATTGCAGCCAATAGGAGCTGTGGGGGGGGGGGGTGATGCCATCAGACAAGTGCGGGGCAGCATGAAGCCACCTGTTTACCTCCCATCAAATGGGAGCTGCCCAGATAAGTACCCCACCCCCCAATCTCCTGACTTAGCCCCAAGTCCTCTCCCACACCCCAATTCTGTCCCAGACCCTGCACTGCAACCCAGAGCCCCAGTCCTAAGTTCACATACCCTAGCTCTCTCTCAGACTCCACACCCCAACCCTGAGCCCCGCTCCACCCTAACCCCCGCCCAGACCCAGCACTCCACCCTCAACATTCTGCCTTGAGCCTGCTCCTGCACTCCAAGCCCTTTGGCCCCAGCCTGGAGCCTCCTCTTGCACCCTAAATACCCCATCCAGCCCTACCCCAGAGCCCGCACTGCAAATGAAGCCCTCATCCCGTCCCACATCTAACCTGCCACACATCTAACCCCTCCCCATGCTGAACCCCCATTTTTGACTCCACTCCAGAGCCTAGGGGGCCCCACAAAATCTGATAGCCCTGGATCCCCAGAAGAGTTAATTCAGCCCTAACCTCCATTACAATCACATCTTCAGCTGCAGCATAGACGTACCCCTTGTGGCTGGGCTGCAGAAAGGTGAGGGACCATGAATCACAGCACGCAGGGAAATCTCTTTACGTCAGCTGGTAGAAGCCTGTGGTGCTAAAGAGCAAAGCCTCCAGGCCCAGCTCCCTAGGGTGGTATTTGGGGAGTTTACATAGGCACTGCAGAATGTGTATTTGTTACAGCGTAATACCCCCAGCACGTCAGGCCAGGCCATACCCGCTACCATAATGAGACTCGACAGTACTGCCTGCGGCTCATCAAACCCACTTCCTTGTGGGTAACCCAGGAGGGTGTAAGGCTAAGGGAGCGACCCCTGACAGAAAAGCCCCGCTGCCCTGTGGGTGAAATCAGGAGAATGCCAGTCTATGAGAGTAAACTCAGACTGAAAATCTGGAGAGGAGCCCCAAAGGTGATTGGTCAGGTGCTAACATCTTAGTATCTTTCCAGCAACTCCTGTAGAGGATCAAATACTAGACATACTGGGTCTTCCTCTCCTCTGGATTTTACCAGTGATGCCGGGGCAGGGGCAGGGAGAGTTCCTGATGCATGGAGAACCCAGGGCCTCCATATCATCTTCCAGGCTTGCCCCCTAGGGAGGAACTCCAGCTTCGCCTCGAGCATAGTCACAACACAGAAGGCAGCAGTTACCACTTCTAAGCTCTTACTCAACTGGCATAGAGTTGAGCGCCAGAGGCTGTCTCCAACGGTGGAAGAGATCATCATATCTCACTGGACTACCACCACTCGCCATAACACTAGGCTGTCCCAACACAGTCTGCCTGCTTCAGAGGCTTGGAGCTGAGAGTTTTGTCACTGGCCAAGTGGACTATAACCTATGTGCCAGGCACATCGAGTGAAAGAAAGAAAACATCCTTAAAGAGAGAGAGAGAGAGAGAGTGTGTGCTGGAATGTTTGTGCCATGACAACCGGATTATCCAAGGACCTTCAAGCGAGCAACGATGCACGTAAAACTGCCATGATGAACGAGGAGCTGAAACGACTCCTTGTGGATTTCACGTCCCTCCGAGAAACATGGCTAGTGTCAAGTGGATCTCTCGGAGAAAAAGACGACACATTTTTGTGCCCAGGGAAAAAGTGCAGAAGACACGCAAGAGAGAGCAGGGTGGGGGTTGCCATCAAGAACTCACTTCTGGGAATGACTGAGCTACGTTTCCGGTCAAGTCACTTAGGCTCTGACTTCAATGGGTGTTAGGAGCCTAACCACCTACAGGGATCTGAGCCAGTCTGTACTTCCGTTCCTCACCTGTAAAATGGAGATATGGCTACTTCCTTTCTCTCAGCTTTTGTCCATCATATCTCTTTAGACTCTAATCTAATCATAAGAGTGGAAACTGCAATATGTTTATGTAGCGCTGACAGATGGAAACAAACCTGGGACCTGTGGAGCTTAGTGTATGAGCCTCTATAGCTTGAGCTAAAAGCCAGCTGGCTCTCAGCTAAGGCTGTAGAGCAAACTCATTCTCTCTCTGTGAGTGGTCTCAGTGCCTCTACAAGGGATGGTGAACCACACTATGTGGTTACTCTTACATGGTGAGAAACATGGTGTGATCTGAGGAAAGAGATGGGATTCAGGAATTCTTGGCTTCTAAACCTAACCCTGAGGAACCATGCAATCATAGCAAATTCTCTCCACTTCTCTGAGACAGTTTCCCCATGAAAAAATGAGAATAGTAATTATGCGCTCTCTCAAGGTGAGTTGTAGAGCCCTGCCTGTATACAACATTTATATCTGCATCTGACCTACAAAATGGTCCGCAGATGTAGAGCAGACATCCACAGATTTGCAAGCTCTAGTGATTTGAGAATTGTTTCATTAAATAAAAGGCTTGTAAAAGGCTTTGGAAACTGGGAAACGCTACATGTTATTTCAGATTCCTATTTTCCTTCTTCCCCCAGGGGAGGCAGCATGGCCTAGTGGATAAAGCACTGGACCGGACAAGTTGCTGCACCAAATTGTGCCTCAGTTTTCCCATTAAGTGCAAGATGAGTTGCACTACAAAAGATCTAGGTATTATTATTTATACTATAATTGACGGTCCAGTCACTTTTTTCTGCATTCCATCTCTATCCAAGGAACCTTTAGAACCTTTAGAAAGCTCGCCTCACAAACCACTTAGCTTGGTAAAGTGCTTGCAGAATAACTCAGATGTTTCTGAAACTAAACTGCAAATGAGATGCAAACCCTCACTTGACAGGGCTGGTAATCACATGACGCTATATTACAGACTTAACCGAACATTCAGAAACAAAATCTGCTTCTTCACTGCTACCTGAGCTCATCCTTATTGTCAAGGATCAGAGGTGTGAGAGTCAGGGTGCATCTACACTGCAGCGTTTTTCCGGGAAAACAATACTTGCGTCCATACTGCCATTGAGTTCTTTTGACAGAAAGTCGAAAGAATGGAGGGGTTTCTCCTATGGCAGTATACCCCATTCTATGAGGAAGAAGCCTTTTTCCAAAAAAACTTTTTCGGAAAAAGGCATGTGTGGATGCAGAAGAGGGAGTTCTTTCGAAAGAAGAGGCCTCCAGGAAATAACAAAGGTGCCCTGGTGGCCAGTCTGTCCAGACTAATCACAACTTAAATGCGAGACAGTGTCCAATCAACGTGGATGCTCTCTTTCAAAAAAGCACATCACTTTTTCATTACGCTTTTGCTGTGTGGATGCTTTCTTTCAAAATACGCTTTTCCGAAAGATCTCTTCTGTAAAAGCTTCTTCCGAAAGAAGCTTGCAATCTAGACATAGGCTAACAGGAGGCTGATCTCATAGCAGAGACCAGGCAGAGAGTATTAGAAAAGGTGAATCCTAGAGAACACACCAGGACTTTCTGCATCTCAGACAAACTCTAAGAGGAGAGGAATGCAGGAAGGCAAAAGACAACCCCGGAATGCAGAGTGGTCCTCACAGATCCAAGGCAGCTCACAGTGGAAGCAGCAGGAGCTTCTGCCTGGTGAATAAGAACCAAACTCTGAATGCTGAAGAAAACCAGAATCCTGCTTGTATGGCACAGACAGGCAGGTCTAGTCTAAGTACAGAAACGGGCTAGCTGGTGAGGAAAGTGGAAAAATACAGACTAACCTTTTCAGGAATAACTAGTGAGACAAGGAGCCTTACAGAGGGCAGGTGGAAACCAGGCCTCTTTAAGGTGTCCTAATAGGAGCACTCCAAATCCCTAGACACTCCTAGTGAAAAATCTTAGCTGCAAGGTAGGTATCTCTTTCAGCCTACTTACAGCAAGCAGCCTGTTCTCAAAGAGGAACAGCAGGGAAGAATAACCAAGAAGGAAGTGAGCAGCAAAGTAGACAAGTAATAACAGCCAGGGAGTAGGTTAAGTAACCACAGCAGGGGAAGAGGAAACACTGCTCAGTATGAGGAGACTGTCCTCTTCTCCCGCCATCTAGGGGCGCACACCAATTAAATGGATTTGACATGGGGGGGCAACACCAAATCAAGAGAAGCTGTCAGTGGACATTAGGCACCTAGCACAGGAACACCACAGCTGGTCATGGTCCATTGTAGGGTTATGGCCAACTAGCATATTTTTAAAGGCTACCATGGGTGTTTGCCAAGGCAGGTAGAAAGGTTTTTAAAGCTGCAGCTGAGTGAGGTGCCAAGTTGTGTTTTAGAAAACCTACTAGCTACCATATTTTCAAATACCACTCACTTGTCTGGTCTACACTGGATCAAAGTGAAACCTGATTCACCAGGAAGGGAAATTATTTTTGTTCAGGCTGCTTACAACTCACTATTTTGTCTCCACCCCACATACCTATTTAACTCAAATACATGAGAAACACTTGGCAGAAATGTCTCAGTTAAAGACTCAGTCCCCCATCAACTTCCCAACTTCTTCAGTGAAGGAATGAGAAAGCTCCCAAGGAAATCCTGAACCCCAGAGGAGAAGCAGGAGTCCTCAGAGGCATTTCTAGGGGGGAAAGCATGGGGAAAACCCTTTTTTTTTTTTAATAAAAAAGGCATGTTTACAAGTGCTAGTCAGAAACTGGCTGCCCATGTGATCTCGTGATTAGGACACTACACTAACATTCAAGAAGACCTGTGTTCTAGTCCTGACGGCCACCTTGCTGGGTGATCTTGGGCCAATAACTCTCCCTGCATAACTATCAGTTTTGTATTTAGAATGCAGGCTCGTTAGGGTGGGGATGGGCTCTTTGCCCAATCCCCAAATACTAATAAAGTCAGAGAGGGCCCAGAAATACCAGGTGCCACATATTCCCCAACGTATTAGTCCCACGGCAATTTGCCTCACCCTCTTAGGGACACAAAAACAGGAAACCAGCCACTTCTCTTCCTCATCTGGGCTCCCAGACTCTCCCACCCCATGCCTTGCATGTAACTCAGATCTGCTCCTGGCATGCAAACTGGGATTCTGCCATCCCATCACATGGAGATGATCCCTGGTCCCTCCTCAACAGGCCTCGTGTCACTCCATAACCATCCGTCTGAGCCCCTACAGTGCCCCCCAGCCACTCCATAACTGCCCCTGTGAGCCCCCACAGTACCCCCCCGCCACTCCATAACCACCCCTCTGAACCCTCACACTCTCCCCACAACACCCTCCCATACCACCCCCTTAACACCCACACTACCCCCATGCCAGTCCATAACCACCCCTCTGAACCCTCGCACTCTCCCAACACCTTCCCATACCACCCCCTTAACACCCGCAGTACCCCCATGCCAGTCCATAACCGCTCCTCTGAACCCTCACACTCTCCCAACACCTTCCCATACCACCCCCTTAACACCCACACTACCCCCATGCCAGTCCATAACCACCCCTCTGAACCCTCGCACTCTCCCAACACCTTCCCATACCACCCCCTTAACACCCGCAGTACCCCCACGCCAGTCCATAACTGCTCCTCTGAGCCCCTGCAGTACCCCCAAGCCACTCCATAACCGCCCCTCTGAGCCCCTGCACTGTCCCCACAAGTACTCCCTATAACCACCCTGAAACCTCTGTGCATTTCCCCCACAATCCCTCATCTCGCTCTATAACCAACCCCTTGGAACTCCCCCACTGCCCGTACAGCTCCTCATGCCTCTTTATAGCCACCCCTCCCCACATACCACCTCACAATCATGGGAACTACCCCTCTGAAACTCTTGCCACTGACCCCAGCCCTCACAACCCCCAGGCTGTTTTAATCCTCCCCCTGAACATCCAGGCCTCTCCCTCCATCCATATGGCTTCATACACGCCCCTCCCAGACACCTCTCCTTAACCATGGTGAAACTACCCATCACCTCCCCTGCAGTCCTCCCGCCCTCCACCATGCCATGGACCCTGCTGGTCTCTCCCTCTCCTACAGCACTTCATAGCCACTGTCCTCCAACCAACTCCCTGCAGTTCCATGAGCTCCCCCACTTCTGCCCTTTGCAGGCAACTCTGAGATGCCCCCCCCCCTCCCCCGCCTGAAGCTTGGAGACCCTCACCCTCTTCATCCCATTCACATCCCCCCGGAACCTGCCCCTTCACACTTCAAACCCCCAGCGAGAAGCCTCCCCTTGCCTCCCACTCTCTCCTGAGTCTCAGACGTGCACGGCGGCAGGCTCAATTCCAGGAGAAGGGAGGGACAGGGGAGGGGATCCATCAGAAGGCAGGGCTCCTGCAGGAGAGCACAGGAAGAAGTCCCCCCTGGAAGACAGGGGGATGACTAGGGGATATGCGGTAGGCCCCTTAGGAGAGCAAAGGGTCTCCCCCTGGGAGAGAGTAGATTTCCCCCCTCTACCTTAGGGACAGGAAAGGCACCATGGGAAGAGAAGGGGGTGGAAGGAGCCACCCGTGTACCCTGCCAGGGAAAGCAAGGTGCCCCCCATGCTGGTTTTGCCCAGGGGGGAACACATAGCTGCTGTCTCCACCCTCATTCCACTCTCTTCTCCCAGAACAAAACTTTCTGCAAGCACAAACTAGCCACTCACCACAAGGAGAAGCAAGTCCCTGGCTCAGAGTCTCCCACACCGCCCTGCCTCCTGGAAACGGGGCGGGGGGCCTTCCTTCTCTTCAGGAAAGCCTTCTCCCAGCTGGGAGCTGCCTTTCCCCAGCTGCGCTAAACTTTGAACAGGAGCCTGTGGGTGGGTGGATAGCTGCTGGCTCAGGAACTTCCTGGTTGTACAGAGAGAGCCCAGAGCAAAGGCATCTGCCAAAACCAACAGAGCCACCTGTGGCTGCACAGGTAAAAGGGGCCCAGAGGAATCCACCCAGCATGGGCAGCAGCCTTGGCCCGGGAATGGGGCACTAGGGATGGACAAAGGACCCATTTTAAAGCACCAGCCCAAGCCAGTCAATTGACTTGTTCACCCAGCAAGCCCCCTTCTCTGTTGACAGGCGCCCAAGCAACTCCCCAGATCTGAACACCCCTGAACAGTGGGGGCAGCTGACCTTCAGAGCCAGAGGGCAAGGCCATCCCTAGTGGGGTGCAGGGCCCTGGGCAACCCCAGGTCCCACTCCTGCCTCTTCCCGCTCCTGCTCTGCCCATACCAGGCCTCATCCCACCCTTGCTCCCAAGCCGGACCCTGCTTCATCCCACTCCACCTCTTCCTGCCCTGCTCTGTCTCTCCCACCCCCATTGCCCTCCTTCCCCAAAGCCCCCTCCCCTGAGAGATGCAGGGCATTCCCAGGGGGCCTGGAGCAGAGCAGCAGCAGGGGTCAGCCCCCCACCCCGGCACTCACCCAGGAGGCAGGAACCACAGGAAGCAGAGCGACTCAGCAGCCTGCTCCAAGCCGGGTTGCTCTGTTTCACCCCAACCTGCTCTGCTCTGCTCCTCCGAGCCACATTGCTCCACTTCCTACTGCTGCTGCCACCCCCCCAACACTCCCTTAAATAATACCCCAGGCCTCCCTGAGCCCACCTCAATGGGGTGTGTGTGTCCCATCCACAGGACAGTTGAGGTGGTCACCATTGGGCCCCCCCAAATCAAAAGGCCCGGGGTGGCCTATGGACGAGACAGCACTGCCAGAAGGAGTCTCGGTTCTGCTATTTGTTCCAGTCTTTGCAGTGGGCTGACTCTTCACTTGGGATCTTACATGCCCATCTTCTGAGCTGAGTCTTTGAGTTTCCCCTTCCACCCACCGTGGTTCTGCTGGGGAATGAGGTTCAAGACCATAAGGTGTCTGTGCTTAATTGGTGCCAGGGCTGAGCCCCGGCACCTCTGGGCTTGGCAGTGCCTAGTGCCGGCACCTCCCAGCTTGCTGCCCCAGTTATGAAGGAAAAAAATAACTGCTTGGGCCCCGGCACCTCTTTCATTGCAATTGAATCCCGGTAAAGCACCCCCCAAAGCCTTCCCCAGGCCTGCTTCAAACCCTCAGCACCCCCCAGAGAAGCTTCAGGGCTGCTCCAGCGGCTGGGAGGATCATGTAAGTACCCCGGCCACGACTGTATGCTGGGGGATGGTCTGAGTAGGGTGGCCTAGAGCATCCTGAAGAGATCTCCCAGCCACCCTCTGTAGGGAATTCGCAGCACCTCCCCTCAGAGTATCCTGAAGCCCCAGCATAGGAAAAGGGGCTTCCTCCAGTCTGCCTAAAGCTTTTGTGCAAAGACGAATGATTTGGCCTGGCAGCTGGTGCTGTGGTGGACACCTGTCCAAAGCAAGGGTTAAAAGGCGTCGGATCAGAGTGCTAGCATCTGACTCGTGCTTTACACAGGTGGATACGATTGCACAAGGCCACAGAGACTGAGCCCTGTTTTATAGCACCGGGGAAACTGACAGCCCTTTTTGCATTCCTCGCTCAGTTAATCATTGCACTTGAAGCAGGCTAAAAAAATACCAAGCAGGGCTGGGAAAGCCATCCATTCCAAGGCCGAACGGAACCACAGTGAGCCTATAGCCCAGGCAATAAATTTGATGGGGGGGGGCACTCCAAGAATTTGGTAAAGGGTCAAGGGCTGCACTCTTCCATGATATTAATGGAGGAGGTACGGGGTCTGGGATGGAGGTTGGGCACAGAAGGGAGCTCAGGGTAGGGAATTAGGATGCAGGATGGGATGTAGATATGGGTGCAGGAGAGGATTCTGAGCTGGAGAAGGAGTGCAGGGGGGTGAGGGTCTGGGAGGGGGTTGTGACCTGGGGCTGAGGATTGGAGGCAAGAGGGGGTGTAGGATCCGGAGGGGGTATGGATTGGGTGCAGTGAGGAGTCTGACCTGGAGGAGGGGTGCAGGGCCTGGGAGGGGGTTGTGACCCAGGGCAGGGAATTTGGGTGCAGGGTCGGGGGGTTATGGGTGCAGGAGTGGGGGTACAGAGAGTTTGGGTTGTGACTTCAGGCGAGGAAACAGGAGGGGAAGCAGAGGACTGGGGGGAGGGAGGGGCTGGCATGCCAGGTACAGGCTCTGGCTGGGAAGTACTTACCAAGGTAGCTCCCTGCCAACAGCCCAGCAAGTCCCTTGGGCAGGCCCCCTGCCTTCTGCACCCCCACATCCACTCAAAGTGGCCCGCTATGGGGGCCATGTACTTTTCTGAGCACTGCGAGCCACGGGGCCAGGGGGTGAGGCTTTGTGCACTGCCTCTGCCCCAGCACAACCTCATCGCTCCCGTTGGCTGGAATGTTTTCCCCAGGGGAGTGCAGGGATGGAGAATCCACCACACCCCTTGGTAAATGGTTTCAGTGTTTAGTTACTCCCGCCATTCCAATTTTTACACCTTATTTCCAGTCTGAATTTGATTAGCTTCCGCTTCCACCTACTGGATGGTGTGGTACCTTTCCCTGTTAGATGGAAGAGCCCATTTTCAAATAGTTGTGTCATCCATCTGCCAGGTGCAGCCGGCAGCAACCATGGCCAAGTTCAATATCTATGGGTTGCTCTCCTTCCATCCAACACTGAACCATCTCAAGACTCCACCCAATAACTTGGGAAAATTATACCCCACCCTGAGCAATGCTTCCCCACTCACAAGCACTGGGTCTGAGCGTAGAAAAGACACTCTTAATGAAAGGAGGGATGTCATTGGACATTAGAGAAAATGCTACAAGCAGGATTCATAATCATCGCACTGTGAGCAGGACACCCACCCCAGAGTGCATGAGGGCAGAGTCTGCTGCCTCCCATTCTTGAGTTCCACACCAAAAATTCCTTTTCTGTGTCCCTCTCTGTTCCCTCACCATACTCCTCTCGTGGTGGTTGTCCTTGGTCAGCAAGGGCCCAGGGTTCACAGGCACATAAGATCTCCTCCCACCTGGGGAAGAAGGCACCTTGCTTGCTCCACCCTCTGTGCACTTGCTTTGGCTGACCACCCCGCCAGCTGCTGCCTCATGCCTCTGGCTGTCCCACCACCTGCTACTGCTCACCATCTCATCAGCCCACTGTCAGTCATGGTCTGCTGCTACCTGCCTCTCTGCTGTGACCTGTGCACATCAGGCTCTTAGTACTTTTCAGCTCTTTGCAGGATGGGTAGAAACAGTCTCACGACAGCTGCTTTCGGTTCTGATTGAGCATTTAAAATAACAAAGAGGCTCCTATTGAAGCCTATTTAGCTCTTTCTTTGAACAGTCGGGAAGAACAAGTTAAACCAGGCTGGGGACTGCTAGGAGGAGGACACACACACCTTTTGGCTGGGACACTTGTCCTCCACCCCTCTTACTTTCACAGGGCTCTGGCATTCAAACCCCTGGCTTAATGAGGTCCTTTCAGGTGACCTCCTCATTCGGAACAAGTTAAGCACAGTCCTGCTTTCCTGTATTCTTACAAGAATGAAAACAAGATTGAAACAGCATTTCACTACCCCTGCATTCAGTACTAAAGTGATTTGTAATCCAGCACCAGCCAACGTTTATTCACTTTTAGCAACACTGCTCCATCTGCTAGATACTAGACAGAGTAAGTGTGTTCAGGTAAATACAGCTTGCACCTAAAGCCTCTCCCCCTCCCAGCCAGCTGTCAGGGGAATTCATTCAGACCCTGCTTACATCTGTTCCCCATATAGATACTTAATCTCTGCTTGGTCAAGCTGAATAGATTGAGTTCCTTGAGTCTATCGCTGCAAGGTGTGTTTTCTAATTCTTTAAACATCCTTGGGACTCTTCTTTGAATCCTCCCCAATTTATCAACATCCTTCTTAAATGGTGGGCAGCAGAACTGGACATGCCTCCAGCAGCGATAGCACCAGAGCCAGATACAGATGTAAAATAACTTCTCTACTCCTATTTGAGACTCCTCTGCTGATGCATCCCAGAGGCACATTAGCTCTTTTTGTGAGTCACACTTAGATCTCATGTTCCCTTACTTGTCCACCAGAACCCCAAAATCTTTGTCAGAGTCCAGGACAGAGTCCCCCATCCTGTAAGAATGGCTGGCATTCTTTGTTCCTAGATAATAGATTTACATGTTTCCATATTAAACACACTAAGTATTTGCTCACTTGTGCCTAGCTTACCAAGCAATCCAGACCGCGCTGAATCAATGACTTGTCTTCTTTATTTACCATCCCCCAAATTATCACTGCTCACTTTATCAGTGACGATGTTACATTTACTTCCAGGTCATTGAGAAAGACATTAAAGAGCCAGGAGCCAATCTCTGCATACCCCACAGTAAGCATACCTATTGGATGACGATTCCCTGCTTACAATTACATCTGGAGACCTCTCTGTTAGCCAGTTTTAATCCACTTAATGTGCACTTTATTAATGTTATATTGTTCTAGCTTTTAAACAAAATGTTTTGCAGTACCAAGTCAAATGCCTTGCAGAAGTACAGTGCATCAGTATTGCTATCTTTAGCTACCCAATTTGTAATCTCATAGAAAAATATATCAAGTTAGTTTGACAGGATCTATTTTTCATAAACCGGTGTTGATGTGCATTAATTACATTACCCGTCTTTAATATTATTCAAGTCCCATATCAGCCCCAGCCTGGCAGTTTATCTTTCAGTATGATCCATTGTAATTTCCCCTTTCACCATTTCCTTTTGATTTTCATATTAATCCCAATCTTCTCCAATTTAACTAGTAATTTCCCATGTGGAACTGTATCAAATGCTTTCCCGAAATCCCAGTATATTAGATCTACTGTATTTTCTTTGATTAGAAAATATTCTCGAAGAAAGATATCAGTTTGGTCTGACGTGATCTACCTTTTTTAAAATTTGCTTTCCTTGGGCACGCTGATTTCCTTTCCTTAGATCATACAAAATCCCTTTGTTCAGGAAATGATTGAGAAGCATGCATTACAATGATGTTACCCTAGTAGCTTGCTAGAATCTTTCATCTTCCCTCTACTTAATGCAGAGATTTTTCTTGACAGTCCTTCTAAAGTGAAGTCAGGGTCTGTACGTAGGTTTTCAAGCACTGTAAAATATTTCTCTTAGATTAGAAATGTGGGTCTCAGGGCAAAACATGCAAAAGGAGAACAAGCAGAATGCAAAAAGCAGGCCCACCAACACGGGGGGCAAAAGGGGCAACTGTTCTGAGCCCCAGCAATTCAAAGGGGCCAGGAGCTCCCAGCTACTACAGCAGCAGCCCAAGCCCTGGGCCCTTTAAATCACCGCTGGAGGGTCACTCCATGTGGTTTTGAGGGCTGGGGTGGGAGGACCAGCACCGCAGCCTGGGTAGGGCTGAGGGCTGGCTGCCTCCAGCCCCGCCCCTTCTTCCTGAGGCCCCTTCATTTGTCCAGTGCTCACAGAAGCTGTTGGCTCCCCTGCATACAAGACAAACTTTCAGAAAGCTGGCAAGGGTGGGGTTTGAACATACAGTGCATGGGT
Organism: Pelochelys cantorii; assembly: GCA_032595735.1. Lineage (NCBI taxonomy): Eukaryota > Metazoa > Chordata > Testudines > Trionychidae > Pelochelys > Pelochelys cantorii. The sequence continues at coordinate 7,751,658 of CM064328.1, forward strand.
GTCGCTCAAGTTCAATGACATACCACATAGCACCTTGTACCCTGCAGTTACTATGAAAACAGACAGCCTGCAAACAGTCCAGCATCAATGATGCCTGAAGAATTGTCTACACTTGAACTGCTTCAGCAGAGCAGCTGCACCGCTGCAGCATGTCAGTGTAGACACTACTTACCTCGACTGTGTGTGTGTGTGTGTGTGTAGGTAATACACCTCCCCAAAAGGCATGTCATGACCATGAGGGATGGCCAGCAGCCTGGGGACTGGGTTAACTATGTCCCTTACCTAACCAGGTAGGAGTCAGCCAATAAAAATGCAGATAGGGATTTCAAACTGGGACAAAGGAATTTTTGGGTTTTTAGATTTAAGAAACTGCAGCCTTCCTTGGCAAACACAAGTCTTGCCCTTCCCCCTTGCCCTGTGGATTCAAATTCAGAACTCCCTATCCCAAAGACAAAGGGCTGGCTAGGTGTGTCTTCCCTGGTAACAATGGCTATGGAATTCCCTTGCCCCCCCCAGCTAATCAGGTAGTAAGCAGTCCAGACACCAATCTGGCACCCTGCTGCTTTCAATCTAGTTTTCCATCAAGTTTTCCAAGTGGGCCACTGCCTCACAGAAAAAGGGCCTCAGTGAACTGGTTTAATAGATGTAAGGATCTCTGGTCCCTTCACAGAATCAGACTGGAAACATTTCTGGTTCAACAACCCACACTTCCCAGCAAGCTGGTCCAACACAGTCACTTGGTCACCAGAGGGCTGTTTCATCTCCCTGGCTGTCTCCATCTGAAACAACCTCCAATCCCTCTGCAACTTGCTCACCCTTGTCCACATTGGATCTTCCTAAATACAAGTCACCTTCACCCCCTTCAGGCACAGCAAACTGCTCGCCAACATCACCATAAGGATCCTCTTCCTTATGACCTTCTGTGAGCAAAAGCTCACCCTTCCCTGACCCTACAGCAGCATTGGTCTTCTGAGCCACCACTAACTCTTCCTGTGTGTCTCCCTTACCCCCTGAACAGGCAGGTCTCCACAGTCAGAGACATCTTCCTCCCCCTTGCAGCTTTCTAGACTGCTACACACTTCCACACTGTCTGTAGGTACCACCAGTAACTTACCCTGATGCTCTCCCTGTGTCTTAGTTAGGTTAGCACCCTGATCACACAGAATCACTCTCCCTTCCAACAACACACCAGCAATAGGCAATACACGAGCACCAGACTGGTCTGATCCCTGGAATCCTGACATGATACGGACTGGGCCCACCCCAGTTACACCACCACTGTCCCCACAAGACACAAACCTAGGGTCCTCCCCTTTCTGGGCTTCAGCTGTCCCCAGAACTAAATCTGGACCTACAGCACTCTCCTCAGCCATTCCAGGCTGACAGGCACCTCCTGCAGACAAAGAACTGGGAAGAAATCCTTCCCCCTCAGGCATACTGCCCCTCCCAGCAGCCAAACTGCCAGCCTCCACACACAGAGGTTGCTCACACTGAGCACCCTCAAATAAATCACCTTCAGCTTGTGCAGGTTCGGTTTTACAAACCTCACCAGCCAACAACTCATCACTCTCCAGAATTTTATCTTTTTCCTCAACTAAAACTCCACTCTGGCCAGCCACTCCAGACTGTTCCAGAGAAACATTTCCCTGATTACTGGGCTCTTCCTGCCCTGTTTCTGATTCCAGCCTCACCTCATCACTGTCATTCATGCTTAAATTTGACACTTTACGAACAGGCCTTAACAAAAATGCTAATTATCTTACCCGTTACAAAGACAGCTTCCCCAATTATCACCCCTAATATGATTATCTCATAGACACTAACCTCGCCCCCTCACCCCTCCCCTCTGTTCTAAAATCTGATTTGTCAATTTTATATGTGTTCACTTTTTTTGATTGTATCCCTTTGGTATATATGGTTATGCCAATTTTCTTCCACAATTTGATCTGAGGAAGTGGGTTTGGCCCACAAAAGCTCATCACCTAATAAACCATCCTGTTAGTCTTTAAAGTGCTGCATAGTCCTGTCTTTTGTTTCAGCAAGACCAGACTAACACGGCTACATCTCTATTACTACTCTGAAGCATCAGGCAGACAAGCAGGAATCTTACTCACAGCCACACAGCTCTCCTGCATAGATACACAGCTATCTCCCTCAGGCAAATACTTAGGGTGCACCTAGACTACATGGCTCCGTCGACGACGGAGCCTTGTAAAGTAGTTTACCTGGCATAGTCAAAGAAGGGGGGATTTAAATAATCCCCGCTTCATTAAAATAAAAATGGCCACTGCGCTGTGCCGACGATCAGCTGATCCGACACAGTGCAGCAGTCTAGACATGGTGCGTCGACCGCACCACGTCTAGACTGCCGCGCTGTGTCAGATCAGCTGATCGTCGGCACAGCGCGGCAGCCATTTTAATTTTAATCAAGCGGGGATTATTTAAATCCCCACTTTTTTGACTATGCCGAGTAAACTACTTTACATGGCTCCGTCGACGGAGCCATGTAGTCTAGATGCACCCTTAGAGAAACTTTTACCTTGGTCCCAGTAGGACAGACTAGCCACAGACAACTCCTCAGAATCACACTCACCCCTTTCACAAACCTCCCTGTTAGCTACAGGTAACACAGAAGATTTACACTCATACATGTTCTGGGGCTGGATTAAGGTACCAGCCCAATTACACATATTAGCCATGCCATAATCACATCTCATATCCACCCAGTTGTACACTGAACTCCTGGGAGGATACAGTCTCTGTTGTTCTTCCACTCTCTGGGTCTGGAGTTTCCTGGGATATTGAACAGTGACTGGAACATTCATGGGAGCAGGGTGGTTAGTTGAAGTTGGAGTGTCCGGCTTCTTAGCTTTCACCATTTCAAGAGTGGCCTTTGCTTTAGCAAGCCTTGCCTCTGCTTCTGCTATCCTTGCTTGTCTTATCTTGGCCTTTATTTTTGCTAGCCTCTCCAGATGTTCTTGTTGCGCACACTTCGCCTCGCGCTTCTCCTTGGCTTCTCGTTGGGCGCGCTCCATGTGTAGGAGAAACTCCATCTCTTTCTCAGTTAGAGGTGTGCCTGCCATTAAGGCATAATCCCACATAGAAGGTGCTGGTGAGGGGGAGAGGAGGGTTTCTATACCTTGCTCCTGCCCTCTCAAGGTTACTCCCCCCGGATTCACAGGGACATGTTCCTGTCTCCTCTCCTTGGGGTATGAATCTGTCCTAGAGCTGGACATCATGCCTTAACTACTCTAGCTATCCAGTTATCCTGAAAACTAGAACAAAACAAACTGTTTGGGTAGGATGGTCTTTGTCTGGCTTAAGGTTAACCTTCTGTCTGCCTCTCCCCAAGGCAGCACAGAAAACAAAAGAAAAAAAACAAGAGAAAAAAACCCAGCAAACCTTGCAACTCAAAAGAAAAACCTGTGTCTTTTTAAAAATCCTGGGTTCTCAAAATGATCCCACCGCTATGCCATCATGTCAAGGCCAAATCCCCACTCTGGCATGATTAATACAGAAGTGGGGGCCTGCAAAAGTACCTCAAAACCTTATCTTTCCAGGCTTTGGTATAAAACTTCCCCCCAGAATCTTAAAAACCTAGATTTTGGGGATAAAAATCCAGTGCCACCACCCAAGTAATGGTAAGAAAACCAGGGAAGAGATCACTTGGAAAATCTCAGCCCTAAAGTAAAACCAGGACACAAAAATTAACTAATATCAGGTTAATTAAAAGAAAAGAAAGAACTTTTATTATCACCACAATACTCCTGTTACAAGCATAATGACTAGATGGAAAAGTCACCAATTAATACACTCATGGGGGACCCTCCCCATGGGCGAAAAGTTTAGTTACAAAGGAAGGGAAAACCCATTTTTAAATGCACAGACATCAGATTCCCATTCCCAAACCATAAAACAATAAAACCTAATGGATTTATCTAAACTTTATCCTACTTACAGATAGTGAAGAGTCTTTTCTTGGAGGGAGAGACATGTTGTCTGTCCCCCTTAATATCTGGAGAGAAAAACTCAGAGACAAAGGAGGGAAAAACCCCAAAATTCCTTTGTCCCAGTTTGAAATCCCTATCTGCATTTTTATTGGCTGACTGCTACCTGGTTAGATAAGGGACATAGTTAACTCCTTAGTCCCCAGGCTGCTGGCCATCCCTCATGGTCATGACAAGGCAGCAGCTAGATAATGGAAAAATTCCACCAACTTAGCACTGTCTACGCTGGCTGTTTTTGTCTTAACAATGTCACTTGGGAGTGTGGATTGATTGCTCCCCTGACTTACATTTCTAATGAAGGCCAGGCCACAGTCTAGCTCCATTTGCACATTTCATCTTCCATAGAACCATAGAAGACCAGGGTCGGAAGAGACCTCAGAAGGTCACTAGTCCAGGACCCCGCTCAAAGCAGGATCAACCCCATTAAATCTTTTTGCAGCACCCGTTTAGATCATGCCAACCTGGAGTTTTATACTTAATTCTCTGTGAATATTGCTTCCCCAAGGAGAGGGTGGTTGCCATGCACTAGCTGAGATAAATCCCAAGCAGCCGAGAGGAGTTTGGAGAGGTTCAGAGCCACGGACCATACTCAGCAGACCCCCTGACAGGGGGAGAGGAGGGAAAGGGGCCAGTTGCCCCTAGGGCTGGTGATTCAAAGGGGACTGGGGCTTCCAGCCACCACTATGGCAGCTATGGCAGCCAGAGCCGTGGGCCCTTTAAATCACCGCCAGAGTGCTGTGCTGCATATTTTGGGAGGCTCTGAGGGCTGGGGAGCTGCACTCTGAGAGGCAAGACTCTGCCCCTTGTGCCTGACGCCCCTCCCATTCAGAAGTGTGGAGCCGGGGCCTCCCATCTTGACCTGGGTCCTGCGGAGACTGTCAGTGCCCCTGATACTCACAGAGTATTTATCAATGGTTCACTATCAGAGTGGGGGAGTGTATCGAGTAGGGGTCTAGTCAGTATTCTCATTAATGACTTGGATCCTGGAGTGGAGAGAATGCTCATGAAATGTGCAGATGACATCAAGCCGGGAAGGGCTGTAAGCACTTGATTAAATTCAAAATGACCTTGAGAATTCGAGTTCAACAAGAAATAAATTGAATAAAGACAGTTCCAAAGGATTTCAATTAAGAAGGAAAAATCATATGCACAACTGCAATCTGGGGAATAAATGGTGAGGTGGTCTTAGTGCTGAGAAGGATGGGGGGTTATGATTGACCACAAATGGAATATGAATCAACAAGGTGAGGCAGGTGCCTTCTGGGGGGGATTAACAGGAGTGTCATGGGAGAGGTGAGATATAATTGTTCCTCTCTTTTCAGCACTGGCAAGGCTTCAGCTGGAGTAGTGTGTGCAATTCTGGACGCTGTGCTTGAGGAAAGACGTGTGCAAGTTGGAGAGTCCAGAAGAGGGCAACAAAAAAGACCAAAGGTTTAGAAAAATTGACCTATGGGAAAATGTTACAAAACCGGGGCCTGTTGCACCTTGAGAAAAGAAGCCTGAGGGGGGATCCTAATACTAGTCTTCAAATTATGCTAAGGACTGTTGTGAAGAGGGCAGTGAGAAATTGTTCTCCATATCCACTGAAGGTAGGACAAGAAGGAATGCCATTAATCTGTGGCAAGGGAGATTTAGGACAGATTTTGGGAAAAACCGGCTTCCAAGTTAGGCTGTGGAATCCTTCTCGTTGGAAGATTTAAGAATAGATAAAACTAGTACCTGTCAGGGATGGCCTAGATCTACTTGGTCCTGCCACAGTATGGGGGGTTGACTCAGTGCCGCTGGCAGGGAGGGGCAAAGAGGCCCACTGGGGCCCACCAATTCAAAGGAGCCGAGGGGTCCCAACTGCTAATGCAGTAGCAGCAGTGGCCAGAGACCCAGGCCCTTTAAATCACCTCCAGAGCGCCGCATCAGGTGCTCCATGCATCCGAGGGCTGGGGGGGGGGTAGCGCCATGCTCTGTGAGGCACTGAGGGCTGACTACCCAGCCCCACCCCTTCTGCCTGAGCCCTTTCCAGGGGCTCAGAGCCAGGCCCCCACACACCTTGCCTGGGATCCGTGGGAGCTGTCAACCCCTCAGGCGGGAGTGAGGACTTCTCAAGGTCCCTTCCAGCCCCAAATTTCTGTGTCCACAGTGTGACTCTCAGGTGTGCACAAACATTAAATAAAACACACAGAGACAAGGAGGGTGAGATAATCTTTTCTATTGGACCAACTTTTGTTGGTGAATGAGATTTGAGAGGTCTCGCTGCAGTGCAAACAAGGAGAGGTAGAGAATGAGAAAAGAGCAGCAAAATTTGCCCCGCTTCCCTCCAATAGCCACCAGCATCTGCCCCTTCTGCGATAAGACCTGCAGCTCTAGAATCAGGCTGATCAGCCATCAATGGATCCACAAATAGGAGGGTGACAGGAAGACACCCTACTTGTTATCGATGACTGCTGAGAGCAAGAGAGAGAGATTGGACCAACTTTTGTTGGTGAACGAGACAAGTGTTTGAGCAGCACAAGAGCTGAGTAGCTTGAAAGCTTGTCTCTTTCTCTAATAGCAGTTGGTCCAATAAAAGTGATTACCTTACCCATCTGGTCTTTCTAATATCCTGGGATCAGCACTGTTACGACAACACAGCAAATTCCCAATTAGCATGAGATTTTGTAAATACATGATTTTTAGAAGATCTGTAACTCAGGAACTTCTTGCTCAAATTATCCCAAATTTGGATTGCTAACCCTATGAGCCCTATGAGGCACAGCAAATTTCAAGAAAAGCCAAGAGACATTTAAATTTTAGAACACAGAGTAGTTGTCTTTTAAACAGAGAGGGCACATCTACACAGAGGGTTAAAGCCAGAATAAGCTACGCAACTTCAGCTACGTCAATTGAGTAGCTGAAGTTGAAATAGCTTAATTCAGCTTTTGGCACTATCTACACAGCAGGAAGTCAAAGGAACAATATTCTTCCTTCAACTTCCCTTACTCCTCATAAAATGAGGGTTACCATGAGTTGGAGTAAGAAGTCCTCCAGCTCAACATTATTTCGAAATAAAGGCTTGTAGTGTAGACTTCCTCTTTGTTATTTCAAATAACTGACGTTATTCCGAAATAACGCTGCTGTGTAGACGTACGTTAAGTGACTCTCAACTTTAACTATAGCAGGACTCCCACTCTGCTATAATGTAACATCATACAGTTGGGGGGGGGGGAGTGAAATTCATTCTGAACCTATCTAGCAATCAAATTGCTGGCTTGAGGCATGGGCACAGATAGCTGTTATAATATTTATCTCAACTAGTATAACTGCATCTTGTTGTTAATCCTATAAACATATTTTTTTCTTATTTGGCATCTTGTTTGTTTCAGAATTATCCAGTAGCAGTGAGTTCCACAGGATAAGACACTATCCCATTTCTGTTTTTAGATGTGATGGCTTTTCATTGCCCAAAGTGTCTTCTTGCTCTTTTATTATAAGAAAGGGTAAACAGGACAACTGAATTAGGCTTCTCAACAGCCGTAGGTAAGTAGATGGAGACTCTGAATGGAAGGAGGATGAGGAAAAGAATAGCTGCTGAGAAGGAAAAACTGAAAGTGGTGAAGTGTGTTCATTTTCTAGGTGCCAAACTCATCTTTTAAACAATGTTTAGGTAGCTGATGTGCAGTGACCAATATCATGTCAGGTGGAGTAATTGTCTCATTCTTTCCCTGTGGTCCTGCTGTTGGTTGATGTGTATCCATCTGTTCTCTCTTCATTTTTTACTTAGATTCTAAGATTTTGAGAGCAGAACCCATCCTCTTATTGGGTCTGTGCAGCACCTAGCACAGCGAAGTCCTGGCCGATGACTAGGTCTCCTAGTCATTAATGCAATACAAATACATAATAATGTAATCAATTAATTATCTTTTATTCTCTGTCGGGTTCTATCGTTCCGTATTTAACTAAATAAACTGAACCATAATTCAGCAAAGAATTAAAGTATGTGCTTAATTTTAAGCACATGAGAAGTCTCATGACAGTCAATGGAGCCACTCTTGTGCTAATATTTAAGCACAGACTTTGCTGACTCGGGCCATCATCTGTGCTGTCGTGCCTTTGGGTAGACCTGGTTCCTCTCTGAATCTCTGAATGGTGGCACTATCCATTATTGCTGTATTCAATTAAGATGGCAAGTTTTACTGAAATGAGAGAATCACTTTACTGTCACTTCATTAGAATTCAGACACTGAAGCACATAAAAAACAATAAAAATGTTAAAAGCCAAGTAGGAAAGAAAAAAACGAAAGCTCAATAATTTAAACCTGTTGTTTCAGGCAGTAAATTACTGTAAGTCATTTAATTAAAAAAGCAACACAGAACCTCTGAACTCTCCCAGTTCTGTTTAACTGCTACACCCCCCCCAAAAAAAGAAACCACCTTCTCTCCCTCTCGCTCTCTCGCTCTCTGCTTAGTTTGTTTCAGCAATTCCAAACCAAAGTGCTTCAGTGTTATTTTTAAAATTGGAATCATTTGTTTGAAATGGGAGAATATGTTTGAAAAATGGAAGGTTTTCAGTGTGAGCTCTGAAAGCCTTCTGCTTACAGCAACAGTTCAATTTGCCAGAGAAATCCGAGTGAAGACAGCAATTCGGGACTTCCAAAAGGGGAGGGGAGCGCAGCTGAGCAGAACACAGTCTGAAATATTTAAGAGCAAGGAAGGATCCAAAAAAATTTGCTTAGAAAAAGAGATTTAGTGAGGGGGAGGAATGGAGTCATTTAGGAAGATATCAGATAAAGGAAAGGCATTTTTCTGATCTGTGAGTATGAAATATTCAAATACTCATCCAGTCTCTCACATCTCTTCTCTATTCTATTCTAGACTCTTATACCATTCCCATGATTGCAGGGCCTGATTTCCAGCAGCATTCATCTCAAACTACCTGAATGAATCATGGCCCTGATTCACTATTGCTTTGCACCTTGTGTCATCACTTACGCCAGTGCAAAGTTGGTGTAAAACTTTACTCAATTATGCTGGTAGCACTGTTCACACATTTGCACTAGTGAGTGTGACTACACATAGTACAAGGCTGTAGTGAACCATATCCCACATTTTTAGTCTGCTTTAGAGGGAAAAACTTCAGAAAAAAGCAACAAAAGCTGTCAGGGACTAGGTGTAATGGTGTAAGAGGAAGACAAAAATCTAACAGTGTGACACTGTTGCAAAAAAAGCAAACATGTTTCTGGGATGCATTAACAGGTGTGTTGTGAGCAACACATGAGAAGTCATTCTTCCGCTCTACTCTGCACTGATTAGACCTCAACTGGAGTATTTTGCCCAGTTCTGGGCACCACAACTCAAGAAAGATGTGGAGAAATTAGAGAAGGTCCAGAGAAGAGCAACAAGAATGATTAAAGGTCTAGAGCAGGGGTTCCCAAACTTTTTGACACGGGGACCAGTAAATCCATTCACGAGCTTTTGGAGGACGGTAGCATTCATTTGCATATTTGCATATTCATTAAGTAAATGATGAATATTCAAATAAGTTGTTTCTGGTCCTCCCAAAGCCCCCAGTGCCAGCGTTAGCAAAGTTTTTGATACAGTCACCCACAATGTTCTTGCCAGCAAGTTAAGGGAATACGGACTGGATAAATGGACTGTAAGATGGATAGAAAGCTGGCTAGATCAGGGTTTCCCAAACTTTTTACTTTAGTTGGAACCTGTTTTTTTTCAGTACTGTTTTTTGCAGCCCAAAAATATAAACGCATATAAAAAAAAGAATTAAAAATGAATAAATTTTCAGTGTTTCACCTGGCTGCATCCTCTGCCTGAGCCAGGGCTTGGGGGACCCAGCGCCACATGGGCACTCGAGGAGGCGGGAGCAGGAGCAGATTGGGGGTAGGGTATCTGGCTAGGAGGGAGGGTGCAAGGAGGGGTAGGGTTGCCAGATGTCCAGTTTTGTACCGGACAGTCCGGTATTTGAGGGTTCTGTCCGGGAAACAAATTGAGAAAATACCGTACATATAAAATGTCCGGTATTTTCTAAATAGATAAGTTTTATTATTATTAGGTGTATCAGTCCATAGCTGCGAACTGTCTGGCTGGTAGATGTGCTCACGCTGCGCCAGCCAGACAGTTCGCAACTACTCGAGGGAGGGTATGTGGGGGGGGGGGGGGCAAAATGGAATCCCCAGGGCCGGACTCACTCGTGTGCCTGGGTCTGCATGTGCCCGGGTCAGTCCTGCTTCCTGCTGGCTGATTCGCTCTACCCCCCCCCCCCCCCGCACTTCTCCTCCTGATCTCCCCCGTCCAGCCCTGCTGCCCCCGTCCAGCCCTGCTTCCAGCGTCCGATTCCCCCCGCCCCCCACTGATCTCCGCCAGTCAGCCCCGCTCCCCCAACAACCCCCCTGACCAGCCCCGCTGCCCCCGTCCAGCCCTGCTTCTGGAGGGTGGTTCTCCAGTCCTCCTCCTCCTGATCTCCCCTGTCCAGCCTCCCCACCCCCCGTCCAGCCCTGGTTCTGCCACCTGCCCGCCCCGATCTCCACCGGACAGCCCCGCTGCCCCCAACCCTGCTTCTGCCACCTGCACGCCTGCCCCGATCTCCGCGGGACAGCCCCGCTGCCCCCAACCCTGCTTCCGCGCTATACTGGCTGCTGGCTGCCCCCTCCCCCCAATCTCCGCTGGACAGCCCCGCTGCCCCCAACCCTGCTTCTGCCGGCCGCCCGCCCCCCACCCCCCATCTCTGCGGGACAGCCCTGCTGCCACCAACCCTGCTTCCCGCTGCCTGGTTCCCCCCCACACACACACCTTCTCCCAGCCCACCCTGCTCTACTCCCCTCCCAGCAGCCACGCTGAGGCCCGGTATTTTTTTCCTGTGGCCCGGTACCAAGCCGCAGCCCATAGTTTGGGAAATGCTAGTCTACAGAACATGACTATGAAGGAAGAATTGGGCTTGTTTAGTTTGGAAAGGAGAAGACTGAGAGGGGACATGATAGCAGTTTTCAGGTATCTAAAAGGGTGTCACAATGAGGAGGGAGAAAAATGGTTCTCCTTAGCCGCTGAGGATAGGACAAGAAGCAATGGGTTTAAACTGCAGCAAGGAAGGTTTAGGTTGGACATTAGGAAAAACTTCCTAAGGCTATGTCTACACTGCCTCTTTTCTGCGGAAGAGGCAATGCAAATGAAGCACTCATTAGCAACTTCTCGTGCTTCATTTGCATAACCTCTTCTAATGCTTTTTGCGCAAGAGGTTTTTGCACAAAACCTAGCAGCGTAGATGGGTGCGTTCTGCACAAAGCCCCCCTTTTGCACTAGTTCCTTATGCCTCAAAAAAGGAGGTATAAGGATCTTGCGCAAAAGGGTTTTTTTGCACAAAACGGACCCGTCTACACTGCTTGTTTTTGTGCAAAAAGCCTTGGGAAGAAAATATGCAAATGAAGCACGAGAAGTTGCTAATGAGCGCTTCATTTGCATACTCTCTGCCAGCAGAAGAAGCAGTGTAGACATAGCCTAACTGTCAGGGTGGTTAAACACTGGAATAACCTCAGGAGGTTGTAGAATCTCCATCTCTGGAGATATTTAAGAGCAGGTTAGATAGACATCTATCAGGGATGGTCTAGATGGTACTGGATCCTGCCATGAGGGCAGGGGACTGGACTCGATGACCTCTCGAGGTCCCTTCCAGTTCTAGTGTTTTATGATTCTATCTACATTCCCACTCTAAAATCTTGGTTACCCAAGAGTTAAGGTTGCTGTATTCTGAGTGTGACTAATTCCCCTAAAAACAAGGAAATGCAGCCCTGGAATACATAGATAGCTAGATATGCGCTATATTGCTGCAGTGTCATAAGTACCAAATAAAATAAACATTAGTTGACTAAGAGATAACTAAAGGAGGACAGGACAAAATAACCATCTACAAATATTTGCAGGGTGGGAGGGAAGGAATTATTTGGTGTTTATTTAGGGGGTATAACTGGGAGGAACAGAATGTCATTTAGGCCTGGCCTCCATTGGGAATTTGCACCAATGGAGCTGCCCCTGTGCAAACCCCAAGGGAACTGAAGACCAGGGGTATGTGTAGACTACATCCCTCTGTCGCCAGAGGGATGTAAATTAGACATACCGAAATTGCTAAAGAAGCAGGGATTTAAATATCCCGTGCTTCATTAGAATAAAAATGGCCACCGCTTTTTGCTGCCGTGGCACTTTGCTGGCAAAAAGTGGCAGTCTAGATGGGGGTCGGTCGACAAGGAAAGCCTTTTCCAACCAATCCTGTAAACCTCATTGCATGAGGCATAAGGGATCGGTTGGAAAAGGCTTTCCTTGTCGACCGGTCCCCGTCTAGACTGCCACTTTCTTCTGGCAAAGTGCAGCGTCGGCAAAAAGCGTCGGCCATTTTTATTCTAACGAAGTGCGGGATATTTAAATCCCCGCTTCATTAGCAATTTCGGTATGTCTAATTTACATCCCTCTGGCAACAGAGGGATGTAGTCTAAACATACCCTAGCTGTGATTTGCATGGATAGAACTTACCCCTGCTCAAACCAGGATAAATCCACCCGAGCACATTGGGGCTTTCCTTGTCTGCCCTTGGAATTTGTTCCAGGGCAGCCGGAATTTATGCAAATTCACAAGGTTTTATCTGGTGTGGAATAATCTCCCAGGGGAGGTGGTGGAAGCATCTGTTGCTAAAGTCCTGGAAACGAGGAGGCTGAACCACTGGCCACGTTAGGCTAGAAAGGGAGGTTGCTCTGCATTGCTCTAAAGCAGCATTTTACGGAGCACCACAACTGGCATAACCCCTAGGGCTGGGGTTTCATGAGAGAGCTCAACTCCCAGCTTGCTGAACACTTTTGAAAATCTGGTCTGAATTGAGAGGCACTCGGATCCATAGCCTGCTTCTCTGCCTTGAGTATTAACCCACTTCCTCATTTCAGAGACCTCTCTACTGCCCTCCAGTGGATATCATGCTTCACATTTTGAGCTGCAAGCCTGCACACAGATCAGCAAGAGTGGCTTTCTTCACCTGGGTGGATCCCCAACTTAGGGTGCTATGCCAAGAGACATGATGGATGGATGTGAGTTTTATCTAATTTGCTGAGTTGTATCTAATTTGCTGAAATTAGAGTACTCCACACAATTTAAATCCCACACTACAGTGGGGCATTCTGTAGCTCAACAAAGAACACCTCCTTTACCTGACACTACTGGAAGGAAGAAATTAGAGAAACCCTCCCATCTCTCCAATGCTATATTCCCAGCTATACATTTTATAAAACATTAATCTGTTGGTTTCTTAGTGGAACTAAGTCAGGAATAAGTCATCCCAGGCTTAACCACAAAAACTTTTACTTTGTGGAAGATTTTTTTTTTTTTTTGGTCCTTTTCCCATTGAAATATCTTTTTGCAAATGCCAGGAATTGTGGCAGCTGCTATTTATTAACATTTTAAAGCCTGGAAACCTTTTCAGAATACTGATGCTTATTAAATTCAACTTTTTTCATCTTCATATCCCATTTCTGCTTCTGAAATGACAACTTAATGTGAATTAGTTTTTCTGGTCTTGCAGCAGCATTGACAGTTCTTTTGGACAGCTACAGCAATAGCCACAGATTCGTGAATTTTAAGGCCAGAAGGGATAATTGTGTCTAGTCATCTAATCTGACCTCCCACATAACACAGGGTGCAAGATTGCACCCAGAAATTCCTGCAGCACGGGAAATTAGTATTCACTGTTGTGTAAGGGAGCCTGTACTCGTGACTGCCCTAAGGATATCTAGGGCCAGAGTCTCATCGGATGTAATCAGCATTGATTCATGGAGGGTGACAGAGCTAAACCACTGTGTAGGGCCCTGCACGGATACAAAAGTTAGCTCCACATCTGCATCTGTATTTGCAAAAATGAGTCACGGATATCTGCACTGACATCTGCAGCTATAAAGTGGGTATCCACAAATCTGCGGGGTTCTAGACACAAAATTTATATCCATAGCCACATCTATCTCTGCAAAAATGAGCCATGGATATCCACATCCACTTCTGCGGATGCGGACACAAGCAGATATAAGGTGGATATCTGTGGATTTGTGGGGCTATATCAATTTGTACCAGCTGAGAATGAATGTAGCCATTAAACTGCTAAGGATTTTGAGATTCTAATCTCTTTGGGACAATTTGTCACTTGCTATATTTTGTTCCATGCCTATCACAGTAGGAAAGGAGGATAAGGTCTCTACGCACCGCAGCATTATAAATGTTAAATAAGACCAATAGGCCAAATTTTGCCACCTGCCTTGTGCCCCTCAAGCTATTTTTCAACATTTCCCCCCCCCCAAAGGTAACCCACAAACCTTCCAGATTTCTCAAGCTAACAGACTTCTGATGCCACTTAATACAAACACTGCCCCAAAAGTAAAAGGTGAGTCGCAGTCCACCTCCACCAGCCACCATCATTTCATTTAGCTGACTGACATATTGGGTTCATGTAGCAGTTTCTGCAGCATTAGTGCCATCTGTTGGAAAGCTCACTACAATAATGCATGAAATCACAGCCTCACTAAAGACCATGACAATTTCACTGTGTGCGTTCAGTGTTGCTCATTATCTGTGTTGTTGGTTGGGTTTTTTTTTTTTACAACTTTAGAGACGCTTTCTATGTCATTGTCAACTCAAAGGGGCCACAATCCTTTGGATTCATGACTCAACCCTCACAACACACCTATGATGTGGGTAGGTAGCCTCTTGTAGATGGAGAAACTGAGTTTCAGAGCACTTAAGTGACTCACTGAAGGGCACAGAGCAAGTCTGTGGCATGGCCAGGAATAGAATCCTGTCCTTTTGATGGGCTGTCTTGTGCATTGGCCACATGGCAATATATTTATCTCTCCCCATAGTTCTATTATTCCTGCTTTGGATTAGTCCTGAGAAGGTAGGACAAAGGCATCTGATTTTTGCACAAAATGATCACACTCGCAGTTGGTTGGCAGCATCAGAACAGAGAAATTCACTAAGCTCCAGGGGGTTAGAGAGAATTGTTTCCTTCTCCAAACTGTGTCTGTTACCGATTTGCTGAATTCCAATCCCAACTGAACAGCTGAGGGGGAGAGGAAACATTTCCAGATGTGTTATATGGCTGTAGATACAATGAGGAGGAGAAATACTTCCCTATTTGTCAAAGGGGTATTTTTTTGTAATTCTTGTACCCCCACCAGGTTAATGACAGAGGGTTTGCTCTAGTAAGACAATTTGTACTGGGGGAGTCTAGGACATGCTGTAAAATGACAAGATCAGATTGCTGAATTCTTTTCCTTACAGTTCATCTCTTTTGCACTTAGCCCATTCTATCCAAGATCTCAAGAAGCTTTACAAATATTGGCCCCAGTCCTGGAATGTGACTCCGCAGGCAGACCCATGCACTCATGCAGAGCTCCACTGAGGTCAGTGTGACCCCAACTGCAGGGCAGGAGCTACTGGAGAATTAAATTCCCCAACAGCCCTGGGAAATGGATTTGGGTTATCCCCCATTTATAAAGCTGGAGAAAACTGAGGCATGGAGATGCAGCGACTTGCCCAAGATCACAGAGCATGTCTGTGATAGGTCAGGGAAAAGATCAGTCAGAGAAGAAAGCATTTTTGGTATCAGCCAGGCATCCCGTTAGCAGCTGAGCCACAAAAAAAGGCCCATTGGGCAGCACAGTGATCTAGCACCCCTTGAAAGTTGGTGCCGAGGGCAACCACCCTACTTAACTGCCCCAGAATCAGCTCTGAATGGAACCTAGATGGCCAGACTCCCGGTCCTGTGGCTTGTGCACAAAAGCTGCTTTCTCCCCCTTTTCCCTTTGAAGTGACATATTAATGCCATTTAATGGTTATTGTCAAGGCAAATTTGGACTCAAATTTAGCTTTTATAAGAACAAGGTTGTCTAAAGCCTAAGATCAAGAAAAATGCTTCCATTATTTTTTTTTTAATTTTGTAAAAATGCCCAGAGTGGTGGATGGGTCCTTTGATGTAAATTGAAATACATAATAAACAACCCCCCTGCAGTCAGTGTTTGTGGTCCAAGCACAGTCGCAGTGAGGAAAGGCCTGTGAAACAGATCCAAAATCTGATCATAAATGAAAATGAAAATAACTAATTCATTTCCACTGTCCAAGCTCAGGAAAATACACAAAGTAAACTAGGTCTTGGAAAGCCAAAACCTGGAGTGGTGTGTTTGTAATAATGAAGATTCAATAAGCTACTAAACCTACTCCAAGAGTTGGAGGAAAAAAAACACTCCCACATAATAACCAAAACCTCAGCTCATGCACCAGCAACATATCATCTGGCATTACTGCATTCTTTCCTCATTGTAAGTAGGGATGGATGCAATGTGACTCCTTGGAGATGGCAAATATCAGTGTGTATTCTCCTCTGCCATCATTTTGCTGATGGGCTTAAATTGCAGCAAGGAAGGTTTACGTTGGACATTAGGAAAAATTTCCTGTCAGGGTGGTTAAACACTGGAATAAATGGCCTAGGGAGGTTGTGGAATGTCCATCACTGGAGATATTTAAGAGCAGATTAGACAGACACCTGTCAGGGATGGTCTAGACGGTGCTTGGCCCTGCCGTGAGGGCAGGGGACTGAACCTGATGATCTTTTGAAGTCCCTTCCAGTTCTAGCATTCTATGATCATTGAGTTTAGTAAGCAGAAAATTCTGAGACTGCACTAGTGGATTGGAGTCCCTAGCTGGAATTTTCTAAAGGGTTCTGTCACAAGCCCACCTTAATCAGAAGACATCTTGCAAAGTGAGCTTGCCTCATGTCAGTAGCCTAATTAATATCTAAGTGTAAGCAGGATCTGAATGAGCTTTCCTCTGAAATGTGGTTACCTTTATAGTACGAGTAAAGGGCAGCAGAACAGTACTCAGCTTGCATTGGCTGAGGATGTTAGGTAGATTCCCAAACCTGAGTCATTCTTTTCAGTTGACAAATCTGAGGAAT
Organism: Pelochelys cantorii; assembly: GCA_032595735.1. Lineage (NCBI taxonomy): Eukaryota > Metazoa > Chordata > Testudines > Trionychidae > Pelochelys > Pelochelys cantorii. Next base: position 7,768,620 of record CM064328.1, read on the forward strand.
TGTCCCAGACTAAGGTGTTATTAGAGGAGGTTTTGGAACAAATTGATAAACTTAACAGTAACAAGTCACCAGGATCAGATGGCATTCACCCAAGAGTTCTGAAAGAACTCAAGCGTGAAATTGCGGAACTATTAACTGTGGTTTGTAACCTATCCTTTAAATCAGCTTCTGTACATGATGACTGGAAGACAACTAATGTGATGCCAATATTTAAAAAGGGTTCTAGAGGTGATCCTGGCAATTACAGACCGGTAAGTCTAACGTCAATACCAGGAAAATTAGTTGAAACGATAGTAAAGAATAGAATTGTCAGACACAGAGATGAATATATTTTGTTGGGGAAAAAGTCAACATGGTTTCTGAAAAGGGAAATCATGCCTTACTAATCTACTAGAGTTCTTTGACAGGGTCAACAAATATGTGGACAGGGGGGATCCAGTAGATAAAATGTACTTAGATTTCCAGAAAGCCTTTGGCACGGTCCCTCACCACAGGCTCTTAAGTAAAGTAAGTTGTCATGGGATAAGAGGGAAGGTCCTCTCATGGATTGACAGCAGGTTAAAAGACAGGGAACAAAGGGTAGGAATAAACAGAATGGAGAGCGGTAACTAGTGGTGTGCCCCAATGGTCTGTACTGGGACCAAGTGTACTCAACTTATTTATAAATGATCTGGAGAAAGGGGTAAACAGTGAAGTGGCTAAATTTGCAGATGATATCAAACTTCTCAAGGTATTAAAGACCAAAGCAGACTGTGAAGAGCTTCAAAAAGATCTCACCAAACTAAGTGATGGGGCAACAAAATGGCAAATGCAATTTAATGTTGACAAATGTAAAGTAATTCACATTGGAAAAATAACCCCAACTATACATACAATACGACGGGGACTAATTTAGCTATAAGTACTCAAGAGAGAGATCTTGGAGTCACTGTGGATAGTTCTCTAAAAACATCCACTCAATGTGCAGAGGCAGTCAAAAAAGCAGACAGAATGTTAGGAATCATTAAAAAGGGAATAGAGAATAAGACAGAAAATATCTTATTGCGTCTATATAAAACCATGGTATGCGCACATCTTCAGTGCTGCATACAGATGTGGTTGCTTCATCTCAAAAAAGATATACTGGCATTGGAAAAGGTTCAGAAAAGGGTGCAACAAAAATGATTAGGGGTTTGGAACGGGTCCCATATGAAGAGAGATTAAGAAGACTGGGACTTTTCAGCTTAGAAAAGAGGAGACTAAGTGGGGGATATGACAGAGGTCTATAAAATCATGACTGGTGTGAAAAAAAGTGAATAAGGAAGAGTTATGTACTTGTTCCCATAACATAAGAACTAGGGGTCGCCAAATGAAATGAATAGGTAGCAGGTTTAAAACAAACAAAAGGAAGTTTTTCTTCACACAGCGCATGGTCAACCTGTGGAACTCCTTGCCAGAGGAGGATGTGAAGACCAGGAATTTAACAAGGTTCAAAAAGGAGCGAGATAAATTCATGGAGGTTAGGTCCATCAATGGCTGTTAGCCAGGATGGATAGGAAAGGTGTCCCTAGCCTCTGTTTGTCAGAGGCTGGAAATGGATGACAGGAGAGGGATCCTGTTCTGTTCACTCCCTATGGGGCATCTGGCATTGGCCACTGTTGCAGGATACTGGGCTAGATGTACCTTTGATCTAACCCAGTATGGCCGTTGTTATGTTCTTATGGACTTTCTCCAAAGCATCCACATCCTGTATGTAATGGGGGGCCCAGAATAGGACACAATATTCCAGATGAGGCCTTGTGTTTATTTTCCAGTGCTGTTGGTTTTCATCCATTTGAAGGTCTATAGGGCAGAAACTGGGCAAATTGCACTCATATTGAAGTAGTGTGTAAGCAGCCTTCTACATTCCTTTTAGTTCTCCCAGATAATAGGTAATTACAGATGACTAAAACCTCTATTATAATCACAGAACTCAGAGCTGGAGAAGACTAAGAGTAGGACTTTCTCTTATAAGGGATGTAGAAGATTCTGGTATTTTAGGTCACACCAGGAAACCACGTCTGATTTTTTGGTCTCTGGCGGAAAAGGGTCAAGAATCTTAGATTTTGATTGGGTGTATATGTCCGAAGATGCAGTTTACAGAGCACAGGTGATGGGCAGGGATCTAGTTAATCAGATGAGGTTGGTACTATGTTTAAAACACTAAAAATATATATTTTCCTAGTATTGCTCCTTTATGGAACAAATAGCAGCAGCTGCCATGGAGATGTTATATGACTGCAAGTGAAAGCTGAGGAGATTTGAGCAATTGCAAAAGGTAGGGGCTGTGTCCACAATACAATACACCATCTGCTGAGTAGTAGCGTAAATCTGGAGTCACTCCACTAGCTTTAATGAGGTTGTTCTGCAGGCACATTAATGTGAGATCAGAATTTGGTTTAATCCCTCTGTTAAGATGCGGTCTGCACTGTGAAAAGCATGAGAACCATTGGCCTATCATGTGCAGCGACTAGTGCAGGAAAGTTAATTCCATCCTCGAGTACTGCAGCCATCTCCTCTCTGTCCTATACACCTCCAAACTGGCACTCTAAAAATCACCTCCCTCAGCCTCCAAGGGACTTTACAGCTGTTCAGTGATGCTACATGGCTGTTGAGTGTGATTATGCTGGTATTAGCCTAATGACTTACTCCCTTGACTCTGGAGGGTGATGAAGGCAGGTATTGGAGGTTGATTGTTAGGCCTTGTCTATGCTTACCAGGAGATCGATGCTGCAGAGATCAATCTTCCAGGGATTGATTTAGCAGGTCTAGTAAAGACCGTCTAAATCAACCGCTGATCACTCTCCTGTTGACTCCAGTATTCCACTGGGTCGCGAGGAGTAAGGGGAGTTGATGGCGGAGTTTATCCCATTGAAGTGGGGACACTGCGGTAAGTCAAACTAAGGTACATAGACTCCAGCTATGCTACTCACGTATCTAGAGTTGCGTATCTTTAGTGTGACTTTGCCCCCTAGTGTAGACCTTGTTGGTGCATCATGCTGCAGTGCAGATACTGAAATAATCAGTCAATGTGAAATAAACAGGGAGGGAGAGACCTTGAATCAAAGACAATTGGATCCTATCCTGTCCATACTGATGGGATCTAGCCCAGTTGCCATCTTGCCTGAGGAAAGAATGGATCTGAATGTGTAGTCAGTGGTGCCCATATATTCCATGACAAGCTCGACTGACATTCTGTGGCAAGGCCCTTGTTGTCTTTGGCACGCCAGGGCAGCAGACTGGATTGCTGCAGCAGCTTCAGTTACATTTGAAATGAGATGGTTTTACTGAATTAACCATGAAAACAAAAAATGCAACCAGAACAGTGTCCCTTGTGTGGTTTTATTTGGGACCAAATTCATCTTCTGCTGCCCCTAAATGTTCCATTTTTCACTGTGCTATTAAATTTTGTATTGAAAACTACTGTACATGATGGGCGGTTAATCAAAAAATAATAAAGACTGCACTGTAGAAATTGCACCTATTACTTTTTTGCCCACAGTCCTAATCAATTGCGACCCCATATCCTGCTATTATTTTCTGAAAACTGTAGGTGATGATTATGCTCCCTTTGTTAGCTACAGGCATCTGCTGACAGACATCAGATGTCCGGCACAGGTGCACTTCAGCTGAAGTGACTTGTATGCTAAGGCAAATACTGGATAGAATATATTAGCTCCTTTTTTCCCCTCTCACATTGCTTGACCAGCTTTGTAAAAAGGGATATCCGCAGCAGTATATTTTTAACCACAAAGAAGCTCTCAAATAATTATCCATGTGAGTTGTTTAATCATAGCTGGCTTCTCATCAGCTTTGTTGCCCTGTTGAGCAAGCAACACAGCAGTGGCTGACTCACACTGGCCTCACATATAGAGGGAATTTTACTACACTGGTGTCTTTTCATGTTTACACAAAACCTAGTGTTGCTTTTATTTGTGTATTGGTCAGGCCATAGAATATGGAACTGCCTTACAGATGCTGGGATGAGTCTAAACAGGAGTGTATTCCACCCAAATAAAGGTCTGATTTTCTTACAAGCTCTTATTTTCTAGGGACTAACTTGAGATCCTGAAGTCCTTATTTACAGAAGATCTCATCATACATGGCAACAGCTGAAGTCAGTGAGAGATGTGTTTTGAACGTCTGAAGACCTATTTACTGCTAAGTATTCTGAAAAAAAAATTAGCCCCTATGTATCTCAGACTGACCAAGCAAAATGAGTGGACAATTTGACTGTAATCTCTCAGTATTGCAGTTTCCCATCTGTAAAACTGTGATAACACCATCTCACATGAGTGTTGTGAAAATAAATTAATCCTTGTGAATCGCTCAGGTCCAATAGTGATGTCCATCCTAGAAATGCCCACGAAGAAATGAATAATTTTGTTGTCAGCGCAGGGTTCAAATAACAAGCCATAGATGATGCATGGAGCCACACATTGAACGGTGAGAATAAAACAAAATACTGAACAGTTGCTCAGTCAGTGAGCACCCTCTAGCTAGGGGTTCTATGGAAAAAATAGTCTGTGATCACGTATCACGATATACACACACAAGGGGGCTGAATGAAGGTTGCACAGACAACCTTGATGCTGGCATTTCTTAGCTTTTGAGTGCTTGACTTTGCAGCATTCACATCTTTCTAATGCATTGTTTGTTAGCTTGCTATTTCACTGATATGTGTGCTACTGGCAGACATGGAGTCAATGAAGAATGTGAAATGAAGCCCTTCAATATGCTATTCTAATTGGGAATTTGTAAAGTGCATATTTTTGGTTGACTGTGCTTGGTTGTACACAAAGCTGGATTTTGTGCAACCCCTGTATAGATGAGACTGGGGCAGTCCAGAGTTTGCATTCACAGATTGACACAGGAATTACACGATCACAGTACAGAGATACAGACAACTTTACTACCTTTCTTGGCCAATGGTCCCTGCAGGGGAATTCCCTTTATGAGGTGTGCTAGGAATTGCCATGGACACGAGGTGCATTCACAGGACCTGAAGCCAACTGCCATGGATCCAGGGCCAGCAAGAAATTCCAGGACCTTGGCAAAGATGGGTTTTATTTTCCGGAGATGCCCCAGATTCTATATAGATTGCAGGGATCCAAGCAGTTTGTGGCATACATGGTGCTTGTTCCATGGAAGGCAAACTCTATCCCCCCACCCTTTGATGTGACTCTGGAGGACATTCCTTGCAGAGAAACTGGCAGAGATTTCTCTCCCCCCATGCCATTTGATTTGCTCTTTAACATTCATCTCTGCAAAACTTTGACTTAGGGTACCCAACTTGAGACATGTAGCACCTGTTTTTTTCACATGGAGGAGTGGGTGCTCAGCATTTATGAAAAACAGGCTCAGGGGTGGTGTCCCAAAAAATGGAGGCACACCAAGCCTGTAGCCACATGTCTGAAAAATTTGGCCTTACAGTGTGTTGTCATTCAATCTGATATCTCCAGCCATTATTTGTCACCTTATTTTTAACTCCTTTAAAGCTGGTGTTCCATTCGGATGTTCCTATTTAAAAATGTAGTGACTTTTAAAATTTTTCTGTGAAGCTGAGAAATTTGATCTTGTCCTCTTCTTCTTGACAAGATGGATCTAATAAAGTATACTTCATTTGTCTACTTCCCATTTTCTAACTCAGATTTAGGAGAATTTTTTTTAATTCTTATAATCTCTCTCTTTTATTTTAGCATCTTTTAAAAACAGTTTGACCAACTAACTGGCATGTTGGTGAAAATAACAGTAATAAACTCCTTTGTCAAGGAGCCAAAATTCCATTTTAAGAGAAGTTCATAAAAAAACCCGAATTTTAATCTAAATTACGGAGATGTGGCCACCATTCTATAATTGTCAGGACTCAAAGATTACCTTACTCTTTCTTTCTCTATGGTATTTAGATGTCTCCGTTACTGCAGTATGTGACTATCTCACAATATTTTAAGTATTTATCTTTACAACACTCCTGTGAGGTAAGGCAATGCTCTTATTCCCATTTTACAGATTGGGACCAATGGCAAACAGAAGGTAAGTAACTTGCCCAAGGTCCCATTGGAGATCTGTGGCAGAGTAGGGAGCTGAACTTGAGCCTGAAGTCCCAGGCTACAATCCTAATCACTGGGCTTCATCTCCCCTCTAGTAGCCAAATGTTCAGTATTTGGTACTTACACGGAAGCAGACACTAGTTCATTTTTAGGAATGCTAGCCTCTGCACATGAGTTGTGGGCAGGCAAGTATGGCTGGTCAGTAACCTCACCACTGTGGTACTAAGCCATTCAGCAAAGACCCTTGATGATGGGACAGTCCTGCTTATACTTTGGAGAAACAGCCTCCCTACAATATTAAGGAATGTTCTTGATTAAGAGTAGGCTGAAGCCCTTGGTTTTAAACGTATTTCCCCAGTAAGAAAGACACTGTTAAATGGTTACAAATCTGATTCTGTTCATCTCCCTTGAAAAGGATCTAGTCTGATGGTGAGGAGTTGCTCTCATTATCAAACATGACATGCAAGGGAAACAAAACGGTGGTCCTGCCTTTTTATGCCTAATTGCGAGTATAAAGGAAGGCCTGAAGTGTCGGGGGGTTAATTTTTTTTAATATTAGAATCATAAGGACATGGAGTGTGATCTTGTTCTGGGTGTCTTTCTTGTTGGACTCAGTCATGTAATTGGAGTTCAGAGTCTGTAATTGAAGGAGTGGTGACGCTCAGTCTTTAACAGATCTTTCCAACTTTTTACAAAGGGATTGAGTTACACAGCTGGTTTCAAAACCAAAACAAATGAGTTGGCATGGTCATATGACATGGGTTTTACCCACAAAAGCTCATGATCCTATATATATATATATTTGTTAGTTTTGTTGCTTTTAAAAGACTGATTGTGTCACCTGCATTATTCATTATGGACCAGATATTCAGTTGGGGCAAGTCAGTGTTGACTCTACATGGGTGTCAAGGGAGTGATATTAATGTACAGCAGCTGAAGATCAGGTTCTACCTGGTCAGTGTTTAAGGGAATTCTGTTTTGTGGTTATGAGGCTCAACCCTGCATGGTACTGAGTCCTGATCCAGCACGGATCTTAAATACATGCCTAACTTTAAGCATATAAATAATCAGGGCTGGCCCTCGACCAGTGGTTTGCAATCTGTGGGGCCCGCCCACCTCGGTGAGGGGCATGAAGTAATGTTCATGGGGAAGTGGCTGCAGCCCAAATCACACCCCACAGAGGTCAGGGAGGAAGCACTGCCTTGCTCCATTCCTGGCTGCGGCCTTGCTGTCAGCCCTGCGCCCAGAGACGTTCCTGACCCCAGCTGTTGGCCCTGCACCAGGGTCTTGGCTACTGGCCTCGGATTGCCAACTGTCTAATTGCATAACTCCAAACTTCCTTTCCCTGCCCCCAGCGAGGTCAACATCCTTGCTGGGCCCATAGGCATGGCGGGTGAGCTGCTCCATGACTCCAGAAGGGGCAACGCTAGGACTAGGCAGCCCTCATTGCTGCCTGGAGAGCAGCATACCATGGGAGGCCGGTATCCTAGGGAGGAGAAGGCACAGCCTTCCCAAACCACCAGCATGGGCCCGCCCACAATCCGCCCCCAGAATGCCTGCTGTAGGCATTCTGGGAATGGAGTGTTGCTGCCCCCAGCACCTAGCTCCCCATGCTCTGTGGCTGGAGATGCGGGAGCCCCGTGCTGCCTACCCTTGCTGAGCTCTGGGGCTGGGGAAGCTGGAGCCACACAGGGGGTGAGAGATGCAGGCTTGGGGAGGGGGAGTTTGGGTGCAGGAGAGGGCTTAGGGTTGGGTAGGGTTGCCAGGTGTCCGGTATTCTACCGGACAGTCCGGTATTTGCGCTCTTTGTCCGGTAAAAAAAATAAGAAAATACCGGACATGGGCAATGTCCGGTATTCTCTGATTTTTCCGGCTCCCAGCCACTCCCCCTGCCCCTGCCAGGCTTCTGTGCAATCACAGGCTCCCAGCGCCAATGGCGGCCCCGCCTCCCAGCCTGGGAGTCTCAGCCACTCCCCCCGCTCCCGCAAGGCTTCTGAAGCGCCCAGAGCGCTACCAGGTGGGGAGTCTCCGCTGGTAGGCGGGGCCGCGATCGCTGCTCTGGGCGCTTCAGAAGCCTAGCCAGGGCGGGGGGAATGGCTGGAAGTCCCAGCCACTCCCCCCACCCCCGCAAGGCTTCTGCAAGGCTTCTGCGCAATCACAGGCTCCCAGCGCTGATCGTGGCCCCGGGTGTCCAGTATTTTTTGGGAGACCATCTGACAACCCTAGGGCTGGGGCAGGGTGTTGGCGTGTCTGAGGGGGTGAGAGATGCAGGCTTTGAGGGGAGTTTGGGTGCAGGCTCTGGGTGGTCAGCACTTATCTCAGGTGGCTCTGAGAAGTGACTGACTGTCATGTCCAGCTCCTAGGCTCTGGGGTGGCCAAATGGCTTAGCATGCTGCCCCCGCCTTCAGGCACTGCCCCTGCAACTTCCATTGGCCACTCAGGATGGGTAGAGTGCAAAGAGACCCTCTGGCTGCTCCGGTGCATAGGAGCGGACATGCCAGTCCCTTCCAGGAGTAGCACAGAACGAGGGCAGGCAGGGAGCCTGCCTTAACCTTGCTGTACCTCTGGCCTTTTAGTGGCCTAAAGTCCCCTGGATTGGCTTCAGAAGCCCTTGGGAGATCAAATCTGATTCCAGGAGAGTCCTAGCCATCTGGGAGGGCTGGTAATCCTCTGCCAGCTCTGCACCTGTGGACCTGCTCCTGGCCCTGGCTGCAGGCCCACACACAACCACAGCTACAGGCTCTGGCCCCTGGCTAAGGATTCCACTCCCATCCCCATTCCTAGCTGTGGTCCTGCTCCCTGCACCATGGGGCAGAGAGCAGACAGGGATAAAGGAGGGTGTGAGGTAAAAAGTTTGGGGTCCACTGCCCTGGATCATATGGTGCTGCGGAGAAGGAGTGTCTTTGGCTCTGCCCTCCAATTTGTTAAACTTCTGAATACTTTTTTTTGTATTGTATTTGTAGCCCATTTCACAACTCTGGTACCATTTACATGCAAAATTCACCCTGTCATATCAGGCAATACATTTACACTTTTACAATGACACAATAAAAGAAGGCACACAATATTGCTGCTGGACTGTCACTTCACTTCATTCTTATAGCTCGCTGACTGACTGGTGACACCCCGCCCTTTATATACCCGCGAGGACATGGCTGAGAACATTCTAGGCGGTTTGAGGAAAATTTAGAACCCAGAAAGTCTGGAAGGTTCCATGAGATTCTACAAAAGTCCAGAACATTCCAGGAGATTAGTGGAAAATGAATCCACATATGGAACACTGAAACATTTGACTTTTGACCATTCTTTTTGCCCTTTTGTGGTTAGCAACGAAAACAGCATCCCAAGCCTGAAGCTGCCCAAGCCCAGCATCCCAGGCAGTCAGCAGAGTCACTTGCCCCTAAACTGGCCATATAGTCCCTTACATTCTTCATTGCTTTGCTGGATCACAAGCAAAATGGCCTGCACCTTACAGTGCTATTTTCCTCATCAGGCCCGGTGGCGGGGGGAGCAAAGGGAGGAGTTGCTCCAGGGGCCGAGGACTCCCCGCCACCACTGCAGCTCTTGTGGCAATAGTGGCTGACGCACTGCGCCGCACACTCCATGAGGCTCTGAGGGCTGCGGTAGGGTGTGCCGGTCTGGGCTGCACAGAGGACTAGCAGCCCCAGTCCTACCCCTTCTGCCTGAGGCCCTGCCCCTTCCAGGAGCACGAAGCCAGGGCCCTCCCACCTTACACAGGGGCCCATGGAGGCTGTCGACGTCCCTGTTCCTCATTGTCAGAAGTACAATGATGTGATTGCTCTACTTTTTCTGGTAAAACATTTAGATTTCTCCTCTCCTCTCCAAAGGACTCACTGGGAACTGTATGTACCAACTTCCTACTAGAACATACAGCAATAATAATGATTTATATCCAATAGTTCTTGTCTTGACAACCTTTTTAATGACTCATTGATTTTTTTTTGAATGTGAATTTTTATCACATTTCTATGGATTGTTTCCCTAAGCATTTATTTAATGGAACTGTTTTTAATAATTGCCCTGTACTTCCATAGAATGTTCAGTTATTGCACTTTTCCTTTGGACATTTCTGAAATCATTTCTGATTACATATGTTTCTAATCCATATATATATATGTACTATCTATTTGAGAGAGTTGGTCTGTCTGTCTGTCCATCTGTCTGTTCAAAAACTCCTCCTACATGACAAGATTTAGGACCACCAAATTTGGTAGGCAGCTTCCTCTTATCATAACTTAAAGCAATGTAAGGGTTTGGTTGTGCCAGGAGAATGGGATGTGCCTAGAAAGGAATTGCTTCTATAAAACCCTAGATAAAAGAGAATCACCAGGCAGGTGAACAGGGTTGGCTCGGGGTGCCCCACCCCTGTGAGGACTGCCACAGCTTTGAGCCCCCCCCAGGCATCCTTTAGAGGGAGCAGGGCAGGATGGGTGGGTCTGAAGCTTCTCCCCTCCCCTGATTTGTACAGAGCCATTCCTGGTTGTTCCCCTTAATCAGGGAGTGAGGGGAAAGTGCAGAGTTTTTTGCATTCCTCACTCTGGCTGGGGAATGTAGGGGGCAGACAAACCTGGGTCTGCCCCAGCTGGGGCTGCAGTGGCCATGGAGAGGCGCTTCTCACCTGGCTCCAAGATGCTGCAGTGAGAGAGGGCTGGGGTAGTCCTCTCTCCCCAGGGCAGCCTGCCTACTGAACTCCTCATCCTCAGCTCCACCCCAGAGCAATGATTTAAATGAAGTCGGGATGTTAAATTTAGATTAATTAACTAATCGAATAGTCGATGGGATTTCCTTTCAAAAGGAAGCCCTGCAGGGAGCGCAGGGCACTCCCCTGCTGGCCCCACGCTCCCTGCCGCACCTCAGTCTTTGAAATGTTCAAGAGCCACATGTACATTTCAAAAGGAAGCCCCACAGTCCATGCATCACCTGAGCCCACTGAGGCTCTTGTACATTTCAAAAGCAGAATCACAGCAGAACCGGCTCGTGCCATTTCCTGCTGTGCCTCTACCTCCCTTGCCCCCTGTGGAGACCGTGCTGGGGGCAACCGGCTTTTAAGCCAGCTACCCCCAGCACCAGCTCCTGCTCCTATCCCTTGATGCCTCTCTCTGACAGAGGCAGCAAGGTGAGGGGAAGCAACTAGTCACATCATTAGTCAACTAGTCGTTTACATCCCTAAAATGAAGCAAGTACATTTTCATTTTATTTTGATTTTCCTTATTGGCTAAGAACCCAACCAATGCTGGGTAAATCTTCTAGTACAGATAGATAGATAGATATAAATTTAATCTCAATCTGTATAATTTAATGTAACTGTCCATAACATTATTCCCTTCTTTGTTTTGGTGTAAGGTAAACAAACCTTTAATGCACCTCCTCTTTCATGTGTAGATATAGATAATGGCCACAGTTTTCAAAACTGACAGATGAGTTTGAATGCTTCAATTTTTGGAACCCTAAATTAAGACATTTCAGAAGGAGAATGTTCAAAATGTCCTAAACATGAACCCTAGGTCCCTTTAAAGCAGCTCACGCTTGGCACCCCAAAATATAATGTATTTATGTAACACAACTATTAAACACAACACAACTATTAAAAGCTGCATATAAACTATATAAAAACTAAATAAAACTGGAATTTCATGGGAGCAAGCTATACTGATGTAAAGCAGGGTGAAAGTGATGTACACATGTCCACACAGAAAACTTTAATCCCCTGGCTGTCCTAATTGCACACAATTCTGATGAACATCCAGCTGTAGTTGCAGCTTACAGGCATGTTGCTTTTGATTATTGTTATGGGGGCCTAAATATTTGTCAGTTCCCAGACTGGGCAGCAGGACGGTTGGTTCTTTGGCTCCCTGGAACAGCATATGGAGTGAAAAACACAGATGGTACTGCCTGCAGACCAAGAGACAGGATAATGTATATCTCCCCATCAGTCTCCCACTGAGAAAATATGTAAACTGGAACAGAGACAAGATGTTGAATCCAGACTGGGGCCTTCTCTGAATAAGCCAGATATTGACATTAGCTCATCAAATCTGCAGGGATCTCATCTTAGGTAAACATATTTGTACTGTAACAAATCCATAGCCCCTAGTGTAACTCCTTCAGTTATGATTAATTATTATTTGTATTATGATCAAAAAGGAATCCTATAAAAAGTGGAAACATGGACAAATTGCTTAGGAGGAGTACAAAAGAACTGCATAAACATATAGGGACAAAACCAGAAAGGCTAAGGCACAAAATGGGTTACACCTAACCAGGGGCATAGGGACGTGCTTGCTGGCTGCCGTTTTGCACAGTTCCCATTAGCTGGGAACGTCAAACTACAGCCACTGTGAACTGCGAAGGGCCGTGCCTGTGTACGGTCATTGTAACCAAAATGTTTTGCAGCCCACTAGTGGATTACCCCGATGGGCTGGGTGCTGATGGTTGTTGACCCCTCGTGTAAGCCCTCAACTTAGCAAGGGAGCAGAGATAATAACAGGCAACTTCAAGAAGGTTGAGGTGTTTAATGCCTATTTTGTCTTCACTGGAAAGGTAAATTGTGACCAGATATTTAACACAGAAAATATAAATAACAAGCTAGAAGGAACTCAAGCCAAAACATGGCAAAAAGGAGGTTAAAGAATAGTTAGATAAGTTGCATGTATTCAAGCTGGCAGGGCCTGATGAAATGCATGCTAGGGTCAGGGGCAGCCCGAGGCGGGCTGCCAGCAGCTGGCGTCCCAGGCGGAATGCGCCATCGGCGCCCCCGCCTCCACAGCCCTCAATGGTGTGCCATCATCATTGGGTGCCCCGTTTAACGCGGTGCCCTAGGCAACGGCCGAGTTGGCCTACACGCACGGGCCACTCCTGGCTAGGGTATATAAGGAACAATCTGAGGCAAACCTGAAACCATTAGCAATTATCTCTGAAAATTCACAGAGGATGGGTCAGGTCCCAGAGGACCAGAGAAGAGAAAACACAGTCCAAAAACATGAACAAAGAGGACCCAAGGAACTAATGTCCAGTCATTCTAGATACTGGGATACAGTCTGAAACAATTCGTTTGAAAACACCCTGAGGTTAATTAAGTTGTAAGTGATAATCAGTATGGATTTGCAAAGAACAAATTGCAACGCTCCAACCTAATTTCATTCTTTGACAGGTTTCCTGACCAAATGGATGGTGGGGAAGCTGTAGATGAGATATATCTTCATTTTAGTAAGATTTGTGATAAAGTTCCACATGATAGTCTCATTAGCAAACTAGGGAAATGTTATGCAGAAGAAGTTAATATATAATGGGCTGTAGTGGGGTAGCTGCCCCCACTCTGGCAGTGAATGGGGTTAAAGAAGGCTGGAGGGTACCAGCAGTCCGCAGCTTTGTGTCTGCCACTATGGCCAACTGCAGTCTCAGTCTAGCCCCTCACCTCAGGGGCAAGCCACAGTCCATAAGGGCCTCTCCTCAGTGTGGCTAGGTGCGGTGGTAGGGGGAAGGGTGCCAACTGACTGCAGTTGGCCATAGTGGCAGACACAAAGCTGCAGACTGCTGATACCCCTGGAAGAGGGGCAAGAGACCTGTGTAGTGGGCACTGCTGGTTGGCAGTGTCCTGAAGAGGACACCTGGGAGCAAGTTGGGTCCAGAGCGAGAGCATGGAGAGAGTGTGGTGCAACTACTAGCAGGAGGCACCGTGGCAGTCAGTCACTCCCTGTTACAGGGGTGCACAAGTGGCTGAAAGGCCACACTCAAAGAATAATTATCAATGGCCTGCCAGATCCAGCCTACAGCCTGCCCCTCCGACATGAAGCAGTGCCACTCAAAGTGGCTGGCTGTTCCATCTGGCTCTCTATGCTGCAGAGGAGGAGGGAAGAGAAGGGGGGCTTTGTGTGCTGCCTCTGCCCCCAGAAAAAATTCTCAGCTCCTATTGGACAGCCCCATGGAACAGCCAGCCGCTTCGAGCAGTCTCGGGCTGCTGGCAGGCAGGGAAGCTTGCCTGAATGCTGCTGGCTGGGAACTGCTTAGGTAAGTGCCTCCCAGCCAGAGACTGCCTCTGGCATTCCATCCCCTCCTGCACCCAAATTCCCTCCTAGGCCGTTCTACATCCCTTCCCCAGGTCTGAATCCTCTCCTGCACCCATACCCCCTGTCAAGGCTGATTCCCCACTCTGGCACGATGAATGCAGAAGTGGGGCCCCACAAAAGTACCCCAAAACCTTATCTTTCCAGGCTTTGGTATAAAGCTTCCCCCCAAAATCTTAAAAGCCTAGATTTTGGGGATAAAAATCCGCTGCCACCACGCAAGTAATGGTATGAAAACCAGGGAAGAGATCACTTGGGAAATGTCAGCCCTAAAGTAAAACCAGGACACAGAACTGAACCAATACCACATTAATAAAAAAGAAAGAATTTTTATTATCAGCACAATACTCCTGTTACAAGCCAAATGACTAGATGGAAAAGTCACCAATTAATATACTCATGGGGGACTCCCATGTGCCAAAAACTTAAGTTACAAAGGAGAGGAAACCCCATTTTTAAATGCACAGACATTAGATTCCCATTCCCAAACCATAAAACAATAAAACCTAATGGATTTATCTAAACTTTACCCTACTTACAGATAGTGAAGAGTCTTTTCTTGAATAGGGACATGTTGTCTGTCCCCCTCAGTATCTGGGGAGTCTACTGCCCAGAGACAAAGGAGGGAAAATACAAAAATTACTTTGTCTCAGTTTGAAATCTTTATCTGCCTTTCTACTGGCTGACTGCTACCTGGCTAGGTGCAGTTAACCTCTTAGTCCCCAGGCTGCTGGCCATCCCTCATGACCATAACACCCCATCACAGACCCTGCACCCCATTCCCCAGCCCAAGGACACAACCCCCTCCTTCACCTGAACTCCCTCTCAGACCCACATCCTTTCCTGCTCCCTAGTTCCCCACCCCAAGCTCCCTTCTGCACCCAACCTCCTTCTCAGACCTTGCATCCCTTCTGTAGAAAAGTGCAGCCCTTTTCCACTTTCCAAAATTTTGGAGGTCCCCTCCCCCCGCAGCAAAAATTATTGCCCACCTCTGCTCTACAGCTTTAGCAGAGAGCCAGCTGGCTTTTACCTCATGCATTAGAGGCTCATGCACTAAGCTCCAGAGGTTCCAGGTTCAATTTTGCCTGTCCACATTACAACAGCACAATGAAAAGGAGAAAGAGGTCTGTCTCTGAACAGAAGCCATAGCAGAAAGGAAAAGGAACTGGATATTGATTCTTGATGCAGACTGAGACATGAGATGAGCCTTAGGAAAAATAGGATTGTATGAAACATGGATAAAGCACTGGGGCTGTTATGTAGCTCTCTGTTCTTTTCCCTCCAATACTTTGGGTTTGATCCTACAAAGTAAGGAATGCTTCCCATGAGATTCAAAGTGACTTCAGCTCCAAGGGCTCAGGACGGCACAAGACTCAGCCCTTAGACTGCCACATCAGGAAGGCCCTCTGGAACGGGAACTGAACCATAGTGGCCCAGCTGAACAGCTGAGGCCAGAAAGGCCCTGAGAGGGCAAAGACATTTCCTCCAGGGAGGGAGCCCTGGGACACCACTCTATACCAGAACAGGGACAACTTGAGAGAGACATTATAGATGGCACTGAGAGGCCCCTATGGACTTATGCCTCTCATTCGATCACATATAGACTGCGTGTGACTTGGCTGGAGGGTTGAGTCACTGAAGACTGGAGGGTGGGAGGCAATGAAATTGCTGAGTCCCTGGGCAAGCTGAGGGCAGGGAAGCAGCTCTGGGCTCCCGGAAGGGACAGGGCCTCAGGCAGAAGGAGCAGGGTTGGGGGCTAGCCTCCCCCCACCAGGCCTTCAGTGCCGCCCAGAGTATGCCGCCCAGAGTGATTTAAAGGGCCCAGGTCTCTGGCTGCACCCTGAGCACATTTGAATTGCCAGGCCCCAGGGCAGTCACCTCCTTTGCCCCTGTCTCCGTTAGAGGGCCTGCTGAAGACCCAACACAAACAGAGAGAGAGAGAGGACAGGCACATGTACTGAGACAGAGTCACTTGCAAGAGGTGTGTACACTCTTTTATACTTGTTTTTTCATAAAGTCCCATCTTATGAGGTCTCGTGACTACATGAGATTCTCAGACTTTATCTTTTAAAAAGTAAGTTTCTACCCCTCATGGTTGATAAAAATGTTTAAAAACATAGTTGGAATCTACCTGAAAGGCTAAAGTAATATACACATGAAAAGAACCCCACATTTAGTTATTTATTTATTTTAAATCATAATAAGTCAAGCTTGTAATTTTTGGGACTAATCCTTGATTAGATATTGGCAGTACTGCCTTAATCACTTCAGTTTTACATCACCAATCCAACTTCTGCATAATTATCTAAATTTCAGATGGCCACCCTAATGACCTGCCTCTATCACCCAGACCTAGGTAGCTCCTACGTTAACTTTGCCCCCTCACCCCAGTTGCAAGAATCCTTGCAAAGGATCAAGATAACAAGCTACTAGGAGATTATTGCAAATGGATACAGTTTCAAAACACCCTGAGCAAGATCCTCAACTAGTGTAATCTCACACCGCTCCAGCCAATTTCAGCAGAGCTACACCGAAACGCACCTGTTAAGGATCTGTCCCACTGATGTTAAAGTTCCTTCTCTGATTTTTTTTTTTTACCTGAAAAGTTCTACTCTGAGATAAGAAGCAATGTGTGACATTTTCAGGAAGATTGGTTGCTTTACAGGAAAAGTTATGGTATGGATTTAAAAATGACATAGATCGGAAGCCACATTTGACTATAGTTGCTACTTTGCATTTGTTGATTTCACAATGGAGATAGAACAGGGGTATCTGCTCTTTCAGAGCCCTGAGGTCTGAGGCCAGCCCGCCCTGTTCCAAGGCAATAATCTTTTAATAAGAATCATAGAACACTAGAACTGGAAGGGACCTTGAGAAATTATCAAGTCCAATCCTCTGCCCTTATGGCAGGATCAAGCACCATCTAAAATCATCCCTGATAGCGGTCTATTTAATCTACTCTTGAATATCTCCAGTGATGGAGATTCCACAACCTCCCTAAGCAATTTATTCCAGTGTTTAACCACCCTGACAGTTAGGAAGTTTTTCCTAATGCCCAGCCTAAACTTCCCTTGCTGCAGTTTAAGCTCATTGCTTCTAGTCCTATCCTCAGAGTTCAGGATTCTTCTTCCACCTCCTTGTAACAACCTTTTAGGTACCTGAAAGCTGCTAACACATCCCTCTGTCTTCTCTTTCCCAAACTAAACAACCCCAATTCTTTTAGTCTTCCCTCTTAGCTCATGTTTTCTAGATCTTTAATCATTTTTATTCCTCTTCTCTGGACCCTCTCCAATTTCTCCACATTTTTCTTGAAATGTGGTGCCCAGAATTGGACACAATACTCCAATTGTGGCCTAATCAGCACAGAGTAGAGCAGAATTACTTCTTGTGTCTTTCTCACAACTCTCCTGTCAATGCATCCTAGAATCATGTTTCCTTTTTTTTGTAACAGTGTCACATTGTTGACTCATATTTAGCTTGTGGTCTACTATGACCTCTAGATCCCTTTCTTCAATACTCCTTCCTAGACAGCCACTTCCCATTCTGTATGTGTGAAACTGATTGCTCCTTCCTAAGTGAAGTATTTTGCATTTGTCTTTATCAAACTTCATCCTATTTACCTCCATTTCTCCAGTTTGTCCAGATCATTTCGAATTATAAGTATTTGGACTCAGTAAGAGGGATTATCAAACCCAGTGGGGAAGAAGTGAGGGGACTGCTGGATGAACACCTCATTCTTATAAATGCTAAAATATAGTTACTAGAACCGCAGAGCTATAGGAAGTAAATTGCTCCTATGGTAGACCATGGAGCAAGAAGACTAGAGAGGAAAGACAGAAGACTTGTGTCGGGGAAAAGACCCAGTTTAGTTAATGAGTTCATGTTGAGCTAGTTCACTCTGGCTATATCTACACTACTAGATTATTTATTTCAAAATAATAACTCCAGAAATAACTATTTTGAAATAAGCTTATAGCTTATTCCTCTTCACAAGCAGGAGTTATTATTTCTAAATAACAAGCCCATTATTTCGAAATGACAAGCTTGGTAGCGTGGACACTGGCCTTGTTATTTTGAAATAACTCCCCAGTGTAGACATGCCCTCTGTGGGTTGCATTGTTGCACCAAGAATCGTTAGCACAGTGCCCCAGGAAAGAGCCTTAACAGACTATAAGTTTGGTTTTTAATCCTTTTCGTGCTGCAGAGATAGACCAGTAGCCTACAGAAGGGCTCAGTGGCACCTGCTCAGCCCGTTCTTTCGTTCTGCCCAATAAAACAAAAATGCGGTGATTGCTCAATGAGACTAAATGTCATGAAGACTTTGAACTAGTATTTCATCAGGCAATGAAAAGTCAGCCTGTGTAATTCCCTGCCAGATGCAGTCCTACATGAGCCAGAGGATCAAGCCCTGTTGTTACTCTCACCAGCAAAACACCATTACTTCAGTGGAGTTAATCCACATTTACACGGATGTAGCCAAGAGCCAAATTCAGTTCATCAACTGCCAATAGATTTAAAAGGAGCTGTATTAATCTGACTAATAACACACTTGTACATACTAATTGTACATTGGCAGTCACATCTGCTTAAGGTAAAGCATGGCATCCAGGAAGGAATTTACCTTTATGTCAGCTCCTTTATTTTAACACCGCACTGCTGGGTGTTCCTGGAGTATCCTTTCACCTCCATGCCCCTTGCAATCTTGGCATAGATATCTGCATTTCTTTTGCTGGTTCATACCTCAGCGAGAACAGATTCCTTTCCCCACACAGAAATGAGGTACAGAGCCTCCTGCACACTCCATGCTGGTGCTGGTGACCCTGGAAACTCATGGAGCTCAAACTCATGGTCAGGTGTGCTGCTCAGGTCTGCTTGCCATGCTGGCCACACAGGAAATGAAATTCACATTTTTCCAGGGCTTTTCCTGTTATCTGGAGTGCAGTAGAGATGACAGTTGTGGCCAGACCGGTCACCACCGGGCATTGTGGGATACCTCCCAGAGGCCAAAAACATTGACTTTCAGCACTGTGCCTACACTACTGGAAAGTTGACCGCTAAAGGTCAAATTTAGCGATTACTCCTCATGAAAGCAGGCTTTAACTTTAACAGCCCTTAGAGACGATAGAACAGGCTTGGCAGCATGGAGTCATTGTTTAGAAAATTGACCTAATGTGGCTAAATTTGACCTAACCTGCGAGTGTAGACCAGGCCATAGGCATGTAGCAAATTTAGGCTTAGCAGGGTTAGGCAATGGCTGAGCAGAGGCTTTGTGAATGCCACAAATGCTGACTGTTGGACTTCGCTGCCTAAAGGGGCAGTTAGGCACCTAAGTTCCCCTAGTTAGCCTGACCCTTAGTATATGACTTTAGGTAACTCATGTAACTTGTGTACCTCAGTTTCCCCATATGTAAAGTGGGAATAATATCTAAACTGCAGGAGGACTGCAAAGATAAATTCAGTATGTTAAACCTGCTGGGATCCTAGACTGGAAGGTGCTATAGAAGTGCAAGTTGCTATAGTGTAAGCTAGTGCTGGAAGTGCCCTCTCACAAGGTTAAGGGTGTGTGGATCAGTAATAGAGAACATGTTTGTGGATGCTATAAGTGAATGTTCTTGTGCCTGTCAGCTAGTCTAGACAATACAGACATGACACACTGGTGAAGGCTTCTGATGAATACCCAGCCCTAATATTTATGTGAATGTATTCTGCATATTAATACAGCTGAGATGCATGTGGTGGCCCTTGTGGTCCATCAACAGCGGAAGCCAGCCTTCCAGATAAAGGAAGGAACCTCCAGCAGGCCAGGCTAGTTGAAGCTAAACTAACGTTCTCTTCCCTCAAAGTCACTCTGTGCATCACTTGGGAAGGCAGCCATAGGAGACAGTCTAAAAAAAAAAAAAAGATCTGAAGCCAATTTGCTGAGTTTGGGGCTGGCTCTGAACTGCCCCAAAACACTGGGTTGTTCAGATCTGAGGTTTTGGTTTGCCCCCGTTTCACAAAGATGAACCAGCTGACAGAGCTTAGGTCCAAATATGTGCTTCCACTAAGTGCAGGGGTGCTGAGATACAGGGTTGTAATTCAAGTCCATCTCCGAAATACAATAAGAGGTGCTATGTTATTGAAAGTACTTCCTCTAGTTGAAGTGGCTGCCCTTCAGGTGCTTAAGTGTTCCCAGATCCATGGACAACATGGTATTTTTAATTTCACTCAAAGTGATGTCTTGGATAACTTCCAAGTTCTAATCAATCAGAAGTGTCCTAGGGCTAGGAGGGTCCAAGTATTTAAAATAGGTTTTTTCAAGTGAAGGATTTTTCAAAGGCAGGCAACTTTTTATAGCAAGAGACAAAAGCTCCTAAAGGGACATTCAAGAGACGCATGGAAGAACGTGTGGGACAATCAGTACATTATGCCCGATGAAGTCTAGGATTGACAGCATTACTACTTAGAAATCAGTTCTGGATAGGGATGGTGCAATATATCAGAAACATTGCATTGCAATGCAGCAGCAACACTGCATTTCTAGGCTGACAAGCAAGGATCAGAGCCAGGAGCTGAAGGGGGGTGGAGAGGGAGAATTCCTATTCCCGGTTCATTGCATAGGCTGAAAATGCCTATTAAGTTCAGGGGGAGTTATATGCATATTGCTTTGCACCCTGTGTAGTCATTCTCTGCAGTGCAAAGTGAATGTAAAATGCCGTCAATCAAACCAAAATAGTATCCTGTTAGACCTACTTTTGCTAGTATAAATGATCACTCGATGATCATGGAAACGGTGAATCAGGTTTGTGGACTTCTACATCAGAAGCTCTAAGATCAAATGCCATGCTACCCTTACGTATATGTTCAATTGGATGGACACAGATTTTTCCTTCTGTTTTTTGGGGGTGTTTTTTTGTTATGGCCTTAAAATGTGCATGTCTTCCTGTTATCTGAGGACACTAGCATTGTCAAAAACGTCGGCACAGTTCTGGCAGTAAGTGTTTAAGACTTTTTTCTCTTATTGCAGTCAAAAAGATTATCAATCAAAAATTTAAATTGAAAACAAAATGTCAGGGTTATTTCCATTATCCTGTGGGTCATATAACAAGCAACACTGAGTGTTCTCCTCTGAAATGATAAATCTGTTACATCACTGGAAATGTCTTGGCTAATGAGAGGAGCATGTGTTTTTCTGGCTCTCTCTATGGTCCTATCACATTGTATCTAAATGGTTCAAGAGTGGCATTGTCCAGTTAAGAGAGGAAAATCTGAGCTCGGGATCATAGAAAATATTTATTTTCAGGACATTCCCCTTCCAGATCATCATAATTTTAAACAGATCAATATTTTGTCCTAAAAATGAAATGGACATTAACAAGACAGTCTGACTGCCAATGCCAAGTGAGCTATGTTCAATACAGAAGCTGTCAGGGAGGTAAAGGTGGGTTATGCCGTCACAGTATCTCCCTATATTCTTTGGCCAGTTCCTACATTTAGCTGATTATGGCTCAAAGGCAGGCCCAGCCTTTACACAAGTCGAGTGAGGCAGTTGCCTTGGGCCCTGCGCTGCCCAGCTCCGCCCACCCAGCCGCTCACATGTCAGGGCCCCGCACTGCCCAGCCCTCAGCCCAGCCCACCCAGTTCAGCCACGATGCCTTGGGCCCCATAAACTCTTTGGCTGGGCCTGCTCAAAGAGGCAGTTCTGACACCCAAGTAGAGCCATAGTGTGGAACAGGGGTGGGCAAAAGGGCCGCTGTGGGCTGGATCTGGCCTGCCAAGCAGGTTTATCTGGCCCCGCAAATGCCCTGCTGCTCCCCCACCCCAGGCCAATCAGGACTTTGGGACGGGGGAGTGTGTGAAATCTCCTCCCCCGTTGGCGGCGTGCGGTGCTTAGAGTCAACCACCAGGGTTGGCTGTAAGTGCTGCACGCCCCTTGCAGGACGGAGGTAGGGCGGGAGGAGACTTTGCAAGTGTCCCCCGCCCCCTGGGCCCCGATTGACCTGGGGGGCAGGAGGAATGCACGAAATCTGCTCCTGCCCTGCAAGGAGCTCATGGTGCTTAGAGTCAACCGCCAGCTGCTGCTCAGCTGATGGTTGACTCTAAGCGTGACACTCCCTTGCAGGGTGGGGGCAGGGAGTGAGAGACTTCCCGTGCTTCCCCCACCCCCAGACTCTGATTGACCTGAAGGACGGGGAAGCACGCAAAGTCTCCTCCTGCTGCCAGGGGTGCGAATACCTAGAGGGAACTGCCAGCTATTCAGAACAGCTGATGGTTCTCTCGGGGGGGGGGGGGGCAAAGACTTTACATGCTCCCCCCCACTGCCAGGCCAATCCGATTCTGTGGGCAGGGAAGCACAGAAGTGTCCTGGCTCCTCCCCTTCTGCCCAAGGCCCCGACCATTCTGAGGCAGTCCGGAGCCACTTAAAAAATTTCTGAAGTGGTCCCCTGTCTAAAATTATTGCTCACCCCGGTGTAGAGGCTATACCACAGAGCTCTAGCTGTGTGTTCTTTCCTTCAGCTGCCATGCTGACCTACCCCCTGGGCTGTAAAAACAGGTAGTACAAACTCTAAAGCTATTCTGTGCCATCCAAAAATCCCCCCTACAGAATATTTATTCCCAACAGCCAGCTCCAGCATCTTCATCACCCCTTTACACTGCTGGAGCACAGTCACTTGACAGAAGTCTCAATTCTTCTGAACTGATGTGCTACTGAGGGGACTAGGAACTTGCAGTTTGCACTACTGTAAGGTGGCTACATGAGGAGTTTGCACCTGTATAAATTTCCCTACTTTGGACAGGCCCTTATCTCTGCTTGTACAGTAAGTGATTTGCTGTGTGGCTTTAGGACAATTCATTTATAGATTGATAGTGCTGAGTGTTCTCAATGCCCAATGGTCAACACCTTTAGACTGACTGCAGTGAGACTGCTTTTATGAACATGGCGTGGGGTTGTCCCTATGTGTGTATTTAGAGGCTTTGATCTCAATACCCTTGCTCATTTTTGAGGGGCTGGATTGTCCATTAAAGGATAGAGTGTGCATAAAAGAAGAAAGTGAGTTTTGTTGGTAAATGTTTGTCTAACTTGGTAACTCTGCTTGTTTTGTAGTCTGTAGATTAATGAATGTTATGTTACAGGACGTCCCTGTTATAAGTCACCCTGGTATACATCCGTTCCGCACTAAAATCGTTGACATTTGTAGGAACTGATGTGTTATAAGTCCTCCCATTCCTCGCTCTGAAGTTGCGCAACCCCCCCCCCCTTCCCCAATTTGCACAAATGGAAGTCAGCCATGGGAAAAAAATTTCCTGCTTTAAGTTGTTTCGCTATATGTCCAAGTTTTTTGGATCGTATCTTGGACATATAGTGAGGATGGCTTGTATTCTGTCTTTCCTAATTATACTCTGGGGTCTTTGGATCAAGGCAGGTATAACATACTAGCTAGTGTGTGTGTCCTCACTGCCTCTATTGGGTAAAAGTAGACCTGCTCAAGTGGTTGTGATTTTTTTTTTCAGAGTCTTTATCTTGAGTGCCATATAAAGTTTTAGCACAAGCTTAGCGATTTTGGGACCTGAAGGGCTTGATTTCCATTTCCTTTGCTATGTGTAATGTTGTGGTTTCTTATACACGGGGCCTAAGGAACTCTGCAATTTCATGGCCAAAAAATTTGCCCCGAATCCAACCCCTCCCAAGGAACTGCTGTCCAGAGTGCAAGATTTCATTTGTCATTTAAAAAAGCGTTTATCCCTGTGGTTGCCAAGAACCTTCTAAACATGAACTAAGCCTTGTCTGCATTAGGTTTTTAGCCTCTGATGTAGCTGCACCGTTGCAAATATCTGCCCTGGAGAGCCTCCTTGGTAGAATATCATAGCAGTTTTCAAGTATATAAAAGTTGTTACAAGGAGGGAGAAAAAATGTTCTCCTTACCCTCCAAAGCGGCAGTTTATGTTGGACATTAGGAAAACTTCCTAACTGTCAGGGTGGTTAAGCACTGGAATTGCTCAGGGAGGTTGTGGAATTTCCATCGTTGTCTAATCTGCTGTTAAAATTTTCCAACCACCTGTCAGGGATGGTCTATATAAGGGGTCCTCAACTTTTTTCTTTCTGAGGCTCCATCAACTCCATCAAAACTCCTATAAAACTGCTATAAAAACTCCATACCCCAGCTGTGCCACCATCAGAGTCATTCTTAGAATTTATGGGGCCCTACACAACCACCCCATGAGTCCCCCCCCATGTGACTTGTTCCTGCCCCAGTTTCCCCTGCACTCTCCTCTCTCCCTCCTCCTTCCATGGTATCTTACCCAGGGCTGGATTAAGGGGGGGGCCAGCCGGGCAGCTGCCCGGGGCGCCAACCTATGGGGGGCACCTGATGGCAGCTGTAAGGGGTGCCGCATGCCTGGGGCCACAGGGTGCCCCTTAGAGCTGCCATCAGGTGCCATGTGCCTGATTGCTGCTGTAAGGTGCACAGCGCGCTGGGGGGTGGGGCCGCATATGCATCACGCACCCGCTGCCTGGGGCGCAGGAATGGCTCGAGCCGGCCCTGATCTTACCTGGCAGAGACCAGCAGGGAGGGTGTTAAACTCCTTGTTGCTTTGGAGGCTGCCACTTGGCCCAGTGGCTTGCTGGGAGTCAGAGCCACTCCAACCGCCAAGGAAACAGGGAGCCCAGCTCGGGTGGCCTCCGTCTGGAAGGGACCAGCAGCCACAGTAACCAGGTAATTCCCCCTAGTGTTTGCTCACGTTGCCATAATTCGGGACACCACCAGGACAACAGGAAAGAATGTGAGCCAAACCGCTCTTCCTGGCTGTCTGGTGATGCCCTAATTTTCAGGTGTCCTGTGCAGCCATGATTTCTGCATGTGCACAGGGACCCTGCCCACAATAACTGTGCATATAATATAGGGGGTGGCAAGCAGGGGAATTGCCTACGGCTCTGTGCCACAGGTGCTCCTGCAAAGCCACATTGTTCATGATTTGGCTTCAGACCTGGGTGGCAGGGTCAGGACCCCAGGCTTCAGCCCCATACAGTGGGATTTTGGCTTTCTTCCAAAGGCCCCAGTGAGTCTAATGTTGGCCCTGCTTGGTGAACCTGCTGAAACCTGCTCATGGCCCCCAAAATTGAGAACCACTGGTCTTGATAATCCTTAGTCCTGCCAGGAGTGCAAGAGTCTGGACTAGATGGCCTCTCCAGGTCCCATGATTCTCTCTGCTGGGTTTGCATCAGTTCAGTTGCATCAGTGTAACTACATGTGTAGCTAAAAAACCCCAGGGTGGAGGAGTCCTAATGCAATGCTGTCTGCCTGCATCTGTCAACAGCCTGCAACTATAGTTTGGAGAGAAATGGTAATTAACCCCATTCCCCTATAAAGGCTGTTTAAATTATTGTTCATTTTCAAAGTTAACATCAATACTGTTAGCTCATCTGTAAAAGTAACTAACATTATTTAGCTTTAAAAAAAATTGATGCACATCAGTAGAAGCTAACTAAGTCCGGTGAACAAGCAGCCTAATGCAGACGAAACTATCTGTTGACATATGCATGATTATGCACACTGAAAGAAATAATTTGAACGACTTGTACAAATTGCTGGATTCTAAATGAACTGTAATTGAGCATGAAAAAGGCCTGGTGTGAACACAGACATCAGAGAAAACACCTGCTTTCCTAAACTGAGCTCCTTACCAACAAGATTTTCACACTTTCTCATGCATGACCTGCTGACCCATCTGTGTCTTATGCCTATATTTTGATCCTTTTTGAGTTATGGCTTGATCCTGCTCACAGTAAAATCTATGGGAAAAGTGCTATGACTTCAGCGTGACCGAATCAGGCCCTGGAGAGCGCTTTGTAAATTAAATAAATTATAAACATAAGGAAGGTTTGACATCACTAAAAAAAGGAAAATTGTGTCTTGATCTACAGCCTCACTGTTTTTTCAATGAGTGACCTCTGTTTTTGGAAATGTCTCAGGAGGGTGGCAAAAAAATAATACATTTTGGAAGTATATTTTGAAACAGAAGAGCTGGGATCATTCTTTCTTGTTGGCTTGCTTCCACATAGAATTCAGCAAATTGAGAACCGTCTATTATAGGCTATTACACGCACAACAGATGGTTCTGCCTTTGCTGAATCCTAAATGAAAATCATTAAACGAGCAAGAAAATAATATTCCATTTTTCATTGTCCTTGGATTTGCCTGAGCCTCTCTGGGAGGAGATCAGCGATTCCCTGGGGAGCCCAACCTCACAAATGGAGAAGCCCTGCAACTATGGGAACAAAAGTTTTTCCTCAGATGCAAAATGTTAGCTTCACATGTCATGCATCCAGTTTAGATGGAATTGCATGGCTGTGGCAGTGGCTTTTTTCTGATGTAGGAGATCAAGTCTTTGGACTGAGTCCAAAAATGTGAGCGGCTCTGCCTTTAGAGCTGGGCTCCTGGCCACAGCTGCTGCTCTCCAGCTGCCCAGATCCAAATGTAGCACCCCCACCAGAGGTAGGGCAGAAGTAAGGGTAGCAGTACCACAACCCTTCCTACAATACCCTTAAAACCCATCCACAATTCCTTTTGTGTTGGGACCCTTACGATTATCACATTGTGAATTTTCATATTTAAATAGGTGAAATCATGAACTGTATGATTTTTAAAATCCTATGCCTGTGAAATTGACCAAAATAAGCCATGAATTGGATAGTGCCCTTCTTCTTGGGAAAAGAGGATATGACAGCCTCAGACTAATCTAATCCTGCCTGCTGAGATGATGTATTGTGATGTGCACATTTGTCTATGGAAGCCACCATACGTTTCTCAAAGACAAGCAGGCATCAGATGGTGACTCCTTTTGACTGATACAAGATTCAAGGTCTGGACCTTGCAAGCCATACAGTTCGTAATCTACCTTTTACTTCATTTGCTGATTTTGTAGCTTCAGTTTAATTCTATTACTGTAAAATCTAGGGGCATTTTCGTACAAGGCAATATTGTACCAGTAATGGGTGCCGAACTAGCATTTTTTTCTTATGTTTCTGCTTCTGTCTCTTCAATATGCAATAAATCCTGAAATAAAGAACTGTTCTAGAGCTAAACTGGCATCCCAGGTATACTATACCATGGGTAGTAACAATGCAAGCTTTCCCAGCACTGGATCTCGCCTCCATGCCTGCCAACTTTTCAGAAACAAACGGAAGGTGATCTACAACATTCAACAGAGAAGAGGGGCATTAGCCTCTACCTATCCAAAGCTGGGGACATAGCTTGATTTGTTAGTACAGATATAACCACATCCACAATAAATCATATATTCAAAAAGTTTAATGAAGAAAACTTTCCATAAAAATAAAAGGTTCATGATTACAGTGAAGTTTTCCTTTATATTTTTCCTATACTCCACTTTTCTCTTTTATTTTTTTTATTCTTCCTTTCTTTTTCAGTATCTGTAGGAAAATACACAAAATGGGCTTTTCATCTCCTTATATTTTTACACCTTTTATCTTTAAAACTGTTTCATGAAGATACATTTTTTCTGTGATTTTAGTTTTGTATTCTCTATTTAATTTCTACTTCCTGTGTTTCCCTTCCCTCACCTCCATTCAGTCCCTCATAATCTTTTGTGTATTTATCCTCCCAATACCCATGGCAATGCTATTATCCCCATATTGAGGGTGATCTGAAGCACAGAGGCTCAATGATTTGCACAAGGTCACACAGGGAGTTTGTGGTAAAGCAGGGACTTGACCTTACCACCTTGACCACCAGTCTGCTCTGTTCCTATTGACTTGCTTGCCTTCTCTCTTTTCCCCCTTTTTGTCCTGGTCTCGCTCCTCCATGAGGTCATCTTACATCTTCCTTTCTGCATGTTTTGGGTCTCTCTCCCTTTCACTGCACTGCCCATTTGGTCCTCTCTCCCTCCCTTCTCTCCATTTCCCACAGGCTCTGATTCAGAAAAGCACTTAAGCACATGCTCAACTTTTAGCATGTGTTTCTACTGACGTCCATGGTAGGCAAATAGTCATTGGACGAGAGGTAAAGCATCACTGTGGATTAAAAGCTAAGCAACAGGACATAGAGTAGAAATAAAGGGTTAATTTTCATCAAGGCAAAAGGTTAAAAATGGGTTGTCTTAACGTTCTGTAATATATTTGGTGTATATTTATTAATAATTTAGAAGGGGGATAAGCTATGCAATAGCAAAATTTGCAAGTGACACAATGTTATTTAGGTTTGTCAAGTCCAAAGAAGACTGTGAGATACTTCAGAGGAACCTATCAAATTTAGTAAATGGACAACTAAAAGGCTGATGAAGTTCAATGGTAACAAATGCAAAGTAATATATGTTGGATGGAAAACTTTGAACTATTCCTTCCAGGGGTCTACATTAACAGAGGAACCAAGGCATCATGGAAGCCCTCCACCCAGAGTGCAGCTGTGGTAAAAAAGAGCAGATTTTAAGGAATGGGATGTAAAATATGAAAAATTCTATAATGCCCTTATATAAATCAATGGCTTGCTTTTGCAGTATTAGCCACCCCATCTCAAATTGGGTATGGCAGAATGAAAGGAGGTTCAGGGAAAAGTTTTGAGAATGAGTAGGGAAAGCATTAGAAAAAAAATTGAAAGGTGGAAAATTCAAAACTGATAAAAGGAAAAGCTTTTCCTGCACTGTGGATCTCTCTGTCATATGATATTGTTGAGACCAAGTATTTAGCATCGAGAGAGGGAGTGAAAATTTATATGGATAACAAGAATATCCAGAGTTATAGTAATGAATGTCAATAATGTTTTGGAAAGAGAGGAAAAACCTCATGCTTTAAACCAGTCTCTAACTATTAGAGATTAGGATGAGACCTTCATGAGATGGGGAAGGGGAAATTAGTCTCCTACGGGGTTACACACATGAAGCAGCTGGTGCTGTCCATTGTCAGAGACAGAATACTGGTTTAGATGGATCCACAGGGCTGATCCAGTACGGCAGTTCCTATGTTCTTAATGGGACTATTAGGAATGTTAAATATTGGTTAATTGAATAGTCAATTAACCTCATGAATTCTTATCAGTTACTCAACTATTTTATATTCCCTGGGAGTGGGGCCAGCAGCCAGTGTGTTCCAGCCCCACTCCCAAGGAGCCTCCTGCCACTCCATGCTGCTGCCTCTATATCAGAAGCAGCAGCATGGGGAGCCACTTTAAAAACCTGCTCCCCTTGCAGACCCGCTGCCTGTTGCCCCGTGCTGCTGCCTCTGACACAGAGGCAGGAGCCCCCGTCCGGTGTGTGTGTGTGTGTGTGTGTGTCTAAGCTCCTGGACCTGGCGTGAGCTGGAACTGAGCCAGGCTGCCTGCCCACCTATCTCCTAATATACTTTCAATGCAGAGCCACAGCAGCCGTATGTCCTGGACCTGGCACAAGCCAGGACTGAGCCTGGCTGCTGGTCAGCCTGCTAAACAATTTACTGGCTGGGGGGGAAAGGGGGAGTGCATGTAGTCTATAGCATTAACCTATAGGCTTTTGCTTATTGATTAATTGACTATACTATTACATCCCTAGGGACTATTCACATCTTTACAGATAAAATAATGTGTCACTAGAACAGGGCCATAGTCTTTTTCAGATTGGGATGAAGTACAGATGATGCTCTCCCTTCACATTCAAGTGAGGAAAGTATTTCAGAGAGTGAATAAAAATGAATGGAAAGTCACTCCATAAATGCAGGTGAGTAAGCAGCTTCCAGCCCTTTCTAGGAGGGACCATCTCTGTGGGTTAGAGCAGTGGTTCTCAACCAAGGCCCAGCCCAGGAATAGGGGGAGGAGGCGTGAGCAGGTTTCAGAGTGTCTGCCAGGTAGGGCCAACATAAGGCTCACAAGGGCCCAAGTCAGAAAACTGAAGCCCCGCTGCATGGGTCTTAAGTCCAGGGCCCTGAACCATGCTACTTGGGACTGAAGCCAAATGCAGCTTTGAAAGGGCCCCTTGTTGTTACCCCAAACACCCTTCCTGACTTTTATATGTAGAAAACCAGTTATAGTGCCACAGCCTAGGTGGGCCCTGGAGTTTTCATAGTACTTTGGGGGGTTTCAGAAAGAAAAAGCTTAAGCACCCTGGGTTAGAAGATAACTGATATTTCTAAAAAAGGGTAAGTTATGCCATCAGTGATGGTAGTTACTTTTCCAGTAAGAAACAGACTAAGGCTAAGTCTACACAGCAGCATTATTTCGGAATAACTAATGTTATTCTGAAATAACAAAGAGCATGTCTACACTGCAAGCCATTATTCTGAAATAATGGCAAGCTGGAGGACTTCTTACTCTGACCCCTGTAACCCTCATTTTACAAGGAGTAAGGGAAGTCAGAGGAAGAGTGCTGTAACTCAAACTTTCTCCTGTGTAGACAGCACCAAAAGCCAAATTAAGCTATTCTGACTTAAGCTACTCAATGACATAGCTCAAGTTTCATCGCTTAATTTGACTTTTGCCCTGCAGTGTAGATATGCCCTAAGACGATTAACTTTTCACATAAACCACCCAAAAGAATTTGTTCTCCATATCCAGCATTATGCTACTGTTTGCATTATGGGTGGCATTTTACTTTATTCCAGAATATCAGATAATGTTCACTTGGAAAAGCTAAATGCTGAATCTTTTAGATTTATAGTCTGATCTGGTATAGCTGTAACTTTGTTACAGCTTTTAGTGGTACCTGGATTTGAGACCATTATTTAGTGGTGAAAGGAGCTAATCTATTGCTGCTCCCCAAACCATCTACTTCCCTCCTCCACTTCTGAGTTAACAATTCCATTTTAAAGAGACATCAGGTTTTTAAAACATAAAAATATATTCCTTACCTCTGTTATAAAATACCTGAATTGCTGAAAGCAAAATATTTTTAAAATTTTTTTTGGCATTTTTGCTCTTCACTCAGTTTAAATGTTGAACCCTCATTAGTTGCTTTCCATGTAGCTTACCTTTCATTCTAACAGTTTTGAGTTGGTTCCCAACTGTTTCTTGGATACTAGTATAATGCTGAAGAATTCCAGTGCAAACACAGCAGGGAAGGGTTTAAAATCCCAACAAACATAACTGTATTAATTGAATTTTCTTGATTTATCTTTGAATGTCATGAAACACTTCTGTAAACATTAGGTTTTCTAAACATTTAAAAAGAAATTAAATGTTGAGCCTAAATTGCCTCGCAGTGCCTGTTTCAAAAGAAATGTTTAAAAACCATTCAGAACTAACATTATTTTTAAAAACGCTTCTAAGAGCTCCTTGAAAATGCACTTATTGCTATGAGTAAGTAAGTATTCATACCTGGTACAGTAATAAGTTATGCAAGACCTGGTAGTAAATACTGCAATTTTGAAATCAACAGGGTTCTGTGTATGCATGAAGGTCTAATAGCATGGCTATAATTGCAGGATCAGGGCCTGTAAGGGGTGATATTCACAATATTTGCCCCAATATTATAACTTCCTTGGAGTAGGGGCTAAATCATTAATTTTTCTGTGCAGTATCATAATCATTCATGATGCTAAAGACAAAGGTTAATAACAGCAACAACTAATAATTATTGTTAAATGTATATTTATATGCATGTTAATTATTAACATAAATTATCCCACTAATAGAACTTTGGGGTGCGTTTAGAAGCTGAATAGTAGAGCAGTGAGGTTTCCTGTGTTTTTTAAGCTTTGCCTAAAGCACTATACTTTTAGTTAAGAAAAACAGAAAAATGAATTTGAGATACAATACTCCACATTCATATACATCCCTCTTTCAATCCAGTCTGAGATCTGAATCAACATATGAGTATTTAATCTGTTGTTCAAATTACCATACCCTGATGGAGGAAAACTTGTTATGGAAAGCTAGCCTCCGTTAATTTAATTTGATACAATTTTAAATAATTTCTTATTAAATTAAACAAAACTGTGACAGCAGACTGTGGAAAGCATACAGTGTCATTGTGTGAGGTCCAATAAAGTGATAAAAGCTACTTGAGTAGTTAAGAATGGCTTTGAAAGTATATTGTAACATAGCCACAGATACTGGGCAGCCTGTGAAACCCAATTTACAGTATGTCAAAGTTTTCTGTAGGATATTAAGCTTTTTTCTTTTTAATTGTTATACTTTGCTGTTTGGAGGCTGTTGCTGCTGCTAGAGACTGCTCTGTGCTGAGTTGGATTTGATACCATAAAAAGTCACGTAGGAAATTAAAGTGCCCGTTTTGTATGAGCAGCCTGTTTTGAAAGCAGAAAAAACATGCATATAAGGGCTTTTAAAACTGCACTGAATGACTTTACTGTGAAAGGTACAGCAGAGTTCGTAATCATATGCTTTTTGCCCTTGCATTTACTATAAAATAGGTCACAGAAAAGGGACACTGTATCTTTAAATATTGTTACCCTGCTGATCCTGGATTATGATTAGGTTACGTAACTTGCTTATGAGCTGCTTTTCATTAAGACTTCCACAGAGCAAATGCTTTCGTTTTAGTATAAAGCACAAGAGGGCGCTGTGTTTGATGACTCAATCTCTCCTGAGAGCCAGAATGCAGACATGTAGTTTTATTAACAGTGTAACAACCATCTTAGTAAAGGATTTATTTAAATGTAGATAGCTACTTTCCTGTAAACCTTGCAAGCCCTAAAAATCTTCATCACTGCCAACTGCTCACATGAATTATCACAGGATAAGTAGATGTCTGAATGTAAAACAACTAATTAACCTTAATGGATTTAATGTAATCTTGGCTGAAGTATAGTCACAAAATTGTAAAAATAAAGTGTATATAAAAGACGTTAAATCAATGCATTAAAAGCGTTTTTCTCTAAGCCTCCAAATTATTGTAGTAAGTGCATCCTCTGCTAAAGTAAGAAAACCAAACTTACCTTTTTTGGTCATCTCAAAAGCTAGCTACACTAATCATATAAGAAAGTGAAAGGCTAATTTGTATAGCTCTTGATGAGGTAAGAGCAGGGCAAAAAACAGGGAGCCAAGTTAAAAATGAACCCAACTGCAGAAAAAGGTTATGAGCATTTATAAAGGTTTTACAAACTAACATTTAGGTCCCAATCCTTACATAAAGTCAGTATCTCTCAAGAGGTACACAGCACTTTGTAGGATCCATCTCATACTTAGAACTTACATAGTGCTAAGAGGCTAGATTCACCCTGGTATTAAGTGGGTGCAATGCTGTTGTCAATAAAATTAAAGCTTACATCAGAGCTGTTATAAATATTAACTAACAAATCCCTGTTTCACCTATCAAAATGACAGCTGAAAATGGCCTCCTCACCCCAAGAAGTTAAATGAAACAATGAGCTAATGGGAGGCAGCATTATAATAGGGCTAGAGCAGGAAACTGGGAAGTCAGATAACCTGGGTTCTGTTCTATTTGGTGATTCCACCCCTAACCTGATGAGTAACCTTGGGCAAATCACTTAACTGCTCTCTGCCTCTTTCCACATAATGTAACTTATAATTATAATTAATTATAATTTATTTTAGATGAACTTTTAGGTATTTTTAAAAGCATTTCATTCTTCTGATGGATTTATTTTTACTATGCATATTTCAATGAGATCTTTAAATCTCACTTATAATTTATTTTGAAGTCTCATCCATTCATACTGGCAGAGTCTGGCATCCCTGTATTTTAAAATGGTATATTTCGTAGATTTGTTCCATTTAAAAATTGACTAGCAGATTAATAAAAATGGCCCTATGCTCTTCACTGAAAACATAAGCATGCCTTCCCCGAGACTGACCCATATATTAATCTCCTGTGCAAAATTCAAGGAGGAGACCACACTAATGTAAAAACTCCATAGTTCTAATAGAGATGTGGAGTTTGAGCATTTTCTCCTTTTCATGAGGTATAGCCATTCTTCCTGACCCACTGAAGTGAGGTGGGAGGAAAAGAGCAGCTGAGGTGGGTCTTCTAGGCCTGCCTAGAATTTCTTCAATGGGGCAGCCATCTTAGAAGCCAGAGTGACATTATTCTCCAAGGGCTAGAAGGGCAGACAACAGCCAATCAGAGGCCTGCAGGCTCATCTAAAAGGTGCTACAAGGGTTTAATAGGTTGTTTCCTGGCCAGCAATAGAGAAGGAAAAGTAGACACTCCTCTTTGATCATAGGATCTTGACCAGTAAGCTGAGTTCATGGCAGGCTGAACTCACATGGAGATTCCAGGGGGAGAAGAACCTGATGCTGTTGGTCTTGAGCTAAAGTGGGAGATAAAAAGGCCTGGTCAGAAGTGGTCCAGGCAAATAGCAGCAAAAGACTGAATTGAGCAGTGCATGGCTGCTGTGCATATGGTACCTTGTTTGGTACCAGCAGTAGTTGGAGATCTGCATTCCTCCACTAGTAAAGTGGAATAAGCCCTAAGAAGGGCATACACTTTATTAAGGAGCCATATTTAAAGGGCCCAGAGCCAAGGCTGATGGCTCTATGGAGGGCAACTAGACTATTTAGCTGTTGGACTTCTTAATATCCAAGAGGACGTTCATTTGGATTTTGTGACTAATGCCAGAGGGCTATGCCCTCGAAGACCCATCACAGGTTGGCCAGAAGTCTGCAGAGGATGGCAGGAGTGAGAAAAAACTGCAATACAGCCCCTGGGAGGCATTCAAGAGGTGTATGCCTCTTTACACCCCACTATAAAGAGTTTATTTGGTATGGCTTGAAGAGGCACTAGAGATTCAGGAAGACTGTAGTCATGGACTTTCACCTCCCGCTGCTCTTCCCCTTGTCATGTCAAGACCAGAAGCAGCCTTCACCAGGCTATACTCTACCCTTGTGAAGAAAGAAGTTCCAGCACTCAAGAGGAGTTAATATTGTCACAGTATTAATACCTCTTCACAGATTTTTTTCCCTATGATCGGTTACAGTTAAAGGAGACTCGACTGCAATACAAATGGTGCATCTTCTTCCACCCACTGGTCTAACCCATGTTGCCTGTATAGCTCATGAACTGCATGTCTCATATGGTGGGGAAGAAAAAGCAGCTATTTGATATGGGGGTATAATATCACATAGCCACTGTTCCACTCTAGGTAGCCTCGATGGCTTTCTTCCATTTGTTTTCTAATCCCCAAACGATGCAGAAGGGAAATGGGCTAATCTTCAGAAATATTCCCCAAAAACGTGTTCAAAAGGAACCAGGTGCACAGTATTACTTATAAATGTACTTACAGTAATAAAATTATTTTTTGTTTTATCTTAGAATAACAAAAATGCCTGCGATAGTGCAAAGCTAATTTTAGTTCAGGTCACCTCCTCATGAACAGGTGCCTAGGGAAGATAATGAGGCAGGGCTATGGAATGCAGGCTAATCAGTTTCCTCAGCTGGATGACAGGAAACACCATAAAGATAGGTGCTTAAGAACCAGCATTGTCTTAAGAAGGGATCAGTATCGACTTATTATAGGGCAGAAGTTATAGGCTAGATTGTAGTTCTTCTGGTTTTGATTTTTGGCTTGTAATGCCCAATTTTGATATAACTACTGCCTGCTGAATACTTAGAGGAATAAAAAGTCTTACAGAGCAATGTGAACTATGTGAAGAATTGTTTTATTTTAACTATTCAACCTGCTGAATTATTTTCCTTGATTACACGTTGGGTGTCATGTGATTTCACACTTCCATGGACCATATGAATAATGTAACAAGATGAGAGAAAATGTGGCAACATAGTTGATTGCTGCAGAAGGAGCAGTTGCTGCTGTTCAATTTATGCTGAAGTAATAGCAAGTGGTAGTGGATATGGCTTCAAGTGTGTTTATGGTATATATGGTGGAGTGAAGGGGACCATTCTAACTGAAAAACTTCTAATATCTCACAACATACTTATTGATGGGAGCAGCTGTTCTCTGCTGCAGTTTAGATCTGTCTGACCCTGTATCTTAAAATATTTGACTGGGAGGAGAACAGTGGCAATGCCACTCTTTTCCTATGACTACAGGGGACCGTTAAGTGTCCCATTAGAATATGTGCTAACTACTAATGCTAAGAAGCTTCATGGAGTAGCCGAGTTAGTCTTCTACAGGATAAACTTAAAAAACAACAAATGGTCTGGTAGCACTTTGTAGACTAACAAAACATGTAGATGGTATTATGAGTTTTCGTGGGCACAGCCCCTGAAGAAGTGGGTTGTGCCCATACCATCTACATGTTTTGTTAGTCTATAAAGTGCTACCAGACCATTTGTTGTTTTTTAAGTTTACTTATGATAAATTATCTGTTCTATATCTGTATCTAGCTGTGACACTTTTCTTTAGATCTGAGAAAGGTGCTGGAAAGTGCTGCATAGTTTTTTTTTAAGTTCCAAACTAATACAGCTCCCCTCTCAGACTTTATCACTGCAACAAGTAGCTTAAAAAGGAATACTTAAGTGTATACTGTGCACGTCCTGAACATGTATTTGTTGGCAGAATTTTCATACCATATAAACCTTTTTGCCACTTGGTCGTTGCATATTTTAGTTGGAATTTAGTTGGAAATGTTGCTGCATCAGGAGTTGGGCAAAAGTCAACATGGTTTCTGTAAAGGGAAATCACGTCTTACTAATCTATTAGAGTTCTGTGAAGGGGTTAACAAATGTGGACAAGAGGGATCCAGTAGATATAGTGTACTTAGATTTCCAGAAAGCCTTTGACAAGGTCCCTCACCAAAGTTTCTTGTGTAAATTAGGTTGTCATGGGATAAGAGGGAAGATCCTTTCATGGATTGAGAACTGGTTAAAAGACAGGAAACAGGGTAGGAATAAATGGTATGGAGAGGTGTAACTAGTAGTGTTCCCCAAGGGTCAGTCCTAGGACCAATCCTGTTCAACTTATTCATAAACAATCTGTAGAAAGGGGTAACTAGTGAGGTGGCAAAGTTTGCAGATGATTCTAAACTGCTCAAAATAGTCAAGACCAAAGCAGACTGTGAAGAACTTAAAAAAGATCTCACCAAAGTGAGTGATTGGGCAACAAAATGGCAAAAGAAATTTAATGTGGATAAGTGTAAAGTAATGTACATTGGAAAAAATAACCCCAACTATACATACAATATGATGGGGGCTGATTTAGCTACAGCTAATCAGGAAAGAGATCTTGGAGTCATTGTGGATAGTTCTCTGAAAACATCCACGCAGTGTGCAGCGGCAGTCAAAATAGCAAATAGGATGCTAGGATTTATTAAAAAAGGGATAAAAATGAGACGAAGAATATCTTACTGCCCCTATATAAAACTATAGTATGCCCACATCTTGAATACTGTGTACAGATGTGGTCTCCTCACCTCAAAAAAGATATTTTGGCATTAGAAAGGGTTCAGAAAAGAGCAACTAAAATGATTAGGGGTTTGGAATGGGTCCCATATGAGGAGAAGCTAAAGAGACTGGGACTTTTCAGTTTAGAGAAGAGGAGACTGAGGAGGGATATGACAGAGGTATATAAAATCATGAGTGGTGTGGAGAGGGTGAATAAAGAAAAATTATTTACTTGTTCCCATAATATAAGAACTAGAGGACACCAAATGAAATTAATGGGTAGCAGGTTTAAAAAGAACAAAAGGAAGTTCATCTTCACACAGTGCACAGTCAACCTGTGGAATTCCTTGACAGAGGAGGCTGTGAAGGCTAGGACTATAACAGAGTTTAAAAAAGAGCTAGATAAATTCATGGAGGTTAGGTCCATAAAAGGCTATTAGCCATGGGGCAAGGAATGGTGCCCCTGGCCTGTTTGTCAAAGGCTGGAGATGGATGGCAGGAGACAAATTGCTTGATCATTGTCTTCAGTCCACCCCCTCTGGGGCACCTGGCACTGGCCGCTGTCAGCAGATAGGATACTGGGCTCGATGGACCTTTGGTCTGACCCTGTATGGCCATTCTTATGTTCTTAAAAGCCAAAATTAGTTCTATCCCAACAATTTTTAAAAAAAGTCTTGGTCACTTGGTACTGTGGCTCACGTCTGAGCTCTCTTGGGATGTCTTTTTGTTTTAACTTTGAAAGTCATATCACAAGTTCCCATGAAGGCAACACATACATTCACTTCTTGCAAGTCATGTAGCTGACTCCTGAATCTGTCTAGGAGCAACAGACTGGTATGGTTTCCAAAATCTGACCATTTTTCTTTCTGCCCACACATGTAAAAATCTATCTTGAGCATTGCAGTCTCCTCCTCTGTGATGCACGTTACCTTGTCCCAATCCACTAAAAATGTAGTTGGTAGGATTTTTTTTTCTTGTTGCTCTGGCTCCAAAGCCTCCTCTCTTTGAAAGTCTTCACAGTTTCACCACATCAAGTTGAAGTTTCTTGCTCCTTCCTACTTGTCCTATTTCTTACTTGGCGCCACATAGCTTCTGGAACTCCTTAACACATAACTGAATGTAAAATTTAGCAGGGCCAACAATTATATTTAGTATATGTTGTGTATGGGTGGAGGCAGAGGAAACCTGAGCTGAGGCCTTAAAGCATCTACTATTTTGATAAATATGTATGCTAGTACATTTCCTTTTCATGCCTTCTCTAAGACTAGCACCGTCTGGTGCAATTCATGCTACAACAGATGCAAATGGCTAACCTGTAAGAAGGAGCAGCTGCTTTTTTATTATTTTCAGCGTAGCCTACCTTTTTTGGAGGGAAGCCAGGTGACATATTTTCACAACATTACTTTAAGTAGCTAGCATTGCCAGCAGATTGAGGGAAGAGATTATTCCCCTCTATTTGGCACTGGTGAGGCTACCTCTGGAGTATTGCCTCCAGTCCCCCTCCCCACTACAGAAATGCTGTGGACAAATTGAAGAGAGTCCAGTGGAGGGCAATGAAAATGATTAGGAGTCTGGGGCACATGACTTATGAACTGAAGCTGAGGGAACGGGGCCTTATTTAGTCTGCAGAATTGAGGGGTAGTTTGATAGTACTCTTCAACTAGCTAAAGGGGGGTTTCAAAGGAAATGGAGAGAGGCTGTTCTCAGTGACGACAATGACAGAACAAGGAGCAATGGTCTCACCTTGAAGTGGGGGAGATCTAGGTTGGATATTAAGAAAAAACTATTTCACAAGGATGGTGATGAAACACCAGAATGGGTTACCTAGGGAAGTGATGGAAACTCAATTTCTAGAGGTTTTTAAGGCAAGGCTTAACGAAGCCCTGGTTGCAATGACTTAATTGTAGGGGGCTGGACTAGATGACCTCCTGAGGTCTCTTGCAATCCTAATCGTCTATGATTCTATAGTTCAAAAGCAGGTCTTGCTCCCCAACATAAATTGGTCCAACAAAAAGTATGACCTTCCCCACTTCATCTCTCTACACCGAACCATGGCATTTAATTTTTCCTTCATACCTATTGGGGGAAGCTTCTTGGAAATGGAAGCTAATATCAACACAAAAGCAGCCAGTCTAGATTTGATAGGCTTCACTGAACAAGTCTATTGTAACTAACTATAACACAGGGAGATTATAGGCTCTTTGACTCAGGAGTGGTGCAGCACTTTGGGGAGATCTGCAGATGATGGATGAAATTGGAATCCTATACTGGCTGGGAAGTGATAGAATATGTTCTGTTACAGCATCTTAATATTATCTGGCTAACTAAACTCCAAGAATGGATTTATTGATATGGGGGAGCTGAACTCAGGAGGTCCAGGAGCCTGGAGCTGGATGATGTGATAGGTGTGCTATGCATGTGAGTGATACAATGCAATTTGCTCCCTGACAAGGGGACGGAGGTGGTGCTGCCATGCTGCAAGAGGCATGAAGGAAGGAGGCAGAGGGAGCCTGGTGGTGGTGGGTACTCCTGCCCTGGTTAGGGTACCAGGCTGTGGTGGTGCTTACCTTGGTCAGCTCTGTGTCCCAGTCAGCAGTGCAGCGGAGCTAAGGCAGGATCTCTGACCCTGTGCTGCTCCCAGAAGCAGCCTGCAGCCCATTGGCGGGGGGGGCGGGGAGACAGGCACCACACTTGCAGGTCCCATTGGCTGCAATTTCTGGGCAATGGAAGCAGTAGTCATTGCTTGGCTGGGGGCAGTGTGTGGGGGTCCCCACCCACCCCCACGGGCCTGCAGGGCAGGATGGTGGAGGGGAGGGGAAGGCTTGTTGCACCACCATCCTTTTAATGGCCAATATTCTGGTTTGGCTTCAGGAGCCTTTGAGAGATGGAGCCCAATTCCAGGAGGCTCCCGGCCACACCGGCAGGGTTGGCAACCCTAGTTGGATGTATCCCTGCTGGCTTGATCCCATGACACAACCCTGAATTGGCCATGCCCGAGGGGGTGGGGGACAGGCCTTGGAAAAATGCACCAAACCACGTTTGGATGGGCCTGGGACGACAGCGGGGCTCTGTGGCATCTGGGTGATGTGTGTGTGGGGGGGTGTTGCGTGAGGTGAAGACCCTGGGCCCTCCTGAGGAGGTGGGGGAGCCTCAGCCAAGGCTGCTTGGCCAGGGGGGGCAGTGGGATGCACCCTGAAGGGTTTGGGGGGGCAATGGGTGGTGGGATGCACCCTGAAGGGTTTGGGGTGGCAGGGTGGTGGGATGCACCCTAAAGGGTTGGGGGGGGCAATGGGTGGTGGGATGCACCCTGAAGAGTTGGGGGGGAGCAATGGGTGGTGGGATGCACCCTGAAGGGTTTGGGGGGGGCAGTGGGTGGTGGGATGCACCCTGAAGAGTTTGGGGGGGGGCAATGGGTAGTGGGATGCACCCTGAAGGGTTTGGGGGGGGCAATGGGTAGTGGGATGCACCCTGAAGGGTTTGGGGGGGGCAATGGGTGGGGAGATGCACCCTGGAGGGTTTGGGGGGGGCAATGGGTAGTGGGATGCACCCTGAAGGGTTTGGGGGGGCAATGGGTAGGGGGATGCACCCTGAAGGGTTTGGGGGGGGCAATGGGTAGTGGGATGCACCCTGAAGGGTTTGGGGGGGCAATGGGTAGTGGGATGCACCCTGGAGGTTTTGCGGGGGGCAATGGGTAGTGGGATGCACCCTGAAGGGTTTGGGGGGGCAATGGGTAGTGGGATGCACCCTGAAGGGTTTGGGGGGGGTAATGGGTGGGGGGATGCACCCTGAAGGGTTTGGGGGGGCAATGGGTAGTGGGATGCACCCTGAAGGGTTTGGGGGGGGCAATGGGTAGTGGGATGCACCCTGAAGGGTTTGGGGGGGCAATGGGTAGTGGGATGCACCCTGAAGGGTTTGGGGGGGCAATGGGTAGGGGGATGCACCCTGAATGGTTTGGGGGGGGCAATGGGTAGGGGGATGCACCCTGAAGGGTTTGGGGGGGGCAATGGGTAGGGGGATGCACCCTGAAGGGTTTGGGGGGGGCAATGGGTAGTGGGATGCACCCTGGAGGGTTTGGGGGGGCAGGATGTGCCCCGGTGCTGAGGAGACCAGGGGAGGGTGCTCGGGGCAACCTTGTGCTGGGAGTGGGGGCAGGGCAGTGCTTGAGGCCACTGGTCCCCCCTCCCACCCTCAAAGGGCCCTTTACCAAGATGGCGGGGGCGGGCTCTTTCCCCCTCTGGCGGCCGGAGGACCCCACGGGCGGGGGGAGGAGGCGGCGGCCTGCGCCCAGGCCGCGGGCGGGGCGGGGCGGGGTGTGTGTGAGTAGGGGGCGGGTAGGAAGATGGCGGCCGCCGCTCGCGCTGAGAGCGGCTGAGGGGGCGGGATCCGGCCCGGCCGTGGCGGCGACACCGCCCCCCGCTCGGCCCCGCCCCGTCCCGCCGGGAGGGAGGGAGGGAATCGGAGCCCGAGCCCCGCAGCCAAGCCGAGCAGCTGGAGCGAGGGGCCCCGGGCACCCAGGAGCCCCACAGCGGGAGCCGGGGCCCCAGCAGCAGCGGCGGGAGCCGGAGTCTTTCGGGGCCGCCCCCCTCCGTGTGGCCGGGGGAGTCGCTGTCGCCCCCTTCTCCCCACCCCCCCCGCCCCCCCGCTAGCTCCGCCGGGGGCAGGCCGGAGGCGGCGGCTGTCACCAGGCGGCAGCGGCGGCAGGTGAGCGGAGCCCGGCCGGACTGCAGCTGTCAGGGGCCGGGCGGCGGGGGGAGCGGCTGCGGCGGGGCCCCATTGCCCCCGCAGGGCCCGGGGC
This sequence comes from Pelochelys cantorii, assembly GCA_032595735.1. NCBI lineage: Eukaryota > Metazoa > Chordata > Testudines > Trionychidae > Pelochelys > Pelochelys cantorii. The sequence goes on from CM064328.1 coordinate 7,810,790, forward strand.
TCTGGGGGTGTTGCACGGCGGCGGGGGCTGCGGCACAGCAGGTCCGCTGAGGGGCGCCCTATAGCAATGCACCGGGGGGCGCGGGCCCCAGGGGGCTTGAACTGAGGAAGCTTTTTGGGAGGGGGGGGCAACAGTGACTGCCCCTTGCTCCCAATGCAACCCCCCCCCTCCGGGGTGGTATCTAGGGCAGTGGGGGGGGGGGGGGCTGGCTTCTGTGGCGGCTAGGGGGCGGGGTGGGGGTATTTCCCCTCCACCCGTGCTGTGCGGCGAGGGCTGGGGCTCCGGAGCAGCGCAGCACTCGGGCTAGGGGCGCCCGGAGGGACTGAGGGTGAGGAAATGCGGGAGAGGGGCTGGTCGCTTGGGTCCCTTCCCCTTCAGCCGTGCGTCGGGGCGAGGAGGGGAGGGAAGACCCAGGCAAACCCAGCGTCCGCAATCGGGGGGGCGGGGGGGGGGGCTGTGCCCGTGGGGAAACTGACGCTGCCATGGTGCGAAAGTAGCAGTCGGGTTTCTGGGGGAGGAAAAAAAGGGGGGTGGGGCAGTATTTTGGAGCTGCCCCGGATCCTGGCGGGGAGCGGAGCGGAGCGTTCGCCTCCTGGAAAACTCGGCCTTTTCGGCAGCTTTCTGGGGTGTGTGGGGTGCCACCTCTTTCTGCTCTGAGGGGCTGGCTATACCGATAATATGAAAGAAATGTCAGTTCCTGGTTTGGAGATGAGGGTGTTTGGGGGGGTGGGTGGGAGGGTGCAGCACCTTTTGGCTCTTGCACAGCAGCAATGGGGGGGGGCGGGGGGATATGGGTGACAGTCTAAGCTGGCTAAATCAAGGCTCCTCATTTCTGAAATATTTTGTGCTTTTATTCACAAAAAGTTGATTTGAAAAGTAAGGAAGCAGGTTCCCTCCCCCCCCCGCCCCCCAGCGTCCCTGCGAGGGAGGAATTGGAACTATATGGAATGACTTTGTCATGGTTCTGTAAACATGGCTGAAGGAGAGGGAATGGGGGTTGTTGGTGGGGTGTAGTTGTGCACAAATGGGGGCTGTGGTGGTCACACAGCAACAGGGAGATGCTGAAGCCTCTGTTGCAGGGAAAGCGAGCTGGGGGAGGGGAAGACACTTCATTTTGTTGCCTTTTAAATGACAGCTCTTTGTTTGCATCTTCTAATCAGTTGCATTATTACACCAGTACCATTTGAATTAGGTTACACACATTAATTTTTTCCATGTAAAATTTCTACAAGGAAAAACAAATAATATATTAATGCAGTTTCTTGGTTAAAGAAATCAAGATGGTAATGTGGTATCAAGTAGCTCTTAGTGTAATTTGAGCTGAAAAGATGGCTCAGTCATTATGCATTTTGTTTGGAAAAACAGCCAACTGTCTGAGTAAAAGATGTGTATGGTGCTTTCTGCTGTTCTGGAGTGTGTGGGGAGATTGTTTGATTTTGAAGTCACTGCTTTTTTTCCTCTGTCAGCAGCTGAGTTGTTGGCCTAAATTTCGTAGGTTTCTGTCCTAGAAACGTGGACTAGAAGCAAAAGCAGATTGTGAATAATTCTAAAGCTGTGGGTGTGAAAACGGCAACCCAGGAGTTCCAGTTGGAACTAAGGGGAGTTATAGCTAGTAGAATATGACATTTAGTTATATGGAAACAGTGGCCGAGAGAGGCAATTTTCTTCCAGTGTAGGCTGCTAGACGCACTTAAAATCCCTCGTTTCTTAGGTGCATGTTGACCTTTCAATAGCTGAGAATTGGGTTGCCATTATGTTGTTGTTGTATGTTTGATATTTGCATGATTGAACTGCATATTAGAATGCAAGAAGGGGGTGGGTTGGGTCCTAAAATGCTAGAGAGTTGGTATGTAAAAGTTTACTGAACATATTGTGGATATTAACTGTACAGACCTGTTTGGCATAACCCAAAAGAGGGACACCGCAAAGAGTATAATAGAGTTGAAAGTTTGTAATAATGTAGGTATTTAGCGTATGTGCACTGTTCTTAAATTCTGGTCTTCAGATCTTGCATTCCTCATGTTGATAGTTCACACTTACAAACATGACCTGGCTTATGTGGGGTTGCAGGAAATGTGAATCTCTAAAGTGGTACAATCTGATGAAGTATAGTTGAGAAATGTGTTAATGGATTTAAACAATAAATGAGGTTTACTACTTTCCTAGGGTATGCTATCCGATTCCAATTCAGAGTCTGTAATATTTTCAGTTTACCACAATCTCATGGGAAGGTTTAAATGTTCTAAAATGTAAGTTACTTTGTGCCTTTGACAGCTCCTTATATAGCAGAAATAACAAAAACTGTTACATGCAGTTTCTCCAGTTTTAGGCCTCTTGAACAGCAACAGGGAAAGAAGAAAAAGTGATTGTAAATGCAAAAATTTGTGGAGGGTCTCAGGAACTGATATACTGTCTGAAAGTACATTTACCCGAGTTTTTGGAAATGACTGGAGTTCAAGTTTCCCTTTTAAAGCAAAACACCTATTGATGCTAGACAACAATAGTAACTTCAGCAAAATTATATATGTCTCAGAGCCTGTGGGCACGATTGAAATGATATGATCTTAACTGGTTTGCTCAAGTTAAGTATTTATTGTCTAGAAATATGCTGCTAAACAACATGGTAGCAACATGATCCTCGCTTTCAAAACAAATGCACTTCACAGAAAAAAAAAGTGGGGTTAGAGTATTAATAATTAAGACCTTTATTTATTAGTCATTTCAGTTTGATTTAGAGATAATGTTATGTGTGTTGGTTTTTCCCCAAAGCTTGCCCTCTGCTGTGAACACTGTAAGAGAAATATTCACAACTGTATGACTAATTCATGTTATTAGTCATGCAACTTCCATTGTAGAATTATTGGCATAGTAATACTATCATTTGATGTTTTAATATTGTCTTCGTTTAGAAACACATGCACCCATTGCTGAGACTTCAGTCTCTTAACATCCTTTTTACGTGGTACTTCTATAAATGTTTGAAACCTTTAGGATTATTAGTTTCCTTAACTATATAAACATTTTTATTATGAGCAGATTTGCTGGAGATCAACACCTTGTTGGCTAATAATTGAAGTGGTAATTTACATGAGCTGGATGAGGATTGTCAAAAGTTAATGTGTGAGCATTGCTATTAAAAATATCCTGTCTCTTGCATAAGCAATTTGCCAGTTGAAGAGCATTAACTTATTTTTGTATAAGCAGACTATTTTTTGCTTGATTCCTCACTTTCTTCAAGCAGTGATGCTTATCTGTTTTGTCAAGGGAAGGAGGAAAAAATGTTTAAAGTTAGATTGAAATCTTGTTTTTAAAGGAGAAACAGGGAGAGCTCCAAGAAACAGGTAAACATTACATCAAGCCTGCCCAAAAGAAAGTAACCTAGAGTCCACTGCATTCTATAGCTACCACTACTTTATAACAAAAGGCTAATTGTTGTCAAATTCAAATATTTTCTATTGGTTTATTTAGAGACTAGTTCAAACAGACAGTTGTAGATAAACATAATTACTACTTAAGGCTTGGTCTAAGGAGTAATGTTAAAATGGTGCAACTTTGCTTGGCACTATTCTTGTATCTGTTTAAACTTGGCTCTTAAGCAGATACAAGAGTAGGACCATGCAAAGTTGCATCAGTTTAACATAACACCCTTCGTTAAGTAGGCATACCCTCTGTGTAAACAAATTTTTAAGTGCTAGCAGGAATCTGATGACTGTTTTAAACACAGAAATGTGCCAGTTTAAGTAAAAATGTGATTTAAAAAAACCAAATTTAGATAACACAATACATCTTTGTGTGTGAACACTTTAAATCCATTTAAACTTGCTTATTGGTTTAGTTTGCCCCTCTAAGCTAATAGGAGTAAGATAAATTAACAGCCTGTTTTAAATTAATGTGTTGTCCACACAGTGATTTGCCATGGTTTAACTAAACCCATGTAAGTTTGTGTGTAAACAAAGGAAAAGAGTTAGAGAAATGCAAAATAATTCAATGACTATACAAACAGAGCAGTATCAGTTGAATCCTCCTGGAAAGTAACCTGTATGATCCTCAGTTCAAAATATGGGCACTGCCTATAATTAAGCTAAGATAGCTTCAAAACTGGGGCCAGTTCTACCCTCAGGTGTGTATGTAATTTTTTTCCCCAGAGGCACAATGACATTTAAATATTTAAAACTGTCTTTAAAAAAGACAGATTCCAGGAGATCAGTGCTGAACCTCTGTTTAATTGGTTTTGGGGACACGAAATGTTTAACTTGTTTAGTTTTGGTCTGTGTTACCTAAATATCATGAAATATACTATGAACTGCCTGCTTAACTAAGAACAAGATCTCTTAAACTTTTTCAAATTTTTATTATGTGCTTAAAAATTGAATTAGCTCATGTGGAAAAAGGAGAAGAAATCAGCCTTGCACCTGTTTTGTGTGTCTGTGATGTCATGAATAAGGAACTTTTTTTCCTAAGCCAGGTCTTTTTTTGGCTATGTTTTGGATTGGGATTGAGGGTACTCTGTCTTGGAGCTCTGTGAATGGAGAATGATGATGTATCAAGAGATTTAAAGCTTAGCAGTTGAGAGAGAAATGGATTTTTGTATTAAATTAAAAAAACCCTGTCTTCCTCCTTATAGAATCATAGAACACTAGAACTGGAAGGGACCTCGGGAGGTCATCGAGTCCAGTCCCCTGCCCTCATGGCAGGACCCAGTACCATCTAGACCAGCGGTTCCTAACCTTTTCCAGATGGGGACCCATTTTTACAATTCAGGAAAACTTGGTGACCCAAGGCAATTCAAAAACAGGGGGAGGAAAGAGGGCAGAGCCACCTGGGGAGACACTTGGCGACCCTTTTGAAATGTAATGGCAACCCATATTTGGGTCCCGACCCATAGGTTGGGAAACCCTGGTCGAGACCATCCCTGATAGATGTCTGTCTAGCCTGCTCTTAAATATATACAGAGATGGAAATTCCACAACCTCCCTAGGCAATTTATTCAGGTATTAACCACCGTTGACAGTTAGGAACTTTTTCCTAATGTCCAGCCTAAACCTCCCTTGCTGCAGTTTAAGTCCATTGCTTCTTGTCCTATCCGCAGCAGCCAAGGAGAACAGTTTTTCTCCCTTCTCCTTGTGACGCCCTTTTAGATACCTGAAAACTGCTCTCATGACCGCTCTCAGTCTTCTCCTTTGCAAACTAAACAAGCCCAGTTCTTTCAGTCTTCCTTTATACGTCATGTTCTCTAGACCTTTAATCATTCTTGTTGCTCTTCTCTGGACCTTCTCCAGTTTCTCCACATCTTTCTTGAGATGTGGTGCCCAGAACTGGACATAGTACTTCAATTGAGGCCTGATCAGCGCAGGGTAGAGCTGAAGAATGACTTCTCATGTCTTGCTCACAACACTCCTGTAATGCATCCCAGCATCACACTGTAGACTCATATTTAGCTTGTGGTCCACTATGACCTCTAGATCCCTTTCTGCAGTACTCCTTCCTAGACAGTCGCTTTCCATTCTGTATGTGTGAAACGGATCGTTCCTTCCTAAGTGGAGTACTTTGCATTTGTCCTTATTAAACTTCATCCTATTTGACGCAGACCATTTTTCCGGTTTGTCCAGATCATTTTAAATTATGACCGTTATATATATTTAACTCCCAGATCTAAAACATTTAGGAGAAAAGTTGCTAACTGTCGCAGCACCAGCTTAACTTAAAAAAGCCTTTGCAGGATCTCCAACAAAACCTCTCAGAGTATCTGGAATCATTAATTTTTACAGTTGCATTGTTTTAAAAAATAATACATTCTCCCTCGCCCCTCCTAAAGCTTCCTTTTCATTCTTAAGCTGATACTTTGCATACAAATTTTAACAGAACACACTTCAAGTTGAGTTAAATATCTGAAAGTGGTGGTTTTAATGGAAATGGAAATGAGTAATCAGAATAGGTTTGTGACACTTGTTTTGTGACTGACTAGTTTGTTTCAAATCAGATTGGAAAAATTGTGGGTGAATTTAATGTTAATGAAAGCTAAGAACTTAACATCATTAGCTAAAGTTGGATCTAGTGCAGCAGACTTGGACGTTCAAATTTAATCTATTCTGTTTTGTGTTCTTTAATTGTTGTCCCTTGCTACTCTGGTATTACATCATCTTCTCTCTTTTGCCAATGTGCCGCAGTGTTGACTTCTGTTTCAGTGGTGACCCTTCCTTGAGCAGAGACTGCTAATTAAATGATTTTGGGAGGTTATTTATGGTATGGACCACTGTCCACTAGTATGCCTGAGATGAGTGTTCTAATCTCTTTCACTTATGACCCAGTTGACTCAAGGTGAAAAGCAAACACAAATACTGATTAATGACAAAGGACATTGTGTTATGATTCAAGGAATGACAGCTGGTCACTCTGAAACCATTTACACCAAATAGATCTCACCCATGTAAACAAGAATGTTGTTAGTACAAATTTAATGTTAGAATGCATTTTTGTAGAATATTGTTAAGAATATAAAACCTGAGCATTTATAGCATGCTCATATCTCAACTTACTGAACAATTGTGCATCAAATCCAAATGTGTTAAAAGTGACACACCTGATTTCAGTACTGTTATTTATTGGAACAAATTTAATATGTAAAGCATCTCTGCACGTGTCTCCAAATGATATATTAAGAATGGTGTTATATGGAACACTTGTGAGCCACTGCTTGAAAAAAATGCAGGTATAACACGTGGGCAGTATTTTTTTCGGGGTGGGGAGTGGGGAGACGGCTAAGTATTTCGGTAAGAGGTCATGGGTTGCACTTTTCTATTATGTTGTTAAACTCCATCCCAGACCCCCCACACACTTTATGTGCAGGAGGGTGCTTGGGGGCAAAGATTGGGGTACAGGGTCTTGGAAGGCATTTAGGTGCAAGAAAGGGGTTCTGACCTGGGATTGACATGTAGGAGGCAGGATCTGAGAGGAAGTTTAGGTGCAAGAGGAAGTTGAGGGGCAGGGAGTTGAGGAACGAGGTGCAGGCCCTGGCCCTGGCAAAGAGGTGCTTACCATAGGCGGCTCCTATCTGGCAGTGCCACGGGGCAATCAGGTAGGCTGCCTGCATGCCATGATGGTCCCCCAGCCCATGCCCCTCAATGCTGTTGACTATTGCTCACAAGTGTGTCTCTGCATGCTGATGTGTCTCTGGGCTGGGCATGCTGGAGATGAGGGCTGCTCTGGCCGGGCTGGAGCAGTCTCTGGCTGTGGGGTGGAAGGGTTGCTCTAGCCTGGCCATGACAAGTGGGGAGGACCCCTCCAGCCCAGCCAGGTTGGAGAGGCCCCCCCCACTTGCTCTTGTTTAATGGATTAATCAGTTAAACATAATGTTTAATTGGTAAACTAATTAAACGGGTCAAAATTTTCTTGGGTTTCTAATAGGGATGTAAGACTAATAGTTCAAACGGTTAACAATAAGCGCCAGTTTATTGGTTTCTGTTATGGTTGCACACCAGGTCTGATTCTGCTCCTGGGGAGCCAGCTGCCACCCCACAGGCTTTGTATCAGGGCCTGCAGTGTGGGGTGGCAGCTGGCTCCCTGGAAGTGGGCCGGCGGCTGGCTGCTGAAGCTAGTGTGCACCAGGAGCTAGAGATGTAATAGTGTAGTCGATTAACTGATAAGCAAAAGCTTACAGGTTAATGCTATAGATTATACACATTTTCCCTCCCCCACCCTGACAGGACATTTTTTAGCAGGCTGGCCAGCAGCCTGTCTCAGTCCTGGTTTGTGATGGGTCCAGGACTTACCCCTGCTGTGGCTCTGCATTTAAAATGTATTAGGAGGTAGGTGGGCAGGCAGCCCAGACTCAGTTCTAGCTCATGCTGGGTCCAGGCGCTCAGAACCCCCCCCTTCGGACAAGGGCTGCTGCCACCCCTGTATCAGAGGCAGCAACATGGGTGACAGGCAGATGGTCCGTGAGGGGAGCTGGTTTTTAAACTGGCTTCCCTCGCAGACTAGCTCCTGCTTGGCACCTTGTGCGGCTGCCTCTATCTGAGGCAGCAGCGCGAAATGACGGGGCTCCTTCGGAGTGGGGCCAGAGCACACTGGCTGCCAGCCCCGCCCCTGGGGAGTATAGAATTGTCGAGTAACCGATAAGAATTCATGAAGTTACTCGACTATTCAATTCACTGATATTTAACATTCCTACCGGGAGCCGGCTTATAAGCCGGTTCTTCATGTGCACCGGCTGCACTGTGGGATCTGCAGTATGCTGCTGAGCTTGAAGTATGTGTAACCACTAGGATTTTTAATGGCTACCTGGTTAACCAGTTTTTTACATCTTAATTACTAAAGTTACACAGCAGATCCACAGTTCAGCACTAATTGGCCAAGCTTTCAGAAGTGTTGAACATCTAGTGAATTCAGTGGGTGCTGCAGGTACTTGGTCTCTCTGAAAACCAGGCCACATTGTTAGTCTTTAACTCTAGGCCAGTGTTTGGTCCATGGCCCACCCTGCTCAACATAGACCTTTCCAGAGACTACCAGCCAACCACTCATGATGACAAAATGGGTGCAGGAAAGAGCTGGAAGTGGGGGTCCAGTTGGGAGGTTGGGCACAGGAGCAGGCTGAGTATAGGCGGAGTTTGGTGGGAGGCAGGGCGCAGGAGTGGATTGAGGGTAGGAGTTCTGGGAAGGGAGGAAGGAAGGTGCAGGATCAGGGTGGAGATGTTGGATCTGAGTGTATGAGGAGGATGTGGGGTTGCTTACCTGGCTTTGTGCCTCCTGCTGCTCCCCGACACCACCCCTGGTTGCACTGCTGTTCCCGTAAGTGGGAGGAGGGTAAGCAGCAGCATGCGGAGCTTCTTCCTTCCTCTGTAAGCTGGATCCGCTCCACAAGGCTTGCCCTGCACCTTGTCTCCCCTCCTCTGCAGTGGGAAACCAGCACTGGCACTTCAACCTCCCGGAGGGGTTGCCGGACTGAAGCGCCAGTGCAGGCTCCTCTCTGCAAGGGGACTAAGACACTCTCCTGACTGCATTTTGTTTTGGGATCATGCTTACCCCTGCTCTCCTTTCTCCTTCTCAGTTGCCCTGCCCTCTTTCGCAGCCCCATCTGACTGACTCCTCTCTCCCTGGCTAGGGGAGGAGGGGTATGCCAGCCCTTCCGGATTATCATGGAGTCTCCTGGAAATAAAGATTAATCTTTAAAGATTGTCATGTGATGAATCCTCCAGGAATACGTGCAACCAAAATTGGCAGCCCTATAGTTGGGTTAGGCTGCAATCTCTATCAGGCAGCTGATCGTTGGCTGGAATGGCTGCTTCTGCTGCTACCTGGATCTTGCACCCCTTGCCACAGCTGGCTGCCCAGAGGAAGTAAGAGCAGTATCTAAGTGACCACAGCAGCAGCATAAAGGAAGTGGCAGAAGCAAGAGAGAGGACAGTCAGCAACCTCTCCCTGCCCTGCTTGTGCCTTGGAGGCACTTCCTCTGTGATACTGCTACTGTTGTTGTCTGGATCCCACTCCTTCTTGGGCCAGGGGGATGTATGGTGGAGTAGAGAAGTTGACTGTTTTCTTGCTGACTCTGGCCTCTGCCTCTCTGCTGCTGTCTGAATCTCTCACTTTGCAGTGCTGTTTCCTAACCCAGGAAAAGTGAGACCCTGAGGGGCAGGGTGAGTGGTGGTACCAACTTAGACCAAACTGGCTGCTCCCATTTGTTTATTTACTGGTTCCGCAGCGGGAGGATGCTTTGCGCTCCACTTGCCCCCAGGCCAATCAGGGCCTGAGGGCCGGGGGAGCTGCACAAAGCTTCCTTTGCCTTGCTCCGGCCCTGTGAGGAGCACGTGGCACTTCAAAGTGCCACGTGCTCCTCGCAGGGTGGGAGGAGGCTTCCCGTGCTCCCCTGCCCCCAGGCCCTGATTGGGAAGCCTCTTCCTGCCCTGCCAGGGGCATGGGTGCCTAGTGGGAAGGGGGGGCAAAGGGGCTACCCCCACCCCCAGACCAGTCATGGTCTGGTGGTGGGGTAGCCCAGAAGCATCCTGGTCCCTCCCCTTCTGGTTTAGACCCTGCCCTTTCTGGGTGGCCCGGGGCCACAAATGTTTGAAGTGGCTGCCGGCCCAAAATTATTGCCCACCCCTGGGCTAGATGGACCTTTGGTGTGACCCAGTATGGCCATTCTTATGTATGTCTTAAAGTAGGAGAAACCTTAATGTCTCTATTGTTTGCACTCAGAGTCAAGGTAGAAAGGTGTGTTCTTTGTTTTGTGAAATTACATTCAGATGTAATTAAATTGAAAAATGTTAAAAATCACTCTTTTTGTTCACTCAGAGCTTATCTAAAGTAGTAACAACTTGTGTATGTAGTGTACCAGTATGATGAAACCAGTACAATCCCCCTCAGGCCTCGTTTCCATTAGGAAAAAGGTATGTTCTTAACTTGTTTGTCTCAAGTTGAAGTCCTAGTGGAGACAAGCCAGTTTGTAGTTGTTGTTTTTGTTTTTTTTTTCATGAGATAACAAGTTGAGGATACTATGGTTTACCTCATAGTTCTTACCTCATCTTGCTATGAAGGAGCCTATGGCCAACCTTGGCTTGCTAACTCATGTGACTAGTATAAATTGCCCATCAGCATTAGGATTTTTATTCAAACTAGAATTTTTTTCTTAATTGAAGGCATGCACCTAGTGGGGACACAGTTATATTGCTGCATGGGAATACCATTATACCAATATAATACAAACTGAGAGATGCTATTTTGCTGAGTGTAAGGCTTCATGTTGCTATACCAACCCACCTCTTTCCTTTCCATGTCCATGCAAATGTTGTTATTCCTTAATGACATAATATTTTTTCCATGGGACCCCTGCCACATTCAGTGTACAAGTTGGGAAAACAAGAGGGCTCGATTAAAGTTGCAGAGACAACTGTAAATCTGGCATTTCATAATTTTTTTTTTTGTGCTTGGTATTGCAACCTAGATACTATTTTTTTTAACTTAGGTTTTTGTAATATGTGTGCGCCTTTCTGTAGTGCTTATTGTGATATTATTTTAACACTTTACATATATTAAACTGTTCATAATACCCTTGTGATTTTCAAATGGGGGACATTGTCACAGAAGTTGAGCCCATGTACCAGGGTTTTCTGTCAAAGGAACTAAAATATTCTCAAGTTCTCAGTGCACGACTAGAAACTGTGTGATCACAGAGGCTGAATTTTTAGGTTGGTGCAACTCATCACGAATTTGCCAGTATACCTCAAGAGATTTAGATCTAGAAGGGACCCTTCATTATTGGCAGTTAACTCATCTGCACTGGATAGTGCTTATGGATTTGTCTGGCAACTGATCATTTCCATTCTGTAGACCAACTCTACTTCTCATTGTGGTTTCTAAATTGTTTTTATACATGACACATAAATGTGCTTGGCACTCAAGCTATGCAGGAGAACTCAGACTTGAAAATCATTGTTAACGCTGTAGAACATGCCACTGCACAGATGCTGGGTACTTTTCCAGAGCAATGTTACAGTATTTCTCAATTCTTTTAATGAATCTTTATTTTAAACATGCTTTTAAAATTTATTCAAATATTTTCAAAGGTGGATAGGCTTGGAAGGATTAGGTTTTTTAAAAATCAGTGACCAACATTAACTGATAGGCAAAGTAAGATAACTGCTTTTTAAGAGATTAGAGTCCTATGTGAATGAATATAAAACGTGTTGTAACTCTGTAGTTAAATAATAATTTCCTGCAACTATGAAAATGTATATCAATGATTGAAAAAATACTAAAAAGTAAACCTGATATTATCCAATGACAGTATAAAAATTAGAATAAAATTCTGAGAAGCCTGTGTATATTGTCATTTGGCCTTTCTACATGCAATTTATAAGTTAAAAAGAAACAAATCCAAACATTTTAAAGAAATAATCTAAAGAATCTAGTTAAATGAAGATTTCATTATGTATAGCTTTTAAAATGCATGGAAAATTGACAAAATAATCTTGCTGGACAGGCAACATTTTCTTCCTTTATTCTATCTATTAGGGTGGCTGAGAATTGTGTATTACTAAATCTAAGGTTATCAGCCTTGCTTAAGGACTGGCCCTCTATATCCACCCCAGAAATTCTGCCACTCAAGTATAGGTTGTCAGTTAGAACTTTTTCCTGTTGAAATAGGTGTTTGTTTAGCCAGCGATCTCAAAGCACTGTGCTAAATATTAACATAATAAACCTTACCACATCTCTGAGAGGTAGTTAAGTATTTCCAACCCACAGATGTGTATAGACTTAACATAGGGATGGTACACATGGACACAGCAGGAAGCTATGTCTGCACTGCCCCGCTCTTGCGGAAAAACATATGCAAATGAGGCTAAGCATGGAATATCGCCGTGCCTCACTTGCATAATTAATGAGAATCCATTTTTGTGCAAAAAGAGCCTCACTAATTATGCAAATGAGGCATGGCGATATTCCACGCTTGGCCTCATTTGCATAAGTTTTTCTGCAAGAGAGGGACAGTGTAGACATAGTCTTCATCTCTTGGGGGTATGAAAAATCCTCACCTCTGAGAGATGTCGCTATAACTCTGAGTATAGACAGCACTAGGAATCCTTCTATCATTGTGTAAATTACCTACCCCAACAAGACAATCCCTCCTGTCATGGTATGCAGCTTCTGTACTGACGATCTATTGCAATGCAGTTGCAGTGCTGCATCTATGCCACTTTAAGTAGTTTAAGCATGGGCATATCTTAAATGTCACACAGGGAACTTTACAGATGTGGTAATGGAGCTCAGGTCTCCTGACTTAGTAAGTGTGACCATGCCCTGCAACATAGCAATGGCCTGCATTGACAGAACGGGTTTGTGATATGAAGATAATCCATCTCTATAACAGGTCAATGGACAAATTCTTTTTCACTTAGCTTTTCTTACTGTAGGGTTAGGTTTACTTAACTATATCACTCACGGCATGACATTTTTCACATCTCTAGTTTTAAGTGTAGCACAGGCCTCAATCCTGCACTCTAATCACTCATATAGCTGCATTTATTTAATTCTTGATCAGTTCTTGTGTACTGATTCATGTAGGGCATGTGTTTACTGTAATTATAACAATAGAAACTTGATTTGTTTAGCAAGAGTCCTTTGGATAGGCCTTCAAAAATGCCAGGAATGGAAAACAAACACAACTTGAATTGCCACTCTGTGTCCTTGAGTATAGCAGTAAATGCCTATTTTGCATCCTGATGAGTGATTTGTAATGAGAACATCAAGGTTAAGGAAATTCTCTCCTGACTCCCTTTCCCCTCCAACACCCCCCTCCCCCCCAAAAAGCAACCCTGTGTTTCAACTCTGTGCCATTGTGAACAGTGGGGTTCCTGCCAATGCAGCAGTTTATAGACTTGTGCTTTGATTCAGACTGGACTTAATCCACATGTTGTTTCCAACCTTCAAAAAGCAATAGGGTGGATGAAACATATTCCAGTACCTACAAAGATTTCTACCCAACCTTAGTAGTACTTCTGTCCCTAGAAGTAAAGAAATGGCTAACTGGAACTCTGTGCACATGAACAGGGAATAGGTTTAAGGACCTTTCAGATATGGGTTAAAGGAAGTTAGAATTTCCCACTGCAGTGCTAACTAAGCATGTAAGAGGCCATTTTATTTCTCCTTCAGTGGAAGATATTGGCCACTAAAATAGGAAGGACCATAATAAAAAAGAATGTAAACATGAAAAGCAGAACAAGAGACAGAAGCAATTTCATTAACGTGTAGTAGCAAACAAAAATAGTCTTTAAAAAAAAAAGCACCATAATAGCATCTTTGTGCCCTATTATGCAAAAGCGTCAAGATTCACTGTAAGCTGGAAGGGGACACTGCCTGCCATCTCTTATATCTCTTAGACTTCAGGCCCTTTAAAATAATCAGTGTTGGCTGCAGCTGGACCGATAAACTCCACTTACTTACTTTTCATATGATGGCACAAATTGTTGTGTATCCAGAGAGGGTGTAGGTGTAGCCTCAACTCAGCAGTCACATCCAAATGGTGGTCTTTATTTAAGAGGGTCAGCATGTTGGAGGGGAATAAAATAGAAACACTCAATTACACTTGGGTGAAGACACTGTAATGCTTGCTAAAACAGGTTGGGCTACATTAAACTCTTGTATAACTCAGTAGTTACATTCCTAGAAAACCATGTGTTCTATAAAAACGCAGTGTATAAACTGAAAAATAAATGGGAACCATAGGGTTACGTTCCCAGGCATGACTAGGGTTGCCAGGTATCTGGTATTTTCACCTCCTGTCCGGTAAAAAAAAAAAAAAAAATTTTCAGAAAATACCCGACACCTAAAATGTCCAGTACTTTCTGATTTTTTTTCCTGGCCAGGAGGTGAAAATCCCGGGTACTTACCTGGTTCCACATGGGAGCTGTCTGGCCCGGTGCAGGAAGACAAGATGGCGGATGGCTGTCGGCCACCTGTTAGGGCCAAAAAGCCTCAAAAGCATTTCTTAAAGGGGCCATGCTGGTTTTTATTTATTTATTTATTTATTGCTTAACTCTCGTGGTCCTTTTTTTCCTTCTCAACATCAAAGTTGTACATATTGAGTACATGGGATATGGGTTCTGGGAAGATGCTTGTGTGCATGAGAGTAGTGAGGGCACAGGTAGGAGCTTGGGGTGCTGGATCTGTAGGGCGCTCACCTATGGAGGCTCCTCTCGCTGTTCCCTGAGGAGGCACGGCAAGGCAGCTCCATATGCTGCCCTGTTTCTCCCTGAGCACTGATTTGGGGGTGGTGGTGGCAGTGCCTGCGTATGGAGGCAGTGTGTCTGGCCAGGACTCTACCTCTGCCAGGAATAGCAGGCATGGGTAGCTGCCCAAAGTGAGTGCCCCTTGGACCCAAACGCCCTCCCATCAGTATGTATTATATAAAAATGGGTCATTAAAGGAAAATGTTATGTGAAAAACATAATTTATAAATGCTTAGTATATAAGGGTTTACTGTACTTAGTTACAAAGGGTAAATGCAGGGTAGCCGTAACCTTTTGTTTGTCAAGAGTTCATGTTTGAACCTTTTGCTCTTCCTTTTCAGCAATTAATGGCCAGTGCTAAATAATGGGGGTTGTCTTTCTCTTCACTGTGAAGGGAAGTTGACGTATCAGAAGTGACCGTGTTTTTTAAATTTTGAACCAAACTTGGTTCATTCTAGTGCCTTCTCTTATTCCACTACAATGTCTAATCAGCAAGTAGGAAACCTTGATTTCAGTCACCAATTTTAATCTTGTTTTGCATTTCCAGTTTAGTTATTTTCCTAAAGAAAGGTTTATTCTTGTTGGATGGTCATTCTTAAAAAACATGTTGATTTGCAACTAAATACAGACTGTGTACACTCAATTTTGCACCTCAAACCAGATATCTCTGGAGATACTAGCTATAGACTCTCCTTTATGAGCTGAGTGAACACATTATCGGGGTTCTTTATGCACTTGAGTTCCTTGAACTTCTGTGTCATACAGAAGAAACCTGCCATTTCTTTCAAAGATACTTTAAAGGGAATTTGATAAGAATATATAGAAAATGAGCTCTCATTTTGTGATGTAGCCTTTCATAGCGCATACACATTAAACCTCTGAAGAAACAAAGTATTCCTTGAAGCTTTGAGATCTGTGGATGAGAAGCGCTATATAAAACATGGATATTATTTCCCAGGAGAGGGTAAATTTCTCAGATCTGATTTTAAAAGGGTCAGAATTAAATTCTCTGGATAATTCTGGAATGTACAGTTTGAAAGATGAAAAGGTTATTACAGCACCAGTTATTAAAATGAAACAAGAAAGAGGAGGCCCAATATTACTTTAGTGAACACTTTCTCACATTCAAGGAGAGAGAAGTGACGTGAACTACTGATTTGAATACAGGTCTGATTCCTGATTCCCATTGGCTCCCTTAGGCAAGTAACTTATCCTTTGGTTTTTCCTGTATCTGAAGTGGTGATAATAAATACTTCGCATGGATGTTGAGGACTAAATGCTAAGCATTAATAATACTATTTATAAGTACATTACTCCAGTAAGGAGAGAAGAATAAATAACTAGTTTTTGTACTGTGGTAGTGCTCTTTAGAAAACTACACACTGTCTGCATTTGGCTGTGAGAGAGCCATCAGCAGATTTTGCAAAGATAAAATGCATTGTTTCCTCTAGTAGATGCAACTGATGCATTTTTCTGAAGAATAATCCTTCTAGCAAAACACTATATTTGCTTCAAGAACAGGCAAACAGAAGTAGGCATCCCAAAGACTTTACAAAAACTTTGCAGCAGCCTTGAACTGTTCAATGTGTTATATATACTAGTACTGGAATTCTTAATAAAGAGCTAATGGTCGTGAGAGATCCGAAGCTAGTCTACATATAAAATTTTACTAGCTCAGTTTTTATTTTAAATGGGTTGCACTTCCTCTGCAGGAGCCGTTGGGTCTAATGTAGACTTGAGAAGGCATCTTGGGGTGGGGTCATGGGCTAACCAAAGTATTTAACAATTTAATTGTGCTAGTCATTGTACAAACACAGAAAAGTCTCTCTTCTGAGACGCTTCAGGGGGTAGCTAAGTTAGTCTGTATAGGATAAACTTAAAAAACAACAAATGGTCTGGTAGTACTTTATAGACTAACAAAACATGCAGATGGTATCATGAGCTTTCGAGGACACAGCTCACTTCTTCAGATGTAAACTCCGGTCATGTATTGTTAGTCTATAAAGTGCTACCAGACCATTTGTTGTTTTTAAAGTTTATCTCTTTTGAGAGATTACAATCTACGTATAAAACAAGGGACAGCAGAGAAACTGGAAAATTAAGTCTCTCTATATAAAAGTTTTTCCTGACGTGCGACAGAACGATGTCATCAGGCTCTCTGGCTGCAGCTATAGAGAGCGAATGTAGCGAGCAGTGGGCGCAGCCCCCTGGTATCATATAATATCTTGTTTAACAGTTTTTTTTGTTTGTTTTGGTTTTTTTCTGCAGAGATAGCTAAATTATGTAGTGTATCTTTCAGTCCTGTTTGGTGTAGTGAAAATGGTCAAACTGAAATTTAATGGTTTTTAATATAAGGACTTGTATGGACCATATACTTACCTGTTGATCATGTCCAAGCTTGTAATAAATATCTTTCAAACGAAGTGCAGCTTTTTGAGCATATTATCTTGGTTAGCAAAAAGGTGCAAAATTGACTATACAGACTATATTTAGTTGCAAATCAACATGTCTGCTAGGCAGTCAGTATCAAGTGAAGTGCCCCAAGGATTGTTCAGCATCTTTATTAATGACCTGGATTAGGGGATGGATGGCATCCTCAGTAAGTTTGCAGATGACACCAAGCTAGGGGAAGAGGTAGATATGTTGGAGGGTAGGGATAGAGTCCAGAGTGACCTAGACAAATTGTAGGATGGGGACAAAAGAAATCTGAGGTTCAACAAGGACAACTGCAGAGTCCTGCACTTGGGACGGAAGAATCCTGAGCGCTGCTACAGACTGGGAACTGATTGGCTAAGCAGCAGTTAGGCAGAAAAAGACCTGGGGACTACAGTGGATGAGAAACTGGATATGAGTCAACAGTGAGCCCTTGTAGCCAAGAAGGCTAACGACATATTGGGGTGCATTTGTAGGAGCATTGCCAGCAGATCTAGGGAAGTGATTATTCTCCTCTATTCGGTAACAGTGAGGTAACATCTGGAGTAATACATCCAATTCTGGGCCCCCATTACAGAAAGGATGTGGACTCACTGGAGAGAGTCCAGCAGAGGGCATCAAAAATGTTTGAGAGCTAGAGGACATGACCTGTGAGGAGAGGCTGAGGGATTTGGTCTTATTTAGTCTGCAGAAGCGGGGGGGGGGGGGGGGATTTGATAACAGCCTTCAACTACCTGAAGGAGGGTTTCAAAGAGGATGGAGAGAGGCTGTTCTCAGTGGTAACAGATGACAGAATGAGGAGCAGTGGTTTCAAGTTGCAGTGGGGGGAGGTCTAGGTCGGATATTAGGCAATACTATTTCACTAGGAGGATGGTAAAAAACTGGAAGGGGTTACCTAGAGAGGTGGTGGAATCTCCCTCCCTACAGGTTTTTAAGTCCCAGCTTGACAAGGCTCTGGCTGGGATGATTTAGTTGGGATTGGTCCTGCTTTTTTAGCAGGGGGTTGGACTTGATGACCTCTTGAGGTCTCTTCCAACACTATGATTCTGTGAGTCTGTTTTTTAAGAGTGACCATCCAACAAAAATAAACCTTCTTTAGGAAAATAACTGAACAGCAAATGGAAAAACAAGATTAAAATTTGTGATTTAAATCAAGGTTTCCTACTTGCTGATTTAAATTTTGATCAAAATCTGATTTAAACAATCCATCTGGTTTCAAACTAATGTTAACTGGAAACTTTCAGAGACATAAAATGTTTCAGTGCTAAATAATTGGCTGAGTAAATATTTAATATGCTTTGACAGTAAGATGCTATAGAGGGAGGTGTAGTCAATATGGAAAGAGTTTACAAGTGTAAAATAAACTGCTACATCGGCTAACACATAATATTTCTCACCATTACAGTTCATTAGAACAGTGATCATAATCACTTTTTAGCTATTGCAGTAGTTCTCAAACTTTTATGTTGGTGACCCCTTTCACATAGCAAGCCTCTGAATGCAACTCCCCCCTTCATAAATTATGAACACTTTTTATATTTAGCATTATTATAAATGCTGGAGGCAAAGCAGGTCTTGTGGTGGAGGCTGACAGCTTGCAACCCCTCCCCATGTAATAATCTTGCAAACCCCCAGTTTGTGAACACCAGTCTAATGGTACATTTGTTTGCTTAGTGATACCTATTAAAACAGGTATCCACCTACAGCTGGTCCCAATTAAGTGGTGCAGATTCATGCCAAAGATTTATATATCCACTAGAAAATCAATCTGGCATTGCTTGGGTCCTTAACTCTATTATTATTTTGGGGGGGGGTAATAAAATGAAAATATACCTGTTGCTTTAAAATCATTGCTCTGGGTTGGGGCTGGGCATGAGGGTTTCGTCTGCAGGCTTCCCCGAGGAGAAAGAACTACCCTAGCCCCCTCTCACTGCAGCAGCTTAGGGTCAGGTGAGAAGCGCCTCTCCATGGCTTCTGCAGCTTCAGTGGGCACAGCTTCCCGTGGCTCCCCATGGCTGCAAAGGACGAAATGGAGCCACTGGGAGCTACGAGGCTCTGTGGCTGCGGCATTGGTAAATAAACAAACTGGGGCGGCCAGTTAATGTGTTTCTGAGAGTGATTCCGCGGTACTGGGTCCTGCCATGAGGGCAGGGACTGGACTCGATGACCTCTTGAGGTCCCTTTAAGTTCTAGTGTTCTATGATTCTAAGACAGGCCAAGAATTAATTTTCCTTAAGCAGTTTTCCTCTCCTCATTCCCCCAGAGAGAGGAGCTGCTCAGTACTTCAGCCACCAAAGTCAATTAGAAGATGTAGGTGCTCAGGATCTTTGAAAATCTGGCCACAGATATGCTAATGTCCCTTTACTGACCTAGATGAATTAAAATAGAAGGATGGGTTTACTGCAACTATGGACAGTAGTCTCTACAAATGTTCATTCTTAATGGGAACTTCTGTAAGATTGATCAGCTTAGTAGTTCATATAGAGGAGATGTACCAAAAGAGCTCCCTTACTGTGGTGCATTTTGCAGGCTTGTGTGCACTTTTATCATATTCATGGTGGGCAAACATATAATGGCTTAGAAATACCCTTTGCAGCTCATGAGCAACAAAAATGTAGCATCATAAGGCTGTATCTAAAACTGATGGTAAGCACAAACCTTGTATGTAATCTTGTTCCCAATGCTCAGGGCTGATGTGGGTGGGAATTGAATCGAGGCCTTGAGTTCAAGGAGCTCCCACAAAATGTCGGTAATGTTTGTGTAAACAAAGTGAAATGGGAAAGGTTGGGGATTCAGTGAACATTATGTACTAGAACCCCAAACTTCTATGGATGGGCTTGACAGTATTCTAACTATTTACAAAACCTGTTTCTGTTTTGCTTCTGAAGCTCCTTGGCTCTTGTGATTGTATTTCCCCTTATTTACAGTTGATTAGATATAGTCAGGCTGCAATTTTAATTCCCCTTGCTTCTCAGCAATAGGTGACATAGGTACAATGAACAAAGACCAAAGTGCTAGTTTCTGGGTAATCTGCTGTCTTTAAGAACAATGGCTTGCTTCATAGAATAGCTGTTTGTTATTTGGATAAACTGTAGTTTAATAGAGAAGCTTACTCAAGGAAAAAGTACTGAAAACTTTTATAATCAAATAGTTCAGATGGTAGCAGAACTTGCCCTTCCACTTGTCTTTATAGCTGAGCTTAAGCATTGTTCTTGTGACTATAGGGCTGGAGAAACTAATCTTACTGGATTTCCTACTACAATAGGGCAATTGTAGATGTAACTAGGAGTTTAAAGTGAAGTAACTCATGTCTGAAGAATGTCATAAGAGAGCTGTGTAATCAGAATAAAGCACATTTTTGTGTATGTCTCCTAGAATTTGAAAACTATTTATTTTACTATCTAAATAGTTTGTATGGTTGCTGTTACATGTGTGAAATACAGTTTCTTAAATAGATCACTTACCAGTGTATGGTTACATAAGAGTGGCCATATTGGGTCAGATCAGTGGTCTATTTAGCCTAGTGTGAGTGAGAGATTCTTTGTACTGCTTGTTCCTATCAAATGATCCATCCCCTGTCATCTAGTACCATCTTCTTAGGGACACCTGCAGAATGAGGTTGCATCACTGACCATCTTGGCTCATAGGCATTGATGAACCTATCTGCAGGAACTTTATTATTTATTTATTTATTTTTGGATCCAGTTATAGTTTTGGCCTTCGAAGTCCCCTGGAAATATCAATAAAAATATCTTTAGAAGAAACTATAGGAGTCCAGAAGCTTCAGGGCGTAGCTGAGTTAGTCTGTACAGGATTGTTTGTTGTTTTTTAAGTTTATAGGAGTCCAGTTAGGCTAGTCAGAAAAGTGTAGAACTTTGCTATTTATCAGTTATTTTATTATTTATGATAACCGTATTTTGGGTGGGTTGTATCTGCCTTTGACAAATACCAGAAGGGTCTGCCTCTTTTTAAATTATTTTAGCAATATTTGTCATCTTCACTTGAAATAATTAGCTATCATTGAATTATTAGTACCGACTTAGTATTGGTTAAACACAATTACTGCTCTGCATTTACTGGATGTTCATAGTGCAATGCAGCTTTATTTTGAGCAAGTAAACAACTGTGTAGTTTTGCTATACTTGATCTCAAACTGAGAAAATAACACTTCATTATTAGGGAAACACGTGCCACAGCAGGTATCCCTAACGTGAGCTTGGAGATTGTTTTGTCCTGATGAGTGAGTCATACTTGTGGGCCTAAGAGTGCAGTCTTTCCTGGCACTGTGTCGGCGTTTTGCCACTTGGTGCTTCATGCTCTGCCTTGCCTTGCCAGTGGGGCACATGGCACCAAGGTTCTGAATAACATCACAAACACTCCAAAGTTGGAGAAATAGTGCAAACACTTGCCCACTTCCTCATTCCAGCAGCCACTTGCTGCTGGAATCATAAATGTGAATTACTGGGTTTTTGTGCAGTTAAAATTTCCACTGTAATGCTACTTTCACACATGTACATTTTCTATATATTTGGAGTTTGTCTGTGTCTGGCTGCTCAAAAACTCCTAAATAGTAAGAGCTAAGAGTGAAAGCAAAGTAAGGGTTTAGTTGTGCCAGGAAAATGGGATGTGCCTTGAATGGGATTGCTTCTCATAAAACCATACAGAATCACCAGGCAGGTGAAAGGGGCTGGCTGGGGTGCCCACCCCATCAGGGACTGCCCCAGCCCTGAGCCTCACATCCCCCAGGCACCCTTTAGAGAGGGTGAGGGGAGGGAGGGCTGAAACTCCCCTTCTAACAGTTCGTACAGGAGCATTGCTGGCGGTTCCCCTTTGTCAGGAAGCAAATGGAAAGTGCACAGTTTGCTGCATTCCTCACTCTGGCTGGGGAATGCAGGAGGCAGACGAACCTGGACCTGTCCTGGGCAGGTTCATGCACCCCTCCCCCGGCTGTGCCTGCTGGAGCTAGAGCAGCCATGGAGAGGTGCTTTTCACCTGGCTCCAAGCTGCTGTAGTGAGAGAGGAGTGGGGCAATCCTCTCTCCCCAGGGCAGCCTGTATATTGAACCCCTCATCCCCCGCTCCACCCCAGAGCAATGAGTCAAATGAAGCATGTACATTTTCATTTTTTTTTTCAAGAAAACAAAAATTGAATTAAGGACCTGAGCAACACTGGGCATTTCATCTAGCATATGATATTTTTTTGCCTTTAACCTGATCTTTGTTTGGGAGAGCCTCTTGTGCAGTCAACAAATTGTCAGCTCTGCCACTCTCAGCCTAGCTGAGTGTCGATTAAAAGGGGAAGTAGCAGATTTGTTTAGTAGATTAAACCAAGAAGAAACTAATACACTATGGGCTTTTTCTAGTTGGAATGCCCATTTTATAACCTGGTATGGTTGGTCACCGTCTCAAACTGCATGGAATGCACTGTACTTCTGTCAGTTTCAGAATCACCAAATCTGTTCATTTCAGCAGAATCTTTGTGCACTTTTAAAATTGTTTGGACAAAAATTATTAGGGTATAATTGGAACTTAAAAAATGTCTTCCTTTATTTCTGTGATTGAGCTTTCTACAGAAAAAATGTCAGATAAAAAAACTGCATAGAACCATGAAGCCAAAGTCCATATTAGGTCTGGCTATGGGTGTGAGGAGCCTTGATCTAGAGTCTCAGTTTCTGTCGCCACTGAGTCATGGTAGCATGTGGCATGCTCTATATAATCAACCTGAGAATTTTACACCTTGAGTTGCCGAGGTAAGGGAGCTTTATCAGGTTGTCAGAAGTCTGGTTCTGCAATAGTGTTAAAAGCTCAGCTTTTAACTTGCTTATTGTGCCTTGAGAAAAGCCAGGGTGTTTGAGTGAGTTGTGCATTTAAAAAAAAAGAAAATTAATTACCTGCATTGTTGTAAAGGGTAGGATGATGTTGCTATAGTTACACACAGTATTTTTATAGTGGATTGGTTGTTTTATAAGTAATACAAATGCTCTGTTACACCATGTTGAGGAGTAGAAGTAGTACAACCCACTGAAAAATCACAGCAACAGAATCTAAAATGTTCTGAAATAATGCTTTGCACCTTTATATTTCTTCCAGTTGTATGTAAAGCCACCTATCCTGGAACTCCAAAAGCATAAACAGATATTTAATATGCAGAACTGAAGATTAAACCCCCAAAATATAACAACTTGCTCTTCTCATTGAAGCCAACACATGTAAAAAAAAAAAAGACCATCAACAAAATAGCCTATTGTATCTGATCTACCCCATAATCGTCAAATACTCTTTGAACAAAATCCTGAAGAAATACAGCATGTTCTGATGGTCAGCACATTTAGACTTTGCTGGAAAAAGGAGGTGAGAGTGAGATTAGGACACCTCACAAAAAATATTGGCAGATGTTGGCCTGTGTTCTTTGGTTGATTGAAACTATGGCGGTATTGCATCCAGGGGGGATCCCTCCGGTATTAGGGATGTTAGATATCAAGTAATTGAATAGTCATGTAACTGCATGAATTCTTATTGGTTTCTCAACTATTCTAAAGTCCCAGGAGGCGGGGTTGGCAGCCAGTGTATTCCCAGCCCCACTCCTGAGAAGCCCTCTTCCACCCCACACTGCTTCCTCTGATCATTGTTGTCTGTATGGTGCCTTCAGCCCAAGTAACTTTACAAACATGCATGAACTTGTCTTTGCCATGTCACTGGTGGATAAGGAAGCAGTATTGCCATTTTAGAGATGGCAAAACTGAGTCACAAGCCTTAAGTGACACACCTAAGGTCATACAGTGAGTTGGTAGCAGAGGTTAGGGGTGGAACTTGTCTGCCTCATCTCAATAATTGTGTGTGTCAACTATTTAGCTGACCTCCCTCCCTGTGGAAAACTTAGGGAGCCTCTTGTACATTAAAAAAAAAAACACCAAAAAAACCAGGGAGCACTTGAGTCCCTCGCTCGCCCCGTGTTCCGGTGGCACTTCTGCTTTTGAAATGTAGAAAGATCCCAGATCTTGCTACATTTCAAAGGCAGAAGTGCGGCCAGTTCTCCGCTGTCTCTCCCCCTCTCCCCTCCCGGAGATGGTGCTGGAGGGAACCGGCTTTTAAGCTGGCTTCCCATAGCACCGGTTCCTGCTCCCCCCCCCCCCCCTTGCTGCCTCTCTCTGATAGAGGCAGAAAGTGGGGGAGAAAGCAACTAGTTGAGTCACTAGCATATGCTTATTGGATAGTCAAGTAGCTGCTTACATCCCGACTCACTGTAGCTGGTACTGAATCACTAGGTCTGCAAAAATGTCAAGGGCCAATTGGCCCTTTAAGGAGAATCAAGGTCTAGTTTGTCCATGATGGCCATCTGAAGACCACCCTTGGGTCAAGGTGGTTGCCCCAGATGGCTGGTAATGGTGCACCTGCACCTGCCTGAGCTCAGTTGGGCAAGGGATTTCAGAAGGAAAGTGCCTCCGAGAGAGAAGGTTGATAAGTAATATCTTTAATTGGACCAGCTACTGTTGGTGAAAGGTTCTTCTGAGAAGAGGTTTGTAAGGGGGCAACCCTATAGAGAGCATGTCCTCGGGGAGGGAACAGGAGTAGCATGGAGAAGGGAACTGGGGGGGGGGGGGGGAGAGGAGACAGACAGTGTTTCCTAGTAGGCAAGAGCGGGAGTATCTTGAAGGAAAGGAACCTGAAGCTTGGAGCCAACCGCCCAGTGTGGCTAGGCAGATTCATGCTACTTGGGTTCAAGCTGATGTGCTAGTAACAGCAGTATGGATGTTGGCTCTTGGGTTGCTCAAGTGTAGGCAGGTCAAGCGGTCTTACTGGTGTGAATCTATTTGGGAAGGGAGGGTTGCTTCCAGCTGTAGTGTAGACTTACCTATCTTCACGAGGAAAGAAGAAGAGTATTCTGGGAGAAGGAATAGGAGACTGTCCACCTGGTGAAGGGAGTGCGATTATCTGGAAGAGAAGGAACCGTTGCTTCCAGCAGGTGGGAAGAGGACTCTTGAAGGAAAGAGTTCCGCAGGGGTCTGTTTTGGGACCGACTCTGTTCAATATCTTCATCAACGATTTAGGTATTGGCATAGAAAGTACGCTTATTAAGTTTGCAGATGATACCAAACTGGGAGGGGTTGCGACTGCTCTGGAGGATAGGGTCATAATTCAAAATGATCCGGACAAATTGGAGAAATGGTCTGAGGTAAACAGGATGAAGTTTATTAAAGACAAATGCAAAGTGCTCCACTTAGGAAGGAACAATCAGTTTCACACATACAGAATGGGAAGCGACTGTCTAGGAAGGAGTACGGCAGAAAGCGATCTAGGGGTTATAGTGGATATAACATATTCACAAGCTGAATATGAGTCAGCAGTGTGATGCTGTTGCAAAAAAAGCAAACATGATTCTGGGATGCGTTAACAGGTGTGTTGTGAGCAAGATACGTGAAGTCATTCTTCTGCTCTACTCTGCGCTGGTTAGGCCTCAATTGGAGTATTGTCCAGTTCTGGGCACCGCATTTCAAGAAAGATGTGGAGAAGTTGGAGAGGGTCCAGAGAAGAGCAACAAGAATGATTAAAGGTCTCGAGAATATGACCTATGAAGGAAGGCTGAAAGAATTGGGTTTGTTTAGTTTAGAAAAGAGAAGATTGAGGGGGGACATGATAGCAGTTTTCAGGTATCTAAAAAGGTGTCATAAGGAGGAGGGAAAAAACTTGTTCATCTTGGCCTCTGAGGATAGGACAAGAAGCAATGGGCTTAAACTGCAGCAAGGGAGGTTTAGGTTGGACATTAGGAAAAAGTTCCTAACTGTCAGGGTGGTCAAACACTGGAATAAATTGCCCAAGGAGGTTGTGGAATCTCCATCTCTGGAAATATTTAAGAGTAGGTTAGATAAATGTCATCAGGGATGGTCTAGACAGTATTTGGTCCTGCCATGAGGGCAGGGGACTGGATTTGATGACCTCTCGGGGTCCCTTCCAGTCCTAATATTCTGTGATTCTATGAAGGAGCCAGAGATCATTGCCCAAAGCTAGCTAGACTGACTACAGGGTGGTAATGCCCTTGATGGAGCCTGAGGAAGATCTTGCTTATGTTCATTAATTTAGGATGTCATGAAATGAGGCCCTCTGAAGCGGGAGCTCTCAGATACAGAGGTTTGTTTGGGCTGACCTATGCTTGGCCGAAGGCAGGGCTTGTTTGCAGCACCAGTCTCAAGTGCTAGGGGACATTCAGCCAAAAGCAGAGCATCCAGATGGAGAAACAGATATTTTTAAAACCTGTGGTTTTTTTTTTTTAAATATTCACTATTCAAGATCAAACTAATCCCTGTGGTATTTTTTCTTAAAGGAGAAAACACTTCAAATCTGTTAGTATTTCTTGTGAGGCAGAGCTATAATGTGTGCGAAAGTTGAGAGAGGCTCCCTTCCGTAACAGAGCAAGTCTTTAGCTGCAAGCTTTTTAGGGGTTATTTTGGACAAAATGTCATGTACCTAACTTGTGTAGTTTTCTTAAACAAATGTTATGCATTATTGATTGGAGACCTTTTGGTCAGAAAACTACCAGCCTATTCTAATGGGGAAATATTAAGTAGAACCCTCTTTCATGCAGAAACCTTTGATGCTTTTTTTTTTTTTAAAATGGGGCGGCTTCTCCCAGCATGTCTGTCTGTCTGTCTTCCCCCAATCTTCTGATTTTATGTTGTTGTAACTCCACATCTGGAGAAGCAGGTCTGGATAGACTGCTGTTTCATGTATTGGGATCACTTGAGTCAGAGCCCTCTTTCAGTCAAGCTGTGTGAATTGCCTGCAAGTCTTATGTTAAACTTGTATCGGAGTTGCAACCAGTGAGTTCAGAGGCTTCTAATCTTCTGAGAGAGCTCCTCTTGTGTCAGATTGCTGGCTAAATCTATGCTTGTTACAGTGATCTGTAGGCATCCACCACTGCCAAGGCACTCTTGTGCTAAGCACTGTAGAAATAGAGTTGTTGAAGGTCTCTACCCTGAAAGAGCTTGTACGCTAGACAATAGGGACAACATGTAGGAGAGAGCGAGTAAGCCTATATGCTAACCACTTTGTACTAAGGATGTTAGGTGTCAGGTAATTGACTAATTGGATAGTTGATGCATTTTGCATGACTATTTGATTAGTTGATAGGGCACCTCCGCCTTTGAAGTGTAGCAACAGCCCTAGGGCTGTTGCTACACTTCAGAGGAGCCCGGGTACCCAGCTGATCCCGGGCTCCTCGCATCACTGCCACTTTGAAACGCTGCATGCAGCATGGGGACACCCCAGCTGGCCCTGGGCTGCACACGGTGTTTCAAAATGGCAGCTCTGCATGGAGCCCGAGGTCAGGCCCCAGGCTTCAAGCAGCACTGCTGCTTTGACGAACCCCCTCTTTTACCACCCCCCCCCCCCGCTGCCTTTATCTGATAGAGGCAGCGAGGTGGGGGAAGCGACTGGTCGACTATCCGATAAGCATTTGCTTATCGGATAGTCGACTAGTCCTTCATATCCCTACTTTGCACCATGATCTGGTACAGTTCATTTTAGTTAGTTTCAGTACCTAGTTCTTCTCCTGGCAGTTGCCCAGTCCAGTATAGTTGTTGTCTGCTGACCTAGTAGTTACAGAGAAGAGGCGGAGCCAGCCGCAGCCTACCAGACAGCTCTCTCTGGACCACTACCAAGACCATCACAGACCACAGTTTTTGGGATCGGAGTGGATCTAGATTCTTCCCACCACCACTGCTGCAGTTCTCCCTTTTTCACCCCAGGGTGGTGTACCTCCTCACCCCATGGCCAGGTTGAAAGCATTGAATTAGTGACAATGGTTGGCTTTAAATGTGTGTTGTGTTCAACATGGCTAATATTCTTATAAACAATAGCAGCTAAGTGTTTTGCCCTTGGTGTTGTGGGTGCCTTCCTCTAACCAGTTTAGCACTGTTTTTATTGAAGCATATCCCCCTCCCTAAATAAGGGGGAGGGGAGACATAGCTTGGGTGACCCTCCTTCCTTCCAGCATTCTATGCAGAAGACATTCCAGTATGCATTACACATACTGGTGAGTGAATATTCTGTGAACATGTCATCTACTGCAAAGGCATGAGGGGCCTGATGTACAATGAGAAAACTTTCCCCAGAATTCACCTGGTTTTAAAATCAGTTCAGCTAAACAGATGTAATTGCCTGGCGCTGTAGTATAGATGAGAATACAGGGAGCTTGAACAATTTCAAAAGAATAAGTCGCAAAACCGCTTCAAGCTGGTTTTGCAGTGGGTGTGGTAAAATTGATTGCAGGATACACTATGGCTTCAGCAAACTCTGTGTAGCTGAACTGGTTTTAAAACCAGTTGGAATTTTGGGGGGAAAGCTTTCCCTGGTTAGGAATTATGGTGGACACATATTCATAAACACTTGACACATGACAAAATGCTGCTGTATGGGCACAACTCAAGCTTGTTTGCTGTGCCCACCTTAGTTGAGTGTCTCAAACTGGCGAAAAAGATTGGTTTGAATTTTATTTTATACCTGGCATGACGCTCGTTCCTCTTTTACTATGCCAGTGCAGAGGTGGAGTTCTGGTTCTGAACACAGATCCTTGGCCCAGGATCACAATGGATTGCAACTAGACTGCTTGGAAACTTTTGCAAACAAAGGATACTGTTCAAGGAATTTTTTCAAACGCTAAAGTGGTTTACCTTTAAAAGAATAGCTGTCACTTTAAGCAGATATATGTTAAGGTTAAACTCTAATCTTTATTACATGTAAGTATAAAAATGCCTTCTGTAATATGATCCAGCAGTTCCTTGAGTACTTTGCTAAACCAGTTGGGACACCTCTATTTCAGCAGAAGTCTGTTAAATGAATAGCCTTGGTGAATAGATAATACTGTTTGCAGTTTATTCTCTCCAGTTTGAAAAGGTATTTGGTGTTCTGTGCTCTGTTAGTTTTTCAAAATAAAACATACTTGCAAGCGATTCAGTATGTCCCCACACATGACCCCAGCCAATTTTAAAATCTGATTACTTGGAAACATGCAGAATCTGTGGAAGTTGTGCTTTGTTTGTTACATTTTTTTTTAAATAACTTGAAATTTCTAGGTATTAAAGAAATAGTTTTCTTAACACCTTGCACACCCTGTGGAAATTGCTGAAATTTTCTTTGTTAAATTAGGATCATTACCATGTCAAGTCAGTACCTACGGAAGCATTTTAATGTCAATTCTAATTTATTCTATGACTTTTCGCTATTCAGGTTAAAAATGTTTGTAAAAGCTTGCTGCGTGTCATTGGTATTCAGCATTCAGAGTTTGTTAGGTTCCTCTGAGCAGGCACTGTGTGACAAAGCACCTGGTTTTTGAAAAACCCTTATTTAAGGGGCACCTAGCAGTCACTGGGGCAGGGAGTGGGGTAAGAAGAGAAGCTGTAAAAAAAAAAAAAAAAAAAAAAAAAAAAAACCAACCAAAAAAAAAAACCACCACAACCACACAACACCACCACACAGATGGAGGGCAGGGTGGAGCTGGGCAGAAAATTGACCCTATTTTGATTCTATACATTGTGATTTTCCTTTTTTCTCTGGAAGGGAAGAAAAGGCAGGGAAAGAGGAGTGGGAGAATAACGAGAGAAAATGGAGAAAGGGCAACTGAGTGAGACTGAATATGCTGTGAATGGAAAAGGAGGTAAAGAGAAAGTTACTCAGAATTGAAGCAAATTAAATTATTTTATTTAAACAATCTTACATTGTATATTGAATTTCCCTAGAAAAACTCACAGCTATTAACTTGCATTGGAAAGGAAGCATCTAGCATGATGTTGGATGGGAGAGGGCTACCTGGGCCCTGCATCTGGCTCCCTACCTGGCAGGGGAGGCTCAAGCGGCCTACATGGCTTTGGGGGGATGACCAAGCCCGTAGCTATAAGGCAGTGAGAGCAGCCATTTTGGACCGGGTGGGTCTGTCCACGGAAAAATACAGGCAGAAGTTTGTCGGCTTGATGGACAGCGGCTGTGAGGCCCTGGGCATTTGCCCAAAAGCTGCTAGACTGGGCAACCCATTGGCTGAGGCCAGAGGCACGGACGGTGCAAGAAATGCTGGACTTGCTCGTTCTCGAGCAGTTGCTTCAAGCCCTTCCAGAGAGTATCTGGGTGTGGGTCAGGTGCCACCAGCCTGACGCTCTTGATGCAGTGGTCAGGTTAGCCGAGGAGTATGTCGAAGCAGAGGTTCCCCGGAGAGAAGGCCGACCCTTCAGGGACAAGGAACCAGGGAGGAAGCCAGAGGAGCCCCTTTCTGGGAAAGGTCTGGAGAGGAGGGAGGCACCTCGAGGAGCACCGGGGGGGGGCTGGCACTCTGACCTGCTGGCAATGCGGGAGGCCAGGGCATAGAAGGCGAGACTGCCTGGACAGTATGGATTGTGGACATGTGGGGTTTTGCGGGTTGACTCAGGTGGGAGGACCTGACAGGAAGAGGAGTCTCCCCACTGTCCAGATTCAGCCGCCTTGAATATTTTAAATAGAAAGGCGGGGTAAAAATATTTAAATAAATAAAAGATAAAGATACGGGTGGGGAGACAGGCCCATCGTGGGCTAATGGCCTCTGCATCAGCCCACTCGCTCATACGGAAGGAGCTGGTGAGGCCACACTGGATGCTCCCTGGTGCAAGGGTGGCACTAGAATGCGTCCATGGGGATGAGAGTCCTACCTGGTAGCCCAGGTGCTACTGGAAGTAAGAGGCCAGTTCCGGTGGAAACGGGCAGGGGAAATGGACTGGTTACCGTACCCAGTGGTGGTTGGTCGGGATTGGGACCCATCGGCTACAGAGAGCACGAGAGGAGCCTCAAGGGAAATCAAGAGTTCCCCCCAAGGGCGACAGAGGCACAGCCATCGGTGCTATGGATGTGGAGAACGAGGGCACATTGTTGGGTGGTGTCCTAACCTGGTGGGGACAGACAGGTGGGAAGCGCATTTAGCAGTATGGGGTAGCCCTTCTCCCTCTCAGGGAGAAGAGACACAAGTGGATTGCTCCCCAGAGCAGCCCCTGGCAAAGAGACATCTCCCCTGGTTGGGGAGATGGGAGAAACTAAGGCACAAGTGGTGCTGCTCAAAGAGGAGACAGATGCTGATTCCCAAGTGCGGGTTAGAGCTGTACCAGAAGAGGGGCCCCAACGAGGGTATGGGTGGTGTGAACGCCTCTGGGCAATGCTGGAAGTATATGGGCCAGGCCCTTTCCCCTGTGACTTTTGCGGGGAGGGAACAAAAGAGCCTGCGGGAAAAGCCGTAGGGGAGGGTGCGGACACAGCTGGGGATTTGCCCAGAGAGGACCCCCTTGGTAAGGACCAGCATGGCCCAGCCAGGCTGGAACCCCAGGGCAAGGGACAGCTCCCCAAGGAGGGCCCTAAGAAAAAAGAGGAGAAACGCCAACCCCAGGGGCGGAGAGTGTTAAGGAGAGGCAGGCCCCAAGCTGACACTTCATAAGGGGGGAGGACTGTGACAGACTGCTGGCTCAGCCAGAGCTCTGCCACAGTAGCCTGGTTAAGGGGACACAGCTGAGCAAGCCCAGGCTGGCAGGGCTATCAGAAGCAGCTGTGGGGCTCACAGCAGGAGGGCTATATAAGGCAGAGGAAGGAAGCCAGAGGGGAAGGAGGAGTAAGGCGCTAGGGCGTGGCTCAGTGTGCTTCTAGGTGGAGACAGAAGGTGGTGGGAACCTACAATAAAGGCATGGGTGTTCGCATCAGAAGGCTTGTGACTGATTTGTGGACCAGCCGGTGGACCAGCCCAAGGGGCCTGAGCAGGGACTCCGCTACAGGGTAATTGTAGCTGTAATGGGACCATGACAATTATTTGGAAAAGGACCAAAAAAGAAAATTTCAAGAAGGAAAAACAAATGTGACACCAACAGCTGTGGCAAACCACTTTTGTTTAATAAATACCTGTCAGGATCTATGTTCACCATGAAAGCAGATTAGATTCCAAAATCTTCAGCAAACCAAAATAAGCTCAGTATTCATTCTGCGATTAAGATAACAGTATATTACAAATAAGAGTATTCTTTCAGTATAAGAGCCTCCTTCATTATTGGTAGGATAAGGAAGAACATGAGGGAGTATTTCAGTGCTGTTAAGTCCTCTGAGTTAATACAAGTAAAATAGAAGTTATTTGGGATAGACAGGGTGAAGAGGTTTACTAAGGCCAAACTTTAGAGGAAACAGGAATATCAACAGTATTTGCTTTTATCAGAAATGAAGATATGAGGTATAAGATGTGTGAAAAACTATTATAGCTCCATTGAATCCTGTGGAGTTGAGAGTTTACACTATCTGAGGATCTGCCCCAGATGATTTTTTTTTAGGTGCCAGAGATGGTGCATGGGAGAGAGATATGGCACACTGGAGAGAACTGGAAAATGGAGCATAAATCTAGTACTTGAGGAGCATAAGTAAATAGCCAAAGAATAGTGAAGTGGTTGAGGGGAATTCTCTGGAGGATCTCAAGTACAGAAGTGTATTCGTTCCTTGGACTTGGAAATGATCAAAAAGTGAGTGGAAACTTCAGGATGGGGATGAGAGCTTATTTGTGGTCAGTAGAGAGGACACAGCTTATCTCATTATGGATATATTTAAAATTTAAAAAGTTTGGCACTTAAGGGAATTTCAGTGATGTTCCTGGGGGCTGGTATTGACCTCAGATATTGCAGCATGAACTCCTGTCTCAGCACAGTGAAAGATTTTATTTCTACGAACCCCAGACTGGCTTTAACTTTTTAAACCAAACAAATACTATTAATTATTTGGGATACAGTGTTTTAAAAGTATATATGAAGATTTTACCATTCAATTATGTGGTAGAAAATGCGAAGAGATGAAGGGAATAACTTTGTGTGGACAAACGAGATGGGGAAGATTCAGAAAGGGTTAAAGGCTACTGCTAATGCACCTGCTTGAAAGTAAATACATATAAAATGTAAAGAATATTGGACAACTTCAGTTCTTTGCTACTAGATTTTTCTTATAGAATCACAATAAAGCATGTCTGTTTATACTGGAATACTGGAAGATTTACTCAGTGTTGCTTAGGTCCTTCAGGGAAGGGGATTGGAGTGTGAGGGGCTCAGGATGTTAAAAACTAGTTGACTATCGGATAAGCAAATACTTATCAGATAGTCAGTTGACTAGTCTATTTCCCCCTCCTTGCTGCCTCTATCAGATAGAGGCAGCAAAGGGAGGGGGGGGGGAAGAAGGGGTACTTCAAAGGGCAGCGCCATACAGCTGAGCCCAGCTCCGCTGTGAGGCCCTGCCCCTTTGAAATGCTGCCTGGGCAAACTGGAAAATAAACAGTTTAATTTAAAAACTGACGCTCACTGATAATGACCTTAATGAACAATGTGAAAAGTCATTGTGTTTGTAGTATTCAAGTGATTAGACAAATTAGGAAGGTGATGGACCCTTTTTGAACACAAATGGTGACCTAGAGTACTGTGTGCAATTATGGTAATGTCAGTACAGGCTGCACGTCCCAAAACTGGAATTCTCTGGTCCAGCAACATCCCTGGTCTGGATTAGAGAACTCCCATAGCCTAGTGGCAGGAGGGCAATCCAGGAGGGGCCGGGCTGAAGCAGAGGACAGGGCATGGGTTTGGGGTGGCAGCAGCTCAGGAGCCTGTGATATCGGGATCAGCATGGGGCAGCCCCTGGCAGCTCAGGACTGGGCTGCTGACAGACTGTGGCAGCGTGGGGCCCGGGCCAGAGCCTCGGGCAGCCCACAAGAAGCAGGGCTAGAGTCTGTGGGCCCGAGCCCACAGGTTGTCCTAGAGTTGGGACTGGACCCCATGCCCGCGGCAGCCCAGCCAGAACCAGCCCCCAGCTGTCTGCTGTAGCAGTGCAGGCTGCATTCTGGCCAGGGGTGCAGCAATGGGGCCAGCAACCCAACTGGCAGCTTGGCCAGGGCTGGAGGTAGTGCCAAACTGTCAGTCAGCAGCTTGGGGTTATGGCAGGGAACTTTCTCTGGTCTGGCAAATTCCCTGTTTCAGGACTGGCCAGGTCCCGAGGGTGCTGGATCAGGGAGGGCCAACCTATAGCACAGAATTGCTGACAAGGAAGAATTCTGTGAAGAGCAGCACCTGATTGAAAGTTGGGGGAATTCAGCTATGATGAAGATTATGACTGTACATATAGCTTAACTAAGTCACTTAAGGAAAAAGGGAGGACTGAGAGATGTAATTCTCTGTATTTGAAAGGTGTTAACACCTCTGATGGCAGAGGAATTTGGAAGATGGGGTCTGAAGTAGCATCACTAGACCTAGTGGGATGAAACTGTTTGCAGGAAATTATACACTGAGTATTAGAAAGTGTTTCATAGAATCATATAAGATTAGGGTAGGACGAGATCTTAGGAAGTCATCTAATCCAACCCCCTGCTCAGAGCAGGACTGACTCCAACTAAATCATCCCAAGGAGGGCTTTGTCAAGCCGAGCCTTAAAAATCCTCTAAGGATGGGGATTCCATCAGTCATGTAAGTTACACCACCAACACTGTTTTTCCAGTCATATCATAGTTCTTTCATGGTGCCAGCAATTTCAGTTCTTTCTGCTCATTTTCCAGGCTTCTTGTATTTGTGTACAGGCACCTAAGATAACTAGCTGATTGCCCTGCTTGTTCAGTATGAATCAGGGGGCCTACCCTGTTGCACCTTGCTCCCCGTGTTTCCTCCTGGTGTCCACTTGCCCAGTTACCTCAGGGCTTAGGTCTCCATTCCCTGGGGAACCTAGTTTAAAGCCCTCCTTGCTAGATTAGAAAACCAGCCTGTGAGGATGCTCTTCCCACTCCCTTGCTAAGTGGATCCCATCTCTTCCTAGTAATCCTTCATTGTACAACATTCATTGTCAAAAAATCCAAAACTCTGTGTCCAACACCACCCGCACAACTCTGTATTTACTTTCACAATCTGATGGTCCCTACCTGGGCCTTTTCCTTCAACAGGGAAGATGGAGGAGAACATGATTTGTGCCTCAAACTCCTTTATTCTTCTTCCCAAAGTCAGATAGTCTGCAGTGAGCCACTCAACATCATTGTTGGCAGGATCATTAGTGCCCATGTGGGGAAATAGGAAAGGGTAGCAGTCAGAGGGCTTGATCACAGGTTTTCTAACAGATAGGCTTATAGGACAGTGGCAGAGATGCAGCAATGAAGTGTTGGAAACTCCATTGTGTGAGTTACCAAAGCATTGGAGAATAGACTGGAGGTACAATCATAGTTTGGTTGTGTGATGAATAGAGCTAATACCAGACCTTTGTGAGTTATATGACCTGCCCCCATAGAGTTAATGAAAATTAAATTACCAATAAAGGGGAAACTGGCAGACAAAAAACCACTGAAACGTTGGTTCTATTTAACTGTCCCACTCAGAGGAAAGAACTTCTAACCCCTTTTTAGCTTACCAGTTGTCTCCACCTCAGAGTTGAGAAATTCATTCTTTCTGGTATAAAATGTTATTTCTATCCATGGAGCGTATCCAAAAGATGAAAAGAGTATAAACTTAATTTTATGTAACCAATCTCTCTGTTGTGTTGCTTATCTACATCTGTAGTTACATGGGTAGCCAACTTTAAACATACAAAAAATTGTATTACATTAGATTGATGTGAAAAAAAAGCATGTGCAGCAGCTGCCTGCTTACAGGACACTGTGTAAAGAGGCGATTAGATGAACTAGAATAGTAGACTGCCACGGTTCTGGTAGTGAGTAGGAGGCCAGTAATGGGAGCAAAACCAATGTCATAGAAATTTTTTACTTACTGGAAACTTTACTTACCAACTTTTCCTTCCCCTTTTTAATGTGAGACTCCTACACAAAAGTGATCAAGGTAGACTCTTGAAGGCCAAAAGGAGTGTGCTTATGGTGCTGAGTATTTTAGAAAATCTGTGCATGATAAATACTCAAAAGTAAAAAGGACACCACTGCATTTGTCAGCTTACTTGGCAGTTTCTACGAACAGACCAAAGCCTGACCTGCTAACCAATGGTCCTTATCTGCTTCCTTTAACTATCCCATCTTTAGGTGTTTTGCTTGTTACATACCAGCTCAGTTTTCCCTTTGATACTTATATAGCCACTGCCTCTTTTTGTCTCCCCTCCCATTTTTTTTCTCTTCTCCTACACCCCTCCTCCATTCTCCCCTGTTTAATTTTGGTTCTGGACATCCAACACTCTGGTCATCTGAAGAAGTGGGCTGTACCCACGAAAGCTCATGATATCATCTATATGTTTTGTTAGTCTTTAAAGTGCTACCATACTATTTGTTGTTTTTTAAGTTTATCTTGTACAGACTAACTAGGCTACCCCTCTGAAGCCCCACCTGAGAGTTAGGAAGGATGGTTTCATGGATAGTCTCATACTGGGATGTAGGAAGAAAATTCAAGTCTCCCAGAGTTTTCAGTTTTCCCAGATATCAGGTCTCTCACCCTGTCTGGCTTTGGTCATACTATCTACCCTGAGCCTCATTTCCCCATCTCTAAAATGAGGCTAGTGCTTCCCTACTTCACAGCAGTGTTATGAGAAGTGCATTAATGATTGTGAGATGAGGATCATGTAACTACCTCGATAGACACCATGTCCGTGATTAAATAATTTTAGTAGTGTGGGTAGACTTCTGCTGGTACTCAACCTTTCTGTGGCTAATGGAGACCAGAAGCCACACTTCACTATTACTAATGTGTCTTACAAACACTCCCCAAATCTAAAATTGCTGGAGTAGTTTGAATACCCTCCCTGCTCCCAATATAGGAGTAAACAGAATTCTAGTAGAATATTTCTATTATGGAAGGGCAGCCAAGATCTGAAGTCATCCTGTTCTTCTCTTGATCTCCCCCCTTTTTAATTAAAAACATTTGTTTAGGAATGAAGATTTAATTGTGTATAGCATTGTTAAAGAGTGGTTACTAAAAGTGAGCAAAAGTTATTTTATCAAATGAAATATGTTTCTCACATCACTGATCAGTAACACAATAAAGGAACACAATAATAAGGGCAGTGAAAGAATAGAAATAATTGACTTAATCTTCTAGAGGGCTTTAGATCTCTAGTTTCTTATGTTGTGGTATCAATATCAGAAACACACTTGTATTTAAAAAGGCAGGGAGATAAAGGTCAAAGTTAGCAGTAAATGGTTACAGATTTTTTTAGGAAGTGGCAAGAGAAATGTCACAGGAAATTATGTTAACCTGACCCTAATCACATTCAAACGGTATCAGTGACTTTCAAGATTAGCTATGTAATCAGATTTATAAATCTGCAGGTGAGACAAACTAATTTAATTATAATAAAATATTAATTCTGTACTGATATTGTGTCCATAAAGACATTTAGAAGAAACAGGCATAAATTAATAGGATGGCTTCTGAAACTCATTATAGATTAACATAGAGTAATATGGCTAGAAGCTGAATGTTCGTAAATATGGATTATGCTTTTAATTGGTCACAGATTGCAAAATGCTCATCAGGGAAAGGATCTGAAGTTGATAGTTGGAGGAAATTTTATAACCTTCTAAAGCCTAATAAGAAAGCAAAGAGTACTGGGATAACTAAATACCGTACAAATTGGAAGAAGTCTTTGACCATGTGTAAAAACTAGGGGGCAATTTTGGGCCCTGAATTAGAGAAAAGATACTGAAGAATTGGAGCAGGAAAAATATAAAGGAGTAAACTTGATGGTAAAGACCAGGCTTGGAAAAACTGAGCCCTAAAGGTCAGTTCCAGAAAAAATATGAGGGATTGATTGCAGTGGATGTATATGGAATAAGGATGCAGCCTTTACTTTAACAGTTGCAGCTGTTCTCACTGTCATTACCAAAGAAGAAATTAAGGAAGCATGCTTCAGGTTTTTAACATGTTGCGATCCACCCAGAAGAAGGGTGCAAAAACATGCTTCCTGAAATTGCTTCTGACTTTAAAACAAGAGGGCAAAAGTAGATGCATGTATAGTAGAAACTATTCAAGGTAGCTGTAAATATCCTCCTCATTATGGGCAATCCCTTGAGGTCAAGGATGAGCTCTTTCATAGGTTTTATTTTTCATGGGTCCTTAGGTGACTGAGAAGTCCAATCCTTGAGCCATAGCTGTTGTTGGCAGACGTTGCAGGGGGTGTTGGACAGGGTTGGGCCATGCTTGCTGCATGATAGTTGTCTTTCCTTCCTTTTCTTCAGCCAGAGCAAGGCAGTTTTCCTCAAAAGTGGACATTCCCTTTCTGATAAGTCTTCGCCAGTTATCCTTCTCCTGGGTTGCTGTCTCCTAATGTATCGTGTCAATGCAGCGTTTCTTGATGTTTATCTCAGATGTCTTAAAATGTTTCTTTTGGCCCCTTGTTGCCTTTCCCCTTTGGTGAGTTGGCCATACAGAAGTTGTTTTGAGAAGTGGGCACAGTGGCTGCTCCACCTCAGCTGGCGCTAGATAATCAGGACCTCAGCACTGAAGGTGTTGGCTTCAGTGAGGACACTGACATTAGTGTGATGCTCCTCCCACTTTATGTTGAGGATCTTCCAAAGAGAGTGCTGGTGCTTGGAGTTCCAGGTTTCTCAGGTGTTCTGTATAGGTCACCCGAGTCTCACAGCTATAGAGGAGAGTTGGGATTGCCACTACTGTATAAGCCATAAGTCTAGCATGTGTTCTGTTTGTGGAATACTTGATGTGTGTGTGCCAAAGGCAAGTCTGGCTCAGTGGATTTGATGTCCACATCTGCCCTCTGTGACTGCCAAGACAGGCAGAGTATGCTACATTTTCCATTTCTGCTTTGTCGACGTAGATCTTCCTTGTTGGGTCTGATGATTGACCAGGGACTGGCCTTTGGAGAACTTTTGTTTCGCCAATGTTCAGAATTAGCCTTAGGCTTTTGTAAGCTTCAGAGAAGGAGCTCCTTTGAGCGTGCAACTACAGCACAGTCCTTTGTGTACTGGAGTTTGGTTATAGTTGCTTATACAGGCCTGCCGATGGGGGAGCCAGGAGACATAGGGGGGCAATTGCTCCAGGGTCTAGTGATTCCAAGGAACCTGGGATTCCAGCTGCCACTGCTGCGACTATGGCAACAGTGATGGCCTGGGCCCTTTAAATTGATGCCAGAGTGTGGTGCCACATGCTCTGTGCAGTTCTGAGGGCTTTAGGCGGGGCTGAGGGCTGGTTGCCCCAGTCCCGCCCTGTCCACCTAAGGCCCATCCCTTCTGGGAGTGCAGAGCCTGTCTCCTCCTCCCACCCCCACCCCACCTTGCTCGGGGGTGTGCAGAGGTTGTCCGCTCCACAGTGCTGATGATATTTTAGTTCTGGCACAGAGACTAGAAAGGATGAAGAGGTTGCTGTCAGTTCGATATTGGATGCCAAGGCCCAGTCTAGACAGTCTTGGGTTAATATTTTCAGATCTGCTAAGAAAAAAGAGAAAAGGTGGGTGCCAGTACACAGCCTTGTTTTACACCAGTTCGGAAGACAAAAGACTCAGAGGTAGAGCCGCTACACGGGACAGAGGCAGTCATCTGGTCATGGAGGAGTCTTACAGTGGTGTTAATTTTGCTTGGGCAGCCAAACTTTGACATGATATTCCACAGAGCCTCATGATTGACAGAGTCAAAGGCTTTGGTCAGATCAATAAAGGCCGTATGCAGCTCCGGGTGGTGTTCTTGACATCCTCCTCATAAAGACTTTTGGGAATAAGTCTGCTTATCTAGGGAAAAGGTCAATCTTCTGTGCAAAGTGCCAAAGATTTGTATACTAGGGAGATGGGGTACGGTCAAATGAGCAGCACACTTAGTGGGGCTGGAGAGAAGGGAGTCTGTGGAAATTAGCTTCCACAAACTCTCTTGAATCTGTGAAGTTTGTAAAAACTAGTTCAGTCTGAGCCAAAGTGAACCCATGGGCATGGAGTTGTACAGTTCCAGCTTAAGGCTTAGGGGGGGGTATACTGATGGCTTTGTTCTTGATTTTCATGTGGGATTGTTGGGTATGGGAGAATAACAGCATCCCTGGGTCCTGTACTCAAGAGTAGATCGTGAAGAGTAATTGTCAAGCATGATAGTCCTTTTCTTTTGTCCGCTCTCTGAAACAGTATAGAAATGTTGGGGCATTGCAATACTGAAATTCTTGGCTCACAAGTAAAATTCCACTTTTATGTTAGAATGCCTGGGATTGTACTGAGCACGCTTCTTATAGTAAGACTTTAGTGAATTCCCAGTTTGATCTCCTAGTAGAATCAGGCCTCTTCTCGTGAAGGTTTGTTGAGTGTTCTTGTCTGTGTTTCCGGAGACAAGAGCATTTGTACCTTTCTGATTGCCTCAGCATCTTAACCTGCAAAACCATGTTTGTGGCCTGCAGATGAGCTTGAGTACAAACTGACAATTTACAAGGTCCCTAGATGAGTTATAGTGGTGGGAAAATGACACGTTAAGCCACTTCCAGGAGAGAAGCTAATGTGTTTATTCTATTAGGATGTTAGATCCTGGGCTCGAACAAATCTAATTGCACGGGATAAACAGGAATCTTTCATGGGCAAAGGTCATC
The DNA here is from genome assembly GCA_032595735.1 of Pelochelys cantorii. Taxonomy (NCBI): domain Eukaryota; kingdom Metazoa; phylum Chordata; order Testudines; family Trionychidae; genus Pelochelys; species Pelochelys cantorii. Next base: position 7,851,440 of record CM064328.1, read on the forward strand.
TCAGCTTTCATTTTTAAAAAAGTTGTCCTTGATTATTAACGGCCTTCCAACCACTAAGTGTAACTGATGCTGTGATGGCTGCCTTTACCTTGTTCCTGTGCAGTTGCTGTGGCTTGGCCACGGCAGTTAGGAGTAGGGTCCCCTGAGAGATGTCTGTCACCCTATTCTATGTAGCAGAGTTTTGAGGAGTGCCAGTCTCTTTAGAATTCCCATTGGGGGAACCAGCCCAGACAGGGCCCTGTGTAGGGCTCCTGCCAACACTACAGAGGATTCTGCGGGGGGGAGGAAAGAGGCTGTGCTCCTGATATCACCTTATCATAAGAACATAAGAATGGCCGTACTGGGTCAGACCAAAGGTCCATCTAGCCCAGTATCCTGTCTGCCGACAGTGGCCAGCACCAGGTGCCCCTGAGAGGGTGGACCGAAGACAATGATCAAGCGATTTGTCTCCTGCCATCCCTCTCCAGCCTCTGACAAACAGAGGCCAAGGACACCATTTTATCCCCTGGCTAATAGCCTTTTATGGACCTAACCTCCATGAAATTATCGAGCTTCTCTTTAAACTCTATTATAGTCCTAGCCTTCACAGCCTCCTCTGGCAAGGAGTTCCACAGGCTGACTACACGCTGTGTGAAGAAGAACTTTCTTTTATTAGTTTTAAACCTGCTACCCATTAATTTAATTTGGTGTCCTCTAGTTCTTCTATTTAGGCAACTAATAAATAACTTCTCTTTATCGGCCCTCTCCACACCATTCATGATTTTATATACCTCTATCATATCCCCCCTCAGTCTCCTCTTTTCTAAACTGAAAAGTCCCAGTCGTTTTAACCTCTCTTCATATGGGACCCGTTCTAAAACCCTAATCATTTTAGTTGCCCTTTTCTGAACCCTTTCCAAGGCCAAAATATCTTTTTTGAGGTGAGGAGACCACATCTGTACACAGTATTCAAGATGTGGGCGTACCATAGTTTTATACAGGGGCAGTAAGATATTCTGGGTCTTATTTTCTATCCCTTTCTTAATAATTCCTAGCATCCTATTTGCCTTTTTGACTGCCGCTGCACACTGTGTGGAAGTTTTCAGAGAACTGTCCACGATAACTCCAAGATCTCTTTCCTGATTTGTCGTAGCCAAATTAGCCCCCATCATACTGTACGTATAGTTGGGGTTATTTTTCCCAATGTGCATTACTTTACACTTATCCACATTAAATTTCATTTGCCATTTTGTTGCCCAATCACTCAGTTTGGTGAGATCTTCTTGGAGTCCCTCACAGTCTGCTTCTGTCTTGACTGTCCTAAACAGTTTGGTATCATCAGCAAACTTTACCACCTCACTGCTTGCCCCTTTCTCCAGATCATTTATGAATAAGTTGAACAGGATTGGTCCTAGGACTGACCCTTGGGGGACACCACTAGTTACCCCTCTCCATTCTGAAAATTTACCATTTATTCCTACCCTTTGTTTCCTGTCTTTTAACCAGTTCTCAATCCAAGAAAGGACCTTCCCTCTTATCCCATGGCCATGTAATTTACACAAGAGCCTTTGGTGAGGGACCTTGTCAAAAGCTTTCTGAAAATCTAAGTATACTATAGCTACTGGATCCCCCTTGTCCGCATGTTTGTTAACCCCTTCAAAGAACTCTAATAGAGTAATAAGACAGGATTTCCCTTTACAGAAACCATGTTGACTTTTGTCTAACAAATTATGTTCTTCTACATGCTTCACAATTTTATTCTTTACTATTGTTTCTACTAATTTGCCTGGTACTGAAGTTAGACTTACCGGTCTGTAATTGCCCGGATTGCCTCTAGAGCCCTTTTTAAATATTGGTGTCACGTTAGCTACCTTCCAGTCATTAGGTACAGAAGCCGATTTAAGGGATAGGTTACAAACCACAGATAATAGTTCAGCAATTTCCCATTTGAGTTCTTTTAGAACCCTTGGATGAATGCCATCCGGTCCCGGAGATTTGTTCACATTAAGTTTTTCTATTTGTTCCAAAACCTCCTCTAATGACACTTCAATCCGGGACAGTTCCTCAGATTCATCACCCACAAAGGACGGTGCAGATTTGGGAATCTCCCCAACGTCCTCAGCCGTGAAGACTGAAGCAAAGAAATCATTTAGTTTCTCCGCTATGGCTTTATCGTCCTTGATTGCGCCTTTTATAGTTCGATCGTCTAGGGGACCCACAGGTTTTTTAGCAGGCTTCCTGCTTCTAATGTACTTAAAAAACATTTTGTTATTTCTTTTTGAGTTTTTGGCTAGCTGTTCCTCAAAATCTTTTTTTGCTTTTCTTATTACATTTTTACACTTGATTTGACAGTGTTTATGTTCCTTTCTATTTATCTCACTAGGATTGGACTTCCACTTCTTAAAAGATGCCTTTTTGTCCCTCTCTGCTTCTTTTACATGGTGGTTAAGCCACGGTGACACTTTTTTAGGTCTCTCGCTATGTTTTTTAATTTGGGGTATACATTTAAGTTGGGCCTCTATTATGGTGTCTTTAAAAAGTTTCCTTGCAGCTTGCGGGGATTTGTTTCTAGTCACTGTGCCTTTTAATTTCTGTTTAACTAGCCTCCTCATTTTTGTGTAATTCCCCTTTTTGAAATTAAATGCCAGGGTGCTGGACTGCTGAGGTGTTCTACCCACCACAGGAATGTTGAATGTTATTATATTATGGTCACATAATATAATATCCTCCAGAGCACTTCATGAGATGGTGAGGGTCCCTCTCCTTCCCTTTTAAAATACTTGTAGGCCTAAGGTAGGAGGGAGGTAGCTTGTAGACCAGCTGTGACACGTTATCTGGGGCTCAGTACTACTTAGTTCACTGCTCCCTCTTTTGGGAGGGAGAGTGTTATTATTTCTATATTATAATGGTGCAGTTGAGATCAGAGCTGTGGAGGTGTACAAGAGGGATGTTAAATTTAGTTTAATCAACCTAATTGACTAGTCAATGGAATTTCCATTGACTAGTCAATTAGTCGATAAGCGGGGGAGCTCTCAGTCGCGGGAGCTAACCCCACTGTGGCTCTGCCTTGTAAACGTATTAAGAGCTGGCAGGCTCTTAATACATAGAAAAAGCTGAAGTGCAGCAGGGGGGATCCCATGTGAGCCAGGACAGCTGTTTCCCAGCTCTCACTGGGCCCCCCTGTTGCGCACCAGCCTTTTAAATGTATTAAGAGCTGGCAAGTTCTTAATACATTTAAAAAGCAGAGGTACAGTGTCCTGGGACCAGGCATGAGCCGGGAATCAGCTGATTCCTGGCTCGCGCCTGGTCCCCGCTACCTCCCTGTCTCCCCTGCCCCCTGCGGAGACAGTACTGGCGGGAACCGGCTTTTGAGCCAGCTCCCCCCCAGCACTGGCTCCTGCTTTCCGCCTTGCTGTCTCTGATAGAGGCAGCAAAGGGGGTGGTGGTGAAGCAACTAGTCAACTATCCGATAATCTTATGCTTATCAGATAGTCAACTAGTCGCTTACATCTCTAGTATACAATAAACACAGTCTGCTCAAGAGAGCTTTGCACTTGAGGTTGTACAAAAACTCACAAGTAGATGAAACAAGCAGGAGAAATAGGGCGAGATGACAATGTGAGCATGTTTTCCTGTGTGCACAATGTAGTTTGCCATCTGCCTAATCTCAGCCCTAGTCATCCCATCAGCAGGCCATGAGGGGGAGGGAAAGAGAGAAGCCTTCCTGCTTTCCCGGCAAAGAGCTGCGAATAGTGGAGTGAAGGGAGCGGGGTGTGTGTGTGTGTGTGTGTGTGTGTGTGGCATTAATTTATTGGGGATGCTGCCCTGATTGGGTTTAACCAGTGGATTATTGAAGTTGTCCCCAGACAGTGGGAATATCTGTCCAGTGAAGACCCTGTCAGAGGAGGTACACCTAGGGGAAGGGATCCAGGGCTTGGGGTACATTTGTTCTTTTGTTCTGACTGGTTGGCTCAGAAGGTATAGGTCAAACTTTAAAACAGGGATGTAAATGGTTTAGCTGGTAAGCCTCACCCTACTGGTTCCGGTTAATTGGTAGGGGCTGGAGCAGCTCCCCACCCTCCCCAAGCAGTGGATTGGTCCAGCCCCATGGGGCCCACCGGAGCAGCCCCTGTCCATGGTGGGTCCACCCTACCTTTCATCTGCTGGCGGGGCTGCTCCAACTGGCCAGAGGAGCCCCTGTCTGTGGCTGGCCTGATCTGGTCCTCCTGCTGCTGGTTACACCTTGGCTCCCTGGGAGCAGGGCTGGCAGCCCATTCCCAAGAAGCTGACTGCAGAGACTGCAACAAAGCCTCCCAGGGGCTACTGGCCCCACCCCCAAGGAGTCTTCACTGTGGGCTCTGCAGTGTAAAGCTTATTTAAGCTTTATACTGCACAGAGCCCGCAGCGCATGTAATCACTATGATTTTTAGTGGTTATATAGTTACGTTTTTAAATGAATTTTTATATCCCTGTAGTAAAAGCCATGGAAAAGCTGTGTCCATTTTTAATTGTATTTGCATTGTAGATTTATAGTGTGCAGTTGACCTAAACTAGTGTTCTGTCGTGGTGATTCGCTAGGGAAATTTCTGTTCTGAAATGGATCTCTGTAACATTTAGTTTATATAGAGTAGTGGAGCAGTAATGTGGAGGCCTTTTGTAAATACAGCAAGATGATTACGAAGCTAGTTGTCTTTGTTGTGTTGACAAACAGGATTTAAATAATTTTGTGCAAGAGCTGTACGAATTGATATAGGGAAAAAGTATGAAATGTAATTTAATCTGTTAGGTGCTATAAAGCTTGGATAAAGGGCTTTTGGCTCAGTGATCAGAGCACTTTAAACCTATGCCATCTTTAATATATAAAATAAAGAGTTTATTGTTCTTTCAGTATCTTGTGGCTAAAAGCCTTGACTAAGGTGGCATGACTTGGAGTTGTGTGATGTCTTAACTGATTGCATGGCATGTTTATTTTTAGTGGCATATTGCTTTACTTTATAAACTTAATATACGTCTCACATGACCAATTTTAAAGTCGTTTGATTTAACTATGTAACTTGCAGCTATAATCTGTAAAATGGATCTAAGAATTTAGAAGTCTCATGTGGATTTTCTCTTTAATACTTTTGATAAGTTTTTATATGGTTTGGCTTCTACAAAGATGAATATCAAGGTCTAATTTATCTCTAACAACGCTGTTGTATGTCTGTATGCCATTTGCTACAGGAGGTCATTGGATGCTGCAATATGCTGACTTTAAGAGTTTGCGCTCTCAATTTATCTGATGTTCTGGTTCACTTCGAGAGGCACTAAGGGGGAATCAAAAAACTAAAAAGAAAACAAAACAAATTCCAAGACTTTCCTGTATATCTGTCAAAACTACAGATATGCAGCAATTTGTAAGCAAATTCTACAAGGCAGGGGAGATATTAGAAAGGTCTCACTTGATAATATTGGCTTTAAAAGTCTCCTAGCAATGTTGCCTGTATCTCCTGACTGATAGCAGGAGTACTTTGCAGCCTAATTTGTAGGATGACAGCTCTCAAGCATGATGGCTCACTTTCCTCAAAAGTTATTTTTCAGCTGTTCCCAGTGTTTTGCTTCTTTGTGAATAATTGTACAGAGGCAAAGCTTATGTAAAAATAATGTATTGCTGAAAATTATGGGAAATAAAATCAAGGCTAGCTGCCTGATACTAAGAAATTAAAGTTTCCATTTGCTGACTCAGAGTGACAGTGGGTAAGTGCTTAAGGTCCTGGCTTTTATGGGAAGGAGAACTAATTTGTTTTATTGGATACTATTGACTTTAAGAACACTTATTGGCAGAATATAGTAGTTGCTTCTGCTAGGCATTATCCTTTTTATTTAACAACCATTGCTTTGTGTGCAACTTGTGTTTGAACATATGGTGGCCTTGCTTTTACCTGCGGAACGGCATTAATTTCCAAGTGGTTTGAGGCTGTGCTGGTTTTTTTTTTTTTTTAATTTTAAAGTGCGTACTCGTATGTTAACATACAAAGTCTCCAGGATAAAATTATTTTCCATGTTATTTAATAGTGATACAAACCATGAAGACATTCCATAACCAGAAACCGAAAAGCAATGGTTAGGTTAAGTAAAAACAGAGGAAGGAATCTTCTAATTGTGGAGTCTTCATTAATGGTGGCATTGCACAAGCCATGTTGACTTTAAATCACATGTGAGTTTACAAGGTAAACAGGAAAACTATATATATAATTTACTTGTAAGTCTGGGCAAATTTGATGTGGTGTAGTTGAAAGACAGCAAATATTCTACTCTTAAAAACAAAGAGCAAGGTTACACTCTAAATTTGTTTTCTTTGCATGCTGGTGGAAACTGCTTAAGGATTTTTGTCAGGTGAATGTAGTAATTTGTTTTCTTATTGTTGCACAAGGGATTTTGTTCCCATTAGCATTAATGGACACTAACCAGATAGATCCTTTCCCATCAACGTCAGGAGGATTTGTTACTATACATGCGCTGCAGCAGCAGCAGATTATCTCAGTAGGCCAAAGTGGTTCCTGTCAATCTACTGAAAGCCTGACTTTAAAGGGAAAAAAGTGCATAGTCTAAGGTTCCTGTCATACTTTTGGGAGCCAGAATATTGTTTGGTAGTAACATGGAAATGACAAAAGAATTGTTTATAAAAATAAAAATGAGCCACATGCTACTTTTAGCTGTAGTAGCCTTATGGCTGAGTGCCTCACACTGAAGGCTTTGCCTGCTCCCTTATGTATTTTGCTGGAGGACTCTGACCCACATACATATCATGGTTGCAGAGACTTTAGCCTCTTACCACTAAGTACAGCGCTAGTAATGGAACTCTTACAGGGCAATGATTAACCACTAGGTGATAGCATTAGGCTCTGCTTCTCTGAGGCAAGAGGAATATTTTTTAGGCTTGCCCAGGGGAATAAAACTCTTGGCTGAATCACTGCTGAGGAAGCAGGAAAGCCTCCTGGTGGGTTAGTATACTGCCATGTGAAAATCTAGGCTTTGGTTTTAATAGTCTAGAGGGAATTGCTGTTCAGTGGCACACAACGATCAGCACAGCTAATGAATGACCAGGAGGGTATTATCTGCTTGTTGCTGCAAATGTGCTAAATACTTGGCGAACAGGCATGAAGGCAAGGGACCTGCCTTTCAGGGTTTTACAATTTTAATAACCCATTGAAATGGCTGTAGATTGAGAAGTCCAGGCAGAGGTGTGCTATCTCTAAGCAGAAAGGTTGTGTTCCTCGTGTATTGATAATGAGAGAATGGATAGAAGAGATCTTTGGATGGTGATAGGGATTCAGACACCTGCAGGCTGGGGGGAATTTTTATAAACAGAAATTCTGGTCTTTCCCACCTTATTAATTGACTTTTTTGAGAAAGTGGGGTGTGTTTTGAGAAAGTGGGGCCTCAAGTTTCAGAAATCTTTTCTCTTGTCTGGCTGTAAGTAATTGACCGTGGGGTATATCTTGTGTGCATGACCAATGCACAAAATTATCCTAAAGCAGATATCATGAATAATCTCTAATATTTAGTTCCCATGACATGGCCTGCCACTTTGCGTTTTCAGTTTTACAGTTTCATGTTACTTGCACTTCTTCATTTCCATTAAGTCAGTCCTGCCATTATGCAGATTTCACACCCTTTTAGGGAAATAACTCTTTGGGAAAACCTTATGAATTACTGATGATGTGGGATTGCATTTTCATTTTATTTATTACTACTTAATCAATTAAATATATTTTCATCTCTCCTTTTTGTTTTAAGAAGTCAGGAAAGGGAAGTGTATTGATTACTTGTTTTGAACAATACACATTCATCAGTCTGGAGTCATTTAGATGTTCAGAATGCACAAGAGCTTAAAAACCTAAAATATTAATTACATTCTGTTGTAGAAAATTAAATGTTAAATAAAAGCATTTCTGTAGTTGTAGAGTTCTGATCTGAAAAGGAGCATGTAAAAAACCAAATTTCTCCATGATGGAGTACCATAAAACATATGTTGTTTTTGTTTTTTAAATAAACTTTATTAGATTAAGAGTACTGTAAAACTAATGCATGTCAAAAGAATGCTGGTACAATAATTAAACCTCAAGCCCTTTTCCTGCTTCCTCCATTAGTACATGAGACATTCATAGTTTAAAAATAAAAAGTCATCTAGAAAGAGACCAAAAAATCAGACAAAATATGATGCAGTGACACAACTGAATGTTGTATCTGTATAAAGCATATGATGCAGCTTTTACACCTAAGAATAGATTCTGCCACCTTATTTGCATTGACTGCCATCATACTTCATGATTAGCCCTATTCATTTAAGTGGGGCTATTTGTGGTATATGGTGGCGGAATTGGGTACGAAACTAAATGTGTTCACATGGTGAACCAAATGTACATCTGGCAAGTGTGACCAAAGAACCTCTTAAAGCCTCGGATGAATCTCAAATGAAAGCTATTGTCTTATTGGTATTAATATAATTGTGAAGTATATGTACGGATACTATGTAAGTCGGTAAGTATATATACTGAAAACATGGTTTTAGTCTGTATCAAAGTAGTAATCACCAACAAAGGAGAAAAACAGATTTTTCTGTCAAACAGGAGGTAAGGAATGTGCATGTCTGTCAGGATGTAAATTAAGTACTGTGCATGCTTATTTAAGCAGAATGGATGGACATTTCTATTAAAATTCACATCTTAACAAAGAGATGTGAAGTCAACAGGAAAGCAGTGCACAAGAGAAAACAAGCCATGGGTTATTATCCTGACTGTAAGTAAAAGCAATGAACTTTGGGGGGTATATCTAGAAGACAAAGTTGTTACCTTCTTATCCCACAACTCAGAAGTAAACAGTGTATTTAATGTAAACAGCGTAATTAATTTCATTAATGTAAATGAAAATGAGATCTCCACTAACCTTGCCTGAAAATGCTGAAGAGGACTTTGGATAAGATACATTTTAAATAAGAGTTTAAGCTGGTAGTTAAGATTAGTCTCTAGAAAGCCTGTTATGATTTTTTCATATGTAGCTTGTTTCCAATATCCATACTGTCTCCTCAACCTCTAGTCTTTGATGATAAATTTACATTTACAATGAAAACAGGATGGAGCACTGTGATGTTAAGCAAAGTGCTGGTTCTGAGCTGATTGTTACAAGCTGGTGTGCTAGAACTATAACAGAGTTTAAAGAGAAGCTAGATAAATTCATGGAGGTTAGGTCCATAAAAGGTTATTAGCCAGGGGGTAGGAATGGTGTCCCTGGCCTCTGTTTGTCAGAGGCTGGAGACAGATGGCATGAGACAAATCGCTTGATCGTTGTCTTCGGTCCACCCCCTCCAGGGCATCTGGCGCTGGCCACTGTTGGCAGACAGGCTACTGGGCTAGATGGACCTTTGGTCTGACCCAGTACGGCCGTTCTTATGTACTGTTTTTTGGGAACAGTAGGCCTGGTATTTCTGTAAGTAGGGAGTCAGGGGAACACGTAAAAGAGACTTGGGGACTCGGGTGCAAGCAAAGTAAGAGCTGGCATAACCCAGAGAAAAATGCTTGAGTAGCTTGTATTTTGAGTGTTAGGCAGCTGATGCCCAGCTAAATACAGACTCCCTCATGCTCGAGCCAGAGTAAAAAGATGACTTATCAATCCTGACTCCTGGGTACCCTGAGAACCATCACAGTAAGTACCTGTCAAATGGGCTCCTACTGTTGTCAGCCAGGGACAGTTTTTCAAAGAAACACCATCAATTTAAAAATAAACATTTTAATAGGTAAAAAATAACTTATGACTGGGACTGAAAGATGCTAGTGAAGAATACTGTTTTTTCTTTTGTTGGTGTTTACTTTTGTGCATTTGATACATTTTGCATATAGCTATCTCCCCATTTTCCCTTCTAGCCCTTTCCGTTTTCCACCAGCATAAACAGATGAGAAGAAAAACCCTTAAAAGAATTAGAAATTAAATTTGTGCATATTGATCAATTTCAAAACATTCAAGTAGTGTTCTCTGAAAGGTGTTTTATATGCAGTTTCTTTCTGTCTCCACTTCTCTTCCTCAGTTCTAGCTGTCTCTACTATACCTTTCTTTGTGTTCTGTCAGCCAAGTGCTGTGAAGTGAAACTTTATTAATAAAGAGAAGTGGTTAGAAAATGGGATTGGAAATACTGTGGTATATCCCTGACTCTTTTTGTAACAATAGGCAAGACACTTCAATGAGTCTGTAAAATGGGTACTATTGTACTTGAAATCTATTGAACTTTGTGGGTGCATCTAGACTTTTTTTCTCCAAATAATATTTTGGCAAAGCAGATGCGGTTTTTTTTTTGGCATCCCTGTAAATCTCGTTCTACAAGGAAGAAGGGATGTTCCAAAAGAGGGTTTTTCCCCGGTATTTGGCCCCGTGTAGACAGGCCAAATGTTGGAAAAACCTCTTTCGGAAGAAAAGCAGAAAAAGATACGCAAACTGCAAACCGCAATTTGCGTATCTTTTTCCGACTTTTCTTTATAGTGTAGACATACCTTGTGTAAGTACTTCGTACCATTTGTACAGCTGTGATGCAGAGAATTTAGCTGTAGAACTACATAGGGAGGAGGATGTGTGTGGAATTAGAATACAGCAGCAGGCTCTTAGAATCAGTTTTTCTTTGGAGAGGAGCAGACAGAATAGATGCAAAGGAAATGGGAGACTGAGTTTGCGGGAAAGAAAGAGAAAACAACATGCAGAGTTATTGTTAGTGGCTAGTTTTTTTCTGTTCATGTGATAGGTGCTGTAATTTGCTGGCGCTGTATCCTCAGCATCTCTCATTGAGAAAAGTAAACCAGTGTTTTTGTGGGGTCTTGATTAGGGATGTAAATAACCATGGAGATTGCTAACCAGTTAAACAATTACATTATTACCATTTAACTGGTTAACCATTGGTGGGCAGGGCTGGGCATCTGCCTGCCGGGCAGCCGGGGGGGGAGGGAGAGGGAGGAAAGGGGAGGGAACGCTGGCCCACCCAGGGCGGCTGGAGCTCTGCCTGCCAGCACAGCACATCCGGGCCGGTGTCCCATATGGGTTGCTCTGGTGCAGCTGGGGCTGGAGTTTGCCATTATGGCTGGGGCCTAGTCAAGGGTTCTGCTGGCTCACTCAAGCTACTTCATCTGTGGCCCTGCCTGTCTACCCTGCCCAGTTAGGGCTGGGGTCTGCACCTCCAGTGGGGCAGAGGCTGGAGTCCTGCTGATGTGCCCAGGCTGCTCTGGCCCACTGGGGCTGGGGTTCTGCTAGGCCACTCCAGCCGCGGCTCCTCTTGACCGCCCAGCTGGGGCTGAGGTTCTGCTGGCCGTCCCCACAGGGCTAGAACCTCTGGCCTGACACAGGCGCAGAAGCCAGGGCTGCTCTAACCTGGAAGTTGTTGGCTGTCTAACTGGTTACCTGCTTACCGGGAAACAGGTTTAATGGTTAACCTTTTACATCCCTAGTCTTGATGTTGTACTTATTCTTGGGTGTACAGCTTGGTAAGTGACTTTGTACTGTTATCAGAATTTTGCTGGATGCACCAGGAGTGCAGCATCAATTCTAATGGTCCGTCAAGACGATGAGCTGTGATTGATTCCATTGAAGTCAGTGGGTGCCCAGCAACTCTGAAAAACAAGTCTAATTTCTTTGGCAACTAGTGTGTGAACATTCTGGCTTGTAGTTCCAATAATTACATTTCTGTAGTATCAAGGGACTTGATATAATTTTGCAAGACAGGTTTAGACCAGTGAAATACATTATACAAATTGATTTAATTTGCCAAAAGATGGCTTGAAATTTGCGGGCAAATATATGCCTGTACCACAAAGAAGTTCTAAAATATTCATCGTGTTGAAAAGTAAAATTCCTCAGCTTTGAAAAGCCTTTGCAGTTTTACATGCTTAACAATTCCTTCTGAAAGGGGTGTTCCAAAGCAGATAAGTTCTTCAGACACAGCTCCAGAAATGTAAACCGTCATGGCAGTACCACAATGCTTTAACTCATTCTTTCTTTAAAGCAAGTAGCAGCTTGTGCCAACTAAGTTTGTACTTGTATATGAAGAGGTGACTGAGGAAACAAGTTCACTTCAAACTCTAGGGAGTTAATTTGCTGTAACATGATTGAAAACACAAAACATTTGTCAATTTGTTTCCTCCTAAGATAGGAGTATTCAGCAGCTAAACACATTGACATAGTTTCATTTTAAGCATGCAAATATTCAGACACTGTGTCCCGCCTCCAAATGTAGGACTGTACAGATGATGCTTAGGTTACTTTACAAATCAATGAAAGTACCAGGAACTTCATAGCAACATAAAGAGGCCAACTAAAAGGCTGCCCAAGGGGGAGAAATTGTCAGTCATCATCTGGCACCTGTTGCTGCTTTTATATTTGGTGGCTTAGACCTTTTAGGCATCTTGTGTACCAGTAGTTTTCAAACTGAGTCACAACCCAGTACTGGGTAGTGGAATGTCAGGCACTGGGTTTCGTTGCTGCAGGAGGATCAGGTGACCAGTGGGGGTGCTAAGGCAGCTACCTGCCTGTCCTGGCACTACTGACTGTGCAGCAGGCCTGGCTCCTAGGTGTGTGTGGCGGGGGGGGGGGGGAGGGGGAGAGTGCACAGGACTCCATGCACTGTCCCAGCCCTGAGCACTAATTCCGCAAACCCGTTAGCTAGAAACATGATGCTGGCTGCTTCAGGGGCGCAGCATGGTCTGTGGTGTCAGGAGAGGCAGGAAGCTGCCTTAGCACTCCTGCTGCACTGCTGATTGGAGCCACGCAAGGTAAGCCCCTCCTGCCCCAGCCCTGGCTCCCCTCCCCCCCCACAAAGCCAGAGCTGCCTACTACATCCAAAACTCTCACCCTCAGCCACACCCTGGAGCCTACAGTCTACTCAAATTATGTTGAGTTATGAGCATCAACAATTTTCTTCAACTGGTCATGAGAAAAAGTTTGAAAACTACTGTTGCATGCCACTACCAGTCCTATTCTAGTTTGTATATGCAACGTTTTGGGAGCTCTTCAAAGAATTGGTAAACCTATGAATATTGTAAAATCATTTGTAAATACTCAGACACTTTGAATATTCTGTTGGCCTCTTTCATCTAGATTCTGGTATTTTAAGTCCTATGCTGCTTACTTTCCTGATTGTAAGCTTTTTAATGATCGCTGTTTCAAATACCCCACCAAAACAAAACCAAAAACCAGAAACAAAAACAAAAAACAAACACAAACCCCCAAAACAAACAAACAAAAAACCCACCATCCCAAACCATGATATTTTCCTTCTTAGCGCTTACTTCACATTCAGTTTTGTTACATTTAATGGCTTGCATATTTTGAGCATGGCCATAGCTCCATATGAAACACATTTCATGTGTATCCTTCTTTCTGGATACAACACCTGTTTACTAATGCATTAAAAAACTTACTTTCTTCACATTTCCTTTTCAGAAACGGCACTGAAGTAGAGAAATTTATTTTTTACATTTCGACATATAAAAAACTGTCTTAGTTTTAAAATTTGCTTCTATACTCTGACATTTTGTGGAAAATTGTTTCATTTAAGGGAATTGTTACATTGTTGAAGTCTCTATGTCCACTGGAAGATATCTTCATCATAATATCAATAAAATGACTTGAGTTTGAGCCATCCTTTCCCCCTGGCTTAAACTTTGTCTAGAAGTCTATCTCCTATTATAATTCATGACTTTCAGTCATTGGAGAACTAAAATAGCAGATCCAATTCAGTGATCCACATGATATGCCATGGATGAATCTATTAAAGGGTCCAATAGAAGAACAGGGTATAGAACACTTTTATCTCTAGTTAACAGGCAGAAATCTCTTCCAGGTTTGATAGTGGGTGACAGTACTTGCCTACCCCTCTTGTTAAAGGCTGACCAGCTATCAGAGAGTGGGATAATCTGATCAATTTTCAGTGGATCAGTTTCCATTTTGGCACTATCATCAACTGAGAGTTAGATGGGTATGGAAATTAATGGTCATCTCATGTCTAGAAATTGTCTGACTCAGACTAGAATCTTATTAGCCATAGTCGTGTTTAGACTCTTTGCATAGCTAGTAAATCTACCTCAGTATGTACAGGGCCTCTGGCATCTGAGGAAACATTTTAGAGATCTGTTTAATCCAACAGCTTTCCTGTCTAGGCAATAATAGATGATAGACTGTCCTTCTTGGAGCTTTTAATTCACAAATTTGAAGAGTCTGCTGCTTTGCAAGAATAATTTGGCATCTCCAAAATGCATTACAATATCTTTCAATTAAATAAGCAGTTTGCATTGCAACTGGTGAATTGTATAAAAATATAACCTCATGGCAGATGTTTGATCAGAAATGCTTTGTAGCTAATGCTCTGAAAAACTTATTAAAGGCTGGAAAAGTGATCCCTGTTCTGATCCTGTCTGACATCACAGTACTTGTATGGAGGAACTCATAGATATGGTATTTGAAATCCTCTACTAGCCATCATACTGTAGTTAATGTGCGCAGTCTTACTAACATGTTGTAAAACATTGTTGCTGGCCATTCAGATCTTGAGTATTCCCCTGCTCTTCCCCGATTTGGGTATGTCATAGAATCCAGTAATTTTATGAAAGGCTTGCTGTCGAACTGAACACAGATGCCTGTATTTCTGCTTATTTGCATTTAGGGAATGTGAGTAGAAGTCCATGCTATTAAGCTGGTGATCTGATGTTAGCATCAGAAGATTGTGGGCGGAGGGGATGTATAAGGTGGTTGCAAGAATAATTGCAAACATCTGGAACATAGTGACTCCCATAATTTAGTGTCTTAACTGAACTACTGTTTAAGTCTAGGGAAGAACTTGCCACTTAAGATTTTTTTGATCAGTAGATCTCAGTGATTTAAAAAGGGGATACGTCTCATCTCTGTGTATCAGATGGAGAAACTGAGGAATGGGGCTGAAAAGTGACATGTCCACAGTTACCCAGCAGGCCATCAGTAGTTAAGAATAGAAGCCATTTGTCCTGAGGCCATTCAAGTGCTCTCTCCAGTATGCCATGTGCCATTATTTACTCAGCTTCCTCTCTCCAGTATGGTAAGGATTAATTAGAACTGTTTGTAAAGTAGGGATGTAACAGGGTAACTATTTACATGGTTAATTGATAACCCTGCCAGCCTCCTTCAGGGAGCCAGCTTCCCAGGAGTGGGGTAACAGGCAGGAGCCTGTGCGCACTGGGAGCCATCTTAAAGTTACCTGATAATAGGGTAACCATGTAACTGCTGAAAATTTCAGCAGTTCCATGCACCCGCAGGTGCAGGGTGGCAGCCAGCTCCCCAGAGTGGGAGTGTGAAAATTTCAGCAGTTACCCAGTTACCTGTTTTTTTTAACATCCCTAGTGTAAAGTGCTCTGAATAATGTCAAGTGACATGTCTGTATTATCCTGTAAGGAGACTTTCTTTTAGAAGACTCTTGCTGTTTAGCCTGTCTGGTTGTTGGAAAACAAGATAGAAGCCCCAAGTCCAAATATCTAAACAATGTGATGACCCAGTAAATCGAATTTCATACAGAGCCTTCCCGTTTACATTATAACAAAAACTGGTGTCTGTTATACCTGACTTTATTTTATTTTATTTTATATGCAGTGTAAACATGTGTGAAAAATAATACACATTAAAAATCAGCATTAGAATGAATGGAATCCAGTCAACTTGAATCTTTTGAAATTGGTTACTAGTCTGTTAAGTAACATTCTTTTTAAAACGTGAGTTTTGTGTTCCCATGCTGATGGTGAAAAGAGTGCTGCAGCTTGGTAGGGCCTGAGGGCACCCTCACCAGACATAATGCTGAATTTTTCCTTTCCCCAGGGTCGCTCCACTCCAGGGCCCTGCCTCCTCTCCTGCGATCCTGCACTCTGATCGCCTGCTCCTCAGTGCGGTCACTTGCCCTGCTCAGTGCTCTCCCCCAAGCCTCTGATCAGCTGTTTGGTGGCACTACCGATCAGCTGTTTGGTGGTGTTACTGATCAGCTGTGGCTGATGACTGCTGAGAACCCTTTTTTCCCCCCCTTGGGTGCTCCAGTCCCAGAACACCCCTGGAATCAGCATCTATGCCATACACACTCAGACCTACCTCTCTCTTCCCCTCTGTGCACATGTCTTTCTGCAGCCTCTTTGGTTTTTGATTAGTAGTAAACAGCCTCCCTCAAAGACCAGGGATGGTTGTGCAGGTGGATTCCCTCCCAGAGCAGTACATGAGTGATGTCGTGCTGGTGCAGGAGGCAGGAAGTGCAATTGACCATCCACAGAACAGCAAACCCAGTGGTGCATGAAAAGCTGCCAAATATGCGGGGTAAATTGCAAAATGTACAGAGAAATTTTCTAATCTGTCAGTTTTGGGAATCTCCAATATTACATATAACCAAAGTTGGTATAGTTTTCAGGTGGAACTCTCCCTCCTCCCCCCCAGTGATGCTGTTCCTATAAGGTAAACTACACGTCTGTAAACATATAAAATAGTGCAGGTGTATTAGGTGAATTTAATTTTCTGTATCTAGACACTTTCTCCAATTAACAAAATATGCTGTAACGCCAATGGAAATTATACACACGAAGTAGGTATTTCTGGCTGAAGTTTGAAGCCCTATGTTATGCAGAAGGCCAAAGAAAATCATGATAGTTCTTTCTGACCTTAATCTATGAAAACTAATTTCTTCTAGTTTGAAATTTTCTGTGCAGTCTCAGTTGAGTGGTGATTGTCTGAAGAGTCTGAGCAAAAGCTGTTTATGTAGTCTCTTGTTTAAGAATAAAACATTACAATTTGCATACAAGTTCTGATCAGAAATATTATGGTCTAATAATCTACTACAGCTTGAACCTCTCTAGTCTGGCACCCTAGCAACCTGACCAGTGCCAAACCAGAGAATTTGCTGGACCATAGGACTCAACATTATCTAGCAGCATTGCCAACACTTCCACTGCATACTGGGCTCTTAGAAGACATTTAGGGGTAAACTAGGGGGCCCCCTGCTCACTATGCTCACCAAACCCCCCTCTCGTGGGCAGTAGGCAACCCTGGCTCTCCCCCTGGTCATTGGGGAGGGCCTGGATGTGCCTCCAAATAAAGTAAAATCGCTTATTTTACATTTAACACTATTATGAATGCTGGAGATAAAGTGGGGCTTGGTGTGGAGGCTGACTTGAGCCCCTATTCGAGAACCTCTGCTTTAAGACCATGAACCATACAAGACTATTCTGTGTACCGATACGAGGGAGAGCGAGATGAAGTTCTGGTCCAAAGAATTGCATTCATGGTGGTATGCTTCAGGTGGATGCTGGGTAAAAAATTCACTGAAATTATTGGATCTCTGGAAAAGCAGGGAGACAACTGTTATCCCAATAGTTGCAAAGTGGTAACACATCAAACAGCATTGAGAGCACAATCTGTTTTAAAAAAAAGAAAAAAAAGAATAAGGACACACTTCTAAAGAGAGGTCAACTCCCAACACCTGTTTAGATAACTTTGTGAGCTTTGATATATTTGCTATCTAATTTTAATTCTGAATCAAATGCAACTGCTTACAATTAAATTAAGAAGCTTCAGAGAGATGGGAAATGTTCAAATTGCTAAGGGCTAAAAGGTGGAAACTATGGGCCAAGTCTTCTGGTGGTGTTACTTCACTGACTTCAGAGTGGTTAAGCTTGGTCAGTGCAAGAAGCATGAATTTAAAAGATTTGTTTGTAGTAGTTTACATACTGGAAGAGAGACAGCTGGAGGAAATATGGAAACATGATATTGACTCTAGAGCTCTGATTTTAACCAGATTTTTATTATAGTACTAAGTTAGATTCAACCTCAAACTTCCTGATGCAGGTTGCTTTCCATAGCCAGATATTGGTAGAATCTTTCCCCACCAGTCTATTTGAATTCTTTGAGTGGGTCAACAAACATATGAACAAGGATGACCCAGTGGATTTTCAGAAAGGTCCCATGCCAAAGTAAAGTAGGTTGTCCTGAGAAAAAAAGGGAAAGTCCTCCTGTGGATCAGTAATTGGTGTTAAAAGTCAGGAAACAGAGTAGGAATAATTGGTCAGTTTTCAGAGTGAAGAGAATTAATAGCAGAGTCTCCCAGGGACCTGTGGCAGGTCAACATATTTAGAAATGATCTGAAGAAAGGGGTAAACAGTGAGGTGGCAAAGTTTGCAGATGATACAATATTACTCTTTTATATTTATGTCCAACGCTGTAAAGAGTCACACAGAGATCTCACAAAACTGGGTGATTGTCAAAAAAACAGCAGATGAAATTCAGTGTTGATAAATGCAATGTAATGCATGTTACAAAACCTAATTGCAACTCTGCATACAAAATTATGGGATCTAAATTAGCTGTCATCACTCGAGAGAGATTGTGGATATTTCTCTGAGAACATCTGCTCAATGTGCAGCAGCAGTCAAAGGTAACAATGTTAGTAGCATTAGGAATGGGCGAGATAAGAAGACAGTGTCATACTGCCATTACATAAATACATAGTACACCTCCACCTTGAACACTGCGTGCAGTTCCACTTGCTTTATCTCAAATTAAGAGATACTAGAATTGAAATAAAGAATAGACAAGGGCAACAAAAATGATTTGGGGTACAGCACAGCTTCCATATGAAGAGAGAGTAAAGAAGTCTGGAACTGTTCATTTTAGAAAGACAGTTGAGGTGGGGATGCGATAGTCTGCAAAATCTGAGATGGTGTGGGGAAAGTGAATAAAGATGTGTTGTTTAACATTTCACATAGCAAAAGAACCAGGGGTCCCCAAATGAATTCAACAGGCATCTGGTTTAAAAGAAACAAAAATACTTCCTCACGCAATGCAAAGTCAACCTGTGGAACTCATTGGCGGGGGATATTGGGAAGGCTGAATGTACAACAGAGTTAAAAAATAATTAGTTACGTTAATGGGGGATTTGTCAGTCAGTGGGTATTAGCCAGGATGGTCAGTGATGACCCTTATGCTCTGGATGTGCCTTGCCTCTGACAGAAGCTGGGACTAGATGTTGGGATGGATCGCTCAATATTTACCCTTTTCTGTTCATTCCCTCTGAAGAATTTAGCACTGGCCACTGTTAGAAAACCGGATACTGGGCTAGATGGAACAGTGGGTTGACCAAGTATGGACAGTCCTATATTCTTATGTAACATGTAAGAAGTTCAGCAGACCGTGGAACAGTCAGTGCATTGTAAATTTTAAGGGCAGAAGGGACCATTTGATCATAGTCTTGTAACAGCGTTCTCTGACCACCTGGATAACACAGGCTATTAGACTTTCACCCAGTTGCCCATGGATTGAGCCATCTCATTTCCATATCCCATACATAAGGCCCGGTGGATAATGATTTCATAGAAGGCGTGGAAACTGCAAAAATGCCACCAAACTGTTCTCTTTATTTTTTTTAAGGAAGTATTCACAACAAAATCTTTTATACAAAATATTATCTTAGCTAGTCAGGTTCAAGGATGTAACTTTAGGCACAATTTTCTGTAACTAGTGTCTTCACTTCATCATTGCAATTAACTAAATTTAGGTTTAAAATTAATTCTGTAGAAATTGAATTTTTTTGCCGTTTACACTGTTGTGAATGTTCTTTAAATAAAAAAAATGATTTAAACAGGGCCTTACTCATTACCTCATTTGTTCCCCACATATATAGCTGCCAAAAGGTGCATTTCATGGTCCGTCTTTTATACGGTGTTTATACGTCCTGCCAGGCAGGGTGGATTGATTTTATATTAAGGCTATTTAAATCCGTTTTTTAAATCATGATCTAAATCATTGATTTTAATGGTCTTTTCCATTTGTATTTGTTACTTTTTAGGTGCATTGTCAAGGGTGCTAGCTGATACTAGCATTAAAAATAGATCTTCAACTGAATAGATCCTTTACACTACATTTGTTACAAATTTTTGCTATGTTGGCATGTGACTATATATATGTATGTTTATTTAAGATATTATGTAACTTAATGTTTTCAGCTTCTTACTAATTGTGGATTTTCAGTACTTTTGAAAAAGGTAAATGTTATAGGTAATTTCCTAGATAAGTAACTTCTTGCTCATGATTTTGTGTCAAGATGCATTAGGATAGATTTAATTAACCACATGCGACAACATATTTATTTTTATTATAACCTTAAATGTTTTGGATGCATTAACTTTTCTTATCAAAACATGCTTCACCTTTACAACTAAATCATAATAAGTTTAGGCTTTAGCATATTTTGTATTAAATTGAGATTTCATTTTTAAGCAGGCTTATTTTTTGAAAGAAAAAGTTATAATTTAAATTACAAAAGCAAACTCAATTTTAAATAAAAAGAAATCCACTTTGTCTTAGAATTGTTTTTAATCTAGCCTGGTGCCAGGTGAAATATGTTGGTTTAAATAGCTTATGAAAAAAATCCAAATTTACATCAGGAATAAATTCCCAGACAAGAAATTGTGCAGGTGTAGTTAAAGTTGTAAATACAGATCAGTTTACAGCATCATTAGGATACTGTACTTTTAAAGTGTTCATCTGCCCCCTGTGCTCCCCAGCCAGAGTGAGGAATGCAGCAAAGTGTGCACTTTCCCTTCACTCCCTGATGAAAGGGAACAGCCAACAATGTTCCCATTCAATTTGGGGGGCGGGGAGAGTGAACACTTCAGCTCCTTCCCCCACCCCATTCCCCCAAGGGAGTCTGGGAACTGGGAGGCTCAGGGCTGGAGCAGTCATACAGGGAGGGGGTGCAACCCCCCTGCCAGCCCCTTTCACCTGCCTAGTGATTGTCTCTTTTCTGTATGGTTTTATGAGAAGCCATCCCATTCCAGGCACATCCCATTTTCCTGGCACAACTAAACCCAAACCTTGCTTGAAGTGATAAGAGGAAGCTGTATACCGAAAATGGTAAGAGCTAGGCCCACCAATTAGGGGGACTTCTTGAACAGACAGACAGAGAAACTCTCTCAAATACATAGTAGATTTAATAGGGTGTTACTGTGTTACAGAGGGAACATTGTTATGCCACCTATGCCATCTCTAGTATTTTGATTAAATTTAGTGAAATCTTTACATACATGTTTGTAAGACCAAGTGTGTCTATCAAATGTTAACTATTTTAATTAGTCAACAAATTGGATAGGTGTGCTGTTTTTTCAGGTGCACATACTGGAGTACTGAGTAAAATGTAGCTACTTATCTGCTCTCTGTCTAGTTTGATCGGTATGGAATTAGTGTGTTAATTTTTCCAGAACCACAGTAACTCATGTTTTTGAGCCATTCCACAATGGTTGGATTATTCTTCTTTTTCCAGTGAGAAGTTACCAATAGCTGAGGAGTGACTAGCAGAGGAGAGAGTGATTCATTTCCTTTTGTGTGACCGTTTCCACTAGAGATGTCAGAGTGTAGTCGTATACACGATTAACCGATAAGCCTGGACTTACTGGTTAATCATAATGACTACACAGATCCCCCCTCTTGCTGCCTCTGGTACAGAGGCAGCAAGGGTGAAAGGCAGGAGCCAGTGCCCATGGGGAGCCGTCTTTTAAGCCAACTCCCTGCATGTGCCGGCTCCCACGGAGCTGTCCCTCTCCCCACCCCCACCTCTCTGAGGCAGAAGTGTGGGGAGGGGAGGGTGGACAGCCGGGAGCCTGTGCTCTCCACCACTCCCCCCACCATACCGGCTCCCTGCAAGCACCAGCTCCCACCGCCCCCCCAATGTACAAATGTGTATCCACTAAAAAATTCAGCAGATTAGGGATGTTAAATTTTGATTAATTGACTC
Organism: Pelochelys cantorii; assembly: GCA_032595735.1. Lineage (NCBI taxonomy): Eukaryota > Metazoa > Chordata > Testudines > Trionychidae > Pelochelys > Pelochelys cantorii. The sequence continues at coordinate 7,873,215 of CM064328.1, forward strand.
TTCAATTATTTGATAAGGGCACGTTTGCTACACTTCAAAGGCGAAAGGGCTGCAGAGAGCATGGGGCCGGTGGCGCTGCTGCTTTGAAACACCATGGGGGAGTCCTGCGTCAGACTCATCACAGCATTTCAAAGTGGCAGCACCCTGCGGAGCCCAGGATCAGGTGGGGGCTCCCCTGTTGACCATAAGCTCCATGCATCACTGCCGCTTTGAAATGCTGTGGGGAGCCCAGCATCAGGCTCTTGTACATTTCAGAGGAGGAATATGGAACTGCTCATTGACTAGTTGAATAGTTGATGGAAATTCCATCGACTACTCGTCTAGTAAATTACTCGATACTTAACATCCTTAGTGTTTACACAGATAAATGCATTTTAACATTTCTAGTTTCCACTAGGAAGCCTCAGGAGGAATTTTCTAAGGATCATTTGGTAATAAATATCGAGCAATTGGTGATACTTTGTTCTGGATTTCATCAGAATTCTTTCTTATGACTAGTCATATCCATCATCTATGCATAAAAGCTCCACTTTCACTTCAGTTTTTCCAACATTTATCCCCATTAAGTGTATGTGTATGAAATATCTGACTGGTATGATGTACTATTAAAACACTATTTTGAAGAAACTTTCATTATGTTACAGACTCGAGTTCCTGGTCCTCTTTTCTAGATCAAACCCTGTTCTTCTGGGGTGACTCACCTATCCACATCCTTTTCCAAGCATGTTAAGTAGAAACCTTTGTTAGGAAAGCTGTCTGCAATGATTGATATCACTCAATTATATATATTTTTGTTTCCTTATTGTCCAGACACCATTGCTTTAGTCAGATAGTTTTCATGTATAAAACAGGTTTTCTAGAAAATTGGGAAGCATAGTGTCTGACTTGAAAATATTGATACTGCGGGGAGACTGGACCAGTTAAAGTTAGTTTTGCTCTCTAAATGAGTTAGAAAAGTTTCTTTACTGGATGGTTGGTCAACCATGTGTGGTCTATGGTGCTCTCAAGATCTGAAGATCTTTGGTCTGAAGTTTGGGTTGAGACCTAGAGTGTCTTTGATTGGTATCATTGGCAAGTGAAAAGAATGGAGACCCACAGAGTATCTTAGCTAAAAGGATGTATGTACATTTCTGGTGGGTTTACATTTTTTTTTTATGAATTGATGGTAGCATAGTTATGTTTACACTGCTGTGATTTTTCTTGTTCAATACAAAGGCAGTATTTGGCTGATATAGAGCACCCCCAATTCAGTACTGCTTTGATCTGGCTGGCTTTGATAGTAGCATAGAATATTTAGAACAGCTAGTTCATACTATGTAATGAGTCTGTACAAAGTATCCTCTCTCGCTCTTGGTCTTTCCTGATTTCATATGTATTCTAACATCATCTATATTTGTGCTACGTTTTTTGGGGGGATGGTTTTATGGTGTGTGAATCACCCAGAGTAACACCGTGAGGGGTGTATGTGAAGGATTACTTTTCTATTCATTAATCATTTTTTATTTCACCCTTTTGCTGGCTGTAATTATCACTTATGTATGTGTAAGGATATGTGCATACCCATCGGTAGTAGCATAGTGTTGATGCATAGGCTTGGAATTATTTGTTTGCTTAGTATTAATCTGCTTTGCCTCATTTAATTGTCCAAAATATAATAAACATACTATCATTTTATATTTGTATCCATTCTGTTTATTTTTCTCTATCTTGTATGTCATATAAACTCTTTAAATAACATCAAAATAGTTGTAAGAAGGGGGAGGAATTTTTGTTAAATGTCCATTGCTCTCATAGAATGTCTTCCTTGCAAATATTTATAGCTAAGGAAAGTACTTAAATATCTATAGAAGCAAGAATTTGCCAGTGTTGTCAACCTTACCGAAAAGGTTCATGCTTTCAATTTTTGGTTGTAGAGGTTGAACCTCTCTGTTCCAGCACTCTTGGGACCTGACCAGTGCTGAATCAGAGAATTTGCCAAACTATAGGAGGTTAATATTGTCTAGCAGCATTACCAACGCTTTCACTGCTTACTGGGCTCTTAGAAGACATTTTAGGGGTAAATCGGAGCTAAATGACAGCACAGAACACTGGACTGGAGGCTGTGAACAAACTGTGAATCTTAGCCACACCCATAAGTGGATATCCAGCTAACTAAAATTATGGTGGACCACAGATGTTGCTGGACCAGAGGGTGCTGGACTAGAAAGATTCAACCTGTACTACTTCTCCTACCATTACATCTATGGGGAAACACTGCATGGAGACCATTCTACAGATACCACCCTTATGATTTTTTCTGCTGAGGGGCTCCAGTAAATAATATCTCAAATAATTTGTTGAGTAAATAATTTGTTGGTCTCCCTGAAAGGAAAAAGAGCCTATTATTTGCTTTGACCTCAAATGACTTCATTTCTTTATGGCTATCTATCAAAACCTTGAAGAACATTCAATTTTGCATTTCATATATTACTACCTCTTTATGAAATGTAAGCCCCCAATTGACATCCAGTAAAATCAACAGTAAAATCATTACCATCAGGTTCAAGTACACCTAAGAGCTGTAACAAATTATTATCCAGGAAATGCTTTAGTTTTATTATAATCTGTAAAATGTACTTCATTCCAGCAAAAATTATGAATTTTGGCAAGAAAAAAATGACAGCAACATCTGCCTCAGTCTGTTGAGATTGTTGTAAAATATCAAATCTTAACAGTGGAGAGAAAGAGAGTAATTGCTAGTACTTGTCCATGTGTTTGCAATCCAAAATAGTTCAGATTCTTATAAAAGGTAAATGTAATTACTTAGGACTATGCATCACTTAAGTCCCAGTTAAGCAGGACATAGGTCTGGTTGGACCATTGCACAAGGATGAAATTTACCATAAATACAGTCTGATCATACTGCCCTATTTTTAGGCATCTTCGTTTATGCTGAATAGAACAATAAAATGGATAGAGAAGATGTCATGTCCATCTTAACTTGACCATAACAAGATTCTTCCCTGAAGTAGATATAGTGTCCAACTGCTTTGAAAATGTTTCTTTTAAACATACTAAAACAGATAGCAATTTTATCTCCATCCTAGTACACTTAAAATTATTGATTCTTTCACCTCAATTTCTCATTTCATTTGAAATCTATAAGTACAGAACAATTTGTTTGACCCAGGTACTGGCTGATATTTTTTTAACATGGGACTTTCAGATGCCACAAGTTCTACTTTCATCTTGTGTGCCTTCTTTTCACCACATGGGAGCATTGACAATTCATAAAACCATTCACAATCTTCCATAATAAATCCTCTTTGCTGGATTACTTAGAAGACTTTGGCAGAATTGTAGGTTCTCCCATCTACCAAAAAATTAACTCAGGAAAACAAACACTCATCACTTCTTAATGTTGTCAGGCTTTCAGATGAAGAAAGGATTGCAAATGACAAAAATACTTAAGAAAACCGATAGACCTTAAGGGAGGAAAGACCAAGTAGAATATGAGCATTGAACCAGGTGGACCATTAATGTGTGTTTTACTTGAAAAGAGAAGCTGACTGTTCTCCAAATTAGGCATGCATGTGAATCCAGAAATTACTCTGTTTGCTTTAAATATTATTAACTGAGCTACAAAGAAAAGGAAGATACCTGTACATTTAAATGTTGAAAAAAATTAGTACAAATGTCCACTGTCCCAGTTTTGTGTACTACGAGTATATTGTGTACAGTATAGTAACCCATGATTTCAATTTGATGTGCATTAATGTATCTCTGCAGTCAGTGTCCGAAAGGTTAATTAACACAATTTTTCTCCCCTTACCACTTTTAAGTACATGAAAACTGTTATGGCCCCTCTGTTAGGTCATGTTTTCTGAACTTTTAATCATTTTTGTTGCTTTTCTCTGGACTGTCTCCAATTTGTCCATATCTTTCCTAAAATGTGGCAGCCAAAGCTGGACACAATAGGTCATCTTGTCTGTCCATGACTTGTATGTATATACACAACTCAAAATTGCAATTGTATTTTCTGTCCTACTGTGTTGCAAGCACAACATATCTACTTTATGACCCCTCCATGTTCTACTTTAATAATTCTAAAAAGATCTCCCACCTCACTTAGAATATTTGTAATTAGCATTTGACAGAGGTACAAACTTGCATCTTGCTTTATTTTTTGCCCACATTTCACCGTCTAATTCTTTTGTTTCTCTCCACTCTCACTGGTTCGTACATCACTAACTTACTTGTAATTACAAATTCAATTCATTCTCTGTTATATTATGCCTTCCTTCATTTTACTAATAAATTTAGTATCCCTTTCTTGGTATAGTGCATATGATCTTGCATTACATATAGATCAAATAGGATTCATTATCATTTTCAGGCCATTCTGTAAAAATCTGATAGCTTACATTCATGACTTTAACTGCTTAATAAATATTAGTCACCAAGAGTTAAATTTCACCACCCCCTTTCCTTGCACAATTTAACCTAGGAATGTAAAGGGTTACCCGGTAAGCATTCACCTGACTGGCATGCTTACTGGGGTAACTGGCTAAATGGCGCCTGGCCTGACCACAGCAGCCTATGGCACAGTGTGGTGGGCCCCGCCTGGCTCGGACAGAGCAGCCACCCACCTGTGGGATGGTGTGGTGGGCCCTTTCTGGCCCAGCCGGAGCAGCTTAGCATGGGCACAGGGCACTCCAGCCTGGCTGGGCCCACTGTGCCATGCCACAGCTAGGGGCCGCTCTAGCTCAACTGGGCCCGTGGCATGATGCAGCCGGCTGGTTAAACATGCAGTTTAACCGGTTAACATTTTAAATGGTATTTCAGATCCCTAGTATAGCCTCTTCCTTTTTGCACACACACACCTTCTTACATGGATTCAGTGCATATGTAGCAAACCTGACCTGTGCATTACTGACAAATCTTGCCCACCCAAGAGCCTCTGCCTCCCACTTTATTCCATTACCCTGCATGATGCGGCCTTGAGAACAACTTCATTGCCCTGGTAGGACATAGGAGTGCATAATGGTCTGTCCACAACAAGGGAACAATCTGAACTTCTCCAGCTTCCAATCTCATTCCGAATATTATAGCCCAGCTTAACATTGCCATGGGTTGGGCCAGCAAACAGCTGTCGCAGTCATGGTTGCCAGGGCACCCATCAAATGCACGTCTGTTGTGCATGGCCTGTGGTGAGAACTTTAATTGCAGAGAAACCATGTCTTTTAAATCCATGGGTGAAAAATTGGTATGGAACACATGACTTGGGGAACGTAGGTGGAGAAAGATAACTAAACTAAAGATGAAAGAAGGTTCTCTTTGAAATCTGGTCCGAATTAAAAAGGATAGATGTGTTGTCTCATGGCTGTTGGGTGGTAAATTAGGGAATGGCTTTTACTTTAAATATTTACTAATGATTGCCCTTGGGCTAAGGTTTTGTGCCAAGTTTTAGCCCTCAAAGAATTTTTACAGTTGACACATCACCTTAGAAATAGGGATGTGTAATGGAAAGACAGATAGGCACAGTGGAATGATTGGACCATAATATGTTTGAGTATATTTTAGATGGACTACAAGAATCCAAGTACAGGTTGTACCTCCCAAAAATGGAATACTCTAATTGTGCTGGACCATGGATTTTCCTGGATCAGAGAACCCTGGTAGCCTAGTGGCAGGAGGGCAATCCAAGAGGGGCTGGGCTGAAGCAGTAGGACACAGCAGGGGCTGGCAGCAACTCCCAGCAGCCCACAGCAGTGGGGCTGGAGCAGGCAGCAGCCCCCAACAGCCTGCGGCAGTGGACCAGGTCAGGGCAGCCCCTGGCAGAATAGGATCGGACCAGTGGCACCGCGGGCTGGGGCCAGAGCCTTAGGCTGCCATGGGGCAAGAGCCCAAGCCCTTGGCAGCCTGCAGCGTGGGGCTGGGACTGGCGGCAGCCCCAGCAGCCCATGGAAGTATGGGGCTGGAGCCCCAGACAGCCTGTGGAAGCAGGGCCAGAGCCTGCGGGCTGTCGTGGGCCTGGGACCGGAGCCTGAGCCCTCAGCAGCCCCTGGCAGCCCAGCTAGGACTAGAGCCAGCTCATGGTAGTGCAGGCTTCTGGAGCATGGCAGGCAGTCCAGCTGGGGCAGCAGCAGTGGGGCCAGCAGGCCAGCCCGGCAGGTGCTGGAGGTAGTCCCCATGTTCCTCCTACCCCACTCCTCCCTCCTGAGCTGGCAGTCAGTGGTTGGGGGCTGTGGCAGGGAACCTTCTGTAGTCCGGCAAATTCCCTGGTTTGGGACTGGTCAGGTCCCGAGGGTGTTGGATAAGAATGTCCAGCTATACTAACTAGATGGGCTTTATAATGAGGTATTGTAATGGAAGTTTAGTTAGAAGAATTCAACTTCAAAGGACATGTTCAAAAGACCTTAGGTAACCTACAGCCTGCCTTCCCCCCACCTCATTGTGGGAAGCATAATGATCGAGTTTGGGTTGCTTAAAAACCAAACCACATTCATCTTCATCATCCTGTGTTGCACATTTGTCCCTCTTCTAGATCGTTTCATTAGCTGTCAGAAAGAAAGAACAAAAATGAACCCCAGTACGCATAAGCAAACCACTTCAGACAATTCACTGAGAAGAGTTGAGCCTGAACTATTGAAAACAGGATTATGGAAGGTAACCATTGGAGGACCAAGGATCTTCTGCTAGTGTAAGCTTTATGAAAAGGCCAGGTTCCTTGCATTGAAAATCTTAAAGTACATACTCCTTTTATAGCATTAAAAAGCTTTCTGATGGAGGGAAAAACATTGTGAGATGGATATATTCATATTGTGTGGACACTTCATTCTGCCATTTGTCCTCCAAACATCTTTTACCTTAAACAGGAGATTTATCTGAAGTCATGTTTGCGTATAAAAATTATTTATAAATTGCTTTTCATGATCACCTCAAGGCACTCTTGTAAAAAAAAAAAAAAATCTGCTTTAGAAAAAAAGGAAAAACATATTTGGAGTTAAAGGTAATAGGCTTACTTGGGTCAAGTGAGAGAGGTACTTGCTGAACTGGCACTCTTGCCCATTTTTTGAACCCATAGTTTTCAGACACTGATGATCTGCACACCAGAATCCAGTTGAGTTAGGTTGTATACAAGAGAAGCTGCCTGCCTCAGAGAGCTTCCAATCGAAGTATGAGACAAGCAGCAACAGATAATACAGACTGATAGGAGAGAATACAAGGAAACTATGAGACAGCGTTGGTCAGCATGATAGACTGTGCTTAACACTTCTTCCCCCTCCCTGTCCTAAATGTCAGGGTGGTTTTTTTTTGTAGGCATTACAGCAGGGGTGGAGAACTTTTTATGGATCAGGGACCATTGACCCACAGAATCAGTCTGCTCCCAACTGAGAAGCAGAAAGACACATTCGTGTCCCACAGCAGAGCATAGGGGAACCCAGGCTAGTGGATTGTGTGCCCCCCCCCATGCTCTGGGGTGAGGCCAAAATGAGGAGTTTAATGTATGGGAGGGGGCTGCTGGGAAGCAGGCTTGGGATGTGGGGTCTGGGTGGGAAGGGGCGTGCTAGAGTGGGTTGGGGGATTGGTGGGTCTGGGAGGTTGGTAGGGTGCAGAAGCAGGCTGAGGGTGAGAGGGCTGGGTGGGAGGTAGGGTGCAGGATCTGGGTGGGGTTGCAGGAGCGAGCTGAGGATTGCGGGTGGGAGGTAGGGTGCATGAGCAGGCTGAGATGGGAGTTTTGGCAGGAGGGGGCATGCAGGTGTGGCTGGGGTGAACGGTTTGGGTGGGAAGAGGATGGCAGGAGTGAATTGGGAGTGTGGGGTCTGATCGGGATTGGTGTGCAGGAATAGGCTGGGGTTGGGAGGGCTGGGTGGAAGGTAGAGAGCAGGAGAAAGCTGGGGATTAGGGAGAGCGGGGTAGCTTACCTGGTGCATCTCCCCAGGGGGACACATGTCTCCATGTCCCCTGCTGTACTCAGGCTCCAACCCCTGCTGCTCCTATTGGCTGCAATTGCAGCCAATCAGAGTGGTGGAGGTAAAGCCTCCAGGCAGCACTTTGCTGCACTGCCATTTCCCCAGCCAGGGGTGGGGGAGAGAGGGAGAGCAGCAGCTGCAAAACTGCTTCCTCCCCTCACCAGGCACAGTCTGTGGATTGGCTTCAACCCTGGACTTGCCTGACTCCACCCTGCAAGACTCAGGGCTGCCCGTCAACTCCAGCCCCGCAGTTGGGGAGTGGGGATGGCGTAGAGCTGGAGCTCCAGCACTGGACCCCTATGCTGGGGGTGAGGAGTCATGAACCCCAGGGGCTAGATCTAGGCAAACTGTGGCCATAGGTTCCCCACCCCTGCTTTACAGCAAAGAAGAATTTTAAGGCAGGATTGGAAGACAGATAATGAGACCTCTCTGAAGATGTTTAAGGAGAGCTCTTTCCAAGCCTGAAGCATGGGAGAAAGCACAAAAGGAGATGGTTTGAAAATGTAACAAGTGGGGATGGAGGCTGGTGTTATGGACTGATCAGAGTTAGGACCCAACAGCTCACTGGTGTCTGAAGATGACAGACTAAAGATGATAGATGGTAGTAAAGACAAACATATTATATTTCATGCAATAGATAATGTGTGTGTGGGAGGGAGGGCGGGGGGGGGGGTGAAAGTGTCGCGGCAGCCCACTTAATCATTTAACCAATTAACTGCTTCACCAGGATTTTACATCCCTAGTGTCCACAGGTATCAAGGCAGGATGTGGTAGGCAGGTCTTTCAGAGTGAGAGGAGGTAGAGATTCTGAGTTCCGTTTTAACGATGTTGAGCTTGAACTGATGGAAAGATATCTATGAAGAAATGTTAGAGACACAAACCAAGACTTCAGTTTGGACAGAAGGAAAAAGGTGTAGAATAAAGGGTTAGATCTGCATGTCACCTGCATAAAGTCACAGAAGTCGAGAGAAGACATGATTTCCTGGAGTGTGGTCGATTACCAGAAGTGGCTGATTGGTCAGTGAGGCTGAGGCAAAGTAAGGTGTGGTGGAGGGGAAAATTCTTTACTAGGTTTTCTATCATCTGTATAACCCGGCATGGGCAATGGTAAACAACATGTCTCGTGGGCCACACATGGAACCCTGATGGGCTTCATACAGTGCCCGGGCCGCAGGTTGCCCACTATTGTCGTGGCCAGTCCAATGAAGACTTCTGCTCAAAGTGCAGCTGTAGTCAAAACAACAAATGATATTGGGATGCATAAGGAGTGAGTTGGAGAAAGATATATTGGAATCCTTTTACTTAAAGTAATGGTTCACATTCATCTAGAATACTTCACTCCATGCAGTAAAATAAATTGCCTAGGGAGATCATGGAATCTCCATCATTGGAGATTATTAATAGCAGGTGACACAAGCATCTGTCAGGGATGGTCTGGATAATGTTTAGTCCTGCCATGAGTGCATGGGCCTGGACCACATGACCTCTCAAGGTCCCTTCCACTCCTGTCCACTCCGGACTGCCTGCCATATAAACATATTTATATGGATAACTGCATCCGAGTTTTTTCGCTTAACAAAAGTTTGGGATATAAAATGTAGGGATGTTATTTATTTTGGTAAACATGTAGCTGCTGAAATTTTCAGCAGTACATATTTACATGGGGGGGAGGGAAGGAGGGAGCCTGCTCTGTGGGAGCTGGTGTGCGTGAGGAGCCAGCTCCCCGCATGTACCAGCTTCTGTGGAGTCGCCTGCCCTCCTCCCCTGCTGCTGCCTCTGATACCGAGGCAACGGTGGGAGGGCTGCATGTAACCATGAAGGTTAACCAATGAGCCCAAGCTCATTGGTTAACCATTTACTCATTTACACTGGCAGATTAACCCACATCTGTTTACAAAGTACTTTGTGCACTTTCCTCTGAAGCAGTTGGTGCAGAACACTGAATTACATAGACCTGTCTGATAAAGTATGTCAATTTCTATGTTCCTTATTGAACATACTACTTATCTGAAAGTTTATATATAGCTATCAGAATGGCCTGACATGATTTGTTCTTAGCAGATAACAGCCAGCACGGATTTGTAACCTTATTATCTTCCAGATGTTTGCAGATGATTTCCTTAATTACTTGCACCATTATCTACCCTGGCACAGAAGTTAAACTGACTGGTCTGTAGTTTCCTGGGTTGTTCTTATTTCCCTTTTTATAGATGGGCACTATATTTGCCCTTTTCCAGTTTTCTGGAATCTCTCCCGACTTCCATGACTTTTCAAATTGATAGCAAAAGACTCAGATACTTCCGCTATCCGCTCTTTCAGTGTTCTAGGATGCATTTCATCAGGCCCTGGTGACTTGAAGACATCTAACTTTAATAAGCTTCAGAGGGGTAGCTGAGTTAGTCTGTACAGGATAAACTTAAACAACAAATGGTCTGGTAGCACTTCAAAGACTAACAAAACATGTAGACGGTATCATGAGCTTTTCATCTACATGTTTTGTTAGTCTTTAAAGTGCTACCAGACCATTTGTTGTTTTTTAAGTTTATCCTGTACAGACTATTTGTTGTTTTTTAAGTTTAACTTTACTAAGTAATTTAACTTAATTTTTTTTATTTTAACTTCTTAACCTACCCCATTTCCAGATTGCTCTATAGCTGTATTTTATTGTTGTTGTCATTTGCTATCTCAGCAATCTTTGTGTCGTCTGTAAATTTTATCAGCAAAGATTTTATATTATCATCTAGATCACTGATAAAGTTATTGAATCGTGTCAGACCAAGAGCCAATCACTAGGGCCCCACATAATGATATCTTCTTATTCCCTGATAGGTCTCAAATGTTAGCTGTTAATCAGTTTTTAATTCATGTAATGTGTGCCCTGATAGTTCCAGGTAAAGCAAGTTTTTTTTAAATAAAATGTCATGTGCTATTAAGTTAAATGTCTTGGAGAAATCCAAATATACTATAGTAGCAGATGTACTTGGCGTTCCTTGGGCTTTTAACACAATTAAGATTTTTTTAAAAGGAAAAAATACATATTTTATATAAATGATTGTATTTTTCAAGCTGGAGGTGTGGGGGGTGCAGGAGTCAGGGTTGGGGGCTGAGGAGGGGCTCTGGCAGATATATGTATACAGGTGAGGGTGGAGGTGACCAAAGCGCCTCCTTCCACCCGATATTCATACCAGAGCTACTTGCTCTTCCCCTTCCTCTTCCTGTCCCTGTCAGGGAGTGAGAGCAAAGTACACAGCTCATCTGCCCTCTGAACTCTCCAGCCAGAGTCAGGAATGCAGCAAACTGTGCACTTCCCCTCACTCCCTGACGTAGGGGAACAGCCAGCAATATCTCCGTACAGATCAGGGCACCCCCGTGCTCCTTAAAGGAAGCCAGAAGGGAGGGGAGGCTCAGGGCTGGGGCAGTCCAGGTGGAGGGGAATGTGCCCCAGACCAGCCCTTTTCACCTGTCCGGTGATTTTTGTCTCTTTCTGTATGGTTTTATGAGAAACAATCCCATCCCAGGCACATCCCGTTTTCCTGGTACAACCAAACCCTTGCCTTGCTTTCAGTTATGATAAGAGGATGCTGTAAACCAAATTTGGTGGCCCTAGCGATTACCGTCTAGGAGGAGTTCTTGGACAGACTGACTCTTTCAAATACACAGTAGATAAACTCTTGCTTTATCAGACAGATCAGTAATCCTCTAAAGAGACATGTTTATTTGACAAGATCAGCTGTCCTCTAGGAAGCCATGTTGCTGGGCACTACTCCTACATTTAACCTCTACTTCTTTGTGGGTGGAGTTCTTTATTAACTGTTCAGTTATTTTGTCTGGGATTGACAGTCTAGCTAACTGGTTTATTAGGGCCATCCATTAGGGGTGTAGGGCCTGTGGCAACCCCCCCCCCCATGACCTGCCCTGTCTCTTTCCATCGCACACTCACTCCATCCCTTTTCCTGAGCCCCACCCCTGCCTCACCTCTTCCTGCCCCTGCTCTGCCTCCTCCCATTCCAATTGCACTCCTTTCCTGAAATCCCTTCCCCTCAGAGACGTGACCCAGGGGGCTTGGTGCTAGGCTGCAGCAGGGGTTGGACCCCCCTCTGCACTCGCAGTGGTGTCAGGAGCCGGGAGAAGCAGAGAAGCCTGTTCTGCCATCAGTTCCCAGCTGGCTTGCTCCACTTCACCATGGTGGCGGGAAGTGGAGTGCTCCAGTCAGAACCCGCTCCACTTTGTTCCCAAAGCAGGTTCTCCAGCCCCAGCTTGGATCCTCAGGGGTTGGCTATAGTGAGGGTATACTGTACTACCTTCCATTTTCCTCCGTTAATGATATAGTGTTTTCCATCGATGACGACATCCAGGATAGATGCAGCTTCCTCTTGTCTTCACATACATAACAGGAATACCTAATCAGTATTGTTTACTTCACTATTTGTGATTTGACCATTGGTGCATCTAGCAATTAACCTACACCTTACTCGATGCTCATGGTTAAAGAATGCCTTGTTGGCTTTGACTCTATTGGCCATTAATAGTTCATAGATTCTTTTTACTTATCAGTTGCCTGCGTTTTTTAACATTAATTTATTGCTATTAACGTCTCCTTTATGTGTTCTTTATATAGTCATTTTTTCATGTTTTATTTCTGCTATCACATTTTCCTTTTTACCCAGTTAGGTAATTGAGTAGTGTAATTGTTTTTCATGCTTGTGCAATTGCATTTTTTCAGGCACCTAATAGGATGGCCTTGTGTGATTCCCAATTTTTATTAACACTTTCCCCTTTAAATGTATTCTCTGCCAGTTATGCTGATCAGTTGTTTTAAATGTTGAGTAACTGGCCCTTTAAAAGTTCCAAGTGTACACATTATTGGTAGATTCCATATTCTGATTGTTGTCTGGTAGGGACATGGTGAACCTTTCTGGGCCTGATTTTAATGATTTATTGCTATTACAGTAGCACCTAGGGAATGTCCTCATTGTGGTTGGCACTGTATACAGCCCATAAAAAGGGAATGGCGCACTGCTGTCCTGCCCCAGGATCAGCTAAGGGAAGGAATTGTGGCTTCAGGGAGCCACAAAACTGCCTGGTTTTCTCTTGTTACAGAGGGATAGTAATTTACAGTCTCCTAGGTACTTATGAGGCCCCATTTGCTGTATTGTGAGCCCCTTGCAATCTTTAATGTATTTATTCTCAACACTCCTGTGAAGTAAGGAAGTATTATTTATTTCTAATTTACAAATGGGAGACCAAGGCTGAAGTATGTGGAGGAGCAGGCACTTGAACCCAAGTTTCCTGAGTTGTGGGCTAGTGCCCCAGCCATTACATGCTCCTTTCTGAGCTATAACAAGCAAATTACAGCCCATGGTCTGTGAGGTAGTGCTTAGATGATGATCCCATTATGTCTGGAGTTTCATCTATAATGAGTTCGTTGATATTTGCGGCCTGTTGACTGCTAATCTAGTGCTGATGAACATCAGTTTTTTGTGCTCGTTTGTATCTTAGTGGATAATGTCTGGTTATTGCAAATGGTAATCAGTCTGTTACTGGATCTGTGCTGTTTTTTCCTGTCTCTTTGTTAGGTGTAGTACACCTTTGTTAGGTGTAGTGAGAGAGAGACAGAAGATGAGCTTATTTGTTAATGGCACTGAACCTTGGTAAGACACTGCTAAATGATTCCTGGACTGTGAAACTTCCATTCTTTATCATTGAGTTTTTGAGGAATAAGGTGATTAAATGTTGATTTTTTCCAAGTCATTAATGGCTGAAAAAATTTGTCCTATTAAATGTTTTTGTAATGCAACCAAAGAACAAACTGCCTTGATGTATGTGGCATTAATAAGACCAACATACCTTTATTATGACATTGCCACAAATTAATGGTTAAAATTAACTAATTGTTGTTTTCACATATGAGGCTGAAAGTTGAATCCTGTGTCATTTGGCTTATTGGTAGCCAGTAATGTAAACAAAATGTCTGTCTGCCCTTTTTATCACCAGAGTTCAATAACTGATGCTGGTCCCCTGCCGGGAGAGTTCATCTGAAGACTGCCCATGGACAATCGATGCCTGTGTTTGCTGAAGTTATAGAATTGTTTTGCTTTACTGTTTAATTTACTGAAGAGTCCATTTTTCCTCCATGAGTCATCTTCTACCTCTAGAAAGATAGAGGTAAGTTGTCAAGATTTTTCTTTTTTTCCTCTCTCTCTTGTTCTTTCTCCACCTCAGATGAAAATGGTTTAAATCTGTCAGCAGTGCCTTTTTCGGGGGCATCTCTAATTGTAGAATCAATCACTGACACTGCTCAAAGTATTCTCTGTCCTCTTTATCCGAAGGGTTTGCTTTCCAGGCATCAGACTTGGAGCCAGTCTGTAGCACATCAGCAGTTCAAACTAGAGATGTAAGCAACTACTCGAGTAGTCGACTATCCAGTAAGTTTAGGCTTATTGAGTAGTCGAGTCACTGCTCGACTACTCGCTCCCCCATCTTGCTGCCTCTGTATTAGAGGCAGCAAGGGCCGAGGAGCAGGAGCTGGTGCTGAGGGGAAGTGGTTTCCCGGCTCCTACGAATTTAAACTGCAGAGCTGCAGTGAGGGTAGCGAGCACCCCCCACTTATTGACTAATTGAGTAGTCAATGAAAATTCCATCGACTACTCGATTAGTTAACCATTACTTAACAGCCCTAGTTAAAACACCTGACTTAAAAATTATTGCAAATCTAGACCATACTGACTTGGTATGCCTTAATGCAGGGGTTCTCAAACTTTCTGATACCACGACCCCCTAAAATGCTAATGGAATTTGTGAGACACCCCCCCCCCCACACACACACAGAGTCGCTGTGCTGCAGGGAAGCCGCTGGCGCCACGCTCCTCCTCCACAGCTGACACCCCCTCCTGGCACGCTACGCAGCTGTGGGAGGGGAGCGCACTTCTGGAATCCCTAGAAGTGGCGCGAAGGACACCGGCAGTTGCAACTCCCCCCTGTAAGTTGGTCGCGACCCCCGTGCGGGTTGCGACCCACACTTTGAGAAACGCTGCCTTAATGGCAAGTTGCTGCAATTGTAGAGTGAAGTGCACAGACTACACACTCAAGATGGGTATGGTGGCTTTAGTAGTTAACATGGCTCTCATCCTTTGACCTGCAGCTTTCAGAGATGCTTTATGGAAGGCTTGAGTCCACAGTGTGTTTCCCAAGTTTCTAGTGTGAGTGTTTAATATCAGGGACTGAATACAGTATCGGATGGAAGAACATAGCAGTCACTATCCTTGTAGCCCTTAATAGCTGATACATGTAATGGGATGGACGTTTCGGGAGCTTGCTAGCAACCAGCTATATTTAAATTTGAAGAAATAATGCTCTAATAGAATGGGAGCTACAAGAAACTTAATTGAGCATAGTGGTGAAAATACTACAAGTTAGATACCAGGATAGTTCGCCAGGATTAGTCCCTGGTGGGTCACCCATGCTTTATTTACCTGCATGTTCATAGGTACAGCCACTTGCAGCTCCTGTTGGCCGCAGATTGCTCTTCCCAGCCAGTGGATGCTGCGGGCTGTCTGTACCACTTCCTGTGGCTCTTGTTGGCCAGGAATGGCGATCTTTAGCCAACAAGGCTGCAAGCGGCTGTACTTGTGGACACACAGATAAATAAAGCCTCTGGTGGCCTGCCAGGGGCTAACCCTGGTGAACTGCCTCCGGGCCATGGGCTGCTTATTGCCCACTGCTGCCTTAGTTCCTGCTGTGCCATTGACCTTTTGGGTGGTCCAGTTCCTCCATTAGTAAGTGGCTTGGTAATTGTTCCCCTGCAATGTCAGCTCCTTCAGTAACCCTTGTCACTGTTGTCTGCCACTTCTTCATTGGCCTCCATCGTTTTCTTTCCCATCTGGATACCAGATGCAATGCTTGCTTAGCTCTTCTCGTGTCTTCTGTGTCTGTATCAGAGGCAGCAGTGCAGGATGGCAGGGTGCTCCCCGGGAATGGGGCTGGGAGCGCACTGGCTGCTGGTCCTGCCCCAGGGACTATCAAATAGTCATGTAACCACTAAGATTTCATGCAGTTACATGACTATTCAATTACCCGATATCTAACATCCCTAGTGCATTTCAGTAATATCATCTCAGCAATGAAGGCATGGATCATGCTAGCAGAATTCTCATGTGGGAGAAATGGTTGCAACCTCCAACCTATATGTTGATTGAAAAAAGTAACACTGTTGTATCAGCTGCTTTTGTAGCTACAGTATATTGTATTTGAGGTTGTATTCTAATGTTGTCTCCCAGTAACTACTGCTGCTTCTCTTTGAAGTGAACAGGACGGAGTGGTATCTGACAAGTCAGCATTTCAGGACAAATTGCTGTATAAATAATGTAGTAAAATGGATAGTCATCTTATTACCAAAAGGTCATTTGTAAATATTCTTTTTGAAGAGAAAAAACATTTTTGGGGGAAAAAGCAGTGATGTACATTGACTGTGGAAGGCCATTATATTACTGACCCTTGTTAGATTGCTGCTTCTTAGATTTCCCCCCAAAGTATAGAGTTGTCTAATATTCATGTATTTGAAATAATCTGTTTTTGAAAATAAGTGGAAAATTAAGTTTTTGTGTTTTTAATGATGAATTATGCATGAGTATGTATTATGATACAAATTGTTCTGCATGAACAACACTGAAGTACATGTCTACTCTTTATCATGTTCCTGTTAGAGAAACTAATCAGAAGTATTTGTGATGGATTCTAGAAAGGTTACATTATAAATAGAAAGAAATCCCACACTTGATAATGTCCCTTAACAAAATTGGTGGTGTCCTTTGGTGTCAGCTAAAGTTAGAGGTTATCAGAGTTTTCCCATATTGAAGTGATAGGCTTGTTAGCTCTTACTCTTCTTTTTTTCAGATGAAATTCGCCCTTGTGCATAATATCTGCAAAGGGCTCTTGCGCCATTGCAAAGGTGACTGCAGTGATGTGTATATGCACTGTATTTGTGTCAGCACATGAACTAACTTCACTCTCACAAGTGCTTAGAGAAGCCCAACTTCTTTGTTGGATTCTTCAGATGTGGTGACTTCTAATAATCTTTGGTTAAAAAAAAAAAACACCTTAATTCCCATTTCAGTCCTCAGTTCAGGTGGGAATGAAATTCAGCATCTTACCTCTGAGGAGTGCTTTGGAGAGTCTTGAGCCTCTTCTGTTTTTTCCAGTAAGAAAATTCTGGCTTGTTTTTGTATAAGATTCTTACTGTAGCATTGATGCCTAAGGAAATCATTCTAATTTCCTTATACTTATCTGCAGAAGATGCATCAGATAACACTGTGCTTTTCTGGCAAAAACATCTCTGAAAAATAGTACTAAAATATTTTGGAGCTCTAAACATGAAGACCATTCTAGCCTGAAAATTTTAAATTGTTCTAAATGGAATTTCTGGTCCTCCATTTGCTGAAATAAATACTAAGTTCATAGCTGGTTTGAGAAGACAGCTGACCAAAAATGGCATTATCAGGAAAAAACCATATTAAGAAAATGTTTCTAACAGTAAGATTATTGGAATTAGACTGGAATATCTTGCCAAGAGAGATTAAGGCAACATTATTAGAAGTGTGCAAGTGTTAACTAGATAAAGACACTTTGATCTCTGTTGAGTTATAGGCTGCTGCAGAATCAATGAGAATAATTTTGTTAGCATTGAAGAGACCAACTCTTTTTTTTCATGTTCATATTAAATTTAATTGTAGCATTAAAGGCCAACATTTTCAATGGAGATGCCTAAAATTGGGCACTAAAGTCTTATGAGGCTTATATAAGGCTTTGATTTCTGAACTTTAGGTATTCAGATTTACAAAATTAGACCAGAATTTTAAGATCTATCCTATTGTATGTGGAATAAGTATAGCAAAACTCATTTGTAGCTTGGGCTGGAAGGGACCTTGAGAAGTCAAGTCCAGCCCCCTTCTAACATATAGACCAGTGTTTCTTAAACTTTTTAAGCCCGAGGAACACCAAACAATTTTTTTTTGAGGCACACCAAGGATTTTTTGTTGGGGAGGGGAGGGAAGGAAGAAAAAAAAAAAAAGGTCGGGGGAAAAGAGTCGGGGGGGAAGTTAAGCCAAAAAAAAGGTTGCCCGCCTCTTTAAGGGCGGCCATTTTGAACTCTGTGGTTCTCCACAGCGCACCTCTGGCTGCCTCACGGCACACCGGTGTGCCGTGGAACACAGTTTAAGAAACACTGATATAGACCATCCATAACAGGTGTTTGTCCAGCCTGTTCTTAAAAACCTCCATGGATGGGGATTCCACAGCATCCCTTGGAAGCCTGTTCCAGAGCCAAACTAACTTGTACAGTGAAAGCTTTTTTTATCTGGCATGTTGTGGGGGAGGTGCTGGTAAGTGGAAAAATTGTGGTTAAGGAAGTAAGTTTGGGGGCGGGATGGGGTGCTGGGCTGGAGGATGGGGAACTGGAGGCTGTATGTGCTGTGGGAGGGAGCTGAAGTGTGGGAGGAGGTAGTGGGCTGGGGCACAGGAGGGGTCTTTGGGTGCTGGATCCGGGCTTTGTGTGTGTTCACTCTGGGCAGCTGCCCGCAAATGGCAACTGTCTCTGGTGTTCCTAGGTGGAGGTGTGGCTGGCGGCTCTGTGCACTGAGCTGGAACAGCAAGGTCACTGCTCCTGGGAGCCACCCGAGATGATCGCCCTGGATCTAGCCCCCTAAGCCCCCTCCCATGCCTCAGCCACACAGTCTCTCCTGCGTTCTAAACCCCTAATGGCTGTTCCATCACCTAAGAATGTCAGGGACATGTCACTGCTTCTGGGGAGCCAACTGGCATCAGATGGGGAGTTTGCCGGCTCCGTGCCAACCGGATTATAAACTGGACTGTCTGTGAAGATTAGAAATGCCTGTTTGTAGAGTTTCCTGGCCTGTACAGGGTTGACTAACACAGCTTTTACTATAGCTAGAAAATGTTTCAAAGTATCTAGCCTACATTTCTCTTGCAGCAGATTAAGCCCAGTACTACTTGTCCTATCTTCAGTGGACACAGAGAACAGTTGATCACTGTCCTCTTTATCACAGTCCTTAACGTATTTGGAAACTGTTATCAGATCCCTCCTCAGTCTTCTCTTCTCAAAATGACACATGCCCAGTTTTCTTAACTGTTCCCCATAGGTCAGGTTTTCCAAACCTTTTGTCCTTTTTTGTTGCTCTTTTCTTCTCAGAACTAGATATGGTATTCCAACAGAGGCCTCACCAGTGCTGAGCAGAGCTGAACAGTTCTCCCTGTGTCTTGATATGACACTCCTATTAATACCCTAGAAAGATACTAGGGTTTTTTTGCAATGTGTCATCCTGATGTTTCATAATTTGTGATTTACTCTAAACCCTTGCAGTGTAGACATACCCAGAGCGTATATACAACATAAAACAGATTGTTTAGCATAAGGGAGCACACATTTCAAGGGACTATTAAAGGTGAAGCTACCTGTTAACATCTCTCCAGTCATACAAAGGAAAGGGGAAGAGGATATGGTGTTAAATGGGTTGTAGCCATTCAATCCATAATTTTTAATCTCTAGCGAAGTTATAAGGTTGGCATATTGGGGGGCCATCTGCTACCCATTCAATGTATATGGGGTTTCATCAAACTATTACAATCCATACTCAGTGGGACCATATCCTGAAAGAAACCTTTCCTGAACCCCCTCTTCTGGCCCCTAAACAAGCCCCCCTATCTTATAATCAGAAGCAAGCTGAGACCAGGACACACGCATTCAAAGCACCGCCGGACCCTGTCAAAATAACAGATGCAAAACTTGTAAACATAGCACCACTGCAACAGTGATCAGCACTCCCCACAACACGCTTTTCAAGATCTGTGTCCTACACACGCCTGTGACAAAATATAGCGTTCGTCATCAGTTCACTAAGAACCTTAATAACAAGTAAGTGATAAAATGAGAGAATCACTGCACTCTCAAATGAACTTTGACAGCAAAATGATAAGACAGCACACCATGTCCTGTGGGTGAACACTTTTCATAAAGCGATCGCTCTCTGACTTCGCATCTTCAAAGAAAACTTGTGTAATGCCCTCAAAAGACAAGACTGGGAGGTTAACTGAATAACTTTGCTAGAAACTAGGAATAATGGACCAAATAGAGATTCTAGATTGTTGTAAGAATAACCCACATATTAACAGGTGTTAATGGGGTCACTTCACTGTGAAAAGTCCCTTGAAATAAGTGTTAGGCACTTAATATAAACAATCTATTCCACTTTGAATTTGTCTATGACACTAAGTACGTTTTCCAGCTCTGAAGTGCTCTTTTAAGCATGAAAGCTTATATCTCACCAATAGAAGTTGGTCCAGTAGAAAATGCTATCTCACCCACCTTGTCTGATGTGTGACTGTCAGAAACTTACTGATGTAATGGACACAGGCTTTCCCTTGCCTTTTTGTTGCTCCTAATGTGCCTCCTCTTATTGCCTAATAACCAATTTAACTTGTTTGCAAATACTTGCCCAGATCCAAAATTGCTTGTGTTGATTTACTATTGGGGCATAGAATATAAAACATTACTCCCTCATGCTGAATTAGGGGTGTTTAATCCATGATTCAGCCTCCTCTATTTTTGTAGAACTGGCTTTGGGGAATACACAGGCTGAACGGTGTGTGTACTGGTTTCAGCAAAATCATAATCAGCATCCAGCAGGGCCATAAATGAGGCTAGAAATTTTAGTGGCTTTTTAGTCTGCTAGATATTCTGTTATCCTCAAGGAGTATCTACTTCCTGGGCTAACCAAGAGGATGTATTGTACAACTGAAAGTCGTACACTTAAATAATCAATCCATATTTTTTCTGGACGTAATGATTCAGTACACTTCACATAATGTAGTATTTGCTATAAAGGCTCTTCCTGTGGACATTAGGAGGATATAAATTGGTACTTATTTCCTTTTCATTCTCTATTGCTTCCATCTACGTTTTTACAGCTCTACCTTTCATATTAATAATATACCAGTAGTATGTTGTGGGAATTAATTTGATGTCTTACCATTACAGATAAGCTTCTAAAATACATTCTGTTCCATTCTCTCTGTTACTATAGTAGTGATGCTGGTTGCAGCTTCTATGTTTAATGTTGTAAAACTGCTAATACCTGTATAGTGTTCTTGTTGTTCCTTACTTTCCACAATGCTCATCTTTGGGGCAGTTCCCTCCATGCTTAAAATAATTGATTTGGAAAGCCTGAATAAAATCCCTTTAACCCATATATTAAATTATTAGACTCAGTGTGTGGAATGGAGGAGGGAAGTAATTTTCCTCTTTAAATAATTACCTCTTTTAAAAAAAACCTTCTTCCATAGACTAGATATCTTTAAAAAAACAAAAAGCAAACCAAAACAAATTTGAATGGTGAAACTTGCATGGACATTGCTCCCATATAAGATTAGTGTCTTAGCTTAGTTGGCAAAATATTGGTTTTAATTGAATAAAGTTAAGATCTCCATCAAATATTTTTTCTGAAGAATAAAGACTATTTTAAAGGAAAACTTTCAGATGTGAAATTCTCCAAGTAGCTGATATTCTGATATAGAACCCTTGAACATTCTCATGGCTCCTTAATGAAAGTCCCAAATTGGCAGTCTTAGATTTGCACTCTGTATCCATTTCACCCTGTCCACTAAGTTTCATAAATAGGACCCTGTGTAAATTATGATTTCATGGAGGACACAAATCATGAAAATGCACCCAAACTGTGAACGTTAGTCAGTTTCAAGGACTTAATCTGAATGATTTTTACAACTGTTAGTCAGTTTCAAGGGTGGACTGAATTTCAGTCCTTGAAATAGATTGTTAGTTGTAAAATTCATTTGTGCAAACTGCATGAAATTCCATACTTTGCCATTTACTGTCATGAATTTTCTTTTTTCTTTTTTTAAAAACATGATTTGCACAGGTCCCTGTTCATAACGAAAACCTAATCCACTCATTATGATACATAGATCAAGGAATACAACATTTCCCCAGATATAAGGTACATATATTACACATCCGCCATATGGCAACCAAATGAACTGTCCTGAAAATAGCCCAACTACCTTGTTTCTAGGCTGTGTTTTTTCCAGTGTATTGCCATTGTTAATTGTTCTACAATATTCGTCTCTCTGTGCAGTCTCTGTATAAAGATAGCTGAACAAAGGTAATTCAGTGTCAAGGCTATCCATTTAAACAGAAGTGCAGTGCAGAAAATTACTGATTCTGCAGGTAATAGGACTAAAAAGTTGTCCACAATAGAAAGAAGCATTAAAATTATTAGGAAGGATTGTTTGACCTTGGGCAAGACATTTAATTTCTGTCTTAATTCTCCATTTGTAAGACTGGAATAATAGTTTCTCCTGTGCTTTGTCTTGCTTATTGAGAATGTAACCTCTTTGGGGCAGATGCTTTCTCTTGCTGTGTGTCCGTCCAGTGGTTAGCTCTGTTGGACTCTGTGGCTGGAGCCTGTAGGTGCTAACATATTGGTACATCAAGGAATTGCAGGAGGAAGAGAGGTGTGAAGTCCCATCTTTGCTGCTAATATAGTTTGGCGGGTGACATTTTTCTGTAAGGCTGGGTTGATGGCAAATATAACAGAAGGATACAATCGTATGGTCTAAGACTACAACTACCAGGTGTTGTACTTATTGCAGTGCATAAGATCATAGAAAACTGTGTGTGGGATTGGGCCCTTAATCTGTCTGATGGAATATTTCATTGCAGGTAATAGGACCACCTTGCCCCCCCGCCCCCAGTGAGAGACTTATGATGCCTCACTGGTGAATTTATCTTTAGCAACAACTTCTGGGCCCATGATGGGCATCTCTGGCCTCTATCAGAGGGGAAGGCCCTACTAGCCCATTCTAAAAATAAACTGCTGGCAAATGAGCATGCTCAGAAGTATTTTTCTGTTGCTTGTAACTTTTTGATTGTTAGGTTTTGGGGGGAGTAAATTTATCAAAGGATGGCTTCTCGGGAAGTAGTAATCACTTTCTGTTGTTTAGTAGTAGTTTTTCATCTGGTTTTCAGTTATTAGTGAACAAAAAAGTCTTATTGCTGAAAGAATGGTTTTATTCACTTTCCAGTAACACTCGAATGACTGGAGGGATTTTCCACAAACTTTCAAAAAAATATTCATCTCTGGGTTGAGAGCACGCATGGGAAATTTCACCCTCATAAGATTAAGAGTGTGGTTCAAAATACCGTTATTATTTCCTTCATGGTCTTGTGATTAAGTATTTTTGTGAATAGTTTTTAGAGATGTGCTTAGGGCTTTTTGTCCTCAGAGCGTGAATCTATTGGGCTCTGGAGAAGAACATTCCCTGTCAGAAGTTCGTTTTTTAAGGGTGCAGTACAAATTGTAGTAAACATGTTCCCTCAACCATCTTTCTGGCAGAGTTGGAGATCATTAAGTGTTACTGTACTCTGTGTGGTAGAAAAAGGGTGGTCAGTTAAAGCATTTGCTGACTGTTTTGACTCCTTTGCAGGTAAGTGATTGCTGTAATTCTGTGGCCCACTTATCAGTTGGAGATTTAATAATCCCAGTTTAATGTTTTTTATATCTTTTACTTCTAAAGAATTGCAGGTAAGTCCTTTTCTTTTCTTTGTGTTTAGTTTTGAAATTTTGCCCAACCAAAGGGGCTGTTGAGCACCTAATGGTTTGGAATGAAGATCTTTTAAAATTTCTCATATTTAGCTAGTGTTCCTTACATTAGACTTGTACTCAATGGGAAGGAACAATAAAAACGACCAGACATACCAATCCTGTTTCTTCCAAGAAAAATCTTCAAGACAGAAATCTCTCTTGGATTTTTAGCACTTCCTTGTCTTGTTTAAAAGGTTGGTTGATGCTAGCATATTAGGGTATAGATTTACTGTATATGTGATGTAACTCATTGGGCTCAATATTATATCTGAATGAAATTCTTCCCATGCAGAGGACCAGAACAAGGTCAAGGCCTGTGCACCACTTACATTCTACTTTAGTGGGGCAGTGAGTGGTACATAAGAATTTGTGTTGGTGTAAGCCTCACACTTACTGGGTGTGGTTCACTGTCCTAATGTAGTGGCACTTATACCACTTAGAGAAGGAGAGAATGAGGTTCCTCTACAGCCTTAACTAAGAGCCAGCTAGCTTTTAGCTCAAGCTGGAGAGGCTCATGCACTAAACTCAGGCTCATGCACTAAACTCCCAAAGGTCCCAGGTTTGCTACTGCCTGTTGGTGCTACATTGACTCTCTGCATTAAGGTGAATTTCACCTGCAGTTACTGGCAGCAATATGATGGCTAATAAACCCCTAACTTTGCTGACTCATCTATTTATTTTAAGAAGTGAAGGTTTTTTAATTAATAATCAATTCCTGTACTTTTTCTGTGTTTTCCATCATGTGCACTCCCTGGGTTTCCTTCACTTTATATATTTGAAATTAAGGGTCAGGAGAGCCTGTTTCGTTGTTGTCGGTAGACACTGAGATGCTGGGAATAGTTAGTAAACTTCTGGTAGCTTTTTAAAATAAAGAACTTTAAACTCCCACTGCAGATTTCAAAGAATTCTCATGAGGTTAATGAAAGCTTTAGTTTGTGTGTTGTTTTTTTGATCCCCCTTTCCTTGTTATGTTAGCGTTCCTTTAGAGAATGAAAGGCATACTCTTTATATGATGGTGCCATCATAAACCATGACTCTGGATGTGCTGCATGCAAATATATGTTAAAATATACTTTGAGAAATTGAAAATGAATTTCAGAATCAAAGGAAAATTGCTCCTTTTGCCTGCTATAATTCATATCAAAATGTCACCAGGGAAAAACACCGGTTCTTTTAGAAAAGTGAATAGTTAGCTGAGAGGGGGACTGAGTTTACCTGTGGGAAAATGGAATATCTGCCTACCACCCTCAACTCAACTGCTGAAGGGTGTAAAGTAGACTAATGAGTACATTTTAATAACAAAGTAACAGCATATCAGACAGATGATGGATCTTTTAACATTACAAGTAAAGCCATAGATTTATGCACTCAAGAACAATTTTCATATAACTCTGAATATAATAAAGGGAGGGAAAATAATTTCTTTAGATGTCTGAATAAAATTCTGAAAGTGGCAGGAATATATCAGCAGTGAGACTTAAAACCTCTTATCTCTTTAACAGTGACAATTCTGGAAAAAGAAAATAAAGTTGCATGTTTCATTTTGAATTTTTCTTTTTTTGAGATTAAAGGAGCCTCAAAGATTGTGCAGAGATTCAGTAAAAATTTATATGGGCAGTTCAAGAAACATAGTTTCATAGCTGCAAGAACAATAACACCAAAATAATTAAAGTAGGGTAAAATGTTCTATGCAAGAAAAAGCTATTCAGGAATTTAACAAATATCAAAATAAAAATCTACCAGAATTAATTGTCAATTGTACAGAAGTATGAAACTGGGCATTTAAATGAGTGGAATCTGCATATTGTTGTATAAAGCCTGGTTACTGGGGGAAAAAGCCCAAACCCAATGAACTGATTCCAAATGGTTAATAGTGTTTAGACCCTTGAGCTCTGTAGCAGTATCTGAATAAATATGAGGAGAAACCACTGTTAATAAGATAGACATATACTGTGACTGACAGTTGCTGAAGAAAAATTAAAATATTTTGAGTCAGAAAAGCAAATAAAAATAAAATCCATGAATCACTGCCATTACATATAAACAACCCTTATGTAGCAGGATAAAATATTGTGCTTCACAATCATGTAAGCGGACTGCAGCCTAGTTTAATCATATTAATTCCTGCTAGACAGACCTCTTTCTTTATTACATCTTAAAACGATCATTCAGTTTCACTCCATGTTCCTCACTTGTAGCCAATTTTAGTTCTGTTTGGAAATCTGAGGAAGTCTAAACTTTCCATATAATAAAATAGCCTTGGAAAGCAGAAAAATGCCCTAGGGTTGGTGGCAATGCTAGAATTCCTCTCCAGGATGTCAATATTCCCTGATCTGTGATGTTGCTTTATCACCTAGGCTTGTTCTTTTCTTGATGGCCCCATAAGATGCTACAAAGCTTGCTTCTGCAACGCTGACATCATTTAAGCTCTGCAGGGACCATCCTCAGCCTTCACCTCTTCCTGTTTGGAAAGGTTGGCTTATGTTCCCAGGAAAGAATCTAAAATTGCCTCCTAGTTCAGGTTACATCTTAGGAAGTCTAACAGAGCCTAATTGCTGCTTTATCTGGATGAGACAAACACAGATCTTATGTCCTGACTTGTGAGAGAGAGAGAGAGAAGGGCGTTTGGTGGCCTGAGTCACCTAAAAACATGAAAGGAGAAAGTCAGGAGTAAGGCCGCTAAACTGAACAGTTCTACGCTGATGTAAAATAAGTACAAGATGAAACACTCTTCACCATTCTCTTTATGGTACCCTAGTTATTCACTTTTATTTGCTTCTGAGGGTTACTGTAATTCAGTGTTTCTTAAACTTTTTAAGACCGAGGAACACCAAACAATAATAATTTTTTATGAGGAACACCAAGGACTTTTTGTTGGGGGAGGGGGGGAGTCTGCCCCTTGAATACCAGACATTTTTACTGACAACAACAATATTCGCTCACTGCCCTATGAAGCCTTCTAGACTTCTGCCTTTTTTATTGGGAAATATAATTTACTCTGTTTACTCATATTGGTGGAAATTATAAATTCAATACCTTATCAAGCACGGGTTAATGTCAGGCAGCTGACTGACAGTAACCATAGCAGCCACACCAGCATTAGGGACACTGAAGGCCTTACCCTGTTCCCCAATTCACAGTGGGTTCCTTACTGCTTAATGTTTTGTCCTTCAATAGTTCTAGCCCCTGGCTCTGTTATTTTTGACACAGAATACTGAAGGGAAGGGCCCTGTTTGTGCAAGAGGGTGGAAGGTGCTGGCCCCCCTCAGCTGTCCTGGGTAACAAGTGAGGGCTAAAGACAGCGGTGCGAAGACCCAGTCAGCGTGGCAGCTTTAGGGCAATTCTTTCCCCTGGCAGGCAGGATCCCCAGATCAGCAGCGGAGACAGCCAATCAGAGCCAGCCTTGCTGCTGGCCCTGCAACGCTCCTCCCCTCTGGCAAGGAATGCAACCGAGGCACGGCGCTTTACCAGGCGGTTGCAAGCTGGGTGCAGAAGCACGTGAGGAATACGGGGAGCTCCACCTCATTTCCTGCCGCGTCACCACTCGCTCACCTCTTCGCACTACCCGCTGCGTCTCAGCAGCTGTTTTTCTTTTTTTCTTCGAACGGCTGTGGCATACCTGTGAGTTCTCCGTGGAACACCGGTGTTCTGCGGAACACAGTTTAAGAAACAAGGCTGTAGTTGTTTGTCCCCATGTATTCATCAAATTAAAGGTTGAAATAAAGCATCCGGGTATTGCCAACGGCTATATAACAGGAATTATTTTAGAAAGACCAGGTGGGTGAGGTAATACCTTTTATTGGACCAACTTCTCTTGGTGAGAGAGACAAGATTTTGAACTTACACAGAGCAGCTCTTCAGGCCTGGGAAACGAACTCAGTGTCACAGCTAAAAAGAAGGTGGAGCTGGTTGTTTACTGCACTCACTCTGTCCCTATGGCCTGGTCTGCACTAGGGAGTTATTTTGAAATAACTCCCCTTATTTTGAAATAACTTGCAGAGTGTCCACACTACCAAGCTTGTTATTTTGAAATAAGGGGCTGGTTATTTCAAAATTAACTCCTGCTTTCCACAAGGAATAACGCTTATTTTGAAATAGTGGGTAGTGTGGATGCTCCACTGCTGCAATTTTGAAATAACTACTCACCAGAGTCATTCAAAGTAATTACTCCCCAGTGCTTCCTGGGGTTCTAAGTCGAAGTAGAATGTCCATATTAATTTTGAGGCTTCCCTGTAGTGTGGACATGCTGTTTCAAAATAGTTATTTTGGGAATTATTATTTTGAATAAGTTACCTCAAAATCAAGAGGAAGACCAAGGACAGAGTAGGCCCACTGGTCAGTGAGAAGGGAGAAACAGTAACAGGAAACTTGGAAATGGCAGAGATGCTTAATGACTTTTGTTTTGCTCTTCACCGAGAAGTCTGAAGGAATGCCTAACATAGGGAATGCTAGTGGGAAGGGGGTAGGTTTAGAAGTTAAAATAAAAAAAGAACAAGCTAAAAATCACCTAGAAAAGTTAGATGCCTGCAAGTCACCAAGGCCTGACGAAATGCATCCGAGAATACTCAAGGAGCTGATAGAAGAGGTATCTGAGCCTCTAGCTATCATCTTTGGAAAATCATGGGAGACAGGAGAGATTCCAGAAGACTGGAAAAGGGCAAATATAGTGCCCATTTATAAAAAGGGAAATAAGAACAACCCAGGAAACTACAGACCAGTTAGTTTAACTTCTGTGCCAGGGAAGATAATGGAGCAGGTAATTAAGGAAATCTTCTGTAAACACCTGGAAGGTGGCAAGGTGATAGGGAACAGCCAGCATGGATTTGTAAAGAACAAATCGTGTCAAAGCAATCTGATAGCTTTCTTTGATAGGATAACGAGTCTTGTGGATAAGGGAGAAGGGGTGGATGTAGTATACCTAGACTTTAGTAACGCGTTTGATATGGTCTCGCATGATATTCTTATCAATAAACGAGGCAAATACAACTTAGATAGGGCTACTATAAGGTGGGTGCATAACTGGCTGGATAACCGTACTCAGAGAGTAGTTATTAATGGTTCACAATCCTGCTGGAAAGGTATAACAAGTGGGGTTCTGCAGGGGTCTGTTTTGGGACCGTCTCTCTTCAATATCTTCATCAACGATTTAGATATTGGCATAGCAGGTACGCTTATTAAGTTTGCAGACGATACCAAGCTGGGAGGGGTTGCGACTAATCTGGAGGATAGGGTCGTAATTCAAAATGATCTGGACAAATTGGAGAAATGGTCTGAGGTAAACAGGATGAGGTTTAATAAAGACAAATGCAAAGTGCTCCACTTAGGAAGGAACAATCAGTTTCACACATCCAGAATGGGAAGTGACTGTCTAGGAAGGAGTACGGCAGAAGGGGATCTAGGGGTTATAGTGGGCCACAAGCTGAATATGAGTCAGCAGTGTGATGCTGTTGCAAAAAAAGCAAACATGATTCTGGGATGCATTAACAGGTGTGTTGTGAGCAAGACACGAGAAGTCATTCTTCCGCTCTACTCTGCGCTAGTTAGGCCTCAGTTGGAGTATTGTGTCCAGTTCTGGGCACCGCATTTCAAGAAGGATGTGGAGAAACTGGAGAGGGTCCAGAGAAGAGCAACAAGAATGATTAAAGGTCTAGAGAACATGGCCTATGAAGGAAGGCTGAAAGAATGGGGTTTGTTTAGTTTAGAAAAGAGAAGATTGAGGGGGGACATGATAGCAGTTTTCAGGTATCTAAAAGGGTGTCATAAGTAGGAGGGAGGAAACTTGTTCATCTTGGCCTCTGAGGATAGAACAAGAAGCAATGGGCTTAAACTGCAACAAGGGAGGCTTAGGTTGGACATTAGGAAAAAGTTCCTAACTGTCAGAACATAAGAACATAAGAACGGCCGTACCGGGTCAGACCAAAGGTCCATCTAGCCCAGTATCCTGTCTGCCGACAGTGGCCAGCACCAGGTGCCCCAGAGGGGGTGGACCGAAGACAATGATCAAGCGCTTTGTCTCCTGCCATCCCTCTCCAGCCTCTGTCAAACAGAGGCCAAGGACACCATTTTATCCCCTGGCTAATAGCCTTTTATGGACCTAACCTCCATGAAATTATCTAGCTTCTCTTTAAACTCTGTTATAGTCCTAGCCTTCACAGCCTCCTCTGGCAAGGAGTTCCACATGCTGACTACACGTTGTGTGAAGAAGAACTTTCTTTTATTAGTTTTAAACCTGCTACCCATTAATTTCATTTGGTGTCCTCTAGTTCTTCTATTTAGGGAACTAATAAATAACTTTTCTTTATCGGCCCTCTCCATACCACTCATGATTTTATACACCTCTATCATATCCCCCCTCAGTCTCCTCTTTTCTAAACTGAAAAGTCCCAGTCGCTTTAACCTCTCCTCATATGGGACCCGTTCCAAACCCCTAATCAATTTAGTTGCCCTTTTCTGAACCCTTTCCAAGGCCAAAATATCTTTTTTGAGGTGAGGAGACCACATTTGTACACAGTATTCAAGATGTGGGCGTACCATAGTTTTATACAGGGGCAGTAAGATATTCCGGGTCTTATTTTCTATCCCTTTCTTAATAATACCTAGCATCCTATTTGCCTTTTTGACCGCCGCTGCACACTGTGTGGAAGTTTTCAGAGAACTGTCCACGATAACTCCAAGATCTCTTTCCTGATTTGTCGTAGCCAAATTAGCCCCCATCATACTGTACGTATAGTTGGGGTTATTTTTCCCAATGTGCATTACTTTACACTTATCCACATTAAATTTCATTTGCCATTTTGTTGCCCAATCACTCAGTTTGGTGAGATCTTCTTGGAGTCCCTTACAGTCTGCTTCTGTCTTGACTATCCTAAACAGTTTGGTATCATCCGCAAACTTTACCACCTCACTGCTTACCCCTTTCTCCAGATCATTTATGAATAAGTTGAACAGGATTGGTCCTAGGACTGACCCTTGGGGGACACCACTAGTTACCCCTCTCCAGTCTGAAAATTTACCATTTATTCCTACCCTTTGTTTCCTGTCTTTTAACCAGTTCTCAATCCAAGAGAGGTAGTCAGGGTAGTCAAACACTGGAATAAATTGCCCAGGGAGATTGTGGAATCTCCATCTCTGGAGATATTTAAGAGTAGGTTAGATAAATGTCATCAGGGATGGTCTAGACAGTATTTGGTCCTGCCATGAGTGCAGGGGACTGGACTCGATGACCTCTCAAGGTCCCTTCCAGTCCTAGTATTCTATGATTCTATGTCTTAGTGTAGACATGCCCTAATAGTCCTATATTTTTAAGGCCTGGAGGGACTGCTGTGTGATTAGTCTGACCTCCTCCATAACACAGGCCAGAGAATGTTGCAGTCAGATCCATAGCTTTTATTTTGAGCTATAGCATTTCTCCCATACAATCATTGCCAATGAAAGTATCAGATGAGACACAAATTGGCAAATGGTAATAACAAGATAATCATATAGAAGGTTCTGAATTGTTTGGTAACCTGGGCCCATTGAAACAAAGTGCCCTTAGTATGGTCAAAATGCAAAGTTATCTGTGTAGAAATGAGGACTGCAAGCCATACCTACAGAACTGTGGCCTGTATCTTAGAAAGCAGCGATTCTAGAAAGACTTCATGGGTCCTAGTGGACAAGTAGTTGAACATGAGCTCCTAGGGTGATGCTGTAGCACAAAAAGCTAATGGATGCCTGGGGAGTAGCAGGGAAAGGATTTTATGTGGCATTACTGAAACTGGAATACTATGTACCGTTCCAGGGTCCACATTTTAAAAAAGATGTTGAAAATTGGAGGGAAAAAACACAATAATAATTGGGCTGTAGTTGGTGGGCTGAAGAAAATGTCATATAATGAGACTCTTAAAGTGTTCAATCTGTCTAAAAGATGTTTGAGAAATGAATTGATTAGTTTCTAAGGCTGTGTCTACACTACCCAGCAAAAATGGGGCAGGGTAAACGGGGTTTGTCATCTGGCACTTTTGCCATTAAAATACTTCCACCCTTTATGAGTCGTCTTTGCTTTTGTCGACAGGAGAGCACTCCTGCCAACAGTGAACCATTTGTACTGCGAATTGCCACAGCAAAACTTTTGCTTTCAGTGTGTGGGGAGATAAGCACCTATGAATGATAAAAAAATTTTGTCGCTCAGTTGGCAGTGTAGACAGAGCATAAGTTCTTTCATGGAGAGAAGATTCTGAGTGCAAAAGGGCTTTTTAATCTAGCCAAGAAAGGCATAACAAGAATTACCTTCAAGTTAGAAATGAGACACAGATGTTTAACAATGGAGGTGATAAAGCCCTGTAACAAATTGCCAAGGGAAGTGGTGGATTCTTTCTCTTGCTGTCTTCAAATCAAGACTCTCTGCCCTTTTAGAAGAAATGCTTTTGTGAAATACCAGTTATTGGGCTTAGCAAAGAGATAACTGAGTGAAATATAATGACTTATGATGCACAGGAGGTCAGACAATATGAGCTAATTATTTATCCTTTCTGGCCTTAAACTCTGACTCTTTTGAGATGTTGTTCCAGTTCTTAATTACACTCACTGTTAAAAATTTGCATAGCTGTTGGAACCAGCAACTAGTATGATTGTCCCCATATATTGTGTGTCTGTTTGAAGTCACTCCTCTTAGATTTTCCTTTCAAGTAATTTCCCAGGCATGCATGGTTGCCTGCTTCATTGCATCCTGTTGCTCATATATGAAATGGCAGGTGAAAACAGTTCATTGTGATTAGCTGCTCTTGACTTGTCATTTCATGAGGGCACCTGCAGATTATCACCCTGCAGGTATTAATAATCATATAAAAAACTATTTCACCAGTGTCAAATCTTAGTGGATAGTAACACTGTTTTTGGAATGCTGTAGATTATAATAATTGCAATAACCCTGTTTTTGAATGATTTGCGTAATCATTTCTGAGTGACCTGATCTAAGTGGCTTGGGAAATCATTGTGCGTATTAAATGTGAAGAACGTTGAAGTCTTGAAACATAAGCAAAGATAAGAGCATTTGCAGATTAGTAAAGTAACAGATTAAAAAAATCACTCAGTGTGGTATTTCCCATCTATTGTTAATGCCATGTACCATACATAAAGTAAATAATTCCAGTGAAAGTTACAAAGATCTTATTAAATGTTTTAACTAACTCATCAATAATCTAACAGATATTTAATTAGAGTTACAGAAGTGCCTGTTCAGATTTCTAAAGGATTTTCTGAATGGCATTCACCTACTAATAAATGCTTGAGAGAGGAGATTGGATGGGTCAGTTGGTGTATCCTAGGTTAAGTGTTGGATTTGGGTATAATAGTTGGCTGCTTTCAGTAGCATAACAAAATCTCACTTACATTCTTCCTTTAAAAATGTACCCTTTTAGAGAAGTGGCCTAAAAGACACAGCACAGACTAATTCATTAGTATTTCTCAGAACAAATGACAAAATGGAACAGACATCTTATGGTTCAGGCATTGGACTAAGACTCAGGAAATCTGGCTTCAAATCCTGGTTCTGCCACAGACTCTGGGTGACCTTGAGCAAGTCCCTCCATGTTTATGCATCAGTTCTCCATTTGCCAACTGGGGATAATCCTACTTTTTGCCCACAGCTGAATTTCTACATATAGATTGTTGGCTTTTAAGGACAAGGATGGTTTTAGTAAGTCTGTCTGTGCAAAGTCTTGGTCAGTGGGGACCTGATCTCACTTAAAAGCTCTCAATATTACTACTAATTATACATGAGGCTGAAAAGCCTGAGCAGTGAAGTACAGGTTGAACCTCTCTAATCCAGCACACTCCGATTGGGCAATAATGGTGGTCTGGCATGATTTTAGTTAACCAGATGACTGCTTATCATGGGCATGACCAAGTTTCCCACAATCCCATAAAGTTTATTTACAGCCACCAGTCCTGGCTCTCAGTGCTCTGTGTATGTAGCTCTAATTTACCACTAAATGTCTTATAAGAACCCAGTAAGCAGCAGGGATGTTAAAATGTGTTCATTCTGGTAAATGTGTACTTGGTGAAATTTTCAGCAGGGAAGGGAAGCGGCTCCGTGGGACTGTTAAACGCAGGGAGGCCTGCGAAGAGGGATGGAAACTGCACTGAAACCTGAAGGTTAACTGATAAGCCTAGGCTCATCAGTTTAACTGTTTACATTGTCATATCCCCAGTAAGCAGTGGAAGTGTTGGTAATGCTACTAGATAGTATTGACCTCCTGTGGTCTGGCAAATTCTCTGGTTCCGCACCAGTCAGGTCCCAATGGTGCTGGACTAGAGAGGTTCAACCTGTAGTAATTCAGGAACAAATTCTGCAGTTCTTACTTCAACTAAAACAACACTTTTTTAAGTGTTGCCTATACCTACAACTAACCCTGTAATTGACTGTCTCAGAGAGGTAGCCATGTTAGTATCATGAGATTTCATGGGCACAACCCACTTGTTCAGATGAGTGTATCTATCCATCTATCTATCCATCCATCCTTCCTTCCTCTCGGAATAGTTATTCTGAAATAGCTTATTTCGAAATAACACGTCTACACTGCAGGGAAGCCTCAAAATTAGTCCGAGGCAGGCTTACCTAATATAGACATGCTATCTCGATTTAGAGCCCCATGAAGCACTGGGGAGGAATAACTTAAAATGGCGCTGGCTATTTTGAAATAGCAACAGAGAGCATCTACACATGCCTTATTTTGAAATAGTTATTTTGGAATAGGCCTATTACCAATTAGTGTTTTGCTCTCTGTCCTGTTTATGCAAAGTTCTGTGAGCAGGGGCCTGCCTCTTGCTCACAGCTTAGCTTTGCTTTATGTTAGCCATGTTGTGTCTGTCTGTTATCTAGGCTTCATGCCTGAGACCAGGCTTGTGCTACATGGGCTTATGTTTTAGGCCTTCATCTTACTATATTTAGTACCATCTGCACATTTTGCCACCTCACTGTTTACCCCTTTCTCCATATCATTTATAAATAGGTTGAATAGTATTGGTCCCAGTATGGACCCTCGGGGAACATCACTAGTTACCTCTCTCCATTCTGAAAATTTAACATTTAGTCCTACTCTTTGTTTCATGTCTTTTACCCAGTTATCAAACCATGAGAGGTCCTTTGGTGAGGGATCTGGTCAAAGGCTTTCTGGAAATCTAAGCACACTGTATCCACTGGATCCCCCTTGTCCACATGTTTATTGGCTCCCTCAAAGAACTCTAGTAGATTAGTAAGGCATGATTTCCCTTTACAGAAACTGCGTTGGCTTTTCCCCCAACAAATTATGTTCATCTATATGTCTGACAATTTTATTCTTTACTTTAGTTAGCTCTTTTAATATTTGTGTTTTCCATACTTTGTGGAATTACCGTAGTTAACTGATTGAAGGGGGTCAAATCTCTTCCATTTTGTGATTGCAATTCTTGTGGCAACTAACATGGGTTATCAGTTCCTTGTAACTCTTCCACAGTGCATAATTTTCAGGAAAATTCATCAAAAACTGCAGTGGATTATGTGACAGCTGGCTGCCCATTTCTTTAATGAAGTCCCCAATTGCTTTCCAAAATGTCCTAATTTTTTGACAAGTCCACCATATGTAAAAAAAACCTACCAATTTTTTTATACTTTCCATAGCATTTTCTCATTCCTGTACTATAGATGTGTTTAACTTTAAAGGGGTTTGGTACCCTTGATAGAAGTTTTTAGTTTGGTCTCCTTTTACAATGTTCCTGATGCAGCTTGAGTGTTCTCTTTCCTTACTGTTTTTTGTCTCCTTTCTATTTGGCAAAGATTGATTATTTTTTCCTGTGTGCTTAATGGAGCAGAAGCCAGTGTTGCTGTGTTCTGTAAGGTGCCATGTTTATGCATTAGCACTGCTGGTATCAGTGAATATATGTGTGAGTTAACAGCTACTTCAAGGCCACTGGGCAGAGCTCTCTTTTGGTGTATCGTACAAAAATGCCAGCCATCGTTTTCAGAAGTGTTTGTGTGGAAATGGTTGATTATTGATTGGAAACTCTGTTAGGATGCAGTTCACCATGTGCAGAAACCAGCACAAGGTTTAGACATCACTTTTTTTGCCCCATGTAGATTTAAATGGTGGATGGGCATTGGTCCCCCGCACCAGACTAAAATTAATCCTTTAGAGAGTTTCCTCCAGATCAGCAGTTAGCCGCTGGCAGGCTATCGGCACTTTATTTACCTGTGCCTCTCCAGGTAACGGTCGTTTGAAGCTCCCATTTACTGCAAATCACTGTTCCTGGTTATTGGGAGCTACAGGAAGCAGCACACACTGGGATACCATTTCCCGCAGCTCCCATTGGCCAGGAACAGTGATTCGCAGCCAGTGGGAGCTTCAAGTGGCCGTACCCGTGGAGGCGCAAGTAAAAGTGCAGGTGGCTTGCCAGGGGCTAACCCTGGTGAGCAGCATTTGACTTATTGCCCACCCCTGGTCCAGATAGCGTTCGCAGTCAGACTATTTCATGTTTTATTGGCTTGAATTAAATTAAACAAAAGTAGTAAACATTTGACAGTAAAATGTACCCTGCATATTCCAGTTTAACAGACTAGGTAATCTCTGCTCTCTTACACTATAGACATCTAAGATTTAATAACACTACCTTGGACTTATTTCTGTAGCACTTTCCATCCCAGGATCTCAACTTCATGTAGATTAACTTCACAACTTCTTCAAGGGGGACTGAATTCTCCTGTCCCCCTCCCTCTGCTGTTTTAGCATAGAAGTTCATACTTCTCTCCTATCTACGTCCTTTAATTGGTGCCTGTTAACTCAGTGGTACTGGGCTGCTCCTCCCTGCATAACAAGATATAACTCTTTACCAGCGTAATCACTTTCTTAATATATCCCATTGTATTTAGATTGTGTATACTTGTGCCGTAATACTTTCTGCATAGATTTCCTTCAGTGACAGTGGGGTGGGGGTCATAATTTGAGGCATTGGCCTCATCCCCTTCCTCCAGGTGCAGACAGATCCATTAAACTGAGGAGGCGCTATGGAGCTGGCTATTTATACCCCTTTTTCTGTGCAGATCTGTTTGGAGAGTGGGGTGTGATTGGTAGGAAAAACACGATTCTCTCCATATGGTATTTTGAACTTGGCTCTTTACTTTGATATAGCGATGTGAAAGTTTAACCAGTTAACTGCTTAACCAGTGACCATCAATGGTGTTGGCTATTCTCAGTGAAGCCTGCTCCCCCGGAGCTTCCCTCTCTGCTCTCGGTGAGGAGGCTTCGCTACCGCAGCAAAGCCTCGAGCTGGGCCAGGAGGGGTCGGTGCCCCATATCCTGGGGCGGCTTTGCTGCTTAGCTTAGTTTTATACTGCAGAGCTTGCAGCCCAGGTAACTGTGGAACTGCTGAGATTTTTCAGCAGTTATACGGTTACTCTATGACACTATTTTGAACATCCCTACTTTGGTTATTTTATTGAGGCCTAGCACCATTTCACAAATGTAAAAAGAAGCAGCCATTGGGAACAGTTTGTGTCTCTTTGAGGTCACAGGCTTGTGCTTCAGAGACAGTAGAGGAGAGAAACTGATAGCTGTCTAGTTAAAATTCTTCCATTATACAATCCTGGCAGTAGCAGATATGATGGTATACTGAGCTGACTGTGTAACACCTGGATAAAGGAAGTGTAAAATGCTGTCATTCATACTTGGTAGCATTTTGCACCTGTTTTACGCAGGTGTAATAAACTGTACAAAATGCCAGTATGTCTCTCTTGGAACAGGATCTTTTCCATCAAACCTTCCTCCTTGCCTGTATGTTACATTTCCTCCTCTTTCTTGCTGCTTCTGTTTAGCTCTGGGGTAAAAAGTAGGAAAGACAACATACAATGAAGTTATATCTTACTGTCAGGGGAAATGGATCATTTTATTTCTTTGCCACATTTCCCAGTGGATTCTCCTCAGCTTGTAAGTGTGTAAGCCTTTTGTTGTAACCTTTCTCCCTGCAAACTCAAATTCCAGTTCATGAACTCTCTGCAGTCTGTTTCAAGGAGAAAGCCTAAAGGAAACATATATAGAAAAATATATTGTGGAGGCAGATCAATCTTGCTGCTCCAAAACAAAAATAGCAAATGGTAAGTAGGATAAGGGTAGTGAGCCTCCAGCACCCAAAATGTTTTATTGTTTCAGTCCCTATGGAGTGATCCTCTGATAATGGTATGATTGTAAAAATAACAAAATTAATTATTATTTAGAAATACTTAGTGCTGGGGAAAGAACTTGGATTATATGAGAATCCAGTTGTTTTAAATTTTGTTTTTCATTGTAGTAGGCCATTATTTTTTAAAGTTGCAGTGCGTGGAAAGCATCTCTGGCTGAAAATAGTCTGCAGTGGATGGACTGGGAATGGGGGAAAAAAATCAAAACCACATGCTCTTTATTGGCAACTTTTTATGGATGAAGTAACGTGTTCAGGATGTGTGGCTTTTTATTTATTTGTATTACATCTGGGAATAGAATTTTGGGGGAAAATTAGGTAGCTGATTCTTTTCTAAACTATACCAGTTTGAGTGACCAGAGTAACACTACTCACAGTAGACTGTGCAGATCTTTGATCCTTTCTCTTCTTGGCTGTCTGAAGAATGAGAGAGTTGACAAAATGGATACTTAATTCACTTACCTGGTCATGGTAATAAACACCTCCCTGAGATGGATGGGGCATTTATGATTTCTCAGAGCTGTTGTTCCAGGTTCTCTGCAGACTTGCATGAATATTTCTCCATTGGTTGTTACACTGTATTTGCAATTATAATAAAACCTTGAAAAATACAGTCAAATAAACAAAACCTCCCATCTATGAGCTGAGAGAACAAGGTGGTAGCTTCAGAGAAGTGCTGATACACAATCACAGCTACATGCTGGGTCAATCCAGTCCCTTCATGCATCTGTGTGTTTGCCCTTCTCGCAGGAAAAATGTTTTGGGTGGCCTTGCAGAACAACTTTCCACTCTGCACATTTAAATGACTTCTATCCAGTTGATCAGTTTGCTTAAGAAACTGAAATGGGACTAGATCAAAGTGAATTTAATGGACTGTTAATCCAGGTCAGCAGGATACATCCAGACAGTTAGCCTATAGCAGGCAAGTGTGGGGTAGAGTCACACCTCAGCATGCTGCAAACTGTTTGTATAGATTAGCCCTTTCCTCCTTGTTTTATTGGCCAGAATTTAAAAGGACATAGTCAACGTACTTAGTTATTACTAATAATAGCTAGCACGCTACATCTTCAAAGTACTTTTCATATACTAACTCTCATCACTCATAAAGTTGGTAAATTTTGAGATTAGAAAGTGAAAACAGGAAGCTCAAGTGACTTGCCCTAAACTGCTTATAAATCATCTATGTTTTGTTAGTCTTTAAGGTGCTGCAAGACTATTTAAGTTTTTCCAGTTATAGACTAACTTGGCTACTCCTCTGTTGCTTATGAGTCAGTATACTTGAATCTTATACTGTCCACTTTGCCTTGATCTCTTAGAAAATATTAATTGACAAAATAGGAATGTTGCATTTATGCAATTCATTTAATTTAGGTAGATTTGTTCACATTGCTTCAGTCTCAACCTGTTTTTAAATTAACCTTTAAGATTTATAGGTTACTAAGTCATGTAACAAGAAATGAATATCATAATTTGTTTTAGTGGTATCTGGAGAGGTTTGAGAACTAGGTTGAACACTGGGTTTTTACAGTTTACTTTGAAGATTTCATCTGTACATATTAGGTCAGTTCATGGTGCTGGACAGGTTGACATCAGCTGAAGATCTGTCCTTGTGTATTTGCAGGTATGGTAAAAGCTAAAGAGAAATAAATAAATAAATAAAATTCTGTCTGAAGACTTCATACTTTCCTTTGCTACATACAACCCCTAAGATTATTAATACCAGTGAAAGAGGAAAATATTGTTCTCTAGTTTTTCCAGTTTATAATGTATGTTTGGTAGCACATTGGTCCAGATTTGTAAAGGTATTTAGGTGCCTAAGGATAGAGAGAGACACTTAATGGGCTTTTCAACAGTGCCTAGGTGCCATTGAAATTAATGGGAGTTAGGTGCCTTTGAAACTCTCTCTAGGCACCTCTGTGCATCCTTGGGCTCGTCTTCACTGCATTGTTAGCTCTAGCTATGACATGAGTTCTACCTCTCACTTGACTACTGTCTCGCCCTCCCCACCCCAGTCTCTAGCTCAGATTAAGTAGTACTTTAAACCCAAACCAAATGGTCTGAGTGAAGATGGGTTGAAGATCCAGCTAATCCAGAAGCCACTACAGTTAAAATAACTCATTGATAACTAATGTAATCACTCTGCTAATTAAATGACTAGCTCCAGTGTTTCTTTCCTAGTGTGCTCTCTCTCGCTACCTGCTTACTCCAGCTGGTGCAGTGAAGAGAGGCCCTTGAGATGCCTAAATGCCTTTTAAAAATCTGGCCTTTTATCTATACTCAATTTCACTGTTTCCCCCTATATAGTCAATTCACAGAATTACAGAATCCTAGGACTGGAAGGAATTTAAGAGATTATCTAATCCAGTCCCTTGCACTCATGGCAGCACTAAGTATTAATTAGTTTTATTAAGGTCATTAATAATTTTCCAAGGTTTGTATGGGTCTTTCACACAACGACAGTGAAGGAATAAAAACATTTTGCGGACTAAAAGGCAAACATTGTAAAGTCACAAAAACAGACAGCGGGGGACTCTGGGGAGGTATAACACCTGAAACCAATTTAATCTTAACTGTTTTAAAATGTTGCCTATATTTCAAGTTGAGTGTCTCTTTCAGATCACTCTCCTGTAATGCGAGTTGTATTTAGAATTACAACACTGTCATTAAAGTAAATGGAAAAACTAGCTTGGCTTGAATTTGGATTTGTATATGTCTTGGGTCAGTTTCTTCTTTCCGTTTGAAGTGGAAACCAAGCTCAAAGCAATAGTGTATTTCATTCTGTTCCTCAGGTCAGTGCCAGGCTCCTTACTTTGTGTTTTCATGTAATCTTGCAAAATGTTTCCCATATCGAATGAAAGTGTTTTATTAAATAACTTAATAGGCTTGGCCAGGTTTTGAAAGTTAAAATGAATGTAATACCGAGTAATCTCTTTTGCAGAGTGCCTATCTGAGGAGGTATCTTTATTAGGAAGTAATTTGAAAGCGTTGACTCTCATTTCTGGTATGACTGTGTACTATCATCTCTAACTAGATTTTGAAGTGGAAGTTGTATTATTCAAAGTGAAACTTGGCTTGTCCAGCGTCTCTTTATCCACATTCACTCTTAGCTAACAATTATTATAGGAATGTTAGGACTGGAAATCTGACAAAAGATGAAGCTAATTATATGCAAACATGCAGGTTTTGATGATCTAATACTCTGTACTGCATTACATGTGTTCCAAGATGCCCATGTAACACATTAAAGTATTATAAATACTGACAAGCCTCTGTATAAACAGTGGATTAACAAATACTTTGCATGTCTCACTTGTGGAGCTGAAACTACTTTACAAAGGGTGGATAAATTCCATTATTCCCAGCTGTGAGGTAGGAGAGTGAGGCGCAAACACAGTACCACAGTTCTCAAGAGTGACTACATGTGGGTGCCTAATTGGGATATTTTAGGTTTTGCTTTTCAAAGGTGCTCAGCAGCTGAAGGCGTTTGGAATTGTTGATACTTAGCATATCTGAAAATCAGGCTTAAAGGGGTCCCAAATTGGGCATCACAAGTGAGTCGCACAATAATGTGGAATTGAGACTAGAACAAAATTCTCTTGAACTTTTTTCTAGTGCCTGTCTATTAGTCCAAATTGCCTCCCAAGTCAGTGATCTAGTGCTACTCCATTGCTTCAACAATAGAATTTCTCCAGAGTAGTAATAATTACACTTGACACTGGTAACAAACTAGAATTCATATTACATTAGCCTGGCAGCAAGTGCTTCCTTCCTGCCAAGATCCATTCCCATTCACATCTCATGAATGTCCTTCATCAGGGGAAGATATTCTAGCAACCAATTGGTAGGTGTTTGAAACCACGAAGTTTTGATTTTTCTCCAATGCCACTAATCCATCTTTCACATGATGACAGTATAGCCGCATATACTCCCAGATAAACATCAGGGATGTTTTCCTGTGTGTTTGGGGGGTGGGGTGGGGCGAAGGGAGGTTAATGGGGAGGAAGGCCTGTTTCCTTTACATGGATCATCAGAAGAAAGTAGACTTCTCTGAAGGGAACTCTTTTAGGTGAGAAATTCTTTTTAATCTGTAGTAACGATTCAAAGTTCTAGAAGGAAGATGACTTGCTCCACCCACCACTTCTTGTGCATTTTTTAAAGGGTAATGTTGACCCTATTAGCACAATTTGTTTAGAACATTCTAAATCCTTGCTCAGAGTTGCCTCAATAGAAAAAGCACCTTTATGATGTGTGAAGTCAGGAAATGAGACCTACCTGGTGCTGATCCAGGCTGAGCCTGTTTCCTTCCATACTTCTTAAGTGCCAAGTTTCCCTTTCTATTCATGATCTCAGTCCCACTCACTCAAAGGGAAGCAGGACCTCTCTCTCCTTGCTTGCTGCTCCTGTTTGGAGAAAATAGTCTGTGGAGGAAGAGGAATGTGAAGGATTTATTCTCTCCAAGAATCTAGAGATCATGCTGGTCAGGAGACATAATTTCTCACTCTAATCAGTCAGGTCTCCAACATACTTAATTTGAAAGGCTTCGTTCCAAAACTATTGGAGGAAGGATCTTACCAGGAATTGATCTATTTGAAGATTTCTCTGGTTACATAATGGCCTCTTCAGACAGAAAATCCCAGTCCCTAATCATTTCTCAGCTGCTTTATGCTCCTAAATAGTCATGTACATTTTTCGACTCCTAATGAGGAATTGTTTTTCTGGCTACTTTTGAACCAGTTTCCTCCTGCAAAGATCCTTTTGAGTGAGAACGAGCATTTGCTCTTAACCAAACGAACATCCTTCACTTTTAAAGCAGTCAGAAGGGGAGCACTTTTTTCAGCTGTGGAAGAAGTACTTCTCTGTACATAACCTCTCCTTCTGAAACCTACAACAGAGGGATGTTGTGAAGTTTAACATACTTTGAGAAGGTCAGATAGCCAACACTATAAAATGTGCAAAATATCATAGTAATAAACTGACTTTTGGGACCATCATTTATAACATGAATAACATGGCCAAATTAGCAGGTGACAAATGACTTCTTTGATCATTTTGGTTACCTTTAGACCCTTAGCAGAATCAGCTCATAGAATGATTATTTTATTTGAGCATTTTTAAGAAGGTTATGCTCTGTAAAACGGAAGTGTTGATCTTCAGAACTTAACTCCCACATATTAGCCAGGACACTGCTCTCTTTCTCAGAAACCAAGAATCTTCCCACTCGCTCTTCATAAAAAAATCCAAAGGTTCTGTCTGATACAGTAAGTCTTTCTGGCCCGTTGCCTTTTTTTATTTGCATAGAATCCAGTTTTTCAGAAAATACAGTGGGCTGTCTATTTTTCACAACCTTCCAAGAACAATATGGACCCTAGATTGCATATAGTTAGAGAGCGCTTGAAATGTGTCACTTTGTATTGTTTGGGCTTCTGATTATATGGCCTGAGCCTGCTCCACTAGTGAATTTCCAGTTTCTCATTCTAAAAGACGAACAGCCAGACATACCTTAAAAATAAGGTAGGCCCAGTTTTCTATGCAGAATCCCACACTAACTGTTTTTTTGAGGGTGGGGGACATTCAATAGAGAAATGTACCTCAGCTGCTTAGTCCAAACATCATTCCTTCCCTCTGCCCATGCTCGCACCTGGTGAAATCCTTTTGCTGCTTTCTGGTTCACTGACAATATCTTACAATAAAATGTAGAAAACACTACATACCTCAAATGCCATGGGTTGCAGAGAGATGTCTGAGAATAATGAACTCTGGGACCCTGTCCCCAGCATAAGGAACACGAGTGGAAATTTGTTGTTTGGGAAGGGGAGTGGTTAGTGAAGGAGAGCATTGCAAAGTTCATTCTGACCTTAACCTCCGTCCCCCAGCCTGCTTATTTTGCGCATTCAACCCAGAAACCTGTGCATACTACAACCTCAATTTTTGCACAGCAGTCTGCTTCCTAAGGTGCTGCTAAATCCTTGTCAGCACCGGCTCTTGGTCGGTTAGAGTATAAACTAGACTTCGTATTCTCTAAAGAGATTTCCTTATGGGTGTAAAAGAAAGGTTTGCAAATTTTAGCAGGTCAGCTTGACCTACTTATTTATCCCACCCAGAATTCACAGGTTTCTAAGGCAAGTGCTTCACATTTTCCACTTGCAAAGGTTTCTTGTGTAGTATTTTAAAAATAGGTTCAAGTTTTAAGATAGCAGATATATTCGTAGTGTGTATTTCTACCAAGATTACTCACTGTCGCTTTGCTGACACTCTACCGAAAGCCTGGTGAGAGATGTTCAGTGGTGCTGAGATTGGCCTAACACACTGTTCCCTTTAAATTTTATAGTAAAACTCCCATTGGCTTCAGTGAGAGCAAAGTTAGATCAAAACTGAAGTAGGATGTTTATGAAAATACTACTATCTTCTTCCAAGCAATTGACATATAGGCCTGGGGCTTGCTAGCATGAGTGCTGTGGCTGAGCTCAGATGTTGAGGTAGTGCCTGAGAGAGAGGGAGCTAGGAACTCCCACTGTTATAGTAGGCTGTCCTTGCCAGACTTTGCATCATATGTAATGTGTGATTGGAGCATTCTCTTGTGTAGCTTGGGTTAGAACATAACGGACTTGGGAAGCAAAGCCAAATAATGTTGTTTGATAAGAACTGAGTGTGTCATGAATTGGTCTCCTAGCATAAATAATAATGATACTAAAAATGAAGAAAAAGATGTCATGGGTGGATAAGCAATACACAGCTGCTTTGAGTTAGTTCATTCCTAATTCAACCTAATAAATATATTTTTGATAGCCCTTTCACAGCAGTGAAAATGGAATGATTCCATTGCAGAAGACTTGGCTTGCAATAATAATCAAGATTTTAAAAGAGCTGGTCCTTAGAGTGAATGTAATGCTGGGGAATTGTGCCAGATTGACAGCTCTGGAGACGGAAGTTGTTTAACCACAGACAGATACAAACAGGCAAGGGCAGTTCTAGAATGACTGCTTTCTCCCAGTGTGACTGAGTAGAGGGAGAAGCGAGGTAGTTTAGCAGTAACAGTCACTGGCCATGCCCACATTCCCAGTGTTCCTCGCGTTTCAGTTCCAGCCCATGCGC
Source organism: Pelochelys cantorii (assembly GCA_032595735.1). Classification (NCBI taxonomy): domain Eukaryota; kingdom Metazoa; phylum Chordata; order Testudines; family Trionychidae; genus Pelochelys; species Pelochelys cantorii. The sequence goes on from CM064328.1 coordinate 7,918,120, forward strand.
TCCCCTACTTCAGCCCCCTGGACTGCTAGGAAACCTTCTGGGAAGGGAGGGAGATCTTTCCTCCTCCCTTATAAACAAGGGTGCCTACGTATGGCCTATTCTAGGGGGAACCTTGTGACTCCCACCTCTTGTTCTGCGAGAACCTTGAAAGAGTGAGCAAGGAGCTTCTTGCCTTCACAACTGGTGTGAGGGAATATTGAGCCTTGCTGTTGCAGATGTATAGCTAGGAGAGTGAGGAAGAAGTGATATAAAGTTGTTGTATAGGGGTCCACATTGAGACTGCGTCCCCTCTGGAAAGAGATTGGGGTCTCGATGAGAAGATTGTACATTTTCCTGTGCTTTTTTAAGGAAGGCTCTTTCTCCTCTGTCAGGAGCACTGAGATAAGCAAAACATTTAGAAACATAGGGCTGGAAGGCACCTCCTAAATCCAGCTCCCTACTATCACAAGCAACCCACCATAAAATTGACTTCATAAATATTTCAAAACCCATCTTAAAACTGGTTAGGTTGTGTGCTTCCACTATTTGCATGTGAAAGCTGTTCCAGAACCTCACTTCTTTGATAGCCAGAAGCCTAATTTTCAGCCTAAATTTATTCATGGCCAGTTTATACCTATTTAAGCCACTGCAATGGTAATTATTTTGATCTCTACAGTTCTGGGCCGTGTTATGCCAGTGACCTAGAAAGGAAAGGCTATACGAACCACTGCCATGACCCCCTGAACAACAAACCCTTTCAATTATTTATTAGAACAACGATATACCTCGCTGTATTCTATTGGCTGTAAATGAGATGGGTAGCTCATGTCTAGCCATCTGTCCCTTAGAGGAAAACAAGCTCTATAAACAATGGAGCAAATATTAAGAACATGTTTGATTAAAGGCCAGTTTTGGTGAAATCCAGCTTGTTCTTGTTTCAGCTCTAATATTTTTTGCTGGATTTGTTTTTTGGGTAGTGCATGTCTTCCTATTTGTGTTGTGTAAGCCATGGGGAGTTCTTACAATAGCTAATGCTTTTAATATACTTTGAGGAACTGATAACTTGTGCTATGATTTCACAATTCTCTACTCAGCACTGAGTGTTTAAAGTTTGCATCAGGATCTAGCGTCTCTTGAACTCTGTTGTTGGGCCTCTTCACTATTAATACCCATTACATAATTATGAAAACATTAATAAAGACCTGATTTCACATCCTAACACACGTTAAGTTGCCCCTGACTCCAAGATGAGCCCTTTTGATTTTACTGGGGCCACTCACAGAATAGGGGGCTTCTCTGTGTGAGCAAGTGTTTCAAATGGGACTGTGTTAATATAAACTTGGGTATCTTTTAGAGTGGTCTAAGCAGGCTGCACGTGGGGCAGTTAAAGTGCAACACATCAGAAGGTTGTGATTTATCAAGCACTCTAAAGTGCTTTGCACCCCATATGTAGATGAGTCCTTACTTTCCCTCCACGTTTGTTTCCTGTATCATCGTTTGTCTGTCTTGTCTATTTGAACTCTCTTTAAAGAGAGTCTCTTACTTACTATGTGTTTGTATGGTTGTGATGGCGTGTCGAGGTCCGTCCCTTCCTCCCCCCCCCCCCGATCCTGCAGCCCCGTAGCAGCAAGAACAGGCTCCGCCAGTCAGTAGAATAGAGAGTGTTTATTGCTTCTCCAGGATACAGCACAGCATAGACGTGATGTGGCTACAGGAGTCAGGGCCAGGATGCCTCAGACCCCTTGAGATGGGGTGCCTGGGCCCCTAGACTCCCAGCCCCCTTCTTAGTCTGTCTCCTTCATGGTTCCAGCCCAAGACTGCCCCTTCCCCCAACACTCACTTCCTTTGTTCCGTCCCGTCCCTTAACCAGTAGGACTGGTTCCGTCACCGTCATGGGGGCCCTCAAGGTGCCCCCCGCTGGGTAATGCTTACAGACAGAGGCCAGTAGGGGTCATCCACACCCCAAGCATAGTAACCAGCAAGGTAGTGACACTACATCACAATGGTGTCTAGCACAATGGAGGTATATAGGTGGTGTTAAAATACAAATAACAGTACCTCAAATGAGAATCCTACATTCTGTGGATTTAAAAAAAAGCCTGAAATGTCTCTTAAGATTTCAGAAATTAAAATCAACAGGAATCAACTTATGTCAGAATCACATTTAAAACTTATAACTCTCACCTTTCCTCTTCCCTGTATTCCCTGAACAACTACAATTAGGACTGCTTTGATTTGAGTCTTTATGACTCTCACCTACCTAAATTGCTTTCTTTTTTTCCATTCCTCATCCTATTAGTCCACCATTCGGGGAGCAAAAAAGCCATGAAGTTTCCCTTTCAGAATCTTAACTGACAGACTCCTTTCTCCAAGAATGGTCAGTTTCACAAATAATTATTTAAACTGAAAATGCCAGAAAGGATCCCTTTAATAAATGTCAGTTGCTTTTAGGTTTAACAACCAACAAACTTCTAAGGAAGCCCACAACCCACATTTGAAAGACCAAATGCCAAATCAAAGTATTGAGAGAACTGGAGATTTATATATTTTAGAAATGTGCATCTGTCTGTCCATCTGTGAATCTGTTTGTGCAAGAACTCCTTCTAAACAATAAGAGCTAAGATCACCAAATTTGGTATGCAGTTTCCTCTTATCCTAACTTAGTCAGGGTTTGGTAGTTCTGGGAAAATGGAAAATGCCAGGAATGGGACTGTTTTCCATAACATGGAAAGAGAGGGTGCAGAGAGAGGAGGGATGCTATACTGAGAATGGCCACTAAGAACATAAGAATGGCCTTACTGGGTCAGACCAAGGTCCATCTAGCCCAGTATCCTGTCTGCCGACAGTGGCCAACGCCAAGTGCCCTGGAGAGGGTGGACCGAAGACAATGATCAAGCGATTTGTCTTGTGCCATCCATCTCCAGCCTCTGCCAGGGACACCATTCCTACCCCCTGGCTAATAGCCTTTTATGGACCTAACCTCCATGAATGTATCTAGCTTCTCTTTAAACTCTGTTATAGCTAGCCTTCACAGCCTCCTCTGGCAAGGAGTTCCACAGGCTGACTACACGCTGTGTGAAGAAGAACTTTCTTTTATTAGTTTTAAACCTGCTACTCATTAACTTCATTTGGTGTCCTCTAGTCCTTATATTATGGGAACTAATTAATAACTTTTCTTTATTCACCCTCTCCACACTACTCATGATTTTATATACCTCTATCATATCCCCCCTCAGTCTCCTCTTTTCCAAACTGAAAAGTCCCAGTCGCTTTAGCCTCTCTTCATATGGGACCCGTTCCAAACCCCTAATCATTTTAGTCGCCCTTTTCTGAACCTTTTCCAAGGCCAAAATATCTTTTTTGAGGTGTGGAGACCACATCTGTACACAGTACTCAAAATGTGGCCGTATCATAGTTTTATACAGGGACAGTAAGATATTCTGTATCTTATTTTCTATCCCTTTCTTAATAATTCCTAACATTGTATTTGCCTTTTTGATCGCTGCAGCACACTGTGTGGACGTTTTCAGAGAACTATCCATGATAACTCCAAGATCTCTTTCCTGATTTGTCGTAGCCAAATTAGCCCCCATCATACTATATGTATAGTTGGGGTTATTTTTTCTAATGTGCATTACTTTACACTTATCCACATTAAATTTCATTTACCATTTTGTTGCCCAATCACTTAGTTTTGAGAGATCTTTTTGAAGTTCTTCACAGTCTGCTTCTGTCCTGACTATCTTGAACAGTTTAGTATCATCCACAAACTTTACTACCTCACTGCTAGCCCCTTTCTCCAGATCATATATGAATAAGTTGAACAGGATTGGTCCTAGGACTGACCCTTGGGGGACACCACTAGTTACCCCTCTCCATTCTGAAAGTTTACCATTTATTCCTACCCTTTGTTTCCTGTCTTTTAACCAGTTCTCAATCCATGAAGGGACCTTCCCTCTTATCCCATGACAATGTAATTTACGCAAGAGCCTTTGGTGAGGGACTTTGTCAAAGGCTTTCTGAAAATCTAAGTATACTATATCTACTGGATCCCCCTTGTCTGCATGTTTGTTAACCCCTTCAAAGAACTCTAATAGATTAGTAAGACATGATTTCCCTTTACAGAAACAATGTTGACTTTTGCCCAACAAATTATGTTCTTCTATGTGCCTAACAATTTTATTCTTAACTATTGTTTCGACTAAGTTGCCCGGTACCGACGTTAGACTTACCGGTCTGTAATTGCTGGGTTCGCCTCTAGAGCTCTTTTTAAATATTGCTGTCATGTTAGCTATCTTCCAGTCATTAGGTACGGAATCCGATTTAAAGGATAGATTACAAACCACAGTTAACAGTTCTGCAATTTCCCATTTGAGTTCTTTTAGAACCCTTGGGTGAATGCCATCCGGTCCTGGTGATTTGTTAATGTTAAGTTTTTCTATTTGTTCCAAAACCTCCTCTAATGACACTTTAATCCAGGACGGTTCCTCAGATTCATCTCCCACAAAGGACGGTGTCATTTTGGGAATCTCCCCAACATCCTCAGCTGTGAAGACTGATGCAAAGAAATCATTTAGCTTCTTCGCAATGGCTTTATCGTCCTTGATTGCTCCTTTTGTATCTCGATTGTCTAGGGGACCCACTGGTTTGTTAGCAGGCTTCCTGCTTCTAATGTACTTAAAAAACGTTTTGCTATTGTTTTTTGAGTTTTTGGCTAGCTGTTCCTCAAAATCTTTTTTCGCTTTTCCTATTACATTTTTACACTTAATTTGACAGTGTTTATGTTCCTTTCTATTAATCTCCCTGGGATTGGACTTCCATTTCTTGAAGGATGCCTTTTTGTCCCTCACTGCTTCTTTTACATGGTGGTGAAGCCATGGTGACTCTTTTTTAGGTCTCTTACTATGTTTTTTAATTTGGGGTATACATTAAGTTGGGTCTCTATAATGGTGTCTTTAATAAGTTTCCATGCAGCTTGCAGGGATTTGGCTCTCGTCACTGTGCCTTTTAATTTCTGTTTAACTAACCTCCTCATTTTTGTGTAATTCCCCTTTTTGAAATTAAATGCCAGAGTGCTGGACTGCTGAGGTGGTCTTCCCACCACAGGAATGTTAAGTGCTATTATATTATGGTCACTATTCCCAAGTGGTCCTGTAATAGTTACCTCCTGGGCCTGATCCTGCGCTCCACTCAGGACTAAATCGAGAATTGCCTCTCCCCTTGTGGGTTCCTGTACCAGCTGTTCCAAGAAGCAGTCATTTAAGCCATTGAGAAATTTTATCTCTGCGTCTCTTCCTGAGGTGACATGTACCCAGTCAATACGGGGATAATTGAAATCCCCCTTTATAGAGGTTTTTATTTTGGTAGTCTCTCTTATTTCCCTTAGCATTTTAATGTCACTATCACTGTCCTGGTCATATGTTTGATAATATATCCCTACTGCTATATTCTTATTATTGGAGCATGGAATTACTATCCATAGCGATTCTATTGAACATGTTGATTCATTTAAGATTTGAATCGGACTGGGGACAGTGAGCACAGGGGAGAGCTATACTGCAGATTTGACCACTGGGGGCAGCTGTACCATCAACAGCATGGTCAGCATGGCTGAGGCTCACCATCTTGCCTGCTACCAGACTGGGTTAAGTGGTCCTCCTGCCCCAAACCATCTGTCCCCCCTGACCCTTAGCTGCAGCACTGGGAGAAGAAGGCCCTTGTGGGCTGGGGGGAGGAGAGAAGGCACCTACCAGCTGGGGGGGACTGGGATGAGAGAGAAGGTCCTTGCCAGCTAGGGAGGGGGTGGGAGAGAAAGCTCTGCTGGATGGGACCCCCTGCTCTAAGCCCCTCCTCATCCCTCAACCCTCACTCTCTTGCACACTCACTCACTCACTCTGCCAACTCCATACCGTGACTCCTGCAACCCCCATGTCCCCAGCTTCTTGCCCTGCCCCCCACCCCTACATCTCCAAGGTCCTGCTCTGGCTCCTGAATCCCCCACACTGTCAGCCTCCTGCCCTAAAGGACCCTGGGCAATGTCAGGTAAGTCTTCTATGTGATAGTCCAGCCTGTTAACTACCCAATGTGTTTCCAACTAGAGCAAGTGGGACATTGATCTTTTGACTGGATGGTTGTGAGAGGGGAATCTGAAGAGTTCTAATAAGGTGGGGTTTTTCCCCTTTCCCGACATACATTTAAAGCTACAGAAAGGCTATGTCTACACTGCACACCTTACAACAGTGCAGCTGTGCCCCTGCATCCACACCATTGTAAGGTACACTGTGTGGTTACTCTTCATTGCCAGGAAGGAGCTCTCCTTTGTCAGGAAAGGGGAGAAAACCCACCTTATTAGAACTTGTCAAATTCCCTCTCTCAGGGACAAAATGAAACCACCTCCAGCAAGGAGCGATAGTTTCTAGTGCATCCTGGTAATGTTTAAATTATCAGGTATTGGTGCTTAGATTGTGGTACACAATGACAGATGCTTTACAAATACCAAAAATAGAGATTAAACTGGTTAAATCCGCAATTGTTTCACTCTTTCCCTTGCTTTTGTTCTCTCCCCCCCCCCCTCCCTGGCACAGTTCAATGGCTTGCCAGTGTGTTTAGTCAATGAAAGTTAATAGCCATGTAGATAAGCATGCATTATTTTCTAGTGCCAATTATTAGATCAGCAGATGCTCTGGGGAGTATTTATTAGTGCTGTCACATTAATAATCCCAATGTGTAATTATACTTGTAGGTTTATTTTGCATTAGCAGTACTGACTGTGCCCCAGGTGCTTAGATAGGGTAGGAGGAAGAGATTAGGTCTTTTGCACAGTTGCCCTCTTTTCAGTTGTGATTAAGAATGAGATGTTCTCTAACAACCAAGTATTTTGGGTGGACTTTAATTGAAATGGAACTGAAAAGAAAGATAAGTAAATATGTATTCTGCTGTTTGTCTAAGTCTCCTCTTCCCGTTGTAAATATTTGACATGACCTTTCACCTAGTTGGGTTTTTAGCTTTTTTTTAAAAGTGTCCTTTAATTGCTTTTCTTAGTCATCATTAAAATGTTAGGTAATCCCATCCTAAATTCCATGTTGAATAGGAGTACTTGTAAATACACTGCAGCCCTAATTATTTCTCTTGGAAAGAGTTCAGGTGAGTGTGCCTCAGACTTCGAATAGCCACAGTGAATGAGAACTGAGTAATACGTTTCCAATGCTGAAAACTAGGGTTAGCTTTGGTTTTGGAACATTCCCTGTGAACTAGCTTCTAATTTTTAAGCATAGGCTTGACTCATGCAACATAAATATTATGTAACAAGTTAATAAATAACAGCCTTGAGTGAATGATTGTATCAGACTGTCTCTATAAGTGTTTAAGACTGTTGCTTCACACCAGCTGGTATTAGGAAAGGTCGGATGTTGTGTATGGAATATTATGTATATTAGAGTTTTTATCATGTTACATTTTATTTTAAATTTAGTAAAGAATGTGTCTAAGGCCATTTATTAATGTCCTTATTTTTCTTTGAAAGAAAATTCCAATTCATTTGAAGCATCCAACATCTCTTATTACCAGATTAGTTGATCACCAGTAGACAGCTGAAATATTTATGTTCACACAAAATAAAATATTTTAATAAGCTCTGAAATATATTTTAAAATACTTTGATAGACACCCAAAGCATGGTTTTAAATATTAACTCTCAAAATCTTTTTATTTAGCTATTACATCTGTAGAAGGGCATGTGATTGCTATGAAGAGAAAACGTTGTTTTGTTTCTCTTGGACATAAACTGTCTCATTTAAGCATGATTACAATGAGGTGCCAAACTATGATTCTTGCGAAAAGGGAGATCCCCTGGCATCCTTGAAAACCTTCATATTTATTTTTAAAAATTTTGTAGAATAAATAGATGCTTACGGAAGTCCTGAAATAATAAGGTCGGACGTAGTATGGTGTACATTAGAAAAAGATTCCTTTCTTTGCCTGTGCACCTCCATCTTGACATGCAGAGCCGCCTCTTCAGAGGCTGAGCTTGTTTCTGTTGTGGTTTATGTGTGATGTGGACAAACTCTTTCTGGGGGGAAGGAAGAAAATACTGTTCACTTCCATTTGTGATGTAACCAGAATTTGCAGTCATGCTTTCAAAAATGAAAGAGGGCTGCACTATGAAACCACTGATCTTGAAACTCTGTCTTGCTAGTGAAGGAAGACTTGATTGGGTTGCCTGCTGTATCCTCTTGTTAAACTCACCCATTTTTAAAGCTTCAGAGGGGTGGCCAAGTTAGTCTGTAACTGGAAAAACTTAAAAAACAATGAATAGTCCAGAACTGGACTTTTAATACTCCATTCATTTGAAGAAGTGTATTGTACCCAAGAAAGCTCATGATACCATCTATGTGTTTTGTAAGTCTTTAAGGTGTTGCTAGATTGTTTTTTAAGTTCATCCATTTTAGTAAACTTAAAAGTGTTTCTGTGTATTAAACTAGTAAATTTTATGCCCCATATTTTCATCCATCTGTTCAAATATGAATTCTAAAGCTCTCTTTTTTAAACTTTTTTTTTAATCCTGACTGGTAACAATGCCTTAAGTTATTGAAACACAACAAATAAAATCCCCCCCTAGCAAATTCACTTTTTGCAGTTCATATGGAGATCTTGTATTTTGCATTTCTCACTTAGCATGGACACTGAAAATGGCCTGTTAGATTCCCTTTCTGGCTTTCATGCATTTGCACAATGCTGTAATGTTTGGATTGGAAATAAGTTCAGGGGAATGTTTGTATTTATTTAATTAAACTATTTCAATTAAATAAAAAAGGGAACATTTTCTTATAACAAAATGTCAAACCTTTTATTTAATCTAACATAATAGCTAAGCCAAAATTGATCTGACAGCATCTATTTAATAGTCCAAAATATCCAATGAAGTCAATGAAACATTTTGTGTGTAAAAACAATAAAGATGTTCACCTTTACTTAAACTATACTTATGGACTGACATGATCAACACCGATACAATGCGATTTCCTCATCCACCTCCCCAGAGTTTTCGTTAGTTTTTAATAACTCTCCTGTTTAAGTAAATACAGTTTTGGTATGGTTATTACTCCATGCTTATGTTAAATTAATCAGAGGGGATTTGATCTGGTGAAATCCTCTCGAGATCAGATGGTGTAATTCTTACAGTACGTGGCTAGGAAGCAAACAGTGTCTTTCTGTTAATTAGATTCAGGGATGGGAAACACAGCCACACAAATGTTCCTAGACAAGAGAAGAGAAGATTAGGTGCACAAACAGAAAAAAAAAGTGTTGCAACACTTGCTTTGTGCAGAATATGTTCAACATATGAGATTAGATTAAATCAAGGCAAGATAGACTGTAATATGGAGCTAGGCCTCTTTTACTCTCCCCAAAATAAAATAATTTAATATCAAAAGGCTTTAAACAAAGGTAACAGAAGTCACAGTGGAAAAGGCAAGTATCAAGTGGAGAACAAATATGAAATCAAAAGTAAAATAAAGGAAATGCATTTAAACAAACAAAGCTTGCAGGTACAGTTCAGAGTGTAGGAAAACAAAAGTCATAAAGTAAGGATGGGGGAATAAAAGAAACAATGACACAATATGGGAAAAAACCCCTAAAATAGAAGCCTTAAAAATGTGGGTGATAAAAAGGAGAATGGAAATCTTGCTAATATCATGGAGGCCCCACTGGAGCTGATGAATGGGTCACCTGTGCAGATTAGACTGTATAGCCTGAAATCTGCTACAAACTGTTTCTAAAGAGTTTAAAATTAGCTAAATTAAAATTACATTCTTATTCTTCCTGTATATTTTATTTCATACAAAGGTGACAACAGTAGATAGGAACCCAGTTAGAAAACAAAGTAATCTGTAGCATGTGCAGGCATATGCTGTGGTACTCATCTGTGAACACACCAGAAGGTAATCCATTTGACTGGCCATTCATAAATATCCATAGAAAAGGATTAAAACAGAACAGCATGGAGAGAAAGGTATACTTGCCCAAACAAAGGATCAACTGCTGGAGTCCCAGCAATGCTCCTTCTTGGGCTTCTGTTGCAGTCTTGATAAGCAGGATGAAAGGATGCTTGTATCTCCACTGAGTTGTCTTTGATGCTTAAGTCCCAGCACGCAATACTCCTGCTTGACTTGAGCATCACGCTTACCCAGTGTTCACTTTTTTTTTTTAGTGTATCACTTTGGTATATATGGTTATGCCAATTTTCTTCCACATATTGATCTGAGGAAATGGGTCTGGCCCACGAAAGCTCATCGCCTAATAAACCATCTTGTTAGTCTTTAAAGCACTGTCTTTTGTTTCATACTTACCCAGTGGATCTATGCATGACCTGTCCCCTAGTTACTGGCAGTGCTGCAACAAATCAAGAAAGAACATTGCGTGTTGGTACATGTAGTTTCCGCAGATTGCACCTTCATATTAAAAGTGAAGATGGCAGCAGAACTCATTAAATAACTCTGTAAACTGTATTTTGAGTTACCCCATACCTCATACTAACGATCAGTGTTTTCCTGTCCCTGCTCAGTAGTCACTTCGGCAAAATGTTATGTTCAGCGCCTGGGTCCTTTGTTTCTATTCTGAAAGTGAGCCTGCTGACTGCAGAAGACCCCTGTGGTGAAGTAATTTTTAACATGCTGTATGTGGTCCCTACTTCAGTGTGAGGGGCTAGATGACTCTTTGAGGTCCCTTCCAGCCCCACACTGTTATCATATATAGGTTTTTATATAATGGATTTGGATTCCCTTTCTTCTGTCCCCCTCTTCTCTTCCGTTAAACCCATGGATTAAACTGCAGAAAGTGCCAAGAATAGCATGGCCCAGCTCCACTCAGTCTTTGACCGAGAATACAAGAGCAACCCTCTAAACATCCACTTGCTTGCAGGTCATGTTTACTGTTGAATATTGATGCCCTATTTACACTTGAATGTCAGTAACAACAGCAAGCCGCTCAGACCTGTGCACCACTGGTCTGGAGAGGAGTGCTTGATTTTTAGAGATGTTAATCTATGGGAGTGCAGTATTTGTCCATCTCCATCTGTCTGTCTATGGTCTGCAGATCCTTCTACACTTAATCTGCAACCTGAACTCAACAGAAGGAGCTATATGCCATTTTTGGAGGAGTGCTCCACATAATTGATATTTTTCAAACCTTCCCTTTTTTTCTTGCACCTTTTGGACTGCACATCTCAGCTGCCATTTGGTCTTCTGTCTTTGGATTTAGCACTGCTGAGGAAGAGAGCCTGTTAACCTCACTGGAAGCTTTTAACCCAAGCTGTGAGTGGTACATGTTTTCACAGGAATATTTTTATCCTGGCAAGGGGAATCCCACCTAGTGATGTTAAAATGGGGATTTTTTTTTTTTTTTGTAAACATGTAACCACTGAAACTTTCAGTGGTTACAAGTTTACATGCAGGGAGCAAGGTGGGGGGTAGAGATGGCTCCGTGGGAGCTGGTATTTGCGGGGATCTGGCTTAAAAGCTGGCTCCCCGCACGTACCAGCTCCTGCCTCTGCCCCTCCCCCTCCCCCTGCACTGCTGCCTCTGTATCAAAGGCATCAACGTGGTGCTGGCAGGGAGCCTGTTAAAAAGTTGGAGATTGTTTGGTGAGCACCAGGGATCAATCCTGCCTGCTTGCCCCCTTCCTCCTGCTCTGCTGCCTTTGATACAGAGGCAGCCGCATATGGGGGACACACTTGCATGCAACTGTGAAGGTTAATCAGTGAGCCTAGGTTAACCATTTAAATGTGTACACTGACACATCCCTAATCCCCACCAGTAAGTGAATTGGGACAGGAAACTGCTATCTCCCCAGCATATTGCTTAATATAACTGATTCTGATAATTGAAAGGCTTTTTAAAATTTAAAAGTAGCTTGATTATTTTTAAATCCCTTCCTGGTTAATAAGGTACTAGATATTTACTGGGCCATTCCATATTATCATTATTTATCCAGCATTTAAGGATATTGATTATAGAGCAAAGAGTGCAATTTGTTACATAATTATCCACTGCAATTTTACTTTTTGCATGAATAAACTGTTTAATTAGAACATGAACTTTTAATATTTCAGGATGTTCTGCACAGAAATATAATTGATTATATGCCTTGCCTGTGTAGGAATCCTGAAGTTATTATGTAAGGACACACAACTACATTTAATCAAAGATTGGCTAAAGCCAGCTGTTCAGCACATAGTTTTGGCACAAAGTAAGTAACAATTTAACAATTACTGAGTGCTGCTGAAAATAGTCTTGCAGTAGAATGGGCTTTCTGCTGTGAATTTCAATGGCACATGAGACACCGTGCAGGGCTGTTTTTTATTAAAGAAAATGTTGCTTAACAAAATAATGTAAACTAAGTGATGCATCTGTTTAAACAGTTTTAGTTTCTAAAGGTCCTCCAGCCTGTGTTTAATGAAGTAATCTACCAATTGTGTGTGTGTTGGGGGGGGTGTGATTTCAGTGGGGGGGGGGGGGATTGTAGGTTGATGAGTAATGAGGGATTTGTTAACAGTATGCAGCAAACAGCCTCCCCCCCACACACTCTAGTTTGCAGTGTTAGAGGTGTCCTTGAAAACGCCTTCACCACCTTTCCCCCCCCCCCCCCCCCCCGTCCTGCCCATTCCCACCCTATCTGTACTGCAGCCACCTGGAACAGTTTGATTTTTACTGCACGCTATTTTTTCCAGAAAGCTGAGTTTACATTCTAAAGTTTTTGCTTATCAAATGCAATTCTAAAAACTTCCTCATACTGGAACGATTTCAGAACTGCAAAGGGGAAGGAGGGAGGAAGTGTGAGGCTGGTCTTAGTCTTTTCACTCCCCATTCTCTGTCTTAGGACCGGATTTCATTGACTTCAAAGGGAATGTCACATATAGGGGAACAGGGAGGGAACTGAACCTTGGGAATCCAAATCCATTCCTGCTCTTCTTCTGGCTGAGGATGGCTGCCTCAGACTTTGCATTATTCCTATACCAACTGTTGCAAAAGCCCCTCCCCTCCCCTCCCCCTTCCATTGCCAGAAAATGGAAGGAACTGCCTCATAAAATATTCCTTGCAGTGGTGAGGAAGGAGACCAGGACCAGAACACATAAGCACTGGGCCTGGTGGTCGTTCAAAATAAACCTTTCAGATCCCAATGAGTTTGTCACCTATGTGTTTTTAGAACCCAAATATGGCATGTTGCAGAATGTCAACTTCTTGGCAGCATTGGAAGGCTGTCAATCAGATATTAAATTGGGCACAGAAGTATTCTCCATCCACAGAAATGAAATCTCTTGTTAAAAAGTAAATTGAAGTGCTGTCAATAGCTGCACAATCCTTTTAGCTTTCACACTGCACTCATAATCATCCCCATCTTAATTGCAAAATCATCAAGTTTGTAACTTAAAAATACTGTTTAAAAAATACAGTAAAAATGCTACCATGGAACAATGGCTTCTGGCATCATTGATGAAGTTATAGCAAATGTGATGACCAGTATGATTTGAAGAAACTGAGGGCACAAGACTGGTTCGTACAGTCATGATCAAAGATATAGGTGCCCAAATATGATTCCAAATGGTAACTTGGAGAGTATCCAAATGCTGCATTTAACATGTATATAAACTTGGATAATCTTGGAAGGAAAGCAAACCTACATAAGTATGTTTACTTGAACTCATTCCTACCAGATCGGAGGAGTATAAAATGCTTCCTATTTGAGTTCTCTAGAATTGATCTCCATTCCTTCAAGATGAAATTGCTTGTTTTTGCATGCAAGTGTATCATTGCACCCTTGCTGCTTATCTCTTTGCCTCTTTCCTTCTCTCACAGCCATGCTGCTGGCCATGATCCACTCCGCACCTTCCCTTTATTTGTCCACTGCTCCCACAAGCATCTGTCTCTCTTTCACATTTCCTCCTACACATGGAACACCCTCTCAACTATTCCAATCTGTCAAGCCTTCACCCTCTCATTTAAATCGCTACATGCCCACGTAAAGTGACTCCGTAATTTATTTTATAATTAAATTTGAGCAATCGAGCAGTATGCAAGCTCTACACTGATTGGTGGCGCAATCATATTACTGTTTCGTATCCCTCCCTATTGTTTATCATCCTCATGCATCATGTTGCAATACATGTTAGGTCTCAGCTCCTCAGTCAGATCCGTCTGGGCAATGCACTGCACCTCTGGTTTTGTCTTCTTGAGTTCAGTGGGGTTCCGCATGGGGTCAGGTGCTGACCTATACAGCTCCAACAGCAGGCACATATAGGGCTCAATACATAAGACAATGTACACTGCAAAGCACCTGGTGTGAATTTGGGCTCTACAGAAGGTATCCAGTAATAAAATGAGAGACTACAATCTTTTAATTTAGTTCTCACTCTACATTCATAAAGTAGAGGGTGACTGTAGGCAACATTTTGTAATTGTTCAACATTTATTTAGTGGCTCCTGCCAACATTTTAATAATTTTGCCTAGCATTATCATGATGATTGCAGTATTTCCTTTGCGTAGTACCGAGAATAAGAATAAGATCAGTGATATACAATAGAAACAGGAAAGATTTTATGGTAACCCCTGTATAGTGTGGTGTTTTCAAAATGTACAGATATTACTCAGTCAATCCTTACAGATGTAGGGTCGGTACATGATCTTGTTCCCACATTACGGATGACAAGTTCAGACAAATAGGTTAATATGCAATTCTAGTTTGAAGCACATGTTTTGATGACATCTTACCTACATGTATAATGTGTATTGTGTCAGGGCTGTTTGTGACGCTCCAGAAGCAGGGAAAAAAATCAGCTTGACTTTCAGATGCCAGTGAATTTTCATGGCTGTCAGTCAGCAAAAAGCATGTAGCTTGTAAACTGAATAAATCTCATATATAGAGCGCGCGAGAAACCACTGTGGAGCCCGTGGTTAGTCACTTCTCAGAGCAGTGTCACATTTTAAGATTATTTCCTAAGTTCAAACAGTGCGTCAGATGTAAAGGCAAGGTTAGAAATTGGGAGTTCCTAATTTCATGCTCTAGTCACTAAACCATGCACCCTCATTAGCCATTAGAACTGTGTAGAATGGTGGTTCTCTACTTTTTTGCGCTAGGGAGAAATTTGCAAATGTTTTACTCTCACTGAACCCAGTGAGTAGTCTGGAGGTGGATGCCCTGGGGTGCTTTCAGTCATGTGCTGCCTGACACTTACCTCACAGTGACAGTTCTGCAGTGTTTGTGCTGTGGGGCTGGCTGGGTTTGGTTCTGGGCATTGCAGCCTCCAGGGTTTGGCCCCACTCCCCTGACTGGACCATAATTGTGCAAGTGGAGGTTGCAGTGCCACTCACTGAAATTCGGCCTACTTGAATTCCCAAAACAAACCTGAGTGGGGCTGGGGACCTCAGAGGTTGCAGTGCCTGGAGCAATGAGATGAGGTCGGCCAGCCCTGTGGGATGGGAACCACCACACGATTCTTGGAAATATTCTGATGACCCAGCTGTGGGTCCTGACTTCTAGGCTGAGAAACCCTGATGTAGAGCATATTGGGACCTTCAGCCACACTCTGGAATCAAGTTAAATTAGCTAAAGGTCAACACTGACTTCTCTGCAGCTTGTCTTCAGTTCCTCACACCATTACTTGCTCCTTCGAGCTGAATGTATTCCCTGCTTCCTCCTGCTCCGCTCCTTTCAGCTGCAGCTCTGGAGAGGCCTCCAAGCTGAGCCATATCCCAAACGGTAAGAGCCCCATTGCCTTGCACCATTAGGTCGTTTACTTGCATGAGCTATTTACTGCTGTCTAAATGCTGACGCTGGAGAGAAGCACTACAGAAATGGCTGTAAAAGTTTGGCTTGCAAATTGCAGCTGGGGGTACCAAGATGGGCAGGGGAAGAGGGCGAGTGTCTGAGCTATAACAAACTTTCCTAAACACTATTTCCTAGACTGTCCCTTCCCACAAAAATCTCCTAATAAAAGATGATAGCCTCCAAGATGGCCTCTTCCTTGACTTTCCCACCTCCAAAAATCATTCTGTGGGTGGAGTTTCTCCACCATTGCCTCTCTAGAACAGGCTTTCACTTCCAAACCTTATGGACCCCAGTGGAGACAACCATCCATACAGAGGTCCTGTGCTTCTGCAGACACCATCCACTTCCCAGCAGCATATGGCTATGAGAGAGTTGTGCAAGGTTGTGCAGAAAATCACCATAGCAGCCACAGTTCCCCTAATATCCTGGCTTCTTGTAGTGTGCTGTAGTCCCCAGACCATCTTTCTCTACCCTGTACCAAAGAATTCACATACAGAATTCACTCCTAAAATGGTAAGCTATAGTTATTGTTAGCTAGGAATTAGTTTCACTGCACACTTCTGTGTCTCTTGAGTTCCTTACCTAACCTATACATCTGCCAAACTAGTGCATGTCCTCTCGACCTCTGTAAATATAAGCTAGAGACATCTTATCAACCCTAAGATCATAACAGCTGACAGACAGATCTAAGAGCATAGTAATTATATGCTAAAAGTCTACATGCCTGATTATTCTGTCTCCACCTCCAACACCAGGAAAACATCCTTTAACTAATTACATGTGGGTGTCTGTCTTATCCCACCCCTAAGCAAGAAAGCTTTAGCATGAAGCAAACAGTCTGCTTGGATGTCTTAGGTCTCAGGTGGTTTTCAGACTTGGGTAATCACTAGAGGATGTTACTAGGAGTGAACCAAACATGCATGCTTTCTGTTGAAATGCAGCACTTGTCTGCATGTCCTCAGCTTTACTATTTTCCCAGCTTTTGCTTGGTAAAATTAAAATGAATACCCTTTTTTGAATACCGTATGCACGGATGCCTAGTCTCTGTAGTATATCTTGCTATGTCATGGGGCGGGGAACTGGGAAGTAAAAGATTCTGCCTCCCACATCTCTTGCGTAGCAGTAACACGATCCCACAGGCGTGCTGAGAAGATTTAAAAGATTATGTAGAATGCTCTTTATTTGTATTTAAAGGGCCAGTGCTTAGGTAAAATAAAGCTTTTAAAATGCATGTATTTACATGTACACACATGCAGATGTGTGTGTACATGAGCCACATTAATCTGAATGTTTCCTTCCTATGTAACGAAGAAGCAAATTTAAAATGTTGAATTACTTTTCATCCTTAAGTGCAGTGCAAAATATAAAATTTAATTAATTTGGATCACAATAACTAACCAAAAGCTTCAGAGGGGTAGCCGAGTTAGTCTGTAACTGGAAAAACTTAAACAACAACGAATAGTCTAGAAGAAGTGTGTTGTACCCACGAAAGCTCATGATACCATCTGCATGTTTGGTTAGTCTTTATGGTGCTGCTAGACTGTTCGTTGTTGAAGTTTTTCCAAAAACTGACCAGTCAGTTTTACTTTTATTTCTGGTGTGTGGTGGTGGTGTGCCCTGTCATAATGCTACTGTGTTTTGAATTGCAGATTTTGCAGGGGAATTTTTAAATCAAGAAAACACTTTCACTGGACTGTAAAGTGAAGTAACAGGAAACTTTTGTTGCTGATCTGTAAAAGCTTGGTGGCTTTTGTTTTACACCACCTGGATGTTAAGCCTGACCAGCTTTGTGTTTCTCTAAGTTTTATCCATATAGTAGTTTGGGATAACTGAAGCTGCAGTAGTAGTGTGACTATCTACAACAGAAGGAATCCTTTGTGCTATTCCTTATGCCTGCATGACCCCACAGGAACTGTGTGTTCATGCCGAGGAGAAAGGGGGAATTAGGCCCTCTAGAGTTGATGAGCTTTACAAGGAGACATAGTCACGCCTCTTTCACTGGAGCATTACTCACCATGACACAAGGCTTTGGGGGAAGGATGTTATAGGGCCTGCTACTAGTCAGTTGATGTTGGTAGGAGCTTCGCTGTCCACTCCAGTGGGTGCAGGACTGCATCTGTAATGAAGAAAAATTAAGAAGATCCTTCTCCTTCTCAGGAGAGAGAAGGAAATAGATTCACAATGCTAGATATAACAGGATCAGATAGAGCACATACGTTTACATATTACATTAAAGTTTAATAAAATGCTAGTTCACAGGCATGGGCTAGGTAAACCATGACCCCAGTCCTGCAATCGAATACACATAAGCAGACTTTTTTCTCCAGAGCTCCCTTGAGGCTCCTTGTGGACACAGGGATCTGCCTGTGTAGATACGTTTACATGCTCAGAGCCATGTTAGGAAGATAACAAACACAGACTAGTATCACATGACAGCTTGGGAACACAGTGCCATGTCTCTCATAAAAAGCAAAAGGGAGGAAAGGCCATTTGAGCTAGTCTCTTGATTTAAGTATTTTGGAACGTTAGCGTAGCGGTTCTTGAAAGCTCCTCCAGGAAGGTTTCTTGCTGTGTCTTGGTTAGAAGAGGAATAAGTTAATTCAGAAACCAAAGGGGGGTACGGGTGTACATAGTAACAAATGACTATTCACTTTGGAGTGTTGGAATAAGATGCATATTTACATAAAAGTGCAATGGCTTTAAAAGTTGTAAAATCTTTTTCTGTTAAAAAAAAAAACAAAAAACTTAAGAGTTTCTAAACCTTATTTGTGATTTAGCATGTCTTTACCTAATAACTATTTTCTGTTTTGGCTTCAGCTTCATAAACTCCCAAGACAAGTGGTTTATTTAGACCAATAAATTGAAACAGTTCATAGAAAACTGTCTATAGTCTCAAATCCTGTCTGTTCTTGAACCTTTTGTACATTCCCAGTCTTTCCAATTCATGTGATTTTTATTTAATGGTTTTGGCATAGTTTGGTGTTTTCAGCCCATAGGATTATATTATTACTTGAATATCTCAGCTTCTATTTAAAAGCAAAATTTCTAGCTCTTGTGGATGCAGAGAAAGAGCCTTAAAAAAGAACTGTCAACATATGACTTTAGAAATAGCTCATGATTTTGAAGATAATTTCATGAATTTTGGGGCTACATTTGTTGAACTGTTAAGATTAGTAATACTACAAGTTGGGAGGGGTTACAAATGCTTTGGAGGATAGGGTCATAATTCAGAATTATCTGGACAGACTGGAAAAATGGTCTTAGGTAAATAGGATGAAGTTTAATAAGGACAAATGTAAAGTACTCCACATGGAAAGGAACAATCAGTTTCACATATACAGATTGGGAAGCGACTGTCTAGGAAGGAGTACTGCAGAAAGGGATCCAGCAGTCATAGTAGATCACAAATTAAATGAGTCAACAGTGTGACACTGTTGCAAAAAAAGCAAACATGATTCTGGGATCATTAAAAAGACACATGAGAAGTCATTCTTCTGCTCTGTTCTGCACTGATTAAGCCTCAGTTGGAGTACTGTGTCCAGTTCTGGGCACCACATTTCAAGAAAGATGTGGAGAAATTGGAGAGGGTCCAGAGAAGAGGAACAAAAATGATTAAAGGTCAAGAAAACATGAGCTATGAGGGAAGACTGAAAGAACTGGATTTGTTTAGTTTGGAAAAGAAGACTGAGAGGGAACGTGATAGCAGTTTTAAGTACCTAATAGGGTGTTACAAGGAGGAGGGAGAAAAATTGTTCTCCTTGACCTCTGATGATAGGACAAAAAGCAATGAACTAAATTGCAGCAAGGGAGGTTTAGGTTGGACATTTGGGAAAAACTTCCTAACTGTCAGGGTGGTTAAACACTGGAATAAATTGCCTAGGGAGGTTGTGGAATTTCCATCATTGGAGCTATCAGGGATGATCTAGATGGTGCTGGGTTCTGCCGTGAGGGCAGGGGACTGGACTTGATCTCTCAAGGTCACTTGCAGTTCTAGTATTCTGCGATTCTATGATTTCTATCCGACTAGGGTTAATTGACTGGGACAATTTGAGATGTGATACATTGGGTGTTATAGGCTACATGTAGCCAGAAGAGAGTGATATAGCGGGAAAGTCAGTTATGCAGAGGGAATTGGAATGTGGACATAGCTATACTCAAATTGGGTCAGGCCAGTTTAGTCCCATGTTCTGTCTCCAGCAGTGGCCAGCACCAGTTGATTCAAAGGAAAGTGCAAGAACCCTGCAGTAGGAAGTTAAGGAATAGCATACCCCTGGAAGAGTTTTGTCTTACCCCCCTTTTAATTAGAGTCTGTTTTATGCCCCAATGCAGGAGCATTTAAAGGTGTTAAAGTGGCCTAACCTTCTACTGTAACTGATGTGCTTAAAGGGCTGTAAAAAGGTGTAAGTTGCCAGCTGATCCTTGTTTGGTAACATACCACACTTAAATCTTCACTTCTAAGTCTGGACCTAGCGCACAGGACCTTACTTTCAATGGTTAAAGGTAGCTCTTTCAAGCCATAGTCTGGTATTTTCAAAATGGCTAAGGGCTTGATTTTGTGCCCTTAAATTCAGTGAGTTTTGTTATAGAATGTTGTCATCACCCCTTAAGTGTATTAGGAGTCCAAGTCTCATTGAACGTTAGAGCCTAGGGACAGAGGACGGATAAGGGAGGCGCTGAAGGTAGGGAGGTTGGGGGGCTCCTGCAGTGGATAAGGTACCTGCCTTCAGAGGCGGAGTTAGAGAATTTGATCCCCGCCCTCAACCAATGTGGACCTGGCAACCTTGGGACATAGGATGGATAAGAGGGGCCCAAAATGTAGGGCAGTTGAGGGGGCTCTGGGGGGCTCCTCCAGTGGTGCAGTGGACAAGATACCCACCTTGGGAGCCAAAGGTCAAGGGTTCAAGCCCCACCCTGGCACCCTTGGGACATAGGAGGGATAAAGGGGGCCCAGAATGTAGGGAGGAAGGGGGGCTCCTAGAGTGGGGCAGTGGACAAGGTACCCACCTTGGGGGCTGCCTCCTCCCCCCCCCACCACCCAGCAACACCAGATGAAGATGAGGTGATTGAAGGCTGCTTTCTGCATTAACTATGGAGCCATGGCGCTCTGAGGTTCTAACATTCCCTCTCCATACTCTGGCACAGACATGGTTGCAACTGCTTTCTCTGCAATGTGAAATGAAATTTGGGGAAAGTGGCTTTAAAGTCTCCATTGTTTGAGTGGGTGATTACAAAGAACATTTTTTAGTGACAATTGTTTACAGTATGGGAGGCATGTGTGTTCTAAAGGATGCTGGCAAGGTCTGGAGGCAGAGAATGCCCTGCCCTTCCCCAGCACTGTATCTGCTAACAATGCTCATGGCCAGTAGTTTTCTGTAGGTCTTCCTCCCCCCTACCCCCCCGCCCTGCCCCCATGTGTGCAAATCCTTGCATCCCAGCAGCAACTCCATAAGGGCCATTCTGAAGTCTGTGCTGCACGTGCAGTCAATGGAGGCCTCCCTGTCCTGCACCTCCTGTTCTTGTCTTAAATATAAATAGCTTTCTGGCTGCTTTGCCAACAGACCTGGCGCCTCAAGTGATTCTTGCACGACCTCAGAAAATGCTGCCAGACTGGCTCTGCGAGCGAACGTGTGTGAAATGACTGGGGGAGGGGAAAAATCTAATGAAACATTAAGTTTCAGGAATAAGCAGGTCACTATAAATGGAGGGATGAGAGGGTGTGTTATTACATGATTCAGGGAACCTTGATTCCCTATGGCAGATGGCTCTCGGCAGATCTCTCTGGCTCTTACTTTGCAGTTACCTTCTATTCTATACACTGAAACACGTTAGGAGACTGCAGGTCCAATTTCTCCCCTGCCTTGCACTTCTTTGTAGTTTAAGCTGGTGCAAAGTGAGTCTGACTTTGATAGTGTTTTATGCACACTTTGCAGGTGGAAACAACAACATTAGCTAGAAGGCAATGGAGGATGGTGTTCTAGGGGCCCTGATGAGCAGAGGGGTGGAGGTTAGATTATCCATGCAATTCACAGAAACAACTTCATGCTATGAGAGTGCGGGGGAGAGAATGTTTCAACCGTTACTGTCCTTGATCTGCTCCTGTTCACATTTCACACCTGGGCACAACCTGTTTGGTCTGCCCATGTCAAGATGGATCATTTTCCATCTTTCTTCACTGCTATAGTTAACTTCTTCGAATACCACCTTCCCTCCCCAAACCAATTAGTAAATTGTACTATCTATCTGGGGTTCACCATAAGTGCTGATGATGAGAATACAATTTAACCCTCAGTTCTCATTGGGAATCAGTTGTTCCCAGACCTTTATCATCTGCACACACTGGGCACAGCACGGTTAGAAAAGCAGTGGATAGCTCTTGTGGATTTTAGTTAAGTCCCTTATTTTAATTTTGAACATGAGGGGTGTGAACCTAGGACTCTGTTCTGGGAACTCTGATCCTTAACATGATGTTTCAGGTAATGACTAGATCTTATTCCAAACCTCCACTTCTACCTCCTTACACACAAATATGGAGTGTTTCCCTATTACTTGGGTTAATTCAAAAGAGATGTTCATTTGTTCCATGTATGTTTTTGCCTTTGGTAAGTCTCTTGATTGGAACAGTGTGTGGTTCTCCTGAGACCAAAAAAGATAACTGCTACAATCTACTAATAAACATAGTTTGTATCAGATAGGCTGATTGCGTCCAATCTTGGTAGGCAAGAAAACTATCTGGGGAGAAAAGGGTTATGGAGCAATGTACAACAATTTATTCTACCTTTTTAGTAGTCTGATCACCAGAGTGGTTATAGACAAGTATGTAGGGAAGAAGGATAGCCGTCTAGTTAGGGACCTGGACTGAGACTTGAGTTCTGGGCCACAGAATTCCTGCGTGATCTTGGGCAAGCCATTTAAAATCTCTGTGCTTAGGGACATAGTTTCTTTTCTTTAAAATAGGCAATACTTTCTTCTGCTCTTTGTCTAATTTTATTTATTTATTAAAAACTTTGGGGCCAGGGCACTCTCATTCTATGTGTTGTGGGGACTTGTGCTGGGTTGGAGGTTTATGGCAGTGCTATAATACATAGGAACTACCAAATTCGATCCAACAGAGGTCCATCTAGTCCAGTATCCCATCTCTGAAAGTGGCCAGCATAATCTGTATCAGAGGAAATGCAAAAATTTCTGCAGTTAGGCTGTTAATAAAAGGTAACCTGTCGCCTTGGGAACATTTCCTCTTAATCCCGAATAGCTAGGCATTAGTATATGCCCTGAAGCAGGAGGATTTAGGTGCTTTCCCAAATCCTTGTTTGTTTAATATTATAAGTCAATATTTTTCTATCCATATACATGTCTAATCTTATTTTGAATTTTGGTTAGTTTGTGATGTCATTGATATACTGTTGGCAATGAGTTCCACAGACTAATTGGGCATCGTATGAAAAACCCTGCTGCTATTGCTATTAATGATGTCCAAATTATACTTGCCTTTCTGATCTGAATGGACTGCTCATTGACTTTACTGAGAGAATGTGCTTGGCTAAAACAAGCAGTATTTGACCTCAGTTTACTGAGGTTAATGCCAGAAGGGAATGTGTACTACTCTAGTTGTTACAGTTGTCTGTATGGTTGGCTGTTTTCAGAGCTTTATCATGGTACTATTTAATACAGGGTGGGAAACCTTTTTTGAAAATCAGTCGGGGGCCACACACAAGTGAGAAGTGGAATAAATCTCTCGCTGCGGCCCCTGATTGAGAAGGAGAAAGACACCCCCCATATTCCCCTCTCACACCAGAGCCTGGGGGGGGGGCCAGCCTAGTAGATTTTGTGCACTACAGTCCCCCAGTGGGTCAGCAGGAGGGCTGGAGCACCAGTGCAGGCTCCTCAATGCTGGGGAGGGGGCGGGGGGGCCTGAACCTCGGGGGCTGGATCCAGGCAAGCCGAGGGCCACATCCGGCCCCCGGGCCTGAGGTTCCCCACCCCTGGTTTAATATGTTTGACCAGGAGATTTATCAAGCAGGCATGATATTTCTTTAAGCACTTGAGTCTTACTCCACAGTTGAGTGTTAAACTTTGCTTTAAGAGCTCAAATCCTAAGAGACCAGAATTACATTAGGCATGTTCAATTTTAAAAATAATTGATGGAAAATAAAAAACGGATGAGCTCTTTCAGTGTGCAGAGTTCAAGAGATATTGTGTGTGTGTGTGTGTGTGTGTGTGTGTGTGTGTGTGTGTGTGTGTGTCACAGCATAACTAACAAAACTCTTTTCTAAACCCTAAGGGAAGAGTTTCAAACTTTCCTACACATTTTGCCCTTATACATGTGTCTGCTTGCCTTGTTCTGCAGGCTAAGCGTGCACTCTTCTTTAATTCAGCTGTTTTGTAAAATTGCATTGCCAGTAGTATAAAACGTTGATTTGAATGCTGTTGATGGCAGTGTCAATAAGAACACTGTCACATTCTCTTCCCTTTAAAATAATTCACACACAGAGCCACACTGGGTACTCTATACGTATACTCTTGTGGGCAGGGTAGATTTTTGAGGGGGAATTGGCCTCACCCCCTCCCTGCTTCCTTTGGGGGCAGTGTGCTCCCCCCAGGACACCTTGAGGGAGTACACGTGGCACTCACCTAAGCATGGGAACTGGGGTTATCTATCCTTGTATGTGAGGTGTTCAAGGGGAATAAAGGAGGCTCCTTGTGCCTAGTCTCTGCCTACAGAATAGTGGCAGTCTGGCCCATAACTAGATCTGGTCTATGCCATATTTTCAGTGGGCTTCTTAATATGTTCATGGTCAGGCATCCATTCTCTCTGATGTGACAGTAATTCACTTGTGTAAACTCAGAATTCTGGAGAGGATATTGTCTTTACAATAAACACTTCCAGTGAAGGATCTCCAAGTACTATATGAACATGAATGAATAAGGAAGAGAGGAAGCATCCTCGCTTGCTCTCTCTCAGAGATTTTGGGAGGAAGGAGGAGAGAGTTGAGATACAAATTATGTGACCCTCAGCAAATCACATTAAGTGGCCCATGGCTGAGTCAGGAAGAAAACCTTTGCGACCCCCCCCCCCAACCTTGGGCCTTAATCACAAGACATCTTTTCTAAATTAACATGTTATTAATTTTGCATAATAAACACAACCTCTGGCAATGTTTGAATTTAAAAAAGCCCTCTATCATCTCAAATGTAGTGAATCTTTTTAGCATTTTTAATGGACCCAATTCTGCTTCCCGTTTGGGACTCGATCTGCCTTAGATGGTATTGATAAAAGCAGAATAATAAGGAAGTGTTAATCAATCTGTTTGGCAGGCTGTCAGAGATGCTGACATCAGATACATTTCACATCACACATGCCCCCCCACACACATCAGGTTTACAATTAAGGCTGGTTACCTAAGCCATTACAATTAGATAAGAATAACAAAGGCAGCACACTCTAAAAAGCCAGACTGGATCCAGGGTATCTCTCCATTGTTTTCTCTTGTCACATAATTGAGCCCTTAGGTCCTCTCTGCTCCATGGGAAGCAGGATATTTTCATCACTAGTTTCTAATTATTTCTGTTGTGAAACCTCTTATGAGGCATTAAAATTAAAATAATAAGGGTAGTAAGATACTGATACCTTCCTGCTGGGGGGTTGGGGAGAGAAGGAGCTGTGTACAACCTGTTACTTCTAACTGCTTTGTGTGTGAAGCTCCTTGGAGGTGGAAAGTGTTATGTGTATTAATAATATAATACACTATACGTATACTCTAGACCTATGCAGAGCAGAGGCTAAAGCTGAATGGACAAGAGGAACATGGACCTAGTGATGGATCCTAACAGTGCAGTAGAGTGTCTGTCACCAGTCTGCCTCAAAATAGCAATCTCTGCTTGCTACGTAGCTAATGTGATTACAGATATGCAGTGGTACAGAATGAAGGGCTGCTACCTCTGTTCAGGGGACTGCGCTTATTAGACAACCACCGGATTTTAGTGAGCAGACCATAGCATCCCAATGTAAGGCTAGCTAGAGCTAGTTAGGCAGGCCATGCATTGTGGGAAATGCTGATGGATGTTTTTAGAACTTTTCAATATAAAGCAGGTGTATGGCTGCTACTAAACCTCCTTATGCCATGTGGCCTGTAGATTGGTACTGGAAAGGGTTGAACCGATAGTTCTGTCTCTTCCCCCACTTGCTTTATAGTGCTGCATTTCCCCTGGGAAGTAAAGAGAGAGGAGACCCAGTATGTCCCTTAGCACAAAGACAACATTTCTGCCTTCCTCTTAACGTGGATGCAAGCTGTGTGAGATTTGGGAGATCAGTGTAGCCTAGTGGGTAGGGAATTGAACTGAGAGTCAGAAGACCCAGATTCTATTTCCAGCCAATGTGTGACCTTGGACAGATCACTTTTCCTCTCACTGCCTCTGTCCCATGCTACCTATTTAGATTTGTAAGTTCTTCAGGCCCGAGACTCTCTCCTACTATGTGTATGTATGGTGTATAAATGACACTGCGTTACTATACTGCAGAGAAAATAATGATGCTCTTTGTGGTGTTCCGCTGCATTGTAGAGGCATGTGAGGGCTGGCCAGAATCTGGCGTGCACTAAGTAAATCCTTCTGTACAGGAGAATCAGTGCTTTTAAGCAGACTTTTGGTCAGTCTCTTTAGTTTATCCTTTGGAACAGACTTCCCTATGTTGTTATGGCCAGCTAACCTGCAGTAGCTAAAATAAGACAGCTTAGTTTTATGACGTAGTTGCTTCCTTTTATTTATTCTTCACTTACTAACTTGGAAAATTCGGGCATTTGTGTCAGTCCCCTGTAGGGATGTAAAATCCTGTTTAATTGGTTAACTGGTTAAACATGGGTGAGGCTTACCAGTTCTCGTTAACCAGTAGGGGCTGGAGCAGCTCCCCACCTGCCCCAGGCTTGGGGCTGCTTCAGCCCCATGGGAGCAGCCCCTGTCCTTGGTGGGCCAAGCCCCCTCACTGCAGGTAATAGGCTAGCTCTCTAGAAGCAGGGCCAGCTAGGGCTGCCAGCTCCGTTCCCGGGGATCTGGTATGAGAGCCCACAGTGCATGTAACCATGATTTTTAGTGGTGACATTTTTAAACACATTTTTACATCCCTAATGAAGGTGCTGTATCTAACTGCACTTCCTGGTTAAAGATGTGTTGCAAGTATATTAATCATGGGGGAGTTCTGCTAAAATATTCTGCATACAATATTGTAAAATTCTGCAAAATTCTGCTTTTTTTGTTAAAATAACACACTATAAGCATACCAGTTTCCGTTATTTTGGTAATTTATTTCCAAGTACCTGTCAGTAAGTACATCTGTAACAATACAAACAAACAGAAAAACATTCAGGAAATGCTTTTCTGACAAGTAAAGTCCTTACTAGGTACACTAATACAGACCTTTTGAGTAATTAATTTAAACTGCAATGCCGAAACATGTTTCCTGCACCCCACAGAAGATTGTAAAGGCTTGGAGGAGTTATGGATAATAGAGGAGCTGAGAGAGTGTGAAGGAGCCTGGGAATGAACCTGGAGAGTTGTTGGGTGTAGTTGAGAGAAGAATGAAACAGGGATTTTAAGGGGGGGTATGTGGAATTTTTGGGGAGCCTCTCCCAGGCATGTCCTGGCTGATCTCTAGCCACTCTTTCACTCAGATGCATCTGCCCTGGTCCCCATGTGTCCCTGTACCTCCCTACCCCATGACCACTTGTAGCTGTGCAGTCCCCTGCCCATTCAGCTCAGTGCTGTCATCTCATTAGTTCCTGAGCGCATGCCCTAGTCCAGCAGTGGGCAATAATTTTTGATGGGGGGGCCACTTCAAGAATTTGGTAAGTGGTAAAGGACTGTACTCTTCTGTGATATTAATGGAGGAGGTGCAAAATCTGGGATGGAGGTTGGGTGCACAAGGGACCTTGGGGTAAGAGACTGGGATGCAGGAGGGGGTGTGGGATCTGGGAACGAGTTTCAGTGAAGGAAGGACCTGAGGGAGGAGACTGAGGTGCAGGAGGGGGTGCAGGGCCTGGGAGGGGTTATGGGTGCAGAAGAGGAATATGACCTTGGGGAGGGGTGTAAAAAGGGATTACAGGATCTGGCAAAGGATTGTGACCTGGTGCAGGACGGGGGTTCAGGATTTGGAAGGGGGTTGTGACCTGGAGGAGCGGTGTAGGAGTGGGTGCAGGAATTTGGGTTGTGACGGGGGGGTGGAGGTTGGGGTGCAATGTTTGGGAGAGGTTTGTCACCTTGAGGAGAGGTCTAGCAGAGGGTATGGGTGCCAGAGTGCAGAGGGTTTGGGTTACATGTGGTAGGGGTGAAGGAGGGGGTTAGAGGGTTGGGGGAGGGGAGGGGCTGGGGTGCCAGAGGCAGGCTCTGGCCAGGCGGTGCTTACTGGGGGCTCCCAGCCAGCAGCCCAGCTAGTTCCTCAGCCAGGGTCCCTGCTTTCCATGCCCCTGTACCGGTTGCATGGGCCATGTGTGGCTCTGAATGCTGTGAGCTGGGAGGCGGGGAGGAGTAATTCACACACTGTCTGTCCTGCAAACAGGCAATTCCCATTGACCAGAAGCCAGCCAGTGAGAGCTGCAAGATTGTGCTGAGAGCGGTTGCAGTGAGTGAAACCTCTTCCCTCTGCCCCCAACCTCACAGCATTCTAAGCACAGCTCTGAGCAGTGTGCTGGGGTGGGGCAGGCAGGGAGGAAACCTGGCAGAGGCTCCCACAGGCCAGATCCGGCAGCTTGGTGGGCCAGATTCAGCCTGCGGGCCGTATTTTGCTCTCTCCTGCCCTAGTGTGTTTCCCCACTAGCCTTTTTGAACCCAGTTCGTGACTCCCATCAGCCCTGTGTGTGTCCTGTGCCTCCTTACATGGTCCTGCTGTGAGGAATACAACCTCTTCCCCTTCCTTCTTTACTGTCCTCTCTTCTGGTGCACAGCAGCCTCTGATGGGCAAAATGTGTAACTGCAGTGCCTCTCCAGCAGAATCTATATTCTGCAGGGGGGAAAAATTGGCGGGGAACATGAATTCTGCATATATGCAGTGGCACAGAATTCCCCTATGAGCAATATATATGGAGGATTGTTTTGCAGTAGAATAGGAAGCAGATGCTAAGGAGACTGCAGTCCTTTATGAAAAAATAACTCTTATTTCTGGACACAGCCCCAGTCTAAAGTCCTGTGAAGAATAGGTTTAATCACAGAGCTCTCCCTAATGTGCAGAAGACTACACTGCAAAAATAGCAAAGCAGATTTCACCACTTGGTGGCCTTTGTTCATATAAATGCAGAGCCTTCTTATTTCTGAGTTACAACAGTTTTGTGGCCCTCTCAAATGAGAAGGCTACTCATGTGGCTTATTCACTAGTCTAGGTTGTCCATTGCTAGGTTGTTCATTGCATCAGACTGTGAACTTTAATAAAGTGTGAGCTTTTGGACTGGACTAAATAGAAACACTAAGTGCTGGTAATAATCTAATATATAAAGGAGAATGTTTGTAAGTTTGTGTGCTAATAACTTGGACACTATAAGAGCGATCACAACCTAACTTTGCATGGGATAACCTTTTCTCCAGGAGATGGTTTTAAGGTACTTTTGGACCCAATCGGGCCCAAGCTCAAGCTGTAAAAATCAAAAAGTAACCTGCTGCGCTGCGCTGCAGGGGCTGCCCTGCCCACCCTAGATCCTGTGCCCACTGCCTGTGGCCCCCAGCACCATCCGGGACTCGCCCCCTCCCACCCGTGAGGTTACATAAGCGACCCTCCCCCGCACCAGCACTCATTGTCCCGACCCCCATGCACACAACGGCTCGGGCACCTGCCTTGCCCCGGGTGCGAGCTGGGGCGCCCCTTCTGCGTGTAACCTCCCCTCCACCCGGGGTCACATTCTCCTCTCCCCCCCCCCCCGGGGGGGATGATGCGGACCTATATTTTAATCCCTATATAAATCAGTGCAACTTTTCTGCCATTCAAAAAAAGATAATGGACTACTGTTTTTCCACATTTTGTTCCTCCAGTTTCCCGAGCAACGCTAGTTTAAGATAAATGCTCATCAAAGTTCATCTTCTGAATTCAGAAACTAACCATGATGTAGCAAAATGTTAACTGTTTCTTAGTGTATTGAAAGTTACAGGAGCACAAATCTGTTCTTGAATTGGAGAGCTGACTACATTGTCTGAAATGGACTCAAAGACCTGAAACTTTTTCTCCCTCTCCCTTTTAGTGCAGTTAATCTCTTCACTCATGTGCATTTTCTTCTATGTTCCCTGTCTGCTATTTTCAGCTTGGAGAGGACAGGAACCATTCTTTTTATGTGACAAATCTGAGGAACTGGCATACCTTGAGGTGTCTAATAGAAGTGGTTTTGGAACAACTTGATAAACTAAACAGTAATAAGTCACCAGGATGAGGTGGTATTCAGCCAGGAGTTCTGAAGGAACTCTCATTTGAAATTACACAGCTACTAATTATGGTGTGTAATTCATCCCTGAAATCAGCCTCTGTATCAGATGAGTGGCAGATAGCTAATGTTACCCCAACTTTAAAAAAAAAAAAAAAAAGGCTCCAGAGGCAATCCTGGCAATTACAAACCAATATGCCTCACTTTAGTATCCAGCAAAAACTATAATAAAGAACAGAATTATCAGACGCACGAGTGAGCACAATAGGTTGGAGAAAAGTCAGCACAGCTTTTGTAATGGGAAATTGTGCCATACTAATGTATTAGATTTTTGGAGGAGGACAACAAGGGTGATCCAATTCATAAAGTGAACTTGAACTTTCAGAAAGCCTTTCATAAGATTCCTCAACAAAAACTCTTGAGCACAGTAAGTGGTCATGAGAAAAGACATGATCTCTTGGGTCAATAAATGAGTAAAAAAGAAGAAACAAAGGGAAAAAATAAACAAGGATCTGTACTGGGATATAACTGCTGTTCAACATGTTCGTAAATGATCTGGAAAATGGAGTAAAGCATCAGATGGCAAATTTTGCAGATGATACAACATTATTCAGACAGCTAAGGTCAAAACTGATTCTGAAGAGCTACAAAAGGATCTCACAATATGTAGCGAATGAACCACAGAAGTGCAGGTGAAATTCAGTGTCGATAAATGCAAAGTACAGGTTGGACCTCACTGGTCCGGCACCCTCGAGACCTGACTGGTCCCGAACCAGGGCATTTGATGGAGCAGGGAAGGTCCCTCCCCTTGTGGCCTGTGCTGCCACTGGGTTAGGGTTCCAGCCTGCCCCCGCTGCTGCCCCAGCCCCCCAGAGTGCTCTAAATGTTGCTGGCCATGGCTGGGGCTCCATAGCTGGGGCAGAGCTCCATAGCCGCCTGGTTCCACAGCCGGGGCTGGAGCTGCACGGCTGGGAACGGAGCAGCTCAGCAGACGCCTGGCTCCATAACTGGGGCTGGAATTATGCAGCCAGGGGTAGGGCAGAGGGCCTGGGACACAGAGCTCCCTAGCCGCTGCTGGGGCTAGAGCTCCAAAGCCTCTGCTGGGGCAAAAAGTCCCTGCTGTGCCGCCCATTCCCTCCCCCTCCCCACACACACTGGGTTGCCTGTGCCCCCTAACACACTCCTGCCCTACCGCCAGACCTCCCTTTTCCTGGGCTCCATGGTCCAGGAACATCCATGGTCCATGCCAGACCACGGATGTTGATGGACCAGGGAGTCCCAGTTAAGGGAGGTACAACCTGTAAAGGGATTATGCACAGCTATACGTACACAGTAATTCAGTATTTCTTAATCTGTGTTCCGTGGCACACCGGTGTGCTATAGAGAATGAGAATTCAAATTGGGCACCCTTACAGGGACAGGCAACCTTTTTCGGCTCAACAAAAAAACCTTGGTGTTCCTTGGTCTTAAAAAGTTTAAGAAACACTGCAATAATTGGTTATGAGTAAGCTGTGCATATTTTTTTGAAAACATCCACTCAGTGTTGTTCATTGTCAGTCAAAACAATCCCTGAACTGAATGTTAGAAACCATTCAGAACGGGATAGATAAAACAGTGGCTATCATAATACCGCTGTATAAATCCATGGTACAGCCACACCTTCAATACTGAATGCAGTCCTAGTCATCCCAAAGATACCTTAGAATATCACTTCAAAGATGGTTTAGCATTGGAAAAAGTCCAGAGAAGGACAACAAATATAATTAAGTGAATAGAACCATTTCCACATAAGGAGAGATTTTAAAAGACTGGGACAGTTCAGCTTGGAAAAGAGAAGGCTGCCAGTGGTGTAGGGTGACGGGGATATGACAGAAGTCATGAGTGGTTTGGAGGAAATGAACTAGTGTGTGTTGTTTACCACTTCACATAACGTAAGCCCCAGGTTTCACCCAATGAAATGGATAGGCAGTCAGTTTGAAATAAATCCAAGGAAGTATTTCCTTGCACAATGCATGGTCAGTCTGTGGAACTCGGCAAGGGATGTTGTGAAGACCAAAGGCATTACAATGTTTAAAAAAAGAGCTGAATAAGTTCATTGAGGATAGATCCAGCAATGGCTATTAGCCAAGATAATCAAGGATGCAACCCCATGCTCTGGGTGTCCCTAAACTTCTGACCACCAGAAGCTGGGACTGGATGACAATTATCACTAGATATTGTCCTGTTTCTGTTCATTCCCCCTGAAGCAACTAATGGGAGACAGGACATTGGGCTGGATGGATCACTGATCTGATCTAATATGGCCATTCTTTATGTTCTGTCTGTGGTTGCTGGTAGTATTATTTGAAAGAGTAACTGTCAATGGATGTTAACATAGTCGTGCAGGTTTAACATCCATATCTATCACCTGTGTAGTGTGCGGTGCCTTGTACACTTATGCTTTATTGATGATAGTCTTGTGGCAATTCTCCAGTTGTAGTCCATGGTCACTTCTAGGGGAACAAAGCGATGCTGCTGTCACAGCAAGGAAGCATCTGTCAGTCTGCAGGCTGATGGTAATAGACCACGCTTCTTTTAGAGTTTACAGAGGCCAGCAAAGCACAAAGGAAGAATATGCCTCTTGGTGGATCATTAGTCGCTATGAATAATTTGTGGGTTATAAACAGGGCTTCTTTCCAGTTAAGGAGGCTGGCATGTTAGAGTAATTATCTCTGAGAGAGGTGGGTGATGCAATAAAATCAGGTCTGCTTTCTACTCTTAAGTAACTTGCAATCCTTTTTCTTGAGATTGGGTGAAATACTGCAGAGAGGACATATTTCTAGGAGAATCCTGCATGCAGTTTTCATATGTAAATTAAAAGTCAAAATGTAGTGTTCAGAATGACTGAGACTAGGCCAATAGACGTATGGGTTGACACAGGCAACACAGTGAATTGATTTAAATCAGCAATTTAAAGATTTAAATCAGGAAATGGAAATCCTACATTTAAATAATCAGTTCTAATCAACTTTCCATTTGTGCTTCCAGTCATTTTCTTAAAAAAATAGTTGATATAGCCATTAAAACATGTTGCTTTTCAACTAAACATAGCCTTTACATTATTAGATTTGATACATCTTTTTGTTAGTTCAAAAGGTACATTATAACTATATACATTTATGTAAGCAATTATATAGCTTAATATTTTCAGTTTTATTAATTGTAAGTTAGAAAATGGTGACTGATATATTGCTTATTATGTAACGAGCTCATGATTTGTCATGCTATATTAGTATGTTAACTGGAATTTAAGTAAACATATAAACAACATATAAAATATGTATTTAAACAACATGAAATGTTTTGGGTACATAAACATGTTCTTATCAAAAATACGTTTCACATTTACAACTAAGTGATTTTATTAAACAGAGGAATTAACTGTAGTCAGTGAATTTAACTGATTTCAGGTCAGCCTGGGAGAATTTTGAAACATGCCTAGTGAAAGTGACAGGAGCATAAGTTCCTTCGTGCATGAGTCTCTAAAAAATGAGAACGGTCTCCTAAGCTACTTAGGTGGTTCTTCGGACTTTTAACAATAACATTTTATCTTCTCCCTCGTTGTTGTTGTTGTTGTTGTTTGTAGCCTGGAAGAGAGAGACAAGTTTTCCTGCTTTTTCATTTCCCGGTTGATTTCTCAACTTTGAATGAATTGGTCCCCATGAAGAAAATATTTTTTCTTTGCCTGCCTAACCAGCTGATGCTGTCAAAACCTGGTTTAGCACTTCAACCTACTATGGTTTCAGGTGCTTGCTTAGTGACTTCTGCCAGTTCAGTGGTGTGACTTTCTTTAAAAGATTAGCAGCAAACACGTACTGGTTGAATGGTTCACCTCCAGCCCTGTAATTTATTCTGGTTGGCACAATTGATGGGTGATGATTAGATGCCCATGTCATGGTACTACTTTAGCATTTAGGGCTCTACCATGGTATTTTGAGTTGAAATATTGACAAGAAATTGAGGAGGAATAAGTGCTTGATCCATATACTTCTTTACTGCCTGCAATTTAACTTGAAGTTTTTTCCAAATTTCAACAGCATCAGCAAGGCAGGAACAATCTTTTTGCGGTTTGTCCAAGGCTATGGAAATAGGTTTCAGTATATTCAGCATATCTTCTGCATTTCTCTTTAGTCCAATGATATTCAGAAATTGTCATCAGAAAAGACCAGTTCATAATAAATGGCTCAAAACAGTCAACTGCGGAATTCCATGTACATCTTGGGGCAGAACTTAGTTTGAATCCTTCTGCTCTCTTCAGTGAAACTGAAGCAAAGTTGTTGTTATGGAAGTATTTTGCAATTTCAGCAACATTTTCCTTTATTCATAGAATCATAGGACTGGAAGGGACCTGGAGAGGTCTTCTAGTCCAGTTCCCTGAACTCATAGTGGGACTAAGTATTATCTAGACCAGCAGTTCCCAACTTCCGGGCCATGAATTGCTAGGTGCCGGAGCTCAAGCCCGTTGTTTGCTGCAGCTTGGCTCTGGCAGCCATGGTGGCTAAAGTGGTGGTAGGAGGTGCCTCCCTTCCTCCGCGCTTTGGGAGACACGCTTGAGGTGGGAGGGGGTGTGAGGGAGGAGGGAGCGTGCACGCCGCAAATGGCTGCTCCTCCACCCGTGCAGCCAGTTTTGCCGATGGTGGTGCTGGGGCTCAGGGTGCTCCTCCTCCCCCCTTGGTAATGGCGGCTGGCAGGGGCTCCGCGCTCCCCCCATCCCCGCAGATGCTTTTGCCAGCGGCGGCGCTGAGGCAGTGGCAAGAGGAGGTGGAGCAGGAGTCACCTCCCTTCCCTCTTGGTAATGGCAGCCGGCTGGGGCTCTGAGCTCCTTCCCACCCATGGGGGCATGAGATGTGCTTGGGGAGGGAGAGAGTGTGAGGGAGGAGGGAGCACGCTCACTGCCAATGGCCACTCCCCTTGCCCATGCGCAGTAACAGCCACACTCCCTAGGGGGGCATCTTCGCTCTGGGGAGTGTGGGGATGGGGGCAGAGGGGTTGTTGGGTGAGGGCATGGTGAGGTCACGGGGCAAGAGGGCACTGGCATGTGCTATAAGGGTCAGAGGTTGAGGGGTCAAAGGGCAGAAGGGGTAGGGGTCAAAGGGTGCTAGGCACTCGGGAGCAAAGGGCTGGGTTGGGTCTAGGTGGACAGGTAACATTTTATTTGCATATTTGCATCTTCATAATGAATTATGAATATGCAAACATGCAAATAAAATGTTACCAGTCCACCAAAAGTTTGTGAATGGGTTTGGCAGTCTGTAGCATGAAAAAGCTTGGGAACCACTGATTTAGACCGTCTCTAAGATTTTAGACTGACAGGAAGTTTTTCCTAAGATCCAATCTAAATCATCATTGCTACACTTTAAGCCCTTTGTTTCTTGTCCTGAAGCCCATTGTCCTATCCTCAAAGGTTAAAGAGAACACTTTTTTCCTTCCTCCTTGTAACAACGTTTTATGTACTTAAAAACTATCATGTCCCCTCTGTCTTCTCTTCTCTAGACTAAACAAAAGCATTTTTTTTCAATTTTCCATCAAAGATCATGTTTTCTAGACCTTTAATCATTTTTTCTGGGCTTTCTCCAATGTGTCCACATCTTTCCTGAAATGTGGTACCCAGAACTGGATGCACTACTCCAGTTGAGACTTAATCATTTCAAGGTAGGGCAGAAAAATTATTGCTTGTGTCTTGTTTACAGCACTTCTGCTAATACATCCCTGAATTATTTTTAATATATTTGCAACAGTGTAATCCATTATAACCATCTATTCTTGGGCAGCCATTTCCCATTTTATATTTGTGCAAAACAGATATAAAGGGTTAACAGGTGATGCTTACCGCATAAGCAGTTAACTTTTTAAATAGGATTTTACTTTTCTAGAGTACAACTGAGTATTCCTTCCTAAGTGGAGTATTTTGCATTTTTCTATATTGAATTTCACCCTTTTAAGTTCCAACCATTTCGAATTTTAATCCTATTCTCCAGAGCACTTGCAATACCTCCCAGCTTGGTATCATCTGCAAACTATGATATTGAAGATGTTGAACAGAACCAGATCCAGAACTGATCCCTGGGAACTCCATTTGATATGCCCTTCCAGGTTTATTGTGAATCATGGATATCTACTTTCTGGGAACAGTTTTCCAGTCAGTTATGAATCCATCTTACTGTAGCTCCATCGAGGTTATATTTTCCTAGTTTGTTTGAGGTCATGTGAGTAAAGACAAGGTATACCATATCTACCATTTCCACCTACCTATAAGACTACTTGTCCTGTATGTCTCCTTGTTACCTAGAGCTTCATTATAGAACCTCAGAGTTACGAGCTGACCGGTCAACCACATGCCTCATTTGGAACCAGAAGTACACAGTTAGGCAGAAGCAAAAAACCCACAAAACAATAACAAAAACAAAACAAAAAACCCAATAACAACCCAAACAAACAAACAAACAAAACCCAGCAGTAATAACCCCAGAACAACAAATACAAGTACAGTATTGTGATAAATGTAAACTACTGAAAAAATAAGGAAAGGGTAAAATCTGATTTTAAAAGGTAAGGAAATGGTTTCTGTGCTTGTTTCATCTAAATTAAGATGGTTAAAAACAGTAAAGTTTCAATGGTGAATTAAGCCAATGTTCACTTATCAACTTTTGAAAGAAGAACCATAATGTTTTTGTTCAGAGTTACGAACAATCTTCCTTTTCAGGGTGCTTGTAACTTTGACATTCCTCTTTGGGTAAAGCGAGCATCAAATGAGCACTCTTTCCATATGCTGTAAGTTTTAGGTTTGTTTCATAATAGTCTTCTAGATTAAGGATGTAAAAGGTTACCTGGTAAGCATTAGGCTTACCAGAATGCTTACCAGGTAGCTGGTTGGTTGGCCAGCCGTGGCAGGTTGGAGCAGCCCTGGCTGCTCAGATTCTGCCCATGTGCACTGGAGGGACCCCGGTGGCACCAAGGTGGGCTGGCAGTACTCCAGCCCTGGGGTCGCTGAGGTGGGGCGGACTGGTGGGACTCTGGCCAACAGTTAACTGGTTAAACGTTATAATTTTAAGTGGTTAACTATTTAAAAGGTTATTTAAATCCCTGTTCTAGATTTCTTTTAATCTTTGCTACATTGTCTTCTGTTGTCACATGGGCAGAAGATCACTGTGTACATTGCTGTACCCATTGAGACTCAGATTAACCAGTTTTCTCATCAGTCTCGTATGCTATAACCAGCAATTTCCAATAATGTCTGCTCTGCTGAGTGGAGAAAGTAAACCTGGTTGTAATGATTGATCCTTGTCAACGAAAAGTTTGTTCTGAACAAGACGAAAGGGAGAGTTGGTTGCACAAATAAACCAAACAGGGTTTTAATCGGTGGGGTCTTGCTAGAATTTGTTGGTCCTGATTATGAAGTCACCTGTGATTTTTACTGCAGGATGAAGGCAGTTTGGCAAGGAGTTGGGGGAGATACAGATAATTTACTTTGACACATGTTTAGCTGCAGCACTGTGGTGGTGGTACCAGAAAATAACACCGAAGCTGTTCACATTGTGGATGATGGTTGTTCATAGCCACTTATGTGTAAACTGGTCCCTAAATAAAATTATTTTTAAAAAAGTCACTGCCATTGATTATTTCTCAGTGAGCTGCTTTTAAAAAATGAGACGGTAAATGAAAACTGCAGCTGTTTGTACCATTGTTTAAATGATTTAATTTATTCTAAACCCAATCATATGGGGAAAATAACTAATACATGATTACCAAAATCTGTTTAAACCCTAATCTGTAGCAGCATACTGAACAGCTCAATTTTTTTAAATGCTGAAGTTTATAAATGCCTAATAACACTACATTTAAACAAAAAATCTTCACCTAGGATAGTTGATTATATTGGGCAATAAACAATTATTTCAGAAGTTCAGCAGTAACCGTAAAAATTGAATTGATAAAGCCACAGCAATCATACCAATTATATTTTGAACAGACACATTTTGATATTAATCAATAATCCACCCAAAACACAAATTAATTACAACAATTGAAATGATCATTTACTAATATAGTAAGACATGGAAGGCAGTCTGGATTAGCGGGTGAGTAACTCATTACAGATTGTTCACACATATTTACGTCACTATCTTCAAAGTCATTGCCTTCTGAGCAGCATTTTCATATTGTTGTTTCATTCTTCAGGCCTTGCTTCAATTTGTATTACTGTTTGTTTGGCACCTGAATCCCTTTTCACTGAGAGATACAGAAATGTCTTGAAATATTCCCAAGGATAGGGTCTTTTTGATGATTGTGGCAGATTTTTTTTCCTCCCATTTCCAGGTGTTGAAATCAGCACTAGAAGCTGCACTCTGAAGACTGTTGTCCTTTCTTTCCATAGTGTCCTGCTTTGACACCAGTGTTGCTCCTTTCTCAGCGCACACTTGGCTTCAGCTTCTTTGTTACATAATTCCTTCTGCACCCACAAAATAACTACAGTCCCCAGATGTCTGTTTGTGTAACCCACATGCCTTTTGCACAGCAGTATTTTATTTGTTAGAGGGCGTGCGGCAGGTTGGAAAGTCAATGGATTTCTGGTTTTGTAGTGTGTGAACACATGCAAGGAGACAGGACAAGACCACTTACTTGAAAT
The DNA here is from genome assembly GCA_032595735.1 of Pelochelys cantorii. NCBI lineage: Eukaryota > Metazoa > Chordata > Testudines > Trionychidae > Pelochelys > Pelochelys cantorii. Next base: position 7,956,971 of record CM064328.1, read on the forward strand.
GTGCAGAACCATCCAAAAACATGGGCTGATCATTACGGGGCATATCAGTGTTTTCCCATGTGTTAGAGAGTAAGTTTCCATGGTGGGTGGAGTAATAAATATATGTAATTTGATAACTGAGCTAATTAGAGCTAACATAGGGAGAGCTATAAAATATGAACATGAGACCACCCAGTGGTCTCAGTGGATTATTCTGACTAAATGCATGATGATGTCTCCTGGAATCATAGATTGGATCCTAACATCTGTGAGGGCTTTGCCAATCTCTTGTACCCAGTTACACAGCTCTTGGGTCTTCCATGGCACCTAGTTCTTTCTATATTGATTGGTTGATTCGGTTGTGCCCTATTTATAAAGTCTGATGTCAAAAGTTAGATGCTTTCCCCCTGATTCTTTATATAGGAAAGCAGGATGAGTTTTTCTTCCTAATAAGAAAGTACAAACATTTGCCAACTGAAGATGCTGGCTGTGGATAGGTCTTCAATCAAGCAATTTTAAATCTGGAGAACTTTCTCCATGCTGTCATTTATTATGAAGGTGCTTTCTATCCTTGAACTGGCTTTTTTTGGATAGGTTTTACATATTCTGCCCAAGTACTCATTGCAAGGTTGTCAAGTGCCTCAAGGAAACCCTGGCTTTTCCTCCCTAGATGGAGAATATGCACCTTCTAAGGCTCTCTTAATCACCTCAGCCTTTGAAGAGACACTATCAAGTCTAACCATTTTTTAAATGTTTTCAACCTGTTACAAACAATTCTGGAAAGCATCTTAAAATGAGTTGCTCTTTTCTGTATGAACCATTTGTTCACTTTGTTAACTGAGAAATTATCATAAAACACTGCCACCGCTGGGAAAGAAGACTTCTGATTTGGTAATGTTTTGCAGACACTTTGTATACCACTTCTCAAGGCAGCAGAGGGTCAGGCCTTTAAATGTGACTTTAAAATGTTGGGTTTGCCCATTCTCATGAAAATGCAAATTTGCCACAATGCCTCAACATTTGATAATGGCTAGGCATCTGGCATATTACGGCTGGTACTTATGCTAACCATAACCATCTCGCTATTAGCATATGCTCCCTCATCTGCTGCATCCATCTATGCTACTCCTTGTGTTAAACTTAAATTGTAAGATCTTTGGGGTAGACCATTTTCCATTATGAGTATACATTGCTTAGTCCAATAGGGCCCAAATACCTGATCAGGTTCTTTAAGTTACTATCTCAGTGAAAATATATGGAAAATCAGAGCTCTGATTTGTTCAAGGAAGGAAAAAAAACCCTGCCTCCTTTTTCAAAAGGGAAAAGCAAATACAAATAAAGGCTGATATAAACTTGTATCTCTGCTGAATGCCTTAGCTAACCAGGAAGAGGGAATATTCAGAAGAACAACAAACTTTACGTTTTCTAACATTACTTTTTTCCTTTTCTGACACCTTTTTTGTACTTTTGGGTTCTTAGAGCACATCTCCTCAAACATTGGCAGTTTGATAAAATATGATGGATTGTATGGCATGTCATGTCACAGAACAATACTTTCTGGGGCACGTTAAGCATTTGGGTAATACCTATGGTTTTGACCGAGAAGATTCAAGAGGAAAGAATCTTTAAAGGTGGTTAAAACTTCTTTGTGCACTGAATATGTCCCACAGCCTATTCAGTGGGGATTCTACTATGTCCCCTCCTCCCTCCCCCACCACAACTAAGGGCAGGTTTATGTTTAAAACTCTGCATTGGTGCACTCTAGCACTTCAGTGAAGATGTTCTACACTGATTGGAGAGCGACAAGGAGTCCTGTGGCACCTATGACATGCATCTGATGAAGTGGGTCTTTGCTCACGAAAGCTTATGCTCCAATACATCTGTTAGTCTATAAGGTGCCACAGGACTCCTTGTTGCTTTTGCAAATCCAGGCTAACACGGCTACCCCTCTGATACTCGACACTGATGGGAGAGAGTTCTCCGATTGGTATGGTTAATCCATCTCTGTGAGAGGCAGTAGCTATGTCAGTGGGAGAAGCTTTCTCACTAACATAGCGCCGTTTGCACGTGGGGCTGGGTCAGTATAACTGCATTGCTATGGGGTGTGGATTTTTCACACCACTAATTGACTTAGTTACGTTGACATAGACCAGGTCTCAGGACCTTTTTTTGCATTAAAACATTTGTACTGGTAGGAGAGTGCTGCAGCAGTTGTACCACTGCCACAGCAAAGTACTAGAAGTTCACTTTGGTGTAATGATAGTGTAATTTATTATACCGGTGTGAATTTTTCCTCGCTATACCAACGGCCTCAGTTTCCACTGATGTTTTGCAACTCACTTTAAAAGTGAACACAACTAGGTAGATAACCCCTAGTGCAAGGGAGCTGCAATATGGGTGATGAATTAGTAACAGATGAGTGTTGGGGGACAAGTGGAAAATCACCCACTCCCTGGGTATTTGTAGTCCTGATAATTAATCATCATATTCAGGAGAAAGTGAAACTGGAACTGCTTACAACACTTCTGCCACTTCTGCAAATTCTTCTTTACCTGTTCAGATACTTGGTGCTGTTTAACTCTCTCTCTCTTGGATGATCCATTTCTAGTGGGGTATAATTCCTCTTTAAATATTGGGTGGAGGCTCCACTCCCCCAAAATGGTACTGAAGGATTTCAGACCCTTGTACACACTATAGGTAGACTGTCCAGGAATCACTTGCTGACCAGTGAAGTGCAGCCATCTCTGGGGAAGAGTAAACTAAAGCCTTTTTTTCTTTTTGGCAGAGGTATTATGAGCAGAAGGAAAAATCCACTTCAGTTGAAATTGTAGAGCAGGGGTGGAGAACCTTTTTTGGGTCAGGGACTACTGACCCGCAGTCAGTTTGGGGCCGCACAAAAGTGAGAAGCAAAAAAACAAAACCAAAACAAAACAAACCCACACCTCATGAAAATATACCAGATAGCCGATATTGTGGGGGCTCCTAGGGGAAGTTGGTTCGCTTGGGGTGTAGGGTCTAGGCAGGAGGGAGGATGCAGGGCAGGAGTGGACTGGGAGCGGGAGGGCTAAGCGGGAGATAGGGTACAGGAGCAGAGTGGGGGTAGGAGGGAGGATTAAGCTCAGGAATGGGGTGAGTGTCAGGGCAGCAGGAGGTGCAGGAGCAGGCTAGAGTTTGGGAGTCTGGGAAGGGGTAGGGTGCACAAGCAGGCTGGGGATGGGAGGTCTAGGCAGGAGGGGGTGCAGGAGTGGGATAGGGGTGTGGGATCTGGGCAATGGGGGAGACATTTCCATGGCTCTGCATCTCCTGCCGCTCTCAGGCACCACCCCCTACTGGTCCTATTGGCCGCAATTACCTCAGCAAGGGAAAAGCCTCAAGGCAGCGCTTTGCTATGCTGCCATTTCCCCAGCCAAAGGGAGAGGGAGAGGGGGAGCAGTAGCTCACAGAGCCAATTCCTGCCCGCACCGGACAGAGTCTGTGGTCAGATTCAGCCCCAGCTTTTCTGACTCTGGCTCATGCGGTTCGGGTGGGAAGCCTCGAGCCTCAGGGGCCAGATCCAGCCAAGCCAATTCCCCACCCCGGAATGTAGGGGAATGTTGGTTAGTCAGCATGCAATCTGACCAAACTGGAGTTAACATTCCTACTCCAGTAAAGATGATAGTCATTAGCTATCATCTCAGAAAAGTTATGGAAGTCAGGAGAGATTCCAGAAGACTGGAAAAGGGCAAATCTAGTGCCCATCTATAAAAAGGGAAATAAAAACTCAGGAAACTACTGAACCCGTTAGCTTAATTTCTGTGCCAGAAAAGATAATTGAGCAAATAATTAAGGAATTCATCTGCTAACACCTGGAAGATAATATGATAGGTGTAACAGCCAGCATGGATTTGTAAAGAACAAATCATGTCAAACCAATCTGATAGCTTTTTTTGATACTATAACAAGTCTTGTGAATAAGGGAGAAGTGGTGGACATAGTATGCCCTAGACTTTAGTAAGGCATTTGATATGGTCTCACATGACCTTCTTATCAATAAACTAGGGAAGTACATCTTAGATGGGGCTACTATAAGATGGGTGCATAACTGGCTGGATGTCTGTTAGAGTATTTATTGATGGTTCACAGTCATGCTGGAAGGACATAACAATTGGAGTGCTGCAGGGGTCAGATTTGGTACCGGTTCTGTTCAATATCTTCATCAATGGTTTAGATATTGGCATAGAGAGTACGTTTATTAAGTTTGCAGATGATACCAAGCTGGGAGAGGGTTGCAAGTGCTTTGCAGGATAGGATCATAATTCAAGATGATCTGGACAACCTGGAGACATGGTCTGAGGTAAATAGGATGAAGTTTAATAAGGACAAATGCAAAGTACTCCACTTAGGAAGGAACAGTCAGTTTAACACCTACAGAATGGGAAGCAACTGTCTAGGAAGGAGTACTGCAGGAAGGGATCCAGGGGTTATAGTGGACAACAAACTAAATATGAGTCAGCCGTGTGACACTGTTGCAAAAAAAAGCAAACATGATTCTGGGAGGCATTAACAGGAGTGTTGTGACCAAGACACAAGAAGTCATTCTTCTGCTCTACTCTGCACTAATAAGATCTCAAATAGAGTACTGTGTCCAGTTCTCGGCACCACATTTCAAGAAAGATGTGGAGAAATTGGAGAGGGTCCAGAGAAGAGGAACAAAAATGATTAAAGGTCTAGAAATCATGAGCTATGAGGGAAGACTGAAAGAACTGGGTTTGCTTAGTTACATAAGAACGTAAGAATGGCCGTACTGGGTCAGACCAAAGGTCCATCTAGCCCAGTAGCCTGTCTGCCGACAGTGGCCAGCACCAGGTGCCCCAGAGAGGGTGGACCAAAGACAATGATCAAGCAATATGTCTCCTGCCATCCTTCTCCAGCCTCTGAGAAACAGAGGCCAGGGACACCATTTCTATCCCCTGGCTAATAGCCTTTTATGGACCTAACCTCCATGAAATTATCTAGCTTCTCTTTAAACTCTGTTATAGTCCTAGCCTTCACAACCTCCTCTGGCAAGGAGTTCCACAGGTTGACTACACGCTGTGTGAAGAAGAACTTTCTTTTATTAGTTTTAAACCTGCTACCCATTAACTTCATTTGGTGTCCTCTAGTTCTTCTATTATGGGAACTAATAAATAACTTTTCTTTATTTGCCCTCTCCACACCACTCATGATTTTATATACCTCTATCATATCCCCCCTCAGTCTCCTCTTTTCTAAACTGAAAAGTCCCAGTCGTTTTAACCTCTCTTCATATGGGACCCGTTCTAAAACCCTAATCATTTTAGTTGCCCTTTTCTGAACCCTTTCCAAGGCCAAAATATCTTTTTTGAGGTGAGGAGACCACATCTGTACACAGTATTCAAGATGTGGCCGTACCATAGTTTTATTCAGGGGCAGTAAGATATTCTGGGTCTTCTTTTCTATCCCTTTCTTAATAATTCCTAGCATCCTATTTGCCTTTTTGACCGCCGCTGCACACTGTATGGAAGTTTTCAGAGAACTATCCATGATAACTCCAAGACCTCTTTCCTGATTTGTCATAGCCAAATTAGCCCCCATCATACTGTACATATAGTTGGGGTTATTTTTCCTGATGTGCATTACTTTACACTTATCCACATTAAATTTCATTTGCCATTTTGTTGCCCAATCACTCAGTTTGGCGAGATCTTTTTGGAGTCCCTCACAGTCTGCTTCTGTCTTGACTATCCTAAACAGTTTGGTATCATCCGCAAACTTTACCACCTCACTGCTTACCCCTTTCTCCAGATCATTTATAAATAAGTTGAACAGGTTTGGTCCCAGGATTGACCCTTGGGGGATACCACTAGTTACCCCTCTCCATTCTGAAAATTTACCATTTATTCCTACCCTTTGTTTCCTGTCTTTCAACCAGTTCTCAATCCATGAAAGGACCTTCCCTCTTATCCCATGACAATGTAATTTACACAAGAGCCTTTGGTGAGGGACCTTTTTTGGAAAAGAGAAGACTGAAAGGGGACAGGAGAGCTGTTTTAAAGAACCTAAAAGGGTGTTACAAAGAGAAGGGAGAAAAAATTGTTCTCCTTGACCTTTGATGATAGGACAAGAAACAATGGGCTTAAATTGCGGCAAGGGAGGATTAGGTTGGACATTAGGAAAAACTTTCTTATGGTCAGAGTGGTTTAAAAACTGGAATAAATTGCCTAGGGAGGTTGTTGAATCTCCAACACTACAGATACTTAAGAGCAGGTTAGACAGACATCTATCTGGGATGGTTCTTAGTCCTGCCATGAGAGCGGGGGACTGGACTTGATGACTTCTCGAAATCCCTTTCCAGTTCTAGTATTCTGTGATTCTATGAAAATGATCTATTGCCAAAGAGGCAGATGCTGCTATGATAGGCAGTCTACTAATCATTCATCTATCATACCAGTTATAATCAAATTCATTGCAAAAAGGCATAATTGGTACCCAAATCATGAAAAAGATTAAACCGTTGAAGAGATGGAATTTTTTGGCAAACTATCCAACCTCATTGTATTTTTATTTTTCCAATTAGTATTACATGCTTGTCAACTTCTGTAGGCATATAGATTATTTCAAAACTGCAACATACAAGTCTACTGTATGTTTCAGAAACTTTGTGTGTCTGTCCATCTGTCTGTGAGTCCGTCCATTCAAGAACTCCTCCTAAACAGTAAGAGCTAGGATGACCAAATTTGGTATGCAGCTTCCTCTTATCAAAACTTAAAAGAAGGTAAGGGTTTGGTTGGGCCAGGACAATGGGATGTGCCTGGAATGAGATTATTTCTCAAACAATGGAAAGAGAGGGGTCTCGTAGGAGCAACAGCTATAATGTAGAATGACCACAGGGGGCAGTAAGGAACCAGAGATGGGGACCAGACCGCTATAACCCCATTGGGATGGAGAAAGGGACAGCTACCCACTATATATTTCAGAGAGTTTGTGTCTGTGTGTGTGTTTCTTTCTGTCCCCTAGTCGAGGTGACATGCATCCTTCCCCCGACTATGCCTGCTGCAATGGCCACGTACAGGAGCTTCTCACCTGGCCCCAAGCTGCTGTGGTGAGAGATGGCTGGGGTGGCCCTCTCTTCCCGGGGCAGCCTCCATACTGAAACCTCATCCCCAGCTAATGATCTATCCCTAGAGGTTTTTAAGTCTCGGCTTGACAAAGCTCTGGTTGGGTTAATTTAGTTGGGATTTGTCCTGCCTTGGGCAGGGGGCTGGACTTGATGACCTCCTGAGGTCTCTTCCAGCTCTATGATTCTATGATTTAAATGGAAAAAAACCAATTTATTTGAGTTAGACCTGAGCAACCCGGGTAAATTTTGTAGTTAAATATAATTAAAATAATATTCCAAGGCCCACAGTGAACCAAAAATGGAAATCTCGCTACCTATCTTTTTTTGTTCTTGAAAAACAAAACTGTTCTCTGAAGGTTTCAAACTGGGGCCTTGTTTATCCATGCGGTGATTGAAGTGGTGAATCTGTATTTGTCTCTGGTAGCCTCTTTTGTGGGTGTTGAGAGAACAGTCTCCTCATTTGGCCAAATTAATTCCCGTTTGAGAGAATGGCAGAGAATCACGTACAGCTCCCTCAGTCTCTTCTATCTTTTTCAACTAGGACTTCCCTTCCATTTACTTCAGTTTTCTGTAACCTTGGTATTCTCCTTGGTCGCGAAAAACTTCTTCAGTCTCCTGGGTCTTCTAACTCATCTTTCATCACCCCCATAATGGTACCCGGGAGTGTCACTGTCTGAGCTCCACCTCTACTGAAATCCTCACCCATGCTTTTTATTTCCTTTCCACTTGACTCTTGTAACTCCCTTCTTTAAATTCAAGGTCTGCAGACACTGCCAGGTGGAGAACAGTGTTGCTTGCCCTCTCATGTGAATAAAAAGGAATGTGTTCATCCATCTTCCTTTAGAATCCACTTAAATAACGAGGAGGATTTTAATCTCTCTCCATTGTCTTGCTCCAGCTGCCTCTATACCTTCTCTCCTCCTCCCTTTCTTCTTGTACTTTACAGCTAGTGGCTTCTGTTTTCTTCCATCTTATGAAGTCACGGTTGGTGCAAGAGTTTTCTCTGCAGATCCTGCTGTATGGGACACCCTTTCTGTATCCCGACACCCTTCTGATACCCTTACTCCAATCTGATGCTCCCCCTTTTCCCTTGCTGCTTTATTTCTCACTCCTTCTGCTATTTTTATCCCGGTAGCTGCGTTATCTGACTCACTGGGAAAACAGTTCAGCTTTTGGGAGGGAGTGTGAAAGTGAGTCTTTCTGTCTCAAGCATTAAACAAACAAGAGACAACAGGGGAGAGCCCCTCTTTTGGAAATCCAGAATGAGCTATAAAGATACTATGCTGTTGGTAAAATCTTAGCTTGATATTTCAGTGTTTCCAGTCAGTCACTAAGCTGAAAATACAGACATTCTGATATCAGCAACCATTCTGTAGCCTAGCCTCTACGATTTTTCTATTCAATTGTATTTACACTATTTAATGCAAGGGACTGGCCCTGGTGTGACCTCTCTCCAACCCTACGAATCTATGAAAATAACCTCTGGACCTGTACAGTCCAGGTGTCATGGCCCCCACTGTAATGATACACCACCACACTCTCCACCTGAGGTGTCACCAGCAGAGTTTGAATGAAGGGCGGTCAGTACTGCTGTACAGATTTTTACCACTTGAATGAAGTGAGTGAGTTAGGTTGTAGCAATAGTAGACTGTTATCCCTTAGTGGGCAAGCCATTAGAGGGGTAAACAGTGACAGCTGTGTGGGTGTTTAGGCATTGTACTCTTCGTAGCTAGGCCAAACATATTGTAAGCACCAGAGGCTCCTTTTGTCCCTCCATTCCTTCCTCCCACCCACTTTGCATGTCACCCTTCCACCTCCCCTTTGTCATGGACACCTGCACCTCTCCAGTGTCCTCCAGCCAAGGGTTGAGTGTGCTCCCTGTCCTACCCTGCTCGCATACCAGTGTCTCCCATTCTCTTAACCCCTATTCCCTCTTCCTCCATGTGCACCATTACTCCCATGCCAGTGACTATACCCCCCTTTCCAGTACCACATTCCCTAGTTACCCTCATCATTAGGGATCCTGTGTGTGGCCCTTCCATTTCCAGATCCCTCTGTCATTCCCCAGCTAGGACCTCCATGTGTGCCACTGTTCCCCATGCTTTGCATGTCTCCTCATCCCATACTAGAGTCTCTGATTTCTCCCTACCAGGGACTTTGCATACCTCTCTCTTCCCCCATACCGTTCTTTGGCAGCAGCCCCTGGTGCTGAAGCAGCCTCTGTGGTGGACAGGGCTGGCTGCTGCGAACAAGGGTTGCCGAACTTGGCGCAAGCTGGGACCAAGCAGTCCCAGCTCGCGCTGGTCTGGGAGGCTGCACGTCTGCATTTTAAATGTAGTAAGAGCCTGGTGGCTCTTGCTACATTCAAAATGCAGAGCTGCAGTCGGGGTGGCTCCCAGAGCCAGCGGCGCAAGCCGGCACTGCTCATTCCCAGCTTGAGCTGGCTCCTGGAGTTACCCCCACTGCAGTTCTGCAGAGCAGTCCTTATCGACTAATCGTGAAGTCGATACAAATTGTATCAACTACGCGATTAGTCAGATAACCGCAATTTAACATCCCTAGTGTATGTGTGGGTGCCATCAAACAGGAGTTTGACCTGTGGACAATTGCAAAGGTGCTCGTGGCTGCATTGAAGAGCAGAGAGGGGCTTTGTATAGCCCTTATTTCACCCCTTTTTTGGCTTTCTGTTTTTCCTTAAAATCAATAGAGTTTTGTTCACTGATGCCTAGAGCAGTCTCTGAAATTTTAGAGTTGATCAGATATGGCACTTGAAAGCTCTCATATTAGAGACAAACAAAGAAATGCTGTTGAGTTGAGTGTAAGGCCTTCGCAAACTTGCTCCACAATGAAAAATAATTGGTTGAGCATATTGAACTGACTGAAGTGCTTCCAGTTTCTTTAGCTGCCCAGTCTTGCTGTTCAGTGAACACCCAACATTTACACTGAACTCGTTTTTAAGGATGCATGTAAGCTGTGTGGGCAGGGGCTAGCTCTTATTATGTAAGTGCCCTGCTCCCTGATTGGAGCTTTCAGTGATATTTCAGTCATTAAAATACAGACCAGGCCTTCTTTTACTATAACTTATTACAAGCTTAGCCATTAAATCATTGTTGCTCAAACAGAAATGTAAAGAAGGGCCTCTCTTAAAAATGAAATAAAAATCTGGTTATTTTTAAATAAAGAAATGTTTAATCTTCTTAACCCTCTGGATGTGTAGGAGAGATTGTGGGTATGGACTTTACATAATGCCTATTGTACTACACTGGGATTCAGGTTACAGCTTTACCTTGGGCTTCCTATGTGACCTTGGCAAATCATTTTATTTTTCTGTGCCTCGATTCCTCCCTATATAAAATAGAAGTGATTATTTCATATCATTTCACTTGATTCTTTGAATGTAATCAAATTGCAAACCTGACTTAAGTAATGTTCTGTATCCGCCCTGCCATCCTGTGTGTTTGGTGAAGGCTGTCAGGTGGCACTGGTGATCCTAGAAGAGTCGCTGCGTTCGAGTGGCTCTGGCAGTATGTGTTTAGTTTAATTATCAGTCAGCTGGTGTGGGAATCAAGTAGGAGAGCTGGCTCAGAATCCTGTGCCTGTCATGGCAGCAGCATGTGCTGGAGAGTACACATGCTGAATGTATTGCAAACATCCAGGAGCACATGGAAGAGAGGAAGAGGGAGAGCGGGAGAGAGAGATTCACAGCAGCATGTTAGTCATCTGGTTGCTGCTCAGCCTGAAAACAGACTTGCCTGGCTGGAAATCTCTCAGGTAAGGAGAGCTGCCTGATTTCTTTAAGCCTCCAAAATGTGCTTTTAAAAAATGATTGTGAGCTAGTAACAAATCTGCTTCCCAGACCTTCAGAATTTCTATCCCCTCTCCACACCCCCTCCAGCTTTAAGCGCTGGTATCCTTCACTGAAGACCTCAGCTGTTTCCAGGCAAACTACATTTTGCTAGAAGATTGGAGGGGATTCTATACAAGGCAGAGAAGCTTTTAGAGTCACTTATGTCAGTGTTTATGTAACAGTGCAAACAAAAGATGATATCCAGATAATTATATCTGAATTTTCCGAGGAAAAGTCCTTTTTATCACGAGCATTTGAGCTTAGATGGTTTTTTATTGAACTTTTTTGGTACAGTTTGCATTACCTTGTCCACCCTATAGTATTTAATAATGCTATGCTTTTTTGGAATAACATACTAAAGGAGAAAATTACATATTTCAGCAGTGACCTTGAAAATCAATGTGTAAATGTTTAAACTGGCTAGATGTGGCAAGGATCCTCACAGCAACTTACAGAAGTAAAGACATTAGTTTAAAGAGAGAGAGAGAGAGAGCTCCTTGCTTAAAGAAGAAATTGCTGATTGCTTAACGTTTGTTAATCATTGATGAAATAATTTAAAGCAACAGATGAAGTTAATGATTTCAAATGTATGTGGTTTGGGGTTCCCGAAACAAACTATTGCACAATTTAAAGGATATCTTCTTACAAAAGAAATTCATTTTAGAATATTTTATAAACGGGCTCTGAACATTAACTTGTCTTTGGCATGTGCTTAAAACCATTTTCTGACTCGGGGCTCCAAGAGTTTCTATAAATCCTGAAGGCAGATTTGGGAATGCAGATCCATTATATTTGCTACATCTTATTGTTTGCTGACTGTGTGGTGCAAACTTATACAGTGATCTTGAGAAGGGGGTGGAAGGAGTGTTAGGCAGCAGCACTGGGCTGTGCAGTACAGTATTTCTTGTACACTGTTACAGAAAGGTCCATCTGTGTACGGGTGTAATTAAAAGTACAGACAACCTGTTTATTCTAGTTTGTATGTACAGAGACATTTATAGCTTTGCCTAGACAGAGTTGTGTATTCCAAGAAGATGGAATCAGCACAAATAATTGTTGTAAATGCTAGAGTGTGTCTGCATGTGTACTTGTATGCTTGAATATGCATATATGTAGTGTGTGTGTGGTATAAATGCCAAAAGATCCAGGCACATCTGCAGTCTGGCACTATATGTAAATATTAAATAAGATGCTAGTATCCTGACCGCTGAATCAGAAGGTCAAGGGTTCAGATCTCAGACTAATGCTTTGGTGAGACTGCACCACAATACTGTAGTTTGCAATTTTTTAGATAACATGTTAAGCTGAACCGTGTGGAAAACTACAGGTCCTATGACACTTTTTGGAAAGAGTAAGGGGGAAACCCAGTATCCTGGCCATTGTCTCCCTCTGAATAGAACTTGTTGTGACATCCATAGCTGTGTGAACAATTGCTGAACGCATACCAGCCGCCATATGAACCTACCCTTGAGGACAGGGACTATGTGTAGGCAGCGCCTAGCACATGAGCACTTTTGGAATAAAAATAACGAATGATGCAATCACTGCATCTAGCGTGTTATATGAGCGAGATACTGAAGCTCAAATGAATTGCTGTGTACAATCATTTGTTTTATAATACTGCAACAAAGGATATACATATGCTGCACATCTGTCAGACTGGACTGATGGAAATTAGTGTCAGCATTTGTACAAAGCTTTAGATCCTCAGAATGCAAGCCCATCGCTGCCACGCCCTCCTGGGACAGAAATAACGGATCACCAATTCCCACTCCACGGTCTCTCTTGACAGTCATTGTTTTCTTTGCTGTCAGCAGGACAGTCACCAAACACACAAGAATAATCTCCAGGTGTTCAATATGTGATGTTGCACTGCAGCATCGTATTATTATTATTTGTGTTGTGGGGTGCTGAGAGTCTCCAACCAAGACTGGGAACTGTTGTGTACAGACACATACCAGAGCCAGTCCTTGCCGTGAAAAGCTTACATTCTAAATAGGCAAGATGAAGAGCAAGAAAAGGAAGCATCCTCTGCCTGTTACAGGTGGCTAATTGAAGCACAGGCAGATTGTGACTTGACCAGTATCACAAACATAACAGCACGGACCTGGGAATTGAACTCAGTCACTTGAATCCCAGTCTAGTCTCTTGTCCTTGCATGACAGTATTTTCATCTGTGCAACCCCCTCACCCTCCATGAACCTTCCATGTCAAGGTTCATGCTCTCCGTTACAGCTGCAAACTACATATAGGTGTATTCTCAGTGCCATTACAACCTTGTACAGTCAGTCTGTAAAGAAGGATGGGAGCCAGCTCCATGTGCTTCCACACAACCAGTTATCTCCTGGTGAACATTGTAGAATGCTGCTGAAACTTAAGGGCTTGTCTACACAAGTTAGCACATGGCAACCCAGGATGTAAATCGACAGCGCATTAGTTGCCACAGACTAATTGGCTGCGTGCACTCTGCTGCCACACGCTCTCAAGTGGAGGGATTCCAGTGTGCATGCTGAACCTTTTCAGTGTGCAGTAGCAAGATCTACATGGCGAGTTAGTGAGTGGATGGCAGGCTGGTGCTCTGTAGAGTCACGCTGTGGCTTACTGCACATTAACTTGCTGTGTAGACAAACCTCTACTAGCATGAAGGCATCCTTCAGTAAATTGAAGGAATTCTTGTTGCGTGTGGATCCTGGGAAGGAGAGTGGTTTAGTGTCAGTCCAATGTGTGATCTTAGGGATGTTACAATGGTTAACTGGTTAATAACAGGTAACAGTTTTAACAAAGGGCCTGCTGCCCAGCCCCGCTGCAGCTGTGGGGCCCTGCCACCAAGTGTGGCTGGCCACCACCGGTGTTCGCTGGCAGGTGTTGGTTACTCAGTAAGCATATTGGTAAGCAATCGGTTAACATCCCTGGTCACCATCAGTTCCTAGGATCCAGAGAGGTCATCTCAGACTTAGGCAGATAATTTCTTTGATTGGCGTGGTATCTTCAATTGGAAGGATGCAGTAAGTGTTAGCCAATAAATTCGCAGGCCTGCTGGTTGTGATTTAGTGTAATGTTTCTCAATCTTTTTGTGCTGGTGACCCCTTTGAACTTAAAAAAAATCTTGATCCCCCTCTACTAGAAAAATGTTTGATTCCCTCCCCCTCCCCCCGCCGCCGTTAAGCTTGCGGCTTGGGTGAAATATTTGAATTAGATGGTGGGGGGAATTCCCTGTAGTGTGGGGCCCCAAACAATTGTCCTGCTTCCTACCCCTAATGCTAGCCCTTCATGTGATTCCCCCCTCCCTAAATCTGTCCTGTGACCTCTATGGAGTTGTGACCTCCCCAGGTGAGAGAAACTGATCGAGTGGATTCCCTGGTGGAAGTGATGTTTCTTAACTTATTGTACAATTATGGCATAAAATTGTCCTTAACCACTGGACATTTTTCACTATCAGCACTTCAGATTCCTTTGCCACCATGATTCATGAAGACAGTAGTGGAAAATAGAGATGTGATAGTATACACGTGTAAACGGTTACATTTAGAGGATGGAGAGAGGCTGTTCTCAGTAGTGACAGATGGCAGAACAAGGAGCAATGGTCTCAAGTCACAGAGGGGGAGATCTAGGTTGGATAGTAGGAAAAACTATTTCACTGGGAGGGTGGTGAAATACCAGAATGGGTTACCTAGGGAGGTGGTGGAATCTCCATCCCTAGAAGATTTTAAGTTTCGGCTTGACAAAGCCCTGGCTGGGTTGATTTAGTTGGGATTGGTCCTGCTTTTTTAGTAGGGGGCTGGACTTGATGACCTCCTGACGTCTCTTCCAACCTTATGATTCTATACGTATACCCCAACCCCACCATCACCATGCTGCTGCCTCTGTAGCAGAGGCAGCAGCACAGGGGGAGACAGGTAGGAGCTGGTATTTGTGGGGAGTTGGCTTTTAAGCAGGCTCCCCATGAGCACTGGCTCTTGTGGAAGCCAGTGCTCACGGGAAGCCAGCTTTTACCCCATGGAGCCGTGTGCCCACCACCGCACTGCAGGAGGCAGCAGTGGCAGGGCGGGGGAGGAGGTGGCATCCTGGGAGCCAGTATATGTGGGGAGCTGGCTTCCCATGTGCACTGGCTCCACGGAGCCGGTTCCCACTGTGTAAATGTGTCACCACTGGAACTTTCAGCAGTTACATGTTTACCAAAATTTTAACTTCTCGAGTGAAGAATGGATGCTTCTGTGCCTCGTGTCAGTCAAAGTGGATAATACGTTAGTGTAGTGTCTGCCTAGATCCGTGGTGGCTTGGCTCTTCAGTGAGCAAGTAGGGTCCATCAGGATGTTCTAGGATTGGCTAGGCCTATTAGCCTTGACAGGAGGTCTGTCCTAGCACCAGCTCGTCTCAGGGAAGCATACACACCTCTAACTCTAGTATGGAACAGCAGGTGGTAAAGTGACAAGGAGAGACTTGTAGTGCTGCTTCTGCCCCTTTTTGTCACATCCACGTGGCTGATGGTGAGAGAGATACTATGTTCAGACCAGCTCTGTGGGCCTGGGGACTGTTGGTGTGAAATGCATAGAGGCACAAGGTCTGCATGGCTGTGAAATGGTTACAAATGCATTTTACTGAAAAAAGCATTCTTTATCTGGATTAGTCGTATGAAAAATCCATATGGCCTGGGCAGCAGTATGGTTGCCAGCAGAATGCTGTGGGCCTGCTCTTGGGCTGTGTAAATTTGCCACTGGAATTCAGAGAGAACTCACAATGGTTCCAGTCTCTCTGGTGAATCCAAAAAGTTAATCCTGGGGGAATTCTTTGCAAAAAACTTAAAAATTCAGTGTACGATATTTCAAATTACTGCATATTTTATTTGTCAAAATAACACAAAATAATCACACCAGTTTAAATTATTTGGTAATTTATTTAAAAATGTCTGCCAGCAAGTATGTCTGTAACAATACAGACAAAAGAAGTCCAGGAAGTGTTTTTTGAGAAATATGTTCCTTACTGAGCATAGTAATGCAGAATTTTGAGTACTAATTCATTCCGACTAAAATACAGAATAGGGATGTAAAATTTCGATTATTTGGCTAATCGAATAGTCGATGCAGTTTGCATCGACTGTTTGATGAGTCGATATGGGCTCCTCCACCTTTGAAGTATAGTGACAGCCCAGGGCGGTTGCTACGCTTCCAAGGCAAAAGCACTGCAGGGAGCACCAGGCCAGTGGGGGACTCAAGCAGTTTCCCCCGTTGGTCCCGTGCTTCCGGCGACATTTCAAAGCGGCAGCACCACATGGAGCCCTGGGAGTCCCTAGCTGATTCCGAGCGCCATGCAGCGCTGCCACTTTTAAATGCTGCGGGAAGCCCGGCATCAGGCTCCACGTAGCATTTCAAAGCGGCAGATCCTGGGCTCCATGCAGCGCTGCCGCTTTGAAGCACCCCCTCCTCTTTCCCTCCCCCTTTGCTGCCTCTTTCTGATAGAGGCAGCAAGGGGCAGGGAAGCAACTAGTTGACTAGCGTGTCGACTATCTGATAAACATGTGCTTATCGGATAGTCGACTAGTCATTCACATCCCTTACTACAGGAATGTATTTCCTGCACCCCTCAGATGCAGTGCAAAGGCTTTGAGGAGTCAGGGGTAGCAGAGGGGGGGAGAGAAGCAATTGCTGGAAAGGAGCGTCGGAGTGAACCTAGAGGGTTGGTGGGAGAAGTATGGAACAGGGCTTTTCATTGGAGGGGGGGTTTAGCCTCTCCCTTTCAGACAGGCATATCTCCCCTGTTCCCGTGTGTCCCTGTGCCACACACTTCCTTCATCCTCCTGCTCACCCGGGCCCCCATGTGGCCCTCCACCCACATTCCCATTCACCCCCTGGTTCAGTGCTGTCACCTGCTAGCTCTTGTGCATAGGCTATTCCCTTCCACCATTAGCCCTTCTGATCCCCAGTCTGTGACTTTCCAGCAACGCCCACTCTCTCCAACCCCCCATATCTCGTGTCTCCTCACCTAGCTCCCCCATGAGGAAGGCAGACACCACCCTCTCCTTCTACTCAGCTGGCTGCCCTGGCTCTGAGCCATCTACCCTCTCTTTAGGTGCTACAGTCGTCCCTTGTGGGGAAAAAACTGTAATTGTAATGCCTCCCTGGAAGAGAGGGGGGAAAACCAGCAGGGAACATGAATTTTGTGTGCGTGCAATTGTGCAGAATTCCCCCAGGAGTAAAACAATAAACAAGAACCATGATGGATTACAAAACCCCTTCCTTGCCCTTGAAAAGGAGATCTTTGCTTCAGATAGGGAGATTTCATACTAAGAGGGTTAGTAATCAAAATGTATAATTAAATTAGACCAATTTCCTCCTCTTGGTGCAGGGTTACTTGGGATACTTGCTATGACAAATTTTAGGCAAAATCCCTGTTGGCCTTTGCACCCATTGACTTTACTGAAAATACTGACTTGAGTAAGACTAGCGTTAGCTCACATGCTTGTTAATTATAACAACCTGCAGGTGTACCTGCTACCTTCCCCTTAGGCATCAGCCTGAGACCATTCCATTCACAGTGCCAAGTTTATAACAATGGAGAAATACTCTTAAAAAAATTATCATTTTTTTGTACCATCATGATTGCTCTCAAAATGACAGCGTGAAACCTAATCTCTGAGCTGAGTGCTTCCTACCAACTTGTCAGACTTCTGAGATTTTCACACTCTGTACTGTGGACATGTTCAGTGCTTAATTAGTTTGACTTTCATTATTCCAGGCAAAAACATCAGAATCCAAAGGTTGTTCAAAGGGCATGAAATGATGCAATTATATTTGCTCCTTTCTACCTTCTCTACAAGGTTAACTTCTCCAGCATTGTACTCCTGGGGATGCAATGCTAAAAAGCCCTCATGTACTTTGCTTCTGCTAACAGTTGTTTGGAACATATTTTTCCCTGACTTGTCAGGAAAATGTTGAGATTACATTTGCTGAACATGGTAACTTCAGAATCTGGTAAGTGCGCTAGTTGTCACAACCTTCCTCATCATTGTGCATGCCTGGAATGTTGTGATGGTTGCACGAAGGAAAATGAAAAATAAATGTAATTTCCAACTAATGTTATCCCCTGCAACAATCCATTTCTGTTTACAAGCTTCAGTCTTCCTCCCTAAGCACTCCTCTGTGGCACTGGGGCTTAGTTAGTACAGCGCTTGGCGTCACTGAATTCCACCTGGTCTCTTTCCTCAGACCTGCTCAAGCACTGCAGCCTTCAAGGCAGCCAAACAGTACAGACCCATTTCTCCCTCTCAATATCTTTGGGAGAATGAAGATCTGCTTAGCCAGCAGGGCTGTGGATGAGGGGAGATTGGTTCAAAATCTTAATTATCAAGACTGCTTTTAATTAAATGTGTAGCCTCAACGGTGAAAGTAAAATATTTGCAGTTCAGGGCATTGGATGCAGTTGCAGTATTCTGGATCCATTTGACATGTTTCTTCTGTCCTGCAGTTAGCAGAATATTTTCTTCAGTTTGTTTTAGCTTTTGCTGCTGCCAATTTTTTGTTGTTGTTCTTCCAATATAGAATATGTGGCAACCACGGATCCCATCTAAAAAAGTTAATGGCATACAAAAGGAATCATTTTAGGAGTTCTAATGGCACACTCTACCTGCCTTCCCCATTGCTGTTTGGCTGTTGAAGTGAGCAGTGACCTACTAGCCAGCTCTCCAGCTTCATACACTAAGGACTTTTACTCAAAATAGGCTTTAAATATTTGCTGTCTGCTGTAGAACTGTTTCAACCTGTGGTCCATGGACCCCTGGGGATTTGTAGATTGTTCACAATTTCTAAAGGGGTCACATTTGACATTTGTAGCGGTCCACAAATGAAGAAAGGTAGAAAACTGATGGTTTAAAGAAATAACTTCGTAAAATCAGCCTATGTAGATTGATGTGAATGTGTGCTAACAAAACCCTTTTGCAGTCCCTCCTTCCCCCTCTACCTGTCTTTCACTAGGAGCACAGTTCTCTGTTCTGCACTTGGGGTAAGTTCTAGCTTCAGACTTAAGAGGCACTGTTTCCAGATACAATATTCTTTTCAAAGATTATCATTGAGATGTACAGTAACTTCTTTTGACAGGCATTGCCTTAGGCTGCAGAGTTATTCAGGTAGTTGTCAGATACCTATGTGATCCATCCTTGTGTTGATTTTTATCTGTACTGCTCTCTGGAACCTGCTTCTCAGACTACCACAGATAATAAAGGGAGGACAGTAGTGTATATGTTTAATATAACTTTCCTGTTTCTGAATAAAACACTTGAGCTACTTATAAAAAAAACATTAATAGTCAAAGATCATAGAGGATTCTGGAGAATATGCAGGTATGAAGTTATGCAGTTTTAGCTAGGGATGTTAAATTTCAATTAATCAGCTCCAGAATTTCCATCGACTACTCAGTTAGTAGATGGGGGGTGGGAGGGAGGAAGCGCTCACCAGTGTTCCTGCTAAGATTTCTCATCCGTGAGCGGAATGAGTTTTGTCTTGTGCACCCACATTGACATCATGTGCGTTTATTCGGATGCACACCACTTGGCACCCACCAGTTTGTGTGTGTGTCTCACACACACATAATTTAAATTTATATATGGAAAAAATACTAAACCAAGGGATAATTTACCAAGTGCGTGACCCTGTGGTACAGGAATCAGGGCAGAGGATGGGAGGTTAGAGGGGCTCAGGCCAGGGGGTGCAGGATTCAGGGCAAGGAGGGGCTCAGGATGTAGGGCTGAGAGGTAGCAGCTCCTTGCTGGGGGGAGGCTATGGTTGGGCTGCCCATTTTTCCAGTGGTTCCTTGCAGGGGGTGGGCCCAGAACTGGGCTGCTCAGCCCCCCAGGAAGCTGCTTCCTGCAAGGGAAAGCAGAGCTGAGCGCTGTCTGACCCCTGGCCAGCCGACAGCTATTTATGGGAGGAAGGGCTGGGACTGGGCTGCCCAGCTCAGCTTCCTCAACCCATGGGTGAGGTGGGGGCTGAGGCTGGGCTGTCCCGCGCTCCCAGACAGCTGACAGCAGCTCCTGGGGACCAGGGCTGCTGGCTGGCAGCCGCCCACCTTGACAGTGTTACTGCTGCCACCTGCCACACGGCGGCTCCAGCCCCGTTTGGGGCCATGCCAGCAGCTGCCCCTGGCCACGTGGTGGCTCCGGCTCTGGCTGGGACTGCCCAAGCAGCTGCCCCCAGCCATGAGGCTCCAGCCCTGCCCGAGCAGCTGTCCCGCCCACATGGCTCAGGCCCCAGCTGGGGCTGCCCAAGCAGCCGTCCCAGGACACAGCCTCTTACCTACCATGACTGGAACTGGAACCAGTGAGGTTGCCCCAGCAGGGACAGTCTCACCGCGCCCCGGCTCCCGCCGGAGCAAACAGGACAAGGGCAGCCCTCCCACCATCACACGGCCCCACCAGACTGCCACCGCCACCATGCACCTTCCTGTCCAGCAGGAACGTGTGTGGTGGTGAGTGCTGCTGCATGGCTCTGCAGGCGAGGTGTGTGGGCGTACAATTTGTTGTGCACAGCTGTGCAGGCAGGTAGCTTAGAGGGAACCCTGGCGCCCACTATCTGTAAGAGCTGCCTGTGGCTCTTACTATAGTTAAAAGGCAGAGGCGCAGTGGGGAACCTGGGGCAAGTGGTGACTCAAGCAGTCCCTGCTTGCCCTGGGTCCTGACTGTTGCTCCTCTGCCTTTTAAAGGTAATAAGAACCCCGTGGGGCTCTTCAGTTCCCGCTTGCGCCGTTTCCCCTGCTGCCTTTCTGTCTCCCCTGTCCCCCTCACTCCCCCGGTGGAGACAGTGCTGGGTGGAACCGGCTTTTAAGACGGTTCCCCCCAGGTCCTGCTCCCTTCCCTTGCTGCCTCTGATACGGGGGGAATGGAGGAGGCTTATCGGGTAGTTGACTAGTCGCTTACATCTCTAATTTTAGCTACCTTTGATATCCTGCGGCTACCATTGTTATATCTGCACAGTAACTAACTAGGTGGTGGATGGGAATTGGAAACCACAGGACTTTCTTCCTATGTGTATATACAGCATCTAGCACAACGGGACTTCTAGGTGCTATAGTAATACAAATAATAATATGATTTATTAAGGGATTCCTGTAGAGAGGAGCATTTGGTTTGCTAAAAGGTACAAAGTTTATTTGCATTCATAAGTGTCCAGACTTCTCCTGTTACCCCTCATCCAGTCTGCCAACAGGCTGTTTGCTTTTCCCTCAGTTGTCTTTGTGTTTCCTTCCATGTTGGCCCTTAATCCTAGAATGCCTTGATCTGCAAGTTCCCTTATTTCTCCATGTTCAGCCTCTTCCTTACTACCCACTTCTGCCATGACTTCTGACAAAACGCTCATCCATCAAGGTGTCTGTTCAGTCAGGGGAAGTATAATAACAGCCCTCTGTGCTTTGTGCCATGAATTAGCCCTTGTTCAATTACAACGTTATCTTCATTTAAATTAGCCCCCATCTTCTCCCCTACTGTCTTGTTACCTATTTGTTACATCCTGTCTAATTTAGCTTATAAGCTTCTTAGGCCAGGGGGGTCTTTCTGTTCATAGAAGTGAGTGATGTCACCAATAGAAGTAAGTGATGGCTAACAACCTGATGAATTTTCATCTTCTATGCAGTGTTGCTGTTTTCTTGGCCCATACGATGGCCCTAAAAGCAGCAGCTGAGGCCAAAGAGCTCCTTCTCTGAAATTAATTCCCCGGGGAGGAGCAGTACAATAGATTGCAGTACCTGGGAAAGAAATAGTAAAAGTGTCATTACAGACCATGCTTCATCCTTCAGCCCAGCACTGGTGTGACACCTGCTGCTGGAGACAGTGACAAAGCTGCCTGACAGTTCAGGTTCCGTTGTAGCGGCAGCTGCTGCTTAGAAAATGGAGCTGTCTAAGCCTTCGCTTCTTTGCTCCTCCATCTGTATGCATGGGGCTTCCCCCCCTCTATTGCTCCTTCTAATCCCCTTTGGCAAGTCATCACTTCATGTGGCTGATGCTGCTGACCTGGCACAAACTAAGTACCCTGAGAGGGAAGATGTCTGGGATACATCTTTGTATCTGAAGTGGGCCGTTTGTCCACGACCTCTGCTGGCCAGCGTGTCACTGTGTTGTTACCATCAGGCAGCGATGTCAATAGGAAGGAAGGCTGAAGGCCTTTTAGAGATTTGCTCGTTACCTCTAGTTTAAGCTTCAGCCCTTCTTCTGGCGAAAAACCACACAATCTCCAAACCGACCACATTTATCAGGTCCCATAGCTAAGAGTAGAATGTTATAACCTCCGTCCTGTTCTGAACCGCACAGTAGTTTGTGGCAGTGGGGAAGAAAGGAAGGGGCAATAGATTTTTATAGTCCACTCTTTTTGATAAGGATGCCCAGAAGAACAATCACCGTAAGCTGATTAGGTAATGGCCCTGTAATGGGGTGGCACCCACCCCTCATGAGCGCCCGCTGACTGTGTGTGTGTGCCTGCACTCTCTCTTTGAGTATGGAGGCTCTTCGGTGACTCAGCCCATGTGCAAAATAAAACATGCCCCTTCCGGGTACAAGTCTAACAGGGCTGCCCTTGGTGCCGTCAGTAATGTCTTTCAGTTTGTTCCCACTCTGGAAGAGAGCGGTGCCCGTGGGGCCTCCTTCCTAAAGGTCTTTGTCCCCTCAGGGCCTTTCTGGTTCAGCCCTTTGGCTGGGTCACTCTAGTCTAATTCCCTCCCCTCCTCACCCCATCCCGGGCTGCCTGAAGATCCAGGCCACTTCTCCCAGTATCTGTTGGCAGGCTGGAGAGACCAGATCCTGCCCTCTACTTTGGACCCCAGCCCAGGGATCCTGTTGATAGCAGCTGTCAGTTCCGCTGCTACTCTAATTCCCTAGGCCACCTCCCCGTGACCCTGTGCCATCTTTGCCTCAGGGCTCTGTTTTGGTTGCGGTGAGAACTCCACCTGAACTGTCTGTGGCACTGCTGCTCTTCTGGCCAGCCACCCAAGATTTGCCTACACTGCCAAGTTTTGTTGACAAAACTTAATGTCAACACCCAAAAGTTGACAAAACAAAAATCTCCAGAGGGTGTGTTGACAGATCGTGTCCACATTGGGGACACCATCACAGACAGTGTGAGCAATGCACGGTGTCATAGGACCATAAAGTTTAACTTCTAAATCTGGATAGGGGTGTGGACTGGGAGTCAAGAGATGTTGGTATGGCTCTGCCACTGATATGCAGCATGGTCTTCAGCAAATTACTTCACGACGTCATAACTGTTTCAGTTTACACACAATGTCTGTTTACCCTGTTAACTCCCAAGGCTGGGGCTGGGCCTGTCTCTTACTGTGTGCTTGTGTAGCACCTACCACAGGGAGGTTTCCATCTTGGCTGGAGCTCCTGGCACTACTGTGATACAGGTAATGAATATAAAGATTAATAAACCAAACCAGCTCTTATTTTTCTAAATAATCATTTGTCACCATTGTGTAGGCCTTGTCCCTTCGCTCCACCCACTTTAAAAAAAAAATATAAACTAGCTCTGAATAACTGTAGTAAGCAAGAACGAAGAGTTCCTTTTCTGAGACTTCCTCAGGCATTTGATTAATGGAAACTTAAGTAAGCTCCTACTGAAAAAGTACAGTACAGATAATTATCCTCTTCACCCTCCCAAGCTGTCATTGTGCTTGAAGGATAGTCGATCACAGACACAACTCAGTTTTTAAATAATGGGGTCTGAGTTCTTCGCATTGTTTAGATCCCAATAACTTTACTGTGTAATGCAGCTTAAAATATGCTAGGAAAAATGGTCAGAGTCCTCTGTGGTATAAAGTTTATTTCAGTCCAGTGGTAAAGCCCATTGTTCGTGTCTTCCAGTCCTAGATTTCTGATCAGAACACAGGAGTCTGAGCACTATGATAGTATAAATATTTGAGGTCCAGATGATTGATTTCTGAAAGAAATGGTTGTGTAGATCCTTTTATAAAATTAGAAATAAATGTATTGGCTGATCATCCTCCTCCTCATTCCCAAAGCAAGATTTTCATCTGATTTAAATGATTCAAAGGAGAGGGCTTCTTGCCAGAGACCGTGAGATTCCACATTCCTCTTTTTCTTAGGTCCAGATTTTACCATCCAACTCAATTTGATGTGAGACCCTTACTCCACAGAAAGGCTGACTGAGTTCAGTGGAGGAGTACTGGTGAAATAAGGTATTACTCAATCTGCATTGTCCATAGTGTTTACACACTTCAAATTCTTGGATGATTATGAAGCCACCATCCTTACTTCCCCCTTCTGACTACATTATATGCACTTGGTTCTTTTAATGACTTTCTTATAAATCCCTCTAGCCTGTTGGCCATTAATGTTGCTCTTCTCTGAACTGCCTCCATTTGTAAATATCTTTGATATTCAGACACTGATGCTGTGTACAGAACTGTCACCTTCATTCTCCATGGTATGATGCAAATTACATTCATTTGCAATTTTTATATCTGAATTTTTTTGCCCAGTATTATCACAGGGTGGTAGTAATAATAATAAATAACACAAAGCTTCAGCGTTACTGCTTTCCAAGTGCCTTCAATCCTAGTAAGTATTTGATTTCTTTTTGCAGTGCTACAAAAAGTGTCTCTCCATGGGTCTTAGGTTATTTTTCCCTCATGGATGTTGGTTAGGATTTGTCCAAGTTGTCTCATTTTATTTTCTGCTTCCCTCTCTAGGTCACGCTGTAATAAGTTTCTGTCCCCAGTGATGGTCACCTCTTTTCCAAATTTAGTATCCTGTGCAAATTTCAGTAGCTTGCTGATACTGAATGAAAATATATTTAATAAGACTGGGCCTAACAGAAACCCTGTTGACACTCCACTAAACATGTCCCCCCACAACTCTGTGCTTGGTTATTTATCATGACTTTGTTTATGATCTGCAAGCCTGTTTCACTCCATGAGGAAAGAGCTCCTATCCGAGCCAGTCTGAACGACTGGAGAAGTGTAACGCTTAAGCAAAGCTCTCCTACAACATTGTGAATTTAATGCAAGAAAAATACATTTATTTCTGAGTTGGAATCCTATTTGATATAGAAATTTACCAGGATAATTTATTTTTTTCCCTGTTTTATAAAACATATTCCCTATTTCCTTGAGGTGCGTGTATTAAAAACTATGTAGGTTCATTCCTGTGTAATTGGATCAGAGCCAACTGACAAAGAACTCCTCTTCCCTTTGGTAGCTAGATGCTATTGACTGTATTTCAAAGAGTAAATTTGCATAAGGCTACACTCAATGTTGTTGTCCTTTAGCCAGGAATAACCACTCACCTCTTCCCCCTTACTCCCAGAAACAAGCTTAGGGTTTAAATCAGGATTGGATGTTTTTTCTATAAGATCTGCTCTAGCTCAACCAGAAGTTATTGGCATTCAGCAGGAATCTCTAGCCTATGTTATGCACGAGGTCAGACTTAGATGATCGTAATGGTCCTGTATGGCTATGAAAATTAAATGGCCATTTTGCTCTATAAACCATCATTCAGGTTTTGATGGATAATAGGCAATAAATCTGTCTATTGTACGTATTTATATGGAACAATCATATTTTCTAGGAGCTGATATGCTTAGACTAGCACCATGTTTCATATTATTATCCTTTATTTTGAAGACATTCATGTTTTTATTTTTCTAGCAGAATTTTCTTTTAAATATTTCACTTTAAGACCTTTTAAAAACAAAAAAAGCTTCCTCTTCTAGAAGAAGAGAAACGTAATTCAGATATAGTCTCTTATTTCTGACTTCCCAGTGTCTTCCCTCCTCTTGACTTAAAAAGCTGTGTTTGGCACTTACCTTGATACAGAATATATTTAGTTGAAGGAGGGGAGGACATTCATTATGAAAGTAAAGAACTCGGTTAGTTTGTTAAATTGTTTGTTTTGATCATGGGTAGTTGAATGTTGTATCATAAAACACAGGTGAACGGAAACGCAAATCCCTGTGATGCTCATAAAGAAGCATATCCATACCTGTCACCACTAGCATCAATCGGGTCATTTGAGATGGGAAAAAAAGATACTTTTAAAACTTCTTTGTAATACACTGGGATGAGACTACTTATGAGAGGGTAAACTTAAAAATAGTTAATTTATTTTTAAAATCTAGAGGGTGTCCTTCCACAAAACAAATGTAGCTAAAAGAAACCAGCAACGTGTTGAATCTCAAGGTTTGGGGTTACAGGTTGTGAATAAAGAACTGTTTCATCAGAGGAGATAAAGACCATGAATTTGTGGAATGCTGTGCCCCAGTAGTTATTCTTAGAGCCATCGAAGTGGTCATGTTCAGAGGAGGAGTGATATTGATGGGGTGCAACTTTCTTTCATAGCAGTTGTCACACAAACTGTATCAAGAAATGTTGCATTGATTTCAGGTCAGATGCATCTGTACATGGAGAGAGAATTTGAAAAGTCAGAGAGATACAGAAAACCTGCTCCCGGTGAAGGGAGTGCCAGGGAAAAGGGTCTCATCATGTCAGTGGTAGTGAGACTGGGCAGATAGAAAGAGCAGTGCTCGTTGAGCAGGGATAAGTAGTAGTGAGATCGTAACTAGAGCTAGATAACTTGGTCATATTTCACTGGGCCTTTGAAACCACTTCCAGCATTTCAGGTTCCCATGGAATTCATTGTCTTAATTCTGTGCTTAAAAAGTCAAACCCAGTTAATGGCTGCTCTATAAAGTGTTTATCTGATATGTATCCAATATAGAACGTAACCATCACAGGAAATGTGTTCATCTTGGACCACATTATGCGTGTAAGTGAAAAGGAGTTACTCTTATGAGAGTGTGTGTGTGTATGAACACACAATACGCTAGCCCTCCCATGCTCTAGGGTACAGCTTACGGATGAGCACTAGGTGTCAGCTGCAGCTGCTGCTTCTCTTGGGTGAAATTTTTCTCCTTCTGTCACAGTAATCTAAGTAGCTAAGAGCTTTGTGTTTACATTGTTCTGTACACCTGCTCATTTTCTTTATAGAGTTGGCATGTAAATTCTGATGTGTTGATAGGTCATGTTGCTATTAACAACTGTGGAGAAGCAGAAGGCAAGGCTAGTCACATGTTTTCAGAAAGGGAAGGAAAATCTGTACTAGTCACTGAAATTTCTAGAAGA
The DNA here is from genome assembly GCA_032595735.1 of Pelochelys cantorii. NCBI lineage: Eukaryota > Metazoa > Chordata > Testudines > Trionychidae > Pelochelys > Pelochelys cantorii. The sequence continues at coordinate 7,984,030 of CM064328.1, forward strand.
CTTTAATTAAATACTTTTCACTTCTGTAACATGAAATCTATGCAGTTGTCCCCATGGAAAAAGTAAATGTTTCCCTGCAGTTGCCATGGTTACCTCCTATTCCTTGTACAGGAGAGGTAATGGTGGAATCTCAAGGCTGTTGTGGGAAATAGTGACTTGTTAATCGTGACTACTGTATGTGTGGACTCCTATTCAAGGCTCTGTGGCATTTAAACTTGAAACAGGGATAGAATGTTGAATTGCAAGAGGTGACCTCAGTTTCTTCTAGCATCATACACAAAGTATGTTAAGACATGTTGGATCTCCAGGATACTATTGCTATATTTACTTTGCACATGTTCATGTCTTCAGTTATATAAAGCTGAATCTAAATAATTATGAGGAACACTGGCTCAGTCAGTGGGTATGGGCAATCAGCTCTGCTCAGCACAGGGCAAGAGAAGATGGAGCAAAAGTGACTTTATGCCCAGAATACTGTAGCTGATTCAATTTTGGTACAATATAGAGCAACACTTCGTGGCTTCTGTAAATAGAGCCGAACTGCCAATATCTCTAAGGGGCTCTTCTGACACCTCAGTGTTGCTGGAAGCACTGTGATATTCTGGTCAAACCTCCAGCTGCTTCTGGGGCAGGAATCTCTTGAGGGAGATAATCAACCCAAAGCCATTCAGGGATTCCCTACACTAGGGAAATATTCTGGTGGCTTGTTTGACAGCTTTATGCCCCTTTATGGAACAAAGGAACTGTACTCTGTTTTTGTGTTGTAAGCGAGTAGTCGACCGCCCAGTAAGCCTAGTTTATCAGGTAGTCGTGTCAACTATTCAACTGCTCGCATTTCCCCCCCCCTTGCTGCCTCTGTCTCAGAGGCAGCAAGCAGGTGTGGAAGCAGGAGCTGATACTGGGGGAAGCCAGCTTAAAAGCTGGTTCCCCCAGCACTGTCTCCGTGGTGCCACCTGACCCCACCCAGGGCCGGATTAGCGGGGCAGCTGCCCGGGGCGCCAACCTATGGGGGGCGCCTGATAGCAGCTGCAATCAGGCGCCATGCGCCTGGGGCCGGGGCTGCGCAGTGCCTCTTAGAGCTGCCATCAGGCGCCATGCGCCTGATTGCAGCTGTAAGGTGCGCAGGGCGCCAGGGGCAGGGCCGCACATGCACCGTGTGCCGAGGGACGGAGCTGCACATGCGTCGCATGCCCGCTGGCCAGGGTGCAGGAATGGCTCGAGTCGGCCCTGCCCCACCCCCCGCACTGCTGCGTAGAGGCAGCAACATGGGTAGGGGGGGACAGGGGCTGCTGCTGGAGCAGCCTGTGCTCGCAGCTGTCCCGGAGCCGGTGCGAGCCGGGATTGAACTGGGCTTACTCAGTTCCGGCTTTTGCTAGGTCCAAGACCTACCCCCACTGTGGCTCTGCAGTTTAAATGTAGTAGGAGACGGGCTGCCTGCACACCTAGCTTCTACTATATTTAAACTGCAGAGCCGCAGCGGGGGTAGCTCCTGGTCCTGGTGAGAGCCAGGACAGAGCGCCTCCCCTTATTGACTAATTGTGTAGCCAATACAAATTGTATTGACTACACAATTAGCTGATTACCCACCTCTTAACATCCTTACACTGGTTAATCAAGTGTAAGCCCTTCTAGGATGCAAATGGCTAGTAGCTGGGGCTTGCAGCAATTTTACTCCAAGCTGTATGAGGCACAGTCCAACACTAAAGTTTTAGGCTGAGTTTTTCGAAGAAGGCTTTTTTCTCTCTTCCCTCCTGTCAAATTGTGTGCGTGTTTCTGCAGGATAACTAATGCTTATTAACTATCTCACTGAAGACTGGGCTATGCTACCACGGTAAATCGATCTAATGTACACATATTCAGTTATGTGAATAGCGTAACTGAAGTCGACATTGTTAGAACCATTTACTGTCAGGGCTACACTGTGCTGTGTCGACAGGAGAGCATCTCCCATCAACTTCTCTTATGCTTTTTGGGGAGGTGGAGTACATAAATTGATGGGAGAATGCTCTCCTATTAATTTAGCATGTTGTCACCAGACTCGCTAAATTGACACGCAGCAGTGCTGATGTACTGGTTAATGTAGACATCCCCAGAGAGATCCTGGTGGAGACAAGGCATCTGTAGTTCCAACTCCTAACCAAAATGCAGGGTTTCTTGTGTCTAAACCATCCCAGACAGGTGGCTCTCCAGCCTCCTTTTGAAAAAGGCCAGTGAAGGGGTTCCCACAACTTCCCCCGGATCTGTTCCACTGGCCTACTGTTCTTGCAGTTAGACTGTTTTTCCTGGATTTAATTAAATATGTTATGGTGGCGTTTGAACCCGTTGCTTCTTGACCTGCCCTCTCTGGCAAGAGAGAAGAGCTTTTCTCCATTTTTTAAATGGTAGCCTTTCACGTAGTTGAACATTGCTGTCGTGTCCCCCCTTAACTCCTCTTTTCCAGACTCAACATACTAGCACTTTTGAACCTCAGTCATGACCATCCCCCAGCAGCCCTGTCTCCCCACCCAGCCCCGAAGGCAGTCACTGCCTCTTCCTCATCTGCTGCTGGCTGCTCTGACTCTGAGCTGGCTGCTCTCTCTTCTAGTGCCACAGCAGCCCCTAATGGGTGAAAGGTGTAAATTGAATGCCTCTCTAGCAGAATATTTTCTGCGGAGAAAAAAAAAACTGCAGGGGACATGAATTCTGCACATGCACAGTGACCCAGAATCTCTTTGCTGCTTTCTCTCTCCTGCTACAGATTGCATTTAAGAATCTAGTTGTAAGTATTAAGGCTTTTATCCATTATCAATTTCCCAGCACCTTTCTTAACTTCTAACTGCTTATATACCATCACACAATCTGAGCTCAGCCGAAGCTCAGACTGTATTTAGGGCTTTTTGCCTTGCTGTACCTTTTGCACAACAGTTTGGTTTTATTTATGATGTTGTTCAAATTGTTTACATTGTTTTTGTTGTTCTTGGATCTTTATTTGTTTTACAACTAACTGTCATATTATGGAAACATCCTGTGTTTAGAGTCTGTCGTCAAGGGGGTTTCCTTTTCGTCACATATGAGTTCAGGCTGTGCTTCATGATTAGTCTTAGCTTAAGGGATAGCAAAATATTCTTGGGTTGTCATTGACCATTGAATATGAAGAAGTCCTGGTGTCATTTAACCCATGTGCTCATTTAGTCTTTCGTACAGATACTGTCTTGATATGGTCCTTTTGCTGGAATTGCTATGTGGGTGCTATTGGAAACTTACAGTGATAATGACTGAATTTAAACCAGCATCTCACAGTCACTGTCTAGCCGAGACAGAATTACTGTAACTTTTTTGAAGTTTCATTCACTTCCACCACAATTTAATTTCTGATACATGAGCACCAGTATATATATATATGTGTGCATTCAGCCCACACATTGTATTCTCCCCATAGAGAAAATGATGCAATTATGGCATGTAATTCACAAATGCAGTCCTAAACTAAGTGTGTAATGTTCTGTAACTACAAGAGAATTCATGTTGTTATCCCTCACAAAAGTTATATAAATTAATCCATTCTTTCAGCTGCTACAGGGAGAAAAGATTTTGGCTCTTGCAGTTGAACTTTATCTCCGCTGTAAACATTGCCAGGTTATGCTGCTGTATTTCAGACACAAGTAACTCTGCAGAACTACACAAGGGCTGCATCGGTAGTGAATGTTCTTTCTCTCTCTCTCTCTCTTTTTAACCCTATCTCATCCAAGTTAGTTAATATTGTCTCCTTAGTTCAAATTCAGTGCCCAATACAGAGATCGGGGCCTTTTTGGACTAGGCCAGAAGTTCTCAAACTTAATTGTTCAGCAACAGCTCCGCCCCCGCTTTGACAACAAGAATTATTACATGTCTCCAGGAGGGGGAATGACGCCTGAGCCTGCCCAACCCCTGCCACCCAGAATGAGGGGAGAGGGAAAGCTGAAGCACAAGGGACCTGGGGAGGGGCTCAGGCTTTGGCCCTGGGCAAAGCAGCTCAAGCTTCAGACCCCAGGCCCCAGCTTAATGCCAGCCCTGGTGAACCCATTATAACAGGATTGCAACCCACTTTGGGTTCCCAACCCACAGTTTGAGAGCCACTGGACTAGATGTAGTACAAGACAAGCCTTTTACCATGGAGCTTACGCTCTAAACAGACAAAATAAAGGGTGGTAGGGGAAAAAGACTTCTCCAAGGTCACACAATAGGTCAGTGGTAGGGCTGGAAATAGGACACACATCTCCTGAGTTCCATACCCCATCCACTGGATCATTCTGCCTCCCTACAGCAACTCAACTTTTAGATTCAAATCAAAATCCCAGATCTGGGACACTGTAGAATATTGGGAGCATTCAGAATCTCAACTCGTCACCAACTCTTGTTATAAACTAAGCCAAATGCCACCCAAACTTGTGTACATTGTAAGCTTTTGAGGGCAGCAGTTATCTTTTTATATGTGTGTACAAAATCTAGCACAGACCGGGGGGAAGGCTTGATCTCTAATTAGGGGCCTCTAGAAGCTGCCTTAGTATAAATAATAAACAGCTGATAATCCATTCCACTAGGATCCATTTCTCTGTTCAACGATTTGGGGACCTACATGTGTACTCCAAATATTTAAAGCAGTGGTTCCCAACCTGTTTTATACCGCGGACTGGCAAACCCATTCACAAACTTTTGGTGGGCTGGTAACATTTTATTTGAATATTCATTATGCAAATAATGAATATGAAAATAAATGTTACTAGTTCACCAAAATGTGTACCCTGACCCGCAGAACCACCACGAACAGTCAACTTCAGCTCCGGCAGCTGCTGGCCATGTGCCCCAGAGCAGCTGGCATGGGCGTGGCCTGGCAGTGTGCTATGGCCTGGCAGCCAGCAGTTCGTGGCCCAGCACTGGCCTATGGACCAGCAGTTGGGAACCACTGATCCAGTTGAAGCTTGCTTCTGCATACTTTTTTTTTTTTTTTTTTTTTTTTTTCAGTGGGGGAACCTGCAGTACACTACATGGCTTTGATCCTGTAAAAACACACGCAGAAACAGTCCCACTGAACTCAGAGACTTACTTGCAGGTGTATGTGCTGGTTTGGGGCTATGACAAAGCTCCTATGAAAATTTGGTGGGTCCTGTGCTTCCTGGCGGATTTGCTTGCCTCAAACGCTCACAATAGCCCTCAATTTTAGGTACCACACCTAGAGCTTTAATTTGCTGTTTGTTGGGCTCTTCTCACCATTGGCCAGCGTATGGTAAAACAGAGAATAAACTCCACAGTCCTTTTCCCCAAATGGAAATGGCGGGGGGGACACGGGCCCACCCTCTACTCTGGGTTCCAGCCCCGGGCCCTGTAATAGTAGCTGCCTGTGGGAGTTCCCAACACCGGCTATAATACAGCACCAAGACCCCTGGGCTACTTCTCCACTCCTTCCCTAGCACCTTCCTTCTTTCCAGTTCATCCTCCTAGTGTTCAGTTGTCTCCTTTCCTCCTACTCCCAGCGGCGCCTTCATCTGTCCTCTCAGATACACGCATGCCCCAACTGCAGGCAAAGCTTCTTTATAGCCAGTCTGAACTGGTTTTCTTAATTACCCCCAGGTGTCCTAATTGGCCTAGGCTGGCCCAGGTGTTCCACTACCCCTGACTGTCTCTTCTGGTTATAAACTTGCCCCTCCCTGTTAATCTGGAAACAGGATCTCCTCAGTCAGAGGCTTATAGAGCTCCCCTCCACTACTTTTTTTTATAGCCTTGGGCTCTGACCCTGTCATAGGGCCTGTACCCGTTGCAGAGTGTATTCCTGTTGTGGTGGGTGATGCAAGTGTCACTGCTCCTGTTCTGCTATTTCTGCTCTGTCTCAGCTATGCTTGTGGTGATGAGATGTGTCCCTTTTATCCACTAACCAAATATTGAACCCTAAGGTTGCCAGATAGTTTCAACAAAAATACCGGACACACTTGACATTACATCAAATCTACATTACATCTTATTTAAAAATACCGGACATTTATATTTTCTCAATTTGTTTCCCAAACAGAAAGCTCAAATACTGGACTGTCCAGTTCAAAACCGGACACCTGGCAACCCTATGAACCACAATGGGCTGGATCGTACTCCCATTGAAATCAGTAGGATGGTCCTAAATAAAAAGGAAAAGCTAAAACTTCACTGAAGTGTATGAGTGAAATTCACCCCTGTGCAGAGGAACAGTATAAAGCGTAGAATCTTAAGGACTCGGGCATTTTGCAGTCCCCTGCATGGGGTTGTATTTCACTCCTTCTACTGGTCATTGTTTGCTGACCTGAAAAGAGTGTGTTTAGAGGAGGCACTTCTTTTACAAACTTGAAGGGGGGGGGGGGGAGGGTAGATAAAAATTAATGGAGTGACAGATTATTAAAATGGTCTATACTAAACCTTGATTCACTTTTTCAAAGGGTTCTTTCTTCACTGCGGTACAGTTCCTGCACAGTGTAACCACTTATCTAACCTTGCCACCAGCCTTGCTGCTTCCGTACATTTTTAAATGCACATGCTGAGGCCTTTGGAGGAGTGTAAGGGTAAAGTAGTTCTGACTGCTTTTTTTAAACAATACTTATGGCAGCTCAAAGAGAGTGGATGTTTACAAACAAGATAGAGGCCTATAGAGCACCATGTGGTCTGTTTTTTGTGGATGAAAGGTGCTAGGTTCATAGGTGAAGGCCAAAAAGGACTACTGTGATCAGGGAAAGGCACTTTATAAATGTTATTTTTTTCCCCTCAGAAATCAGCTGCCTGGTGTTATCAGTGCAGTTTCCACCCAAAAAAAAAAAAAAAAAAAAGAAAGGCCACACACCCAAAGCATTGTGCAGATTAAGGAATCTGTATGTGATTTATTAAAACAAATCATTATGCTAGGACTCTCTGGGATTCAAGATAGCACGTAGAAGTTAGCATTTCCTAAGCTGGAATGTGTTTATGCTGTGGAGTTTCTTGTGGGTTGGGTGTTCCTGACCAATACTGTGAATGGATTGTACAGTGAAATTCAAGCATCAAACTGTACAAAGTTTGCATTGGGTGACATTCATCTCTTTGTATAGAGCCAAGTTCAGGCCTGTGTACCACTTACACCTAATTTTGAGGAAGGGAGGTTTTGTGGGTAAGGCACTGGACTGGGACTCAGAAGGTCAGACTTCTTGTGTGACTTTGAACAAGTAATTTTATTTCTCTGGTCTCAGTTCTCCATCTTTAAAATGGGGGGATGACTTCTTTTCTCTGTTTAGACTAGAAGATCTTAGGGACATAGCCTGTCCCTCACTCTATGTGTACTGTGCCTGGCACTGGGGAGCACTAATCTGTGGCCATAGAGCAGGGGTGAGCACGATACATCTCGCAGTCTGGATCCGGCCCACCAAGCCACTGGATCCAGCCTGCGGACACCTTGCTGGGACCCTGAGTCACACAGCAGCCGCTGTTTTAAGCGCAGAGCTGCTCCATGTGCCTCTCTGATCTGGAGGGAGGGGGAGGTTTTGTGTGATCTTCCTGCCCCCAGCCCAATCCTCAGCTCCTACAGGCTAGAAACAACTGGCCAGTAGGAACTGACCTAGTCAATCTCTCAGCTCTTATTGGCTGAAAACAGCCATCCAATTGGAGCTGAGAGATTGGCCTGGGGGATGGGGGCAGTGCAAGCCTCTCTGTTTTCCCCTCCATCTTTATCTGTTTGTTGTATCTGTCATGTAAACTCTTTGGGGGCAGTGACTGCTTGTGCTATGTGTTTGTACAGCACCTGGCATGGTGGGGTCCGGATGTTGTTTTGGGGGCAGGTGGAAGCTTCTGTGACTAGTAAAAACTTGTGCACAACATTTTTGGATGAACAGCTCCTATTGTGGCTCAAGAACAAAAGTGACACACTGAACTAGATTTCCATTGTTGTAGCTGGTGTACAAATTGGTAAACAATGCGAAGAGAAAAAGTAGATGCATGTGCACGCTCAGAAAAGCAGTTTTAGTGCTTATTGGAATCCAGAGACCATCCAGGTTGGAAGCTCAATTCAGCCTACAGCATTTTGTTTCTTCCTTTCCCCAGCACCCCCTCTGTATATCTGTTAACAACAAACAAATGTTTTAATGCCTCTTTTCTATTTATACATATGTTAAAAAAAAATCTGTACTGGCATTCATGAGCAACCCTATAATAATAAACCAGTTGGCATGTTTAGGGAAAACAGCTGGTATAACAAGCAAATTTGAATTTCTAATGGGTTCTGAATGAGTGTAACAAAATAAAGTGCTTTTAATACTGGAAGAAGATATTTAAAATAGTGTGAAGTGCCTTGAACAGTCCTCCTACACTTAGGGATATGGAGAGTTGAGAAAAGCTTTGACCTCCTTGCAGATGGCATATTAATTCATATTCACAGATGGCAGGAATGAAATAACCCCACTAATTTGATATTATGGTCGATACACTTCTAAATTAAAAATAATTTCAGGGTTCACGGCTTTGTCTAGTGTCTAGGCACTTGCCATTTTTCAGCTGAAGCCTTTACTATAATGTTGTGTTCCATGGGCCTCTGTGCTAAAATGAATATGAACCTGCTTTTGATTGAGCACTTTGACAAGGACATAGAAATCTATACAAGGTCTGATCCATGACTGGTGGTCTCCTAGGCGCGGTGATCATTTGAATAATAAATAATATGAGGAGAGCTCGCCTCTCATGCAATCTATCGTTTGTTTCCTCAATTGAGATCAGCTTAGATGCTTGAACTGGAGTACTGCTGTTACAACAGATTTGGTCCAGCTAGCAGGATGTTCTCTGAGAGGCATCTCTCGGCATTGAAATAGGCTCTTCTTCCAATCCCAAAGTATGCAATAGCTCAAATTGTAAGACCTTCAGAGCATATACTCTGCACTGATTAGGCCTCAGTTGGAGTATTGTGTCTAGTTCTGGGCACCACATTTCAAGAACGATGTGGAAAAATTGGAGGAGATCCAGAGAAGAGCAACAAAAAGGATTAAAGATCTAGGAAACATGACCTATAACGGAAGACTGAAAAGTGGGTTTGTTTAGTTTAGAAAAGAGAACACTGAGAGGGGACATGATAGCAGGTTTCAGGTATCTAAAATGGTGTTACAAGGAGGAGGGAGAAAAATTGTTCTCCTTGGCCTCTGAGGATAGGACAAGAAGCAATGGGCTTAAACTGCAGCAAGGGAGGTTTAGGTTCAACATTAGGAAAAATTTCCTACCTATCAGGGTTGTTAAACACTGAAATAAATTGCCTAGGGAGGTTGTAGAATCGCCATCATTGGAGATATTTAAGAGCAGGTTAGACATTTGTCAGGGAAGATCTAGATCAGGACTGGGCAAGACAGCCTTTGCAGGCCGGATCCAGCCCATCAGGCCAGTTGATCCATCCTGCGGCTGCCTTGCTACTTTCCTGCCCCCAGGCCAATCGAAACCTAGGAATGGGGGAGCATGCAAAGTTTCCTCCCACTGCCAGGGGTGTGTGGTGCCTAAAATGAATTACCAGCTGTGTGTCTGTAGGCGCTGCGCACCCCTAGAAGGGCAGGGGTGGGGGGCAAAGACTTCACATGCTCCCCCTGCCTCCAAGCCAATCAGATCTGTGGGCGGGGGGAGCACGAGAAGCTTCCTGGCTCCGCCCCTTCCACCTGAGGCCCCTGCCCCTTCTGGGGTGGCCTGTGACCACTTCAGAAATTTTTGAAGTGGTCTCCCTTCAAAAATTGTTGCCCACCCTTGATCTAGATGGTACGTGGTCCTGTCGTAAGTGCAGGGGACAGGATTTGATGACCTCTCGAGGTCCCTCACAGTTCTAGCTGTCTATGATTGTAAAGCTCATCTTCTCTTCCCAGCATTTGCAAATGGGGACAGAGCTGAAATAGTTCGGGTGGGAAATGCCTCAAAAGGAGGAGGATGTGCAGCAACTGGTTCATCCATCACACTTGAAATGTATTTTTCAGTTCTATCAAGGACATCTGGAGCACATGCAAACAGTGCCTTTGAATAGAACTAGAAACTGCTGCAGGGCCGGCCCGAGCCATTTTGGCGCTCCGGGCCTCAGGCGCGCAGCGCTGCCCCGGGGCACACAGCCTCGCCTCCGGGCGCACGACGCATGCGCAGGCCTGCCCCCAGGGCATGTGGGTGGACGCATGGCGCATGCGCTGCCCAGTCAGCCCGGCCACCGCCGATGGCGCGCAGCCCGGGGCGGGCTGAGCCTGGCCGTGCAGGGCCCTGTGGCCATGGGGGGAAGGGTGCTGCTGGCCGGTGCTGCAGGGAGTTAACATGGCTCCTGCTCCGGGCGGCCGCTGCAGCCCTCCGGGAGCTGGGCGCCCCCCATAGGTTGGCTCCCTGGGCAGCTGCCTGGCTAGCCCACCCCTTAGTCCGGCCCTGCTGCTTGGCCCAATTGTCCCTTGAATGCCATTCAGTCCCATACCAGCCCTTAGTGGATTATCAGCATTGATGGTTTGAAATCTCAAACTCTAGGTCAGTGGGAGTTGTATCAAGCCTTCTTCCTTTAGACCTCCCTTCCCCATATGTGAAACACTGTCAGACCAGAAGATGGCAACATTGTGCAAATTCTCATGTTGGATTGCATCATGGATAGTGTCCAAAGAGGATACTTTGGGTGTTGATGTTACAAGGTGTACAGTGCCCTCCGTTCCCAGTGAAATGAAAGGGGAGGTTATGCCTATCATTGCTGCTCAGGAGGGGGCTGGTTAAGCACTTGCAGGATCGGGTCTGAAAGATGCATACTGGGAAATCAAAGGAAGAAGCATCTGAAGGTGAGTTATACGTGAAGTGTAGTGCTGCATAACGCAAACATGCGTGGACAGAGCACTGGGCTTGTTTATGCTGAAATTTGAATTGCTGTTGGAAACATTTCATTCATCTCATCATTTCAAGTGACAGTACATTGTTAGTCACTTTTGATCATTTTTGTTTTTAACAAGGCACATACTTTAATGTCATCATTTAGAGCTATGATCACTTCTGATCCTTTGAGTCAGTGAAGGGAATTATCTTCTGAGCAGTCCCCTTCCGGGGAAAGGATAAGAGAAGTCTATAAGACAGGGTGTTTTTGGCAGAAAGCACTTGAGTTGACATACCATGTTGATGATAATTAATCAGGAGCATTGCCGTGCTCCAGAAATTAATGTGGAGAGATCAGGTGAGAGATTGTTCTTTTTGAAAGCTTTTCTGTAGCTAGTGGTGTCCCTGGTTTTTGTTTGTTTGTTGGATTGATTGATTGGAGGTAATAGCAAGCAGAGGTGGTGGTGGTGGTGAACATGGGGTGAGCAGAGCCCTTTTTGGTTCTTTGTAAATATTGTATTAGTTGGGGGTAGATGCAGAAATGTAACTTTCCATTTTAGGCCAGTTTCCACTAGGGCTGTATATGGTATCAGAGGAAGCCTGATAAAGTGTCTCCCATTTTTCAAAACACTATGCACACCCAATCTAATTTACAAACATTACCTTACTTAGTTAACACACTATTTTAAAATGAGTAGTGGAAAGTAAGGACAATGTTCCTGAGAGGTGTTGGAAGAGATATTCCGTTATGGCAGTGCTTTTTGCCAGTATGCTGTTTTTTGTGTGGTGCTAGCTGTATTTGCTGAAGCTTACTGTGTTTTTTTTATAGGCTTGCTTTTGTAATTTCTGGTTATAATTTTTTTATCCATTCTCCATTCTGAAGAATCATAGAACTGGAAGGAACCTCTCGAGATCATCAAGTCCAGTCCTTTGCCCTCATGGCAGGACCAAACACGCGGCCCGTGGTGTGGTTTGGGTTTATACGTGGCTCAGCACACAGCCAGCAGGTGGGAGCCAAAACAAAAAAAGTAGTCAATATGGTTTTCTGTTGATACGCGTTTTAGTAGTTAAGTTCCTGGTCTGTCATTGCTCATTAAAAGTGCTGTCATATGGAAGGAAATCGGGTAAATATTGCATTTTATTAATATCAACAGAACTGATTTAAATGGGGCCTGCGTGTTGTGTAGTCTTGCCTTAATCTTTGTATTCACACCCATCACTGTGAAAGAAGCTATTTGCATATATATTGGCACGTATATGCAACTGCACTGCTAGCTAAAGGAGTTATTCCTTTAATTCACGTGATTGTCTCATGCTTTTAGTGCTGGAGGTCCCAGGCTCAGTCCTGACTGACTACTCAGAATAGGTATTTATATAGCATGCTGAACTCTGAGTAGCAGCCCGTTGTTCCCAATGAGCATATGCGGCCTTGTGAGCCAACAGCATTCCCTGCATCACCCAAGCAGAAGACTCTTCTATCTTAAAGAATGTGGGACGTCATGACACCTGAGGTTTTTGTTTGGTATGAGTCAGTCCTTGAAGAGGAGTGAAAGCTCTTGGAAACAGAAACCTTTGCCACTGTGCAGGGTCAGTGTGCAGCTGGGCACGAAGAACAGAAAACGTTGTTCACGTGACACTCTGGAGCCATATCTCAACAGCTTTCATAGCAGCATAAGCACTGCACTTTCCAACACCAAGCCTGAGGCTGCAACTGCCTGAGAGTGAATCACTGCCACGGATGTAAAAAGCCCGTTAAACGGTAACTGTGTAACCGCTGAAAATCGTAGCTGTTCCTTGTGCTGTGGGCTCTGCAATATGAAGCAAAAATAAGCTTTATACTGCAGACCCCACAGCAAAGCCTCCCCGGGTTCCAGCCCCTGTCGGCTCCACTCCTGGGGAGGCTTCATTGCTGCAGAGAAGCCGCCTCTCCGGGAGCTGGGCCAGCAGTGTCTGTCGGCCTTGCTCCTGGAGAGGAGGCTTCCCTGCCACAGAGAAGTTGCCTCCCTGGGAGCGGTGCCAGCAAAAGCTGCTGGCCCTGCTCCAGGGAAGGAGGCTTCGCTGTGGGTTCTGCAACTAGCTCCCTGTACGTGGTGCTTCCGGGGAGTCAGTGTGTAACCAGGAGGTTGGAGGGGGTGGGACGGGCCTGCCATGGACAGGATTGCATGAAGCTGCTCCAGTCCCTGTGGTTAACCAGAACCAATAAGCATTACTTGTTTAGGGTGATGCTTACCAGTTAGCCTTTTACATCCCTAATCACTGCATATGGTAATGGTGGTGTAAGATATTTTTTCCTAAGGTGTCTGTTAGTAGCTACACCTCTACACAACACAGTGGATAAGTTTATCCAATGTAGTCTTTCGTTTTAACACTGTAAACACAGGTTGCAAGGGATAGCTTGTTTGCTAATAACAGTACTTTGCAGTTCCATAAGAGGATTCAGAGTGCTTTGTAAATATTAGTCAATTAAGCTTCACTTCACTCTGGAAGGTAACAAAGGTTTTCAGCTGTGAAACTCACTCCTGGAATGCACTAGGGCCCCATTTATTTTGGCAGTCTCATCCAGACCCATTCGTTAGGCCTTCTCTTGTTTGCTTTTCCCTCTTCTCCCTTTCTGTGTATGTTGCACCTTCATAGTTTGTGCTAACCGAGAATAAGGGCAGGTCGACAGAGTTGCATCAGCACAACTGCACTCATGCAGTGCTTCTTACATAGATGCTCTTTAATTGCCAGGAGAGCGCTCTCCCATTGAATTAATAACTTGACTTCTGTGAGAGGCATTAGCTGTGTTGGTGAAAAAAGCTTTCCCACCAGCATAGTGTTGTCTACACCGGGATGAGGTCGCTATAACTATATTGTATAGGGCTGTGGATTTTTCACACACCTGAACAACACAGTTTTACGAATTAGGGATGTAAGAATTGAACGGGATAACCGATAAGCTGATGCTTATTGGTTTCTGTTACTGGTTAAACTCTGCCCCCTCCTGGGGCGCCAGCTCTGCTCCCGGGGAGCTGACTGCCACCCCATGCTGGCTCTAGGCCCTCTCCCCCAGGTAAAATGGTTAATCGTGTAACTGATAGGATTTTTAATGGTTATACATTTACTGGGTTTTTTTAGATGTTTTACATCCCTAAATTACAAATAAGTGTGTGGGTAGATCTGGCCTGATTCCCTCGTGTTGTGGGCTGGTTTGCTAGATGGCTGTTAGGTTTGCTTTGTTCTAGCTAGGAACCTCTTTTCCTTATTGGTGCTTCCTTCTGTTCTCCCAGCATTGCATTTATGTAGGATGTGGTCCAGATATACACCCCCTAACCAAAGATTATTTTTATTAGCAGCAACAAAACAAAACCTTCTGCCAAAGCGTTCTCCTGAGTTTCAGTAGGCCTAGAGTGTTTCCACCACTCCTTCTGGTGATATTTATTCAACTGTCAAAGAGACAGAAAGAAAAGAGTTTACATTCCTGCATCACAAAAAAGATAAAGCCTGAAGAATGGTCCAATAGCAGAATGTGGCTCACTAACATAATAAGTACCAAAGGCTGCTGTGTCCCCTTCCTGTGTGGCCTTAAAAATCCTAATGTCATAAGTATCCCCTTTGTAGAACTCTCTGTAAATTAAAACCTGACTGTTTGGACACCAAGTACTTAAAGGAGCAGTGAAGCATCTATAGAACAGTGCAAGGTGCACCATATCTAGTGGCAGGTGAGTCAAAAGGATTCATTCTGGAGGGTTTAAGGCATTGGGCTGGGTCTCAGGAGAGCTGGGTTTATTTCCCAGCCTTTCCACAAAACCTTTGTGTGACTGTGGGCAAGTTATTTAGTCTGTCTCTGTCTTGGTTCCCATCTGTAAAATGGGGATTATACTTCCTGTCTCCCATCCTTTGTTAGTTTAGATGGACTGTTAGGCAGACTCTGTCTCTTACTATATGATAGTAATTGAGGCCTCCCAGTGCTATTTTAATAAAGTTACAATTGTTCTTTAAAATTGTTTTAGCTGTAAAGAATTTGCCCCTTTTATAATGTTAATAGCTTTAATATCTGTAGTATTTTTGATCATATCATTAGGCAGGACTGTGAACATTCCCTACTTTACATCTCTGCATTGGCAGGGTTTGTTAACCTGCCACCTGTGGATCTCTAGTAATTATCAGATTTCCAAATTACTCTACCTACACAGTAGACAATAAAAGCAAACACTCTCATTTCAGACTGGCAATTTGCTTTGGAAGGAATGAGGGATGGGTTTAGGCCAGTTGCAGTGAGTTTGTTTTTCTGCTGCGTTGGATGGTGAGGCACTTGATTTAATTTGTATTCTTTGGTCTGTCTTGCAAACAATTGCCTGCCTGCAAGCGTTAGTTCTTGCTGTTGCTTGTAGTAGCCTATTGAAGTCTGATGGGCTCCTGAGTATAGGAAGTACTATGCCTAGGAGTAAGTGTTTCTAGGTCTGGCCTTAAGTAGACAAAACTGATGAAGCGTGAGAGCCCCAGATGAATGTCCAGGTTCAAGCAGGTGCAGCTCTTCATTATCTCCATTTTTCCAAATTCCCTCTTTGATGCAGGTTTTGTGGAAGGAGTCTTTGATAACCACAAAACTGTTCTGCTCTTTAAGGCAAAGGACTTTAACCTGAGAGATCTGGGTTAAGTTGCTAGCTTTGCTGCAGATTCCCTTTTTTGATCTTGGTGAAGTCATGTAGGACCCTGAATATCTGTTCCTCGATTCCACATCTGTAATTTATGATGACACTTTCCTTGTCCATTTTGTTTATTTAGATTGTAAGATCTCTGGAGCAAAGGCTGATTTTATATATATGTACAGTGCAATGGAGTCCTGATCTGAGTGGGGTGCACTAGGACTGCAGCCATTAGGGATGTTTTTATGTAAACGTGTAACCGCTTGAAATTTTAGCTGTTCCATGTTTACATGCTGGGGGGGAAGGTGGGAGCTGGTGCACTTGGGGAGCCGGCTTTTAAGCCAGCTCCCTGCGAGCACCAGCTCCCACCTGCCACTACCCCCTCCCCCTGGCTACCTCTAATAAGAGGCAGCAGCGCAGGGAGCAGGCAGCTCCACGGGAGCCGACCCATGCGGGGAGCCAGCTTGAAAGCTGGCTCCCCACACATACTGGCTCCTGCCCCCCCTTGCTGCCAGCTCCCCATAGGAACCAGCCCCCCCCCTTGCTGCCTCTGATACAGAGGCAGCAAAGAGAGGAGGGGTTGTGTGAAGTCGTTAGGATTAACCAATAAGCCTGGGCTTATTGGTTAATCGTTTAAATAACTATATGCTAGCAACCATCCTATTAATGAGGTAATGGTTTTAACGAAGAGAAGCTGATTATTTGGCATCATGGTAGAGCATTGAGCAGAGGCCCCTGGGTAGTGCAGAGACAATAAAGGAGTGATATTGGGGGGCAATGGATAGTGATACACTCTGGGCCATTGAAAGCAGCTGGATACAGCTTTGCAGTTCAGTGTGTCCTCTGTCCATCTTTCTCCTCAAGAAGTCCATGCAAAATTAGCCTGTGCACACGTTCCAGGCTTTTCCGTACAGGCAGTCCTTGACTTTACCTGGTTCGACTTACTATGCAATTTTCAGGAATCAGTTGTGTCGTATGTCTGAGGAATGCCTGTATAAGCTCTGTGATGGAAGAGATACAGTACGCTCTAATACTTCATTGGCAAAAACAGCTAGCATTTGTAGAGGAAGAGAACGCTTGCTTGATTCTTTTGCTGCTGTTTTCTCTGCTCGGGCCTGGAAGATGATTCTGTTGCCAAAATCCCCAGCTTTTCCTCATTCAAACTGTTCTTTCGAGGTGCTGTATGATGTACCAGAGCCAATGTTCCATCTGTCAGTATCCTCCTAATACTCAAAATCAGTGTCTGACATCTGCAGTCGAGGTGTTAGGCTGCAGCAGGCGAACCAGACAGAGAAACAGGGAATGAGGTAACAATAAAACAGGACTTAGCATGAAATCAGAACCCTCTACTAGCCATTCACTGAACCAGTGGCATATGGATGCATCGATTCCCTCGAGGCCCATCGCACTAAACAGCATGATATTTGTTTTCTTTGGCGGCTGAAGTTGTGGCTGTTTATCTTGGAGCATAGGTGCTATTTTTGTATGTAAGATCAGAAAAAGAAATGGTTTAAAATGAATAATATGCCATTTCTGGCTCAGGGAAGTAGCTTGCTTAGTGACTTGCCTATCGTTTTTCGCCTGTGACCTCTTGTGTATCGGTGTAGAACTTCAGTGTTTATTTTGTAGCCCGTGGAGGTTAAAAAACCCCAACAAAACAAAAAAACCCAATCCAACAATAAAAAAAAAAAAGCTCATTAGACTTGAGTACTTAGATTAGCAACTAATGATGTACTCATGAATGGGACAATATAGATGTGTCCTTGTGGCATCCTAAGTGTGCTCTTAATTATCTCTAATTGAGCCTCTGTCTGCTCTGCATGTGCACAGATGGGTTATATTTTAATGATAATAAATAACTGCATTGTAGGGGACTTTTCTAACATCAAACATTTTCTTAAAAGCAGTTTACTAATTGTTTCAGTCTCCCAGTTGTTGAAGTGTGATACATATTAAACATACTTTTATGCTGCTTTGTGAGTGAAATTGCCCACTCTCAGAGGAAATCACTCTATCAGAACTATAAAGACACAGGTCTGTGAGGCAGTAGACACCTATATTCTGTGCCTTGCTTTGCCACTAATTCACTGTAGGATCTTTGGTGCACCGTGCCTCAGTTTCCTCATATGCAGCCAGTGATGCCTTTGTGAAGCTTTTTGAGATATGTGGATGAAAATGCAGCATACGCCCCAACAATTGTAATGACCTTTTTTCACTATTATATTTTTGCTATACAGTGCACAAATTGTGAGCATGCAAAATTATAGAATTATCACAATGCCGTTGCTGGATTAAGGATAGAATCATAGAATACTAGGACTGGAAGGGACCTCGAGAGGTCATCGAGTCCAGTCCCCTGCCCTCATGGCAGGACCAAATACTGTCTTGACCATCCCTGATAGACAGTTATCTAACCTACTCTTAAATATCTCCAGAGATGGAGATTCCACAACCTCCCTGGGCAATTTATTCCAGTGTTTGACCACCCTGACAGTTAGGAACTTTTTCCTAATGTCCAACCTAAACCTCCCTTGTTGCAGTTTAAGCCCATTGCTGCTTGTTCTATTGTCAGAGGCCAAGATGAACAAATTTTCTCCCTCCTCCTTATGACACCCTTTTAGATACCTGAAAACTGCTATCATGTCCCTCCTCAATCTTCTCTTTTCTAAACTAAACAAACCCAATTCTTTCAGTCTTCCTTCATAGGTCATGTTCTCTAGACCTTTAAACATTCTTGTTGCTCTTCTCTGGACCCTCTCCAATTTCTCCACATCCTTCTTGAAATGCGGTGCCCAGAACTGGACACAGTACTCCAACTGAGGCCTAACTAGCGCAGAGTAGAGCGGAAGAATGACTTCTCGTGTCTTGCTCACAACACACCTGTTAATGCATCCCAGAATCATGTTTGCTTTTTTTGCAACAGCATCACACTGCTGACTCATATTCAGCTTGTGGTCCACTATAACCCCTAGATCCCTTTCTGCCGTACTCCTTCCTAGACAGTCGCTTCCCATTCTGTATGTGTGAAACTGATTGTTCCTTCCTAAGTGGAGCACTTTGCATTTGTCTTTATTAAACTTCATCCTGTTTACCTCAGACCATTTCTCCAATTTGTCCAGATCATTTTGAATTATGACCCTATCCTCCAGATTAGTCGCAACCCCTCCCAGCTTGGTATCTTCTGCATACTTAATAAGCGTACTTTCTATGCCAATATCTAAATCGTTGATGAAGATATTGAAGAGAGCCGGTCCCAAAACAGATCCCTGCGGAACCCCACTTGTTATACCTTTCCAGCAGGATTGTGAACCATTAATAACTACTGTCTGAGTACGGTTATCCAGCCAGTTATGCACCCACCTTATAGTAGCCCCATCTAAGTTGTATTTGCCTCGTTTATTGATAAGAATATCATGCGAGACCGCATCAGACGCCTTACTAAAGTCTAGGTATACCACATCCACCCCTTCTCCCTTATCCACAAGACTCGTTATCCTATCAAAGAACGCTATCAGATTGCTTTGACACGATTTGTTCTTTACAAATCCATGCTGGCTGTTCCCTATCACCTTGCCACCTTCCAGGTGTTTACAGATGATTTCCTTAATTACCTGCTCCATTATCTTCCCTGGCACAGAAGTTAAACTAACTGGTCTGTAGTCTCCTGGGTTGTTCTTATTTCCCTTTTTATAAATGGGCACTATATTTGCCCTCTTCCAGTCTTCTGGAATCTCTCCTGTCTCCCATGATTTTCCAAAGATGATAGCTGGGGGCTCAGATACCTCCTCTATCAGCTCCTTGAGTATTCTCGGATGCATTTTGTCAGGCCCTGGTGACTTGCAGGCATCTAACTTTTCTAGGTGATTTTTAACTTGTTCTTTTTTTATTTTATCTTCTAAACCTACCCCCTTCCCACTAGCATTCCCTATGTTAGGCATTCCTTCAGACTTCTCGGTGAAGACCGAAACAAAGAAGTCATTAAGCATCTCTGCCATTTCCAAGTTTCCTGTTACTGTTTCTCCCTCCTCACTGACCAGTGGGCCTACTCTGTCCTTGGTCTTCCTCTTGCTTCTAATGTATTTATAAAAAGTCTTGTTTCCCTTTATTCCCGTAGCTAGTTTGAGCTCATTTTGTGCCTTTGCCTTTCTAATCTTGCCCCTGCATTCCTGTGTTGTTTGCCTGTATTCTTCCTTTGTAATTTGTCCTAGTTTCCATTTTTTATAGGACTCCTTTTTTATTTTTAGATCATGCAAGATCTCGTGGTTGAGCCAAGGCAGTCTTTTGCCATATTTTCTATCTTTCCGACACAGCGGAATAGCTTGCCTTTGGGTCCTTAACAATGTTCCTTTGAAAAACTGCCAACTCTCCTCAGCTGTTTTTCCCCTCAGTCTTGATTCCCATGGAACCGTACCTATCAGCTCTCTGAGCTTACCAAAATCCGCTTCCTGAAATCCATTGTCTCTATTTTGCTGTTCTCCCTTCTACCCTTCCTTAGAATTGTGAACTCTATGATTTCATGATTACTTTCACCCAAGCTGCCTTCCACTTTCAAATTCTCAACCAGTTCCTCCTTATTTGTTAGGATCAACTCTAGAACAGCTTCCCCCCGGTAGCTTTTTCAACCTTCTGAAATAAAAAGTTGTCTCCAATGCAGTCCAAGAACTTATTGGATAGTCTGTGCCCCGCTGTGTTGTTTTCCCAACATATATCTGGATAGTTGAAGTCCCCCATCACCACCAAATCTTGGGCTTTGGATGATATTGTTAGTTGTTTGGATTGGTCAGCATCTCTGTGCAAGCTTGAAACTGAGCTTCTGACAGGGCCCTTTGATGCTTTTAGCACACTCACTGGCATTCAGAATGAACTCTGATGGGTAAAGGAATGGATTAGTGCCATGCAGGGCCGGAGACACAGTGTACTTGACTTTTTTTGATACCAGGGAATGGTCTACTGCCTTCCTAAAATCTGTTAGGGGGACCTCCGCAACTGGCGCCAGTCCACAGATTGGTTGTTGAAAGGAACTGCTCTAGTGGATAAAGCACTGGACTGGAAATCAGATGATGTGGAGTCTGTTCCCAGCTCTGCCACTGCTTTCTATGTGACCTTGGTCATGTTGCTTCAGCCCTCTGCACCTCTCTTTCCTTCCTTCTTAGAACACAAACTCTTTGGAAGAAAAACTCCCTTGCTCTGCGTTAGGGATGTTAAATATCGGTTAATTGAATCGTCGAGTAATCTCATGAATTCTTATCAGTTAGACTATTCTGTAGTCTCTGGGGGCAGGGTCAGCAGCAGTGCAGGGTGCCAGGTGGGAGCTAGTCTGCAAGGGGAACCAGTTTAAAAACAAGTTCCTCTTGTGGACCAGCTGCTTGTTGCCCTGTGCTGCTGCCTCTGATAGAGGCAGCAGTACGGGGTGGCAGCAGCCCCTGTCTGTGCAGGGGGCGGGGTCTGGAACTGGAACTGAGCCAGGCTGCCTGTCCACCCAGCTCCTAATACACTTTAAATGCAGAGCCACAGCAGGGTTAGGTCCCGCACCCAGCACGAGCCAGAACTGAGCTAAGCTGCTGGCCAGCCTGCTAAAAAATGTACTGGGAGAGGAGGGGGAGAGAGAAAATGCATGTAGTCTATAGCATTAACCTATAAGCTTTTGCTAATCGGTTAATCCACTACACTATTACATCCCTACTCTGCATGTGTGTGTGCATGTGTGTGTATACATGTGCACACAGTGTCTGGCACAATCTGGCTTGATTAGGGGCTCCTTGGAGCAGATATACAACAAGTATATAATAAATAATTGAGGATCGGAGAGTGTGTTTGGACAATCTACTTTCTAGGGCAAATGTTCCTCAGATTTTGTCAGTACTTGAGATTAGCTCCAATTCAACTGTGGGTAGCACTAGCTAAGCGAGTGGAGACAAGGAGAGCTGCCATTTGTATCTGTCGAGTTTGCTTCAATTGCAAGTCTAGTACCCAGTGCAAACCGTGGCTCCCATGTAGCTGAATCAATGGCTGGCCACTGATTGGGGAATTCCAAGTAAGACCTACATGAAGCTGAATTTTTGAGCTGAAAACTAGTCTTCACTTAATATTGTGAAGCCCAAATGTGGTTCTTTTTCAGAACAGCCAGTTCCAGTGCAGAGATGCAAATTTCTCCATGAAATGAAGTTTTCGTTAGGATATTTCCATTTATGTACTCGGAGTGGGGAGTTAAAGGGAGGGGGCACCCAAACACTCTATGTATTGATGTAGTGTATAATATATGTTCACGCAGTAGCTGACATCAGCTCCAAAGGAACCGGTAGGTAAATAAAACAAACAGCTAAAAAGGCAACATTTTACCCAGTCTGCCATTATTGCTTTTGTGGTTAACCTTAGCAGTGGCAAAGGAGCTGTTATTGGGCAGGTTTGCATCGGAGAGAATTTGCACTTTATGTTTTTTTAAAGAAATTAGAACTATTGAGCTTTTTTTTTGCTGACATCGTCCTGCCCTTTGGCTACTTCTGGCTGCCTTTGTGAGCCGACAGAATATTGTCGTTTTACAGAAATCAGGTTTCTTGTAAATTTCAATATTTTGATCACAGAGCAGAGCGAGGACAGCACAAGGCCTGTTTGCATCTCAGATGCACACAACCCCTTGGGATGGTGCATCATCGTATGGTGTATTTGGCATGCTAAGTGTTGTAGGCCTTGTTCTGAGCTGTCAGGGTCAAAACGTTTTCAAACCAAACCATTGGAGTTATTTTTAGGCCAAGTTAAATTTTTGGCCTGTCAGCCTTGGCAAGTGTTGCTGCAAAATAAACTGAATTTATAATAAAAAGAAACGACAAATGTATTACATCAAGGGTTTAACTCAAGCCAAGAATTTCAGCTAAGGCTGCAATTCTGTCCGTAATTCAGTCTGTTGGGCATAAAGAAGATATTGCCAAGGTCACAATCCTGTAACAGAGGGCTCCAGTGGGAGGGATGAGATTACATTCTGTGGCTCCAGTCCTTCAAAACACTTGCTTGTTTGAGTAACTTTACTCTAATGAGTGTTTGCAGGATCAGGACCTGTATTAGCCACAATAGTAGTCAGAACTCAGTTTCCTGGCTTTGTGGATGTTGCTAAACTTTTAACTTAATTTAGATGTCATATTTCTTGATGTTAATTTTCTTAAAGTGTATGCAGAATAAATAAACAGCATGTTAAAAAGGGGAAGGGTGGAAAGATGCTGCTTAGTACATCAATTTTTGTAAAGGAAATATTTTAAAATATTGAACAACAAATTTATATCTTAAAACAACAACTCTTATAACTGGAGCAGATGATACGGCAGTTTGTTTTCCAGTCCTTAATTTTTAAAGAGGGTTTTTTTTCTTATGATTACATTTGCTTTGACATTGCTTTCAAGTTTGACAAATAAGAGGAATAAAATTAGATCTGTGGTCATCAGCTAGCTTCTTGGTTTTTGACCAGAGTTTCTCTGCTGTTGATTATTCTCGTTTCACATGAATTAGGACAACTGACTCTGCTTTTCATTCTGGCTGGCACAAAGGAAGCATTATTGATTGGTTATGCTAATATTGCTGAAAAGATTTCAGGAACAGCTTTCATCTTGGTAATAGTGACGCAAACGTTAGCAAAAATGACTGCATGCTGCATAAAGAATGTTTTCTCTTGGCACTGCTATTTAAATACAGATACATCATTTACTTCAGAATAGATGCTTTAACCAATACATAACAAGCACAATGAATCATTAGATAGGTTTGAATCCAGGTTCTTTAGCACCACAGCACACATCTCTACTACATGAGCTAAGGGAGAGACTTTATTAACAGTAGCAGAAGTAGCCTATTATCCTCTACGGGACCAGCTACTGGAGAGGAGACAGAGAGACATGCTCACTCTTCCTTCATCAGCATATTGCACAAGATTTGAAAGGTGCATGCATAAAAGGCATTTAAAAATGTAAGGTAAGGTTTTCAAAAGGACTCAGTACTGAGTGCTTTTGAAAATAGCGCCCGCCTGCCCGCCCCCCCCGCCCCCCCCCCGCCTTAGAGCCCAATTTTATGAAGCCATTGGAAGTCGGGACTGATTGGAATCTTCTCGGATCTGACCCTTTGAGAATATCTGGCTGGTTTGTCAAGCCATACAAAGCTGAGTACGTGTGTCACAGAATCGCAGAAGTGTTTGAGGACTCTTCCAGCCCTAAGGTTATTTAGTTCAGCCTCCATACCGAGGCAAGGCCATTTAAACCTAGACCATCCCTGTTTAGTATTTGTCTAATCTGTCCTTAGAGATCCCTAGTGATGGATTCCACAGCTTCCCTTGGAAGGTGTGGTGATTTAGTTATCAGTGTGGCTTTTTACTTGAATAATACACATGTAGGTATTTCTTGCCCTTGGATTTATCACTGTCATAATCTACCAGTAAATTATCCTTGTAGAAAGTTTTTCCTAATATTTCACCTAAATTTCCCTTACTGCTTTCCTGAATTCCTTTTCTATTACGTTTTCTTCCCATGGGACTTTACGTAGCAACTCTGAGTGGTTTGAAATCAGCATATTTGAAGTCCATTGTCCTTATTCTGCTGTTCTCACTTCTTCCTTGACTTGGAATCATGAAATCTAGTATTTCATGATCACTTTCACCCAGACTGGCTTTCCACCTTCAAGTTTGCCACCAATTCCTCCCTGTTAGTCTGAATCAAGTCTGCAGTGGTTTTCCTGTTGCTTATTTCCTCCATCTTCTTCAACAAAAGGTTGTTTCCAATACATTACAAAGAACATATTTGAAATTTTGTATTTTGTTATATTTTTTTCTGACAGATTCCCAGGTAGTTAAAGTCCCCCATTACTACCTGATCAATTTGGGTTTTTGTCATTTTGGATTCTTTTGGAATTTGTTTGTGTCACTGAGTGGTTATTAGCAGCGATGAAAGTAACTTAAAATTTCTTATGGGTACTGTCCTATTGCAGCCCGTGTCCTGGCCAGCTCTTTAAATAGTTTCCTGTTGGCTTTTGCCGCAGCCCAGCCAGCTCTTGCTGGAACTGTGCACCAGGGCATATCCGTTTACTTTTGCCTTTGGTTCTTAAAGAAAGGGCTGATGGGTGGGATTCAAGACTCTCTTGCACCACTTTTTAAAAACATAGTGTAATAACTTAAGAGAACAGGTTGCCTGGATTTTAGCAGTATTAGAAATAAAGCTAATTAGCCTTCCTTAAAATGTGGCCCTGCCTATCCATCCATATATCTAAAACTCTTATCTGGGCTCTCATCATCTTGTGTCTTGAATACTGCAACATCCTGTTCTCTGGTCTTGACAAATACAATCTTGCCCCACTTGTATCTATTGAGAATGATGCTGCAAAGATCATTCTCCTAATCCATCGCTTTGGCCATGTTATCCCCTCTTTTCTATCCCTCCCCCATTCTCTAGTGTATCAGATATAAGCTGCCTGTCTTTGCTTCCAAGGTTCTACATAACCTGTCATCTCTGATTCAGCAGCGAGATGTCAATCTCCACCTCTAATCAGTCTTTGATGCCAGCATCCCTTGCCCACTTGTTACATTTTTAAACAGGCACCTTCATGCTTACTTCTATGCTGCCCTTCACCCTTAGGAGGAGCTGCCTGTGAACATCTGTAAAGCTACTTTCTTGTCTTGTCCTTCAGATCCTTCCTTAAAAGTCTCTCCTTTGCTCTGAAGTCTACAGAAAACTCGAGAACAGTTACATTGCTGGTGTAGGGAGATCACTGGTATCATGCTGATCAGTGTTGCCTCATTGATTCCTTGTATACCCTGGTATGGCTGTATCCATCCATTGATTCTTCTTTTCTGCTTAGACTCTTTGGGCCAGAGATCATTTTAATTGTTCTAGCTGTACTGCATATAATACCCTGGGCTCCTAATTAGGGATATAAAGGGTTAACTGGTTACTTGGTAGGCATCACCTTTACGGAGTGGTGCTTACTGGGTAAATGGTTAACTGGCAGCCTAGAGCAGCCCCTTGCACCGTACCCACAGGATCACACCATGAGCAGGGGGGCTGCTCCAGCCAGGCTCCCTGCTTGCAGGATCCTGGTTAATCAGTTAAACTTAATGTTTAACTAGTTAACTTTTTAAATGGGATTTTATATCCCTACTTAGTCCATGACATAGGTGCCTAGGGCTTTGGCAGTATTAAAGCTACTGGACAGGGATTTGCAAATCCTTTCCTTCAGCAGACCACATCTTAATAGAAAGAGTGTCTGAAGTACACCTGCCTCTTCTGTGTCCTCTCGCATGGACTCCACCTCCTTCCGTCAATAATACCATTACATCGCTGTAGAATCTATAGCAATTGCATTCATGGGTCAAAGCTAATAGTTTTTAACAGAGCTTCTCTTAATGGAGCTGGAAACAAGGGGAGCCCTCTGCCATGTGACCAGTCACCTAGTGGTCTACCAGCCATAATCTGGGAACCTCTGAACTAGTGGAAGGTTTTAAATCCACACTGATGCAAAACAGGGGAGATACCAAACACAGAAATCCAACTGCAAAGGGAGATGAAAAGAATTTGTTGGAGAAATGTTACATCCAACAAGATGAGTTATAGCCAATTAATGTAAACTCATAGGCTGGGGAGGGGGCAGTAGGTAGCACAGATACAAATGTGAAGGGGTGGAGCTGCTATCTAGAAATCGGTGAATCAGAGAAGGGGGGCTAGAGGATTAACTGAAAATCATCTAATAGTGTGTCACACTGCCAAAAAAGAAATCCGTTTTCCCCTGTATAGAGGGTGTTCTCATATGAAGAAGACAGATGCTGCTGCCCGTGTGCATGGCTCTGTGAGGATCATATCTAGAGTAGTGCATTCTGTTCTGAACCTTATTGTTTGATGGTATTGGGGAAAAACTAGAGAAGGGGCATTGGAAGTGATACAGGAATCAGATTTAAAAGCTACAGGGGCAAGGGAAATGGAAGGAGCTCCATATAGTGTAGAAGAAAGGGGATATAGCAGGGGAGGCCTTGTGTGAGAGAGACCTTTTAAGATGGCAATATGGATGGTCTGTTTTCTCCTCTTGGTACACTTTCTATAGAAACTTCCTTTGCAAGGTGGTGGGACATGACTTTAATTGGAGAAGGTAACATGTTCTGGTGAGAGATTAGGGAGAAGCTGTTAAACAATAAGAACAATTGGCTGCTGGACTAGTTTCCTACTCAGAGGTCATCAGATTCCTGCTTTCTGGCATTCCTGTGTATGAATCATTTATTACCTGGTTGTAAGCTGTCAGCTTCCTGATTTGTGTGTCTTTTATGTACAGGTACAAAATAGCTCAACATGAGTGGCCTTGGGGATAGTTCAACAGACCCTGCTAACCCTGATTCCCGGAAGAGGAAGGGGTCGCCCTGTGATACGTTGGCCCAGAGGTACGTGCACTGCTCCTAATCCATTTCTCCCACATGGCTACTTTGTCATTCTAACCACATCGTTTTGCCCCGTCTGCTCGAGCAGATGGAGCAGGTTTCATCTGCTCATAAATGTTCACACTTCCCACCAGAACTCAGCTCTGCTTTTATTGGTGGCTGCGGTGGAAGAGGGAACATGATGGAAATATAACTTCCCATCTGCTCTTCTTGCTTTTCAGTAGCAACTGATGCTACAGGCTCATTATCAAAGTTAATTTACTGATTTATAAATTGAGAGCACTTGGTGGTACCACCGGGAGATGCCAAGGGGGCTTTCTTGATATGAGTTTGGGATGGATCTTTTACTCGTGGATGTCAAAGCTGGGTGTCAAAGTCTCAGGTCAGCCCCAGGCTTATGCCTCAGAGTGCCCAAGCCATGCATATTTCTGTTGGGTTCCAGAGACCTCAGAGGTTAAATTCTTTTATACCATGGTACATTCAGGAGACACCTTAGTCTAAAATATAGTCATTTCCATAGGGTCCAAACAGCCCTAAGAGCACACTTCTTTCATCATTCAACTTGCTCTGGAAATGGACTCTGTGTGTGTGGCTTCCTAGTCATTTTTTCATTATGTTGCCAGTTGGTTATGGGCCAATCCTACATGTATTTCATCCTGGTTTATGTACTTGTGAGCATAGTTGCTAAAATGGCTCTCATGCTGTGTGTGGCCCTTGGTGTCACAGGTATGAATTGGTCAGGTCTGGATATTTCCTCTTTTGGTGCAACCTATGTTATGAAAGAGTTTATTGCATTTTATATTTCTAGTGCCACTGTTAAGTGTGTGTCACTGAGACCCAGGGAGCTGTGTTGTTCATCTTTGCAGAGACCATGTGCAGGAACAGTGCTCAGTGTTTGCTTTCACATGGGTGGACATTTTATATTTGAGTGAAGATGTGACAGTTTCTACACTGTAAATATAAAGTGGCAGTAAATTAATAATCTAAGAAAGGCTTCAGATGATTGTTAACTTCAGGGTCCTGTTCCTCACTTTTTCAGTGATGACCTCTTCCCTCCTCTAGCAGTGAATCTTCTACAGAATTTCCAGGCCTTCCAACAATGCCTAATTCCAGTGGGCGCTTGGTTTCATAGCCTAGCTGTGCCATTTCACTTAAAAAAAAAAAAATCAAACACCACAATTGGTGTAAACTGCACTAATTCCAACTTTTCTGGTAGCACTTACTTCAGGGGTGGGCAATAATTTTTATTGGGGGAGGGAGGGGGCGGGCGCTTCACCAATGTTGGGTGGGCCCTGCAAGGGGCAGGCCTTAGGCAGAAGGGGTGGTTCTCTCTAAGCACTGCGTGCCAGAGAAAGGAGACTTTGCGTGCTGCCCCATGGGGCAGGAGAGCATGGGAGGTCTGTCTCCTTGTCCTGCTCTGCCAGGGGTGCACAGTGCCCAGAGGGAACCACCAGTCGTTTTGAACAGCTGGCACTTCCCTCTGGTGCCATGCACCTCTGGTGGGGGGAGGAGACTTTGCATGCTCTTCTGCTCCAGGCTCCAATTGGCCTTGGTGTGGGGGGAGCACATGAAGTCTCCTGTCCCCACACTGGTGGGATGCTCAACACCTCAAGGGAACTGCCAGCTGTTTTGCATAGCTAGCAGTTCCTTCTGGTGCCACATGCCCCTAGCGGAGGCGGGAAACTTCACGTGCTGCCCTGTGCCTGGGTCTCGATTGGTCTAGGGGCGGGGGCACAGCAGGGCAGGCTGCGGGCTGGATCAAGTGGCTTGGTGGGTGGGATCTGCTGTATCTTGCTCACCTGACTTATTTCTGTCCCTAACAAAGATTACTGTAGTACTGTGAGACACTCCAATCATTGTGTTGGATAGCAGGTTCTTGAAACAAAAATCCACCACCTCTACTGTGTCTGTCTAAAGCCCTGAGTGTTCCTTACAGCCTAATCCAATTAATTCTAAGTTTTCAACTGGATTCAGATCGTGCCTTTAATGAACACCCTTTGTCCCTCAAGCACAGTTCATGTCTAGTGTGTGTGGAGCAGAGAAGGCCTGTGTGCCTGTTCTTGAAGGCTCCATTGCCTAAATAAACAAGAATGTGCATGGTTCTGTTTCCTATATTTATTATAACTCCTTTCTGGCTTAGTAAAGCCCCTAAACTGGCCAAACATTTTCTTTTCTAATTAGCGTATTCTCCACTCTTGTAGTGATTGTTCCCTCAGAAACTTCGTTACACAGATACAGAAAATCCCTATGAATATTCAGAGTAAGAGCAGGCTAGGACGGTAGGAGGGGTTATACAACTCCTTTCACACACAGAGGAGTCTATCTACTGAGAGAGATGGCCTCACTTGTGAAATATGGTCTCTGGCTGCCCAGTGCTGAAGGCAGTGCTGCTGCAGCACATAAATAAGGGTGACAATACCATGGCACCCTTACTTCTCTGCAGCTGCTGACAGCAGTACTGCCTTCAAAGCTGGGCGCCCAGGCAGCAGCTGCCCCTCTCTGTCTGCCCAGCTCTGCAGACAGAGTAGAGCGCAGTGGCTGTTGGCTGGGTGCCCAGGTCTGAAGGCAGTACTGTGGCCAACAGCTACAGAGAAATAAAGGGGATGTGGCACTGCCACCCTTACTTTGGTGCTGCTGCAGGCGGCGGTGCTGCCTTGAGAGCTGGGCACTGAGGCAGCAGCTGCTGCTGCTTCGAGCGCTTGCTTATGTCTGTTGCATTTAGGTGTGCGCGCGCCACATGCACGAGTTCCGGAAGCTTTTTACCCTTTGCAGTACCCGTTGGGCCAGCCAGGGAGCCCCCTGGAGTGGCACCACTATATCAGCGCAGGGCCAGCCATATCACCACTGTATCAGCGCATATATACCCCTGCTGGCCCTCCATCCCCTCAGCCCGTGACACCTTCTCTTAAGTACTTGTAAATAGTTCATTCTTTTGTAAATAGAGTTGGTAGTTAGTTGATGGTTGGTGTAGAAACTTAAAAAACAATGACAAGTCTAGTAGCGCCTTAAAGACTAACAAAACATGTAGAATGGTGTCATGAGCTTTCCTGGGCGCAGCCCACTTCTTCAGATGACTGGAGTATTAAAGGTCCAGTTCCAAAAATAAATAGCAGGGGGGGAGAGGGAGGAAGAGGAAGGAAGGGAAAAAGGAGAACAAAGTCATTTAGAGTGTTCATGTTAAATGAAGCTGATAGAGAAGGTGCAAATTGTTCTTAAGTACCCATTGTTTTTTTTTTAAGTCATTAGAATGAGGAAGGCAGTGTGCTAGCTAGGTAATGTCTTTATTCACACCTTTGTGATGGGTCTCAAACCTGTAAATGAAGCTTTTAGGGGGTAGCCGAGTTAAGTTAATGAAGTCAACTGTAAATGAAGTTAAGTTCCAAGGCTTCCCTGTGTATTTGGCTTGTGGAATTGGCCTGAAACAACAGGTTGACTTTGAGATCCATTAATGAGTGCTCAGGCAGGTTCAAGTGTTCTCCAACAGGTTTCTGTGTGTTGCCTTTTTGGATATCTGATTGGTGTCCATTAATTCTTTCCCGTAGAGACTGTCCAGTTTGCCCAATATACATGGCAGAGGGGCATTGCCGGCATTTGATGGCATAGATCACATTAGTGGATGTGTAGAGTTAGGTTTTGCACTTCGCTCCTCCTGGGGGGGAATGCGCCCCAGCCCCACAATGGTGCTCCTTGAATCCCAGATCGCAGAGGCCATATCAGCAGGGCCCCAGACAGGATGGTAACAGGAGGCAGAATGGGGCAACAACAGCAGGGCCAACCAGAGGAGGTTGTGGTCTGCTTTTGGCCAAACTTCGGGACTCTCAAACAAGACCCAGGGCTCGCGATCAGGGTTTTGAAGTTGTGCCTGAGGGCGAATTAGCAGCCCCATTCCTAGATCGTCTTTTCATAAACTGACTATCCCCCTTCTACCGTGTATAGTGTTCCATCACTACAGACTGGTGGGTCCTCGAGCCGGTGGTGGTGGGATATTTTATCCTCTCCCCTCTGTCAGGAAGCTCTAGCCCTCTAGGACCTCTGCATCGTGCAGGGGATCCACCTCCAGGCCATCTACCTGCCTGGGACCCACAACACCTTGGCGGACTGGCTCACCAGGTCATTCTCGGCCCATGAGTGGTCCCTCAGGGAGGATGACACCATCTTCCCTGCAGGTGGGGGACTCCCCACTTGGACCTGTTCGCCTCAGAGGCCAACAGGAAATGCTGCCAGTTTTGCTCTTACCTGAACCAGTGCCCAGGGTTGGTGGGAGACACTGTGATAATGCGGTGGCCCCCTTATCTTCTGTACGCCTCCCCCCCCCTTCCCACTTACACACGAGGTCCTCCTGAGGGTATGGAAGTACACAGCATCAGTGAGTCTGGTGGCCCTGGTGTGGCCGCGGCAACATTGGTATACCACCGTGGTGGCGCCGTCGATAGAGGGACCCCATCACTCTACCACTCCTTCCAGACCTGTTGACTCAGGAGCTGGATCTTGCTGTCCCTCCACCTCACAGCATGGAAGATCCGAGGCTGAGGGGCGGAGAGCTTTTCTGTTCGGATCCTGTCGGAAGGGTGCTGGTGGAAAGTAGGAAAACTTCTCCTAGGGCAACCTATTTAGCCAAGTGGAAGCGATTCTCCGCTTCGGCAGCTCAGAGAGGAGTGGGCCCCCTTTGGGCTTCTGTCCCAGTAATCCTAGATTACCTGCTTCAGCTGAGGCAGCAAGGCTTGGTCACCACCTCGGTGAGGGTGCATCTTGCTGCTATCTCAGCCTTCCACCCAGGTGACTGGGGGAGCTCGGTGTTTGTGAATACCGTAGTTAAGTGCTTCCGGAAGGGCATGGACAGACTTTGCCCCGAGGTTAGGCAACCCATTCCCCAGCGGGACCTCAACCTCGTGCTCATGGGTCTCGTGCTCTCCCGTTCAAGCCTATAGCCACGTGTTCCCTGTCTCACCTGTCTTGAGAGGTGGCCTTCCTTGTGGCCATTAAATTGGCCAGAAAGGTCTCGGAATTGAGGACCGTTACTTCAGAGACTCCAGACGCTGTGTTCTTCAAGGACAAGGGGAAGTTGCACCTGTACCTGGCCTTTTTGCCTAAGGTGGTGTCCCTGTTCCACGTGTCACAGGACATTTTCCTACCGGTCTTCTACTCCCAAACTCCACGCAGACTGGAAGGAGCAGGCACTACACTCGTTAGACATAAGGAGAGCGCTTGCATTTTATTCAGGCAGGACAAAGCGGATAGGATGAAGGGCCATTCACTGTTGGCTCAATGTTTGTCCTCATGGTTTGTCCTCACAGCATGTATTAAGACGTGCTATGACTATACGGGGAAACCAGCTCCTCGTATCACTGCTCATTCCACTATAGCCCAGGCCTCCTCTACGACCTTTCTAGTGCAGGTACCGATCCTAGATATCTGTAGGGCAGCTACCTGGTCATCGGTCCATGCCTTTACTAACCACTATGCAATCACTCAGCAGGCTAGAGAGGATGCATCCATCGGCAGGACTGTGTTGCAGTCGGTTTCCTCCTAGGTTCTGACCCCTCCCCCGTGGTCACAGCTTGGGAATCACCTAAATGGAACAGACATAAGCAAGCCCTCGAAAAAGAAAAAAAATGGTTACTTATCTCGTAACTGTTGTTTGAGATGTTAGCTTATGTCCATTCCAAATCCCACCCACTTCCCCTTCATCAGAACGTCCAGCAAGAAGGAACTGAGGGCGGGGGGGCCAGCAGGGGTGTATATATGCGCTGATATAGTGGCACCTGTCCAGGGGCCTCCCTGGCTGGCCCAACAGGTACTGCAAATGGTAAAAAGCTTCTGGAATTCGTGCACGTGGTGCGCGCACACCTAAATGCAATGGACATAAGCAACACATTTTGAAGAACAGTTATGAGGTAAGTAACTCCCCCCCACCCCACCCTGGCTTTCCAGCTTCAGATGATTGGCTGCTAACTCAGAAGCGCACACAGTTTAGGGATGTAAAATCCCGATTAATCAATTAACTGGTTAAATGAACATTTAACCAGTTAGCTGACTGAGTGGGTTCCTGGGTGGAGGACTGCTCCAGGCCCCCAGCCCATGGCGCTCCTGTGCTGGGGCTAAGGCAGGCTACCGGCTCCCAGACCTTCACTGGGGCTGGCTGCCAGGGCTGGAGCCCATGGCAGGCTGCTCTGGGAAACTGGTTAACTGTTACCTGGTAAGCATGACCCAGTAAGAGTGATGCTTACTGGGTAACCAGTTACTTATTCACATCGTTAATACAGTAACATTTACTCTCCTAATGTTCTGACCTCCTAATAAGCATGCAATCCACTTTAGGGTCTGGGCCCCCAGTTGGAGAAGTGCTGTGGAGAAATCACATTTTTCATGGGTTGGTCGCAGTATAAATAGAAAATTTCACAGATGTCTAACACACCTGCAGAAATTGCTATTTTTGCCGTGACCAACCTGCCAAAATTGTGTGATTTCTCTGCAATTTCAGTAGACCCCTCACACACCCGTTACCTGAAGGCATTTTGCAGTGTGCTTACTGGGATACCTGTAGGCAACCGTGGCAGCTATTAGGAGCTTACTCACAGGTTTAGACACTGGAGTGCGCTTCACCAGGAGAGGGGATGTTGGTCCGTCCCCTGGTGTTATATCCTACTCTTCAAAAAGTGCTGATGAGATGTTTAAACTTCCACTGATGACTGGCAGAGACAACTTCCTGCTCCACATCTTGTTCAAAGGCTGGCGAATAGCATGCTACAGAGGTGCTTGAATTTCAGAATTCCTG
The DNA here is from genome assembly GCA_032595735.1 of Pelochelys cantorii. Lineage (NCBI taxonomy): Eukaryota > Metazoa > Chordata > Testudines > Trionychidae > Pelochelys > Pelochelys cantorii. The sequence continues at coordinate 8,017,616 of CM064328.1, forward strand.
TGTAAAAGCCTGCATGGTTTAACAGTTACTGTGATGATACTTCAGAGACATAAAGAACAGCCCACTGCTATAATATTCTCCTGATGCTTCTATGTAGGGAAAATTGGTCTATTCTCCCTCCTACAACTTAAATGCCACTGTTGCTGTGGCAACTTTCAAGGTTTTTTTTTTCACCAAATGAGTTCACCCACAACAAGTAGCTTTTCTGCGTTTTCCCTTTTGATTTGCAAAGAGGGGAGGAAATTAATTTGACCTTAACTGAAATACTTTTTCGACTCTATTGAGAGTTTACCTGCCCTTTAATAAGCAAAGAGAACCCACCTGAGTGAGTCTGAATGTTTTACAAAATGATTCACTGCACTGAACTTGGTTTCTGCTCACTATTCATCTGCATGGCTCAGTGTGGCATATTTCTGTGACTTGCTTATAAAGTGATCCAGTAGATTGGTTGTAGCTGCTTTTGCACACATATTTTGCACATGGGGGCACCTGGCCCCAGCCACTGATGGAAGGGAGGATACTGGGCTAGATGAACCTTTGGTTTGATCCAGTCCGGCCGTTCTTATGATCTTTATTGCTTGTAGTTTTTCTTTCTTTTTCTTTTTTTCCTTAATTCAAACTTTCCCCTTTTTGCCTTATAAAATCTCAGTCAGACCTTTGACATTTTGCCTCATATATTTCTCTTTGGTAACTTACCAAAAATGTTTATTGGACTCTTTACAGTGCACTCTGTTGAGTGGTTAATGTATGTTAATAGAACATCTCCTTTGAAATTCATATGGGAGTGGGGGAGGGGAGATCACACTTTTCAGATAGATGTCCTCTTTCACGTACCTCCAGGTCCCTGTCAAGTGCATTAGATCCCTGGAGCTAATTTAATTGGGTGCAGTTTAGTCCTTCCCTTGATGTAAGTGGGTCACTTCTTAGAACACAAGTTAGTTCAGCTTTCATTGAGACCAGTTACAAAAAAAGGATGAGAGAGAGCCTGGATACACCCCCCAATAATTTTGCAGAAGCTGAAAATCAAATTTGCCCCTAGCCTGTTCACATTAACATTTAACTGTTTGCTTGGATGATGTAGCTACTGTGACTTCATTGTCAGCTGCCTGATGGGAGAATGACTGTATGTACTCCTGAATTAGCAGCCAATCCTTATCTCATCCCATAAAAGTTCCTGGGCAGTGTTGCCTGTCTCCCTGAAAAGGCCTACCGGACACTTGTGACTTCTCATTTAACAGAGAGTTCGACTTCATCTAAGGTGTATTGATTTGGCAAGCCTGTGGGGACCTGCCCAAACATTTTATTCATTTTCTCCACACCATGGAGGTGCCCATAGTCAGGTAGTTGATTTTTTTCAAAATACAGATTCTTCTGGGAGATCACCTGGCTGCTGATCAGCTGAATCAGAAAGTTAACTCTCCTGCATGGCTGGCTTCTCAGCCCCTCTGTGCAGCAGTTAGGGAAGTAGAGAGAATCGCAGGTTGTAGGAAGGTGTGAACCTCAGTCTGATGGAAGCACCAGGGAGCAGCCAGAATTCCAAAAGGGTGAGGGACAATGATGGTCTACCTAGGTATGTGTGCAATTGTTGGTTGTTTACAGAAAGCTCAAGCCACAGGGAAGAGGACTGAGGAGAACACACACTGGTCAGGGCTAGCAGAAAAATGTAGTATTGTTGGAATTGAATATGGAAAAGAAACACATCTGTAAACCCCAGAACATCTGTGTAGTGCATGAATAGAGCTTCCTATGGGCATATGTGCAGGGGGAGGGTGTGTAGTTGACTGGATATTGGGATAGAATAACCTCTGTGCGGTAGCTGCGGACATATTGGGGTGCTGCTAGCTGTGTGCTGGTCATAAGCATTTTGTATGTGTCCACTTTTAACAGAGGAGCTACCACGTTTTGCAGCCTTTAGCATGTTCTTCTGCACAACACCCTGCAATGGCCAGACAGAACTTGACTGGATGCTTAGAGAATTTTCAGTCCCCAGGCCCACCATATTTTCCCTGCCTCTTTCCATCCTAGAGCTATAGCTCGTACCATTTTTCTTACTATCTGGAAATTGTTTGTTCTAACTCAGTTTCAAAATTGTGGCCTGTTTGTGACCTCATGCATTCATGTCACATCAGCTTGTTAATGACACTATTCTTAGACATTCTTTTCTGAAATAATTAATTATTTTGGGTCCTTATGAAGATTGCAAGGAAGGTGATTTGACTGTTTTTATAAGCAGTGTTGTTTAGCAAATAGTGTGAGTGTATATACATTTTGCTTACTAGTCTCTATAAGAGACTCTCTATTAGCTGTTAGCAGTATAAGGCCTAGGATACACATTTGATCAATTCTAATTCGATGCAGTAGCAGGGTTGTGATACAGAGAGGGAGGAGTGTGTGTCAGAGAGAGAATGAGTGAGAGAGACACAGAGCAGTTCATTATACTCTTTTCCTGCTCACAGTGTCTTTGGCACAGAAATATGTTTTAGTCTCCAGAGTGACTCTTAGGAGAGCCAAGTTACAGCCCAGCTGTTTGCAGTTTGTCCACATCTCAGAGCTTTGCAATAGGGAAAGAGTTCATGGGCAAGTGTTTGGCCCTCTCTTTTGGCTCTGATCTCAAGAAAGAGAGCTGCTGTTACCATTTGTTGGGATGACACCAATAGCCATACTGCTTTGCACCCCAATCCTGCCACGGTTGATTCAAATTTTATTTTTAGTTGACTTCAGTGGACTTTGTTGTTCCGTTGTGTGTGAGGTTAGCACTGCTTTGCACCAACTTGAACACTGGCTTTTGGCAAGGCAAATGGCTCTGTAGGTTTTTAGTTCAGTTTTTGAAATAAGCAAGGAGTCCTGAATGTTCGCTTTGAAAAAAATCTCTTCTAGGAATGTATGACTTGAGTCTGCATCGTACTGCATCTTTCCTGGGCTTTCATTCTGTGGCTTGTTCTACATAAAAGTAGTCCAGGGCGTGAACCAAATCATCCTGCATTTTGTAGACATTCAGATTTCAGCTTCGGCCTGTCACTAAGCAGAAAAGTTTCTGGGGGCCTTTTAGACACCCACACAATTATTTAGGGGACGCTGTGGGAAAGTCATTAACCTAGAGTTTTGTTTTGTCACAGCAACGAAAAGCGACGCCGGGAGCAGGAGAACAAATATTTAGAGGAGCTGGCGGAGTTGCTGTCGGCAAACATTGGGGACATTGACACCCTGAGTGTCAAACCAGACAAATGCAAGATTCTAAAGAAGACTGTTGACCAGATCCAGCAAATGAAGAGACTGGAACAAGGTAAGACTTGAACTCTGTTGTGGTGAGCCTGGTGGGAAGACCATTCTCTGGTGGCATCTGCAGCATTGGTTTACAAACAATAACCATGACTTAGAGGCAATTCTCTTTTGGTACAGTTTTTTTTCCTCCCTCTTATTGTAAGACATTTCCGTGCAAGCAAGTCTCATTTGTTCTTAAAGATTATTACTTGAAGTTGTAATATTCTGTGTGTGATGACATCTTCATTTCCAGAGCGATCCGTTAAATCTGCGCACACTAATACTGAGTATTTATCTGGTTTATCCTGGAAGTGCTTTACCAGCACTGAGCCCAGTTCCAGTTTACAGGAGTCATCCTTCCTCTCATGAGCATTCCCATTAATTTGAGCAGGACTGTGAACATAAGAATGGCCATACTGGGTCAGACCAAGATCCTTCCAGCCCAGTATCCTGTCTGCCAACAGTGGCCAATGCCAAGTGTTCCAGAGGGAGGGAACCGAACAGGTAATGATCAAGCGATCTCTCTCCTGCCATCCATCTCCACCCTCTGACAAACAGAGGCTAGGGACACCATTCCTTACCCATACTGGTTAATAGCCATTAATGGACTTAACCTCCATGAATTTATCTAGTTCTCTTTTAAACCCTGTTATAGTCCTAGACTTCACAACCTCCTCAGGCAAGGAGTTCCACAGATTGACTATGCGCTATGTGAAGAAGAACTTCCTTTTATTTGTTTTAAACCTGCTGCCCATTAATTTCATTTAGTGGCCCCTAGTTCTTGTATTATGGAAACAAGTAAATAACTTTTCCTTACTCACTTTCTCCACACCACTCATGATTTTATATACCTCTATCGCTGTGGTTCTCAACTGGTGGTCCATGGACCACTGATGGTCCATGGTGACTTTTTTGGTGGTCCACAGGAACATTGTCCAAAGTCACACGGCGGGAGCAGGCGCCGCCATTAGGCTGGTTTATGCCGTGTTCACAAGCACGCGGCACGTCATCCATAGTGTCACCTAGGACGCAACTGCGTTGTGTTGCCAGTAACTGCCATCTGAGGCTCTGAGCATCAGCGTAGCTTCCGCTGTCATGCTGAGCGGTTGCTATGTCGTTCGTCCTGTGCTACATGTGCTGTTTTACAGGTGTGGTGTCGTTTGTTTATAATGGCAACGACAGGAAGAAATGTCAAGCGCAAGTATTCGGGGGACTACTATGGCATAGTGGGGGGCTGCTCTGTAACCTGGGGTCCCCCTGCGCTGTGATGTGAGATTTTCACTGACTCATCCAAATGTATATTAACCCAGACACCTAGGCTCAGCCTCCCAGGGAGAGAGACAAAGGCAGGGAGGCGGAGACCAGCACCAGGTTTCGGGTGAAGGGGCAGTGGCAGGCTGGGGCTGAAACCATGAGGGAGACAGACTGAGGTTGCTGGGGCTGAGGGCTAGGGGTGATGGGCCCCTAACCCAAGGGGTCTGAAACACCCTGGCCCCGAATCCTGTAAACACACCACATCTATGCTGTGCTGTATCCTGGAGGAGCAATAAAACCTCGCTATTCTACTGCTGGCGGAATCTGTTCCTGCTGCTACAGGGGTGCAGTGCTGGGGGAACCCCGACACGTCGTCACAACTACATCAAATTTGGCTTCACTTGTCAAGAAAAAGAAGGCGTGGATTTGCCACAATGTGGTGTTTGTTTCAGAGTCTTGGGGAATGACTCAATGAAGACGGCTAAGCTGAAATTCAATCTCAAAGTGTCACCCCAACTTGTTGCAAAAGGATGAAGTTTATTTTGAGCGGCAGTTATCAGGTCTGAAACGGCAGCGCATCGACTCAACAAGTGCATTCTACAATAAGACAAGCAATGCAGTGTGCGCTTCCTACATTGTTGCATACCAAGTTGCACAGGCCAAGAAGCCTCATACCATTGTAGAGCAACTTGTGCTTCCCTGTGCAAAAGAGATGGTGCAGCTTATTCTTGGCGAGGAAGCAGCAAGGAAGCTGAATGATATATCTGTCTCTAATGACACAGTATCAAGACGGATAAATGAGATATCACCGAACATCAGTGAACAAGTTGTGGATGAAATAAAGAAGTCTCCATTGTTTGCTATGCAATTGGATGAATCGACCAACATTGCATTGTGCTCTCAGCTATTGGTGTTTGCATGATACGTGGTTGAGGGAGACTTCAAAGATGAGTTTCTTTTTTGTAAGGCTCTTGATACCACCACAAAGGCTCAGGATGGGATGGAAATTAACAATTTCTTTGAAGTACGTGGTCTGGATTGGGTAAATCTTGTGGGTGTCACGCTGATAGTGCACCTGCCATGCTGGGCTCAAGATCGGGCTCCACACGCTGGTGAAACAGCGTACTCCAATGGTAACCGGAGTTCATTGCTTCATTCATAGGGAAGCTTTGGTGTCAAAAACATTGCCTGATCAACTGAATGCCGTTTTCAAAGGGTTGGTGAAAGTGGTGAATCCCATCAAATCATTGGCTCTGAACACCAGGCTGTTCAAAAGATTTTGCCTGGACATGGGTTCCGACTTTAATGTATTGCTGTTCTACACTTCTGTACGGTGGTTGTCAGCAGGGAACATACTCAACAGAGTTTTTCAGTTGAGAGAGGAGTTGGATTTATTTCTCCAGGGTCAAGGGAAAGAGGAATTCTGAAATGTGCTGATGCAGTCAAATTTAGAACTTGCGTATCTTGTCGATATTTTTGGAATCTTGAACAAACTGAATCTTCAGCTGCAAGGGAAAGGTGCAAATCTGTTCTCACCAAAGCATCATCAAGGCTTTTCTTGACAAATTGGAACTCTGGATCATAAGAGTCGAAGGCAATAATTTGGTTCAGTTTCCATATATGGATGCCATGCTCGGGAAAAAGGAAGCCATTCAGATTCATATTCTCGATCATTTACGGAAGCTATGAGACAAATTCCAGCGATACTTTCTGGAGGTGGACAGGACAAGGGATGGATTATCTTTCATCAGGAATCCATTTACAACAGATGTTACTAGTGTTCCAGAGGATCTGCAGGAGGAATTCTTGGATCTGAACAATGATTTTGTGGCTCAAGACGTGTACCAGCAGTGTACCATAGAGAAATTTTGGGCCAGCATGACCGGGAGTTACCCAAATCTGTCAGCACACGCAGTCAGATTTCTTTTGCCATTTTGCCTCAACTTATATGTGTGAGACTGGATTTTCGTGTTTGTTTCACATTAAGTCCAAACAGAGGAATCGGCTTGCAGTGGAAAGCGATATTTGTTGTGCATTATCAAGTACCACTCCAAACATTGAAAAGCTTGTCAGTGAGAAGAGAATCCAAAAATCTGTTAGTAAGAAATAAATTTCAAACCAAAATGTTCGATGTCTGCTCTTTTTTATCATGTCTCAAAAAGGAGGTGGTCCATGAAAATTTTTTGATTTACCTAGTGGTCCATGGACTGAAATGAGTTGAGAACCACTGCTCTATCATATCCCCCCTTAGTCTCCTCTTTTCCAAGCTGAAAATCTGTCTTTAATCTCTCCTGTGATGTTTACAAGATCAGGCTTGTTAACTAATGACTTTCTGATGTCACTGTGAGGTAGGTACACATTCAGTAATCCCATTTTAAAGACAGATAGGGTGAGAGGCTGAGGGCCTGGCTTTTGGAGCTGAGATTAGATTTTAGAAATATTTCCAGGCTCCCAGCAATTTGTATTGCTAGACCAGGCTTCTCTTCCTGTGTGACTTTAAGCAAGGAATAAGCATTAGAAATGGTGAACTTGTTAAAGACCAACTTCTGTGCCAGTGGCCCTAGTTGTTTCAAAAGAGGAAGGAGACATTCATAATGCTTCTCTGAATAGAATGCTTTATCCAAGGTTTCCACATGACATCAATGGGTCTTTAAAGGGAAAAGGGGGTGTTTCTGTGTCAGTTTGCCAATAAATTAAAACTTTGCTTAGCATCTCAAGGAGTTCAGAAGTGCTGGGGCCATGGGGCAGTGAGTTAGCTGTTACAGCATAGGATTGGGAGTCAGGAGATCTGGGTTTGCTGCCCACTTTTGCCATATGCTCACGCTGTGTGGCCTGGAGCGATTAATTTAACTTCCTCCTACAGGATTTCCCATCTGTAAAATGAATCTAAGTATTACTAATCCATCTATTACTGATGTGCCTGGGCACTATATACAAAAGTAAGAGAAGCATCATTTCTGGCTGAAAAAGGCCCACCTCACCTTCATTTTATTGACAGGGGTAATTCTTCCATCCTTCACCTTTGTGAGGCTCAATTTATTGGTTGAAAAGCTCTTTGGGGTCCTCAGATGAAAGACACTTGAAGCATTCTTTCAGGGTTGAAAGTTGACCCCTTTGCAGATTTCTAGCCCAAAGTATATGTACCACCTAAATCCAAAGGGTTTATGAAACTAGGCATGGGTACCGCATATAGAACCTACAAGTATGTGTTAGAGGTCCCCTTCTGTGCCACTCTGCAGAAGACATGAGTTTCTATAGTTGTCAGCTGTGCTCACTCTGTAGCACCTCATGTTGCCTTGTAACAGATGTTAAAGATTTCGTAAACACCCTATTTGGCTTGTGCCTTACGTCTATCCTTGTAGTTCTTCGGACAGTACACCATTTTAAGCTGTATGTGCAGGAGTCACTGGCACGGATTCTCCTCACTCGCTATTATTTTAAGTGTGTAAATGCAGAACGCGGGCTCCATAGAGTTAAAGGGGCGGGGGGCAGTTGCGAAACATTCATCTATGATTAAGTGTTTTGTGTGTTACTTCGCGGTAGTGTCATCATGAAGAAGCAGAGAGACTGTTTTCAGATTTCATTCATGTTATGGCTGAAATCTGAAAAGAATTTCATAGTGTGTAAGTACTTAAGAGGTTCTTAGTTACTGGCACTTCAGTATTCATTAGTTTTCTTGACATTGCACAGCAGGGCTGAACATTAACTAGGACAAGCACTGCTTAAAATATTGTTCCTTGAGCTTTGCTCTGTATTACCAGCTTATTTGGTACAGCACCACACTGCTGAAGAAATAAAATCCCCCCCTCTGCGTTTTCTTAGTATTTCATTGCAGAGGCATTGAGCATGAGAAGGTGACTGGGAGATGTTGAAATTCTAGTACATTTGTGCTGGGGTCAAGAGATGCTTTTTCAATCATTGCATTTGTACTGATTGTTACACATGTGCTGTTTGTTTCCTTATCTCCTTTCTGTTCTCCCCATAGCTTTATTTCCATGTAGCCCCAGTCAAAAAATCGCTTTAGTGTCAGCTGATTGCTTAGGTTCTGGTTTTGCTTCGGAAGCAGTGCTAATGGAAGCACATCTGTGGCAGAGCCAGAGGACTTGTGTGGTGCTCTGTTTAGAGCAAGGAAGGCCAAAGCTCTGCCTGAGGAAAAGGGTCACATACATCTTGTGAGTACATCTAGCGTAGCTCACGACAGCACCTAGAAGCTCGGTCAAAGCGCTCACAAGCACAGCCCTTGGTGCCACGGCTATGCGACAGCAGCCAGGAGCACCGTTAAGGCCACAGGGCTAGGGGAGGGAATGAGACTTGATGCTTATGCATCAGAATGGTGCAAGGACTACATCGGTCGAGGCAAATCATCAACTTGATGTGTTGCAATGTATTGGGCAGATGAACATCCATCTGTAATCATGATGGAGCCCCATGAGTTAATATGTTAATATGAGTGTGTTGCGTGCACACGCTCTCTTGAATGAAAAGCTGCACATTTGTGGTATCAAGACATTTAAGTGGAGCATACCCCTTTGGCAGTGGTGAGATGTTAAGGAATTAATTAGTTTTACAACACCCACGTCTGAGAGAGAGGGAAGAGAATGTGTGAGCGTTTATGAGCTCTTCATTCCTGTGCCGCTGCTCCTAATGCGCTGCAATGAGTGTTGGTTAACACAAGAATTCCAAATCCCAGTCCCACATGCAGGTGTTCAAATGGACATGGAGGGATGTAAAGCGTGCCTTGTGTTACACATATCTATATAGAGATTGCATGTGGGCAAGACAGGGCAAATCTCTAAAAAACCAAACATGCACCTAAAGGATCATCTGAACATCCAGTTGGCTATCTGTTAGGAAGCCCACCTGTGAAATTTAACCTGTGTGCCAGCAAAGACCAGAGTATGATAAGGGTGCTACGCCACATACCTGGTGACATTTTTGATGAATAGCACAACACTAACACAGGGAAAAACACAAACCGTAATCCATTTTATTGTTGTAGTGCTTAATTTAAAAAAAAAATCCCAACAAACTACAATAATCTGCCCAATAGGGAACATAATTGATAGGGAAAGGAGAAATGTTACATCGAGCCTGCAAGCAGGGCAGCAGAGGTGGAGGGAAGCTAAATTAAAAAGTAGGGGACAAAATCCCTTTAAATTGTTAGAAAATTCCTAAATGAAAGCCTGTGTGGAGTACAGAGCACTTACCAGAATTCTCTGCAAATTGTGAAGTTATGGGAGCCAGCAGGTGTAAGCTCATAATGAATGGAAACAATCTACAATTCAGCCTCTTGTTGCCAAGTGTTCACTCATAGTGGAAGGTTCTCCCACTGTCAGCCTTTAAGAGATTGCCTCCCCTGAAATTTTAGAGGTCACATCTCCACGATTCTTCCTCCCCCAAATCATCTTTGTCTCTGCAGGATCTTACTACTTTTTGTCCGACAAAATGGTGGAGGAGCCAAAAGGAGGCAGGAAATCTTGTAAATGCATTACATATATCAGCTAAGCCCTCCCTCCCATCCCCCAGCACGCCTGTCGGCTGTTATTTAAAGTATGAAGCAAATGGTTTTAGAAAAGATTCCTAGGTTTGGACACTTTCCAATGTTAGTAATGTACAGTTGGCAGAACAAGCAGTTTGCGGCTGTGGCAACAACCTGAAATTCATCTGCCAAGACAGCAATAAATGCAGCAGAGGAAGGGCCCAGATAGTTAATTTTTCAGCACTCATTTGGCCCTCAAAAGTTTTTAGATTAAGTTAGTGAAATGTTTTGAATGCTGCTTTTCAGGCCTTCAGGAGTGCTTGAGTGAAGTCCCCTGAACAAGGACAAGAACAAAAGCTCACTACAGTCTGTTGGGCCACACATAACATTGGAGCAAAGGGGGAAAAAAATAATTGAATCCAGATGTCTTGTTGAACATAATATTTTTAATAGGCTTAGCAGGGATTGATTCAGAAGTCTGAAGTTTCCATCCCGAAGAATGTAGGAAACGTGTACTATAATATAAGTTTAGTCTTGGGGAGATTTTTGTTGGATGAATGTGGGACCACACAATGGTCACATTGCTCAGTGCTATGCAGGAACACTCCCAAGAGTCAGAATGATGGACCCATGAAAGAACTTTGATAGCACTGCTGCACTTGTCAAATGTTGATCAACCCATTAAAGGTGCTGGGTCCCTCATAGGTCCAACACAGAGACCCATAGAATCACAGAAGATTAGGGCTGGAAGGAGACCTCAGATGGTCATCTAGTCCAGCCCCTGCTCAATGCAGGAAGAACCCCAACTAAGTCATCGCAGCTACGGTTTTGTCTTTCCACTTCTCTTTAAATCAGTTTGCTAGATAAGATATCAATGCTTGAGAGAGTAATCCTTAAAACCTGAGCTAGAGGGGCAGGATTTACATCCAAGAGGGTCCTGCGTTGGAGATTTAATCATCTTTATTTTGCAAATCAACTGGGAGGGGAGGAAGAGATGACTTAATGTCAGTGAGGCCCTGTTTTGCTGTACAGTAGAAATCATATGTTTTGTAATGTTTTATCCATATTACTTCTGCCCTCTTGGTGTTTACAACCTTCAAATGTTTGCTGATTGTGCTCATGTCCTCGCCTACCCACACTGCTGTAGACAGATTCAGCCTTATTTAATTTTCCATCACAAATCCAACCCCAATGATTTAAGTGCTCTTTCTGAGCTCCCTTCAATTTGTCAATATCTTTCTGGCAGCTAGATGCCTAGGACTGAACATATTGTTCCAGGTGAGGTCACCCCAGAGCCAAATAAATGTAAGCTGGGGAATGGTCCCGCTATTGTGGGGAACTTTCCTGGCTTCTATACTACCCTGGTGAAATGGACCAGCGAAAGGATCTGAGTCCCTGCTCCCACTTCTTTTACCCAAAGGCCTCCCTGGCCCTGAGGGCTCCCCTTCCACTCTCCTGCATAGCAGAGTCCTCAAAATCCCAACAAGGCTGGGCCCAGGTTTTCTAGAGCTTAATCCCCGACTTTGTAGTTACTTAGGGCAGGGGCTAGAGTGTCCCCACTCCCGGGTGCTCTCTTCACACTGGATGCTTTCTTGACCCAGTGATCATTTCCTACAGTTCAAAGCAAATACAATTTATTAAACGGCAACTGATTAAAAAGAAAAGAATAAGGAAAAACGAGAAAGGTTAAATGAGAACACACAGTCCTGCTCTGTAGCACGGGGACATCACAAACAGCAGTTTGCAGAGTGTAAGGACAGTTCACAGTCTGTTCCTTATAGGTCCCAGGGCTCTTTCTCAGGCCCTGGCTGTGCTGCAGGGGGGGCTGCAGGTTGGACACGCTTGCTCTGGCAGTGACCACACGACTTCAGGCTCTAGGTGGCAGGACCCCTCTTCCAGTTGGAGTTACAATCCCTCTCCAAGTCTGGCCTGCAGGGCCTCTTGGCTGGTGGCGTCTCCCTGCCCAGAGTCTCTTTTCCCCCCTTTGCTGGTCCCAGCTGCTCACCACACCCAGCTGCAGACTGTTGCTCTGCCAGCCTCCAGCTCCTTGTTTGCTCCTCTGACCCCTTCTGGTCACTGTAGGTCTGCCTCTCAGTGCAGCTTGCACTCCTTGGGCTGCGTGTGTCTGGGTCTGTCGCTGCAGGTCTGCTTCTTAGCACAGGGTCTGCGATCTTTGGGCTGTATGGGCCTCTGGCTCTCTCACTGCAGGTCTGTTCCTCAGTACAGCCTGGACCCCTTGCTACTCTTCTTAGCTCTCTACCCCTTTGACTCAGACCCAGAATATCCCAGCACACACGGAGGACAGGACCTGGCCTCCTGATTCCTCCATTGGCCTGTCCAACCTGTCAATCGGGCTGACCTGGAGTGTTGGTTTCTTCCCATTGTCCCTGGGGTCTGTCAGTCTCAGGGCCCTGATTTCTCATGGACCCATCCTCTTTTGGTACTGGGAGCTGGCCAACCAAAAACTCCCACTGAGTTTTAGTAGGGGGCTAACCGTCCCCTTCCATAAAGAGAGACCAACTTTTACCAATTTGCTCTGAGACATGGTACAACGCTGTTCTGCTGGGATGCATGTCTGGGTTTGAGGAAGGATATATTTTCCTCAACTAGATTTTAAATAAAATGTGTGAAGGCACTAACCTTTACATTACAAAACAAATAGCGGGAAAGATTCCAGAAAGACAGGTTGGGGAAGTGCCTGGTGCCGAGGGATCTACTCTCAGAAACAGGGTATTTTACATCAACCAACCTTGACTGTGCCTTTAAGTCTGTCACCCAATCTTTTGCCCCAAATACCCTCCATTGATAAGGTGCTTAATTTCTTCCTGAAGTGGTAGTTTAAATGCAGCATCTTAATAACATAAGTCAAATGGCATTGAAATTTTGATCAAGAGCTACAATCTCTGTCATCATCTTAGAGGATTGTCCTTAAAAACCCTCCTAACATGCATTACAAGTAAATATACGGCAAAGAATATTCAAGGGGGACCACCTTTTTCCTTACTGTATTTGCTGTTTGCTTTTTTTCTGTACCTGCTATGCAGCAGTACCTCAATAGTGCTCTGCTGAGATCAATGTTTAGATCCACAGTTACTTCTGTGTTCATTAGTTCAGCTGGTGTACTCCCCTGTTCTGTGTCCCTAGTATTTGGCATGTTGATTATTTAGGTAGCTTCATGGTCACCAAAATAAAGGAGTTTATTCTATGGCTTCTGTGACTCTGTCATATACTACTTATACATACTACATAGGTAATTATGAACTATCAGGCTGTCTATGAGAAAGGAGCTCTTTTAGCAGCAGGGAGAACATAAAAATGAACCCCCCTACCCTGCTGTGTGCAGTATGATAGTGTTAGGTTCAGTTTGCAGACCTTTAATACAGGTTGAACCTCTCAAGTCTGGCACTCTCTGTTCCGGCAACATCCCTGGTCCGGCATGATTTTAATTAGCTGGATGTCCATTTATCATGGGTGTGGCCAAGTTTCTTGCAGTTCCGTAAAGTTTGTTTGCAGCCACCAGCCCTGGCTCTGAGTTCTTTGCTGTTGTTTAGCTCTAATTTACCCCTAGATGTCTTCTAAGAGCCCAGTCAGCAGTGGAAGTGTTGGTTATGCTGCTAGACAATATTGACCTCCCATGGTCTGGCAAAATTCTCTGGTTCGGTCGGGACTTGTCAGGTCCCGAGGGTGCTGGACTTGAGAGTTTCAACCAGTAATAGTATTTCTGTTACAGTGCTGCCTATAAAACTTGACCTAATTTGTGGATATTTTAATAGTGCAGTGGACTAGGAATTATTTTATCTTATAAATATTAATTATTGTACCAGATATGATCATTGTGCTGTTGGTGTCTTCCCTCTGTTTTTCGCTTGCTGTCTTGTCTTATATTTGAGTGTATGCTCTTTGGGGAACTGTGTTCACAAAGCATCTAATTCTAGATCTTCTAGGCACTACCTCAGTATACAGTAGTTTCTTTTTGGGGGGCAGTAACACAGTTGGCTTTTAAGAAAATGTTTGTGAGAGTATAGCATTGATGAAAGGTGGCAGATTGACATTTCTGAACTGACTGCTTCCATCTACTGAGCAGGTTCGGCAAGGGCAATAATGGTGGGAGCTTTCAGAAGCTGCCTTGCTAAAGCATCTTCAGTGTGGTGGGACCCTTTCCAGGGTCAAAAGAAGTATTCATTCTTTAATAACAATGATAACATTTGCATGGTTCTATATGTGTTTATTAAAGACCTTGAATTTCAACAGCACAAGAATACTGGGAGCAAATGTTAGATGCACTCTACGGACAAGGAAACTGAGGCACAGAGGGGCCATCCAAGTTTATATAACAACAAGCTAATGGTAGAACAGGGATTGGAACTGTTAGACCTCCTAGTTTCTGGTGCTGTTCTAGAACACCAGGCCTTAGCCATAATTGACTCTGCTGAGATTGTCCAAAAGGCTTCTAGTTAGTGACCATTTTTGAAGCTTTTTGCAGTGTGGACAGTTAGCCGATATAAAGTAAACCGAGACCCCCTCCCCCAACTCATTTCACGCCAGGGCTAAAGGTGTATGTGAAATTCTGCATTCTGGAGCCTAGTGCTTGGCCTGAAGATTGGGTGGCATGCTTTCCTCCTCAAGGCTTTTTTTTTTTCCCCCCCTAAATGTTTGCCACTCAATATCCACTCTGCTGTGGTTACTTTCTGTCCAGTTTCTAGATGATCGGAGTAGCCTTTGAGGATACAGCAGAGGAAGACCTATGGTTAGTGATGGGTAAGGTTGCCGCGGGACTCACCTTATACCTTTACAACCTGAAAAGCATGGAAATAAGAACTTACCGGAGAGACTTGCATATTATCAGCATTGCTACAAGCAATGCAAAGGCCGGCTCCAGCATTCTGTGTGGCTTTCATTTCCATCTTCAACAGATGCTCAAAAGCGATACATACCCCATCTCCATTAAATTCACACGCTAACAAAAAACCACTCACCTCCTATGCTTTTATATTATGTCAACAGATCAGCATGTCTCGCACATTCCATGCCTTTGGAAAGCTATTCTGCTGCACATTGCTAAGGTCACTGTTAAGGTTTTCTGTTAGAGTGCAGGCTTGCTAAAAAGGAAGTATGTGTAGGACTTTGTTACTTGCCCAAGTTCATATGCTGAATCTGTTACATTGCCAAGGATTGAACCCAGATTTCCAGAGACTCGGCCCAATGCCTTGAGCATAAGATCATCTTTCTCCTCTATTTTTTCTGTCATTTTAAGTGCTTTCTGATGTTACAGCCTCTTGGTCAGTTAGGTGGCTTTTTCATGTCTTTGATGATTGTGTTCAACTCAGTGAGTCTTGTGATGTCCTGTTGTAAGAACACAGCAGTTAATAACAAATGGGGAATACAGCCAATAAACT
Source organism: Pelochelys cantorii (assembly GCA_032595735.1). Classification (NCBI taxonomy): domain Eukaryota; kingdom Metazoa; phylum Chordata; order Testudines; family Trionychidae; genus Pelochelys; species Pelochelys cantorii. Next base: position 8,033,006 of record CM064328.1, read on the forward strand.
CAAATCCACAGAAATACAGATTCAAATGGTTGTTATTCAGACTCTTATTCTGTGATAATTTGAGTCCAGAACAACCATGTGAGGTGCCAAGTCTGCGACTGTCCAGGAAATCTCCCAGTCCTTTCCTAGGAGCCCTGTTTCTCTGCCCCGGAGTGCATCTGGAGAGAGAAATGTCTCTCTCTCCTGAGTTAAAGATAAAAAACATGTGATCTTTCCTCTTTTGCAGGGAGTCAGATTTTTGCTATGTGAGCCTAACACAGCAACACCGTCAAGGCATTATGATTCAACCAAACTGCTTATTGTCTGAAAGGTGACATAGCAGAATAAAGGTTCAGTGTCCAGTGTTGGTAACAATTAATCCGAAAGTTCTGTTGTAGTTTGGGGGAATATGTACTTGATTCCCAGTTCCTTCTGCTCAGAACATGCCTCCTAATTTCAATTAGTGTCTTCCCCCCTTCCAGATTAAAAATGTGTTCAATTTTTTCTGACAGAATCATGAAAGATATTGATGAGAAGGTGTATTATTTGGTCTTGTCCAATCCATCCGTGGGGCCCCCATCCCTGTTTTTGGGAGGGTGTTCCAAACCTGATAGATCTCATTATCAGTAAGTCATCCTACATTTTTTTACACACACATTTTTTACGCCCATTTCTTCTTTTTTAAGCCCTGAACAATTCTTCTCCCTTTATGGACCATCTGATTGAGGGGTGATGAGCAGCTGTCTTATGCCATGGGAATCTGAAAGGGATTTTCTGCCCTAGTTTCCTCATTTAGGATGATCACACCTAATATACCTGCTGCAGTAGCTAGTATTGTGTACCTTCCTCCTCAAACATGATGATCACTTCTCGCAACTTGCTACATTACTTTTTGTCAATTACCTTCCTTTATGGTCTGTCAGCTACTTTTCAGTTTGCATAATGTTGTTCGTATTCACAATGATCTAAATTATCTTTTCAAGTAAGACTGTAAGACAGAAAAATTTCTCATCCACTGCATTTCTTTTATCCAGTCATTTTGTAATTACGCACAGAAAAGATCAAGATTTTTATAACATGCTTTTATCTTCATGAAATTCAGGTGTGAGGTGCTCATAGTTTCATTGTGCTCCTGATACTTGCATAGTTCTTAATGTTCCACGATTTTACTGAAGATTGTCAGATGCATTGATTTACCTTCTCCCTCATCTGCTTGTTGTATTCATCTCGAATCTGCCATCACATGCTTAGTGATAATAAATTTTGTGGGGCAGGAATTGTCTTTCGTTATTGTATTTACAGCATCCAACATGATGGGGCTCTGGTCCTTGACTGGGACCTCTAGGTTCTGCCTCAATACACATAAATAATAGTGGTGGATATTAATTGTCAGGACCTCTTATTTCCTTTCGGGCAGGGATTAGGGGAGAACTGTTACCAGATTTATGTTTTTTGCCATCTCTTTGGCACCTGCCAACTTCTGCAGGACTTAAAAAACAAACAAACAAACAAACCCCAAAAATTGTCATTGGTTTATTAGGCTTATTTGGAAATGACTGTAAGATCATGGGAGGATTAGCATCTGGATCAGACACTCAATAGCAATCTTGTCATTGCATCCTACTCATGTCCACGTCTTAATATGAGTTGTCTTAAAGAATGAGTTGGTTTGAGCTGTGGAGAAGCGTTTTAAAATTGCCACCCCATTTAATCTCCCTCCTCTTTCTAGTATTCTTCTTCTCCTGATAGTCTGATTAAATATTCCTGAATCCCTCCAGCAGCATTAACCCATAGCCTTGCATTATCTGTCTGTATCTTCCCCTGCTGGCGTCAGCTTATTCTAAATAGTCTTGCTCGGTTGCTTCTATCCTTTGCCAAGATTGTTGCCATTGGCTCTTTGAGCAGTCCCTCCAGATGCCCATCTTGGCTACTGCTTTATCTCTTGTATTATTGTTTTTCAGAGGAATGCCTGTCATGTTTTCATCATGGTCTCTTCTGAAGGTTCTCTGCCTTTACTTCCCCCACCAAGATCCCTTAGAGCAGCACACCGCTGGCATTTTTGGAGCCTTGTATCTCCCCTCTTTATAATAGGTTATCTGTTTCCACAGTTCTGTCCCCGCCTTTTGTACCCTGCAGAGTGGGTGCTGCAGCTCCCGGGTCCATTCATGGGAGTGGAGCAGAGAAAGGGAAGACTATGGGGAAGAGAGGAGAGGGCTGAGAAGACATGTCATGTTCCCCTCCCCACACACACTCCAGGCCTGACTAGTTGAGGCTATGTTATTTCTTCTGAGGAATGTCGCTTCTTCCAGTGGTCCCCCTGGAGTGGCGGCAGCAAGGTGGAAGTCCTGAGGCCAGGGAAAGGCTTCTAGGAGCCAGCACTAGTATGTATTTTACTTCAGGAGAGGGATGATACAGGTTGCAGATTAATATTCCTCCTGTTGCTCCATGATCTCTAAATCCTGAACTAAATTCTGTACTCTTCACTTGGGAAAAATTTGACCCTATATTTCACAACCCCATATGGTTTTGCTTTCTTGAAATCAAATATTTATATATTCATGAAGCAGTTCTCCTTTAAACTCAAGTGCCTCATGGTCAGCAGCGCGAAGCTTCACAACCGGTTTCTCCCTATCATTAGCAAGCAGATTCCTTGTGTCAATTGGAGCTACTCCCAGTCGGAGCGTAGTGAGATTCTACTTTTGGGATCTTTATGCAGGGAGTTGCCACACTGGAACAGACCTTTGAAATTCCTTGCCCAATAGCCTGTCTCTCAACAGTAACTAGTAGCAGATACCTAAGAGCGGTTACATCATTTCTGTTCAGTCTGTGAACACTGGGCCATTTTTAATTCCCTTTTAAAAAATTAAACTAGAACTAGAATGTAATATAAATGACACCTTATTCACTCTGGGATCCAAACTCTGCCAGCCAGAGACCTGCACTGATAACCTCTGACAATTTCTTGACATGGTTTTGGATATACGTGCGTTAGTCATCCAGGGTCATCCCAGTCAAGTGTGAGATGTTCTGTTTAATAAGCCAAGTAAATAGAAAACCTAGAGGATTTCTCTGCTGGAATGCAACTGATCTTGGGATTTTGGATTTCACACATAAGTCTTGCAGTAAGTAAAGTACTATAGCAGTGAACTGACTATGAAGTGCTATGTTCAGAAAATAAAGAAGCTATAAAATGTTGTTAAATGTTGATTCTTAATTCTTAAACTATATCCGTTCCCTTGTCTCTTTAGAAGCAAGAGACCCAAAAGGGAAATCCTGTGAGTTATCTTCAAAGAATCAAAATTACGAGAATAGTAATTTTCTCTTAAGCCCAAATCTCTGGTTTTGGGCCTGATTCTGAGCAGGGCTGACCCAAGATCGTAGAATCATAAAGCACTTGAACTGGAAGGGACCTTGAGAAGTCATTGAGTCCAGTCCCCTGCCCTCATGGTAGGAACCAAGCACTATCTAGATCATCTCTGAGCTGTCTATCCAACCTGCTCTTAAATATCTCCACAGATGGAGATTCCACAACCTCCTAGGTAATTTATTCCAGTGCTTAACCACCCTGACAGTTAGGAAGTTTTTTCTAATGTCCAACCTAAACCTCCCTTGCTGCAGTTTAAGCCCATTGCTTCTTGTCCTATCCTCAGAGGCCAAGGAGAACAATTTTTCTCCCTCTTCCTTGTAACACCCTTTTAGGTACCTGAAAACCGCTATCGTGTCCCCTGTCAGTCTTCTCTTTTCTAAACTAAACAAACCCAGTTATTTCAGTTTTCCCTCATAGGTCATTTTCTTAGACAGTCATTCTTGTTGCTCTTCTCTGGGCCCTCTCCAATTTTTCCACATCTTTCTTGAAATGTGGTGCCCAGAACTGGACATACTACTTCATATTTAGCTTGTGGTCCACTATGACCCCTAGATCCCTTTCTGCAGAACTCCTTCCCATTCTGTATGTGTGAAATGGATTGTTCCTTCCTAAGTGGAGTACTTTGCATTTGTCCTTATTAAACTTCATCCTATTTACCTTAGACCATTTCTCTAGTTTGTCCAGATCATTTTGAATTATGACCCTATTCTCCAAAGCAGTTTCAAACCCTCCCAGCTTGGGATCATGTGCAGACTTAGTAAGTGTACTCTCTATGCCAATGTCTAAATCGTTGATGAAGATATAGAACAGAACCAGTCCCAAAACAGACCTCTGCAGAACCCCGCTTGTTATGCCCTTCCAGCAGGATTGTAAACTGTTAATAACTACTCTCTGATAACGGTTATCCAGCCAGTTATGCACCCACCTTATAGTAGCCCCATTCAAGTTGTATTTGCCTAGTTTATTGATAAGAAGATCATGTGAGACCATATCAAACGCCTTACTAAAGTCTAGGTATACCACGTTCACCGCTTCTCCCTTATCTACAAGACTTGTTATCCTATCAAAGAAAGCTATCAGATTGATTTGACATGATTTGTTCTTTACAAATGCATGCTGGCTGTTATCAGTCATCTTATTTTCTTCCAGATGTTTGCAGATGAATTTCTTAATTACTTGGTCCATTGTCTTTTCTGTGACAGAAGTTAAACTGATTGGTCTATACTTTCCTGGGTTGTTCTTATTTCCTTTTTTTTTTTTTTTTCCCCAGATAAGTTGAAGTTATTGTCCATTATCTAAAACTAACATCTGTCAGGATTAGGTCCTTAGAAGAGAACACATACGAACCAGATGATCTGTGTTATATGAAGGACATATGATTGGTCTGTTGGTGCAAAATAAATCAGAAAATCCTACACTCCCTGTCTTTGCTAAAATGCACATTTTCTTTATAATGTGATTTGCAGGGCAATAAAAGCAGCCTGCTAACTACTAATTCTGCTGTTTAAGGTTAAAAGAAACATTATTAATTGAAGTTAATTAGGTCCTTGCCCTTCATCTGCGTGCATTGAGCCAATGCCACGCACCACAAGCTTTGCAGCCCGAACTGGCTTTGCAATGATTTTGGCATTAATATCATGCGATTTTAAGTTACAATCTATGGCAGTAGTCTAGAAATAGCACCACTGAGATTTGTATTTAGACCAGGATGACATTCATCCTTGCACAGAGGACCAGTGCATGGCCTGTAGCATTTAACTGTTGTATGTGCCTCATGCTGGCTTTGTGCACAGGTGTGCAATTCCCTTATTCAGTCATTTGCAAAACCTTCCATTAGGCCTAGCATCAGTGTGACTTAGTGAGCCTCACTGTGGTGCTGGAGTTGGAGACAGGTGACCACTTCAGTGTGATTCTCTTACGTTGCAAGCTTGTTGAGACCGGGACTATTCTCTCATTAAGTGTATATTGTGCCTTGCCTAAAGGGGTGCCGATCCCATATTGGAGTCCTGAAGTGCTGCTTTCGTGCAAATAAATAACAATCGTTTAAGACAGAAGGTTTTGTAAAACAAAGACCCAAACTCAACAATAGAACGTTGACCGAGAAGGAAGGCAAGTGGAAATGGCTCCTAGAAATACAGTAATTTCAAACTCCTTTAAAGGTTTTTAACTAATGAAAGGATTTAAAATTAATTCAGTAAAATTGCATTAAAGGTTGTCATGTCTAAAATTAAACTGTAATCTCTTCAGTGTACAACTGTCAGGCTGACTCTGACCTCTCCAGTTGAAATGCGCCGATTTTATTAGAGTTATTCGTGATTTGCATTGGTTTAAGAGGGATCAAAATTGGAATCTTTGCATTTGTGCTATAAAAGGCAATTTGCAGGCCACCGGGGTACAATGGAAATCATAGCGGAGACCTCATCGTGCAACATGTCTGAGTTGCTGAGCACCCTCTGTTGTCTTTTGAAGCCCGTGGGAGTTTAGGGTGTTCAGCACAGGGATAAGTTAAGGGTACAGGTTTGGCCTCAGTGTTTGCAAATGAAATATTGCAGCATTTTGCTAGTACAAGATGAGCTGAAGATAGCATTGACTAGTCCATGTTCTTTGTCTACTCTGAATGAGCTGGAGTCAAGAAGCAAATGGAGCACAAGGTGAAAAGTAAGGTTGATTTTTACCCAAAATGGGTTTTCGACCGGACAGTGTCCGTGTCTCTTGAAACCATTCATTGTGGCTGTTACTAGCCTGACTTAATAAAATTAAGTTTATTATGTGGTCCAAAATCATTATCATTTGCAAACATTTTATAATTTAAAAAAATTACTTGTAAGGTTACTTTCATTCTAATCATGTTTGTAAAATATAAACATTAAAATAAACCTTTATAACCCGTTAAGACTTACTTATTGTTTGTATTGTGTTAGTACCTAGAGACTAGTCAGGGCACAGAAGTCCATTGTGATAGATGCCTTTACATGTATGTAGTCTTAAAAAGACCCTCCCTAAGGAGGTTTACAAACTGGGTTAAAACCAAGACTTAGCAAGTGGGTGAAACAAATGAATCTGAGCAGAGGGGAATTAGGAGTTAACTACAGACTGTGCTGTGTCATATACCGATTTTCCTCATTAAGATATGGTCTGAGATAAACAGGATGAAGTTTAATAAGGACAAATGCAAAGTGCATTTGATTGTTAGGAAGGAGTATGGCAGAAAGGGATCTAGGGGTTATAGTGGACCACAAGCTAAATATGAGTCAACAGTGTGATGCTGTTGCAAAAAAAGCCAACATGATTCTAGGATGCATTAACAAGTGTGTTGTGAGCAAGACACGTGAAGTCATTCTTCCGCTCTACTCTGCGCTGATTAGGCCTCAATTGGAGTATTCTGTCCAGTTCTGGGCACCGCATTTCAAGAAAGATGTGGAGAAATTGGAGAAGGTCCAGAGAAGAGCAACAAGAATGATTAAAGGTTTAGAGAACATGGCCTATGAAGGAAGACTGAAAGAATTGGGTTTGTTTAGTTTGGAAAAGAGAAGATTGAGGGGGAACATGATAGCGGTTTTCAGGTATCTAAAAGGGTATCACAAGGAGGAGTGAAAAAAATTGTTCTTCCTGGGCTCTGAAGATAGAACAAGAAGCAATGGGCTTAAACTGCAGCAAAGGAGGTTTAGGTTGGACATTAGGAAAAACTTCCTGACTGTCAGGGTAGTTAAACACTGCAATAAATTGCCTAGGGAGGTTGTGGAATCTCCATCTCTGGATATATTTAAGAGTAGGTTAGATAAATGTCTATCAGGGATGGTCTAGACAGTACTGGGTCCTGCCAGGAGGGCAGGGCACTGGATTCGATGACCTCTCAAGGTCCCTTCCAGTCCTAGTATTCTATGATTCTATGATATGAAGGGCAGCAGTGGAGGCACTCATCTGCCATTGATATTCGGTTGGTGAAGGTTGTCCAATGGGAGTCTGGTGCCCAGCTCCCATTTTTTCCTTTGAAAATATCCTCGTCTGTCAGGACTCTTAGCTATGACTAGACCTGTGAACTGCTATGACCTGGCTCATCCCAGCTAAGTAAGGCTAAACTCACAGGCAGGCGGAGAACTTCTGGACAACTAACAGTGTTCAAATGCAGATGTTGTTGCATGGATCAAAATGGTTTTGCCAGCAAGGTGTCCATTCCCTCTGTGTTATCCTCTTACTCCTGGTGGATTCCCATTGTTCTCCATATGGTTGAGGGAAAGGGTGATCCAGCCTTGATAAACCAGAGGAGCAGTAAGTGATTGTTGGGACACTGACAACAGAAAGGGAGTCGCCCTCCCGGCTGTTTTATTTTTGCTTTATATGAAAGAAATAAGTTGAAGTGGTTGCTAGGCCCAGTTTGGCAAACACACGAGTAGGGTTGCCAGGTGTCCGGTATTGACCCAGACAGTCCAGTATTTTCGCCTCCTGTCCGGTAAAAAAAATTCAGAAAATACCAGACACATAAAGTGTCCGGTATTTTCTGATTTTTTTTTCCTTGCCAGGAGGTGAAAATGCTGGACACCTGGCAACCCTACGACACACTCAGCAACCGGGCTCCCCCCCGGACCCACCTGCCAGGCTCTCACCCCCTCATTTACCTGGTTCCGCAGGGGAGCTGTCTAGTGGCTGGAGCAGAAAAACAAGATGGCTGCTGGCAAAAAGCCTCTTCTTAAAGGGGCCATGCTTTTTTTTATTTTTTAATTTTTTTGCTTAACAACTTCTGGGGTCCTCCCCCCCAACAACTTTGGTCTCCCCTTTTTTTTTAACTCAACAGAATTTATTTTCCCAGTGTTTGTTTGTTTTGGGGTTTGTTTGTTTGTTTTGCGGGGGGGGGAGGGGGTGTTCGATATTTTTGGTTAAACCATCTGGCAACCCTACACATGAGTCAAGTTCCTCTGGACCCAATTTTCCATTGCCTTGCACTTTGCATGGCCATGCCAACCAGCGTGAAGTCAAGGAGACTGCCCGTACTCTTCTGATAGCATTTTCCACCCATTTTGCACTCATCAGCCGAAATGACTGCACAAGGTGCAGGCCAGCGGAGATCAGTCCATTGGTGTTTTTAGGGTGAGTAGCTGTGTTGTGGGTAGTAACTAATTCCATACATTCTACCATAAGTCTCATGGAGAATGTTCCTGGGAAGGAATTCTCAGCATTTCACACACTCCCTTTCTCTTCTCAGTTGGGGTGTAAAACAGTAAATGGGGTGACTCTTCCCCATTTGTAAAATCTATACAGACATTTGTAAAATCTATACAGACATTTGTAAAATCTCTCTTTCTAGCCTCCGGAATCTCCTTTATATCAGGGATTGATTTCAGATGTAAACTCCCTCAGGTCAGTGCTATAAAAATCGCTGCCTGTGCAGTAACACCCAGCAGTGTGCTCTGTATGTGTTTATTTTATAGAGCTATACCACCTATGAAGCATGTCAATAAAATTCTCATTCCTGCACTGATGACTTTAATCTAGTTGACAGTTTAAATATAGAACAAGGGGAAGGGGAGGTTGCTGAGAATCACAAGAACTTCCCTGAATGTTGCCTTTATTTTATAATGCTGACAGAACATTTGGGTATTACATCTTCAAGCATTAAACTTATATCGTCATCAAGGGCTAATAAATTCTTTATCGTCTAACTATAAATCCTCATCAGACAGAGTTTACTGAAGACCATTTTGCCAGCCAGAGTGACTGTGGTTAATGGTGTCATACTGGGTTTTATGTAGTGAAGTTCCCAGAACTGGCTCAATCCTGTGAATCCACGAATCTCTGGGGTGGCCCCTTTGTGTGTTGATGAAGAGTTTGAGAGCATGGTGTGCCGGGTTGTGTTAGTTCCTCTTGGCGACAAAACGTGGTGAATATAATCAGTATTTGGAGGAAGACCACAGATAACTCTGCGGTTGACATTTTTGCACACCGTCAGACCACTTCATGCCCAGGATTTGGCAGTGAAACTGCATATGAAATCCCTCTAGCTGCCCAGGTCTGCCTGTGAGAGGGTTCAGATTTCTGACCCATATAGCAATAGATGTTGAACTCTGATTCCAAAATTGTTTTTAAAAGAGACATGCATGGCATGCAGGAGCCAGGGGAACTAAGTCACAGAGGTTTGTGGTGACCAATTTGTATTCTGCTCAGAGCCTATGTAGATAAACTTGTCTGTGCGCTACATGATACTCAACCCCACCTGGACCTCGAGCAGCTAGAGGCATTCTGGGAGCCCAGTTCTGAAGTTCTGGACTTGCACTTGTTCAACCCCATAGTGCAGGTAGCATCGTGAAGGGCATGGCTGAAATTCTGTTTTCTCCACAAGCAGGGCAGTATTCAACCCCATTGGGCAGGTAGTGTCATTCTTGGAGGAGACTTCTCGATCAACCTTCATTCCAATTTCTGTGGTAGTAAGTCATGATATCCAGTCAACAGAGAACAGTGGTGGGATGAGACTGCATCCCTGCTGCATGCCTGCGGTTGTATAGAAATGTGGCAGAAGCCATGAAACAGTGCTCACCCTTGCACTGGTGCCTGTATGAAGATTGTGTAGTACATTTACCAGAACATCTGCATTGCGACTTCCTTTCAAAGCAAGCCAAAATGGTGATCTGGTGACTGAATCAAAAGTCACTTGTATGTCAGGAGGTGCCATGTGAAATTAGGGGTTGAATTTTGGGTGCAGCTCAGCCAGAAGCACACAGGTAAAGACAGCCTCTATAGTCAGCAGCCCAGCAGTGAAACCTGGTTGCAGTGGACAATGATGTCAGTTCAGGCCTGGCTGCAAGTTACTGATCAGAAAACAAGTGAAGCTCTTCCAGGGACTAATGATAATGAGACTGGCCTATTGTTGACACACTTGATGCAAGATCCTTTGCCTTTGTACAGGGACACTGTCATACTGGTACTTTGCCTTATGCTTACACTTAAGGACAGTTGATGGCAGCCTGATGCTCACTGGTGCCAAAGGACCTTTGAACAACTCAGGTGTAGTACCATCAGGTTCAGCAGCATGTTCATTCCATAACTTTTGGGTGGCCTTTCATAGTTCCTTGGGTGCCAGAAGATCAGTGTTTGTCCCTGGCTCTGCAGCCACGTGGTTTGCCAGGTCACATAGTTCTAGATGGTTGTCAGCAGGTGTGTGGTTTCAACACTCTCGTGATGTGTTTTCAGTCTGTGCAGGACCTTGTCTGTTAATGAGCAGGGAGAGCCATCTGGTTTTGTGATGGGGATGTTAGAAGGCTGTTTATGGCTGCCAGCCAGGTTTATGGTGGCTTTGTAGGCAGGATGCGATTGTTATACTTTTGGGCTGCCCTTTGCTTTGTCAGCCAGGGCAGAGATCTCAATCACCCTTTGACATGACTTGTAAAATGTCTTTTTAGCTGTTTATGTTCTTGGGCATTTCCCTGCTTGCTTGTTTCTTCCTTTTTCACTAATATATCAAAAGCCTCTTTGAAAAGCCACAGTTTCCTGCATGACTGTCTGAAGTGAATTGTTCCGGAAGCAGCATGTATCAAAACATTATGTATACCATTCCAGGTGATCTCCATGTCATCTGAGACAATATCAAGATTATGTGGTTATGTATGTGCTCTTTGATGGCTTGTGTGTATTTTGCAGCTCCAACAGGATCCTTGGCTATACGCTGGACATGGCACTGTAGGTGGATGTCTGGGTTGTAAGGATTCATAACATTCACTAAGCGCTGAGACACAACTAGCCTATGGTCTGAATTTGCTGTTGCTTCTGCACCCCAAAGACTGGAGAGAGTTCACTGCAGAGTGATTTCTGAAGAGGATGTGGTCAGTGTCCTTCACATCATGTCCCCTGCTGGTAAGGCAGGCTTAGCAATGGGTGTTAGGGCACCCATAACAGAGCTCATCAGACACACCCTCAGCAACACACAGTGAGAGGCATCATCATTTGGGGAGCATGAACTAACCTATCACCGTTTCGTAACCAGTTCAATTGCGTCCAATGACCATGTCATTGAAATATCTGCGCACTAGCACTGTGTTATGAGGAACAGTCGACTGGATTTTTGCTACTGGCTGGTGGTCAATTGTGTCCTTTTCTTCAGCTGTTGAGTCCTCTGTTGGAACACAAGTCACAGTGACAGGTATCTGAAAAAACAGCAAATAGTTCTGCAGCACCTTAGAGACTAACAAAAAATGTAGATGAGCTTTCATGGGCACAACCCACTTCTTCAAACGAAAGCTCATGATTCCGTCTACATTTTTTGTTGGTCTCTAACGTGCTGCAGAACTATTTGCTGTTTTTTTCAGTTACAGACTAACAAGGCTACCTCTCTGAAACTCTTGACCATGCTAGGCAGTGCATTCAGCCATATAGAGTGGAAATCCATCAAATATACAAGGAAACTTGCACAGATCCAAATAGACATCATCTTCCTATCCAAGTGCAAACAGATAAGTATCTGACAATATTGACGCTCAGTAGAGCATACTGGAGAGATGGCGTTCCATGTGGTTAAAGCCTGCACCTACAGGTTATTAAATAATAAGCACCACACACTGAGTTCAGTGTGGACCATCTGAGTGGAGGAATATTGTTGCTTCCACAGTAATCAGAGTACTTTCTGCTAGATGGGTCTCTGCAATGTCAAGGAGTACAGTCTTGTAACTGGTGAGTTCCTAGACAAGGTGTCTTGTACATGGTGCTGTTCAGCATTAATACGTTCCATGTGTTGATATGGCATGGTTGGGCCTTCTGGGAAGTTGGGATCATTTCAGACTGTTACTTTACTAAATGGGGACTTGGCATTCACTTGGTGGACCAGAGGATGAAGGCCAACATTTCCCTGAGCTGCGGGTCCATATCAGGTAGTATCGGGCCAGTCAGACATGAGACTTATGTGGGCAGGGATGACCATGCCTTGAAGTAGACTAGCTTACATCAAAACATTTTTTGATGGTCTCTCTACTTGCTACCCAGAAACTGTAGCTAAGGGATCCTATGGACTGTAACATGGATACACACGGGGTAGGTTTCCAATTAGGCACAGTAGGCACGTGCTGAGGGGGCTGGCACTGTACGGGTGCTTTACCTTTCTAAAACTATGTGCAACATGGCAGTCAGCTGTAGGCAGGAGGCCTGAAGATGCTGTACCTAGAGGTGCATAAGGTGTATCTGGCCCTGCATGTGCAGCACACAGGAGCCTTATAACCACCTATATTGAAATGAGAATTCCTTCTCCTACTAGTTTAGCCTTATGCCATGCTGGGCTGCTTCCTGTATTTGAGTCAGTGCCTTTATTTTTCTGGGAGGGTGGAGCGTGGAGAGAAGCAGATCCCCTCTGAAGATTCCTTTTTTACCATCCCCTGGTCCTGCTGAAAGATGACCAGGACTTCATTTGGGCTTTTTGTGCCCCAGAGTGGCAGTTCTCAAATTTTGATGTAAAAATTTTCAGGAACTCCTAAGCCTTCCCATTCAGCCCTTGCCCTACCCCATTTCCTGAGACCACACCCCTTCTCTACCTAGTTGAAGGAACAGAATCTGGACACCGTATGTGAAGCAAGCAGGAGAGTTTATTATACACACAGCGCTGGCGGAGTGTCACGTCACTTGCTAGGCTCAGTGAACACTGCCAGACTATAGATTACAATTAATTGTATAGGATGCTTAATGGGCGGTTCAAGTTATGGGGGTAGGGGGGAAGATCCTGGACCCCTGGATAGGTGCTAATTGTGAGGCAAAATAAGGGCAATAATCTAAAGGTTACATAGTGTTTTCTGCCCATAGCTTACATAATACCTTACAACAAGTATTTAAACAAAACATCAGTTACCAATTATGTGTGAAGTGCAATGTGTCTGTCAACTTTAGGAAGGTATCTTTGCACGGATGTGGTCCATCTGGGGATTAAAGCAGAGACATTAGGAGTACTTGACAATTGTGTATTTGTTCCTAGCACTATTGAATGTGTCATGTCCTGTCTCCCATCCTGGGTCTTTAGCTCTATGATGACCTTTCTTTGATGGGGTAGGCAGGGGGGGGAACCATCATGTACTGTGTTTGTGTGCCAGCTTCAGACTGGAAATTTAGAATAGGGGTTCTTAACAGAATATCATAGCCTGCCTCAGAAATGTTTACCCTACACTAGTCTGTGAGGCCCTGCCCCCAGCCACTCCAACCCTCCACCCTTATGTTCACCAGGCTGGGGCAAGAGGTTAGGGTGCAAGAGAGGGTGTGGGCTCTGGGCAGGGAGTTGGGGTGCAAGCTATGGGTGGGGGAATGGAGTTGGGGGCATGAGGGGGTGTGGGCTATGGGAAAGAGGTTCTGAGAGGAAATTTGGTGCAGGCTTTGGGCTGGAGGAGGGGTTTGGGGGGCAGGAGGGAGTTGGTGCTTACCTCGAGCAGCTCCCAACTGGCACATCCCTCTGGCAGCAGTTCCCTATATGGCCAGGACAGGGGGTCTCTGTGCCCTACTCCCTCTGGCAGACACTTCCCCCGCAACTGCCATTGGCCACAGTTTCTGGCCAATGGGAACTGTGGAGTCACCGCACAGAGACCCCATCTTTGCCTCACCAGGGGCTGAAGAGATGTTGCTGGCCACTTCCAGGAGTGGCACGGAGCCAGGATCCCCACTCCTCTTCCTCCCTCCCAGTGCCACCTTCATACCAGGACTTCCTGACATGAAGGAGGTTCTGGGAGGGAGGGAGAGGAGTTTCTTAGTGTAGCACATGGATGCTCAGGAGTTCCCTTGGGGGGTCCCCAAGGGTCCGCAGAGCCCAGTTTGAAAAATACTGCCTTAAAAAATTGAACTGTTGGAACAGAACCAATGTGTACATACACAAAATGCAGCGTGTTCATGCTAACCCCATACGGTTTCAGATGCACTTTTGCCTTTTATCAACTTCCCTGGGGCTTAACTGCCCTCTGGGCATCCGTTCTACAGCTCCAGGCCTAGCATCCTGATGTAGTGACTGCTGGGAGATTGCAAAAAGCCTTGCTGGGTCCCAGGTCCTGGGGACCTGTTTTGGGTTGTGTCCCTAGACATCACCAGAAGGTGATCAGCAGACAAATAGCATGCAGCTAGCTTCTGGCAGGCTTAACCCCAGCTCTAAGGCAGGCAAGGAAAGCAGGCCGCTTTGGCAGTGGCTCATGCACTGCCGAGTGCGAGTTGTAAAACTGTTTGCTCCAAGGAGCTATTATGTCACTGAGCTCCGTTCATGCTGGCATCGGCTGGCATGCTGAAGGACCACACAGTATGTTAGCCTTGTTTAGAGCTCGTCACTGCCAAGTCATGGGATGCCTGTGGACCTGCTGTATGTGGGCGTCAAGAGTGTGAGACACATGCTGGGATAGGATGGGCGCTGTTGACGGGCGGCCCCCATTCCGGGGCATACTTTAGGCCTTCCGGGTCTGGTCCCAAAGTAGACTGCCCCTGTCTTAGGGGAAATACTGCCCGCTGGCCTAGTCTCTTATACGTAGGCTCTGAGGCCTTATCCTTTACATGATCTCCCACTCGGCGGGGGTCTGGGAAGCAGAGGTAGGGGGGCCCGGGCCCTCCCTCTCCACCGGGCCCCGACCCAGGGCCCTATCAGTGGTGGGTGGCTCCCACCACTGGCTCGGCGGGGAGTCTTTCCCGAAACTTGCCGAGCCCGCCGGGGCTTTTCCAGCTCCCCGCCCTGGGTCGCTTCCTACCCCCTTCCCCCGGCCGGCAGCGGTCCCACCTGTAGGCGTGAGTCGGGCAGCAGTAGTGGTGGTTCCCCACCCCGCGTCCAGGGTAGCAGCGGCAGGTGCAGCGCCTGTGTTCAGGGAGGCTGTACGGCAGCTCCGGCATTGGGGTCGGGCCCGGCCTGGGCCTGGCAACGGCGAGATCAGCCGGCCCGGCGCCTCTCTCTCGGGCTGCCGTGGCTGTGGCTCAGGAGGTTGTGCCCTAGCTCCTTCTCCTCTGGAGGTCAGCCCGAACTGAGCAGTTCTGCAGCCTGGGCTGCACTGGGAGCATGCCCAGTAGGGCTGTGGGGGTGGGGCCCTCTCAGCCACCTGGGCCAGGTGAATTCTCTGGGCTTGAGTGCGGGGCGGTGCCGCCCCATCACAGGCGCCCATAGGGTATGTAGCAGTGCGTTTCTGTATGCTACACATGGCTCATGATCACCTGAGGGGATCACTGTTGTTGGGGTTTTTGGGGGGGTGCACTTTCAGTAGAGGTTTTTTGCTGAACAAACCTTAATCCTCAAAACACCCCCGTGAGTTAAATATGGAGTAGATAAGAATCACATCACTCAGTAATGAAATGCGGCTACCTCTGTGATGGAACGTGGCAGCTATTGGACAGTGCACAGCAAGAGCTTATGAAGAAGTTGTTCAGCCCAGTGGTGACTTCTTCCTCTGGGCTCTAGTGCCCTCAGGCTGCATTTGTGGCACTTAGAGATCCACTAGCTTCTTGGAAAAAGACTGAGGCCTGAAGTTTGGCTAACCCCAGGACGCTGAAAGATTTGAAATATTCGTTGTGATTTCTCTCAGTGTTTAGTATGTCAGCAGCCTCCCTCAAAACAGGACAAATTTTCTGTAATTTATGCAGCTGCCTATCTCAGCTAATGACCTTTGAAATCCTGAAGTCTATATTACAGTGAATGCTGGGGTTGAGGATTGGGCTGACGGTTCCTTTGGTTAATCCTTTGCCCTGTGTTTTGTACAGTTGCCAAACTGAAATGGTGAACTGCGTACTTAATCTACGCGGACCATTTCTTATGAGAACAGGGAATAGTTCTTAGTGTATCGTGTTTTTGAAATAATAGAGGAGGGTAGAGCAACTGGTTGTAAAAATGAGTCGTTTTTCTCCAGTGATGAATAACTGGTATATGAACTCAAATGCAGAAGGCTCTGTGTGTTTGAGTCACTGTAACCGACTGGCAATAATCCCGTCTAGTTGGCAGGTGTTGAGTCTGTTGGGAAGGGGCCACAGGGGTTCTGCTGATTCACTGAGAGAGACTTGTTACCTCCTTGTATACCGGGGAGAGAGAGTGGCTGTCTGGAGATGGAGTCTGTAGCATGTGGGTTGAGCAGTCCCAATAAGGAATTCTAGGAACAGCCAAACCTGGTTGAAGTTGTCCTTACCTTGTTGATAAAGCCAGGTCTTCAGCAGGGGGGTGAGTTTACACTCGCTGCAGCGTGCAGACTGTTCATGCAGAGCAGGATGAAAAACCCCACGGAAATGTTTCTGGTAAAATGTGTTTACATCTAAGTGCTCGTGGCCCATGGCAGACGAGTAGAGAACGAAAGGTCCCTGGTCTGAAGAGCTAACAGTCTGTTGCGTACTAGTGCCTGGTCTCTGGCCCACATCAGGGGAGGCACTACAGAAGAACTTGTGCCTTATGGAGCAAAATATCTTCCCATTCTCCCTGGTATGCACAGTGGGAGTGTGCACCTTCAGTGGTGTGACTCCAGGGGCCGATGCCAGAGTTGGTGGGAGGGGCTGTGCCACTTCATTTGCTGTTGGTCGCTTTGCATTACTGTAATGCCCATAGTCTTTATATACACAAAAGCCTGTGTTGCTCCCTGCTGCCTTTGGGTGGGGGTGGGAGTGTGTTGCACAGCATCTGGGCACAGTCTGGTCCTATACTGGACAGTTTCTTTTTAGAGAAGGTAGGAGTGGATGATCTTTTTCATAGCCATGTGCTGGCAAATTGCCGCTTCCCTCTGAGTTCACAGAAGTGAATGAGGTTCATGAGAAATAAATAGAGTTGGATAAACACTGGGATCCGTAAAGTTGGTTTCATGTAGTGGAATGAATAAAAGGCAGGTCGCACCTCTCCCAGAACTGTAGTTGTATGCTTTCTCCAGACTCCAACAGACGTCCTTTGTTAGTTCTGTTTACACATGGGACACACATTTAAGACTACCTTTGCAAATTAAATGAAGCTAACTTGATTGCTAACTTAAAAAGCCTTTTCATGCCAGTAACTTTCATGGACTCTTCAGCATGTAGAGGGTAGTGCACGGAACTTCAAGATGCTCCATGTGTGTGTAAAATTGTGGAAAATATTGTATGTTGATATAATCTCCGGAAAGTGATGTGATCAAATAATTCACAGACTACACTGTAATTTTATTTGCCAGAGGGAAGAGTGAATGTTATTTAGGGGTAAATTAAGACTGTATGTGGAATCGCGCAGTTCTCTTGTCTTGACTTTTGTGGATTTAGCTATGTATCCTCACTTTTTTTTAAAAGGAATTAAAATCGTTTTACAAATATGATAAAATAACATGGCCTTCCTTTGCTACCACTGTAGTAGGATGCATTTGCAGTGGTTGATCTGATAGAGATTTACTCCTATTATCAGGTCAGCATTCAGTCCTCATTCATTTTGCATTCATTCAACAATGTAACTTTTTCTGATACAGTTCATACAACCAGTCCTTTTAACTTAATAAGGCACCTGTGTAGTACAGTTGAACTTTCATGGTCCGGCACCCTCAGGACCTAACTGGTCCCGAATGAGGGAGTATGCCAGACCAGGGAAGATCAATGCCAGCCTCTCTGCAGCTGGCTTTCAGGCTCTCCTGGGGGGCAGCCAGCTTCCCCGTTGGGTTCCCCTTTTGGCCACTGGCCCTGGCTCCCAGATTCCTCTCCTAGCTGCTTGCCCCCCTGTCTGCCCTGGCCACCAGGCTCTACTCCTGGTCACTGACATGCTGACCTAACTCCGCGCTCAGCTGGGCTCCCAGCTGGCCCCTGCTTCCAGCCACTGGACCAAGAATGTTGCCAGACAGAGAGTCCCAGACCAGAGAGGTTCAACTGTATTCATGTTTGCATGCTCTCTAGAGGGTGATGGAGACAAAAACAGAAGGAAGATCTTTCCGTAGTGGCACTATTTTATACTTCTCTTTTTACTTTGATTGGTTTTTGACTTGCACTGAAAATCCTAAATGCTCCATACAAATGAAAAAGGAAGGAAGTATTGTCTAATGATCATCAGAGTGGTGAGTGATAGGTAGGACTCCAAAAATTTTTTGGAAAAGCAGACGTGTTTTTTCGGCATCCCTGTAAACCTTGTTTTACAAGGAAAAACGGATGTTCCGAAAGAGGCTTTTTTCCCGACAATTGGCCCAGTGTAGATGGGCCAATTGTCGGAAAAGCCTCTTTTGGAAGAAAAGCAGAAAAAGATACGCAAATTGTGGTTCGCAATTTGCGTATCTTTTTCTGATAGATCTTTGTAGTCTAGACACAGCCTCAGAGTGGTGCTTCGTATCATGAGTAATCCCGTTGACATCTGGGGCTTGCTCGGGGTAATGTGCATTGTACTTGGTACTAGGGCAGCAATGGGCAACCAAAGCTAATGAGAGGGCTGCATGAAGGCCCTCCTTGGTATCAGTGGGCCGCAAGGTTAAAATCAGTCATGTGCACTAACCATGACCCCAAGAGTAAGATTAAATACATTAATACATGGCATGCTGAATATTTCAAAACAAATAGAAATGCTTTAATCGTTCATATAGTAATTGAACTGTCATCGACTTCAAACAATAAAAAAAGAAACATTTACACTTACTTTACAATATCAGATCCCTGCCCAGCCTCCTCCCCGCCTCCTCTCCCAAGTGTGTCCCATCCCTGCTCCTCTCCCTCCCTCCCAGAGCTTTCAGAGCGCTATGAATCTGCTGATTTGCGCCCTGTCCCCACTCCTCCCCCTCGCTCAACAGGGTTCGACAGCTGCATGGCTGTGTGGAGCTGAATGGGGATAATAAACCTGTTTGTATTCCTTTTACTATAGCAGTGCTAGACAGCATTACACAACTTGTATAATTCTTACACACAGTAACCAGGGAGGGACTTGAATGATACAGTGTGAGCATAGAAAGTTCTCTCTCCATTGTGAGCAGGTCTGCAATGCCAGTTGTTCCCTAGCTCCCTTTGGTTTCAGGGGCCAGTTTACCCTCTGTACTCAGCATTGGGCTCTGCCTTCCTCCTCAGTTTCCCCTTCGTTTCAGTGGTTTACTGGCCCCCAGAGCTCTCGGGTCACTGCAGTGACTGAGTTCTCAGGGTAAGTCCAAAACCATTGCACCCCTTCTAGAGCAATCAACATTTTCCCCCTTAGAACAGGGGTTGCTGCATCCCCTCTCCAGTTACCAGTGTAGGAGGATCCCATGGCCACTCTTTACTCTAGGCTTCTGACCCTGGAGTTCTCTGCCTCCTGTAGTCCAAACTGTCCTGGCTTCTTTCTAGACCAGGGGTGGGCAAGAGGCAGCCAGCAGGCTGGATCCAGCGCACCAAGCCACTGGATCCGGCCCGCAGCTGCCTTACTGGGACCCTTAGGCAGGGAGCAGCAGCTGCTGCTTTAAAGGCTGGCTGCTCCATGCTGGGGAGGGAAGTGGGAGGGAGGCTTTGTGCACTGTCACGCCCCTGAGCAAAATCTCTCAGCTCCCATTGGCCAGTTTTTGGCTAATAGGAGCTGAGAAATTTTGCTGATGGCAGGGGCGGTGTGTGACGCTTCCTTCCCCCTGCCCATCACAGTCACATGGAGTAGCCTGCAACTGCAGCTCATGTTCCTGCAGGGCTGCTGGCTGAGAGCTGCCTAGGTAAGCACCTCCCAGCCAGAGCCTGCATCTGGCCTCCCACCCTGTCTTTCTTCCCCTCAAACTACCTGCCCCAGGCCCCCACCCAAACCCTCTGTACCCCTATCCCCCAGGTCACAACTCCCTCCCAGATCCTGCACCCTCTCTTATAACTTTCCTCAGGCCAGAATGCTCTCCTGCATCCATACCCCCCCCCCCTCCGGACCCTACACCCCATTCCCCTGCCCTAAGTCACCACCCAAACCCTCTGCACCCCCTTCTCCCAGGTCACAACTCCCTCCCAGACCCTGCATCCCCTCCTCAGCCCCTCCCCCAGGCCAGAATCCTCTCTTGCTCCCATACCCCCACCTGGACCCTGCACCCCAAACCCCTGCCTCAGATCATGACCCCCTCCTTCACCCAAACTCCCTCAGACTACACCCCCCCTACACTCCAGTCCCCCACCCAAGCTCCCTTCTGTACCTAATGTCCCTCCCAGACCCCACACCCCCTCCATAGAAATATGGCCCTTGACCACATGCCAAAATCTTGGAGTGGCCCCACATTAAAAATTATTGCCCACCCCAGTTCTAGACTCTCTCCTCTCCTGACTGCCTCCTACTCTTAGTAGAGCCCTGAGTCCCAGCTCTGCTGTCCCTGGAATCTTTCCTAGTTTGCTTCACCTCCCTCTCAACTACTGGCTGCTCTTATTTTCTTAGCAGGCCTGATCTTAGTCACCTGATCCGTTTCCCCTCATTTCCTGTACCTTAAGAGGTGAGCTAAATCGGGCTAAGTTGAGCCACAGCCCTGTACAGGATCCCCTCACCCTGTGACAGTTTTCATGTAACAGAGGTAGAAAGTTGGAAGTGAGAGTAACTCGGTGTTGCCAAGCCTTTTGATACATGGGGGTTTTCTGAGAGCTGGAGTCATGTGATTACCTAAGAATCCCAGACTTCATTTTTAAAAAAGCTAACGGCTTAAAAACCAGAAGGCGAGTGAAAAGCCCCCAGATGCAGTAGTTTTTTAAAAATTTCATGATTTTTGAAGCCAATTACACTTTGAGTGGAAGGGGCCTCATGATTTCTGGTTGCTTGATGTTGGCAATACAGCAAGCTGTTATCAGAAACGCTGAAAGGCTTCGAAAGGTTGGGCCATATCCTTAGATGGTGTAAAGTCGGGTCAGTTCCATTGAAGTAAGGGTAGCTTTGTTAATTTACAGCAACAGAGGAGCTCCTTGCAGCATTGGTGGTTCCAAGTTCTGTGTCTCATTTATAGTGAATTTCCAATATATTGTTTCAATTCATGGATCAAATTGCTACTCTCCTCCTGGAGTACAGATCAAAAAATCCTCAACCTCAGAGTTGTTTACTTCCCTGTAGTATTTCCTGAGAAGCTGGTGCTCAGGAAGGCAAAGGAGCAATCTTTTCTGGGTTGCCTGTTTCTAATACCCTGTCACCGAGTGCTGAGATGTATAGGCAAGTGCACAAACCATTCTACACCTCGGTCCTGATGTACAGCCTCCCCATCTGGTCTAACCCAGAGTGCCAGTCACATTAAATTAAGAGGCAGTTCTGTGACCTGCCCAGTCGTGCTCTGCAGACAGGTAGGACAGTCTAGCTCTTCCTTGTCCTTTGTTCCCAGCTCCCCGTTGAAGTCTGTGGGAGTCTTTCGTTTGGCTTTCTTTGGGAGTTGGACCGTGTCCTGGAATCAGGATGTAAAAAATGTGGGTTAGATAAACAGAAGGTTACCTACTTAAGCAAAAAAGGAAAGTCACTGGAAAAGGCCTTCTGGGTGTGTCTGAATCTCCAAGGCTTCCTTAGTGTCCTTGCTAGTCACTAAAGGTTATTGGCTGGAATTCCTACTAATTGAAATTCCAACCATAGTGAAGAGAGCAGTACAGATAGCTTCATTTCCCTGGCTTTGTACAGGGTGACGTAAAGGAGATATGTATGTGCATATATAGGTAATTAATATAAGGAACTCCATATACAAGAACAGGGGTTCTCAAACTTTGTTGCACTGAGACCCCCTTCTGACAAAAATTACTATATGATCCTGGAATGGGGGGACAAAACCTTGAGCCTGCCTCAGCCCCACTGTCCTGGGCAGAGGGAGCCAAAGCTGAAGCTCCAAGGGCTTCAGCCCCAGGAGGAAGGCCTGTAACCTGAGCCCCAGGACTCTGGGCTGAACCCCCTGGCCTGAAGTCCCAGTGCTTCGGATTTCAGCCCCAGGCAATGGGGCTCAGACTTCAGGCCCAGGCCCCAGCAAGTCTAAGCCAGGCCTGGGGCCCACTTTGGGGTCATGACCCACAGTCTGAGAACACAGTACTAGAACATAAAAGTATGCCGCACAGTGCATAAGTAAGCAGATTCAATACAATTGTTATGCATTGCAAGTGGCTTCCTGAGTCCAGCTTGTAAAGTAGGGCTCCATACCATATCCCTTGCCCCACAGCTCAGCTTTAGGAAAGGACCCTCTGCCAGCCCCCATTCACCTAATACCAGTCACTGGCTGTCCTTGCGCTCTTACTATCTTCATACACAGTTCACTCGTCTGGCTCCTCCCATCCCTACCAGTCAGCAGTGAATGAGGAGAAACAAAGTTCTCTCACTTGAACGGTTGGGACGGGGCTGGATGTAGACAGTTCAGAAGGGGGCTGGAGGCCCACTTCCCATACTGCCTGGGCAATCAATACCATGCTCCGGACAGGGGCTCAGGAAAGGAAGTTAGTCCTTTTCTTTCTTGTATCGCTTCTAGGTAGCTCAGAGAAGCAACTGGAAACTCTCCTCCCTGGATATTCCCTTCTAGGTGGCTGGATGTCACCTGAAAGATAGAAGTAAAATATTCTCCTCCCCTCTTATGTGTTCATGTATCATTTAAAGTCTCAAGTTGCCAGTCATGGGGACCCTCCCAGGCATTATGAAAATTGGCTTATGAATATGCATAACTTGAAGACGCTTTAAGCAAAATGCATCATGTGACATATCCTTTTCAGAGTTTCAATTTGCTGACTGTGTGTATACTTTTTATTTGTGTGCATGTATCATTCTTGTGTGTGAAGTTAAAATTATGAAGGATAAACCTGCTTATTAATCTAGAATTTGTAGTGAAAGCCTTTAGTGGTGCTTAAGGGGCTTAATGGCCCGGTGCTCAAGACAGTGATCCATGAATGGCTTGGTTTTTCCTGTAAGCCCAAACTGGTCGGACCTACAGACAAATGTGACCATGATGCTGGAATCCATCTTGAATCTGGTAACTTTCCAGAGGGATGGGGAGGGTTAAACTAAGAGTTCCACCTTGGGGGAAAATTCTATTTAAGGTATGGGAAGCAATCAGCTTTGTCTTCAGCTGGCTTTTGATGCTGCCTCGCCCACCCTAAGAGGATACACACACAGAAACCTGAAAACAAAGACCTCTAAGGAGACCAGAAGCTGTTAGGCCTAGGCTTGAGAAAAGATCAACTCTGAGGGCAAATAGGTGGGCTCATTGGTATGATCAGCCCACAGGGTGACCGCCCCAAGGGGACCTCTGTGATAAACCTGTCACGCTGCCTTTTACACTAATAAGCCACTCCCTCAGGCTGCTTACAATGTACCTTTTTTGTCATCTTGCTGCCATTTAAATCATTTTATGAGAACTGCGTTTGTTGGTGCAGACAGAAAATCTTCTCTCGGATGGTTTATTTTTATGCTGGTTGTTCTTTCCTGTTGGATTTACTGGATTAATGAATTCCATGTTGGGTACTAATTAATGGCATGGCTTTCTGTCAGGCTTTCGATCAGTGGGCGCACCAGAATCTATTACATCTGATTTTAATTAACTAAAAATCAAAGCTCCACATTAGGGAAAATGCAGATGTATATTTTGTCACCTTCGCAGTTGCTTCAAAAGTAGAAATGTTATCTGAGAGCTGCATTGTGCTGGATAGATACAGCCTTTTGGAAGTGTCCATGTAGAACTGATACCAAAGGGAGTTCAGGAAGAGATTGTGCCTCATGCCCATACTTCTCTCCAGCCACCGCTTCATTTTCTTTCACCCTGATCTCTCTACCTGGTCTTTCTGAGGCTTCCAGTCCCACAAGCTGTGTTACACATCTGTCTTATGTGGCCCTCACTGCTCCAATCTTGGGGCACCTCACAGTCCTTAATGTATTTATCCTCGCACACCCCATGTGGGACAGGAAGTACCATCACCCAGAGCTAAGCTAATCAGGAAATGTTTTTTTGTACCTGCAAAACATTGTGCAGAAATCAGCATTTTTTGCTCAAAGATTTGAGAGTTTTCAATGCAAAACTAAAAACCAAACATTTGTCAGTTTCCAGCAAATGAAAAACAAAAGATTTTAGCTGCAAATTGAAAACTTTCAGTTTATGGCAGAAATGTTTGTATTTCAAAGTAACTCCTCTCCCCCTCAAGATGCAGAAAAGGAATACTTCCTGCAGAAATTTCAACCAGTTCTATTCTCATCCCCATGTCACACAGAGGGGGAGCAAAGATACAAAGCGACAGAAGTGGACCCTGCATTGAAGATGAAGCAGGCATACCCACTCTGACCTTACCGTAGGCAGTGTGGCTAAAAATAGCCAGATATAGCAGCATGGGCTTCGGCCCAGGCCGTATGAGTTGGACTGGGAGTGTGTTCTTGTGTGGCTGTCAACAGGGCCTGTGCCCCTGTGTCTTCTCTGCTGTTTTGAGTTAGATAAAAGTTAGTGTGTCTATGTCTACTAGAATTGCAGCCACACCTCTGATTGCAGTATGGACACACAACCTATGTGACTTGACCGAGGTTCAACAGGGAGTCTGTGGCAGAGAGAGAAATTGAGGCTGGGTCTCCTGAAACCTAGGTGAGCATCCGGACAGTTGGACCATTTTTCTGCCACATCTCAGTCACTCTCAGATCAGCCACTTGTAGCCACTTGTGCATCAGCGTGCTTGTTGGCTCCCTCTACAGGTTCTCCACTCTTGCCTCCTCATTACACACTGCAACATAAAACCTAGCCATGCCCAAAAATTGCTTCCTCCCCCTCCGCTCCCAGGCAGTGGAGTTGCTCTGGAGGGGGTTCCATGATCATGCCAGACTGCCCTCACTGCAAATTAACCATCTTTTCCTAGTGTGCTGCCGTTTTCCTGCTCAGACATTGATGCTTCTCTGCTGTCCTTGAATTTCATGTGCGTATTTGCGCTAACTCACAATACGTTTGTATAGTGTGTAGTGCAGAAGGGTTCTGGGCATTACCATGATAGCAGTAATAAAGAGGAAGGAGAGAAAATATGGGTGCATTGACTTTTTTCCCTACATACGATTAGTGATGGAGCTGAAAATGTTTGCAACATTTTAGTCATTGCAAAGGGGTAAAAGTCATTTTCAGGAGATTGTTCAGAATCTGATTAACTTGTGTTGCATTGTTTTGCTACATTTTACCTCTGAAACAGTAGGAAAACACTGTTCTTAGGTAAGCTCTTTGAGATGCCTGTTCCTTGGTTGACTTGTGCTGCCCTTGTTGTGGGAAGATCTCCCCTGCTGACTGCTGAGCACGCTTCCTGGTCCCCCGCAGTGTTAGTTGTTAGCTGGCTACCCTTACCTGGCCTCTGTGCAGACCCGTGGTGCTGCTCCCAGGAGACTCTCCAGCAGTATGTGCTATGCGTATTTCTAGTCTCATAGAAAAATGTCCTTTGTCAACTTTAAGAAGCTTGAATTTCTCTCTGTAGATGGCTCCATGTGCAAAACTCTTGATGTGGAGGGAGAAAAACGTATTCCTATTCAGGAAAGACAAGATCCTAATCAGTCTCAATTTAAAAAAAAAAAAAAAAAAAGGCCCAGTCATCGGAAGAAGTGGGCTGTGCCCACGAAAGCTCATGATCCCATCTACATGTTTTGTTAGTCTATAAAATGCTACCAGACCATTTGTTGTTTAAGTTTTAAAAAAATGGATTAGGATGATCATGCTGGGAAATCAGACAAGTACATAAATTCAGACTTATCCACTGGTGTTTCTGCCTGGAAGGAAGCAGGCTTCTGTCGATGATCTAACTCTAAGGGCAAGTGCATCCACTTCCTTCACTTATTTTTTTATTTGTAATGTTTTTTGAGGCAGACCTCTCAGTGCAGAGTGTCTAACCCAATTCCGCAGAGTGGGACTGCGATGTCTCTTTGGCTTTATTTCAGCTCACCCACAGACAGGGGAGAGTGCTGTGTTCTTCCCCTGCCCCCATTTATAAATGCCTCGTGCTGTTCTGTTTGACTGTCCCAAGACTACTGCGCAGTAATATAACAGGGCCACTGCTCTCAACTCAGTTCCGATTAAAGGAGGTTATGATGTAAGCACAGGATCCTTATCACAAAAGGAGGCCTCAAGCACTTACCTACCCTAAAATCCAGTGGGAAATGTCATCGGTAGGACTGCTGCCCGTCCTGTGTACCAGATATTGCTGTAGTTTTTTGCTCCCTCGTTCCCCCGCCCCATTCGGTTGCACCATGCTGTTGCAGCAGATTGCCATCCCGTTGTCAGCCCTTGAGTAATGACACCTCGCCAGGAATGTTTATTTTTATTCCCGTAGGCTCCTGCTCCCTTTCCGTTGCTGAATGCTGGAGTTGACACTGTGCCCCTCGTCCACTGCGTCAAACGCAGCATAGGAGAGACAGAGCCCCAGTTGTGACAGGATGCGAGATGAGAAGAACCTGGTTGGGAACACTGAAAGGGGCTGGGGTGGAAAAGTTCCCCCATCCTCCGTGGACAATCTGTTCCCACTGATTTACTCTGCTGTCTCTTCCTTGAGCACATGTGCTGCTCTCCTCCCCTGCCTCACATGCCTTACAGCAGCCAAGCATCCAGTCCCTCTTCCAGTGAGTGCCTGGCCCACTTGAGGGCTAACTTCAGTCTCTCTGAGGAGCCTGACCCTCACTTCCCCCACTGAATTTCCTTATCTCACTCTGATCTCCCCCTCCCCCCACCCCCAGTAATCCTGAATACACTGCTCAGCTGCAGGCCAGGAGGCTATGGCAGGGGTGGCTAACTCGTGGCTCGCGAGCTGCATGCAGCCCCTGGCTCCCTGTGCTTACCAGGTGCAGGGGAGCCATCTGGTGTGGCAAAATGGCGTCGGCAAGATGGCGTCGGCCGACGGGAGCCTGATGTGAAACGCCGAGCCTGCGTTTTTTAAAGGGGCAGCATCTTTTTTTTTTTCTCAACAATTCTGGTGCGGCTCTTTGTATATTTTCCACGGCTGTTTCAGCTCTCTTTGTTTAATGGGTTGGCCACCCCTGGGCTATGGCCCAGAAAAGCCCAGAAAAGCAAGGTCACCTCCAAACCAAAGTCTATTATAAATTTCCATGCATTAGGGTTTTTTCAAATGCGTATGGGTCCTAACTACATTACAGGATCAGCTGTGGTGGGGGACCTGGTGACAGCATGATTCTCATGACACGATTAAAATCCACTGGCCTGATTGATTTTTCTGAGTGCTGAGCACCTGGAGCTCCCATAGACATCAACGGGTGCCTCTGGACTTGAGAGAGGCAAGGCGCAATTTGGGGAACCTAGTTAAAATAACTCGGCCCTGTTTATGCTGCGAAAAGGAACTGGGTT
Source organism: Pelochelys cantorii (assembly GCA_032595735.1). NCBI lineage: Eukaryota > Metazoa > Chordata > Testudines > Trionychidae > Pelochelys > Pelochelys cantorii. Next base: position 8,060,462 of record CM064328.1, read on the forward strand.
GTGTCTGTGTTGGGGGAGAGTTTTGTTATAACCAAGTGCCTTGACACGGCTGATCTTTGCAGAGTAGATGGGACCTAGGATACCTTGGAATCTACAAAATTACTGATGAACTGAACCCTACGTTACTCAGTGGTGTTGGTGTTCTGTGGCTGCTGCTGCTGCTTCTGGACAGTATTGTCTCAGCGTTCTTGTGCTCCTGGTGTCTGTATATACGTCGTCTCTTTTTTTACACCTAGATTGTCAGCTCTGTGTTAGGGACCATCTTTGTGTCGTGTTTGTACCGCACTTAGCCCGGTGGGATTCTTCTTTCTAACTGGGGCTTCTGTGTGCTGCCACAATTGACAAAGGCACCAGAAGGAACTTGAGGACATGCAGCCAGCCATAGGTGAGCGATTTGGTGTCTTCCACTGCAAAACGTAGGTGGGGTTTCGGCCTGTCACCAGAACCTTTCAGTAAACAGCAGAGCTGCTAGTGATTTTAATGTAATTCTAGCAGGAGGAGAATGTGACTAATGGGTTAAGATGAAAAACAGTGGCTTGCTGGAATGTATTCCTTTCATATCTCCAAAGTAGGCTTCTTGAGATGAAAAGCTAAAGAGCTGCATTTAATGAAATTTTGCATTTAAACCCATTAACTTAAGTGCTTAGTTGGGATGCTCTGACACTTTGACTGGAAGAATTCTGAACATGCCATCCTGGAAACGGTGAGCAGGCACTTTAATTGATATTTCTACTTTAGCTGAGACACCCAAGAATGCCTGATGACTCCAAACTAGGAAAGGAAAAGGCTTGCACACGCTCGGGATGGCCATGGGGCCTCATTCTGACAGCTAATCCCTTTGAATAATAGGCTTGCAACTGGCATATGAAACTATTTTGCTAAAGTGGGAGTATTCCACAACCCAGTTAAGGGATTAGATTTGAAAGCCAGCACATTACCCCTAAGTATATGAATTAGTTAGGAGTGGAAAGAACATCTCTCATACTGTGCAGTATTAAGTGCTTCTGGCTCTGCCACAGGCTGCTTGAGACCTTGGGCAGGTCACTTCTTCCTCTCTGTGCCTTGGTTCCTCCCTGAGTAAAATGGAGATGATGTCACATCTCCACCCCCATGTTAGTTTTCATGGTAAATTCAGCAGTCCTTGTAAAGCACTTTGCGATCTTCAGTCAACAGGCACAGTGGAGGTTTTTAAAATATTATTGGTATTACACTATCCCCTCAAGGCACTAACATGAGACTGGAGCATCATTGTGCCACGTCCAGAAAGTGTACAGTCTAGAGCAGCGGTTTTCAAACTTTTTTTCTCATGATCCAGTTGAAGAAAATTGTTGATCCTGTGACCCAACATAATCTGACTGAAGTGTGGGTTCTGGGGTGGGGCTGAGGAGGAGAGCTTAAGCTTTGGGTGTGGGTAAAGGTGGTGGTAAGGCAGCTTCCAGGCTCCGCAGACCATGCTGTGCCCCAGAAGCAGCCAGCAGTAGGTTCACAGCCACTGGGAGTGCAGAGCTAGTGCTCAGGGTAGGGACAGTGCATATAGCCCTGTGCACTCTTCTGCTTCCCATCCTCCCCCCACCATCTAGGAGTCAGGCCTGCTGCCAGCTGCTTCTGGGGCGCTGCGCAGTCTGAGGTGCCAGACAGGCAGGCACCTGCCTCAGCACCGACACTGATCACCCTGTATCAACAAGTCGTAGTGCCTGTCATTCCGCAACCCAGCATTTGAAAACCACTGGGCTAGAAGGAAAAGGCAGTGGACAAAGGGTGGGAGGAAGGCAGGAAATCTGATAATCTGCACTTTACATGTGAGAAACTGGGACCCAGAAAGATGAAGTGACTTGCCTAAGGTCACAAAGGGAGTAAAGCCAGGATTGTTCATTGCACAGGTCTTCTGGGTTGCAATCCCCCACCATAAACACAAGGCCCCTCTCCAGATATGAAGTATTTCTGTTTTCCAGTGGTGACGTCACAAAAGCTTTGAGATGGCACAGACCTTCAGGCTGGTTTCCATAGAGCCCTAGAAATGTGGCTCTCATCCACCCCACCCCCTCACTGAGGTAGGACCAGTGTTTTCAAAAGGGTGAAGAAATTTTACCCGTGTGCACAAAATGGACCCTTTAGAGTATCTCTACGCTGCAGTGGAACAGCTGTAACAGGTGGTTTATTGAAATGCAGGCACACCTGTAGTGTGCAGACACTAGTTTGGGTGCCCAAGTGCCCTGGTGGGTGGGTGTTTGTGATGCCAATGTGCATGTTGCTGTACAGAATATATGAGACAAGGCTTGTGCCTCCCAAGGAGCTGATAGTCCAATCAAGCAAAAAAGCTTTCTCCGGGGGCGGGGGATGTTGTACATAAGTATTAGCCCTACTTAGTGAGGGGGTTTGAGACTGCCAGGCTGCTCTGAGGAAGAGGGACTTTGAAGAATGAGGCATTTGGGTGAGATCCTTCATTTTAGGAGAACAGCATGCATGGTAGAAGCAAGGTGTGCACGTGCCGGTACAATGGATTTTCCTGAAAACTGGGCCCAGTATGTCCTAGAGTGTTCTGGTGTCAGTATTTTCTCCTGACACGTTGTTTTGAAATTTGAGGCAGTTATTTCAGAGGCTGGGCCTGATCTCTTCCACACTTTCTGTGCATAGGGAGGGCTTTGTTTCTAGAAACGGGTCTGCCTTTCGCAGGCAATCGGGAGGAGAAAGTAATCTGAGTTTTTTACGGGGTAACCCACAATGGCGCTACAGTCACACTTGTATATTAGTCACACATGTTATGTAGCTGCATCCGAGCAATGGCAGCCCTTGTCTGGAATACGGACAGGAATCATTGTTGTCTCATCACTGAGCCTACGTTACTAATAATAATCTTTTATTATTTGTATTCAAATGGCACCTAAAAGCCCCAACTAAGATCTGATACAAGATGTGTCAGGTGCTGTACAAACCATAGTAAAAGACAGATAAACTGTAGTTGAAGTAAGTAGTCAAAGGATGGGAAATATTTGTTCGGAGGATCCTAGGAAATCCTGTAACGATGGGGGCATGGGAATATGTTTATGTGAAAGGACATGTTTGCATGTTTCTGGAATGTGGTTTCAAGTTGCTCTATATTCATACCATGAGATCTAAACACAAGCAAATCACAGTATTAATCTGATGCTTATGGTAAATGTTGGCTTGAATTAGACACTTCTCCAACTATACTTGCAGTTTAGCTTACAGACAAGCCACGGAGACAGTCCTCAGGGAAGCGTGGAGATGAATGTCAGAGCAGAGGGCATAGCAGCCACAAGCACCAGTATGGTGAGAATGTCCGCGTCGCTCAGTGGAGATGTTAGACTGTGGTATGGCCTCCTAAGGAAGTGGTGGAAGTCCCGTAGCTTGGCACTGTTAAACAAGGAGGGGCAGCGTTCTAGAAAATATGCGGGAGGGAGAGATCCTCTGTTGGCTCGTGGATGTGGATTGGGTGGGCCAAATAGGTTTCTTCTGTCAATCCGTCTGTTCCAGCCAGAAGTTGGGGCTGGATGTCAGGGTGGATCACTTGATAAATTGCCCTGCTCTGTTCATTCCCTTGGAAGCATCTGGCCCGGGGAAGACGGGAGGGTTGGGCTGGCTAGATCGGTGGTCTGAGCCAATGTGGGTGGTTCTTATGTTCTCTGTATTTATGGCCCTGGTTACATCTCAAGTATGTGTAGATTAATCTCATCACAGGGAGTGTGTGTCAGAGCCAGGAATTAACCCAGATCTCCCAAGTTTCCAGTCCCAATTCCTTAACCTCAAGGCCATTCCTCTGTATCTGTTCTCTTTGACACTCTCTCAATCAGTGTTTTTCTAGCATTTTTCAGAGCTCAGGGTTTGAGCCTGCAAGATTGCTGTGTTCATGACTCCCACTTAAGTCAGTGGGAGTTGTGCACACAGAAGGTTTGCCAGGTCAAGCCTTTGCTGGGGGTGCTAATCTTTTGGTTCTGGGGGAAAAGTGTTTCCCAATCAGTGCAGCGAGCATAGTGGAGTTAGTCTGGGGGGTTTTGCTTTGTTTAAAGTATAGAAAGATACCTTGTTACTGTGTATGTCTGTTCCTAAAGGGGCAGATCCTATTCCTTCTACTGCCAGCACTGCATGGGATTGGGCCCTAGGCTTTTTCTGGGCTATATCTGCTTAGTTGCCTGGCAAAAGCAAGTATTTTTACTCTACTCTGCACTGCAGAGCCAGCCTAACTGCAGAGAGGCAGGCTGTATCCTATTGTGCCTTGCACATCATCTACCAAAGTGCCAGCTGAATCCTGATCCCAGGATCTTTATCGTTGCTGACGGTTGGCGGTGATGCAGACAGAACACAGCTTTGTTCTCAGCTATCGGACAGAGTGCGCAGCTCCGGCTCTGGGGGAGAATCTTGTAAATGGTGCAGGTTTGAGAGAGAGGTCGCAGAGGAAGGGATTGTGACACCAAAGAGATGCTGTGCGTAGTGTAGTTTTCTGATAGACACAAGGAGTTTCTTTGCTTAGGGTACGTCTAGACTACATGGCTCCGTCGACGGAGCCATGTAGATGAGTTTACTAGACATAGGGAAATGAAGTGGCGATTTAAATAATCGCCTCTTCATTTACATCAAAATGGCTGCCGCGCTGTGCCGATCAGCTGTTTGGTGGCACAGCGTGGTAGTCTGGACGCTCCGCGGTTGACAAGGGAAGCCTTTGTTGACCCCCCCCCCCCCCCCCCCCGGTAAACCTCATTTCACGAGGCATGCTGGGGTGGTCGACAAAGGCTTCCCTTGTCGACTGTGGCGCGTCCAGACTACCGCGCTGTGCCGCCAAACAGCTGATCAGCACAGCGCGGTGGCCATTTTGATGTAAGTGAAGCGGCTATTATTTAAATCGCCGCTTCATTTCCCTATGTCTAGTAAACTCATCTACATGGCTCCGTCAACAGAGCCATGTAGTCTAGACATACCTTTAGTGGCTATTCATAAATTGCAATGAGCAACAGTAAATTGTGCTGGCAAGGGGGGTATGTGTGTCTGTAGCTTGCCCTTCCAAATTATTTGCCACCCCTGGTGTTCCAAGACTTCCAGTGTCTACCTCCTCTCTCATGCTGCTGTTGATTTTCCTCCATCTGTGCTTTATCCTTTTAAAACATTGTCCTTTATTCTTTCCATTGAAATGTAACAGGTGATGCTCTGAAGTTCCGAATGAGTGCCAGAATCCTTAGTGCCAGCTGCAAAATAGACATACGGCCAGGGTGGGCGTGTGGCCCGCGAGACATGTTGCAATGTGCAGGATTGCCAGATTCTGCTGGTTTCCCTCCATGTAGTTTGTTTCCTTCTTGTATTACTAAAATGACACACATATAAAGCAAGGGCCCGTGAAGTGAGGTGCATGCTGATCATACACAGAGCCATGCGCTCCCTCTGCATCCAATCAAAGTGCTGCTATGGTTCGGTCGTCTCCCTGCAAACTCTATGTACGCAAGCACCGTTAGCAGAACTACCCCATCCTGGGATGACATCTTGGTGTTGACAGTCTTTTGGCCAACTTCCTGACCCAGGTTGCCCATCACTGATGTACAGCAACCAGTGCCTAATGATCATGGTGCACATGGCTGGGGGGGATGTGAATTCTCTCATCAGAAAGAGCTGCAAGAGCAAAGATAGTCCCTGCCTCCAGAAGTTTACAATCTAAAATGTCCTGATTTTCCTTTTGCTAAATCGCACCAGAAGAACAAATCAATGCAGTTGCTAAGTAAAGTACACTTGTCCCTTCTAGGCATTATTTCTTGGATAAGGCCAGTGTCCCTCTCATTTCTGTTGCACCAAAAAGTATTCCACCCTACATTGTATGCTGCGTGAACAGTTGAGGGAACTGGGACTATGAAGGGTGAGATGTCCATTCCATGAAGGTCTCGTCCCATTCCTTATGCGGATCATAGATGGTGGACTTAGGAAGGGCCTCCTAGGACATCTGTTTAATCCCATGTCGAGGATAGTTCTTGGTCCTAATTGGCATGCCTTGAATCTGGTCGATTCTTGAATGTTTCTGATACCCAACATTCTCGGTCCTTAGCAAATGAATCTAACAACTGATCCTGGCTGTGGGAGATGTGTGGCTGATGCCCAATCCCCATTTTCTTTTTCTGAGACACTTCTTTTCTGGCTGTTGTTAATTTCTTGGTACTTTTATCTATACCGTCCCTTCTGATTGGGTGTGGTCTGTGCATTTGGGGCCTCATCCCACTAACTGCTAATGGCTGCCAGTCCCACTGACACCTTGCTGTCTCTGGGGAGCATTCCCCCTTTCAGGGTCAGGCCTGTAGATAAAAGTACCTGATAGTTTCCCCAACTTGGAACCCAATCTAGGTCCCACGTGCCTTCCTGTTCTCTTCTTTATTCCACTCAAGCCACATGAATAGCCATCCTCCTTGTTGCCTACTCCCACTCCTGCTAGTTCCCTGTGCCTGGAACATCTATCTCCCTGACTAAGAAGTTAGAGCTTATATGGCCCCCATCTGAGCACCTCAGCATCCTTCCTGGTGTTGGTCCTCACAACTCACCCATGATGTAGGGAGTTGCTATCATCCACATGTGGCAGTGCCAGGAATTGAACCCAGGGCTCCTGAGTTCCGGTCCAGTGCCCTAAGCACAAAATAATCCTCCTCCAGATCTGTCTCCACACTGTCTTCTTTCAGGTCCCCCCTCAAAACTCACTTCTTTCCCAAGGCCAGGCAACTCCTGAATCAGCCTTTGGGGCACTGAAGACAGTTCCAGGGGAGAGGAGCCAGATACACCTGGAACAATCTCACCTTTGAGGCTGGCTAACTTTAGTCACTTACACTGTCACATGCCGCCCCCCCCGCCCCAATCTCTCATTGTCTGATACAGATGATAAACTCTTCGGGGTAAAGGTCATGGCTGATGATTGGCTTGCAGAAGAGCTGGCACCCTTGGAATCTAGATGAGTAATGAAGGCTGCCACCCAGTTTTAAAATTGAGCCATAATAGTCAAAATAATGAACACACAGAGAGCTCTGGCGTTGCGTGCTCTCATGCAGAACTATGTCAAAACCTTTACTAAAACCTAGCGGTCTGATTTCTAGAGGTGCTGGGTACCTGCTGCTCCCGTTTGACTCAGCCACAGGCTCTCAGCACTTGTGCAGATCAGGCCCTCTATACATCATAGCTACGTCTTTGTCTGCTGAACTTGTGCTGCTTGTGTCAAAGCAGGCTGTCTGGTTTCTTCCGGCACAGTCTGTTCTTTGCGAACTCCTGCTGCCGATTGCTCATCAAGATGATGTCGGATCTTACAGATCAATTATTCACTCCGATATTTCTGCCTGTAGTAAGGCAGAGCTTGACTAATCCTTCCTCAGCTTGATGTTTTTCAGTCTTTAAAATGTGTGTAAGTGGTTCCTCAATTTCCTCTGAACCCAAGGGGCAGAGGACTGTGATCTAGCTAATACAGACATTTGACTGTGATGGAAAATGGCGGTTTCTTTTCTCGCATTGCTTCGCCTTCTAGACAGTGAGAGAGGACACAGGTCAGCAGATCAAAATACAGAAGTCACTTCAGTGCTTTCAGTTTATTGCTTCCCTGGGACAATGGACATAAAACTGTAGTCAATGCTTTGTTTCTAATCATTGGCTTGTCAGTGGCAGAAAGATGGTTCTTTTCAATTAAAACGTGTCTTTCCTTTTCTGCAGAGAAAACAGCTGATGATGACGTCCAGAAGTCTGACATCTCATCCAGCAGCCAAGGAGTGATCGAAAAGGAATCACTGGGACCTCTTCTCCTGGAAGTAGGTGCTCCCTACCAGTCTTGTACTTCAGATCTGAGGCTGTTCTAAGGAATCCTGAACCCAGAAAGCATAATATAGAATAGTAGGAAAACAGTCAGAATCCGGTTGTTGCAAGGCTAGATTATCCCTTGCTGAAGCTGCAGGTAACCTGCTTTAGTCCTTCAGTTTAGCAGATCCTTTAAGCATGGGAATCCTAGACCTACTTGGCAATGCACTTAAGTGCATGCTTAAGTCCCACTGAAATTAAAGCAACAGTAGTATGCGCTTAAGTGCTTTGCATGAATCAGAGCCATCGAGAGCAGTGTCTTAATATTGGTAAAATGGTGCCATGCTGATGTCTGCCCACCTCTGTGTAGTGGTTTCATTCTTTTCGCTAAGCCTGGGCGGCATTGTAGAGCTGTCATTCAACAGAGCAAACTGAAAGCAGTTAACTACCCAGGGGGGAATGGAATGTAACTTTCAACCATGATGACCTAAGTCACCCTCTAGATCAGGGCAATAAAATGGTGGCAGGGCTGCTGCTGCTGCCATATTTATCTGTGCCTCTGCAGGTATGGGAAATCGCAGCTCCCATTGGCTGGGAACGATGATCTGTGGCCAGTGGGAGCTGAAGTGCCCCATACCTGCAGAGATTCAGGTAAATACGGTGGTGTAGGGGGTCCACCGGGGGCTAAACCTGGTGGACCAGATCCAGCCTGCAGGCCGGTATTTGCCCACGCCTGCTCTTGATAGATTATCTTGGAAATGGCCACGGTGCTGAGGAACTGTTAGCCCTTCCAGGCACCATGGTCCTTAGATGTGCGCTAGTAAATGTCTCTCTCCCAGAGAAGGCATGAGAAAACAAGCGTTAAATCCAGACTGAATACTGAGTGCGAAGCAGTGAATTGGAGTGGGCCAACAAACTGCAACAGCGCTAGATAGTCACATTTTGAGGTCCAACAGGCCACCACATCATTTAGTCCAGGGGTGGACAAGATAGGGTCCAGCCTGCCATGCCATTTGATCTGGCCTGTGGTCGGTTGCCCTGCTGCTCCCCCTCTCCCAGGCCAATTGAGACCTGGGAGTGGGGGAGCGCACAATGTCTCCTCCCCCCACCAAGGGTGCACTGCACCAGAAGGAACCGCCAGCTGTTCAGAATGGCTGGCAGTACCCTCTAGGCACCGCACACCCCTGGCAGGGCAGGGGTGGAAGGCAAGAAACTTCATGTGCTCCCTCTCCCCCAGCCAATCAGGGACTGGGGGCGGAGGCGGAGTGCACAAAGTCTCCTCTCCCCACCCCCGTCAGGGGCCAGCTGTGCCTAAAGGGAACAGCCCCTTTCTACTTGAGGCCCCGCCTCTTTTGCCTGAGGCTCTGCCCCTTCAGGGGTGGCCCGCAACCACTGCCAAAATTCATGAAGTGGTCCCCCCTGCAAAAATTGTTGCCCACCTCTGATTTAGTCTGACCTCCTATATGTCATATACCAGTGAACTCCACCCAGTCACCTCCGCACTGAGTCCAACAACCAGAATTAGACCCAAAACTAAACTGTTGTGTGCCATGGCAGAGAGCTGCAGGGGTCAGCTGGGGTTAGGATGTGGGTGGAAGTGGCCTGGGATAGATGAGGTCAGCGGTCCTCAAACTGGGTCATGACATTATTTCAATGGGATTGCCAGGGCTGGCTTAGATTTCCTGGGGCCCAGGGTTGAAGTCTGAGCCCCAGTGCCCGGGGCTGAAGCCCCAAGCAGATCCCCCGGCTGGGGTTCTTGGGCTTTGGCTTTGATGCCTTGCCTGCCTGGGGCAGTAGGGCTCAGGCTCTGGCCCTGCATCAGAGATGATGGGAATCAGGTGGGCTAAGGCTTAATTCCCCCTCTGGTGTCATGGAGTAACTTTTGTTGTCAGAATGGGGTTGTGGGGCAACCCCTGGAAAGTCACTTCTGGGAGTAGCACTCCTACATTGGGAATCCAGGGTGAGTGTGGTGAAGACACTGGCACAGTTTGAGAACACTTTCATTCCAAAGCGTCTAGACCTAGCCAGTAGCTCTCTATGGAGGTTGAAAAAATTGGGTGCTTATATGGGATGGGGAGTTAATTAGATTGGCTTGTCCATGACTGAGAATATGGCTCCATGCTCAGAGGGTAGCATTAATAAATCATTTATCCAGGGTATTAACCCAAGGATGTGTTGTCGCTCTGTCCAGTTCTGCTTTGTAAAGAACTCCTCAAAGATCTGTAACAGCTATGCAGACAGAAGGACGGTTTGTAACTTGAGATCCCATGCAAAACATGCTCGCAGATGGGTACATTGCTCTGGAGTGCAAAGCTGTCTCCTGACACCAGGCCTCCAGCCCAATCAATTTGGTAATCTACATTGCTTCTAGCCAATGCACGTTGAGATCTATGAGGCTACATGCTGCTGTTCAAATGTATCCTCAACTCAAGTCCAAGCAGATACTTATCTCTGATTTCCAGAGCCAATGTCAGATTATATATGTCATCTAACCCTGGGTGCCTGCAGTGTTCACTTAAGTCTGGCTCCTGTGCAGTGCAGCTGTGGAGAGTTGCAAGGATAAGAGCAAGGTGGTGAGCAAGACCAAAACAGCAGGGAATCTCTCTACTGCATAAATCTGAGCACGAGGCTACTGCTGCCTGCTAGCAGGTGTGAGACGTAAGAGGGGAAACATAGAGCTAAGCTCCTCATTAACCAAAGGAGCCTTGCACTTCAACGTAGGTCTTTCCAGATGCACCTATTCCCCACTAATATCCTACCCTAGCTTGTGTCCTTGTGAGTAAGACAGCAGGTATTCAGAAGGCTTGAGGATTGCTCCCATTCAGTGTGTAGGATAAAGGAGAACCTTACATGTGCACTAGGGCTGGAGAGCAGCAGTTGTGGTGCACCACAGAAGGGCTTGCAAGATCCAGGCCTTAATAGTCAGGAAGATGGCTGGATGTGTAGCTTGAATTTCTTTTCAGTATATTAGCACGCTGGTGTCCCCCACCTTTCGGGGCCAAGCATCACTTGTCTAGCAGCAGAAGGGTTTGCAGGGCAGAGGGGAATGCTCATGCTGTTAGCAGCGTACAGAGAGGTTTTTCTGCTAAGGCGGGGGTCGGGGCTCTGGCTGCACTAAGGGGTGGGGAGCAGTGTTCCCTGTACACAGGGCGCTTGTGCGACTGCTCAAGAGAAATTCAATGCCACCCAGCTGATTAGCAGAGCACCCACCACTGGGCTTTGTGTTTCTACTGGTGGTGCACCTGCCTCCATTAGGGATGTAAAAGCCCATTTAATCAGTTAACCAGTTAAACATGATGTTTAACCGGTTAACTGCTTACACGGGGACCGGCAAGGGAGCGGCTCCCCACCACCTCCTGTAGCTGGATTGGAACGCCCCTGCCTGCAGAGCGCTGCTTCAGCCAGGATGGGCTGGAGCAATCCACTCCCCACCCCCCCCCGCGCCTGTGTCAGGCAAAGGGCTGCTCCAGCCCCCACTGGTTCACTGTAGTCAGTAAGGATGTGGTTTACTGGTTAACCATTCACATCTCTAGCCTCAATGCACATAAACAAATTTATTCTGCACCTGGATGGAAAAAATCTGCACAAGGATAGAAAAGATTACAGGGAACATTAGTGGGCACTGCTAGATATTCCGTCTCAAGACTATAGCAAAGCAACTTGCTCCTCTCCTGTCCTCAGACTACTCCCTTTTGAGGTGTTCGGTCCTTTCTCTCCTTCAGGCATTGCTGTCCATGTTGGAGAGGAGGAAAGATTCATTCTCTCCCACTCTGCGCAGCATTGGCTCGTGAGAGGTATTAATTGGACTGTTTTTAGAGCTCTTTACAAACCTAAACTAACAGTCCACCCTGTGAGGGTGCTGAAGGTTACCATCCCTGTTTTACCCATGGCAAGACAAAGTCAGGGGCATTGCGAGAACGTACTGATTTTTGCAGAGCACTCCGGAAATACTCCCCATCTGTGCTCAGTGGTGTTATTGTGGTGACTGTCCTGGTGCGCCCAACAAATGATCTTGCTGAGGCATGGCTTCAGATCCTGCTTATGTGGAGACAACTGTGAAGCAACTTTAGTTTTCTGTCACCCCTGGCCGTGAGAGGCAGAATTGGGTTCCAGGAGATTTCTAAACAGTATTCAGATTCAGCTGTCTGGAAATGTTCTTGAGGTGACTCCCATCCCCACCAGCTTGCCCTTTAATTCTTGGGACCTTTTGAGCAGCAAGCTCTGTTATCCCAAGTGCTTGTCCACTATTAAAGTCATTAAGATGCAGGCACTCAGCTGCTGTAGTGATGAGGGACATGGAAGTGCCAAGGTAGGATTTGTAACCATAGGCTCATCTGTGTGCTCTCTGTTGAGTTCCAGTCTATATTAATGGCCACATGCCCTTCCTGTCATCTTGAGAAACCTTTTGCTGCCTTCCTAGACCTGAGGTGGGGCCAGATCTCTTTGCCACTTACCTAGACTTCTTCCATTAAGGAGCTAACTTGCTACTCTGCAACATGTTGATTAGAAGACAGCACAAATGTAGGTTCTAAATGTTTATATTCCAGTCGCCTTAGTGACATCTTCCCGGGTGGTCTTTGTGTTCTAAGACTGGCTTGCACTTCAGTCCCAAGGACTCAGAGCCGGCAGATCTGGGTTGTAATTTCCCTCTTTGCTGTGGATGGCCTTCCTGTGGCCCCTTTGGGTAAATCTCGCTGTAATTCTGCTTTCTCATGGGGGATAATATGATTTCCCTGCCTCTTATACAGTTGGCTCATGTGAATGTTTGTTAAAGCCTTTTTAGAGCCTCAAATAGAAGGGGCTGCAGAAAGACCGAAGAACACGTGACAAAAAATAATTTGTTTGGGATCAGATCCATCCCTGATCATAGTTCACAAGCTCTACAATCAGCTATGCTGACACACCAAGTATTTGTAAACTCCAGAGTAGCTTTTGCTCAGTGTTTCTAATAAGGATGTTAAATAGCGACTAATTGACTAATCAAATAGTCGATGCATTTTTGCATCGACTATTCAATTAGTTGATAGGGCAATTCCGCCTTTGAAGTGTAGCAACAGCCCTAGGGGAAGGCACTGTGTGGAGCCCAGGATCAGCTGGGACTCCAGCTGATCCCAGGGCTCCATATGGTGCTGCTGCTTTGAAACGCCTCTTGCAGCCTGGGGCCACCCCAGGTGGCCCCAGGCTGCACACGGCGTTTCAAAGTGGCAGTAGTCACGTGGGGCCCAGGGTCTGGCCCCAGGCTTCAAGCAGTGCTGCCACTTTGAAGTACCCCCTTTTACCCCCCCCCCATTGCTGCTTCTTTCTGATAGAAGCAGTGGGGGAAGCAACTAGTCAGCTAGCACGTCAACTACGCAGTAAGCATTTGCTTATCGGATAGTCGACTAGTCCTTCACATCCCTAGTTTCTGAGTTAGGAGTGGGTTTTATTACCCTACATGAGTTTGTTCAGTAGCCTCTTCCTTCTGCAAAGCACCCTGGGGTATTGTATGCAAAGCGCTCTAGTTAGAAACCTTGTCTTGCAGTTTCCTGCAGTGCTTGTATCCCCGCCCCCCCGCTTCCTTAGTTTCCCTCAAAAAATTAGTGTTTTATTGGCTTTAGATTAGGATGCTCACACGAGAGGCATGGGCCCCTCTTCCAATTTCCAGAAATGGATTATTCAGCACCAGTTGCATGCTGGTTAGACATCAGTCTGACTGTGTTAATGGAAGCTGTGATTGATTTACACCCAAGCTCCGGCCATTTGTTAGCTGCTGATTCATTCTGTTTCTCTAGCCACTCTTATTTCCCGTCTGTTTTATTCATGCTGATTTCCCTTTGCTAAATGCTTTAAAATAACCGGATCAGCTTTGTTACTGGGTGTGTAGGAAATATCAAGATGTACTTGAAAAGGAGGGAAGTTAGAGTGGAAAGTTTAACAGAGGGCTCTCGGACAAACCCATTTGACTCTTCTATAGGAGTCTGTCTCTTCTGTGAGAGCATGAAGTGCAAAAGCTGGTTGCTTGGCAACAGGCAACAGCTGTGAAAAAAGAAAATTGTGGTTGATCTGCCAGAGCAATTTTGACAAAGAGTTTCTTTAAAAAAAAAAAAAAAATTGCTTCCTGTTCCTAGCATTTAATGTTGCTCTACAGAAAACCTGATTTCCAAAAAAATATTAAATAAAAATTAGAGACTACATAGCAAAGTAACTTACTTCAGGCTTCACAAGACAATCAAATTATGCGACGTATGTTTGGTGGAGAAGAGGTTTATAGAATGTTGCTGCATATGCAGGAGGAGGTGTACATAAAATATAAAAAGCTGGCTATGCCGCATAATACAAGGCCCAGATTCTGCAGTCTGTTCCTGGATTCTTGTGCCACGTGTGTCAGGCCACTGAAGTCTTTGGGGCTGCACCCCAGCACCAGGGATCTACCCACATGGATTCAGTTGCAAGACCAGGGCCTGTATTTTGGCAATGCTCTTAATTACTGAAGGTGAGATTCAGTTAGGCTCCGAGTAGGTAAAACTCAAATCCTATTGACATGCAGCACCTAAGGAGAGTCCTGTAAATTATCAAAAAATGTTTCCCCCTCATGAATAGTACCAAAGGAATAAATAAGGACTTGGCCCTGGTCCCATTAAACACAATGGCAAAACTCCCTCTGGTTTTAGTAGTGCAAGATTGAACCCTGTTTGCAGATATTCTAGTTCACGGTGGTTGCAAGGCTTGTGCTGGATTTGCCATTTGTTTCCCAGAAGCATGAAAAATATGTTTAGTCTGCCAGATGCTGAGTATCTTTTAGTTCTCCAGCCCTGATTCAGCAAAGCATGTGCTTGACCTGTGTGCTTTACTGAATCAGGGCTTCACTGCCAATCTGCCTCTTCAAAAGAGGATTGTTTACTTGGAGGCATAATCGCCAGTAGCAAAAAGAGATATTTACCACATCTTGCAGGGCCACAGAACATGCTTAAGCTAATGTACAGATATTTGATCCTCAGCAAAGGAGCCACAGTGTTTGTCAAGTTTTTCATTACCACTAGAGCTCTTCGGCTAATCCAAACACAGGTCATCTTTGTGGTTATTCCTTTCTTATTGTCAAGTAGATACAGCTGGTTGTGCTTCTCATATAGTCTGTGTTCTTGGGCCATCTCACCAGATAGCAAGGAGCTTTCCACACACCTAAAGGAGGTTGAAAAAATTCCATTACAGGGATGGGGACAGGGAGTGAAGAATCAAAGCAAAATGAAAGGACAGTGCAAGCAGAGAAAAATGTTAAGTATGTCAGACCACTCAAAATGATCTATTATGTGTATTGTGGTAGTGACGTCCCATTGTGCTAGGTGCTGTACAAACCCAAAGTGAGAGTGTGTCCCTGCTTTGAAGAGTTTCTCCTCTAAATAGACAAGAGCGGGAGGGAGAAACAACTGCAGAGAGGCTAAGTGACCTGCCCAGACTCTCAGAGCAGGTCAGTGGAATAGAACCCAGGTGGCCTGCCTCCAAGTCCAGTGCTTTACCTTCAGGAACATGCTGCTCTTGCACTGACTGCATTTTTGTTTCCTCTGGACATTGCAGGCACTGGATGGCTTTTTCTTCGTTGTGAATCGTGAGGGGAGGATTGTGTTTGTGTCAGAAAATGTGACCAGCTACCTGGGTTATAACCAGGAGGAGCTGATGAATACGAGTGTCTACAGCATCCTGCATGTAGGGGATCATGCGGAGTTCGTCAAAAATTTGCTGCCAAAGTCTCTCGGTAAGAAGCAGATGGGTTTTTCCTTCTTTCATTCAAAGAAAATACAATTTGTTTTCCTGATGCTGCAACTAAACAGCTAATGTCAGATTAATGGCCTGTCCATGTGTTTTATAGCACAACAGTCAGGGTATGTCTACACTACCACCCTAGTTTGAACTAGGGTGGTTAATGTAGGCATTCGAAGTTGCAAATGAAGCCCGGGATTTAAATATCCCGGGCTTCATTTGCATTTTGCTGGGCGGGTGCCATTTTTAAATCGCCTTAGGTCGAACTCCGTGCCCGCAGCTACACGCAGCACGGAGTAGGTAGTTCGAATTAGGATCTCTAATTCGAACTACCGGTACACCTTGTTCCACGAGGAGTAATGATACTTCGAATTAGAGATCCTAATTCGAACTACCTACTCCGTGCCGCATGTAGCTGCAGGCACGGAGTTCGAGCTAAAGGGATTTAAAAATGGTGCCCACCCGGCAAGATGCAAATGAAGCCCGGGATATTTAAATCCCGGGCTTCATTTGCAACTTCGAATGCCTACATTAACCACCCTAGTTCGAACTAGGGTGGTAGTGTAGACATACCCTCGCTGTGTTACCTAAAGTGGAAAAAGTGTAACCTCTCTGTGCTTTGGGGCCATGGGTGAGAGACTAGATGCATTAATATGTGTATAGTGCTCTGAGATCTGCCAGAAGGGGTTTGCTACAGTTCACGAGGGCTTGTAGAATTGTGAAGTGCTGTTAGCATGTCAGATGTTTACAGTATTTATTTTTTGGCATGTGAAGAACATTTTATAAAGTGCTTCTGCTCGTGCAGTGAAGTTAATTCTGTAATGATTTAGTTATACCTAACTGCACCCTGGAATTTGGAGAGCCTTGCAAACTAGTTAACTACGTAAAGAAATAAAGCAGGTATATATTTGTGTCTCGGCTCTCAGGGTCTGATCCATCGACTATTGTGCAATCAGAATCTTCCTCCTACAATAGAAAATGAATATTAACTTTTTGCAAAGAATGTTCTTCCTGTTGGCTGTTAGAGCCTTTTCTCTCTGCTTTCTGCTACTGGTGCAACTTCTGCATAGAGCAGAAGAGTGCAGGGGTTGTGGAACAACAAAGCTTTCTGGGGCTTTGTGTGTTAAGAAATAAGTTGTGTGGCAAGTGTCGAGTGCATGCAGTACACACTTGAGAACACTAGAGGGCAGTGTGAGAAGGTCATCTGGAGAGCGAATAACAAAGACTGTTGGGTTTTGAGAGCTAGTGTAAAGAACCCTGTTTAATCCTATCTACTGCCTGCTCACTTGCCAACACGCCTGTCGCTTAATCTGCATTTAAGCTCATTTTAAAAATAATATGCTTACCCTATGTACCGTCATGTAACGCCTGGTAAGAACCTCTGTTGGCTACTCAGCCAGGAACCTCAACTAACTTTATTAAACACGCAGCTTAAAAAGCTTTGACTTTAAAGGGATGTTGTTAAAGCCGATATGACAAAAATGTGACCTGCCTTTTGAATTCTGGGGCTTTTATGGTAAGTTTCAGGCCTGTGGCGAGAAACACAAAGAATGAGCTGTTCTGGTTTGTTGTTGTAGGGTCAGTGCACAGTTGGTTTTAGTCAGATGAATTGTTGCAGATCACAGGTAGGTCAGATCACAAGGTAGGTCAACTCTGCAGTCTCTCCACCTTGACTGTGTTCTGTTGGTTTGAGAATATAATGGAGTTAGGGCCTGTTAGATAAACCCTTATAAAGGTCACCGACCACTGGCCTGAACAACTGTTGGAGCCATTACTGTGGTTTAGGTCCACACAATGGCCTGTTTGTGTGAAAGAGTGTGGAATTCTTGTTCTGTAGCAAAAATTCCTCAACGTGCCAAGAATATATTCAAAACAAAGGATGAATTTTGAAAGGGTTGGTTGGGCCTCAGGTGGATCTTTCCCATTTTCTTCTCCCACCTCTTGATATTTTCCCCAAAACCCACGGAGACTGTCCGTAGTCTCTTAATATCTCACCAAGCATCTGCCAGAAGGGGTTTGCTACCGTTCATGAGGGCTTGTCTTCACTAATGAGTTACCAGGAGCAATAGCTCCTGCTGTTCCTGTTAACTCGACCCCATCAACACACACCAACCTGTCACTCATGCATAGTGTTGGTAATAAGGTGAATTGCCTGTCGTGTCCTGGGGGTATAGGGCAGACCTCCAGGGAGCTTCACTCAAGAGCTGTTGATTCAAGTTATCAGCATGGGGAAACAGGCTTGAAGACTAAGGCATAGTTACACCATGTTAGTTAAAGTGTGTTTTTTAAACTAGTTAAATTAGTGCAAACCCATGGGTGGATGCTCTTAGCTTGGTTTAAGCATGCCTTATGTTGAATTAGCTTCATTTGATGCCAAAACAGCTACACACTTTTTCTCACGTGTGCTTTGTTTTCCAGTTGCACCTGAGTTAGGAGTTTAATTGCCAGGTCTTAGACTACAGTGAATTTTTACAGTTGAGTTACAGCCCATCTGAACTAGGGTTGATAATAAAACCATTGACACGACTGTAACTATGGCAATCCAGACTGTGTCTATATGATTAAACCACTTCCAAGAGAAAAAGCATTGGAAGCAATGAAAAAGGCTTTTTCATTGCTCTGTGATAGACTGCAAGCCGGCCACCATCGGCTCTGCAGCAGGTTCTGTATCAAAGTGTAAACAGCACAATCAGCAGTTACTTTGTGACTGATTCCAGAGGGAGGCCTCAGTGTTCATGAAAGAAATACGACCATGAGCTGTCTTTCCATCAGTCATGTGAGTGCTTCAGCAGCAGTCAGGGTGAAAGGGTCCTCTAGCTCCAGGCCTATGCACTGCGTAAGTCCTCAGAACGCCATTTAAGAATAGTGAAAGCACAAGGCTGAGAGTCAGGAAGTCTCAGCTCTGCCACTGATTCACTGTTTGACCTTGGAGCAAAGTCACTTCACTTCTTTGTCTTTTTCCCTGTCTGTATAAGGGGAGGTAATGATACTTCCCTCTGAAGAGTGTTTCAGGGGTTAATTCACTAACGTTCGCACAATGGGGTGCTCGTCTCGGTTGATTCTAGGTGATATTAAATACAAATCTATTACAAATCTATTATATATTTGAGAGAGTTTGTCTGTCTCTCCGTTGTTCAAGAACTCCTCCTAAACAGTAAGAGCTAGGACCACCAAATTGGGTGTACAGCTTCCTCTTATCATAACTTAAATCAAGGTCGGGGTTTGGTTGTGCTAGGAAAATGGGATGTGCCTGGAATGGAATTGCTTATAATAAACCATACAGAAAAGAGACAGAATCACCCGGCAGGTGAAAGGGGCTGGCTGGGTACCTCCCTCTCCCATCTGGGACTGCCCTAGCCCTGAGCCTCCCACCCCTTCCCTGGTCCCCTTTAAGGGGGGGGGCTGAGGTCCCCTCCCCACCCCCCCATTGTCCCCCTACCAGATTCATACTGGGATATTGCTCAGGAAGATTCACACAGGCATTTGTCAGGGAGCGAGGGGAAAGTGCATAGTTTGCTACATTCCTTGCTTGGGGGAGTGCAGGGGGAAGATGAGCTGTGCACTTTGCTTTCGCTCTCTGTCGGGAAAGGAAAGGGGAAGAGCACGCAGCCCTGGTACGAATCTCTGGGCGAAGGGGTAAATACCACTTCCTTAGTCACTTTCTCCCCACCAGTCATGATTTTATAGCCCTGTGTCATAACCCCCCTTAGTCATCACCATTTCTAAACTGGACAGTTCTAGTTTTTCAAACTGGCCTCATACGGAAGCTGTTCCATACCTGTAATTGGTTTTGTTGCCCTGTTCTGTACTTTTTCCAATTTTGATACCTCTGTTTTGAGATGGAAAACAAGAACTGCAGACAGTAGTCAAGTTTTGGGAGTATCATGGATTTATGTAGTGGGACTATATTTCCTATCTTACTATGTCCCGTTCTTAATGGTTCCAAACATCCTCTTAGCTTTTTCAACTGCGTGAGCAGATGTTTTCAGAGACCTATCTGTAATGATGCCAAGATCTTACTTGAGTGGTGACAGCTGAGACCCCATCGTTTTGTGTGTAAAGTTGGGATTATGTTTTGCACTCTTTTTCATTTATCAACTGCATTACCTTCTCATTTATCAGCCTTGAATTTCATCTGCCATTTTGTTACCCAGTCATCCAGTTTTGTGAGAGCCCTTTGAAACTTTTTGCCCTCTGCTCTGGACTTAACTATTTTCAGTAATTTTGTATCACCTGCATACTTAGCCACCTCACTCTTTACCCCTTTTTGTTTACTTAGCTTACAAGCCTTTGGTGAAGGACCTTGCCAGAGGTGTTCTGAAAGACCAAGTACATAAACACATGGGGTCAGGTTGTCAAGAGCTCAGGACACGTTGAAACACTCATGGGCAGATTGTCCGCGCTCAGGATGTCGAGTGCATGTTTGCGAGCTTTTTGGCAAGCCTGGCTGTTTGTTTTGGGCACTGAGCTCGTCTAATGATCGGCACCGGCTGTGGATGGCAAGTGCTTTTGGAAATCTGGCTTTTGTGCTCAGGAGGTGCTACTGTGCTGAGGGCAACTGCGTTGTGTCCTGTTAGCACTGTTAAGCCACCTTCTTACTTGGGCTGCCAAGCAGTTCATTTTCTCACTTGATTGGCATTACTGAGCGTAGCATTTTGCTAGTGCTGAGAAGGGCTTGTCGGATTGGGGTTCTGCGCCTTCACTGCAGCTCCTCTGGCACCTGAGTCCAGGGAAAGAGTTCCCTTTGCCAGGCAGTCTGTGGTTTTAGCTGAGCTAGTGTCCTTGATCTTTGAAGAAGGCAATTTCATGCTGGAGGAAATTTGGGGGTGGGAAATTCACTCCCAATGCCATCAGTGTGTCTGGTATTTCTGTGTAACCCCCTCTTCCTCTTTGCACCTCCACCTGCTCTGCATTTATGTGGAGGCAGGCCTCCACTTGGTCCTAATGTGAGCATGGGTATTTTCTGTGCTCACCGCTGTAGCATCGCTTTAAGATCAGATGCATCCTGTGCTGGGGGAAGGGAGGGCAGGGCCACTGGGAGGTTTTATCCAGCCCTTGCAGTGTAGTAGACTCTGATTTCATAGCATCGGAAGAGCCTAATGCAAGTGGCAGGCCTGGTCCCACAGCAGGGCTTGGGTGCCACTGGCCGTGGGACTCCTCCTTGAAAGGGAGGAGACAGTGGCCACAGAGAGCCAATCTGTGGCAGGGACGTAGATGGAGGTGTGGCCTACGGAGCTGCCAGTGGAGAGGGTGAAATGCCCTGGAACATGCTGAGGGGAGGGGAGAGGACGAAAGGTCTGTCTGATGCACTGGATGGGAGAGAACTGGGTCATATTCCTGGCACTGCCACCAACTTATTGTGTGCCTGGACAAGTCCAAGCACCTTCCCGTGCCTCAGTTTCCCCTTCTGTCTTGTGGGAACAATGATATGTGTAATCCATATTTCACAATGGTGTTGTGGGGGTGTAATTCACCCATCCTGGAATTCCTTGGGCTTGGTAAGCAGTGGAAGATATCACCCCATTGTCAAAAGGGTAGTGTGGTCCAGTGGGCAGGGTGCTCACTGAAACCCCGGAGATGTAGCTCGTAATTACTGACCTTGTGGGTGACTCTGGGTCAGTCGCTTCACCTCTCTGTGACTCTGCTCCCCCTGACACCTTTGTCAGTTTCCATTGCAAGCTCTTCCAGGCACTCCTAGTCTGTGTGCCTCGCAAACGCTGGGGATGATGTGGGGAGGGTCAGGCAGAGAGCTCTGGTCCTTAGCATCCACTGTTTGGAATGTTCACTTGTGGTCACCATCTATGACCCTCTTTTTCCCCCCTCCCTCCCTCCTTTGCTGCAGTAAATGGAGTTCCCTGGCCTCAGGAAGCAACCAGACGCAGCAGCCATACCTTCAGCTGCCGGATGCTGATCCGCCCCCCTGACGAGCCGGGGGCGGAGAACCAGGAGGCTCGCCAGCGCTATGAGGTGATGCAGTGCTTCACCGTGTCCCAGCCCAAATCGATCAAAGAGGAAGGAGAAGGTAAGGCTGAGGATCAGTTATTTCAACCCCTGCTTGAGTGTTGTGTGCTGCGTCTCTGGGAGGGGAAGGAGGCTGGAGTGGGAGAGGAGGAACTGCCCTCTACTGTCCCCATGCGGGATGACTTCACAGGAGAGTATAGTTCTTGCCAAGTGCAGCCTTGGAGAGTTTGCTTTCAGCCTGCCATTTTTCGCTGTTGCATTTGGGTCAGGGCTTGCAGTGCAGGTGGGACAGGACCTGGTCCAGCGGCAATCACACAAGTTCTTCTTCCCCAGAGGGCACAGCCCAGGCGGTGCACACAGGGGCAGAGGCAACACATTTGGAGGAGTTTGTAGTTTGTTACTGGTTCTCCTCTTGCCGCTGCTTTTTATTCCAGCTTAAACCACTTCTGGAGCCTGTATGTCCTTGCTGAGCCCCAGGGGTGTGCAGTGCTGTGGTGCCCAAACAATGGGGTTAAAATGTGTGGGAAGAGCTGGTTGAAATCAAGCTCCGAACCTGGGTCAGTCTCACAGAGAAGTCACCGGCACAAAATCCACTTGCCCTGGAGGGGAGGGGTATGGAAAGTGTTAGTGACATCTAACTCGCCTGCCGAACAAGGGACAAATCCAACATTTTGTAAGGCTGCTTTATGCTGTCACAGGGTGACATCCATCCCTCCCCCTGTGCAGAGAGCCAGCGTGAGACTTGTGCGCCATAGTGAGTGGGAGTACAGTAGGGAGCACAGAGCCCATATGGCCCTTTGCCCAGGGATGAATGCACCAACAGTGAGAGCACAGTCTGTAGTTATCTTACAGTATCCATTTCCTGTTGTCTGAATTGATCTGCCTAGTCAATGGGCCTTTACCCTCCCTCCATAAGCAAAGATGGGGACAGCCTGCTCTTCCGTGCATCAGAAGAACTCACAAGGGAGAATGCTAGGCGGACGTTAAGGAAAGGGAGATGCCTAATGATTAGTCTGAAAAGCTCCTTAATAGTGAGCCTTGTCACTGCAGAATAATGATGAGAGCCCCAGTACTCGAGGTGAGTTACACAGGACTGGACTGCATGGAACAGTCCTGCCCTGATCCCTAGTACGGAGGTAATGCCCTGATACAGGGATAGCCAGTAGTGGACCATAGGCCAAATCCAGAGCGCTGGACACATTTGAACGGACCACACAATCTTTTTATTTTCTTACTATTATCATCATCATTGTTACTAAGTCTGTATTATTTTCTCAGGAATCTGGACCTTGACTCTACCTTGACCAAGAAATTCTTGACAAAAAAGAATTGACAACCTCTGCCTGATCAGGACTTCCCTAGCTCTAGTTTGTGTTACTTTTGTCTAGTGCCAGGCGTGTCTGAAGATTGTTATAGCCAGCACTCATTGCATTGCCAGTGTATCAGGCCCCAGCCTGATCTGCCTGGGTGTGTCTCTGCTCAAGCTCCTAATGTTCACAAGGGTCTCCCTGTGCAGGGCTGTGATGCGTATCCATCATTGATCTCCAGACAGTAGAGCAAAGAAGCCTTCTTTCAAAAAAATCCCTTAACCCTCATTTCTGTGTACCAGCCATTATTTTCCAGTGCATTAACTGAATTAATCCATTGCAGCTTACACAGGAGGTCATGATTGGAAGGAGTAAATTACGGTACTTTATGATCAGATACTTTCCCTGGAGCCAACAGTTGCTGGCTTTCAGTGCTGACGTTTATTGTGCGGTACTGCCAGATCTGAAAGGCCTTACAGTTAGTTCTCCCAGACAATGGGCCTGTGACTTGGAAGGCCTGGGTGGCAGGCAGGGTACACGCATCCACAGCAGGATGTGGCCGTTGAGCACAGCGACGCTGTTTTAATGAAAACATTGAATTACAACTGCTTTCTAGAACGCTGGACTCTCACCTTCCCGTTCTGTTCTGGCAGATTTCCAGTCCTGTCTCATATGCATTGCGCGGAGATTACCTCGACCTGCAGCTGTCACCAGTTCAGAATCTTTCATGACCAAGCAAGATACTACAGGTACTGTCCTCAGTGAGCTGGTGGGAGAGGGGGTTGCTAAACATTGCTCTGAGTAAGGGGCTGTCTTTGCAATTGAAAAGCTTCCAGGTGAATAGCACCTTTGTTCCACTAGAACTGTTGGATGGGGGAGTTCTTGCTGATGTAGCATGGTCCTAGCATTTCATCTAGCCCGTAAGATAGTGCCACAGGGTGCTAACCTACCACCGTCCATGTGGATGGCTGGCTTGAAGCTAGCCAGCCATAGTTCCCCCTTGATTGCAGTGCATACTTGTATATTACACAGTGTTGAAGAGAGTAGTCAAGTTTCAATACAAAATAGGCGAACAGATGAGAGAAGTTCAATCTCTGATGGGCCCCGTAGGTATTCGTAAGTGAGACAGGTTGCAATATGTGCGTGTTCCTGGGTCATTGTTCTCTTTGTGTTTTCAGGTAGTCAGTGATTTAGTAAAGCTGCCTGGATTTCAGTATCCTCTGTAGGCCGATAACTCCTCGGGCTTATGTGTCATTGTTCTGGTCTGTGTAAGGACCTAGTATTGTTGTTAATTGCCTTGCTCATGTGATGATTTTTTGGGGCTTTCCCAGCGCACCTGCTAATTTTAGTTGTGAAAGCTCATGTCAAATCAAAATGTGTGCACACCTCTAGGTCTGTGTGTACATATATACACATGCCTCGCTGGGAGGGCATATGTGAAAGCTATGGAAGTGACTTCTTTTGCGCTGTTTCTGTAGCTGAATAATATGAATTTTCTTTCCAACCCAGGTAAAATTATCTCCATTGACACCAGTTCCCTAAGAGCCGCAGGCAGGACTGGCTGGGAGGATTTAGTGCGGAAGTGCATCTATGCTTTCTTCCAGCCTCAGGGCAGAGAGCCGTCTTATGCCAAACAACTGTTTCAAGAAGGTAACCAGCTTCTCTCTTTGCTGTACTTTGTAGGGATGTAATAGTATAGTTGATTAACTGATTTACCAATAAGCCAAAGCTTATAGGTTAATGCTATAGACTACACGCATTTCCCCCCACCCCTTGCCAGTAAATTTTTTTAGCAGGCTGGCCAGCAGCTCAGCTCAGTCCCAGCTTGCACTGGGTCCTGGACCTACCTCCCCTGTGGCTCTGCATTTAGAGTGTATAAAAAGTCAGGCAGGCAGCCCAGCTCACTTCTTTCTCATGCCGGGTTCAGGAGCTCAGGCCCCTCCGCCCCAGACAGGGGCTGCCTGGGCACTATAGAATAGTCGACTAACCAATAAGAATTCATGAGGTTAATCAGCTATTCAATTAACCGATATTTAACATCCCTACTATTTTGCCTTGCATATTGATTCTGGGTGGCTTCAAACAGAGGCTGATGTGTGACCCTTGTTGCTGGGAAAGTGCTTTCTGGAAGCAGTAATAATAAAATGCCAAAGCAGTAGCAGAAAAGGCTCAGTAACACAGGTGGGTCCTTCCATTGGAGAGGCTGGTTATGGATCTCACGGCATTCAACAAGCGGCCATTCAGCTCCCAACACCGCTACAATAACTTGCCTGGGGGAGATAATTGGTCCAAAACTCATGGGTGTCATTCAGCAAATAAAGAAACGGGATAAACTCCCAAAGACTGATTGTGGTTATTGCATTGAAACACGGGAGTTTTTTTCCTCCCTTGCTCCATGCACACATCATACCCAGTGTCGGAGTCTCACACCTGGTCTTCAAGCCCTCTTCCTTTTGTAAGTTATTTTTTAGCAAGGTAGAGATTTAGGAATATTGTTCCCTCTTGGGGTTTATACCAGAAGCTCGATGCATTGTTGGTGAGGATGCTAACAGAAGGGACATCAGGAAGACAGAATGTTGCTTTGGGAGGGTGGCTGAGCGTGGAGAGAGATTTAATTCTGCCAGTGCTGCAGTGGTTAGTAGCCTGTTGCAGCTCTTGGTACCTGGCCTGGTCTCATCAGAATATGCTGCGTATGTACTGTAGACTGGTGATTGAATAACTGTGCTCCCTGATGCTGTATCACTGTGTGCTCAAGGACGGTGCTTAATGGATTTAAATGGCAGTCCATTGCTAAGGCAGCCAGTTACAACTCAGATGTTCATGGGCCAGGTTGGGCTCCATGTCCCCACGCACAAGAAATAGCATTGCGAAGTTAACTTGCATCACACCACTTTTCACCCAACAAACTGGGGTGACCAGATGCCCCAATTTTATAGGGACAGTCCCAATATTCAGGGCTTTGTCTCTTATAGGCACCTGTATCCCCCTGTCCTCAATTTTTCACACATGCTGTCTGGTCCCCCTACCTGTGTTAGTGCAGCTGAAAATGGCCATGTGACTATGATAAGGCAGTGAAGAATGGTGCAAAGAGACGACCTGGATTTCCGTAACCTCACTGGAGGATTGGTTTTGACTTGCATTGTTTGCACACTAAGGGCGGGATCTTTGGGGACTGGCCAAAATGCACGGTATGCAATTGGGCAGGGGGAAGAGGGGAAGGTGCAAAGGTGGCGCCAATCTCTGTACGGTGCTGTCCCCGTGTGCACACAAACGGGGGGGGGGGTTGGAAGTTGATCCCTTACTACCTTCACCCCCATCCTGCACCACCCACATACCCTCCCTCGAAGGTTTCGCTTGTCCTATCTGAGTTGCTAAGCAGATGGCTGGATCATCTCTTGTTTGTTTTCTCCCCCAGTGATGACGCGTGGCACGGCCTTCAGCCCGTCGTACAGGTTCACGCTGAGCGATGGGACGGTGCTTAGCGCCCACACCAAGTGTAAGCTCTGCTATCCTCAAAGCCCAGAAGTGCAGCCTTTCATCATGGGCATCCATATCATTGAGAGGTGAGTCCCAAGAACTGGGGGGTGAGAGCACTGCCAACTTGCAGAGCTTGGGACTTGTCCTGGCTCCTCAGCTGTGGCTGAGGAGTGCACCGCTCAGGAGTCGGGACAGTCTGGAGGCTGCTGTAAGAGGGATTGCTGCCAGCGGCATCTAGGAGCCTGTAAGTGTGGTCATGCAACACCATCAGCTGCAGGGAGGGTGGCAGCTTAGGAGTCAAATGCTCGCTCTATGCCAGTAGCGGCTGGCGTGATCCACACATGCTGGTTGTGGGGCTGCAATGCAAGGTGCTAGGCTGGGGGCTCTTCGTCCAGATATTTGAAAGCCAAGGCAGGGCAAGTTCAGTCACTCTTGGACTCTTTCTGTGGCTTCACAGTTACATCAGATGCTTACGCAGCACCATGGATTCACACTGTACTTCACCAACATGGCTAAGAGTCATGCCCTGCCCCGGGGAACTTGCACTCAGACTTGTTCAGGAAGAAGAGGCTGTTCAAGGACAGGAAGGCTGGGGGAATGTACAGGATGTTAAAGTAATGCAGGCAGATGGAGGGATAGAATTCAATTCCCTTAGTACTCTCCTCTTCCTGCCCCTGGGAGAGTGCACAGCCCAAACTAGCTTCCCTTCTGAGATAGATATGGAACCCTTAGGGATGTAATAGTGTAGTCGATTAATCGATAAGGTTAATGCTATAGACTACATGCATTTCCCTCCTCCCGCCCCCTCCCCACCAGTACATTTTTTAGCAGGCTGGCCCACAGCCCAGCCCGATCCTGGCTCACACTGGATCCAGGACCTACCCGCGCTGCGGCTCTGCATTTAAAGTATGTTAGGACCCAGATGGGCAGGCAGCTTGGCTCAGATCGAGCTCACCCCAGGTCCGGGAGCTGAGAAACCCCCTTCTCCCCCCCCCTTCCTCCCGACAGGGGCTGCTGTCTCTTTGAGAGGTAGCAGTGCGGGGCGACAGGCAACTAGTCCGTGAGGGGAGCTGGTTTTTAAACCGGCTCCCCTCGTGGACCAGCTCCCACCTGCCACCCTGTGCTGCTGCCTCTGATGCAGAGGCAGCAGCACAGAGTGGCAGGAAGCTCCTCGGGAGTGCAGCTGGAGTGCGCTGGCTGTTGGGCCCACCCCCGGGGACTATAGAATAGTTGACTAACCAATAAGAATTCATGAGGTTACTCGACTGTTCAATTAACCCATATTTAACAGCCCTAGTAGCCCTAGAGTTGTCAAAATGCAGCGTCGTGCATTACGTACCTGCACAGTTCAGTGCTGCTGTTCCACCCACAAGAATGCTACTGAAATACCCTCTTTCTCCTGGGATCCTAGTGCAGTGCTGGGCTGGAGCAGGCTCTGAGAACACCATATCTTACAAGCTGCAGCTGCTGGACTTACCAGGCCCGGTGTGTGTAACTGAGCAGTACTAAGGATTCACTTGAGCCGTCTTCTGCGTTGTGTCTGCCCCCCCACTCACTCCCCTCTGCCTTTTGTTTCCGCCAGGGATCACCACATGCTCTCTCCTCAAGAGAACACTAACTCTGGAATGTCCCTCCCCCGTGTCAGCCCCGCACTGAATCCTGGCATCTCCCCAGCGCAAGGCATGGCTCTCCCATCCGCCATCCCTCCATCCAACAGCAGCATGTTGGCGACCAATATAAATCAGCAGCCAGGCTCCGGCCTCCATGGCAGCAGTTCCAGCACCGGCCAGCCGAGCTTCGGATGTTCACCTGGGAATCAGATTGGAGCCAATGTTGCCTTAAGCCAGGGACAAGCTGGCCCCCAGAACAATAGCCACCTCTTAAACCTCAATAGCTCCCCGCTCAATAGCCCAGGGATCACCTCAGCACAGTTCATGTCTGCTCGGCACCGAGGCAGCCCAGGATTGGTGCCGAGGCCCAGAGTGGCAAGTCACCCTTTCTCTCCAACAATGCCTACCATGCACTCCCCCGTGGGCATGGCAAACACTGGCTGCAGCAGCAGTGGCAGCAGCAACAGGCCTTTCCCCAGTGCCCCTATAAACTCTATGCAGGGGCTTAATGAAGGCCCCGGCACCCCCATGGGCTACTCCACACCACCTCCCATTCTGAGGCCACCGAGCTCCCAGAGCTCGCCCGGCCGGCTCAGCATGCAGCCCGTGAAAACGGAGCCCAAAGACAGCAAGGAGATTGCCTCCATCCTGAGTGAGATGATTCAGTCTGACGGTGGCTCAAGCGACAGCAAGCCCCTGGACTCAGGCCTGCTGCATGCCAGTGACAGACTCTCAGAGGGAGACACCAAGTGCTCCCAGGCCACCAGCCACAAGCTGGTTCAGCTCCTTGCCACGACAGCGGAGCAACAGCTGCGGCA
Source organism: Pelochelys cantorii (assembly GCA_032595735.1). Classification (NCBI taxonomy): domain Eukaryota; kingdom Metazoa; phylum Chordata; order Testudines; family Trionychidae; genus Pelochelys; species Pelochelys cantorii. The sequence goes on from CM064328.1 coordinate 8,089,127, forward strand.
CGCCGATGCAGACACGAGCTGCAAAGACCCCTTATCCTGCACAGGTGCCTCTGGGAACCCTCCGGGCAATGCGTGTCCCTCTTCCCACAGCTCCCTCACAGAGCGGCATAAGATCTTACATCGGCTCTTGCAGGAGGGCAGCCCCTCCGACATCACCACCCTGTCCATGGAGCAAGACAAGAAGGACGCTGCCGCCACACCTACCGCTCAGAGTCAGATCCCAGGGGGCCCTGAAATCAAACTGGAGCCAGAGGCCTTGAAGAAAAAGGAGTCCAAGGACCATCAGCTCCTGCGCTACCTACTAGACAAGGATGAGAAGGACCTTGCTGTGGTCCCATCCCTGAGTCTGGACGATGTGAAGGTGAAAGTGGAGAAAACGGAGCAAATGGACCCGTGCAATACGACTCCGGCCCCGCTGACCAAGCCCCCTGCTGCAGAGGAAGTGAAGTTAGAGTCGCAGGACCAGGTCAGTTTGCCCGTTAGAATCCGTGCTGTTTACCTAGTTCTAGCATTTAACACCACATTCAGTCACATTGGCATCGGGGACGCTACGGTTGCCTTGGTAATGCTTTCTAGTCAATTCCCACTAGCCTCCCAGCTTGCTCCCTCAGCAGGAATTCAGTATGCTGTTTCCTGAGAGAGCCAGGAGAGGCTTGCTGAGTTCTGCCCTAGCTATTGGAGAGTTTCAGTGTTGTAATAAACATGGCTGCTTGTGAACTCCCCAGCTATCAGGACTGCTGCAGATTGTGGCTGTTCAACTTTCCCAGCAACAACAGGGCTGGGATTCAGTTGCTCCGTCTCCAAAGGCACATTTAAATTACAGGAGAATCTCTTTTAGCTTGTAGCGGCATGAGCGCGTTCTCTCTCCCTCTCCCTCCTTAGTAGTTTTGCTTTGATTCCTGGTGGTCTCAGGTTTTGCTACTTCACAAACACTGATAGTGGCGTGACTGATTCCAAAACTAACTTGCCAGTCGGCGTGTTAAAAAGTAGATCCCTAAATGACCCCTAAATGTATTCAGACTGCAGTTAGGTGCCTCACTGGAGACATTCAGGGAGCCAGACAGAAACTACTTGCTATACATACGCACTCTTTGAGAAGCAGCTATGATGGGAGAGAAAAGAAAGCTTAATGGAGGTTTATCACAATGTGATGGAACATGATGTGTCAGTTCTTCAAAGGCTGATGGTGACAGGGTTCAAAAAAGAGGTAGATAGATTCATTAATGGCTATTAGCCAGGATGGGTAGGAATGGTGTCCCTAGCCTCTGTTTCTCTGGAGGTAGGTGACGGGAGGGATCACATGAGGATTACCTGTTGTGTTCCCTCCCTCTGGGGCATCTGGTATTGGCCACTGTTGGCAGACAGGATACTGGGCTGGGTGGACTGTTGGTCTGACCCAGTATCGCTGTTCTTATGGTGAGGTTGAGGGGAGAGAAGCCATTTATAGATCCATTCCTGCATTGCCTAGTGAAAAAACACTTTATATCCAGCATCCCTAAGCCTATTCAGGGCTCAGGTACTGGGGAATTTCCAATCTGTTGCCTACTTGTTGGCTGGGATTAGCAATTATAAGGGTCCTTTAGTTATCCTAAAAGTATTATTAAATTGAATAATCCAGTGATAGATCCCAGTGATAGAGATTTGAGAGTATAAATATTCATTACAAGTGGCTATGAATAGAAGAGATTTCTTATTTTTGAAAGCTAGGGGAGATGGTACAATGGATAAGGCTGCTTAATCCTTTTTAAGCAAAGAATACAGAGGCTGGCGTTCAGAGCAAGCCTGATAGCCTGCTTACTGACTGTGTCAAACGGGGCTGCTGAGTTTGCATGAATAACACAGAACGCTCTGAAAGCCTCAAATGGCAAATACACAATCAGCCTCTTAATAAGGTTAAGGGCTCCATTCATTTGGGAGCCTCAGTCAGTTATCCCATCAGCAAGTGGAAATGTAGCTCTTTCTACCTTATTATAAAATATCCCTATTGATAGTGCTCACTCTTTGATACATTAGCGATTTCCCCTTCCATTCAGACTCAGCCCTCTAGATTAACATAAATTGCCTCTAGACCAAAGAGGACGCAGATTAAGATGTATCTGTTTTGGAAAGAACATTAGAGCTTTTAGCCGGTGACTGAACACGGTACAGCATTGTTCAACTGGCTGCTTTGTCCAGGGGTTCTAGAGAGCAGGAGGGTGCAGCCTGCCCCTCCCTAGGGTGTTGTATGGCACCTACGCTGTAATATCTGCAGAAGGGAAACATCACGCTGTGATCCCGCTGAAAGATGTACAGGCTACATACAAGGACAGGAGCGACTGAGATGCACAGCAACATGTTGCTTGTTTTTCTGTCACTCTGGCCCTGTTATATATCACATGCAGCCTGATGCTCCTTTGGCTTGGCGTTGTCACCGCCCAGCGAAGTTTGCTTCCCAACCCCATAGCACTGTCTGATTGAAGTAGTATCAGGTCATTCTGAGAACATAAACATGTAGAGTCCAGATTACAGCGACCTGGTTACAAGAAGGGAGCCGTGGGCCAGATTAGTCTGCTGATGGGACAACGCTATTAGCTACCACAGTTACTCACTGAGTAATGAACTTTTTGCATGTGAGCAACCAGCCGTATTTAGAGCCAGACATGACACTCAGTGGGTACAACCTCAGTAAAAAGCCGTTGTGCAGACAGGGCCTCCGTATCTGTGGAAAGGAGGATCCAGGGTCACACCTCACGGTGAAAACCACTCACCCATGCCTAAAACAATAGCTCTGAGGGGAACAATTTGCCCCCATTAGTAACAGTCAGCTGTTACCAATGAAGCCTAATGGGGTGCATGCTTTTCGGAAAACAGAGGTCTGTACCTGCAACTGTGTGACTACCTTGTGGGTGCTGCTGTATGCGCAGACTGACCATGTGTGCACACCTGGATCTTGATGGGCAGTTTGGGACAGTTTGCATTTACGTTTGCGGTAAACAAACCCATGGCCTCAGCAGCTTGATATGCCCTTCCTAGCAACTGGAACTGTTTCACTGCTGCTGATTGTCACAGCAGAAACATCCAGGCACTCTGGGACCATGGGCTATGATTAAGTTATCAGCGCTGTCTCCATCCATTCTGGCTCCAGAGCAGCATTGTTTAACAGCACAGTGCACGGAAGAATTCTTCCTTATGAAAAGACCAAGCCTGTGTTCAAGGATTTGGCTTGTTTTCCTGCCATTCCCAAGAATGGAGCTTCCAGTTTAGAAAGTTAGTGGCAACACTTTTTAAAGAGGATGGAACCATTGGGCAATTAAAGGCACAATTAATCCCCTTTTGTAACTAAGCAGGGATTCTTACTGAAGTCAGGGGTGACTTATTTTATTTGCTGTGTGCTAACAATGCACTTGGCACTGGATGGTGCAAAGAGCTGAGATGGGCTGAGGGACTTCAGGGATTTGCAGTCTGGATGCAGTCGGAGAGCTCCCCGTAGTCTTTGGAATTGACCTAACATCCCATCCTAGCATCTGACTTTTCTGCTCTCTGCATCTCCCCAAAGAGGACAGGGGAGTGCCAGGTTTTTATAATGACCAGGGCTCAACAAATCTGCTTATCTACTCGCCCGTGGTGAGTAGATTTCAGCCGGTCGCCCCATTCACCGGCGGCGCGCGCATGCGCAGTGCAGGGCTGGCAAGTGGGTTTTCGCCACGGTCATCGAGTCCTGATAATGACCATAACCCTCTCCAAACTGTTAATGAAGAGGTGCTGCAGAGGGTTTTTTTAAACCCTTACATGCCTACTTGTTAGGAGATTGCCGCTCTTTGACTCCACAGCATCCATGCAGAGAGTCCAGTCTCCAATTTCTTCTGTTACCCAAACCATGTCGGTGAGGTTTCTGTTAATTTTTATGGTCTGTCACTAAAAATAAAACATCACCTAGATTTTCCTGTTTGTAGGCTAGTCACAAGCATGACACTTGTGCGGGAGAGTTTTATGATCGTGGAATTCCTTAAAGGACAGTCCATGAGCTTCAATCCTTCCTTTAGTTTGTAACCAGTCTATAAGGCTACTCCAAGCCTTGGATGCCCAAAACATTGAGCCACACATTTGATGACCTGGGGAACTACTTGCTACATGATATTACCAAGAACAAGAACGTCAGTAGGATTTGAAAAAGGGTTAGGTATTTATCTGGATAATATCAGAAGTTAAAATGGTTAATGATAAAAAGACTGACTTAAAGGGAATAAAGAAGAGACATTCCATGTGGACAGGCTATCCAATGATTGCCCTATTTATCTGGTTTTTGCGCCTTCCTCTGAAGCAGTTGGAACTGGCCGTGTCAGACATGCAGTATTGCCAATCCCATGTGTTAAAAATATCCTGAATTAGGTCCCTCAAAATCATGAGATTGGCTCAAAAATTACAAGGTTTTAAAAATAATAAATGTTATCTTTTCATTTGCCTTCTGGTTTTGGGGCCTTTAAATTGCACTCAGATCCCATTTCCTGGCTTTTCTCCCCCTGGCAGAGGAGCTAGAATCTTATTTTAAGATGAAGAATGCTCAGAGCCTCATGGAATCAGCTGCCTCCAGGTGCTGAGCCTTTTTGAAAGATTCTTAGTATTGTGAGACTCATGAAATTACAAGGAGACGGAGCTCTGAACTAGAACTAAGGCTCTGGCCCTAAAGGGCAGTTAGCTCGTACCTTGAGAGCAGTCTTGTCCTTAGGCACTTCTCTAAAGACCTTTTTTTGCTTTGAAAGCTGCCTTACAGAAAGGCACAGCCTGGAGTAACACATACCATCTGTAGCCGGGTGCTCTGCCATCTCCTATTGCATGAGGGTGCCACAGCTTCCTACCACAATTCTCAGATAACGGTGCTTGCTGGTTTTATTCTTTTTCCATTTGCGGTTCTGCCATCGAGAGGGGCTGGTTTTCCAAGCGGCTTAGCCGACACTCTTTAAAGGCAAGGAAGGGGTTAAAGGAGATGGTGCTACTAGTATAGCACGGAGAGTATGCGGGAGAGACTTGCGACAGTGAATTTACCCAGACTGGGGTCTGATCCTGCACTCATGGAAATCATTGGTAACACTCCAGAGCGGCTGGAGTGGGGCAGGATTTAACCCTTGGAGCACAAGTCCCAGTGAGTGCTGCTTGGCTGAGAGGATGGTAGGTGGGTATTGAGGTTGCTGCTATAAAATAGAAGGGCTTATTAGGGCTCTAGCTAAGATGACGACAACCTTTTTCAAGTTTGTATGGCCATTTTGGACCGCAAAAAAGCGCATGGAAACCACTAACGTAATCAACAGCCCACCTTCTCTCCTGTGTGTCTGAGCCAGGTTACTGCTCTTCTCCAACTTTTATAAAAGAAAAGTCCTTGCTCCCAGCCTCAGACCTCATCAACTTTCGTTTCAGGCAGGAGGGAGCTTGTAGGGTTAAGCTGTAAAGGCCAGAAAAGAGGGCTTATAATGAAAATTCTCTTGTAAGCTTAACTGTAGCAACATGAATGGAATGTAATTTGGCTCTGCAGAGTTGCCTTATCAAGGGAAGCATTAGGGGAGCATTATACTTCAGCACTTTCCAGCCTGCTGGGAAATCTGCAGCACATTAGTTTTTATATTTGCAACCAAGAAGCAACTCGTCCCAACTTAAAATTGCACTCACAGCTTCTTTTGTGCACTTTATGCAAAGAAGAGCCTGCAGGCTCCGTGGTGCCTGTTCTGCTGGAGAGGTAGCAACCTCTTGGAGTTCTGGAGGAGCTACTGGCTCTACCATTTAATTGACACCACAGGCTTCTATTAATTAAATTAATCTCATCAGCTGTAAGTAAAGTAATCTCTCTTATGCTTCAGGCTGCTCATTGTGCAGAAGCGGGGCCAGCGGAAATCTTTTGCCTTGTCAGTCCAGGGTCTTTGAGCAGAGCTTGATGTTTTTGGTGAAATCCAAGGGTTTTTAAAATAAAACTGGTCTATTCCACGCCACCACAGAGTGCCATCCCCCCTACACACACACTCACACTCACTCACTCAGCTCTTAGGAAGCCCAGCCATGTGGTTAAGGCCCTGCAACTCAAGAGTTCTGAGTTTGATTCGTGGCTCTGCAGGAGGAAATCTCATTTGACTTTGTCAGGGGCTTTGACAAAGGAGAGGATACAAACTCTGTTCCTGTGCACAAATATTTTTGATGTTTTACCTGTAATCACCTTTCTTCCATTTAGCACCAAGCACTTTCCTCGCTGGCACATAAATTACATAGAAATCACTTCCAGTGCGAAAATATAGCCACCTCTGGGGTGGAATGCAGCAGCTGCTGAATAATGTACAATTACAGTCCCCAGCAGTTTAGATCAGGAAGAACACTGTATCCAATAGAAACAGTAGGTGGGCAGAACATAATGATTCAGGCAGGAATTTGGCTGGGAACGAGGGACTCCACTACTGACAAATGTGCCAGGGAATCTTCAACAGCTTATTAATTAATTGTGTAAGAAATCAAATGATGTGCCATCATTATTTCATATCCTTGGAAGAGGACCTATAGTAGTGCTGCCTTCTCTTTAAAAATTCCATCAGGGAGGTATATTGCTGTCATGAAGACAGGTTATCCTTAAAAAGGGGGGGGGGGGAGAGAGAAAGAATTCTGTTGAATTTCTGCATAGGCAGGGTGGGGTTTTTTTTAATGTGCTTAGTCTTTATTGCATGATATCATTGCAAGATAAAAGCTGGGTCATTCAAGAATCATTAACTTACTCAACTGAACTAGTGCTCCAGCAGTATTTAACTTAGCTTAGTGAATTTGCTGCTGCTTGGCCAGGTTCTATTAAAAACCAGCAAAATCCTGCACGATCTCACATACCAGGCTTTTTTGGCCAGCACCTGGTTAAATGGCAACCATCTGATTGCAGCACATGTTGAATGAGTGAATGAATATGCAACAGAATGTGCTGCTCTATAGTACCAATAAAAGCTACAGTCTGTTCCTGTGGCCACAGAGTGCTAGAGCGGATAGTGTTCACTTTATTATGAGCGTTAACATTTATATCGCGAGTTTCAGAGGGTAGCCGAGTTAGTCTGTAACAGGAAAAACTTAAAAAAACAACAAATGGTCTGGTAGCACTTTAAAGCCTAACAAAACATGTAGGTGGTGGTATGAGCTTTCGTGGCCACAGCCCGCTTCTTCAGATGACCGGCTTTGTTAGTCTTTAAAGTGCTACCAGACTATTTATCTCGCGGTAGCACTTGGAGGCCAGGGTGGTCAGAAACCTGTTGTGCTATATGCTGTACAAACACACCATAGGTGGCAAGTCTCTGCCCCAAACGACAGCAGTGTGTGCATTCCAGCACGTGAGATTTCAGGCTTTGTGGGTGTTGTCAAGGAGCTCCTTTAAGAGTAGGGGACAGTAAGAGAGAATCATCAAGAGGCTTTCAGGAGAATTATTTGTGTATTAACCGTGGTGTGTGGGGCACTTCCCACACTGGTGTAAATAGATTAGGCTTCCTCGCTTCTTTGATGTGCAATTGGGTGGGAGGGATGGCCCACAAACATAACCAAGGAGCACCGTTCTGCCCTTTTCACTTTGTGTTTGTTTTAAAGATATTTAGCATCTGCTTCACTGATCCTGCTCTGTGGGAAGGGATGAACCTTTTTCCAGTAGCTGGATATATGTGATTCTCATTCAGTCACATCTCAGTGGACAAGTGCATTAGCTAAATGTTTAGTATGTTGATCCCTGCTGAAATGATTAAATATGTTGGCATTTCATCATCTTACCGCACCATCAGGTGCAAAAGGCAGGAGTCAGAAGGCTCCAGTCATTTTGAGGATAGGACAAGAAGCAATGGGCTTAAACTGCAGCAAGGGCGGTTTAGATTGGACATCAGGAAAAACTTCCTGCCTGTCAGGGTGGTTAAACATTGGAATAAATTGTCTAGGGAGGTTGTGGAATCTCCATCACAGGGGATATTTAAAAGCAGGTTAGACAGACACCTGTTAGGGATGATCTAGACCGTTCTTGGTCTTGCCGTGTGGGCAAGGGACTGGACTCGATGACCTCTCAAGGTCCCTTCTAGTTCTAATATGCTAGGATTCTATGATTTCGGTCCTGGGCTCATTTATCCAAGTCCTCTATGTTGAGATGTAATAATGCCACTCCATTCATTAGTTTGCTGCAGAGTGCCTTCACGACAGCCTCCCCATTTTTCATCTGGGGTTGCCAAAGAAATGCTTCTTCAGGTAGTTTCTTATTGGGCATGCTTAATAGATATCCCATGTACGTTCATCTTTTCTTCCGTATTACCTGTATCGTTGTAGGTAGCTTTGCCCAATCTAAGACCACTTTGTTACTTATTCTGTCAGTCCATTTTACTTTGACTAGTCTGTGCAGACACCTGCATTGACTGTTTGGTTTGCACTGGAATGTTCTGGGACTCTGCTCCGTCCTGCTGACAATGACACTAGTTTAGTGTTATTGCTAGTTGTGTTGGACTTCCATAGCATATGGAATTTTTGAAATACAGTGCTTGCTTTCCTCATCGGGACTTGTGTCAGTTCTGTGAATGATGCCACCTGGGGAAGATTAATGTTTTCAAGGCTTCACCTTCCAAATAGATAGAATTATTGATAGGTACGTTCATTTTCATAACTCCTCTCCTTGATATATTGATAAAACCTTTTGTTCTGGCACAATGTGTGAAACCACAAATCATCCACTGTGTATCTTCAGCTGATTTTTGTATGTTAGGTATCGCTGGCAAAGCTTAAGACACCAACCTCGCATTCTTATCCCGTGTATTGCCCCTTTTCCATACTGACAGTTGGATCCATAACAAAGTCAATTATACTTGTTGACTGTTGGTCTTGGCCCAGTATTTAGCCTTTGAAAGTGTTTACCACATTCCCAAGAAACCTGACTCCAAGAAGACCCGGTCCTGGTGGGCCAGGGGCTGCTACTGGCCTCACACCGTCCATGGATGAGACGGACGAGTGCCAGCTATCCTGAGGGAACCAGCTAATAGATGGCTCAATTACTTTTAAGCCAATTCTGTCATTTAGGTGACCGCCAGAAAACTTACCGGCGTTGCTTGGGTCCTTCACAGCAGGGGACTGGGAGTATAGGGATGCAGGAGTCAGGGAAGGGACTTGGAGATGTGGGGAGCCAGGGCAGGAGGATGGACATGTGGGGAGGTGCAGGAGTCAGATTTGGGGAGTAAGGAGGGGATCAGGGCATGGGATGAGGGTGCAGAGCAGGAGGTTGGAAGGTGTGGGGAGGCTCAGGGCAGAGGGTGGGGGCAGCTGGGCTGCACCCCAGTACCGGTCCAGGGCAGTGGGGGCCATGTGGTTGGCCAACAGCTCCTGGGGCTGGGGAGCTCAGGTCATTCTGGGGTTTAACCATCCCCTGCACTTGCTCCCTCCCCCCATGGTCATTAGAGGTGTAATAGTGTAGTCGATTAACTGATTAACCGATAAGCAAAACCTTATAGATTAATGCTATGGACTACATGCTTCCTCCTCCGCCAATAATTGTTTAAGCAAGCTGGCCTGCAGCCTGGTTCAGTCCTGGATCGTGCCAGTTCCGGGACCTACCCCTACTGCAGCTCTGCATATAAAGTGTGTTAGGAACCAGGTGGGCAGGCAGCCCAGCTCAGTTCTGTGGGCAGGCAGCCCAGCTCAGTTCTGGCTCGCACCGGGTCCAGGAGCTCAGCCCCTCCAGACAGGGGCTGCTGCCTCTGATGCAGAGGCAGCAGCGTGGGGCAACATGCAGCTAGTCCACAAGGGGAGCTGGTTTTTAAACTGGCTCCTCTTGCAGACCAGCTCCCACTTGGCACTCCAAGCTGCTGCCTCTGATATAGAGGCAGCAGCACGGAGTGGCAGGGGGCTCCTCGGGAGTGGGGCCGGAGTGCACTGGCTGCTGGGCCCACCCCTGGGCATGACAGAATAGTCGATGAACTGCTAAGAATTCATGAGGTTACGCGACTATTCAATTAACTGATATTTAACAGCCCTAGTGGTCATTCCTGAGTATAACTGCCCCTGGCATCACACCCTTCCCTTCCCGTTTGTTGAGAAACAATCACATTCCACACGCATCCCATTATCCTGGTGCAACCAAAGCCTGACCTTGCTGATAAAAGGAAGCTGCTACCAAATTTGGTGGTCCTAGCTTTTGCCATTTAGGAGGAGTTCTTGAACAAATGGATGCACAAACTCTCTCAAATATATAGCAGATAATTAAACGTCAGCGTTCAGGCCCCATAAGGGTGAAGGGCAGAGTATGGGGAAGTAGCCACTTCCCATTGCTATTGTTTCACTCTGCTTGGCCACACAGTCAGCATCCAAACAAAGAAGCTATTTACTTTGTGCAGCAAATCTGTCTTTGCAATCAGAGGGACTGGGAACTTTTATGATAAATACTAAGATTCATTCGATGGATCTGAATTCTCAAAATATCTGGAATTTCTGCGCTCCATGGAGTTCTCTTACCCCAGATCAGAATCCCAAGTTCAAGATCAGCCTAATAATATCTTTTAAAAGACACAAGAACTGGATCAGAGTGAAGTAAGATTCAGGGAGTTCTCATAGCAATCAACCTCATTTTAAAGCACTTTTCTCCTGCTTCCTTGTGATTCTACTTTCAGGCAGACTCATTAACAAGATAATTATATTAGCTATTTTAAAAAGGCTTTCCATCATTATGTTAACTCTGATGCTTGAAGGCTTCTCGTTGGCCCTTCAAGATACACCCCCTCCAGGTAGTAATCCAGTCTGCACTGCTGCTAAGCAGGCTGGCCGTCCAAAATACTGCTTAGACTGACAATAAAGTTAGATGCCGTAATCTAAGGCCATGTCACTGTCCCATGTAGTGGCATTTAGATTAGTTAGAGGGAAAGAATGGGTTTGCTTACAGCCTTAGCTGGAAGCCAGCTGGCTTTTAGCTCAGGCTGTAGAGGCTGATGCACTAAGCTCGAGGCCCCGGGTTCGATTCCGCCTGTCGGCCCTACATCTACACTAGCAAGCTTACATCAGCACAGCTTTGCTTGTGTAGCCACTCTGTCTATGGGAAACCACCTGCAACAAGCCACAAAGCTCTCCCCGACACTGTGCTGTACTTGTCAGCACTAGGAGACAGATTTAAACAAGCATGAAGTTTCTAAGGAAAAAAGTGTTAGTGGCTAAGGGCCAACATGTTTCTAAAAATAGTTCCAGGGACACATTCCGTGCTGGGATACTGTGCACCCTGGAGTTAGTGCTGTACATGTGTCTGAAGGCAGACTTGGCCCAATATATTTGGGCTATGTTTACATGAGCACTTTTACCTGTGTAACTTATGTTGCTCAGGGGTGTGAAAAACATTCGCTCTGAGCAATATAAGAAACACTGACAAACGCCATTGTGGGCAGCAGTGTCGGTGGGAGATGGTCTGCTGCTGACATAGCTACCACCACTATGAGAAGTGGTTTGTTTATGTCTAGAGAACAGGCTCTCCCATCATCGTCCAATGGCTCCATGTGCAATTGTAGCATGGCACAGTTGCATCGGTACAGCTGGGCCATTGCAAGCTCACTACTGTAGCCACTGGAATAGACGTTCAGGCCAGAAAGAACTCCTACTGTCATCTCCTGCATGATACAGGCCAGGAACTTCACCCATTGATCCCTGTGGCTAGCCCAACAGAATTAATCATTTGAAGTAGCACATCCCTTGACAATCTGTTCCAGTAGTTAATCGTCCTCACTATTAAAAAATTGCTTTGTATTTCCAGGTGAACTTTGTTGAATTCTGCTTCCAGCCATTTCATCTTATTCTGCCTTTGCTGCTAGATTAAATAGTCCTCTAATATCAGACATCTTCTCATACCCATGCATGGGACTTTTATAGGCCACGAGCAAGTCATCTCTTAGCCTTCTCTTCAGTAAACTAAATAAACGGAGCTTTTTAGTCTCTTGTCTGACTTATTTTCAGACCACAAATTATTCGGATGGTGGCTGGATGCTCTGATTGAAGTCGGTGGGAACTGCAAGAGCAGATCTGAGGACTTGTTGTTTGACTTCATGAACTAAACAACATGAACGTTGTGTTTACTGCCCCTTCACTCACATCTCTCCCTTTTCCACTCCCCGATCTCTTTCCATGCCTCCTGGGCAATGTAACTAGGCTTTTGGGTTTCATTTTCTTTGCTCTTTGCCAGGGGTCAAACGTTTTCACTGTGACTAAGTTCATGCACGCACACACACGTACTACATGTAACAGAGCTTTCAGTCCTGTTAAGTGTCCCTCCACTATAGTTTGCCAATGTCTTATATTTGCATGTAGCAATAAAGAGCTTATTACATTTATTCCCTATGTTGCCAAGGTATCTAGCAATATTGTGCTCCACGGAATCATAGAAGATTTGGGTTGGAAGAGACGTCAGGAGGTCACCTAGTCCAGTGGTTTTCAAACGCCGGGTCGAGACCCGGTACTGGGTCACAGAATGTCGGGCACTGGGACTTGTTGCTGCAGGGTGACCAGTGCGGGTTTAAGGCAGCTATCTGCCCGTCCTGGCACCGCAGACTGTGCTGTGCCCCAGAAGCGGCCAGCAGCAGGCCCAGCTCCTAGGTGGGGGTGGGGGAGCACGTAGGGCTCCATGCACTGCCCTTGTCCTGAGCGCTAGCTCCGCACTCCCAGTGTCTAGAACCTGCTGCTGGCTGCTTTTGGGGCACAGCCTGGTCTTTGGTGCCAGGAGAGGCAGGAAGTTGACTTAGCCCCGCCCTCCCACTGCATTTCTGACTGGGAACCTCTTGAAGTAAGCCCCTCCTGAGCCACCCCCAAAGCTGAGTCTCTCCTCCCATCCCAGGGCCCACGCTCCGTCAAATTACGTTGTGTCGTGGCATTAACAATTTTCTTCAGCTGGGTCATGAAAAAAGAAATGTTTGAAACCCACTTCTCTAGTCCAGCCCCAACTAGCTCATTCAAGAAAATCTGTTTCAAGAAGGAATATTTTTTGAGGCATTACAATTGTGTTCTTCTTGCTGAGGCTGCTCTTCCTGTATTTTATTGTCTCTGTAGGTGGGGGAGATTATATGGCTATGGATTTTCTTCTCCTAAGGACTCTGGGCTTAGAGCGTGATGGATCACATACATGGATGGAAAAGATTAGAGGGACTGTGAGGCAAATGGGTGGCTAGTCCATTGTAGTCGTATTTAGTGTCCTTAAAGCATTACATAAACATTGCTTAATCCTTGTAACACTGTGAGGAAAGTAAGTACTTGCCCTATCGCAGAAACTGTGTACATTAAAAATCCCTGACTATTTAGATACTCTAGAGTAAGTGACTTGCCAAAGGTCACACAGGCAAAGCTGGGAATTGCAACAGATTTCTTGGGTCCTATCAAGTGTCTTAAACACAGCACCATCCGTCCTCTTGTTTAATGTGATATAGCTACCATGGTTCAAATGTGAGACTCTGTTGCACATCTAGGAAGAGAACAGCCTGTCTTTCCCCAAGTCACAGCCTCCGAAGAGTGCTTACAATGTCTTACCAATGTAGATAATACAGCATGACTTGTGAGTATTGTGGCAAAGGTTGTTAAACATTTCAGCTGTGGGTTATAACAACATAACCACCTTCTTCTGCCTTAGACGGTCCACTAGTGTCTCCTTTTCTTATGATATAGTCATGCCTTGATTGTTTCACGCAATGCTTTCCTCTCTGAAAGTACATTTCATGCCTTATCCCTTGGCTGTGGGATGTGATAAATTAATGAAATCTTGTTGAGAGAGAAATAATGTAAGGAGAGCAGTGCTGTCTTCTGTAGCTTTTCCTGCTGTACTTGATTAAATATGGGGAAGTTTTTAAGTTGGTTCCTTGGAGAATGATAACCTTGAACTCATGCTGAGGAGATGCAGTGGTGCTTTATCAATGCTGCTTCCTCCACGCAAGGGCCTGTCTGCAGTCGGCAACCCTGCTATTGTGTGGGGCATTGGTAGTATGAAACAGTCACATTTTTTTATCCTCGCACTGCACCAAGTTCCTCGGGGGGATGCTCCCATCCGTTTTTTCTGGTGCTGGATTCCAATTTTTTCACCAAATGGGGATTACGAAGAAAGTTTCCCATAAATTCCTGTTGCAGGAAGCAAAGATTCAACCTTCCTCTGACGCGGCTCCTGGTGGACACTTGTGGAGACATGATACTGGACTAGATGTGCTATTTAGTCTGATTTTATCTGGAAGTTGCTGTGCGCTCCAGTTATTTGGTGCTCCAGGGCTGCTCACTTGATGGCGACAGCTGAGTGCCTCTGCTCCATGGTGCTTGAGCTAAGGGACTATTTGCGCTGTAGACATTGGGGCTGGGACTAAGCTTGCAGGGGTCTAGAGTGTGGATGCCAGCCCAAGCTCGAATGGCTACCCCACAATTAAACTGCTCCTTCACCTGAACCCCATGAGCCAGTGTCCGCAGGCACGGGCAAGCCATGGCTGTCTTAACACAGCGTCATCATACCCTAAGAGCAGCGTTCCTTGTATGCCGGGCGCTTGTGCAGCTGCTCAGGAGGGATTTAAATGCTACCCTGCTGATTAGCAATGCTACCCTGCTGATTAGCCCCCTGCTAGTGTTTGCGTGTCTATTGGTGGTGCGTATCCGCACATGCTGGGGGGCGCACAACAAAATGCATTTCACACACGGATGGAAAAGACGAGAGGGGAAGCTGCCGAAGAGGTGGTTTCCTCTTTCCTCTCGAGCATTCTGTCAGCTCATTGTCGACACTCGCCAGAGTTTGCTCTTGCTGGAGCGAGGCTGTCCGAGAAGGCAGGTCTGCAAGAGGCTTGTGTTCATTTTTGCAGAGCAGCACAAGAATGAGGCCAGCTCTGAGCTGCCCCAAAATGAGCAGCCCTCCCGGCAAAGGAACCTTTCCCTGGCGGGAGCTGCAGTTAGATCTCTCAGCTGATTTCTCCATAGCATTGCTGACACATTGACTCCTTTGTGAAATGCACAGCTGTTTGTATACCCAAGGCCATTGGGAAATCTGGATATATTTATCATAGGCATAGGGCCTGTCAGCTCCAACCTTGTGTCCTAGCTAATTAGCCAGCTTTCTGCTAACCCTCACTGAGACCTAAACGTAATTCTCTGCATCTGTCAGTCAAACGCAAAAGTATTTCAGCCTAATCATCTGGAAAGGAATTGCCTGTAAGTGCGTACATCACTCAACATGCATGCGCCTTGCCATGCCGACTGCCAGCGCTTGGGGGAGCATGTTTCAATGTGTACTTAGATTGAGACGTTTTAAAATTTGGCTTCCCTTGGGATAATTCTTTTTAACCCAAACCTAATGCACCTTAGTCCCTTTAATCCCAAACTATTGCTTACCAGGATCTCCATTATATCTGGTGCAAATTGCTTCTCCAGTAGCTTCCTCATTGATTTGGGTCCCCAGGCCAAACATCTACTCTCCTATTCTTCACTGTATTAAGATTAGAAAAGCTAAATGATGTCTTACTAGTCTGTCCAGAATCATGACTTGCCCTAGGCCAAAGTAGAAGTAGAGTTTTAGAAGGCTTTTCTATAAAGTACCCTCCATTGTGCAGGCTAGGCCATTTTTTACATCAGTGTTAATGTATGTGTACGAACAGAGCAATTTACCTCCTGCCTAAATGGCTGTTGGTATCTAGGGCCCATTCAAGCCAGTCCCTAGAAGCCTCCACTGTCCTCAGGGCTTCATTGTGCACTCTACTCTACAGGTGTAGTGAGTGACAGTCGCTGCCCTCTTCAGTTTGCAATCTAAATAGTCAAGGTGGACAAAGGGTGGGGAAAGGAAGAATTATCCCTATTTCAAAGACAGGGAATTGAGGCACATGGAGAAGCTTGCACAAAGTCACACAGGAAACTGGTAGCAGCCAAGAATAGAAGCCAGCATTCCTGAGTCCTAGTCCAGTGCCATAACCACAAGACCATCCATCTCCTGCATTTTTAGACAGCGCAAACTACCCCTCACTGTGTGGCTCTAGGTACCAAATGGACATGAAATGGTGGCATCTCGTACCCAAGATGTTGATTTTACATCTTCTGTGTAATGCTCTAGGCTCATTCTAGAAGCTAGAGGCCTGATTCGCTCATGTTCCAGCTTCACGTGGGCTGTTCCACAGACCTCAGTGGAAATTGGGGATATTAGTGAGTGTGAGAACAGGAAATTGGGGATATTAGTGAGTGTGAGAACAGGAGCCAGTGCTGGGGGGAGCCAGCTTAAAAGCTGGTTCCCCCTGCCCTGTCTCCGCAGTGCTGCCTCCCCCCCACCCCCATGCCTCTATCAGAGGCAACAGAGGGTAGGGGAGGCTGCTCTGGGGGTCCCAGTGGGGAGCTCTCCCCATCCCTCCGCGGACAGGCTGCTGCCGCCAAGCAGCCCTTGTTCATGGCACCCACAGGGGCTACTCTGGCAGCAGCCCCTGGCCGTGGCCAGCCCTGGCCACCGCAAACAGGGGCTAATGGACTTGGCGCAAGCCGGGACCTAGCAGTCCCGGCTCAAGCTGGTCCAGGCTGCTGCAGTTCTGTATTTTAAAGGCAGTAAAAGCCTGGCAGCTCTCACTACTTTAAAATGCAGAGGCATAGTGCAGGTGGCTCCTGGAGCCGGCACAAGCTGGACTGCTCAGTCCCGGTTCCGGCCGGCTCCAGGAGCTATCCCCGCTGCGGTTCTGCAAAGCAGCCCTGTATCGACTAATCGTGTAGTCAATACAAATTGTATCGACTACACCATTAGCCAGATATCCGCAGTTTAACGTCCTTAGTGGAAATATGCATTGAAAACCAGGAGGTGGTAAAACAGACCTTGTTTCTGTACTTCTGCTTTCCTGTGATCGATGGTGCACAGAAATAATTCCAACAGGGGCCTTTACACCACCCTTGGGGGGGGGGAGGTCACCAGAAGAACATCACATTGCAAAATGTTTGAACTGCCAGAACGGAACAAGTCTTGATTGCCTTCTTTGCATGTAATTTCAATGAGCCAACTCATTTGGGGGGAGGGGGAAGAGCGGCTGTTCCCAATTTTTTCCTGTGTGTAACGAGAGAGTGCTTGCCCAGAGGAGCTCAGCGACTGACCTGAGACCTTGTTTCCTTCCTTAGATTGCTGCTGACCTCGACCAGCTCGATCAGCTGCTGCCTTCGCTGGAGAAAGCATCCCAGTTGCCAGGCTTATGTGGGACGGATAGAACCGAAAGCAGCATGGCCGGTGTTGCGGTCAAACCCGAGATCCTGACAGCCCCCCTCCAACCCAGTGCTGCAGCAAGAACTCCCATGGGGCTTAACAGTACGTGTCAGTGCTAACAGCTCTGCTCTCTCATGCTAATCCACAAGACCATTTCCCGGCATTTGGGGGGAGAGTTCATCTCTTGTCAATGCAGAGAGGGCTGCTAGGGATACAATATCACCTGGAGGTGGTTTACTGGAGCCAGTGTCTCCTCTTAACTGTTTTGTACCTTAAAGCTTTGTTACCTTGCAGAGATGTGTTGGCAGCTCAAACAGCCATGCCATGAGTGAGTAACAGGGCAGGGATACAGTCCCTCACAAATGAGGAGTTGAGGAGTCCGTGTGCTGACAGGGCTCAGTAAGGAGCAGGTCTCTGCGTGTGGTTTGGAAGCTTCACTATCCATTTGGGGGGCCTAGCGTTTCCTCACCCATATCCTTATTCTGTATCCTGAATATATGACCTGATTTTTAGAGGGGAGGCAGCACAAAGCAACTTTAGCAAAACCCAGGTTTTCAGCTCTTTGCAGGGAAAATATAAACCCAGTGGTGCTTTTACTTAGGACTCATGAGTTGTTCCTCCTCCCCTACGCTCCCCTCCCTTCCTCAGGAGCACTGGTGGTATCCCTTCTGGAAGGTTTCACTGAGCCAGGCTGTCTTCACTTACTAGCTTCAGTTCTGTGAAACACTCTCCCTTACAGCCCCAGGGCCTAGACTGTACCCCGGTTCCGGCTACGTGAGGGCTTACCTATCCTGGGTTCTTATTTTGAGGTTTGGGTGAAACAGAGTTGTGTTTGTGGCCTCCACCACATTACCACAAGCAGAAATATATTCATCGTGGCCCTGAGAATTACACTGAGTCTTTAAAGTGGAGGTGCAGATTTTTGCTAATGAACAGGACTGCGTGAAACAGGGAGAAGAAGTGGGAGACGAATTCTGAAAAGAAAAGTGAATGGTGGGCAGAATACTGCCAGGTATAAACCAATTAGCTGCTGTTTAATTCTGCCCGCGGAGGGATAATCACCACATTACTTATTCAGCAGATAGCGATAATGAGGCTGTTGGCTGGCTCTGTTGTCTTGTGCAGAAATCAGGATGAAGCCCACAAAATAGCTGTGTGAGGGAGTGGGTAAATGAACATCCTGAAATGTTTTCATAGGATTCATTCCAGGTGTCAGTAGAGGAACTTTTGGGACGAATTGATAAATTAAACGTAATAAGTCAACAGGACCTAAGGGTATTCACCCAGGGGTTCTGAGGGAATCCACATACAACATTGCAGAACTGCTAACGGTGGTATGTAACCCATTGCTTCAGTCGGCACTAGGTGGCTGGAAGAGAGCTAATGTCATACCAAGTTTTAAAAAATGGCCTAGGGGTGATCCTGGCAATTACAGGCTGCCAGTAAGCCTGGCTTCGGTACCAGGTACATGGGTTGAAATGACATACAGAGCAGAATGATCACAGACAAGGTGAACATGAAACACTGGGGAAGTCAGCACAGCTGTTTGTAAAGGGGAATCATGCCTCACCAACCGATTCACATTTTTGAGGGGATCAACAAATATGTGGACATGGGTGATCCTGGGCTCAAGCGCCAGAGAAGCTGCAGTGAAGGCGCAGAACCCCAATCCGACAAGCCCTTCACCGCACTAGCAAAAAGCTACACTCAGTTATGCCAATCAAGTGAGAAAATGAACTGCTTCGCAGCCCAAATAAGAAGGTGGCGAAACAGTGCTAACAGGACACGACGCAGTTGCCCTCAGCTCAGTAGCACCTCCTGAGCACAAAAGCCAGATTTCCAAAAGCACTTGCCATCCACAACCAGTTGCAATCATCAGACGAGCCCAGTGCCCAAAACAAACAGCCAGGCTTGCCAAAGAGCTTGCAAACATGCACTCAACATCCTGAGCTCTTGACAATCTGACCCTATGTGCGTGGGCTTTCAGAACGCCTTTGGCGGCAGGATCCTTCACCAAAGGCTCTTAAGTAAAGTAAGCAGCCATGGAATAAGAGGGAAGATCCTGTCAGGGATCAGTAATTGGCTAAAAGACAGGGAACACAGGCTAGGGATAAAGGGTCAGTTTTCACAGTGGAGAGAAGTAAATAGCAAAACTCCCCCAAGGATCTGTAGTGAGACCAGTGCTGCTCAGCATATTCATAAATGATCTGGAAAATGGGGTGAGGAGGCCAAGTTTGAGTAATTTTATATTGTCTGCCAGACAGTGAAGTCGAAAATAGACTACAAAGAGTTGCAAAGAAGCAACAAACAAAAGAATCTCGCAAAACTGGATGATTGGGCAGCAAAATGTTAAATGAAAAGTGGGGAACACTGGAAAACATCATCCCAACAATACTACAAAATGGTGGAGTACAAATTGGCTGTTGCTACTCAAGAAAGAGATCTTGGAGCCACTGTGGATAGGTCTCTGAAAACATCTGCTTGATGTGAAGGGGCGATCAAAAAAGCTGTGTTGGCAACCATTAGTCTAGGGATAGATAAGAAGACAGTAAATATAATAATGCCACTATTTAAATCCATAGTATGCCCACACTTTGAATATTGTATGCCGTTTTGATCACTCCATCTAAAAAAAAAATCTTAGAATTGGAAAAAGTACAAAGAAGGAAAATAAAAATGATTAGGGATATGGAACAGGTTCTCTATGATGAGACATTAAAAGGACTGGCACTGTTCAGTTTAGGAAAGAGGTAATGGAGGGTATAATAGAGATCGTTGTGGTGTGGAGAAACTGAGTGAGTGTTTAACCCTTCACATATCACAAGAACTAGGGGCCATCAATAAAATTAATAGGCGGCAAGTTGGAAACAAACCAAAGGAAGCTTCAGAGGGTAGCCGAGTTAGTCTGTAACAGGAAAAACTTAAAAAACAACAAATAGTTTAGTATCACCTTAAAGACTAATAAAACATGTAGATGATATCATGAGCTTTCATGGGCACAACCCACTTCTTCAGGTGACCAAACGAAAGGAAGTTCTTCTTCCCACCGCACAGAATGAATCAGTAGAATTTGTTGGCAGAGAATGTTGCAAAGGCCAAAAGTATAACTGGGTTCAGAAAAGAATTGGCTACGTTCATGGAGGATAAGTTCATGAATGACATTAGCCAAGATGTGCCGTGACACAACCCCATACTATGTGTGTCCCTAAACCTCTGACTGCCAGATGCTGGAACTAGATGACAGGACAAATTACTAGATACTTGCTCTCTTCTGTTCTTTCCTTCTGAAGCACATGACACCGGTCTTTGTCAGAAGATAGAATACTGAGCTAGGTGGACCCAGCATGGCCATTCTTATTTAGATTTGGCATCTTTAGGAGGGTAAAAACATTGCATCATATGACGAAAAACAACAGTTGTAAGCTGGAACAAAATTCTACTCCGGAGGCCTGAAGTCTGAGACTATTTTGTAGCCACACACATCAGTCAGCTGTGTGTCACCTTGGGAAACAGACCTCTAGCACCAAAATAAAGAGAAATGGGTTGTTATAGTCACTGGGACCAGCCACTAGAGGGTGACATAGGTTCTGTGTTACATACACTACAGGCAGAGTAGACTGTCTGAATGAAGAGCCATCATGTGACACTAAGTTTAGGATATCGGCTGTGAGAGGAAACACGGGCGCTCAAGTTGGATTAGAGATACTAGACTGGGCAATAAACCTGGTGCAGGCTTTACATGACAGCTGCACTGAGACTAAATGCATCAGGGAGCTGTCAGCTCTAATCACAGCCATTGACCAATTTGTCCCAGCACTGCTCCACCTAATTCATAACGAAAGATCAAACAGCCATTATCAGTCAAACCTATTATTTGCATGCCAAGCACTCTTATTCCAAAGACTCACATGGACAGCACCTTCGGGGAACTGACTACTAGGGCGTTCATAACATAGTGACGTGAGTGTAGTAATAATGGGGCTTCATTGTCTTTGGGAGACAAGGGAACCTTACATCAGAAGGAGTTGAAACTGAGATTGGCAAAGAAGAGGAGATTGTGTATGACGAGAGGTAGCCAACTCTCTACTTCACCCTCTACTTCACACACACAGAATGGGAAGCGACTGTCTAGGAAGGAGTACGGCAGAAAGGGATCTAGGGATTATAGTGGACCACAAGCTGAATATGAGTCAGCAGTGTGATGCTGTTGCAAAAAAAGCAAACATGATTCTGGGATGCATTAACAGGTGTGTTGTGAGCAAGACACGAGAAGTCATTCTTCCGCTCTACTCTGCTCTGGTTAGGCCTCAGTTGGAGTATTCTGTCCAGTTCTGGGCACTGCATTTCAAGAAAGATATGGAGAAATTGGAGAAGGTCCAGAGAAGAGCAACAAGAATGATTAAAGGTCTAGAGAACATGACCTATGAAGGAAGGCTGAAAGAATTGGGTTTGTTTAGTTTAGAAAAGAGAAGACTGAGGGGGGACATGATAGCAGTTTTCAGGTATCTAAAAAGGTGTCATAAGGAGGAGGGAGAAAACTTGTTCATCTTGGCCTCTGAGGATAGAACAAGAAGCAATGGGCTTAAACTGCAGCAAGGGAGGTTTAGGTTGGACATTAGGAAAAAGTTCCTAACTGTCAGGGTGGTCAAACACTGGAATAAATTGCCCAGGGAGGTTGTGGAATCCCCATCTCTGGAGATATTTAAGAGTAGGTTTGATAAATGTCTATCAGGTCTAGACAGTACTGGGTCCTGCCATGAGGGCAGGGGACTGGACTCGATGACCTCTCGAGGTCCCTTCCAGTCCTAGTATTCTATGATTCACCAACTCCCCATGTAATCCAGAATTTAAAGTAATGTTTCCCACCAGGAATAGGTATCTCAAGCCCAAGTGCCCCTGAGAAACCCAGTTTCCTTTCAGTTAGTGCTGTTGGGTTAAACTGGCACATGGATTACAATGGGTAACTCAGGGAAAACACACTTCCTCTCTGCAGTGAGCTGCCTAGTCCCTGCACTGTCATTCAGCCCTATGCAGGGAGCCCATGCAAGGCCCGTGCTTTGCACAGGGGGGAAACCCAGCCTAAGGCTTGTCCAAAAGAGGCCCTGATGATTTTACAGGGCAAATGAAGATGATGATGATGGGACTCCACTATAATCTATTTTTTCCATTAAATCCCAGCTGAAGAGAGCCCTCTGCTGCATGGCGGCTGAAATTCAACCCTGTGTTTATGGGCAGCACTTAAATCCCATTTCAGACTGGGAGCTGGCCCATTGCACAGGGTGAAGTTCACCCTGTGTGGATTAGTGAGGTCCTGCTGCATGTACCTGGAGGAAGTTCTGATTCAAGGGAATTATCCCCTCAAGAGGCCCCCGTGAGAACCTGAAGTGAGAGTGAGGTTTGTGCCTTGCACTGGGGTTCAAAACATGCTTATGCCATAGAATGCAAAGGCACAAGAATCCAGTCAAACCCTGCTGCCTCCTGCATACCCACTCACTTTTAGCACGGGCTACCATGGGCATCCCTCCTCCTGCCCGTCTTAGTTACTGGGACGTCAGTCCCTTTCTCTGCAGCATGGCTGTGGAGCAGCATTGACTGCCTGCCTTCTGAGAAATGCTAACCCAAAGCCACGGCGCTGTTCTCTGATGCTGATCGGTGGCCCTTGTGAGCAGCCAAGTGTCCTTGTTTGCATGCATTCCTCAGCTGTGATTCCCTGGGGTGTCCTCTCGGTGATAGTCACGTCTGTCAGTCCCAAGTGCTATGAGTAGGCCATTCCCCCACCCCCACTTCCCCTCCTGCCCTCCGAAGTGTCTGATTTCAGCTCTGCTGGCTAGCAGGGTGAGTTTGTCAAGCACTGGTAATGTCGTGATGAGCCCTGGGCAGCTGTCTGAGTTATGCTTATTTATTATTTAATGAATCTCTAGCTATTAACGGCGGGCAGGGCATGCAGGCTGGCCGGTCCCCATATGAGTTCTGCGACCCAGTGGAGCCAGTGCAGCTCAGGCCAACTCATTTTCCTGCAACGAATGGCAGCAGTCCGCATCCCGGGTTACCGTCAGAGCAGGGCAGGGGGACAGTAACTGGACCAAACCCCTTCCAGCCTGATACAGGTACGTGCTCCTGCAGGGATCCACTGATTCCGCTCCCTGTGAGGTTATGCTTGCAGTTTTGGGGGATCTACCAATATAAACGTATATCCTCACAAAGGGCACCGAGATCAATGAAATTCTCCTCGTGCAGATCAGAAGGTTTACGTGGGGCATAGCCCCTGTGTCTGAATTTCACTCTAGGGATGGTGAGGTAATGTCAGACCTGTGTTTTGAAAACCAGTTCTGAGAGTGGCCCCCTCCAAGCTGGGCAAGGCAAAAGAATCCTGCCCAGCTTTCTCCAGGCAAAGAATATGGGAAAGCAGAAAACTGAATGACCACTGGTGTCGAAAGACAAGGTGGGGGAGGTAATATCTTTTACCTGGACCAACATTTGTCGGTGAGAGACAAGCTTTTGAGTTTACACAGAGCTGAAGAAGATCTGTGTAGCTTGAGAGTTTGTGTCTCTCACCAAACAGAAGTTGGTTCAATAAAAGATATGATCTCCCCAACCTTGTCTGTCTGACGTCATGGGATCAACACAACTACAACGCTATGTACGTTGGTGAGGAGACAGTACTGAAGTCACTCCCACCTTCACTGCAGTGTCTGGAAAACCTGGTCAGCCCCTCTTCTTTATTCCACTTACCTGCTGGGGAAAACAGCTACAGTGTTTTAGGATGATAACCCAGGTAATCCACTTCAATGCGGATGGTTGAATAACCCAGGTTTTCTTTTTTACTACTTGCATTATTGCAAAGAGAGAAACAACCAGGCCTTGCTTTCCTGTCCTCGTTTCTAGACAGATCTAGTAAGACTAAGTTTCCTGCTCCAGATAGAGCAGTTTCAAGTTCAGCGCACGAGCCATGCTCTCCTGGAAGTTGGTCTAAATATCTTTCCATAAATCTTGGAATGAATAAGCTGCTTTTGAATGGCGATGTTGAGCAGGCTGGAATTCCGTGGCTGCAAATGGCTTTGGTTACGCTCTCCCCCAGAAGCTCATAAGAAGATGTATAAAAAGTTTCAGGAATAAGGATCCCAATACTGGCAATGAATTCAAATTAGCGTGCTGTGCACTTGAAGATCCTAGAGGCACAGTGCTGGAAACCTAGGTGTTCATTCTTTCCAGACTATGCTACAGATGTCTCCAGGAAGGGAGGGAGTTGCTACTCTATCTCCACCAATCCCAATCAACAGTCCATGAAATTAAAGATGATTTCAGAAGAGACCCATATATTTCATCCTGTGTGAAGGAAGAGAAGTGCTGTAACGGCAGTTCCACAGCAGGGAATGGATCCCAGGAAGTCAGAGCCAGACCTCTCACCTTCAAATGGAAACCTAATGGAATGAAAACACATGGCCCGAGGAACTGTCAGACTGGATCAGACCCAAGGTCCATTGAGTCCAGTGCCCTGTCTGCAACGGGTCAGAACTGGATGCTTCAGAGGAATTTGTAAGAACCCTGCCGAAGGCAGAGGTGAGATCATCTACCTGCTATGTAGGTCTCTTCCTGATCTCTAGTAGTCAGAAATTAGCACATGGTTTAATATCCCTTCCAATATTTTATTGCCCTTAACTGGGATAACTCAGAATATTCTTGACATCGATATAATTGTCCAGCCCCATTTATTCTTATTAAACTCTTGGTTTCAGTGACTTCAAGCAGCAGTGAGTTCTACATCTTAATTACACATTGTATGAAAAAAGTATTTCTTTGGATTGTATGTCACCTTGTTCTCATAGTAAGAGATTGGAAGAACAAATGCTCCTGATCACCCTTCTCCAGATTATTTATTATTTTATAGACGTCCGTCATGTCCCCTTTTATTTGTCGCCTTTCTAAGGTAACAGTTCAGTCTCTCTACAGAGGAGAGGCTTTCCAGGCCTTGATCACTCCTGTTGTTCTTCCCTGAATCTCCTCCAGTTCTTTTGGAGATGGTGTGACCAGCATGGTATGCAGTATCCAGATGAGGCTGCATCATTGATTTACATAAAGGCAGGAGAAAGTTTTCATCCTTATTCTCCATCTCATTTTTTATTGATCTGTCTACAGTGACAGCTATGTCCCTTTCTATGGCTGACAGTTAATGTAGTACCCCAGAAAGTGTATCAGTAGTTTAAAGTTTTCCCTCTAGCGTGCATTACTTTGCACGCATCAGTGGTGAAAGACATTGGCCTTCATGATGCCTGTTCACCTAGCTTGGTTAGGTCTCCCAGAAGCTCTTCACAGCCCTCTCTGAGGCTGACTAACTTCAATAACTTTGAGTCTTCTGCATATGTTGCTATGTCTCTGTTCATCCCCTTTCCAGATAATTAATAACTATATTAAACAACTTGGGATCTAGTATAGAACACTGGACCTCCCCTCCCCCCCACACACAATTTGTTAACCTTTTGCCAAAATGAAAGTTGATCAGATAATCTTACTCTTTGCTTTCTGTCTCTTCAGCTGAAAGCTGAAAGACTTCGGAGACTGTAGCACAGAATTCTTCTGTGAGAAGCTGGGTACCTCCTACAAAGTACTGAGTGTCCTCTTCTCCTGAAGTCAGTAGGTGCAGGAGTTCACAGGTCTTCCATGAATACAGGGGATAGTTTGAGTTAGGGTTTGCATTAGCTTTCTCAGATTGGAGACCCACGTTGAGGACTTGCCTTGACTCACAGGAGAAATGAGCTTGGCATTTTTGTCTCCTCCTCAGAAGACAGTTAAACCAAAACTATATCAGACCAAGGACAGTAGTAGTAGGGAGGCCAAGACTGAGAAGCAGTGGTACATCCGGTTTCCTGTGTTGTGCCTTGTTCCAGCTCTTGTGGTCATGAGTACTGATTTACTGTGGTTCTGTCCACAGTGGCCTCCATATAAAGTGCTTATTCAGTTGCACTTATAAAAATGTAGTTTGTGGAAGGGCTTGGATCAAGTCTGCTCGGTACCAAAAGAGGATCTCTATTGTGGTGTGGTGTATCTGAAGGAGGAAATTCCCTGTGCAAAAGATGGCATCTGGATTTCTGAATAGTTTCATCTTGCTGTAGGTGCATGTGGACAACAGCTGAACTGTTGTTTGGAGAACATAAGGTTCAGCCCAAGCAAATATGTGAAAACATGTCAAAGAAGCCTATAGGAAACTGAATTGGGCTGCAACGCAGTTGTGCATGGAGCATTCCCTTGCCCAGCTGGAGCTGACGCTGCTGTGGCTAGAATTTCTTTTATTCTTCTGTTGCCAAGCAACCTTAATGTTGTCTTACTGTACAGTAATTTCATGAAATAAACGAACACTTGCAAGTTGTGACTTGCTGATGCGTAGCTATGATCAGATTTGCTGATCAGACCAAACTCTGGCAGCTACATCCAGGCAGATTTCTCAGCTGTCAGGACTAGCTTTGCAACAACGTAGGGTCGTCTGTGGGTTCTAAATGACCACTTTCTAACTATGCACCTGATTGCGTGCATCTGTGGGCAGGGAAGCTGGGATGTATACATCTAAGAGTGTGAACCCCTCTAGTGCTTGAGCTAAAGGACTAGCTCTATTAAGTTCAACGCCGCCACAGATGCAAAACCTCTTACGTGATCCAGATGCTAGAGGAGGACAAAAAGCCATTCTCTGCCAACATATGGTAATGCTTTGATCCTGCCCTTTAAAGGATATGCACCTCAGTACTCAGTATTATGTGTGACCTGTGTTTGTAAAAGGAATTAGCATGGCTGAGTTTGGTTAAAAACACTCCCCCCCCCCCCATAAAAGGACTCTTCATTTTCAGTAACTGTCTTATAAGTACTCAAAACCCTAGAAATAATAGGACTCTCGCTGGATATGAGGCGCATGTCTAGGAGAAAGGATGTCTCCAAAGTCAGATCTTCTTATCCCTTGCAGTTCTCTGTTCACACTGTTATCCAATGGTTAGTTTAGCCAAGAGGCTTTTAGTCTCAAATATCAATTCATATTTCAAATAAGATGATGGTGTAAAGTCTCCAGACCTCATAAATTGCTCTGTTCTGGGCTGGGGCTCAAACTCCTGCTGAATTGAAATGGGTTGATCTGGCTTTTTCCCCTGTAAAATGTGTTTCTCCAGAATGGAAAGTCAGAAGGCAGGAATACGTATGCACTTCATTTTGGGGTTTTTTTAAAGACAGAAGTCTCCAGAGGTAATGCAAATTTCAATAAAGAATTCTTTAACTGGCTATAATTTGAAAATATTCATAGATCTATGTGGAAGAGCATTTACACAAAGCTGCTGTGTGGACAGCCTTTGAGGCAAACCTCCTCTTCCTACATTAGTATACCTATAAGATAGCGTCTGTTGGGCTGAAAAGAGCAGTGCCAGGGGCTGAAAAGAACAGATGCTTTGTGGCAGCGTCCCTTCTCCTCCCCCTCCACCCCTAACAGCCTCTGTCTGTGGGGAGCTTGGACCCCTTGCAGACAGGGGCTGCTGCCAGCCCGCACTGCTGCCTCTGTATCGGAGGTAGCAGCACAGGGTGGCAGGCAGACAGTCCATGAGGGGAGCTGGTTTTTAAAATGGCTCCCTTTGTGGACTGGCTCCTGCGCAGGGCAGGAGGGCGGCTCCCTGGGAATGGGGCCAGAGTGCCTGGCTGCTGGCCCGGCCCCCAGGGACTATCAAATAGTCGAGTAACCAATAAGAATTCATGCGGTTACTTGACTATTCTATTACCTGCTATCTAACATCCCTACTTAATAGACCTGCCGTTAGGAACAAAGCTCTCTGGATCTTCTGGTATATGTCACGGACTCTCTGAGCCGGAGTGTGTGTGTTTTCTGAAAACTCATGTCATTTATTTGGAAGTCTTAGTGCACTCTTATCCCTTTCCTTATCCTGCGCTCGCAAAGTGTGAGAGCCACAGTGCCCTCACTGTCCCTTCGCAGTCTAACAGACTTAGTTACATTGGTCTGTCTTGCTTGTGGGCAATGGTGTGCTGTGTGTTGCAGGTGAAGGGAGTCAGCTGTGTGAATTCCCATTGCTTTAATGAGACTTCACATGCTCAGCCTGATTGGAGTGCTGCTCCCAGAGATCTAGGACATCAATGTGGAGCAAGTCCTTGACCCTGCTGGATTCCTGATCCGAGGTGGCGGGAAAGGGGGCCTGATGAGAAACTTCATATTTGTGTTTAATCGTTCCAGTTTTGGCATGAATTCCGTGTCATTGTGATGGTACCCGAGCATCATGTGTGTAAGAGCTAAGAAGCCCTGTTTCTTACACCTTTATGAGTGGTAGCACTCGTCCACAAAATGAGCTCAGGCTTGCATGTCTCAGTGCTTTTGGGGATGATGGATTCTGCCTGTGTACCTCTGTGAGCAAGTTACTATCTCAGCTGACTCCAAAAGGATTTCAAGTCTGAGCTGGCATTAACATGTGTCTGAACTTCCTTTGTGGTTTCCCCACTCTTCCTCCATCTAAACACTTAAGGAATTTTACACACACATAGGATGATGAATGGGAACAGACTTGTAGCTCCCTTCATATGGTGGTTTATGGTGCCTCTTTTGCTCTGTAACACATACTCCCCCACCCCTCGCTTTTCCCAATTAGGATTATCTGAACTGGAGTTGGGAGTCTCAGATCAACAGTTTGGACAGCCCGGAATGGGTGACCAGATTCAGTGGGCAGACAACACCATGGCCTCCATGAATCGAGCACCTTTGAATAAACCAGACGAGTAAGTACTGTGGGTTTAGCTGATCTGCCTTCTTGACACCCTACGCCCCTCTCATCTCTCATGATATAAATTTTAGTAGGCTTAAGGTTTGTTGTAATCTGATGGATTGCTGTGCCAACCCTGAGGTAAAGTTCCCTATAGGTGTGCCCACACAGGGAATGTCACAGCCCAGCTATACACTCTGAGATTCCACTGCTATTTTAGTCCTAGTGCGAGAGGTTTGGGCTCTGAAGCACACCCACCCTCTTCCTTTGGCTTCTGCTAATTTTAATGCCCTAGCATGAGCCTGAGTCTGTCCAACTGGGCTCTTAGACTTGCTTCCATTAGCCATGCCCATAGAAGTTGACAGTGTCTAGTCTCATGCGTTTGGCTGAGAGTAAAGGGAGAGACGTGTTCTCACCTTAGCTAGTTGAGACTGGAGGAGACGCAGTGGCATCAGGATGAAATTCACACCTGTATGGAAGGGCCAGCCAGCACAGACTCCTACCTGACTGATGCACAGGCTTTGTGCTGGCCCTTTGCACAAGGGTGAGCTTCACCCTGTACAAATAATAGGAGTGCACGCTCAACTCTGAAAGGTGCCTCCCAGAGTCCATTAATTTAAACTACTGCCACCTAGTGACGTAGTTAGAAGGTTGCAAAAACTGTATGCAGAAACTTTCCTTTGGCCTGAATTGAGGCAGAAGGCAGGCACAGTTCTGCTTGAGCAGAACCTCTTAATGGGGGTTTTCATGTTGCTATTTAAATAGCTCCAGCTGGACTTCATCAGTGGTGAATGCATCAAGGCTTGCAGTGGGGAGGTAGACGGTCTACTGTACGACCAGCTATGCTCTGAAGGAGAATGGAACATTAACAACAAGGCAGTGATATTGGAATATAATTAGGACAGAAAAAATTAGTTTCAGTGAGGTCTTTCCCTTCAGTGGACATAAATAAAAGTATTTATTAAAAATGTCCCTTATATGTAAACTCACAAAACTATCCTGGGGACTGGAGAGCACCTGCTTGTCATGCGTGCTACATTTGATGCCCAGATACCTAGGGGATGGGCGCCTTACAGGGGTGTCAGAAGGGAGCAGAGGGGGAAATGGCTTCCAACAATGTTAGGAGTAAGTGCGATGCTGCTTCCTTGCATGTGAAAGCAGTACCACCAGGAAGCATGGGGAGTAAGCAGACCCCAGGTCTTGCACTTAACCTAGGTGGCAAGGGAGAAATTTTTGCCATTGCTAATAAGATAGTCCTGACCTTGAATGGCAGAAGGTCTCAGTAATCATAAAGAAGAACCCCCAGAGCCAGAGGTGTGAGCCTTTCACCTAGTCCAGAGGGCTTTTCTGGACCAGAACCCCCCAAAGGTCTTGCTCCCATCCTCAGCACTGCTTTAAACAAAGCACATTGTCTGTGGAGAGGCTTACTGCTGGAGCTATGTGTGTGATGGAATCTGATTACAAGTTACTGGATGCATGCTCCAGTTTTCAGTTTGACGGGCCCTATTATTAAAGCTCTAACTGAACTAGCTCTGTAAAGCTTTACATGGACATGTTTGTTGTTAACAGAGCTGTCCCTTGAGGTACGCAAGCATGACGCTGCTGCAAGCTGTCTATTAACTAGCATGTGACAGAGCTGCTCGCTTCATGTTATAAAGTGGTGGGTCTCTGTATAGGGTTTGTGGTCACTTGGAGCTGCATGTCTTTAGAAGATGTGGCTTGCTTTCTGCGCTCTTCTGTACGCACAAGGGAGACAGAGGGAGGCCGAAAGGTTTCTGTTCTGGCTGGCTGGTTTCCCATGAATCACTTTGCTGGAACATATCAGCAGATCCTTAGTAATGTGCCTGGGACCTGCGATTTTTCTGAGGAATAATAGTTCCTTTAGTGCAGGGCTTTGCATTGGTGTTGCCACACACAGAAAACCTTGTAGAGATGACTTGCAGGAAGTAAAATGGCACATCACCCCAGGGGCATAGGGAGTGGGCTGTGTGCTATAGTTAAGATGCTAGGCTGGGAGTCTGGAGTTCCACATTCAGTTCCCAGACTCCCTGAGTGACCTTGGGTGAATTGCTTCTGACCTCTGTCTCATTCCCCTTCCTGAAATGGGGACATTGTTGCTCCCTTTGTTTCTTTAGACTGTAAGCTCTTCAGGGCAGAGGCTGCCACCTTCTGCATTTGAACTGGCCTTGGAGCATTACTGTATAAGCCCTGCCCCAGCGGTGTCAAACATATTGACTGCCGCGGAAATCTGGCCCACGTGATTATTTGCGTGGCCCCCATGACATGCTCCAATGGTGCAGCTTCCATTTAAAAAATTAGTTTCTAGACCCCCCAGGTGGAGAGAGAACTTTCCAAATGTGAACCAAGCGTAAGAGACGACATGATGTCTGCATGGAGCCCGCACCAGCGAGTCCTGGGGAGATTGTCCACTGGTATCCGGGGTTGGGGGGGCCTGATCAAGGGAACTTTGCCAACCTCCAGCCCACCGTTTTACCTGGAATCCAGCCCTTTCCTCCCTCCGAATGTGATGCTGCTCCTGTGGACTGATGGAGTCTGTGTGTACAGGAGCCAGGACAGCTAGATGTGTAGCTGCAGCTTTAACACTTAGAAATGTGGTTTGATGGGATGCAACAAGCAGCAGGAATCTTTGTTATGGACTGGAGCAAGCCCCATTCTGCCTCTCTCTTTCTTCCTCTGCTCCTGTATTGTAGTCTAAGAAATTCCAGTGCCTTATATTTCTTTCCCTGAATTCAACTATGTGTATTGGCTGCAGTGTTCATAATCAGATTGGTTTCAGTTACTTACTGTACATCTGGTCCTCATCTGGAGCTGAAAGGATAAACATGTCTGCTCTTGGGAACCGCTGGCATGTTTAATTTCTCTCCTTTGTGCTTTTCTAAAAGCATCATGTGGCATGGCTCCCTTCATTGTGTCAAGCCCAGCAAATCCCATTGACACCAATTAGTCACGTCATTGGAACCTCTCTCGTTACATATTAACCTTATCCCCAAGAATATCGAGAGCCAGTTCTTTGGGCTTTTTTATTTTTGTGCCTAAACGCTTCTCTTTGCCTTCAGCAGCTTTAGTGTCAGCTGTTCTGATTTTTCCCAAGCCTCTCCAGCTTTGTGTTTCCAAAGGCTTCTTGGGGCTCAAGATCAGCCATCTTTCCCAGTGAGGGGAATGCTTGCAGGCACAAAACCTGGAAAAATCAGGAAGGTTTGATAAGAACCTGGTTGAGGCTTTGTCCTTGCTACAATGGCAGTGAGACTCCACCCTGGCGCACAGGTTCAACAATAGTCTGAAGTGATGCCTAAACCTTGCGCAGGGGTGAAGTTCATCTTTGGTGCGCTCCAGACCCCGCTGTGGGTTTGCTTGCTAGATTGTAGAGCAAGTTGTTGCATTGACTCCAAACCCGTTCAGCAACAGCAAAGCCTGCAGAAGCAGTTCTCCCACATGGGATCCTCACAGCTGAACTGCTGAGCTGTTTTCTGCGCTGACCATGTCCATTTGCCTTGTCCATACAGCCAGTGCATCACTTCCCAGCTGGACGAGCTGCTGTGCCCTCCCACCACGCCGGAGGGCCGGAACGACGAGAAAGCCCTCCTCGAGCAGCTTGTGTCCTTCCTGAGTGGCAAAGATGAAACGGAGCTGGCGGAATTGGACCGGGCACTTGGGATTGACAAACTGGTTCAGGTAGCAAAGAGATGCACTTGGGCAGTGCTGGGACTGGTAGGGGATTGTGTCTGGCCAGATGCAGAGGCCTGATAATGGCTGCAAAGGAGGGCTTCCAACATATGGTGCTTGCCAGATGTGGCTGGGAAGAATAGACCACAGTAGGTTCAAAGAGGATACTTAATACCAGGGCATTTTCCAGTGTGCTCTACCCAAAAGTTGAAAAATATCCCGATGACACATGATATTGTGCCCCCTGTTTTTAAAATGCAATCCCCTGTGGGAAACATCAGGCTCTCAGAGGCGGCTGAACATATTTATCCTTGAATGGCTCCTGCAGTGGGAGGTGGAGAGAGTTGGCAGGCTTTCCTGCCTCCCCATCTTACTTTGGGGTTAGAGTGCAGAAGAGAACTCCAGCTGGAAGTAGAGATTTCCGAGCCTTAATTATGCTGCATAATGTATGTGTAATGGCCTTGCTGGTATGAAAATGCACAGCCTTTACCACCAGGCCTGGCTTCCATTGCAGCAACCTCTGTCTCCAATTTAACCGCAGGCTTGATGGGTTGGTCTCCCCTGCCCCCCTCAAATATTGCCAGTGTGCAGTGGCCCCGATCCTGCCTCAGAGCTGTGCAAAAGGAACTTAGTTGTGTAAACCCCGATGGGGTTCTGCCTGCATGCGCACTGATTCAATGGTGGGGTCTGGGCCTCTGAGAGAGAACAGAGACACAAAAATAATGAAGTAGTTCAAGACTGTTTTTATCATTTATTTTTCCAATTCACTGGACTTACATACAAGTGTTTGTTTCCAAAAAATCATTCGAACCAACGATCTGTAGTTAGTTTTAGTGCTCTTGGAACAGAGCTAGAAAGGGAGCCCTAGAGAGTGAATTCCTCTCCTCTTCCAAGGCCTGCTCCTTGAGCGTTGAACTTCTTGCCATTGATGGGGGCAGGAGTGAGCCCCCATAGAGCAACCACACGGTAGCAATGCAACTTCTCTATATGGTCCCATCCGTATGCTTCAGCCTGAATCTAGAGTCTAGCCCCAGTTTCCATAAGTGACTTGTGATTTGGGGTAACCAACTTGAGATGCCTTCAAGGGATTTGGTTTTCAGAAAACGCGGAAGGGAACTCTCAATAGCAGACGCTTTGAAGGCAGCTCAGCGTGGACACCCCAATCACTGGCCACTTTTAAAAATGTAGAGATGAGGGGTGAGTTCAGTCTCTGTGGCACGTGCAGTCTGAGTCCTCTCCTGAGGCTGCCAATAAAAATGCCAGTTGTGGCCTGGTGGTTTTCCTGTCCGCCAGGACCTGGATTGCAATTGGTGGGCCACCTAGCAGCCAGATCCACGCCAGCTAACTTTGTGAGGATACTAGACCTTCAGCTTACTCTCTAAATCATTGAAGTAAGATGCCTTGGAACAAAGAGCCGGGGGCCCAGAGTTATGTGAGAATGCCAGTCATCTTCCCTCTTGAGCCAGCAGATTCCCTGTCTAGAAGTCTATGGCTCAGAGCTCCATCTCGTGTTTGGAACTGAAATCCAACTTTACTCCCATTCAGCTATCGTTTCTATAATATTAATCTTGGGCTTTTTCCATGGCTCCAGATGAATCTTGGTAATAGTGTATGTAATGCTATAAAATATGTCCTGGACATAAATATTTATGGGAACAAGAGTCAGAATTCAGGCACCTTTGGGAAGAGATTCGTTTTGATGGCCTCCCACTTGGATACCTAATTGAAATGTATCTTTCCTCCTACCCCGTTTGTGTATCTCTTTGGGTATGTTGTTCAGATTTACCCTAACTCTTACTTTCTACTTGTTACTCCAGACCCACCTGGAACCAACTCAGAGTGTACTCTAGCCTCAGGGGGTGTCTTTACTGTAGAGTTACCTGAGCCCACCCCTGCTCAGCCGAGTTTAGTGGCGCTTTCAGCCTGAGCTAGTTGGCACAGCGGGGTATGGTTAGCACCTCCATGCGGGTCACCTACCTGCTTTGCAGTGAGGACACAGTCCTGCTGTAGCTTCCTGTTTGTTATTCCTCCCTCCCCTTCCCTCAAGAATGACAGATAGGGTCTCCCGCAGTTCACTAGGAAAGACTCCCAGAGCAGCTCAGCTCACTGATGGCTCCCAGATGTCCTAGCAACACACGTGGGCATGTACAGCACCGGCAGGGGTGCAGCAACTCAGGCCTGGTGTTGCACCCCGAATGGCTGCTCTCACCCAGCACTGAGTTAACTGCATTGGAGACGCCCGTTCAGAGAGGAGCGCAACCGCTGATGCAGGAGGTTGCTGTGTGATTTCAGCACTTGTTGGGAGAGGGCTCCCAATGTGGTAACCAGTCGTGTCTTGAAACCACCTCTCTGCTGCAGCATCAGTCAGGGAGTTGTGCTCAGGTGAAGCCCTCGCGTTACCCAGCTTAATCGGGAAGGCTGAAATCCGGGGATTTTCAGTGAGCTGTTCTCCGCTGTGGAATTTGCTCCCCCCACTCCTCCCCATTGAGTGCAAGGCGGTTTTTGCACCTAGTTAACTTGTGGAACTCGGGCCACGAGCCGAGCGCCAGTGAACACTGTTGGGTCGCTGCTCTGTTGCCCTTCCTGGAGTAAAGCGAAAGCAGAACCGTTTGTTTCCTATTTCCCCGTGTGAGCCTCCTCAGAGGCTCTGATTTGGCTGGCAGCCGAGGAGCCCAGAGCACGGCTCAGGAGAGCGTGGACCTGTGCGCTCACGCTGACGCTGCGCTGGTCTGTGGAAGCGGAAGCAGCTTGAAGGCTGTTACTCCAGCTCTCAAAGGCTGGGGATGCTGGAGCACGGGGAAACCCAGCAGCAACCTTTCCTCGGGCCACCTCCCCTCTGTCGGCTGCAGTAGGAAGGAATGTAGAGGGCACCAGGCTGCCCTTGAACTGACCCTCCCATTACCACAGCACAGCCAGAGGCGGGTGCTCAATAAACGGATAGATTTCCTGGACAGCTCGGCTCCTGTTGTACAGCAGGGGGAGTCATCCACTCTCCACCACTGTACTCAGTCATCTCCCCATCACCTATCCCGGGGTAGGCAAAAGGGCCTCTGCGGGCCGGCCCTGCCGCTCCCCCACCAGTCAGGGCTTGGGGGCAGGAGGAATGCGTGAAGTCTCCTCCCACCCTGCAAGGGGTTAGCACTCAGAGTCAACTGCCAGCTGCTGCTCAGCTGGTGGTTGACTCTAAGCGTGGTGCTCCCTTGCTGGGCGGGGGTAGGGAGCTGGCAGTTCTCTTGGGGGGCAGGGGTGGGGGAAAAGACTTCACGTGCTCCCCCAGCCCAATCAGGGTCTAGGGGTGAGGAAGCACAGAAGTCCTGGCCCCGCCCCAGATAAATTTCTGAAGTGGTCCCTGGTCAAAAATGATTGCCCACCTCTGACCTATCCTGACATCCCAGAATCTCCTGCCCATTCCCCCTCTTCCGTTGACAACAGTGAGAGATGAGCTCCCTGGAAAATCTGGACCCAACTGCATGTGCTGAGCCTTTTGGAAAACTGTGGCCTTTGTTCATGGCTAAGCAGAGAATCCTTTTCCTTGGGGGGGCTTAAGGCCTTTGTCAGGAGGGAGGTATGAATTACCCATCCTGCCATTGCTTTATGGAGTGCTCCCTCGACTCAAGCAAGCTAGGGGGTGCTTGGCTGTATCGGTGCAGTGGATGCCAGGCCCGGGCCAGCAGTTGGGTCAGTCCTAGGAACAGACGATTCTGGCCCATCTTTGAGGCGGCTGAGGAGTGAAGAGGGGCCCTTTGCGTTGGGATTTGCTGCCTTCTGTGAGAAGTGGAACACATGGCAGGTGCGTTGTGTTTTAGCGACTCTGTAAGGGGTCTCACTTTTGTCCCCCCTTTTTAACAGGGAGGCGGCCTGGAAGTGCTGAATGACCGATTTCAGACACAGCAAGTGACACCGTCTCTTCTCATGGACCAGAAGCCTGGCCTGTACCCCCAGCCTTACTCCTCTGCTTCTCCTACGGCTAATCTCCCCAGCTCGTTCCCAGGCATGGTCAGGCAGAAACCTTCTTTTGGGCCCATGCCGGTCCAGGTACCACCACCCCGAGGGGCCTTCCCCACCAGCCTGGGAATGCAGCCACGGCAGACTCTGACCAGGCCACCGACAGCGCCCAACCAACTGAGACTTCAGCTGCAGCAGCGGCTACAAGGGCAGCAGCAGGTGATTGTTCCCTTTGGTTTTATGGGGAATCCCAAATCCTCAGCTAGAGCTGCCCAGCAGTCGCCCTCTTCACCTTCTGATGAGCTGGCAGCTACAGGAGTCTGAAACCTGCCACGCCGTGGGCTTTGTGCGACGTGCCTCTTACACACGCGCTTTCATTAAGATGCCCCAGTGTCATAGAGCAGAAGGATGTACACCAGGAATCCAGCTTAATGGAAAGGGGCCGTGTTGCCCATTTTGCAATTAGAAGAGATTGTGGGGAAACTAGTAAGAGTCCTTTTAAATCAGGGGTGGGCAATCATTTTTAATGGGGGGGCCACTCCAAGGTTTTGGTAAGTGGTCATGGGCTGCACTTCTGTGGGGCCTAGGATGGTGGGTGGGGTGTAGAAGGGAGCTTAGGATAGATGACTGGGGTGCAGGAGGGAGTGTGGGGTCTGAGGGGGAGTTTGGGTGAAGGAGGGGGTTATGATCTGGGGCAGGGACTTGAGGTGCAGGGTCCAGAAGGGATTATGGGTGCAGGAGAGGATTCTGGCTTAGGGAAGGGGTGTAGCAAGGTCTGGGACGGAGTTGTGACCTGGGAGAAGAGGGGAAAGGAGGTGCACAGGGTTTGGTTGGTGAAGTGCGGCAGGGAAATGGGGGGCAGGGGCAGGAAGGGGTATGTGTACAGGAAAGGATTCTGGCCTGGGGGAGGGGTGCAAGGTCTGGGAGGGAGGTGTGACCTGGAGGAGGTGGGAAGAGGGGATACAGAAGGTTTGAGAGGAGAGGGGTATGGGGTGCCAGAGGCAGGCTCTGGCTGGGAGGCACTTACCTAGGCGGCTCCCAGTCAGCAGCTCTGCAGGCTCCATGCACGTGTGCTGGGTGGGCTGTTCCATGTGGCTGTGCTTCAGCATAGAGAGGGAGGGTTTCGTTTGCTGCACCTGCCTTCAGCAAAATTTCTCAGCCCCTATTGGCTGGAAGCTGGCCGTTGGGAGCTGGGGAATTTTGCTAGGGGCGGGACAGCACACAAAACTTTCTCCTCCCTGCCCAGCTTGCAGAGCCATTAACAGCCTGCAGTTTAAAGCGGCTGCTCCTGCTTAGTAGTAAGGGTGCTGGCGAAGCCGCTGCGGGCTGGATCTGGCAGCTTGGTGGGCAGGATCCGGCCCACTAGCCACCTCTTGCCCACCCCTGTTTTAAATGAATTACTTGCTTCCGAGATAGGTAGGGAGGAACACTGCAGAGAAGAGAAAAAGCTGTTGGAGGCTAGTTGCCATGGGGAGGGGGCTGTAGATATGCTGTACTGGACAAAACAGGGGCAGAGCTGTAAGTCTGTCTGATTTCCTCCTCTCCAGCTGATACACCAGAATCGGCAAGCTATCCTGAACCAGTTTGCAGCAAATTCTCCGGTTGGCATCAGCATGAGGGCAGGCATGCAGCCACAGATTACACCTCAGGTAATGAGAGGAAGTCACATGTTGGCACCCTTATCAGTACAGCAGAAATGAATCTCTCACCACTAAGGGCCTAGCCATTGATCTGTAAGGAGCAGCAAGCGCGGTCTATTCCGGTGAGACTAACTGCAGAGTGAGGTACTACTCCACATCAGTAAGGGTGGTAGAATACGGCCCCAAATGAACTTCCTGTGGCGCTGACTGCGGTTATCCAGAGTTTGCATCTGGAAATTCTCTCTCACTGCTTGGAAAGGAGTGGTGCTGGCTTGCACTTCATTGAGAAGGGTCCCCCGTAGCAGACGGCGTTCGCCTTCAGTTGTACCTCTAGTGAATCTTTTATAACGATCCTCCAAAGCCGCAGGTCTCTCCCACGTTCAGCGAAGTGGGCTCGGATTCTGCTCAGTGTAAGGGGAAAAGAAGGTGTAGCCAGATTCGGGTCAAATTCCAGGCCAAAGCTCACTTCTCTAAGCCAGCTGCTTTGACTGAGGTCTGTTTGAAACCATCTCTCTTAAGAATTTCCTATAAAGGATGGGTTTGTGTCCAAAATGGCTGAACCAGATCTGCTCAAAGTTAATAAAATATCCTGGTGGAAAATTTCAGCCCAGAAGTGAAAGTTTGAGCAAGTTACCAGACGCTGAAAACAAAGGGTTACAATGGAAACTGTCCCCCAGTGTTGCCTGTCGCTGTGGTGCCTGAGAGAAAAGCAGAGATGCCCAAAACTCATCAAACCGGTTTGGAGTCTTCACTGAGACACTGCAGTCAGTAGTGGCGTGGCAAGACAGCACCACTACAGACCCTGGCTGTGGAACTAGCTCTCAGTGACAAGAAGTGCCATTAAGTCTCTCTGTGAAAATCAGGTTTGATTTGAACAAGTTATGAATGTTTGAAAATAGCCTGGCTGGGAGCTAACCCCACTGCAGTTCCCCCCCTTGTCAACTAATCGACAAGTTGATGGAAATT
This sequence comes from Pelochelys cantorii, assembly GCA_032595735.1. Classification (NCBI taxonomy): domain Eukaryota; kingdom Metazoa; phylum Chordata; order Testudines; family Trionychidae; genus Pelochelys; species Pelochelys cantorii. The sequence continues at coordinate 8,128,246 of CM064328.1, forward strand.
CCATCGACTTGTCAATTGGCTGATTAAATGCCATTTAACATCCCTAGCCAGGAGCTGTACGCAGACGGAGAAAAAGAGAGCCCTGCTCCACGGAGCTTACAGTCTAAATAGGCCAGACCAACAAAGGGAGGAGGAATCGGGGAGGCAGACAAGTGAGGTAGCTTGCCCAAGGTCACAGCACAGGTCAGTGCCAGAGCAGGGAGTAAAGCCCAAGCATCCTGGTTTTCAGTGTCGTCCTCACTGGGCAACGCTGCCTGGCTCACTGAGTGGGCACTTTGTAAAGCAGCTAAGGGTAACAGTACGTGGCAACAGCTGCTTGGGTTACATCAATGTAACGAGTGTGCGTGGCGCTTCGCAGGCAGGTAGGAAGAAAGGTTCCCGCCCCGAAGACCAGAGACCCCGAACGAACAAAACTCAAAGAAAAGGGGTAGGGGTAGGGCTTGGCGGTGAAGCCCAAGAGATTGGGCACTTTAAGCTGGTAGAGTCTGGAGGGCGCGTGCAATCCTGCTGCAGGCTCTGGGCAGCCAGTGGGCACCAGTCAGTAACCAAGTTGCCATCGGAAGATGTGCAGTAGAGCTGGGGTCGAGCAGGGTAGGATACAAGCAAGTCAGGGTCAGGCACCAGGTTACAGAAAAGAGCCAAGTAGTGGAACTGGGGGCGGGAACCAGAGTCCACGGTTCACAGCAAGGCCCGGTCTGAGTCCTCCCGGGAATGGCTTCCTAGCTTAAATACGGGTGTCGGCCAATCAGTGGGCTGCGAGGCTGCCACGCAGGCTCCACTAGGTGCTCCTTCCTGCAGTACCTAGCTTCAGCAGAAACCTGGCCTGAGGCTCGGGAGGCGAAGCTGTGGGGGCCCTGAACCTCCATGATCCCAGGCTCTAGTCCTGCAGGTGCTTGCAGACGTGACCGTGAGGGGTGCTCACTCTGGTGACTCGTGGGCAGAGCTTGGTAGAGAGCTGCCACTTTCCTTCCCCCAATTTCACCCCCGAGCGCCAGTGGCTTTTCAAACATCACTTGCACCGATTATACGGTGATACGCGCAAGCCAGAAGGGCTACGATACCAACTGAGAGGAGGGCCAGCTGTGGGGAGGCACCACGGAGATCTGGAGGAGAAGTCAGGAGGGCTGGCAGGGGGAGACTGCCCAGTATGAAGTGAGTGATTGTGCTGGGAGTCTCCAGCAACAACTGTCTAGCGCAAAGGTGGTGGTAGCAAGGTGGGATCAGGCGCTGCAACAAATGGTCGGGTTTGGACAGGCGTCTTTCTCCTTAGCAGCTGCATGCATTGACAAAGCTGAAATATTTGCCAGTAGCAGCCCCCGCAGATGGGGAGCCCCTTGCAAAGGTCTCCTGTTCGTAGCCTGGCTGAGAACATGTGTTCCGAATCCTGACTCTCTGAGGCCTTTCAGGCTTTTATGGGGTGAGCATGTGAGATTTTCCGTTCAGTTACAGGAACTAGCATGTACAGAGGCAGCTCTTTAATAGTTCCAATCTGCTCCGCCTTTGAACAGCACTGGGGCGCTGGCAGATTTACAGAGCTTCTCCAATTGCTCTTCAGGGTTTTTAGCTTTCCTTGCAAAATGATGATTGACATCCCAGGCAGCCAGAAAGGTCATTTGTCCGTCCCCTGCACGGCACAATCACTCTGGTGGGGGCAGAGTTGTCATAATTTTAACATCTACCTCCTCCTTTGCAGCCACCTCTGAACGCGCAGATGCTGGCCCAGCGCCAGCGAGAGCTGTACAGCCAGCAGCATCGGCAAAGGCAGCTAATGCAGCAGCGAGCCATCTTAATGAGACAGCAGAGTTTCGGGAACAACCTCCCTCCCTCGGCTGGACTCCCAGTGCAGATGGCAGCAGCTCGCCTTCCCCAGGCACCCCCACAGCAGTTCCCCTATCCCCCCAACTATGGTACGAATCCAGGAAACCCTCCCACCTCCACCAGCCCCTTTTCACAGCTGGCATCGAATCCGGAGGCAGCCCTGGCCAATCGCAACAGCATGGTGAACAGAGGGATGATGGGGAACGTTGGGGGACAGTTCGGTGCCGGGATGAGCCCTGCGATGCAGCAGAACATGTTCCAGTACTCTGGGTCAGGTACGTCTTTGGCTGTGCCCCAAGAAGTGCAGTCTGCGTTCAGTGTTTGCTTCGTCAGGTGATGCGTTAAGTGTGTGGAGGTGTGAAGGGGAGCAACAAAGGTTGCAAGTAAACAAAGATATACTGCATGGCCAACATAATGACTTCGGTGTGCACCTCTTAGCCCCAAGTGGAGGAAATCCTCATCACAATTATGCAATGCTTTTCCTTCCCTGCTCTCCAGGAGCTTTACAAAGGCAGTTAGGGATCGTTATCCCCATTTTATACACAGGGAAACTGAGGTACAGAGAGAGTATGCGACTTGCCCAAGGTTTGCAGCCCAGTTCTTCTGACTGCCAGTCCAGCTGTGTGTCCACTAGCCCATGCTGTCTTTGCATTTCATTACTGCCATTCATTGGAGGATCTCAGCATGCTTAATGCAGGTTTTGGGAAGGCACCCCATTCTTCAGGCTCCATTTTCCAATTGTACCCCTCAGATAAAGTAGAGATCTCTAGAAGTTTGGGTAAAATAATTGCATTTCCCTTCAAAAAAGAGAGAGGAATGCAGAGTGGTCATTTTAATTAAATTATTTCAAATGTAGATTGAGAAGCTAAATGTCTGAGAGAGGCCAAATCCTTGTGCGTGTTCTGATGAGGTGTCTGAAATCAGCTACAGATGGGGGTTATTTCCTGTCTACAGATTATGTGGGTGGCTCAGATTAAATCAGTGAGTTTGTCTGGAATTGGTTGCAGATGGACCTCTTGGTACTGCACCTGCTTCACATGTTTTTACACTTAAGCAGCACTTTTCCATGGTTTAAAAATAATTCAGTCTTTGACAGGGTATATTATATGAGTTGTATAATTAATCAACAGAGACAATTACCCCACAGCTATCGTAGCTTTGAAAACCAACTAAAATAGTTCTGCAAAGTCAACAATGACATTGTCTTGTTCTTCAATGCGGTTATTTCAGCTCCTTCTCCATACAGGTGTGTTCTGGATAATACCCCTCTTTATAGCAAGCAAACTCTGGTTTCCCCACCACCATTTGGCTACAAAATGCTGTATTTGGGTAATACAAATAGCAACAAAAAAAGGGGTAGGTAGAGAGAAGGCCTAAGATCAAAAGTCCAGGCTGATGCTTGAGCTTTAACTCTAGCACCTGCATAAGAGGGGAAACCCTCACAAGACACTACTGGAGGAGGAAGGTAAAACTCTGCGTGAGCAAAGCTGGCAGAATCGGGTCCCAAGGAATTAAGAATTTGTTAATTAATGGCATCTGCACGGCTTGCAGTGAATTGGTCTGTGTTGTTCTCAGGCATGGGTCAGCAAAGTGAGCCTGCATTCGCTCCATCACTCAGCCCCAGCAGCCCTCTGATGTCGCCGCAGATTCCTCCTTCGCAGAGCCCCATGCTCCAGTCGGCCCCCCCGGCCCCCGGGTACCAGTCCCCAGACATGAAGACTTGGCAGCAAGGAACAATGGGGAATAATAAGTAAGTCTGACCTAAGGTCCGTGTAACATACACACAGGTCGTAGGCGATCATCCCGCTTTCCCTGTACCAGGCGCAATAACTGCTGAGGTCTGTGCTCCTGCCCCCATCTGGTCTGGAAGCAGGGGACCAAGGATAATAAAACATGGCTACCTGGATATTGACATTAATCATCAAGGGCACCGTCAGCACCAAAACCACAGGCTCCTGCCCCAGCAGAGCTCCGTTAACTGTGAGTTCATAGTAGGTTGCTGTGATCACTGGGCCCAGACACGAGAAGGAGACCTGATCGCACATGCCTTAAGCCAGTGTGGCCCACCAGCCCATCCCCCTAGCTGCTCACCCTGCTGGCTAGCATACTGGGTTGCCTATATGCCATGAACTTTAGCTACGTAATTACCTTGTAAAAAAGCAATCGTGGGCAGTGAGAGCTCTCCAGTTTCTGCATGGAGTAATCCATACCGGGGCAGGGAAGTGCTGAGCTACAGGTGAGGGGGGTCCCATCAAAATCCCATGGCAACAGATGATTTATGGGTGCTTCACAAAGGTTGTCCCCTCCCCCCCCCCCCAGTGCAGGGCCTGCATCAGTAGGTGGAGGCCAGGTTCTGGGCTAATCTCAGCATTGACACGCCATCAGCTGCTCTGGCATGTTGTATTTTGCCCTTGGATCGTCAGCGTGCCAGAAGCCCACAGCACTGCACACCTCCAGTCGCCTACAGAGCAACTCTTGTGCTTTAATTAAAAAGTCATTTAATTAAGTGTTCATGAAAGCAAATGGCTTGTGCAAGTGCTAATTCTGCCAATGCACCTCAGTCCTGCCCTGCTTCTTTGGTGCTGGGCATATTTGAGCAGAGATTTGCCAATTTAGGACAGACATTGACTAGTGTGAGAATCTCCCAAGGCTTTCACCTCCGATCTCAGGAGAGAAAAAGCTTCTAGTTTATGAATTGACTTTGCAGTTTGGCCATATCCCTTCGCAATGGGCTGTCCTTTCATTGGACTAACAGCTCCAGCATCAAGTAGTTGTGCTAATTCGGATGCAAGGGAGCCCAGGAAACACGGCTGCTTTGTTCAGTGCAGTATGGCTCTGACTTGCCTTTGATGGAAAGCTGTGTCCATCTCTAGAACAGGGAGAGGGCATAGCAGACTCAGGAGGGGAACGAGGTTGAATTACTGCACCATGCTTTGTACCATACGGACTAGGCCTATCCTTGTTTCTGAGCAGAACTGTAGTCCAGCTCGGACTCCTTCAATAAAGGCCTTTGTCACCCTTGTTTTTCACGCTCTATCCTCAGCCAGACTTCCGAGACTGGATAAATGCTTGGTTCAGTATAAACGGGGCCAAATATTTCTGAGACTCGCACCGTACTGTAAAAGGGACTTTAGTCTGCAAAGCACTTGCCTGTGTTTCTGTGTGGGCCATTTTTTCTTATGTGCTGAATGAACTTTGGCCCACTGGGTTTCTGTGCAGTACCTTTGTCAGCTCTGTTTCTAATTTCTGGGGTCCTTGTGCTTATAAACTGTATTTTAGAACTCCTGGGAGTTCTGGGGCAGAAAGCAAGGTCTGTTCCTCAGTGCATGGCTTTTTATATCCACTAGTTTTTATTTTCTCTTGTACTTGTTTGTCATTGGACTTCTTTAATCCAGTAGAGGTTTGCCACTATGCACTAATGGTGCTGGGCTAGCAAGGTATTGGGCACTTCATGTGATCAGATTGTTTTAGACTGGCTAGGAGGCCAGTCACCATTGTTCCCTGTAAGCTGTGCTCTTGGGCAGCTGCTCAGGAGAGAGTCAGGTGTCGCCCAGCTGATTTGCAGAGCGCCCAGAGCTAGGTGTTTTTGTTTCTATTGGTAGTGCACATTCTTACATGCCTTTGTGCACATAAAATTATTCTGCGTATGGATGGGAAAAAATCCACATGTGCATGAAAAAGATGAGGGAACATTGCCAGTCACTGTGTAACAGAATCACGTGTCTGAAGAGGACTTTTGTTTTCTGTGGCTCTGTCTCCACTAGCCATTCAGCCATTGGTAAGAGCAGTTGACGTAGCTGTGCCATTGCAGTCCGCAAGTGTAGACAGGAAATGCCAGGATACACACCAGTTCCACCTCTCCCTACTTGAAACAGAGCTAAACTCTGATCATGAAATGCCTGTAAATAAAAAAAAGTTGTCTTGATTTTGGCTGGTCATGGTTGTGACTCTAGAATAACACACATTCTGATCAGGAAGGCAACATTAAAACCAGCAGGGATGAACAGGAAATCTGTCTTGTATGGTATGACCTGCTTGCAGTCGGGTCAGCTAATGCCTGTACTGTGGCTCAGTGATGCTGTGTGGTACGTGAAAGAGCTAACTACCATGGGGGTAGGGTGCATCAGTGATGGGGGAGGAAGATATAGTCCATTGCCCTCAGGTCACACAGTGCCTCGGGTGTCCATCAGTCTTGCCTCTCCCACCAAAGACTTTGGTTGTGAAAGCACTCCATACAAACTGGGCACTTCATACTGCTCAGAGCTGCTGTACTTGTCCATGTGTCTTGCTGTATGTTCCTTGAAGGCCATGCAGGACTCACCCCTGAATGTAGTGCCGGAAGGAGCTCTCAGCTTCACGCAGGTGGAAAGGAGGATTCTCTTGTTCTGGGGTTTAGTTGCTAGCAGGATGCTCTGGCAGGTAGCTTTCAGCATTGGAATGAACCATCTGTGGGTATTTTAAGCGGCTGTATTTCAGGTTGGCTGTGGCTCACATGCTGGCTTTTGTGGATTACAATGCGGTAACCTGAAGGGTAGATGGTGAAACTAAAAATAAATGAATGGGTGGATAGATTCCAAAGGCAGGAGGGACCATTGTGATCAACCTGTGGTCCACACAGGTCAGACAACATTCCCCAATAATTTCTAGAACAGAGCTTTTCGAAAAACTTCCAAAAATGGTCACAGCCCCTGGTAAATGGATCCAGTGGTTAATTATTCCCACCCTTACGCTTTGTTTGCAGTCTGAATCCGTCTAGTCTCAACTTCCAACCACTGAATCATGTTCAATGTTCCCTCTAATTTTCCCCCTGCATATGCAGAATGAATGTTATGTGCACCAGTGTGGAAGTGATGAGTGGTGGGGCTGGGCCTGCGGGGTTCAGAGTGTGGGAGGGGGCTCAGGGCTTGGGCAGAGGGTTGGGATGCAGGGAGGTGAGTGCTCCAGCTGTGAGTGTGGGCTCAGAGGTGGGGCTGAAGGGTCTGGGGTGCAGGCTGTGGCAGGGAGAGAAGGCTCCCCCCAGCCCTCTCTCCCCACAGCTGCACCTAGACTGGGCAGGGAGAGGGCCCTCTTCCCCACTGCAGCCCTGAGTGCCTGTACAGCCCCTGATAGGCTGCTGTGCAGCCACGAGGGAAGTGCAATCATGAGACACTTTTCTCTGCTAAATTGAAAAATCCATTAAGTATTTGCTCCTCATCTAGATATTTATAGATCATAGCAGGTTGCCCCTTGTCTTTGCTTATTAAATGAATAGATTGAGCTCTTTGAGTCTGTCTCTCTAAGGCAGGGGTGGGCAATAATTTTTGATGGGGGGCCCACACCAGGATTGTGGTAGGTGATCAAGGCTGCACTTTTCTATGGAGTGGGCGCAGGGTCTGGGACAGCAATTGGGTGCAGAAAGGAATTCGGGGTAGGGTACTGGGGTGCAGGGAGAGGTGTGGGGTCTGGGAGGGAGTTTGGACAAAGCAGGGGTTGTGATGTGGGGCATGGGATTGGGATGCAGGAGGGGATCGTGGCAAGCCGGATCCGGTCCGTGGGCTGTATTTTGCCCGCCTCTGCTATAAGACATCTTTTCTAATCCTTTAATTATTCTTGTGGCTCTTCTCTGACCTTACTCCAATTCATCAACTTCCTTCTAGAATTGCCGGCACCGGGAGGGGACATAGTATTCCTGCAATGGTCATGCCAGTGCCAAATACAGAGAGAAAATAATCTCTCTACTCCTCTTTGAGATGCCTCTGATTATGTGTCCCAGGGAACGCATTAAACGCCAGCAGATCACTTTATGTTCTTTTTCTGAGGGCTCGTTTCTCTGTGAAACAACAGGCAACTGAAAAGGCTCTCAGCCACCCCTCGGCCCCCATCTCCCCTTCTCTGGAGCTCAGGCTCCCTTAGCTCCAGAAGGCTCGTTTCCTGCCCCCACGGCCGCTGGGTTCTCAGTCTGTCCTGTGGAACTGCATTTCCCAGCATGTCTGCTCCTAAAGGGCCCGAGGGCCACGCTGGAATGAGCCTGTGCATTGCAAGGCCTAGTGCCCTGCTACAGACAGACTTAATATTGCTGCTGTTTGTTGTTTTACAGCAGCACAAGACATTAGAAGACACAGTCCCTGCTCCAGAGAGCAACATCTCAGACATGCCACAGCAAGACAAGCAGGAGCGAGGGAATGGGCCACCGGGGGACAGCAGGTCACAGGCAGTACCAAGCAGGGCTAGGGAGAGGACATTACCTCTGGGTGCGACGGGAGAGATCCCTGCTGGAAAAGTGTGTCCCCGTCTGGTGTGCCACTGTTCAAAAGGAGGTTGAAAAATGGAAAAGGGCTCCAAAAAGAAACATACAAATGTGGGGGTTGGAAAACTTGCTTTGCAATGAGAACTGAAGGAGTTCAACGTGCTCGACTGGCTGAAGAGAAAGACAAGAGGCGGCTTAATCACTGTCTAAGGCCAGGTCTACACTAGACCTGGCAGCTTGGCTTAAGGTTCACAACTCCAGCAAAGAGAATACGTAGCAGGCGTCGGCTTATGCCAATCTCGGCATCCCCACGGCAGGAGGCCGACGGGAGCAAATGTGAGTCTAGTTAAGACTAGCTACTTGAACTCCGGAAGATCGATGGCGGCAGTGGCAGTCTTTCATGGAGTGAAGACATGTTTTTAGTGCAGTATCTCCACAAGAAGTGTCTGATACCAAAGGGCTCTTTAATCTGTCAGAAAACCACGTGGAGGGACAATGGCTGGCCAGTCTACTAGTTGACTGATTTTTGTGGGTGTGAGAAGTGCGTTTTGGTGAGCAGCTTAGCAGACGGAACCCACGTGTATCCTGGGAGTCCATGTAACGAGAAGGTCGCAGATGGTTTTTGCGTTCACCACCTCAAATCCCAAACAAGCCTATCTGCTCATTTCATTTGCTTAGTAAATTGGCTGAGCCAGAAGAATCACTTCATTGATTTGGTTTCAAGCTGATACAGTGCAGTATGGCTCCAGTGCAGTTAGAGGATCATCTCAATCTCTTTATTCTATATGAAGCAATAAACAGCTGCCTAGATTGATTAAGGTGCTCGGCTGCACTTGGGCATTTAATCAATCTCAGAGGCTGCTTGTTGTAGTGCTGCAAAGCAATACAGATTATGGCTGTTAGACAGCAAACCAGAGCAGGGCATTTTGTTGTTGTATTATCTCTACTGCTGCAAGACCTGAGGTGCCTCGTGGATTTTCCAGACAGTGCAGCTGAGGACAGGTTAGAAAATGACGGCCTGGACTAACACCAGTTGAAGTCAACGGAAAGCCTCCTATTGACTTGGATGGGCCTTGGGTTATGCCTTTAATGCTCTGGATGAAGGGCAACACAGGCAGAGTGCCATTTCCTTCCTTCTTTTCTTTAGGGGTCATTGCTGATGGGGCCCTTGGCAAACATAGACTTCTCCCACCCTGGTGTGGAGGAGAGGCACCTGGGTGGGGCTGCGGACTAAGCCAGCCCCCCCACTCACCCACCAGCAACAGCCCCTATGCTGTGGGGTCGGGCCTGGCTGTCCAGTCTGGACATAACGTGTCACACAGGGCCACAGTGCCTGGCTACTCTTCTGGGACAGAGTCAAGTGTGGGGTGTTATCCTGGGGCACAGGGTTGCAGTACCAGTCAGGTTTGGCCATGATGGAGGCAGCGAGACCGTAAGTCAGGCTCAATGGGGATGAGAGGAGATATGACTGGACCCCTTTTGATGCCAGCAGCATGCTTGCTGAAAGGAGGATGTGAGATTTTTCTGGCTAGGGATTGGCTGGCATGTTTTTCTTGTATCCTACATTGGACTTGCAGAGGTTACCAACATCCATGGATTACCCGACACAGGTCTGGTCAGGCTCTCCCTACTAGCGGCCCACCAGAGCGTTGTGAGGGGATCCAGACACCAACTCTCTCACCTGTTTTAAGCTTCCCAAGGTCTCAGCAGGCTGTAGTTCTCCTTCTTTTCTTGGCCTCTACAGAACATTTCCTGGGCATTGACCCTGTTATCCTTCATGGAAAGGGAGTCCTGCCCAGCCCACTGGCCCCCAAGTTTTCCCTATAGTTTAAGCACCCTCTATCCCAGAATCTCACCAAAGGTGTGAGCCTTTTGGTTTCTCTCTTCAAGGAATCATGTGGTATGTGTGGCATAGAACACCCAGAGACACTGTGCCCAGCGTTTTTCAGCACCATTGCTCTTTAATTAATAACCCAAGAAATACCCAGATCTGTGTATTTAAAAAAAAAAAGTGTCCTACATGTATGTTCATGCCTCAGTTTCCTCTCTACTCCAGTGCAGTCTTTGGGCTGGGGTCCGGGGCCGCCCAGCATCCTTTTGTCCCAGTGTATGGTTGATGGACTGAAGCATGGAGTTTTCTCTGACCGTGGCTATCCATCTGCGTCTAAACATCCTAAGTGTCTCTCTGTGGGTCTTCCCCTGACTGGGGAATGGGGATTTTCTGCTGCTCCAAATGCCAACCCCAGCAGAGGCAAGGTGGAGAGAACGGCTTTCTACTAGGATGCAGTTACTCTTTTTTTCCTCTTCCCCAGGTAAAACCCATTCAGGTGCTGATAGTCCTTAACCTGTTCACTATGTCCCTGTTCTGGCAGAGACATGCATCCAGACTTGTTAGTCCACGGAGGATGGACTCTCAGACTTTGCCCATTTTCCATGATGTGGCAATTTTGTGATAACTCCACCCATATCAACCAGAATTCAGAAGTTGCATGGTCAGAGCCTTCAGCTCATCACACCATGATCCTTTCCATTTGGACTTTTGTAAGCGCCCAGCTGAGCTCTGAGGGTTCCATTTGCAGGAAAGTATTTGCAATGTCCAGTGCTTTCCTCACACACCTCTGAAAGCAGGATCTGGCCCTTATCCTTGTGGGATTTAATGGCAAGAAAGTAATCAAGTTCTTTAGAAAGTACTTTAGAAAGGATTTTATAGACCCTGCTCTTAAGAGAATGGATCCTTTCTAGAGGACTTTTAAAGCAGCTGTTGGAGTTGGGCTGGTTTAAACATTCTTGGGGAAAGGGGGATTCTCTGTGCAATTCTGTAGGGCATTTCCAGAAGGGTGGTATTTTCTTCAGTAGATAGAAGCGGGAAGTCATGACATTTCTTCCATGGGGAAGATAAACCACAGAGATCTGTCTGCTGCAAATACTGCATCCGCTGTTTTAAAAACAACCTCTCTCACTCTAGAGCTGTTCTCCACCCCCTGCCGCTCTCCTCTTCCTTCTCTGTTAGACATCTCTGCGGTTCCATTTCTGCAGGGACGCCTGTTGCTGGAGGTATGGGTTATTGCATGCGTGAGCATCTAGCAAGAGACAATTCTTCTGGCATTTGGCACTTAGAGAGGAGGGTTAAGTCCTATACCCATGTGCTGGGAGTCCCATTCCTCTGAAGAACACACCCTGGTTGCCTGGTTCGAATCTTCACTCTCCATGTTACAGTCTCTCTGAACTTCTGACGACTCTATTAATCCCTCTCTATTTTTTTTCTCTGGGTTAAACAGTGTATTCAGCCAAGCTGGGCAGAACCAGCCCACACCTGCACAGCAGGGAATGTACAACAACATGAGCATCACCGTGTCCATGGCTGGAGGCAACACGAATGTCCAGAACATGAACCCAATGACGGGACAGATGCAGATGAGCTCACTGCAAATGCCCGGGATGAACTCCATGTGCTCCGAGCAGGTCAGTGCTGCAGTGTTCTCGTTCCCTGCAATCCGAATGCTAGGCTCTCCAGGAGCACGAGCAGCCAATTCCACGGGGGTGGAGGAGTTGCGCCTCTTCACAAGCCTCTGACCTTGTTAGGTCAATCTGTTTCTGTAGCTTTTGCCACTGGTGAGGAGCATGTGTCCCCCACTAACTTTGTGGTGCTCTCCCTGGGAGCTGCCTGAATTCCCGAGCCAAGCAGCTAATGGATGTAATGTGTTTATGCTTTGTGTTCAGGGGGTTTTGCATACCAGATGCTTGTGGTTATAACTTGAAGGGCATCACCTCTCCCCCGCTCTCTGCGCCATGCACACCCTGCTTCAGCTGCCTCTTCTCTAGCAGGCTGGGTGACCAGAGACCCTGGCTCAGGAGTCACTTGGTGTTTTACAAAAGCATCCGTGGGATCTCCGTTTTCTCTGGCGTGTTTACTTTCAGGCCATCTCCTTCCTGTGCCTGAGAGGCAGGAACCTGCTTCCACTCGTATACTTATGTGTGTGACACAGCAGCAAAGGGCTGGAGAGAAGCAGGCAGGCCTCTCTGTCTTCACTGGCACCAACAGTTATAAGCTTAGCTGGGTTTGGAAGCTTGGTGCAACAGGCACCGGATTAGTCACATTCTGAGATCGTTCCATCCGATCACCAGGAGTGGGCTCAGATCTTCAAAGGTAGCGGTAGCTGCACGGAGAGTTCCACTGCTAAAGCCTCCTGTAGCCCAGGGGGGTGTGCCAAGGGTTCCTGACTGCTAATTAGAGAGAACTTGACCTTTCATGGGAAGGAGACGGGTTTGTTCATATTCAGACACAGCTGGGAAGACAATTCAAACTTGGTGGCAGTGCTGGGTAGGTAAAACTCCCACTATGTCAGCAGGAGCAGAGCTGAATGCTTTTGAAATTCACTGCCAAAAGGCTCAGGGTAGCTGTGTTACCCTGTTACTTTAAAAACGAGTAGTCCTGAAGCACCTTAGAGACTCACAAAAATATACAGGGTCATGAGCTTTTGTGGGCACAACCCACTTCTTCTGATGAGCTTGAGTGAAGAAAAAAGGGGGACCCAGAATTTAAAACAGAAAAAGAAGGGAGACGAAAAAAAGAAGTACTCGTTCTGATCCAGTCTGGCTGCTTGGATATGCTATGAGGCCAGTGGACTGGCTTTCGAGCTTTTCTTCTACAAGTCACCAAATCCTTAAGTGTCTTTTTCTGAAGCAGGATCCCCACCCTTACTAACCAGGTAGGAACTGGACTAACCAGCTTGCACCACAGAAACTCACCATTCTTTCCAGAGTCTTTGGAGCAAATTCAGGCCCAGGGCCAGCTGACACCACTTGCACTGAACTCAGTAGTTACACCAGGACTGATTCTTACCCCGTTCCTCTACAGCCAGCTTCCGCAACAACCTTCAGTCACAGAGGATGGTATAACTGTGAACCCAGACAGATACATGCATGTACACACCCCCTTGGAGCCACGCAGATATGGATCTCCTGTCAGTACACTTGAAATGGTCCGAGAGGTCTCCTGGCCACAGAGTTAACTACAGCGCTCACGCCCTTAGTAACTCATTTCCACAGCATCCCTTCAGTGTGTATGCAGAGTAGGGAGACTGGCAGAGAACAAACTGATTCCCTTACACCACTGTGCACACAGAGGGTGAGGTGGTGCAGTTTGCAAAGTCCTGTGAGGAGGGAGGGTGGAACTGCACCTGCTTTGAGGGAGGGCAGGGAGAGATTCTGCCTCCAGATGGGGTGGTGTAGGCAGCTGCTCTCACTGCACCATCGGTGTGGGTGGTGCGGATTGCTTCCTCTACACCTGGTAGACACTGTAGAATCATAGGGTTGAAAGGGACCTTGAGAAGTCACCAAATGCACCCCCCAGAGCTGTGGTGAGACCAAGTAACCCTACGCCATCCCTGCCATGGGTCTGTCCCCCCCCGTTCTTAAACACCTCCCAGGATGGGATTCCACCACCTCCCTTGGAAGCCTCTTCTGGAGCTTAACTCCCCTGAGCATTAGCCAGGCTTTCATAATCTCAAACCCAAATCTCCCTTGCTGCAGATTAAGCCCAATACTACTTCTCCTACCTTCCGCGGCCATGGAGAACAGCTGATCCCTGGCCTCTTTAGAACAGTAGTTGATGTGTTGGAAGACCATTACCATATCTTCCCTTCAGGCATCTTTTCTTGAGACTAATCATGCCCAGTTGTTGTAACCTTTCTTCATAGGCCAGATTTTCACTCCAGCTTGTCCACATCTTTCTTAAAGAATGGGGCTCAAATGGATGCTGTACACTAGGTTAGGCCTCCCCAGGGCTTTCCAGTAACTAGGATGCACCAAGGAATGAGAAATCCCTGCCCGCAGGGACTGCTGTTGTGATGGGGGTATGCAAGTGGATGCACGTGTGGTTGTGATGGGGGTATGCAAGTGGTTGCAAGTGAAGCTGCTTGCATGTGTCCTTGTGGCTGCACAAGGGCCAAGTGCCATCTTGTCCAGTGTTTCTTTGTGTTGAGTAGTTGGCCCCTTTAGTGACTACTCTGTCTGGGAGAGTCTCTCTCTGTTTCTAAGGCCAAACCTGAGATCTCTCAGGTCCATGAGGGGCTCTAGCTGTTTGGGCTTCTGACTCAAGAATGTGGTAAAGCACCTTTGGGATCCGTTGCATGACGAGAGGGATCTGTGCTGTATTGCTCTTGGCAGCGTTCCTGTTAATTAGTTTCACATGTGAGCATTTGTCTGTCTGCACTTAAAGCTCCTTGGTTTTGCCTCTGACAGCTGGCCCCTCCCAGCCTGTTCTAAAGGGACTCGTCATGGGGGCTTTTTGAACTGCTCTTTATGGCTGAGATAAACGGTTTGGAAACCAGCCTTAATTGTGCATTTGCTGTAGAGTGAGCTGGGAACCGAGGGAGCCTGGTTTGAAGACACACTGACTCAAGCCCTGCTTCATAGGCCACACTTAGGTCATCGTGTCCTGGCTAACACAGGATTAATCTCTGGTGTCGTCTGATGCTGTCAGTCTGGAAGCAGTGTGAAGGCTGAGCCATTTGTGCTGCCCCTCCTGTCAGTTCACTGGAGTTCCATGCTCCCTGGAGATGAGATGCTGTAGGGAACCACCAGCAGCCCACATGGTGGGCACGAGGGAGCTCTCCTCCGAAGGAACTCACTTGGACAGCCTTAGTCCAGAGTGCCGTCAGTGAAGCAAAGGAGCATTTCAGCCCCTCCATGGCTTCCTTCTGCTTCAGCAGATGGAGCGAGCCATTGCTTACAGCTGGGGCTCTGAGAGGCAGGGCTTGATGGAAGGAATGCAAAAGGCCCCAGCCATCTGCTGGGCTATATTGCTTTAATTCAGACATTCATTGGCATCTTGCAACAGGGAGTGAGCTGCTCCCAAGGCTAAGTGCGGAGTCAGGAGTGCTGCTTGCACTCTGTCAGCACCAGAACCTGGTGTGCAACCCTGCTTAAATCTGGGAGAGGAGCCTGAATTGGGCTCCCTGAATCCCTCGAAGGTTAAACTGGCAGATGTGGGAGCTTGTGGGGGGAGGTGGTGGGAAAGGTCAGGGAAGCAGTGATGGGAAAAGGAGCCCAACATTTCTGATTCTCCCCTTGGTTCAGATGTTCTGTTGTGCGCCTTTTGTGAGACAAAGCAAGGAATCGCTGTAACAAACAGGCTTAGTCCAGCAATGTCCCACTCAGCTATTTCCCTGAGGCCATTCCAGCCTGTCACGTAGAGCATGCCAGCACATACACAGTTCAATGCTATAGCTCTGCTGGGTTCCCTTGCTTCCTGCAGGGCTGACACAGACCAGTGGGGCTGGAGGATGCTGTACTGGGGAGAGGCTAGAGAAACCTCCTCAGAAAGCAGGTGAACCATCACTGAGTCTTGGCTTTGCTTTGACAGGTAAATGACTCAGCGCTGAGACCCTCCGGCCTTTACTGCAACCAACTTTCCTCCACTGACCTTTTGAAAACAGAAGCTGATGGGGCGCAGGTCAGTAAGAAACTCCTAAGCACAGACCCATCTGAGGTACAAAGAGGAGATGTTTGGTCATCTCAGTAGCTAAACTTTCTTGCACCTATTTTATCAGCGGGTTTGGCATCAGGGAAGGTTTCTGTAGCAGCAGAGAATAAACTGCAGGGCTCAGACCAGTAGGGCCTTCTATTTTCTGTGTAGTATAGAGCTAGAATTTGCATTTGATTGCAACGACCTGCCTTAGAAATCTTGCTTTGTTCTGCTGATTTAAGCCTGCGTGGCTCAAAGCTCATTGTTCTGGTAGGAAGGGTAATCATCCCCAGCAGTGTGAGGAGCACATCAGTGCAGTGAGCTGAGCTGGAAAAGTTACTAGACATTGGAGAGAGGGGAGTCACTAAAACTCATTAGCTCTTAGGCTGGCCCCAGCTACAGTGACAAACGAGAGATGCTTCTGCCTTTGAAGGGTAAGATTTGCTGGTAGAACTATGTTAATGGGAACATCTGCTGTCCGAATCCTCGTTTCCATGACACAATGTGTTGATCACAAGTCCCTTTATAATACATCAGTGTGTGTGTTTAGTGCCTTGAGAGTACACTGAACCCGATTATAGTTGAACCGTTTGTTCGGGTCAGAGAAAGGGGTTCAGCCCTTTCTGCAAATCAGGCCCTTTTAAAATGTCTCATGTTGGAAACCCAAAATCACTAGCAACTTCTGAGTATCTTGCACCAACTATTGCCTTTCTGCCTTGCAGTACTGCCAGTTTTAGCCCAGAGCATGCGTCCAACCAGCAGTCTGGAACAAACCAGCATTCTACTAGTTTGTTTAGAGGTTACATATTCTGCTTCAATAGGCACTTCTCTTTGTCCCCACATTTGCTGGTGACTCTAATTATACTCCTGTGCTGCTCTTGTGTTGAGTCAGTTTTGCAAAACTTGCCCAAGGCAAGGAATTTTGGGCTTCTGAAGAGCTTATAAAAAAAGCATCAAACAGTATAATTTTTTCAGTAGCATTGTCCTTTGAGTGAGTAGATTTTGCCACTGAGCTGATTACCATTGTCAAAACTGGTAATATATATTTAAAACAAAATAAAAGTTCTACATCTACTTGTATTTTAATAATAACCCAGTAAGTATTACAAATCAGTGTACTTGTCACCACTGTGATGCTGTTTTGGTTTTTATTTTCTTCATTTTGCTCAATGCAAATCAGCTTGTCAATTTCACACTTATAATTTCCTGGTTAGTTTCACTTTGACTCTTACTCATTAGGATACTGCAATATTTGGTTTGCAAAGACTATAGGGAAATATTAACAACCAAACAAAACAGATGGTATTTTTGTTGAAATAAATAGAGAAGGAAAACATACCCTACCTTTTGGTTCTATAGTGCTTAATTTTGGACCTAACTCTATCTTGGTATTGTCCCTTTGATATTCCCTTGCAGCCAGTAAGAAGCCATGGTGTACTCTATTCAGCAGCATAGCATAAGCATTCTACCTTGTGCATCTGGTCTATTTGGCTACAGTCAAAGGTGTTTCAACAGTATTAAAACAGAATGGATACTGGTTTCCAGCCTTTGATACTGTGCTCCCCTCAGAGCAGGTGACACGGACGAGGTGGCTCTCAGCACAGAGTGATGGCTGGCCGGCAGCTGGAGACATGGGAATGCCATTTTTTTAATGAAAAACATGTGAACCTTTCAGAGCTCTGATCCAAATGAGTGCAGTAGTTTTCTTTTTATAGGAAAAGAAGACAGAAGAGTTCTTCTCTGTGGTGACTACAGACTAGAGGAATTCTCTAGTGAGTTTCCACTTCACGTAGTACCCAGTCCATAAGCCAAGGGGCCTGTTCCTTTTACCCTCTAAAAATCTCTCTTGTCTTTTGTGTCCCAGCAGGTACAACAGGTTCAGGTGTTTGCTGACGTGCAGTGTACAGTGAATCTGGTAGGCGGAGACCCTTACCTGAACCAGGCTGGTCCAATGGGCTCGCAGAAAAGCACGACAGGTCCTCAGACCCCTCAGGCCCAGCAGAAGAGCCTCCTTCAGCAGCTACTGACTGAATAACCGCTTTTAAAGGAATGTGAAATTTAAATAAGAAGACATACAGAGATATATAAATATATATATATTATATATTTTTCTGAGATTTTTGATATCTCAAACTGCAGCCATTCTTCAGCTCGTAGTGTTTGGAGCAAAAAAGATTTTTTTTGTTTTGTTTTGGTTTTTTTTGTCTTTTTGTTTTCTTTTCTTTTTTTTTTTTCTTTTTTAAAGGCGTTGGATGTTGGCAGAGCGACGAGGCGGGACAGTCGGTTTCTTGAGCCAAAATTACAGATGATTATTATTTTTGTAATCAGTTGCTGGCATCTTACTCCGGATGAAGGTTTCTCGGGGAGGTTGGGGAGGGGATGGGGGAAGAAGCGAGTTGAAAGAGACTGTTTCGGAAGGAGGAAGATAATCTCAGTTTCAGCTGGATCTGTCACTGATTTGTGTCTCAGCCTAGTGAGAAGGTGGGGAATTGGCGCCGAACTTCTATCAAAAAGGCTGTTTTTATTCATGCTTAAAAAACCCAAACACCTTCTTTCCCCTCTGCCCCAGTCCGCTTGTGCGTACAATCAGCTTTTTCTAGCAATCGTGAGTTTGTCAGTTTTAAAGAAAAACAGAGTATTTTGACCCACCATTTTTTCCATGTTTTATGCTGGTGTTTAAAGCCTCCTACTGAAAGAGGCCACAATGTATATATTACATTGGGGGAAAAAAATAATAAAAAGACAAAAAAAAACAGTTTTGGGGAAAAAAGCTGCAATAATTTTTAGGGGGGAGGAGGGGGAGGGCTCTGTCAATTATTGTAGATAAAATTTTTCTGATTAAATATTAAATAAAATTAAGCAGTGTTTTTTTTCCTGCTTTGATTGTGCTTAACAACTCTGAGGTAGCGTAAACTATTTAAAATAATAATAATAAAAATAATAAAAATTCAACTTTGGTGGGAGAGAGCTTATTTTTTCCCCTCAAACCTGTCATTGTACATAGCTCTGATCTCATGTGTAAATTTTTCTTCCTTTAGTTGCAATTGCTCTTAATATCACTGCATTTTATTTGATTTTTTCCCTCTTTCTGAAGTTATGCTGGTGTGTGAAAAATGTGTAGCTTTAATGGCTGAATTTGCAAGAGTTAAAAACAAAGAAACCGAGTTGGCAGCTAATGTTGTATTGCTTTCTGATTACTGTGCTATGCAGTGGGTGGAGTTCTCCTCTCAGCGTTGGAGGGGAATGGCTGCTCTGGGGTTGGATGGAGGAAGGGCTACTTTTCAGAGGTGCTGAGCATTCATCCTTCCCAGTAGTCAATAGGAACAGCAGGAGCACTCAGCACTTGGAAATCAGCCCCCTTAGCTTTGAGGGGCTAGTTCATTCTGCCCCATAGAACAGCCTGGTGAGGGGCTTTGCACTACCAAAGTTGCCACCTAAAGAAAAGAAACTCCCAGCCCCTAACCTGCCACTTGGGCAGAGCCACCAGTAGTCACAGAGCAGTATTTGGCACCATCTGCTCCCCTCTTGTCTCCAGTCTTTGCCCCATCACTCCCAGCTACATCCCGCTGGTACAGATCCATGGAAAGGCTGGCTGCTGGGCAAGAGGGATGGGTGCACGACGTGTCTGCTCAGCAGCTCTCCATTGCTGTGTCCTTCAGGCCCATACTGCAGGGAAGAGGCATTCAGAACCCTCCCGGGCTCCCTCTCTGAGTGCAGGGGGTGACAGGTCTGGAGCCAGGCTCAGCCCAACCCCAGAGCTCTGAGCTGGACATAAAGCAAAGCCCCAGAGCTCTAGGCAGCAGGACAGACACTTGCTATTTGCTCTCCACCACAAAGGCAGCACACTGGCATGTAACTTCATCTCGTGTCCCACAGCCTGTGAGATTCCTATAGGAGGTGCAGCCCCAGCAGGCCCTTTGCATCGATTCACTTCCCCCTAGACAGGGGAGATGGAAGAACAGCTGGGGGTCAGAGACAGGAAAATAAGTGGTGTCTACTGAGGGCAGGTCTACAAAGCTCTAAGCTTTGA
The DNA here is from genome assembly GCA_032595735.1 of Pelochelys cantorii. Lineage (NCBI taxonomy): Eukaryota > Metazoa > Chordata > Testudines > Trionychidae > Pelochelys > Pelochelys cantorii. The sequence goes on from CM064328.1 coordinate 8,147,788, forward strand.
GCCAAAGGGTCAGTTAGTGCCCCTCTTCTCCGGGGGTGAGGGAGACTTTCCATACAGCACCAGGAAAGTCCCAGCCATTACAGCGCCACTCACCGGGGCACTGGGAACGATACAGCCAATCCTCCTGTGACCACAGCCAGAAAGGAACCCTCAGACCTGAGTACTCCAGAATTCCCTCGGACTCCTGAATGGGGCCGTCTTGCCCATAGGTGCTGCTGGAGCCAGCGCACTGCTCTGTCAGCTCAGCTCCCACAGCAAGGCATTAGTGGGATACAGTTGCTCCTGACCTTCTATTGATAGGCTGCACAGCTGACGTCCTCCTGCCTGCCAAGCGACGGCATTGCTACCTGGAGTAGGCTAGTGGTTTGTCTTTGGAATCGCCTTCCGGGCGAGAGGGAACACTACAGGGTAAGCCAGCAAGTCGTCGGCCTCGACTCCCGCAGTGATGCTATTGCGATAATTAGACTTCAGTTGGGCTGGGTCTGTTACACTAGACTTAAAGATTTATTTATCATTTCCACTTGAACAAACAGTATGAAATACACATCCAGGACAGTACCTTGAGTCCCCTGCTGAAGTGAAATTGCCTCCGGTGTGATCTGTACTCTGCACAGCAACCCCATCCAAGTGTGTTGGAGATGGGTTGAACACCATTCTCAGTTGAAGCTGCTGGGGGGTGGGGGCTAGATTATTGGAAAAATGTAATTATCCAAGTTGGAATTTGGCCCAAACTCCAGCGTTAACATTGTACAAAAAGTTTCATGAGCTCTTTTAAGTGACTGCATGATCGGAACATGGCTCTTGCATCGACCCCGAATGCTGGAGACTTTCTCAGCCAGCATCTGTGACAGCTATTTAAGGAGATCTCTTCACCATATTTGATGTGCGAGCCGAACCTCCACATCCTGGCCACGTGCAGGATCTTTACTGATCACAGATAAGGAACTGCATGTTGGGTTCGATGCACCCATAGTCATCCTAACATCCGCACCCTGCATCCCCACCAAGCTGAGTGTAATAAACAAAGGCCCCCAGGCGTGTGAGCCTTATACGGATGATAGCTCCCTACCCCACCATGGGCGGCAGCATGCGTGTTCATGGTACAGCAAGACAGAGGCACTCTGGCGAAATAAATATGAGCCGCAGACTGTGCCGGGGGAAGAGCTCACAGTTAAATTCCCTTTGGATCTGTTCTTCAGTTGATCATTGGGGCACTTGAGACCCCAGTACAAAGTCAATGCCATTCAGATGCCTGGTGCAACATGTACACTGTCCTCTTGAGTGGGCAGAGCCAAGATGTCCTTTGATGGGAACTCTGTCTCAGTATATGCATAGCTGCTGCCCTGTTCGTTCTTTAAATCAAGGACTTCCATCCCTTTTTATTCCTGCCCTAGGGTATGTCTACACTGCAGTTTTTCAGAAAAAGTTCACTTACGTCCACACTGCAATCGCGTTGTTCTGAAAGTAAATTGAAAGAACAGAGGGCTTTTTCTAACATTGGTAAACCTCTTTCTATGAGGAAGAAGCATTTTCCCGACACCTGGGATTCCTTGGTCTTCACACAGAACACAACCCTAAGAGCCTGGTAGGGTTCTTTGTTAGTCAATTTCTGAACTTCCCTGGGGACCCTAAATTTGGTATTAGAGACACTAGCCCTAGCCCTGCTGCATATGGACTACCTGTCCTCTCTAGCCATTCTTTGCCTAGCCATGAAAACCACTTTCACAACCTCTGTGATGAAGGTAAATGGCTAGCATTTTTAGTTATCCACGGGCCTTTTTCCTACATAGCCTTCAGGCTTCATCCAGCACAAGAAATCTTGCTGAGTTTTCAGCGTGAGGACTGAAGAAGTCCATACCAGTTCCATGCATAAATGGAGCTGAATGGATTTTAGTTTGAACTCAAGTTACCAAGCCCAAATGGGTGTAATGCCCAATGCAAATTAGGGCTCCCTTCTAGAGGGGTGAAGCAGTCTGATGACTGAGCAGCTACAGGTTTCCATATGCAGCTTCACCTAACCCTGAGGAAGGATGGCCTTGTACTTAGTCACAGGCCTGGGTTCCTGGTGCTACTGTGGGTCCCTATGCAGCCTTTGTGGATTACAGAATCTGCCTTTCCAGGGGCAAACAGCAGGCACTAAAGCTGGCAGAGAAAGGCAAAACAAGAACTGATGGGTCGAAGCTGATGCCAGACAAATTCAAATAAAAAATAAGACGCAGTTTGTACTCGTGAAGGGGATTAGGCATTAGAACAAATGCCCAAAGAGCATAGCGGATTCTTTTAAAACTGGCTGACTTGTGGGCCAAGTGGCAGAAATGGGTCTTGAAGGATCTACACGAACGTTGATGGGCTCAAGCTACACTTGTCTGTAGATTTGCAGGCCTTGGATGGAAAGTGCTATAGAAGGAATATTGTCAGTCTGCAATGGCCATTAATACAATTCTACTCCTCATCTCTGCTCTTCCTAGATGCTACTGCTATTGTACCTAGAACCCATCTGTCTGGATAGTGGCAACTCAGATCCCAGCACGAATATGTTGCCTGGAAAAATCCTGGTGATGGTGGAATTTGAGCTTCCCAATCCAGAGCCCTGGCCCTAGGCTTAGTAGTCCACAAACCAGAACAGGTAGAGAAGGATTTTTCCCTTTCTCCTGCTTTGGGCAGCTGGAGAAGAGAGGGGATGGATGTAGAGCAGCGTTTCTCAAACTGGGCTCTGCGGAGTCCCAGGGCTCCGCAAGACATCTCCAGGGACTCCGCGAGGTTGACAAACTGGAAACATCAATAGGTACAACACATACAATCAGTGGACTGCTGGGGCTCCGCATAAATTTTTACGCATGTAAAAGGCTCCAGAGCCCAAAAAGTTTGAGAACCGCTGATGTAGAGGAAAGGGTATCCAATAAGTTCTGTGACTGCTGATGGCTCTGCTTGATTAACAGGTGTCAGGTAGGAGCTGATATGGGGGCTGAATTAGGGGCTTCCCATTCAATCACTAGGTAAAATACTACTCTTGCTTTTTAGATGCTGACGTCCATTGCTGTTACTCTGTGGAAAGGTCTGTCTGGTACCTGTCTCTGTGGTGTTCATGCCTGCTTTCCCCAGCCATGGCCCAAACTGAGTGACCAAAGACATTTCCAAGCACTGCCTCAGTTTCTGTGCTGGTGGCATGTGTCCTGTGGGGTCATGGGAGGGGTAGAGATGGGAGTGTGAGCTGTAAATGTCAGTCAGCTCATTTCCTTTTCCAGTCCACTCTGCAGTGACCCAGGTGTGTATCATTCCCGTAGGCAGCTCACCGAGTTCAGGGTCCTGTGTGCAAAACATGGGCACCTAGCTTTGAGCAGCTATTACATGACAAGGCATATTTGAAGGATTTGAGATAACACTGCAGTAATGTGGGGCTGGGCTTTTAATCCAGCTATGGTAATGCTGCCACACGGTGATGTGCGCACCCAGTGCAGAGCCTTGTTGACTCGTGTGTCTGCTCTGGCCACTTTCCAGTCCCTGTTGGGACGTCTGCCCCTGAAAGCAGCAAAGTCTAATGGCTACTGTGTGCTTGGGAGGGAGAGTCAGCACTCTAGCATTCCAGCCCCAGTTGTGTTACTGACCAAAGCAGGAGACAGGTGGCATTTGACCAGAAACCAGTGTTTACAGGGGCCCCCTACACATGCTATGTGCCAATCTACCCAATTCACAGCAGTCTCAATCTGCTGCCTTTAAAACAGTTCATTTTGTTTGGTATTTCCTGACCGGATCGTACATGTGCAGGGCCATGGTGCAATGTGGCATTAACACCAAAATGTCCCTATCGTTGGCATCTAGAAATGCATCTTAGGCTCACTAGTGTGAGACATGAGTATGAAGCCTGCTGCCTAGAGGCAGCATATAAATACAAAAGGTCAACAGATCCTTGGGATGGATCCTAGAAATTGTTTGGCCAAGCTCTGGGAGGTAGTGACCCAAAGAATACTCTTTGATTCCAGCTAAGTAGGTGCTAGTGTACAGAAACCACTCAAATAGTCATCACGACCCATGCTCATGAACTGGTATTGAATCTCACTCAGGAGTAACACCAAAAACAACCCCTTGCCTAAAAAGCCCATACAGCTTCTTAACTGGTTGCTGCTAGCAACAGGGTGAAACTTGTGAGCAGGAGGCCCAAGCTGCTAATTGGATTGGTGCAGGCAGACCCCCTACACCCAAGCAAATACAGCCACAGGAGTGGAGACCTTAGAGATATAAGGTGCCAGTGAAATAGTGCAGTGACTCTTTCCCAATGGGTCTGTGTGGTCAGGATGGGGGTGACTCCTGCATCAGGGGCAGCTCCACCCTCGGGTGGGGAGGAGGACCTGCTAGCTCCCAACCCATGAGAATCTGCAGCCCTGTGAGGGTGGGGGGGGAAGTGCTGCTGGAGCAGCCTTCTGCCCATGGGTGGGGTTTGCTCCTGGGGAATGGTTAACCATTGCCTGGTAAGCATCAACTCTTAAGGGTGTTGCTTACCGGGTAACCGGTTAAAAGTTCACATCCCCAGTAGATAAAGACATCTTGAATTAATGAGCAATGAATCAAAGTGATGAGGGATATTTTCACTGGGGCTGTTAGGGTAGTGTGGGTGCTTTTACCCAAATTGATAAGTTCTTTATATGCACATAATGAACATTTGCACATTTTGGTTTTTTTAAAACTTAAGAAACACTCTCCTGTGCCTATATGCCACTTTGCCATCATTCTGTTAATTTAAAAATTTGAAATTCAGATCCTAGGGTGAGGCGCAGCTGTTTTGCAACAGAACCCAAGTGCATGCTGGCTGTTTTCTCCTCCAGAAGACATGACTTAAAAAAACCATGCAGGAGCAGAGAGTTAAGTTCATGGACTAACTTACACTAGGTGGGGGTTGGACTTTTAAAAACCTGTTTGCAAGTGAGAACACAGTGGGCTAAATAGAGGAACCAATCCTAAGATGTAAGTAAATAATGTTGCTTTCTTGCCACTTATAAGCCTATCTGCTCTGCTGGTTTCCCTTTTCTTATAAAAAGTACCATCAGAGTCTATTAGCATGGCCCCAAACACTGTACTAAGAGTGGACTGAGGTGTAGTGGTTTGTAACATTAGTAGAAATTGTGGTGGGACTCTTAATAAGAAGTTAACTGATTGTCCTTTTTCAGTGCTGTTTTAAACATCACAAAGCAGTTTTTACCACTTCTTGCTTCTTTATGATGTAAAGTGAATGCCTGAAAGATGGCTGGTTTGGATTCCTTTTGCATTTATTTGACTGCTCATTTTTTACATTATAAACTAAGGTCTTGTCTGGCCTGTTCCTCCTGAGCAACTTTATGGAAGACTGGAGATCGTATGAGACTATGTAAGAAACAATGCACCTCTAACTTGATTGAGGGAAAATTATTTCTAATGAGACTGTTTAACACCTCAAACAACTGAAAGAAAAGCTCTTAAAATTCATCACACACTTAAATTTCTCCTCATTAAAAATTCAGAGCTCTCAATCCACATGGATCAAGAGCCCAAAGCATATTCTCCATTTGGGAATGAGAAGAAATAGCCAAGCTTGCATTTAGCGAAGTGGTTTTTAACCAACAAAAGCTTATGACCAAATAAACCTTAGTCTTTAAGGTGCCACAGGATTCTGTTGTTTTTGAAGATAAAGACTAGCACAGCTGAGACAAGCTTTTAAATGGAGTGGACTCATGCCACTGTATGAGAAGATCAGAGCGGTCAGGACAAGGGTTGTACATCTTGTCTGAACAATGGTGCCTTTAGGTCTATGCCTGGGGTTTGGTATTGACTCAGCCAGGAGAACATCAAGGCCATTACGCTGCCTGACACCACAGGGATGCTGCTGTCCACCCTTGCCCTTTGCTGCTCTGACAGGAGTGCATGGCCCAGGTTCAGTTCTTCAACAGCACTTCTGAACCATCTTCCAACACCTCAGAAGCACTAATGTGCACCATGCTCACATGGCAACAATGCCGTATCAGAAATGCATGGACGCAAGTGGGGCAGTGCCGATTAAATAGCTTCAGTAGCAGCCCTGGGGGGCCGACGTGCTGCTATAGCCTGTAACTCCAAGCCACTGAAACAGGACAGCTTTAGGTTACATCACTGTCACAGCTTTCCAGCTAGTGAGAAAAACTGTTTTAAAGCTAGTAGTGTGTTGATAGTAGCCCCCTATTACTGTGTCTGCTGCCTGGTTAGAGTGAATTTAGTGAAGCCATTATTTCCTCCCTATTAAAAAAAGAGGGGGAAACATGAAAAAATGAGAGAATATTGTAGCCTGACTTCCTACCCATTTTAGATTAGTGCTAGTGATGCCAACAAAGTTACTCTTGATTTATGGTAACGAGAAGAGAATCAGTCACTGCAGATCCTAATTATTTCCTTTTTAAAAAGTGTTTCATGTGTTAATTTCTTTTTTAAAAAGTCCCATAGTAGAAAGCAATTTTGTCATTTTTAAAAAATTATCCAAAACCCCCCTAAGGCATGGATTTGTGTATTGGTTTTGCTAGAAAACCATTTTATTTTAACTGATCCTACTTAAAGTTGAATTCATATTATATTATGAAAAAAATCTCATTAGGTTCCCCCTGCTCAGGGAAAATGGAGAGAATGCACTGAAAGATGGAAAATTGATCAATCTTGCATTTAATAGCTCTAATTTGCAATGAGGCATTTAGAGAGCACTTTTGTCTTAACATAAATGTTATTTTTAAAGAGTGACTCGTTTTGAATATTTTTTCTGTATTTAAAATGAGGCATAGTTCTTTGGCTGCTTGACTACTCTTGCTTTCTGCTGTTATAGCATCAGCTTTATTCAATGTTTAATTATATCAGTTATTGTAAATAAAGTCATTTAAAAATTAGGTTTCTGGTTGCAGTCTGCTTATTCTATTCCATACAAGAGCTACCAGTTCTATCACTGCATTGAATTAAATGGGAAACTGTCAATAGAATACACAGGCGAAATGGAATGAAAATGCCAACAGCCTCCAGAATGGGGATCCCCCGAGGCATATCTGCTCAGGCTTTCAAGGATGGATTCAGGAGCAGCTGAACTTGGGTGTTTGGGCTCCATAACCCTTCAAACCAGATTAAAGGGCTCTCTTATTAGAGCTCAGTCTGCAAACCCAGTAATCTGAAGCAAGAGTAAACAGGAGACTTTAAAGAAAGCCATTTTTTATTTTCAACCCAGAGCCACTGAAATAAGAACTGGCAATTCACATGAGCCACACACAAGCAAATGAAACTTACCTGCATAAAGAACTAACTTGGTTTATATAACAGGCAAGCCTTGTCCATGGGCAATTGCAGTCGCATGGGCTCAGATATGGCAAGGGTTTGGTGGAGTGGGACTCTCTCACTAGCACAGCTAGCAGCTTGCATTTAGCATTTCCTTTAGCTCGGACAGTGCTCTTCGATTTGTTTCCCTTTCTAGCTCTGGGACATTAGCCCAGCGTGGCTGGCTTTGTAACCACACGTGGGGAATAATCTAAATCCTATCCAACAAACAGCTCCACTAACCTCCTCTTTGAAGGGCATCATTAACCATTTCTATCCATAGTGTATTAACCCCTTGGGCTCACACAAGCTAAATGCCTGGTTTGAGCCAAGACACCTGGGTTTCTTTAAAATTCCCCATTAGACCCTGCAGCAATGTGGCATCAGAAATTGCCAGCAAATGAGGCCTAATGCAAAATGCACTAGCACTTAACACTGGGAGCTTTGAATAGTGGTCCCAGAGGGTAAAGCTGTATCTTCAGTAACAGCTCTCTTTCCCTCCAGCCACCATTTGTATTTACTCACACTCGCTCCTTATATCAAAAGAACAGATTTTTAAGCTTTCCCTTGTCTGTTGCTCGGGGGTTTGTGCTGGATGAGGAGCAGTCTCAGTTGAAACAAAGGTAAAACGTGAATTTGAGGGAGGAACCTGAGAACAAGGTGGTTGGGTTCGGAAGAGCAGGGATCTGACTCCAAGCAGAGGAGCAGTGTGGAGGTGACTCAAAAGTGAGACATGACAATAGTGCCAGTTGTATGCAGAATCAGAATAAGGAAAGCTACCAAGGCGGAGCAGCAGCAGAGCTGGCAGTGTCATGCAGGGCAGAGCTATTTGACAGTTCTGATCTTCATACAGAAGTCAGAAATGGAAGAGATCGGTTAGCTAATCTATTCTGTTCCCTGGCAAGTGATGAAAGAACACTCCTTCCAGAATATGCTAGATAGAGATTTAATTACTGGGGTTTCCATAGCTCCATGGAAGTTTTTCCTTATAGTCAACCCTACGTTCCTTTTTTTTTAAATTTCATCATGTGTCTCCCCCTTGCTTAGAATTTGCTCATTTCAAATCCTTGGCAGTAGTGATGTCCTCACTCTCCTTAACTGGTGTCTATATTAGGGGGAAGCAAGGAAACAGCTGGCATCAATAAATTGGGTGATGAGGGCCCAAATTATAGCTTGAACACATTATTTAATACTGCCAAGTAGTGGGGTTCCCTGTTGCACTGAACAAGAGCTGCTCCCCACAAACAAACCCTGGGGAACTGGCATACAGCTGTGGGTAATTCTTCTAGCTTTAAGAGGACGCGATGGAAGGGAGAAAGCAAGCAGCAGTAGTGTTGAGACACCTACAACACAATGGGAGAGAGCAGATTGCAAACCTGGGTGTAACTGCAGACTTGTTATATGCCACAGTAGCTATGATTTAGGGCTTCACCCCAGCTGTTAGAGGGCAGATTGCACATATGTGTGTGTCATTACTTGGAAGTCCCGCACAAACTAGAGAGGCACAACAAGGAGGATGAGAAGTCTGGAGGAGCTCACTTAAGGGAAGACAGAACTAGAACAGTTGCAGCAGGACAAATGAAATGAGATTTCAGTATTACCTACTCTATAGGCCATAGGGTAGGAGAACAATTCAGCATCTGAGATAGGGTGAAATTTAGGCTGAATGTCCAAGAAAACTTCTGGCCCAGGAAACAAGATCTATTGGTCTAAGGAATATTTTCCCCCGGAAGCAGTAGAAGCTCTATTCCTGGAGACATCTAAAAAGGAGCGTGACAATCTAGTGATTCTGTTGTACGGAAAAGCCCCACTCTGTCTGGGACACAGGCTAAGTGCCCCATTTGATCGTTTCCATATTTGCTCCATGCAATTTTGATGGCTAAAGGCCAGTAAGTGAATATTTATTCTGGAATAAGCTACATTCATACATTCCACCAAAACTCCTTTCCACGGAAGTTAAAGGCATGAGTGCTTCATCATCTTCATTGAAGGTTTTTGGCTTTAACAACTTAAAATGGCCAGCAACATTCAGTAAAAAGGTTCTTCAACAGATGCATCTTAAAATGATGCTTTCCGGACATATGCAGCTTTGTGTCTATGTTTTGCAGCCAAGAAAGCTATATGGTCTGGTTAAGTCTGTATGACTGGATGAAGGTGAGGATCTGTAATGGGAAGCCACAGTGAAGGTCACTTGAGCAATCTGAATTTCTTCAAATGTTGGTGCACTTCCTCCTTGGGGTAGGGTCTAAGTGCGATGCAAGTAGCTATGTTCTCTGGCTGCTCTATCCACACTTTATGATCGATGTTGTGTTGCTGCAGAGTCTCAGCTAACGTCGTCAAGGCACCCTCATCCAGAGCCTAGAGAACAGGGGGGTGAAAAATTTACTGTGAACTCAAAGTAAGATTCCCATGGAGAGCCAGCAGTAAAACCAGCCCTGATCTGACTGAACAGATCTCCATATTGCTCTTCCCCACCCGTGTTGACAATTCTAACTCACTATCAGAAGAATTTCAAAGCAGTTCAATTGTATATGCAAAATAAAGAGTTATCCGCATGCAGCAGAAATGCAGCCAGTTTGGAGATAAAATGTGGCAATTGTTGCAGAATACTTTACAGCTTTTTAGGAATAGAAAAAGGGTAACTGCCACTGAAACTTCAAAGGGACCTACATAAAGTTAACCCTTGCAAAGGCATCTAGAAATCCTTAATGGAGGCAAGGCCTCCATTTTATGTGTTGTCCAAAATAAGTCCAGTTCTTGAGGGTAACTCAAGTCTGCAATTCTCCAGGAGTGACTGGTAGAATCTGCATTCCAGAGATTCAAGGGGCTGCTATGAACAATTACTAGGAAAAGCATTCACGTCATCTAATAATACACCATGCGGGGAGTGCTTGGCATTTTACAGATCTCACAGTATATCCTAACAAGCTCAGAGTCTAATGTTTAATCTATGCTACAAAATAATCAGGCAGCACCAGCTGACCCAGCTATGCCAGCAAATCCCCTTATGTATACGCAACTGAGCCAACAGAAGACTGCACACGTTCTGGATTGGCACCTAGATACCACGCTATGAGCACAATACAAAGAGATGATTATTAAGACTATGATTTTATAACTGAGGTCATGGAAATCAGGACATCTATGACTTCCAGCAGCCTCCATGACTTCAGGTAATGGCAGGAATACCCTGCAGTTCCCAGCTGCCACTGTGCCATGGGCCCCATGAATTCTGAGCCATTGTGGGCAGGAGGGGAATCCCGCAGCACCAGGCTACCCAGGATGCCTGGGAGCTCCAAACCACTGTAGGCAGCAGTTACCCCACTGCTCCTGCAGGCAACAGCTCCTATCCGCCACAGGCAGCAGTTATATTCCACAGGTCCTGGCTACCCTGGTCCCTCTCCCCCACCCCCTGAGAACTCCAAAGGTAGCATGGGATCCTGAAGCTTCCAGCACATGAGCTCTGAGCAGGTGCACAGGTTAGCTGCAGAGTGCTGGGCTGGCATTTTTCTCTAGAACATTGAGAAAGTCTTATGGTGACATCAAACCAACTCATAACTCAAGGCTATTAAAATATTAGTGTGACTTTTCAGCAGTGGGTGTGAAGACCAAGACTCCAGCTACCAACAGGAGCAATTTGAGAGAGATGGCACAACACACACATGCAGATTGTACAATGAACTTCTCCCATACAATGCTTCTACTCTGCGCTGATTAGGCCTCAGTTGCAGTAGTGTGTCCAGTTCTGGGCACCACACTTCAAGAAATTGGAGAGGGTCCAGAGAAGAGCAAGAGAAATTATTAAAAGTCTAAAAAACATGACCTATGAGGGAAGACTGAAAGAACTGTGTTTGTTCAGTTTGGAAAAGAGAAAACTGAGAAGGGACATGATAACAGCTTTCAAGTACATAAAAGGAGGAGGTGAAAAAATAGATGTAAGTTAGGAAAAACTTCCTGTCAGGGTGGTTAAACAATGGAATAAATTGCCTAGGGAGGCTGTGGAAACTCCATCATTGGAGATATTTAAGAGCAGATTAGACAGACATCTGACAGGGATGGTCTAGATGGTGCTTGGTCCTGCTGTGAGGGCAGGGAACTAGATTTGATGATCTCTTAAGGTCCCTTCCAGTTCTAGTATTCTATGATTCAGCCTAGCTAAACCAGAATACAGGCAGAACTGTGGAACAAACAGATTTCAGATACAGAAAGCTCCCAAATAAGCATCTCAAAGCTGCAACAAGTTAGTTTTGAAAAGACCTATTGCCACCAACTGCCTTTTCACTGCCAGTAGGTAAGCCAACCATCAGTTCTGGTAGCAAAGGCAGCTGCTGAAATAGACTTCGGGGGAAGAGATGATGACTTACCACAACAGACTGTAGGAACAACAGGGAGGGGTACTTTTTAATATTTGTGGTTCAGCCTCACAACTATATTTTTCTTCTGTATGAGGCTAGTTTATATGGAATGAGGAACTATCGCATCAGTTAATGCCAAGAGTAGCACAGACAGGTATTCCACTTTTACTGCTAGGTAAACAAGAAACCCTTGCCACCATATAGCACTTCTTTCAGGCTGGACCTCTCTGGTCCGGCACCCTTGCAACCTGACGGGTCCTGAACGAGGGGTCCCTCCCTAATGGCTTGTGCTGCCTCCCGGCTAGGGCTCCAGCCTGGCCTCGGTGCTGCCCCAGCCTCACTCCTCACCACCTCCCCCCCTCCCGAGCTCTCTACCTGCTGCCAGGGCTGAAGCACCGCTGCCGGAGCTCTGCAGCTGGGGCTGGAGCTCTGCAGCCACCTGGCTCTGTAGCCAGAACCAGAGCCCCACAGCTGCCACTGGGGCTGGAGTTCCCTGGCTGCGGAGCTCCAGCCCCAGTGGCAGCCAGGGAGCTCTGGCCTCAGCTGCGGAGCCTGGCTCCTCGGCTGGGGCCAGAGTTTCATGGCGGCCGCTAGGGCCAAAACAGGGCCAAAACTCCTCACTGCACCACCTCCCCTCCTCAACACAGGGCTCCTGGCTGAGTCACCGGCTCCCCAACCTCCCACTGTACTCTTGCCCTGCCGTTCTCTTCCTGGGCTTTGTGGTTTAGGGAGGTACAATCTGTATTATCCCCATTTTACAGATGAGGAAATGAAGTAGAGAAAGATCACACAGGAAGTCTGTGGAGCTGGGGGAACAGATCCAGATTTCCTGACTCGCAGTCCTAGGCTATAGCCACTGACCACACTGCCTTTGGGAAAGACAAAAAGTATTCGTGTCATGCTCATACAGATGAGCAAGAGCTGGGAAGGAAGCATTCAGTAAGACCTCCTGGTTTTGTGATAGAGTACCAGTTTCATATTGGCATGTTAAAATCTATGCTGTGAGGCCATTCACGTGCAAATTGTTCGAGAAGTGCATGTAGTGACCTTCTCAGCTAGTCCACATAAATAACAGCACTCTATTACTGTCAAGCAACAAAATTATTTCATTAGCTCAAGCAATGAGCTAATGACTTGTGGTGGAGATTGTTAAACCTGCTGTTATTTATATTCTGGCTATTCAGACCAAGGAAAAGCATTGTATGCAGAACACAACTTTCTAACATGTCGCAATCTATCGTACCCCTATCTCCCAATGTAGAAGTAAATAATACTATCCTATCGGCAGATGGTATAGAAAATCTGATACTGCATTGTCCCATTGGACACATACTTGACTATCAGTTTTAACTGTCCTGACAAGTGCTCCTCTCTTTATGCCAATGGAGTTCCTTTATTACAATTTATGGGTGGGGCTTGTAGACTTCACCAGTCATTTGAATTCCACAGCATCATGTGCTGGAACGGGTGATCAACTGAACATTTGGATCGAGATAGACCTGCAGGGTGACCAGATGCTCTGGGCTCTGCTTGGCCTACTTTTCTGCAGCCTTACTTGCTCTCTGCCTTCTCTAAAGCAGGGGCTACCAAATGTCCTGCTCTGTGACAGTGCAGGAAGTAAGTCTGATGCTTTGTGGAGCCATGGACCAGTGCAGGCACCTGCATCCATCCCAAGGACGCTCTGTGGGGCATCTTCCTGGTTTACATCGCAAGATGCAGGCTACTTCACATCTCTTCCTTCTCACAAGATATCACTTTAGTATTTGAAACACACACAAGGGGAGCAGTGCTAGCCCCATCCTAGCAAGCCTTTGCCCTCACATTTAGCAATAAAGGTTTCTACAGGGAATTGCAGCGCTGACCTACTGCTTTGCACTAGAGGAAGACAGGTAGCTCAGGGGCTTTGCCTTCTGCTGTCATTCTATGGAGAGCACCCAGCTCTGCACATACCTGCTGTGGGGTGTCTCTCTCATGTGGTCCTCAAGCTACTCAATCCCCAGTAAGGGCCTCATGGGACCACTCTCCCCCCACAGGCCTGGGCCTTATGGTGCCCCACTGCCCACCATGGGCCCTTTACTTCTAGGGATGCAATAGTGTAGTCAGTTAAACGATTAACCAATAAGCGAAAGCTTATCAGTTAATGCTACTGAATACACATATAACATCCCTCCTCCCCCCAAAAAAAGCTTTGCTAGTAAATTTTTAGAGGGCTGGCCAGCAGTCTGGCTCAGTCCAGTCCTGGGAGCTCCCCCCTCCCTGCCCCCGCTGTGGCTCTACAAGCCAAGATCCCAAGACCCAGCATGAGCCACAACAAATCTGATTTGTCTATTTTATACATGTTCACTTTTTTTGATTGTATCCCTTTGGTATATATGGTCATGCCAATTTTCTTCCACAATTTGATCTGAGGAAGTGGGTCTGGCTCAGGAAAGCTCATCACCTAATAAACCATCTTGTTAGTCTTTAAAGTGCTGCATAGTCCTTCTTTTGTTTCAGCAAGACCAGACTAACACGGCTACATCTCTATTATTATACAACAGGGGTATTTCCCCAGCACAAGCCATGACTAAGCTGGGCTGCCTGCCAGCTCCTAAATTACTTTTTATGCAGAGCTGGGGGGCGGGGGGGAGGGCGTAAGATCCCAGGACCTGGTGAGAGCCAGGACTGAGTGTTTGCAGAGCTAACTCTTACTGATTGTGTAGACAACATTTGTGTCGACTATGTAAGTAACGAATTACACGCTTCTTAACGTTCCTACTTACTTCTCCTCAACTCCCCTGTCTCCTCCTCACTTCAGAGTGCTCTGGGAACTAGGGATGTGAACATATAACTGTGCAAATGGTTAACAGATGAGCCTGGTGAATGTTCATGGTTACAAGCAGGCTCCCGCTCTGCGCTTGGGGAGCCGGCTGCTGCTGGGGATAGGGATATTAAAACGTGTGCAATTAAAGTAACTGTGCGACTGCTGAAAACATCAGCGGTCACACGTTTACATGCAGGGCGGCAGTCAGAAACCTGGGAGCTGGTGCACAAGGGGAAGCTGTGAGTATCCGTTCCTGCCTGCCGGCCGGCGTACTACCAGCCAGCATGGCACCGTTAACGGGCGAGCCCAGGCTCTTCGTTTCACCAGGCACAGTGACACCTGCGCATCCCCCACAGCGGGGCAGCAGCGCAGGGGGCAGCCGGCAACGGGACACCGGCTGGCGGGGAGCGTGTAACCGGCTACAGAGCTACGCGTCTCCTCGCTTTCCAACAGCCCCCATTGGGCCCCTGTTCCCACAAGGCCTCGGACCCCTTCTGGGCCTCAGCCGCCTGCTGCCCCAGCTCCCTTCCCCAAGGCCCCGCAACCCCCCGCCCCGAGCGGGGCCGCCCCAGCCTCGCCCCCCCTCACCCCGAGAGGGGCCTCAGCCGCCTGCTGCCCCAGCTCCCTTCCCCAAGGCCCCGCAACCCCCCGCCCTGAGCGGGGCCCCCCCAGCCTCGCCCCCCCTCACCCCGAGAGGGGCCTCAGCCGCCTGCTGCCCAGCTCCCTTCCCCAAGGCCCCGCAACCCCCCGCCCCGAGCGGGGCCGCCCCTCCCAGTCCCGCCTCCCGCCCGGTCCCTGAGCGGGACCCCCCCAGCCTCGCCCCCCCCCCCGCCCCGAGCGGGACCCCCCCAGCCTCGCCCCCCCCCTCGCCCCGAGCGGGACCCCCCCAGCCTCGCCCCGAGCGGGACCCCCCCCAGCCTCGCCCCCCCCCCTCGCCCCGAGCGGGACGCCCCCAGCCTCGCCCCCCCCCTCGCCCCGAGCGGGACCCCCCCAGCCTCGCCCCCCCCCCTCGCCCCGAGCGGGACCCCCCCAGCCTCGCCCCCCCTCGCCCCCCGGCAGTCCGGCCCCGCCCCTATTCAGCGCTCAGGCCCCGCTCACCTCCAGCACCACGGTCCTCATGCGCCCCGCCTCCGCCAGGTAGGCGCCGGTGTCCGTGTGCGCGTAATGCGCATGCACCGCCGCCAGGGCCGCGTGGCAGGCCTGAGCCACCACAGCCCCCAACGGCCACGAGAGCGGCTCCCGCTGCAGGTCCCCCCGCAGCACCACGTACTGCACCAGCCGCGCCGCGGAGCTACTGCCGGGCGCCGCCATCTTAGCGTACGGAAACCTGCTCTGGAAGAGAAAGGCGCGAAGCCTGCCGGGAAAAGGGTGCCACCCCCTCCCCCTCCCCCTCCCCCTTGCAGGCCCGGCACATCATAGACGCATGCTGGGAAAAATAGCGTGGGCGCCGCCATCTTACTGTACGGAATCGAGAGGACCGTTACGCAGAGCATGCCGGGAAAAGGGCGCTCTCCCTGCCATTTCCCACTCCGAACTCAGCCCGCACGGCATTCTGGGGGTAGGGAGGGTAAATAACGTAGGCGCCGCCATCTTGTTGTACGGTAACTGAGGAACAAGACCTCTGGGGCATACCGGAAATACACGCTGGGCCTCTCCGCCTCTTCCTCGGGCCAGTGTGCCGCGGTGTGTGATGGGAAAAGGCCTCGGGATGTATTTCCGGGGGAGGGGGCGGAGCCGAGTCGGAGCGGGAGGTTTGAGCGCGAGTTTCCATAGCGACCGCGGGTGAGTCCTGAGGCGCTGCCGGTGTCTGTCCCCAGAGCGCAGGGAAAGGTCCGGGGTCCGGCTTGACACCCCCCCCCCCCGCCTACCCCCAGGAGTCCCGGCCACCGGTCTCCCATCCCACCTCTCCAACCAGGGAATCCAGGCGTCCCGCCCCCCGGCCGCCAGAACCGGGGCGCCAGGCCCCGAGCGTCCTGCCTCCCCCCCACCCCCCCGCGTCAGGCCCCCTCCCCAAACAGGGTTCTGCCCTGGCGTTGGCCCCCAGCCCCGGGACTCCTCCGTGCGTAAGGGATTGCGCCTCCGGCTCCCACTCCCAGCCCTCCCCAGCAGCCTGACCACCGCCGCCCCTCCCAGGGCCCCGATCCTGTGTCCCGGCCGGGGTCCAAGAACCGCTTGTTTTAACGAGGCCTCCCCAACGAAGGCTGCGAAGTGGTGGTGAAGTGAGTAGTCCAGGGAATTTCCCCCGCTCGGCTCTGTGGCCCTGTCCCTTTCAAATGGCGAGGTGGCGTTTCAAAGGGACAGCGCCACAGAGCTGAGCGGGGGATCAGCTGTGCAGCGCTGCCCCTTTGAAGTACCCCTTCTTCCTCACCCCCCTTTGCGGCCTCTATCTGATGGAGGCAGCAAGGGGTGGGGATCGACTAGTCCACTGACTATCCAATAAGTCTGTGCAGCACTTTAAAGACTAACAAGATGGTTTATTAGGTGATGAGCTTTCTGTGGGCCAGACCCACTTCCTCAGGGCTGCATCTCTGTCACTGTCCGATAAGTATTTGCTTATCGGATAGTCGATTAGTCCTGAACATCCCTACTCTAAAGCATTTTCCTCCAACATGTGTTTGTGAAAGTGGCTTCTCAGCATATGGCCCTACCCATCCTACTTCTCTGTCTGACTCTTCCTGCTCCTCAATGAGTCACTTTGTGAAAATAGATCACAATTGTTTTGTTCTATATGCATGTTCCAAAACCAGACTGGAGAGAGAGTGTCTGTGCTCCTACTAATGTCTTGCAATCAGCCCCATAGCCCATGCTCTGGGGCAAGAGAAAAGCCCCCAGTGCAGGGATTTTCACGGGCTGGAAGCTAGGGATGTTAAATGATGTGTAATTAGGTAACTGTGTAGCTGGCATATATTTTGTCAGTTACATGTTTACCTGATAAACAGCTCTGCACTGAAAGTACCTAAGGAGCCAGCGGGCAGGTAGGCTAACTCAGTCTTGGCTTGTGCCTGGTCCCAGCAGCTACCCCCAGCTGTGGCTCAGCATTAAAAGTACCATATAGCCAGTGGGCAGGCAGGTTGGCTCAGTCCTGGCTTGGGAGTAGCTGCAGGGACCCAGCAGGACCCTGGACTGAGCCAGCCTGCCTGGCCGTCGTCTCATAGGTACTTTGAATGCAGTCAGAGCGGGTGTGGGCGGGCATAGCTGCCAGGACCTGGCTTGAACCGGGACTGAGCCAGCCTGCCAGCCAGCCCACTAAATATTTACTCTGAGTCACAATGGGGCAGGAGGTGGCCATCTGCCTATTGATTATCATTTAACTGAATACACTATTACATCCCTACTGGAAGCATTGTATCATCTAATCCCTTCAGTACATTACCCTGGTGTGTAAAAGAATGATCTTTTGTTTTCAGCACAGACAATCATGTGACCGATCCCTAGTGCCTTTGCAGTGTAATTCCATGGGGAAAGTACCACGCAAGTCCTCTGTTCCACACCATACACTCTTGGCATTCCTTAAAAACTAAACCTCACAATGGAAGAGGCAACAGCTTACCTGAGAGATGGTAAGTTGTCAGAGAACTATGTAACAATGGCCTGCAGAAACTATGGGTATTAAATGTAAGGTGTCCTCCAGCTTGGTGAATGTGATATTCTCCTCATTCAAAATCACTCCTTAAGATCCACTTCTGCCATAATATCAATGCTTGGCTCTTGTGTAGCGGATGTCCAACTACTTTGCAAAGGAGGAAAAGATCATTATTTCTATTTTACAGGTAGGAAAAAGAGAGAGGTGTGAAGTGACTTGCCCAAAGTTACCCAGTAAATCTGGAATCCTGTGTTTCTTGAGGTCCAATTAAGTGTGCTAGCCTCTAGCCTACGCTGCCTCAAGAAATTAGTGAGCTAGCAATGGTTATATCAAGGGGCATTTAGGACCCAGTCATATGTACAATAAGACAAAAAAGCCCCATAACTGTATGTTGTTTCTCTTTCCCTTTTGTAAGTTTGTGATGGTTAGGATCTCTCTTCATGTATCTGTACTGTGCCCAGTACGATTAGTGCTACTGCAATAAAAGTAGGCATAGCAGAATTCAGTTTTTGTTTCCCTATTTTGGCTATAGATTTTTATTTTTAAGATTGTATCCTCAATTAGCATCACTTGCTTTTTAAATGTTTGCTGGTAAGTAAAGGGGAGGTGTAGGGTTAGGGCAGCGCTGACCGGGAGGCTGCCAAGGAAGGGCCAAGACACAAGAGCTCAAGAAAGACTAATCCTAGCAGAGCAGCGAGTCCTGGCCAGGGCCATGGGGGAAAATCATCCTGCTGCTGAATGGCTCCTGTCTGGGGTTGGAACCATTCAAGAGCAGTGTGGCCTCCCTCATACTGAGGGCTTGCCTTATCATTGTGTCCTAGCTAGGAGGCTCTGCTCCTCTGGGCCTGGACCACAGCCTTCTCTGCACCTTGACCCTGAAAAAATTGAGTGTCACTTTACCTGAGGACATGTGGGGGAGCTCTCTGCAGCCCTGCTGTCCCGTGGGTGAAGGAACTGGGCTGTGACAGCAGTTCCACACAGAGCTCCCTGCATAGCCTCTGAGCTGGTGACCCCCAATCCCCGCCCACACACCATGAGAAGGCAGCACTCCCTCTAGCTGTTACGGATTGATATTTTTTTGTTGTTTTCAGTGTGTCAGCTAATAATTGATTTTAAAATCCTGCCCAGGTTAGATGCAAATAATTGCAGACTAGGTTTAACTGTATGCTTCTTTCCTGGAGGGGTCCTGTCCCATCTGGAAAAGCTGGAAGCTCATGCACGGACACTAGCACTGAAGCAAGAAGAAACCCAGCAGCAACAGGAGAAGTTGGCCAGGCTCAGAGCAAGAGTCCAGGAACTGAGACTCCAGAGAGATGAACTCCAGACCAAAGTTAACCTGCAGCAAGTTGGGGTAAGTTAAGGTGCTTATCACACAGAACAATGGTTCCCAACCTTTTTTGCACTGTCGACCTGTTCACCCAATCACAAATTTTCAGTGGACTGGTAGCATTTTATTTGCATATTCATTATTCAAATAAAATGTTACCATCTGCCGAAAGCTCCAGCCCCCAGAGCCTGTGTGAACAGCCGGCTTCAGCTCACCAGGCCTCCCAGTGCCAGCCATGTGGCTCTGGCCCCAGTGGCCAAGGGCTGCCTGTGATGTACTTCTGGCTCTGATTCCAGCTGGGGCTGCCAGAGCAACCGCAGGCCACCCTATGCACAACTCCAGCTCCGGCCAGAGCAGCCACGGGCCGCCTGCCATGCGGCTCTGGCCCTGGCCTTTGGTGCAGTTGTGAGCTGCCTGCCACACAGCTCTAGCTCTGGCCCCCGTCACCTGAGCAGCCATGGGCCACCTGCCACGTGGCTCCAGCTCCACGAAGGGCCATCGGAGCAGTTGTGGGCCACCTGGCTCCAGCTCTGGCCCTGGCTACTGGAGGAGCTGTGGGCCACCTGCCATGTGGCTCTGGCTCAGGCCACTGAAGGAGCCGTGGGCCATCTGCCATGCAGCTCTGGCTCTGGCTGAGGCTACTGGAGAAGCAATGGGCTGCCCACAACATGGCTCCAGCTCTGACTCCAACCGGAGCAGCTGCCACCTGCCACGCAGCCTGTAGCTCCAGCATTGGGGTAGGGCTGAGTCTAGGGCCAGGGCCACATGGTGGCTGCCCTGCTGCTCCTGGGACACCACATGGCCCTACCCTGGAGCAACTGAGCAGCCACTGTGTGGCTCTGATGAAGAGGTGGGCGAACCTCAGAGTGAACACTGGCTGGGTGGTGTTCCCGAGACCTGGTCCCCAGAGCTGCCGTGGACCGACAGCCAGTGGTTCATGGACTAGCACTGGTCCATGGACCGGAGGTTGAGAACTGCTGACAGAAGTGGCAGAAAGTCCCTGACCAGCTTCTGTCCTTCCAAACTGTGTTTTTATGTATTTGTATTATTTTTGTAATACAACCTGTAGCTATTCTTACCCATTTTTTTTTAAATAACTTGAAGTTGCTGGCTTGAGAGAACCTCCATTAACTGAGAAGGTGCAGCGCTGCCCTGCCCTGCTACTTGCAAAGAAACCTGTCCCTGTTACAGAACTTTTCTTGTCATAAAACAGTATTCCAAACAGCCTGTCTTCTCCTGCTCTGCACAGAGCACCTCCCCAGCAGCAGCCTGGCCATCCTTTGTACAGAGATTGCTTACTGTTTCTGTGATTTCTGACTAGCTTTTCTTTCATATCTTTTGTAGCTCATCAGGCAGGAAAGGGGCACTGGCAGTAATGTGGAGCCCATTCAAGCAGTGGAGGCCAGAGGGCAAGCTCTTCTAAAGTGGGAAGTGGAAAATGTCAAGGCCATGCTGCAAGCCTTTCATCTGACAGGTAAAACCCTGAGATCTGTGCAAACTTTGACTGGTACCCTGCAGTCCATAGTCAGTCCCTTGTATATAGGTAGGTAGGTATCCTTGAGCCTAGCTGCTGGTTTTATATAGGGTTCTCATTTTGAAGGATGAGCTTTATATCTAGCTGATTCTTTTCTATTAACAGTGCTGGATTATTACTTAAAAGCACAAGTCATTAAGAGTCTGGAGGTGCTAGAAAAATAGCAACTGCACTTCAAAGAGATTAACTCCCCTGGGTTCCTGTTGTCTGTCTCCTCCAATTCTCCATTTAGCATTCAAGGTATCCAGGATACTGAGTTACACCCTGCGTCATCAGAATAAACTCTCATTGGCTGAGCCTTCCTGAAGGGCAGGACAATGTTTCTAACTGTCTGAGTCTTTTCAGATTACTACGTGAATGTGCATCACTTTCACCATGATTTTCTGTTTCTCTAATTGAAATATAATTAAACCAGTCTTGCAACAATGCAGATAAATTAATTAGGGGAGCAGTTCTCAACCTTTTTAGATGGCTATAAGTTGAATGAATCTTGGACCTTGCCTATGCCAGGTAGAGCATGCTGCCTTCCACTACTCAATTGTGCATTCTTTAATACAACACTGAGCTTGGGCTACTCGTAATTATAAGACTGGTTTGGAGAAGCCCAAGCTGCATATATGCAGCTGCGTGGAAGGTGAGCAGAAACATACCAGAATCCAGCACCGAAGCTCAGTGCAAGAAGTTGGGAACCCAGAATACTGGGCACAAAATCCTGAACTCACTAGAAGGTTGAGGGATGGGGTGTTATAAAAATGATTCTAGGATTTGTGCTTCTTAATTCTTCCAAATTTTTAATCCTTTTAGGAACCCTGTCTATGGACTAAATGTGTGTCATGTGTTCCCTCTACATATGGAATACAAAGTTAGCAGTCCATGCCCCCTAGAGAAGCTTCCTTACAATAATGTTTTAGATTGGTATTGAATAAAGTCCCCTTTTTTGTACCCAAGGGATTAGTGGGAAATTGACCAAACAAGGAGTCTGTTTCTGCATCAGCACT
Source organism: Pelochelys cantorii (assembly GCA_032595735.1). Lineage (NCBI taxonomy): Eukaryota > Metazoa > Chordata > Testudines > Trionychidae > Pelochelys > Pelochelys cantorii. Next base: position 8,169,678 of record CM064328.1, read on the forward strand.
GCTTATGAAGGCACCTACTTGGATTCCTATTACCTGGACCTCCTCATACAGCAACCAGTCCAGATTCGTCACCACTCTGTCCCCGTTTTCATCCCCTTAGAGGAAATAGCTAAGAAGTACTTACAGACCGACATCAAACGCTTCCTGGCTATGTTGTCTGATCACCTGAATGCTTATGCTGGAAGGAAATACCAGGCAGATCAGTTACAGGTACCAATGGTCCCCAAAACCACATTAATCTATTATTTAGCCTTGTGTACCAATAGGGAGTGAAGTGGTGTGGGATTGTTCTTCACCCATACCCCTGAATATGTGGGTAAAGTTACAGTAAATCTGGGGTGGGAAGTAAATCTGGTCCATCTGTGACCAAAAGTACTAGCTATGCCCTTGAGTAGGCCATTTAACTTTCTACTTTGGTTTCCACATCTATACAATGTTCCACATCTATACAACAGTTACAGGGTGTTAAGAGGATTGATCAGTTAACATTTAAGCTCTTTGAAGACCTATGATAAGTGAGTATTGCACTCCAAGTACATATGCTGTGGCAGAGGGGGGAAATGCACATGTGGTAGTGTCATTTGTTTAAATCTTAGAAACTGTGTCAGGCTGTACATTTCCTAAAAGCCGCTGGGCATCAGAGCCTGCATGGTGTTTTTATGTGATGAAAATTTTGCAGAAAATTGTCAGTCTGCACTAGGGATGTGAATGACTAGTCGACAGGCTAGTCACTTCGCGCCCCCCACCCTTGCTGCCTCTATCAGAAAGAGGCAGCAAGGGGGGGGCGGGAAAGAAGAGAGGGTGCTTCAAAGCAGCAGTGCTGCATGAAGCCTGGGGCCAGACCCCGGGCTCACTGCAGCACTGCCGCTTTGAAACACTATGTGCAGCCCAGGGTCCCTGGGCTACATGCAGCGTTTAAAGTGGCAGCGCTGCATGGAGCCTGGGGTCAGCTGGGGACTCCCCCGCTGAGCCCAGGCTCCGTGCGGCGCTGCTGCTTTGAAACGCCATAGGGAGCACGGGGCCAGTGAATCCCCTGCTGGCCCCATGCTCCCCACAATGCTTTCACCTGTGAAGTGTAGCAACAGTCTTGGAGCTATTGCTACACTTCAAAGGCTGAAGCGCCCTTATCGACTAATTGAATAGTTGATGCAAATTGCATCAACTATTCGATTAGCTAAACAATTGAAATTTTACATTTCTAGTCTGCACAAGGAGCTGTTTAGCTGTAGCTCCTACAAAGGAGCATTTGAGATTCCAGTTTTAGGTGTTGCATTGCTAGTTATAGCATGAAATACAAACTCACTTGATTGATAGAATGTCTTAAATGTGTTACCATGCTTCACATAAAATATATACATTTTGGTTTTAGAGTAAGGAAATTCCCAAAGCCAAAATGCACACCTCAAAAAAGGTCTTTGGAATATGACTTTATTTTTTCTAAACACATGCAAGTTAGGAAACTTGGAATTAAGATTCCATAAACAACTTTAACTCTGCTCCACCCCATATCCAACACAGTTTATTTATGTCCTTGTGCCTCTTCTAGATTTCCAGTATAAGCCATGAGTCCCCAGTGTACTGTCTTGTGCTCTGCCAGCTTACTGCCCACCCATTACATGGTGGAGGGGGGGGAGGGGTATGCTAATCTCTCCATAGCCTCTTCTCCAAACTATCTTGGTTCTCTTATCTTTGGTACACCGAAGAGACAGGTTCCTTTCCTCCTCCCACCTGCCTTTTATATTCAGTATTGCAACATCTTCCTACCTCTTTGTCAACAAGTGCCCTCCACTAATAACCATTTAGTTATTCTGAAAACTTAGTCTGCCATGTTCATGCTTTACAGAATACAAATGCCACAATCCTCATGCATTTCAGAGATGATGCTCCATGTGTCAGGATATAGTGTGGGATAGATTTGAGATGTTTTGGGCAGTCTGAACTTCAGGGTTTCTGACCTGAAATAAAAATGTGTGCCAGCTCTGATGTTTTACTATGAAGCTGTTGTTTGAGGTATATAGAATATGGTTCCAGACTTAAATTGATCAGACCTTAGACCTTGTTTTTAAGATTTAACAAAGGGAGAAATCCCAGCCCCCACTCTCTGAATGGGTCCCTTTAATGGGTAGCAGGTTTAAATTAATGGGTAGCAGGTTTAAAACTAATAAAAGAAAGTTCTTCTTCACACAGCGTGGAGTCAGTCTGTGGAACTCCTTGCCAGAGGAGGCTGTGAAGGCTAGGACTATAATAGAGTTTAAAGAGAAGCTCGATAATTTCATGGAGGTTAGGTCCATAAAAGGCTATTAGCCAGGGGATAAAATGGTGTCCTTGGCCTCTGTTTGTCAGAGGCTGGAGAGGGATGGCAGGAGACAAATCGCTTGATCATTGTCTTCGGTCCACCCTCTCTGGGGCACCTGGTGCTGGCCACTGTTGGCAGACAGGATACTGGGCTAGATGGACCTTTGGTCTGACCCAGTACGGCCATTCTTATGTTCATAGCTTACTGCTCTTGTTTGTCTTCATCCCTATAGGAACATTTTTCAGCTTTTCTTGAAGGAACCTTGCAGAGAAACCTCTTACATAATGTCCTGCTCTTTAATTATGACGTGGAAACAGAAAGCAAGATCTTTCCATTCAGAGCAAAGCTGGTTTATGGAGATGTCACCCGCAGTCTTCCAACGGAGGCCATAATTACATGTAAAGGTAAAAGGACATCTGTGTCCATTCAGAGAACATTTGTATGGGAGCATGAGCACTGCAAAACAATCTGCACTGAGGCTTTCATAGTCTGTTTGGGATCATATTATTATTATTATTCACCATTTGAATTTCAGGACAAGAAAGGAATAAGTAACTTTTCTTAATTCTTGCACCCAATGGCAAAGTAGGTCACATGATTCTTTGGCATCTGGGGCTCTGCTCTGAAAATTTTTTTCCTTATGGCCTGATACTGTAAACATTTTACAGACTTGCTAGAGCTCCCATCTTAGCAGGACTGTAAGATGGTTCCAAATCTTTAGGGGCATTGCTAGGTCTGAGATGTATGGGGAACCAGGATTGGGAAGAGAGTGTGTGTGCAGGAGTGCATTCACAAATAATCTCAGAAAGATGCATGTTAATGTATTACATTGAAGAAATTCAAATAGCAAAAAAATGGGGGCGCATGTGATGGGGGTGGCTTCTGCCCCACTAGTCTGAAGCAATTTCCTCCCCAACCCTTGCCCGCCAAGGCCAGGCTGCCTGCAGGGTGTCTGGGCCTGCCTGCAGACAGGTGCTCCAGCCCCCACCAATTAGCAGTTAACAGGTTAACCTTTCACGTCCCTGCCAGCGAGTGTTGCAAGGAGGAGCATGTGACAGGAGCATGCCTCAGGACATGGCTACCAGCAGTTAGAAAGGTGGCACTGGCAACCCTAGCCATGGCTGTCTCAGTGCCAGAAAAAGTGGGGCCTGAAGCCATTTGCTCCCCTCCAGTGCTGAGAGCGCCACCCTCTCAGAGCAGCTGCATGTGAAGGGAGACAGGAACAGGGCAGTGTAAAGAAGACAGGAGAGAGAAGGAAGGAGAACAAAACAGTAGAGCGACAGATGATACCAGATGGGGAGATGGAGAGAAATCAAAGAGAGGAGCTTTGCTGGGGTAATATTGAATTCCTTTCAGCTACCCTGATTTGCTGATTTCTCTTTGGAGCAGGGGATGTTTCTGCATCTCTGTTGGAGAAGACAGCAGCTCATTCAAACTTGTTCTGCCACACAGCTCTGCACAAAGCCTTTGATTCCTTCAAAAGAGCAGCAGAAAGACTGGATCAAACGGCATAAGCGGACAGCACCTGTCCCCAGATCCCATGTACTTACTGTGCCTTCTGATCACTAGAAAGCTCCTTGGGAGGCTGCTTTTCAAACTGGACTGCAGCCGCGTTGCAGGAAAATGTCGGAGGAACAGCTAAAACAGGTCATAGTATTGAGAACACTGGCTCCTTGCATGGCCATTAGATGTTAGTTCTCCAGATAGCCTTGTAGAGCTCCTCCCCTCTTGCGTATTGCTAACGGGTTGCTGACAGACTAATAACATAGTTGCTACTATGGCTCCATAATACTTCGCCAGACTGGAAAGCAAACAGACGTAGGAAATCTCTTTCCCCATTGGAATGGGAAACCAGAGACTTTCAGAACTGTCAAGTCAACTTGACAAAAATGTGATGAATCAGCCCTCATGAAAGCTATCAGGGAAGTGGCCTCCGGGCCTGCAGTCTTCCCTCTAGCCCTGTAACTTCTGCAGGGCTCTGCAATGGTCCTGCTGTATAGGTCAGGCTTATGTTAGCACGTATACTCTTAAACTTGTTACTAAACATGCCTCATGATTAAAGCAGCAATAATCTTAAAAATCTAATTTATGTGTTACTATGGTAGTGTGTGGTTATTTCTCTCAAGCCAGAGGAGTGATATTTGATTAGGCAGATTTTCTTCACACTTCTCAAGTATCAGTCTAGCGCTACAGTGTTGAGTCACACATGCTGCAGAGAACTGTTTGATTTTAAAAATTCCTCTGGAATAAAACAAATGTTAGATTTTATTATAACCACTGCAGGAGGCCAAATTTAGCCTGCTTTTCCCTTAAATTGCAACCTGAAGCTCTACGACACATTGGCCTAGATTTCTTTTATTACAACTGCATCATTTCTGAGTAGAAAGTTGTTGAAAGTTAATTTGTAGGGGGTTCTAATGAAGATTTGCGAAAGAAGTGAGCAGATTGTTGCAGAAATACTTGATTCTCAATTGCCATTTTTTGTCATAAGAATGGCCATATTGGGTCAGACCAAAAGTCCATCTAGCCCAGTGTCCTGTCTTCTGACAGTAGCAAATGCCAGGTGCTCCAGAGGGAGTGAACAGAACAGGGGATCATCAAGTGATATCTCTTCTGTCATCCATTTCCAGACTCTGACAAACAGAGGCTAGGGACACCATTCTTACCCATCCTGGTTAATAAGTATTAATGGCCCTAACTTCCAGGAATTTATCTAGTTCTTTTTTGAACCCTGTTAAAGCCCTGGTCTTCACAACATCCTCTGGCACAGAATTCCATGGGTTGACTGCATTGTGTGAAGAAAAACTTCCTTTTGTTTGTTTAAAACCTGTTACCTATTAATTTCATTTGCTGCTTTGAACTAGCCCCCCCCCCTTGGCTGCCTTTCTCTGACAGAGGCAGCAAGAGGGGGGAATCGACTAGTTGGCTGACTGTTCGGTAAGCATTTGCTTATCGGATAGTCAGCTAGTTCTTAACATCCCTACTCCGGACTCGTCGTGCATACAGCTGTGCAAAGTGCGTGTACGTAGTGGTGCACAAAGCCCATGCTTTAATTATGGCTGCCCTGGCCTTGATGTTCCTGGGCCCAAATTCAGACCTGGTGAAAATGGTCACCCCTCCTAGAGGGTGTAAATTGCACTTGTTTCCCCTCCTCCTCAGAATGGGCATGCCGTGCAAGCTATGCTCCTTTTTTGCCTCTCTTCGGAGCATGACCAATTACTGCTTCATTTACACCACTGCTGAATTTGGCCATGGGGGATGTTGACGACTGAACCCCACGTTGTCCCTGGTCTTGTGGACAAAGACGAGCTGAGTCAAGTGCTCTGAATTTTACTTCCAGCTAAGAAAGCTTGGAGCAAGTCAATTATGCCTGGCCTACATTTGAAAATTCGGTCCATTTAATGACGTTGGTCACGCATGTGAACAAAGCCACCCCTGGTGCACAGTCCCCATGTAGCCATCGACCCAGCAATGGCGTTGCTGGGAGATGGATTACCTGCACAGACAGGACAAAGCACAGCTGTGCTGCTGCACCGTTGGATGTGTGGACAAGCCTTTAGGCTCTTGAAAAGCCCACTGGGCTTCAAGCCACATTATTAGGCCCTTGAATGCCTTTACAAATTGGGCCTCTGTGCCTTTGGTTCACCCATCTGGAAAGCTGCAATTCCTGCGGAGGTGCTTCCCGAGTTCCAGCTGAAAAGGCATTCCGCCTTTGCTAAATACTTGTACCACCTGCCCCTGATAGCTCCCCAACTCCCAGAAACTATTCACATGCATGAAAATCCATGCTGAGACCTGTTTTCCTTCCCTTGCTGTGTTTTGAGCAGAACTCCACGTGGGGTGAGGCTGTGAGGTGCTTGAACATCCAGCAGCGAAGACAGAGCAGGGAAGTGTTCAGGACAAACTGGACACAAAATCATCTTTTAACTTCAACTTGTTCTATTCAAGAAACTAGAGAAATAATTACACTGCTTTTGTTTTCCAACAGAATAGTGGATGAAGGCTTTAATAAAACAGTCTTGTTCTTTGCCAATATCTGTCCATCTCTTCCTTAAAGCGATAGCAAAGGTGACAACAGCAGAGAGCGGAGTGCAAGGCAGTAGCGGAAAGAGAAATCCGCAAAGAGTCTAACAGACACAATTAAAAATATAAATGTCAATCTGTATCTTTTATATATATATTTATATATTTGAAATACACAACATTGGTTTTTATTTCTTCACCTCCAAGTCAAAGGAAATATTGCATCCTCACTCTGATCTCCTAGCTACGGTGGCTTAGGGCAAGAATGAGCATCGTGTGAACTACCAGAAAACACAAGTGCCCCAGAGATTTTTTTCCTCTTACCACCCACCTTGAGTTTTTCTCTCTCAGCAACAAGCCTGAAGTGGAGGCCGGGTCTGTGGCCCTAACTAAAATCCATGCCACCTGCCTCTCTTGACTGAACTACCACGGTACACAGGAGTCTACCGCAATTGTGAGAACTCCTGAAATGCTGTGAGGCTTCCGCCTTCCCACCATCCAGCCCCGCGTCAGCACGAGGTTGCGCGTGTAAGGTGTAGGAGAATCAGACCGGTCCCTCCCGTCTCCCTTCTGCTAAGCTGCAGACGTGGAGCTGAAGTCAAGCAGACCCCTCTAAGATAAACCTCCAGGAAAAAAGGATCAGTCCAGGGGTGGTTTTCTCTTAAATCTAGACAGTGGGTTGAAAGATGTTACTATCAGTCTCGTTTCTAGAGTGCTGGGCATTCAAAGCTGCTTGCCTCTTGCCAATGGGAGGCACTAGACTTCAGTCGCTAGTGGGAGCATGGAGCCCAGCTCCATCATGAGCTGTCGACCACCTGGTGCGGTAGAGTCACTGAGGAGCCATTGATGAAAGAGCCCTGCTTCTCGCGGCCCTTCAAGAAGAAGGTCATCAGTTCCCCTTTGCCTTTGACGTAGACGGCCCCCCGGCGCACAAAGCGGAAGCCATACTCCTTCAGGACGAGATGGGTCTCCTCCACCACCTGCACAGATGAGCAGATACAGGGTGACGAGGTGTCAAGGCAGAGGTGATGGCGTGGCTGTGTTTACTGGGCAAAGCCATTCTAATGCCTCACCCTCAGCCTGGGGGCTGTACCCTGGGCCATGAAGCATTTACACAGCCCCTTTCATTCACTTCCAGGGCCAGCTGGCATTTTGCAGCAGAAAGTCACCTGGGAGGTTCAGTGGCTTTATGGCACAGAAGTGCCAAGAACACTCTCCAGAGCTCCTACCCTACTGCCCATCTGCCAACCATTACACTTGGTATCTGCAGTGGCTTTTGTGTGTCTCTCTATGCTCCTCCATGCCTTTCACTGCCTAGTCTTCTCCCTCACTTCCCTTAGTCCCAGCTTGCTTCCTCCTTTTTGCACTGGCCCCTGTGCCTGGAACAGCCTCCTATCAATCAGGGCCAGGTTTGGAGAATGATGTCACCTATCTCCAGTGCTACATGCACTCACTCTTGCTGCAATACTTCATACCACCTCGCCTGTCAAAGCGCAACGGCTGCCTCCTGGGGACTGTCTCTTCCCAGGATTAAGGATAGCTGAAAGTTTCCATTCCAGCCCCCTCTTTTCACTGGCTCACAACTTGCAGCTGAGCTGACACGGGTAGGCCTGGCATTGGAGGGGGACTTGCTCACCCACCTGAATGTTTCCCATCACACCCGTTGACTCCATTCTGCTGGCCACGTTCACGGTGTTCCCCCAAATGTCGTAATGTGGTTTGCGGGCGCCGATCACGCCTGCCAGCACTGCCCCTTTGTTCATGCCTGCAGATGGGGCACAAGGACAGCCTGACTTTCCTACCCGCGTCCTGCAGTGTGTGGGAGCACTTGCCCTGGAGGCAGAGGAATCCACATACACAACCAACCAGAACCCCCACGCATCCAGCATCGCACGCCGCATGCAGCACCCCAGTGTCGTCCACGAGACACGTGGCAGGCACGTGGCACTCACGGCATCATGACACTTGTGAGGCACCCATGCTCTAATACACCCCTGTGGGGCCAGCACATGGCACGTGGTGTGCACACTTTCAGCTGAGGGTCCCTCTAACCGTATTCTTCAAAGCAGCGTTTGGCTGAAGTGGCGAGCAGCGTTCCGGCCTCCAGCGGGAGGCCCACTGTTAAGACCCTTACTCCAGCCCATGTCTGCTCCCTACCCTTCCGGTAGAAGTGCCCAGCACTAGCCCCAGAGAGCCAGGGCTGGTAGCTCTCCCAGTGCTCCTGCCATGCGAATGGTGAGATTTCTGGTTATCACCAGCTTTGGTTCATCTCAGCTTTCCCCTTCTATGGAAGTGGTATCTTTAAAACGAACACATGACAGCGGGAGTGCTGCGGGGCTGTGATCAGCTCTGTAGCTGTTTCAGTGGCCAAGAAGGGGCGCGGGTCGTGCTGAGAAACAGACTGCTCGCAGAACGGGGTCCATTCTTGGCACTGGCTTCCAAAAGGCCAGCTCCGTTCGTGGCCAAGACTGGGTTTTGTGTCAGTTTACTATTGGCGACGTGCTCTGGTAGGGCAAGGGCCCAGCTCATTACCCAGGCTCTTCCACTTCCTGCTGCTATGCGCACTCCCCCTTAGCGCTGCTCAGCTCCGCACGCACAGCTCCCCCCGACACCTCGGCTCTCCACTGGGAAACAGAGGCCCCGAAAGGGGAAGCAACTTGCAGCAAGTCCTCCTCAGGGCTGGGATTCAAATGCAAATGTCTCTGACTCCCAGATCCCTGCTCTAAAGCTCAGCAATGCGTTCTGTGGCTGCCCAGCCCGGGTCAGGACTTCAGGAGAATGGAGAAGCTGGGGGCTGACACGCGCCAGTCTGGGGGAACCACCTGGGCTGTCTGTGTTCAGTAGCCACAAGAATGAGTCCTCTTTATGGCCACTTGGACAGGGCTCTGCTCACCTGCGGGGGAAGGGGACTGGGACCAAGCCCTGCTCTACGGGAATGCATGTATGAAAGCAACCAAGACACGTCTTTCCGTGCCAGGCCAGAGCTCTGCCTGGAGGGATCGGAGCCAGAGGCCACTGGAGCCAGTGGGGCTGGCCTGTCTCTCAGTGCTGTGGTGTGGATACATGTGGAGACAGGCGCCAACTTCCCCACTAGCTGAGGGGTGCTTGACACCGCACCCCTTTTCCCACCTGGGCATGGCCTCCACCCGGCCTCCTTCCCCACCTTCTCTCCCCTTCCCCCCCAGCAGCCTGAATACCACAAAACAGCTGTTTTTGCTGTGGGGGGGAAGCGCTGGGAGGGAGAGGGAGGAGTTGGTCAGCAGGGCTGCTGGCAGATGAGAGGCACTTGTGGGGAGGGGGCAGAAGGGGGAACTGGCTGCCAGTGGGTCCTGAGAATCTGTTATTTTACCCCATGGGTGCTCCAGCCCTGAAGCCTAGGCATGTGGCTATACCCATTCAATCTCCTCCCTCCCCCCCCAGTAGCAGACTCCAGTCATTCCCACAGAGCAGCACTTGCCTATTCGGAGCATGAAGTTGTTGAAGGACTGGTAGTTAATGTTCATCAGGGTCACTTTCATGGCTAAGGCAAAGTCGGCCAAATCAGCTAAGTGCTGCCAACGCTCCTTCTCCGAGAGCTCCTCTTTCTGCAAGGGCAAAGCAAAGCACAGAGCCTGAGGGAGGCTGGGACCCGCCTGCCCCAGACTCCTCTTTCCATCCCTCCCAGCCAGGCCTGGTTCTCAGACTGCCCGGTTCCCCTCCCGGGCTTGACTGCTGCCCCGCCTCCCCCCCAGTACCTTCATGGTGGCGTTGTAGCCGTTGGTGTTGACGTCGGGGGTCACTCCCGAAGCAGCCATGTAGGTGCTGCCAATGGTTTTAATCTTGGTGATGCACCGGAACTGTGGTTCGTCCAGGAGCTGAGACACCGGAGACAAACCCGTAAACAGGGCAGGGCCATCCTTAGAAAGGTGGGGGGCTCGGGACAACCTGCCTTCCACCCCAAAGCCTGCCCCCGCCCTGCTTCCTCCTAGCCCTGCTCTGCCCCTGCCCTGCCTCCAATCCACCCCTTCCCCAAAATCTGTCCCCGCACCACCCTGCCTATTCCCAAGCCCAGCTCCCGGCCGCGTCACTCTGCTTTCCCCCACCCCGGAGACACAGTGACCCAGTTGGGAGAAAGGAGCAGAGCAGGCTGGGACTGGGTCGCTCTGCTTCCTGCCGCCCTGCAGGCGAGGAAAGGCCTGGCCCCTGCTACTGGCACCAGGCCCCCCCAGTCGTTCGCTGGGCTGCACAGGGCTCCCCAAAGCACAGGGCCCACAGCAGTTGCCCAGAGCTGTCTAGTAGATGAGGCGGCGCTGACTGGGGTGGCTGGAAAACCAGCTCCAAGGCTGAGGAGGGGCGAAATGACAGGAACTGCTGTAGTCCCCGCAGCAGGGAGGTTGGATATTGGTTATTTTAGTAATAGTGTCGCCGCAACGATTGGTAGTGGTGATACGGTTACTAAAATGCCCCCCCCCCCCCGGGAGCGGGGCTAGCAGCCAGTGCGCTCCTGGCCCCACTCCCAGGCAGCTCCCTGCCACCCTGCGCTGCTGATTCTATCAGTGCAGGGTGGCAGGCAGAGCCGGCCCGCGAGGGGATCTGGTTTAAAAATTGGCTCCCCATGCAGACCGGCTCCTGCCTGCTGCCCCACGCTGCTGCCTCTGAGCAGCAGCCCCTGTTGGTGGGGGGTCTAAGTTCCCTACGCACACAGGCATCAGTGCAGAGGGTGGGGGAGAGGCAGCCCCACGGGATCCAGTGCTCATAGGAAGCCAGCTTTCAGCCAGAGCCCCATGGGCATCCACTTCCATCTCTCCCCCCTGACCTTGCTGCCTCTGATACAGAGGCAGCAGGGCGGTATGGGTGCATGTAGTCATTTGGAAAGCCCAGGTTTTCTCGGTTAATCGTTGAGACGACTCGATGCTAACATCCCTATACAGCAGACCTTCTGTGTTACGAACACGACAGGCCTTATTTGGAAATGGAGGTGCACAAGCAGGTGGCAGCAGAGCCAAACAAAAAGCAACTACAGTACAGTCCTGCGTTAAGCAGAAACTAGGGAATGAGATGTGATGGGGTAAGGAAACTGTTACTTTGTGTGTTTTGTTTAAACGACGATGGTTAAAAACAGCATTTTTCTTCTGTACTGTAAAGTTTGAAAGCTGGGGGGAGTCCGGGTGTAGCTGTAAGCTTGTGAAAGAACCACCATAAAGTTTTGTTACCAACTACCCCCGTTGCCCAGGTGTTCCTAATGCAGAGGGCCTACTGTACAGTATTTAAGACAACAGTGACACCTGGTGGCTGCCTTGCAGAATCACAAGCTGACTTTAGCTGCTGAGGCCCTGGCTGCACACTTCATTTGGAGAGGCCAAAACACAGAATTCTATGCTGTTACTCTCACTGTGAATCTGGACATGCCATTCATGGACACTACATATCCCAGCATGCACTGTGCTCTCTGGAACCACGTGGAGGCTGCTCAGAGCCTGGTGGAACATTGCATGCTGGGATCTGTAGTCTCCAGGGGGGCTGAAGTATGGTTCAAGATGGGAGGGGCAGCCAGAGGGAATGCACAGCTGGCAATGGGAGATGAGGAGGCATTGGCCCAAACCTAAGGCTGCTTACAACTGCGCCAATAGCAGCCTCAGCAAAGGGGCCTCACAGGGAGAGAGAGTTGCTCGGCTTGGCCAGGAAGGCTCTCTCAATGCCAGCAGGTGCCCTACATTTCACTCCCAGCCCGTGCCCCCCAAGAGCTCCCCTGCAGGGCCAGCGTGCGCCTAGCACTGCGGAAGGCTGGCCCAGGGGCGGGGCTCACCGTGTCGAAGTCCGAGATGATCTCGTTGAGGAAGCGCAGGCACTCGATCCCGCCGTTGTTGATACTCTCCTCCGTGTAGAAGTCGGCAAAGTTTGGGAGGGAGGCGAACATGACGCCAATTTCGTCATATGACTGGCTGTACAGCTCCTGTGGGACCAGAAACCAGGCCTGACCCACGGGCCTGCACTGCACTCTGTTGCAGTGCACTGTGTTGGCTCTGCCCAGCCACAGGCGGGTACCCAAAGGGTCACCTAACCAACCCGCTTACTATTCCAGGATAGCTTGAACCTCCTGCTAGGCTCACTAGTTCTGTACAGTGCTACCCATCTCCTTATTGAACACACAGCCCCAGTAACTCCAGCACATTGCCAGGCCCCATCCCCCATTTCTCCTGGCTGGCAGGGGGGCTGGAAGTTTCAGCTCTCACCTCGTCCCGTTTCTTGGAGCCCAGGAAATGCCGGGCCACGTGCTCCGGCAACATATTGGTGACGAGGGCCTCGTTCCAGCGCCTCATCTCATACACCCGCTCCTTCTGGTCATGGACATCGATCTTCCACAGGAACAACGTCCTGGCCAGCTTCTCCACCTGCAGAAGGGGAAAGTGCCCCAGTGTCAGGCAGGGCCTCACAGCGCTTTGGGCACAGTGACCTCCCCATGAGCACCCTGAGGCGCAGGCCTGGGGCAGGACTAGTTAGGGTACCATGTAGGGATGTAAGCGACTGTCTGACTATCCGATAAGCATATGCTTATCAGATAGTCGACTAGTGACTTAACTAGTCGCTTCCCCCCACCGCTGCCTCTATCAGAGAGAGACAGCAAGGGGAGGGAACAGGAGCCAGTTCTGGGGGGAGCCGGCTTAAAAGGAGATGTCTCGGGGGAGGGCAGGGCTCGTGCTACATTTCAAAAGCAGAAGTGCTGCAGGGAGCACAGGGCGAGCAGGGGACTCAAGCAGTCCCCCGCTGTCCCAGTACTACCTGTGTGCCTTGCTTCTGAAATGTACAAGAGCCCTCTAGGGCTCTTGTACATGTCAAAGGAGGCGGCGCTCTTATTGACTAATGGATGGAAATTCCATTGACTACTGGATTAGTTGATTAAGCTAAACGTAACATCCCTAGTTCCGTGCGCATGTCTGCAGCAGAGCTAGGAATGGAACACAAAAGTTCCACCATCCAGGTCTCTGCTCTAACCACTCAACTCCACTGCCTCTCTCTGCCCTGCCCTGTCCTGCCCCATCTCCTCTTCCGGGAGCTTTTTGCTGTCCTGATGCAGTCACTGTAACATCCACAAGAGGGAGCTTCCCAGGTCAGCAGGTGATGGGTTTCCTGGCTGCTGTGCAAAGCAACTGGTTTGGAGCATCCTGCACCATCCGAGAGCCACACAGAGGTCATCTCTGGCAGTTAGGCAGAGAACAGATGGCTGTGGCCCCTGATAGATCTTTGGGCCACTCCAGAGTCCTGCGAGAGATCTTGAGGCTCCAGCAAGAGGGCAGGGCACTGGGAGGGCAAATACAATTAGTGAAGGTCAGGAGAGGAGGGCAAGGGAGAGAAAAAGAGAGAACAAAGGGTGGGGAGAGAAGGAAATACAGGCACAGGGGGAATAAGGAGGTGGGGGAGGGAAACCTAATCAAACCCTTTCAACTCAGCGTTGGGCTGCTGAGAGCTAGCAAAGGACTAGGAACAAGACAGAAGAGGAACCCAACACGGAGGGGAGGGCACGAGATGGAAGAAAGAGGCAGAGACGCAACCAACTTGGCAGGGGAGGTCTGAATGCAGGAGAGCTCCAGAACTCAGATAGAGGAGGTGCACTGCATGGGAGAGAGTGAAAACGCCCACCAGCGGGGCAGTGCAGGGGAAGGTGGCCATGTGTCCCCACGACCTGTGCAGGGAGCCTGCTAGGGGTCAGAAGGAAGGAAAAGGAAGGGGAGCCGGGCAAATCACTCACGTGGCGAGAGAAGTAGTAGAAGCTGAGCATCATGATGAAGATCATCACTGTCATGGAGTACTTGGAGGGGACCAGGGTGTACCTGCCAGAGAGAAGAGTGGACCGTGATTTTCCCACCGTGGCTGGATTGCCTCCCATTCCAGCACACCACCATGCCAACCCTAGACACGCAGCACCTACATGACAGCTTTGAGGCCATTAAAGGGGCAGTCCCTTGGCCGGCTAGCCCCTTGTGGAAAGCGGCAGGGGTAGCTCCGTGAGAGGCCTGTCAGGGACAAACCCAGACAGCCTCTAGCTGAAAGGTGTTCCGTCTCCTTCGGCCATCAGCTGAGAAGAGCTGCCTTTGAATCGGGTGGGAACTCCCAAGCGTTACAGCGCCTCCCCCTGGCCACGTGTCTACATTGGGGAGAGGGGATTGGTTAGGGTGTCACACAGGCAGAATAGGGTGCAGGAAACGTCCCTCTGCATGGGGTTGTGGAATTGTGTCTCCAGGGGACGGGTGTGTGAAGCCAACAAAACCTGATCGTCGGCAGGTGGGATTGAACCTGTGACCATAGGGGCTAAAGCCTTGGGCTGCTACTGCATGAGCAAAAAGCTCCCTGGCGCTCAGGGGAGATGGTAGAGCAGGCATCACTCTCCCTTGTGAGCAGGCTCAGTGCCTCTGGGTTACAGGTGGAAAGCCCAGAACGGGAGCAAACCGGGACCATGCTAGGGAACAGCCCTGCACTGGCCGGTCACTCCATGCCCTCCCCTCCCTGACGACCCAGTGCCCTTACACAGTCTCCTGGAAACGTCCCTTATCGTACTCGTCGAATATCTGCTGCCAGGCGTAGATGTTGACCACACCCACAGCGCAGGTGATCATGACCATCAGCGTGAGCTTGACCATGTGGCTGACCTGCACCAGCATGATGGTGGCGATGAGGGCCAGCACGGCAATGTAGCTGTAATACTTGGGGTCCTCCACGCAGCCCCCCGCCAGCGGGGTCGCTGTGGTGCTGTTGCTGGTGCCAGAGTAGGACTGGAGACAGCTGAGCTGTGGCGGGGCAGAGTCACAGGTGAGGGGCCTTCAGGGGGACAGCCAGTTTGGACTCACGCTTTGCAGCAGATTGCAGCGCCAGCGGCCCACTCCGCCCTGCCGCGGGCCCTGGGCTGCGGAGGTCAGAGAGGGGTGCTGGGCTGCACGGCCCATGTGGTCAGCACCGCAGCCAGTTAGTGCCAGAAGCGGCGGCTTTCCTTGTGATGTGGCTACCTGAGCCACCATGCAATGGACTCCCACCTCTATTGGCTTTCACACAGCTCTCCAGGGGTTCCACGGACCTGGGCTCGCTGGGAACCAGCAACCCGGGGGGAGAGGCGCCACTGCAGGTTAACAAATCCTGGTTAATTCAGGAACTGTGCCCAAATATAACAGGGACAGTTCGTGCCAGACAGCTGGTCAGGCGCTATAGGAAACCCAGTCAAACACTACAGACCCTTCCCCAGAAACCCACCTGCCACCACCCTGCACACTTCTGGGGCCCAAACAGCCTCTTGGTCATATGTGGGCTTGGCAAGATAAGGCAAGGGCCGGAGGTGGATCAACACTCATGCTTCAGGCAGCTGCAGGGCAATGGAGCGGGGTCAGGAAGGAGGGACTAGAGATTGTGTCTAGATGGGAATGTGGGTCCATATGAGGAATCTTTAGCCCTTGGAAAGTCCCACTTCCTGCTTTTAGCACAGCTGAGCTCATAGTTGTACACACGATGTGGTTGTGCCAGATGTACCCACACTCTGTCCCCTGGGTCTCTGTAGCAGGGAGGTGGCTGAGCTGCCCTGCCCTTCAACAGGCAGCTGCAGAGGCAGCCTATCATGAGGATGAAAGCAGGGCATTGCATGCTGGGCCCTGCCATCTCCCTGACTGCACCTGCCAATTAGGGAGGAGGGCACTCTCAGGGGCCCATTAGCCTTTTCAGATCACTTCAGCTGGTGTAATGCACACACTGGGTCTGACTGTCCTCACAGCCATGTTAATCAGGGTCCCTCTGTCACACCCAGTGGAGTGACACCGCTGCGGAAGGGTTGTTGGTGTCAGGCCCCCCCAGACTTTGGGGAGTCAGAGCCCAGGGATTCAGCCCATTAATAATGCTGCTAAAAATATCTGGTTGTCGTCAATCTTATTTCCAATCAATGACATGCAGGGCATCACGCTCTGCACAATTATTGGTGCACCCAAAATGAGAAGGTCAGAACAGACATAGAAATGGAGTGATGGCATTGAGAGGTCCCTGCCTGCATGGGGTACGGACAGCAGCAGTGCAGGCAGCTGGGTCAGCCAGCCACACGGAGAGGTTTATAAAGTGATACTGCAGTCCCAGCCAACCCTGGCTTCAGGCCACCCTGATCCATGGAAATACACACTGTGCAGGACCCAGCAGAGCTACTGGGCCTCTCGGGGCACCTTCTGCGGAGCACTCACAGATTCCTTGCAGTGCAGGGCTGAAAGGGAGCTCCAAGCATTGAGTCCAGTCCTCCGAACTGAGGCAGGGCCAAGTAAACTAGACGATCCCTGATGGGTTTGTCCAACCTGGGCCAAAAATCCTCCAGTGACAGGGATTCCACAACCGCCCTTGGAAGCCTAGTACAGCGCTTCACTAGCCTAGTGAGAAAGGTTTACCTAAAATCTAATGTCAATCCACCTTGCTGCTTATTAAGTCCCCTATTTACTGTTCTTCCTCCAGTGGGCACAAGTAACACCACACATAGTCCTTAATAACGGCCCTTAACAGAGTAGCAGCCAGTTATCAGGTTCCCCCTTTGTATTTTTTTCTTAAAACATGCCCAGTTCTTTTCAGCACATATCAGAGTTGCTAAACCAGGCGCTCTCCACCTTTCCAGACTGTCCTGCCCCCTTCAAGAGCCTGATTTGTCATTTTTCTCCTCAATTAAAAACTATTTGCTTACAAACGCAGGCCTAAAAATACAGGGCGCTGTTACTGAAAAAGTGCTGACTCTCTCATATCGCCATATAAATACAAAATATAGCAACTAGAATAGAAATATTGCACTGACAGTTCAGTGTGTAGCGTACCCTCCTATCAATTTTGTTGCTCTCCTCTGGACTCTCTCCAGTTTATCCACATCTTTCTCAAAGTGTGGTATTCAGAACTGAACACATTGCTCCAGGTGAGGCCTCATCAATGCCAAGTACAATGCACTGGCCCCTCTAATTTTTTCCATCCCTGTGTGGAATACATTTTGTTACATGCACTGAGGCATGTGCAGATGTGCACCACCAGAAGAAACACATGCTGCCAGCTGCAGGCAGCTGTGAGCGCTCTGCTAATCAGCTGAGTGGCATTTGAATTTCTTTTGTGTGGCCACTCATGCACTCAGCTTTCAGGGAACAATGGTACAGCGGGACAATTCTCTTCCATGTCTTACATGCGACACTGCTGTTAAGTCGCCCCGAATGATATTAGCCTTTTTCACAATGGCATCACACTGTGGACTCATATTCAATGAGTGATCCAGTATAACCCCCAGATCCTTTTCAGCAATACGACTGCCTGGCCAGTCATTCCCCATTTGGTAGTTGTGCATTTGATATTGGATGTCAATAGGCTTCTCTTCCAAGTAGGGATGTGAATGTGTACCCATGTACATGGTTAACTGATACGCCTGGGCTCATCGGTTAACCCTCACGGTGACATGCAGCCCCTCCCCCCACTGCTGCTTCTGATACAGAGGCAGCAGCGTGGCGGGGAGGGAGGCGGGAGCCAGTGTACATGGGGAGCTGGTGTACATGGGGAGCCAGCTCCCACAAAGCCACCTGCCCCCACACGCTGTTGCCTGTGATACAGAGGCAGCAGCGTGGGGAGAGGGAAGCAGGCAGGAGCCGGTGCTCTCTGTGAGCACCAGCTCCCACTTGCCACCCCATTCTCCATGTAAACGTGTAACTGCTGAAAATTTCAGCGATGACACATTTACAAATATAAGCAAACTTTAACATCCCTACTTCCAAGACGCCCAATGACGCAACCTCCTGTGTGTGAGGTGGCAGGCTGTGAGGTGGCAGGGAAAATGGTGGCAAGGGAGAGGGTTCTCACCATATCCACGATGTCGGCCATGGTGAGGATAAAGATGGCCGACATGGCCCAGGTGTTCCGGGCCCAGCGGGTCCTGTCGATCCAAGTGGAAAAGGCTATGAGTTTTTTGGGAAACACCTATGAAGAGAAGAGGCTTTTAACTATGGGAAGCTCAGCCTTTCTGCCCAGAGGCTATGGTGAGGGGAACTTTCTAAGTACCCAGCACCAAGAATCCCAACGTACTTTGTCAACATTCATTTCAATGGGCGTTAGAGACCTGAATACCTCGGCGGATGGGGGCCCAATTGTTAACCCCCTGTCACATCATGAGGAGAGCAGTCCACACTGGGGATTGGGAGGGGGAGAACCTCACGTTTTCTGTAAATCGCTGGCTGAAGGGGGTGCCCCATTGCTGAAGTTGGATCCCCCATAATCTCAGCTTTCAATTCAAATCAAAACATGCTTCCTAGCACTTAACCCTGTGTGGGAACCCTACCAAACACAGAGCGGCGCTGCCTTCCTGGAGCTATAGACTGCCCAATGCAACAGCTTCCCCATCCCCTTCAGAGCATAGTTCACTATTTCAGTGCTGATTGCTTGAGCAGAAACAGCCAGCTAAGGCACCTACACAGCGGTGTCAGATGTGGTGATGGAAATTGGGCCAAAGAGAAACAGCTGATCAAGGGGGAGGAACTAGTACCATGAGGACACCAAAACGTGCCAGTACCCCTCTGCTTTTGTAGGACCGCTCCTTCCAACACTTCTACAAATCCATGGTTACAAAGGACTTCACCGCACATGAAGAATTGGAGGATAGGCCCATCAGTGGCTATTGGGCAGGGAGGGTGTCCCTAGACTCTGTTTGCCAGAAGCTGGGAATGGGTGATACTTGATGGTTAACTCTTCTCTTCATTCCCTCCGGGACACCTGTCATTGGCCACTGTCACAAGACAGGACACTGGGCTAAATGAACCATAGGTCTGACACAGTATGGCCGTTCCTACAGTCTCACGTGGAGACAGACCTTCCTACTTCAGAAGTTGTTCCCTCTATGACCAGAGCTAAAGGGGAATCTCCATTAGCTAGTAGCAATATGGGGTCTATGACACACAGTTGAACAGGGCTGATTCCATCTGCCTCCACTGACTCTTGGGGAGTCATGGGTGCTCAGTACCTCTCAGGATCAAGTCCTCTGTCCTCTTACCCTGGGGAAAATGGCGGCCAGAGAACACAGCGTCAGGATGAGCAGCAGGATCTCTCCAATGACAAATGTCACGTAATTGGCCACCAGCCTGCAGAGAGAGAATCAGAACTCTGCTGTGGGAGGTGGTTCCAGGGACGGTGCTACCGGGACAGCCGCGTGGGTGCCCACAGGACTCCACGGCAACCCCCCACGGCCCTTTCACAGATTGTTGAGTGTGTTCACTCAGTGTGACACCAGGAGCAGGCATGGCACAGACAGACTGCAGCTGGGCTGGGAAGTGCAGGCAGCACAGGGCAAGCAGAGCACGGGAAGTAGCTGGCACGGGGCTGAGAAGGCCACAGGGCACTTCCCAAGCTCACGTGCCCTAAAGGGCAAAACGGACATGGAGTGAATGTGTGTTGGCTGCAGCCAGTAACTAGACTGGCTACTCCTCCAGCGGATGTGGACAAGGTCTGTGTTGTGGACAGCTCTTGCAGGGGAGTGTAACAACATGTTAGCCTGGGACTTGGTGGGAGATAAGGGTTCAAGTCCCTGCTCAGCCTCAGAGTTGGTTTGATCTTGGGCGTGCCACATGCCCCTCTGTGCCTCAGTTTCCCATCTGTACATATGGGATAACCGGGCTGCTGCAAAGATAACTACGTGACAGGCTTTGAAGTGCTTGGATACCACAGGAAACAGGCCTCTTGCTCCCCGAGACAGGGGGATGTTATTTCAACCCACTTGTTAGCTCAGTTCCCTAGAAATCCTTTCACCTCCTGTGACGACTAGCTGGCTTTTCTTTCCAGCATCCCCTCGCCCCTTAAAGCATCACCCATGACAAGGAGCACCTGCAAACTAGCAACCACGAGTGTGGTTCTGTGGAAGACAGACATAAAAACAAAGTCCTTACAATCACAGAACCCCAGGGCGGGCAGAGGCCTCAGGAGGCATCGAGTCCAGCCCCCTGCCCAAGGCAGGGCCAACCCAACTCAATCATCCCAGCCAGGGCTTTGTCAAGCTGGGACTTAAAAACCTCTAGGGATGGAGACTCCACCCCCTCCCTAGGTAACCCATCCCAGTGCTTCCCCACCCTCCTAGGGAAATAGTTTTTCCTAATCTCCAACCTAGACCTCCCCCACTGCAACTTGAGACCGTTGCTCCTCGTTCCGTCACTACCGAGAACAGCCTCTCTCCATCCTCTCTGGGGCCCCCCCTTTTCCCTGGCTGGAAAGGCCTTGTAGCCCCAAAAAGAAGGTCTTCGGGAGGGGCAGGAGTGGCTCTAGCAAAGCCAGACTTGCCAAGGGCTTTTCACAGCAGCTGATTCCTGAGCTTTGTCTGATTCCCACTGGCCATTCCCCTTTAAGCAATGACTGGTTCCACTGACCGGGCACAACAGTGGTGTAGCGTGGAGCTCAGAGCTTTGCTAACATGTAGGGCAACACAGGCCTGGCTCTGGAGAGCTAACGATGCAAGCATTAAGCCACACTGCCTCTTTCCTGCTACCAGCCCCGGCTCAGCGTGGCAGTTGCGTGTTCCAACCAGGCGTTCCCATGGCAACCTGCCCTCAATCAGACAGGGAGGGAGGGCGGCTGTCCCTGCCGGGTCACTCGGCCCTGTCGATTCGTTCTTTAATTCCCCTTCCCCGGGGTGCGGGCAGAGGCGACTGTCAATAGGACATAGCAAGGACAAGCTGCCGTGCTTTGCCCCCACCACACCGAGCAGGGTGGCTGAGGCCTCACTCGGAGGCTGTTGGTGCAGGGACCTGGGGAAAACGCCCTGGGGAGGTACACAGAAGCCCAAGCGCAGCCAGAGAGAAAAGTGGAAAACACGGGGGAGGGAGGAGGGACCTTTCCACCCCCCTGGACCCTGCTGCAACTTGGCAAGGGTCATTCAAGGCTGATGCCGTTGGATGGTAGTGGAGCGGCCTATGTGGAATGAGTTTGGGGGACGTCTCAGCTCAGTCCCTGAGCATCGGGAGTTCACGTTATATAGGCAGGGAGCACCCTGGCTGGCCAGGGCTCCGCAGGTGATGGAGGGAGAGCCCAGCCCCCACAAGAGCTCGCCCGTCGAGGTCAGAGCGGAGGGTGCTGCGGAAACGTTAACAGCTGCTGGCTGTGTTGTGCTTGCTCCGTCTCCCTGCCAAACACACCTTCTGGCAGCCAGGCCCGCTCACCCCGACCTCCCTTGATTTCGAGGGCACCTCAGGTGAATATGGCCACTCAGACGTCCAGTCCAGGAGAAAGCAACCAAGCCTCAGGGAGTGTGTAGAGGGAGTGATACACTTGGCCCATTCTACCGCCCTGCCCAGGGCGATAGGGAGGGGAGGGTATTCCTTCCCCCCAAGCCGGCACAGAGCCCCAGTGGGCCAGGGGCTGCACAGACACACTCCCTGCTCCTCGCCCAATGCACCTGCTCACCAGGGATTGATTAAGGTCTCCACCAGGGCGGTGAAGAAGAGCACCACGCAGGAGCAGCTGAAGGCGGCCCCGCTCTGCTTCTCCTTCTCCACGGAGTAGCGTGTCTCCATCTCGGGGTTGATGAAGCGCATGGAGAGGCGGTACGTGTACTTCCCCTTCAGCCTGCCGGACACACCACGGACCCCGGTGAAGTGTGGGAGGCCACAGGCCAAGGGAAAAGCAAGGGGAGGGCCCTGGCTCTGTTGGGGGGCACTGCCATCGCCATGAGGAAGGGAACGAGGGCGAGGGCAAGGGAAAGAGCATTCCTGGGCGGGCGGAGGGGGAATCCCTGGGAAGGGATCCAAGAGAGAGGGAGTTTGTGGGAGGGGACAGGGAGGTGGGGTGAAGGCACAGCCCCATGGGGGGAGGGAGAGGAACAGCACTGCAATCACCCACACGCCTGGTGCTGTTTGAGACACACGGAGCCGCATGAGCAGGCGTTGTTCCTAGGGCCCTGCTGGGCCGGCTGACACGCAGTGCGTGTAACGCCCCTCGCAGCACCAGGAGAGCAGACCCAGTGCAGCTCAGTTATTGTCTGGGCCAGGGAGGGCACCGTGGCAGGTTCAAGGTAGCTGGGCAGACTTTGCTGGGGTGAGCACCACAGAGGTGGTAGGAAGGTATTAGGGGGCAGGGTGACTTGCACCTACACATACTCTGTCTCCAGCAGGGCTACACTGGGGAGCAGCCATTGACCAAGGGGAGCTAGGACTGGGTCCCTGCAGCAGGCTGCCTGGGGAGCTGTCTGTGACATGGGGGGCTGGCTCCCTATAGCAGGGGTGCAGTGGGGAGCTGCCCGTGATGAGGGGGGCAGGGGCCACTCACGCCTGCACCGACTCCCTCTCCAGCAGGGCTTCGTTCAGCAGGTTGTTGAGCTCCTGCTCGTTCTGCGAGGCGTCGACGACTCTCTCGGCCAGGTCGCGCAGGCGCAGGCGTCGCCGGGGGTTGGGGAAGGAGGGGTTCACCACCTGGGCAGGGGGTGAGAGTCAGGCAGAGGCAAACCCCTGGGGCTGCTGGCCGGCCAACCCAGACGTCCAAACCGAGCCACAGGCCGTCTGCCTCTGGCGGCAGTGGAGCAATGTGGGCCAGACCCCCATGGGGTGCAAATGGGCCTGGCCCCATTGACGAGCCAGCAGCTGGGCCCATTTCACACTCTGAGGGCCTGGTCCCTCCTTCCCAGTGACACCGCCCCTCTGCCCCACAGGGACGAGGAGCCATGGGGCCAGTTCCAGTCAGACCCTGGCAGAGAAGCACAAGGCCCCCGAGCTTGTCCCCCTTCTCCTTGTGTCCCGAGACGGGTGGGCGGACAGAATCCCACAGGGCGCTCACACCCCAGGGGTAACAAATACCTGCCCTGCGTGGTCACCCTCCAGCCTCCCGCTGCTGTGAGCCCCGGGCACAGCTGCTGCTGGGGTCCAATACCTGACACCCCCCACCCCGGACCTCCCCAGCTCTCACCCTGGTGTCCAGCTCCTCGGCCTCATCGGGCGTGGTGCAGGTGGTGTTGATGCTGCCGTTACACTCCTTAGTGTTGATCAGCAGCGGGGAGTTCCCATGGGAGGATGTCAGGGACAGCTTCTGGAACACAGAGGAGCAGGGGGGGAATTTAGCCACCAGGGCCGAGATCTGGCTTTCCATTTCCGGGCCCGCTGCCTAGGCCTCATGCTGGCCCCTGTGCATGGGGTGAGGGATCATGTTTTCCCAAAGGGAAAATGGGACACCCTATGGGGCTGGCCCAAGGTCCCCAGACTGAGTCCCCCTGGCTTCCACCCACACACGGCCAGCCTGGCCTGAGCCTCTCTGCCTACACAGGGCTGGCATTGCTGCCTCTCTGCACTTCCGTATGTTCCTCTGCACCCTGTGTGGGGAGGGGGGTCACACCCCACTTTCTGGAAAAACTGCATTTGTCTCGTCTGCTTTTCTCCACTGACGATCAGATGCCAGGAGCAAATGAGACAACGACCCTGTTTTTCCAAAACTGCTGGGTCGGCTGGGACAGGGCTTAAAAAAGGGGACCATCCTGGCCAAAATGGAGGTATGCTCGCCCTATGCGTGGGTTGAAATTCAGCCACATGGCTACCCATATGGGAAAGCCCAGGAGTGCAGGTCCGGGGGGAAGGGAGGCGGCGTTGGAGGGCGGAGAGTGAATGGAGCAGAGGAAGAGGTAGGATGGTTATTAGCCAGCGGCGGAAGTTACCAGAGACAGAAGACGTCTCTTTAGGAAAAGGGCAGCCATCGCTGGGGACGCGCGCAGTTCTCAAGGCCCAAGGAAGGTGAAGAACAAGAGGCACAAAGGAATGGACCAAGCAGTCCCACCTCAGAAGGGCAGAAACGGAGCCAGGCTTCGCAAGCCGGAGAACGGAGCTCTAGGCAGGCCACAGAAGAGGGAGTGGCTCTGGGTGAGATGGAAAGAGCTGGAGGAGGGCGGTAACTCACCACTCCATTGATCCCGTTCTTGACAGGCGGCTTGGGCACCATGATGAGGTACGTCACGATCCCCTTCTCCTTCAGGTAGTCGCACCGTGTGCCCCCCTCTCCGGGCTCCACCTCAAACTCCCCTTTCAAGCAGTCCATGGTGCTCTGGGAGATGTGCACACGCCTGCGGGCCGGGGGAAAAGAAGAGAGCGTTAAGGCCCCTGCTCCCTTTGTGCCAGCCCCAGGCAGAACTCAGCAGGTTTTGGGGAGGGCATCTGGTGAAGCACCCAGAGGGTATTACGGTACCTGTACAAAGGCCCTTGTCCCCCCCATCCACCAGGAAAGGAGGCAGGACTGTGTTATCAAAGAGAATCCTGGCTCCCAGCAGGGACAGGTTTCCATGGGGAAGATGGGAATGGATTGAGCATAGCAAAGGCCCATGTGTGGCAGATGGAAGTGCCGTGGCGGATGCAGCCGGGGCCTGCCCTGTGGGCGGCTGGAGCAGCAGCAGCACACTGGGAGCCAGCAGGGGGACCGGAGCATGGGGCTGCTGTGTTCACAACAGCCTATCCCGCAAAGGAGACAGCACACTGCCCGCAGACAAACCCAAGCCTCCACACTGCTTCCAATTCCCGCCAGAGGTGGCAGGGCACAATCAGCCAGCCAGCAGGAGCCCCTCCTGCCTTCCCTGCAGGGCACCGACGTCAGTCCGGCCCTCCCTGCATCCCACATCCCTCTTTTCACTGGACCCTCCTCAGCTATTTGCCATGGGGCCCCACTTGGCTCCAGCCGCCAGGTAGGGAATGCAAATCCAGAGCCCACATGGGGAGGGCGTTCCAGGCGGAGGCTTGCGCCGAGTCCCCGCCAAGGCGTCTGGCTGTCTCCGCCGATTTCCCTGCGCCTCGGTGCAGTCGCTGCTTCTAAATGGCTATTCCTGTTATTAATCATCAACCCTGGCATCTCCGCCCAGGCGGACCCAGGGCGCTGCAGCTGACCCCAGCCGGAGAAAGCCGATTTGTTACCACCCTGGGCATTCCAGCTGGCTGCACTTGGCTGCTCCTTGCCCCAGGGCTGGGATTTCTTGTCAGTGACAAGACCCTGTGTGCTGTGCTGTATTTGCACTTAGCTGGGTCTGTGGGGCTCCTGGCCATGGAGGAAATGCTCCCAGAACAGGGTCGCTGTCCGTCTGCTGATCTCCGTGCCCCTACCATGGAACCATGTCCCCATCCCCACCCCCCAGCCACTCTCCTAGGGACTGCGCTTGGAACAAATTGTGTGTGTGACTCTCAGACCTTCAGTTCAGGCAGAGCGGTCCAGGGCAGAAATATTTTCCACTCCTCTGGCATTTCTATAGCATGCGGCCTTCCTCCAGCCTGGGGAAATACTCAACCCGAATTTAAGCCCAATGACTCCAGCTGGCTCCAAATGTGGCCCTGGGATGTTTACCACATGGGAGTGCGGGGGCCAGGCAGTCTGGGATTTCTGAAAGGTCCCCTGTTCCCCTCGGCCTGCTCTCTTGATGGGCTTTCGCCCTTCTGTTCCTGCCCCTCCTGGCCCCTCCCTCCGATCCCACTGGAAGGCCAGGCTAAGAAGGGGGAAGAATGAGATACGTAAAACGTGATCCTCCTGAGGTGCCATGGGGACCAATCCTGCCCTGGGTGGGAGATGGGCTGTGTGGGACTGAAAGGGGGCAAGTACTGGCCAGAACCTAGACGTGGCTCCTACTCAGGGTCCCCTACCTCTGCACAGTGCTCTCTGCTGTTGTGAACCAAGACCAAGAGGAGGGGGATGAGTCTGAGACAGAGGGTGCCCTCTTGCCCGCCCTCAGTGCAGCACTGGGTAAGCACCAGCACTGACATCACCTTGGCAGGAACAGTGGAGACAGAGGACGCCTTTAAGATGAATGTCAGGGCCAGTGGATGGAAAGGGACCAACGCCTCTTTGGCCCTGATGCTGTTTAGCCCAGTGGTGGGCAACCTGCACTCAGGGCTCTCAGCGTGGCCCATGAGACAGTCTGTGTACCGTTGCTCACGTTCAGGGTTGCCAGATTCTGATGGTTTCTGGCCACGTAGGTTTTTTTCCTACCGGTGTTACTAAAGCGACATGCACGTAAAGCCAAGGCACGCAAAGGGAGGGGCGTGCTGACTGCACACAGCACTGACTGCGAGAGCCGTGCACTCCCTCTGCAGCCAATCAAAGCGCTGCTGCGTGCAATTGGCTCACCCCACGCACAAATTCTAGGTACACAAGCACAGCTAACAAAGCTGCCCTGTCCCAGGAGACCGTCTTGGTTCTGACGATCTTGCAGCCCACTGAGATGAAGGAGGCCACTCATGCAGCCCACTCACCAGTCTAGGTTGCCCATCACTGAGCTAGCAACTGCAGGCTTCCCCACCCCCCTGCCAAGGCTTAGCCTGGACGGTTCACTCTACGGGAGCTACTCACCCTGGGATGCCACCGGCCTCCATCTTGTTAGCCACCGTGACGTCTGTGGACCACACATCGTACTGCCAGCGCTTCTGGCCCAGCACGCCCCCCAGCACCGTGCCGCTGTGGACCCCCACGCGCATGTCCACGTCCGTTTTGGTCTTCTCTCGCACGTAGCTTTGGGAGAGGGAGTGCAGGGGTCACACAAAGAGGTCACTTAGATCCACGTCTCAGCCAGTAAATTCCCCGGCTAAGCCTCACGCTCCCATCCGTCAGTAGCATTCAGAGGTCCTGGGCCAGAACCAACTGAGAGAGGCCTCCCCGAAGACGCGAAAGTTACTGTGGACTGAGGACGCGAAAGTTACTCTGGACTCTGGACAGTCTGAGCCAGCTGCGAATATGCCCATAGTGCTTTTGCAGCATGAAAGCTCTAACGACAGTCTGTCCTTCCTGCATGCCTTTCGCCTACAGCTCTAACACCCATTAATGAACTAACCCTCACAACTCACCTTCCCCAAGGGGGCATGTATGTGGCAACCCAGTCAAAAAACACCTACCCGACTTGAGCATCAAAGGAACAGCCCAAGTTACTTCAGATGCCTTTGAACATGTTACCTGTCATTAATCCCATTTTACAGGTAGGCACTCTCCCAATGACATGCAGTGAGTTAGCAGGAGAGTCCGGACTCCTGACATGGAGTTCTCTGCTCTAACCAATAGGCCATGTGCCCCCAGGACACCTCAGTCCTACAGCTGAAGTTGCAAGCCAGCTTTCATTATAATTCCCACAATTAACCGTTGTTCAGAGCTTTCAATAAATCTCTCTTTGGGGCTGAAATTTTTCATCCCTGCTTTCAGCTTAAAGGTGAATTTTGAGCAAACTCTTCAGATGTTTTTCAGTTCTAGGAGAGGGGTAAAAATACAGTCTGTTCCACTTCAAGTATGTGCCTGGCCCCCTCACCATTTTATCTGCACACTTAACAATTTTCAGTGTATTTATCCTCCAAATATCCTTGTAAGGGAAGGCCAGGCTATTAACCCCATTGCACAGATAGGAAACTGAGGCACAGAAAGGCCAAGTGCCTCACAAACCAGCTGTGTCAAAGCAGAGAATTAAACTGTGGTTTATCAGATCCAAGGCTAGTGTCCTAATTACTGTTTTGGGAGTCCTAGGCAAGGGTTTTCAAAGGTTTTCCCCACCTACCTCTGCTAGCTGTCTTTAAACATCCCATCTCTTTCCCTAAAAACCCCATCTCATAATGAGCGCATCTCTATGTATGCTACAGCGGGTTTTTGTGTGGACGTGAACACTCACATTCAAACCCTAAGGTGCTGCCCCCTTGTACAACCCCACAGTACTAAATTCAGTCTTGCTCCTTCCCTTCCCCTTTTTCAGTCCTTTAAAACACAAAGCAGGGAAATCACATGCCACAAACTTTGCGGGCACAAAACGAAGGCTTCACATCTAACCACACACAAGCAGCACTTCCAAAGTCAGACTGGGACTAGAGCAGTAATAATAGACAGTAGGGATGTTAGCATGTAGTTGTGTAAATGATTGCCTGGGCTTATTGGTTAATACTGGCCGCTCCCCACTCATGCCAGCTCCTGTGAAGCTGTCTGCCCCCTCCCCAACGCTGCTACCTCTGATAGGGTATGTCTACACTAGCCCCCTAGTTCGAACTGGTGGCTTAATTCGGATTAACTCCTCCTGCAATGAGGTGTTACAGTTAATCCGAACTAAGGACTTAGTTCGGATTAACTTCTGACTGCCGCGTGTAGCCGCGGGCAGTCAGTTCGAACTACGGGGCATTTAAAAATGGCGCCCACCCGGGAACATGCAAATGAAGCCCGGGATATTTAAATCCCGGGCTTCATTTGCAAGTTCGAATGCCTACATTAGCCACCCTAGTTCGAACTAGGGGGCTAGTGTAGACATACCCATAGAGAGGCAGAAGCATGGGTGGCGAGGGAGGCAGGCGGGAGCTGGTACACGTGGAGAGCTGGCTTTGATGGACCCCCCACCCACCCATGGATATTAATATACATAACTCAAAGGTGCTTTGAGCGAATTATTTCATGTAACCTACCAATCTTCATGTCATGATCCACTGGTTCTGTTTATCTTACTTTAATGTGTGTATCATTTTCGTGTTTAAAATTAGACATATGGAGTGAGGAATACTTTGTGATTTTTAAATGTGTGAATGAAAGTCATCAGGTGAGGCCTCAGTGTCTGGGAAGTCAAATGCAAAGAGCCTTCTGTCCTTAAGGCTTAGTAGTGGCTGGTAGGGAGTGGCCAAGTGACTCCGCAGACAATAAGGGAACTCTAAAAAGAATAGGAAGATAGGAGTTTTTGTCTTTTGGCTGGGCTGCACCTGAAGAAAGGAGTCGAAGACCCCAGGGTGGGGAGACAGCCCGGGTTTGGAGGGGCAGCTGGAAAAAGAGGTTTTAGGGTGAGTGTGAAGAGTTTGTACTGAGGTGTCAGTGTAGAATTAGCCGAGCGTTTTTGTTTCTTTTGATTTGTAAACTACTTTGCTCTCCCTGTTCTCACTTATTACCACTTAAATCCTGCTGCTTGTACTTAATAAAATCACTTTTATTTTCTATCACACCCAGTATCAATAATTGTTACCTGGGCGGGCAACCAATGTGCACATTCCCCCTTTCATTGCTAAAGGGGGCTTACCTAATTCTTTGGGGTTTGATCCCATCTGGGGAGTGGTATCCCAGGAGGCTGGGCCCTAAACTGCATTCCCCTTGGACCTGCAGTGGTTTAGTGTCTGTACTGCTTCTCAGGGGGCAGGGATCTCAGCTCCGGGCCTTGGCGGGGGGAGACCAATGGAGCTGGCCCAGCAGGACCGGGCGGTGAGGAGCCCCAGAGAGCGGGAAGGCGAGTGGCAGTGGCCGTGTCAGCACCCCGGGAGGCACCCCCAAGGGGTTTTCTATGACCGCACCCCGTCCCACTGGCTTTCAAGCTGGCTCCCTCCGTGTACTGGCTTCCACCAAGCCGCCTGCCCCTCCCCCTCCCCCTCCCCCCACACTGCTACCTCCCACACAGAGGCAGCAGCCCTGGGGAACAGGTGGGAACCAGCATGTGTGGCTCCTGTGCCACTCCCCGCAGAGGCAGGACCGGCTCTCGCAGAGCTGCCTCCACTCCTCCCCCACACTGTTGCTTCTGATAGAGAGGTAGCTGCATGGGGACAGATGGGACAGGCAGGAAGCCGGCTTTCAAGCCAGCTCCCCACATGTATCGGCTCCCGTGGAGCTGCCTTCCCCCACGCTGCCGCCTCTCGATCAAAGGCAGTGGGGGCAGGCGGGAGCCGACTTAAAAGCTGGCTCCCTGCAAGCACCAGCTCCCCCCCCCCCCCGCCTATATATGTGTCATCACTAAAATGTCAAGTGGTGACACGTTTACTCAAAAAAAGGTCGTTAGCATCTCTCATAGGAAGCACTGGCCTGGGGAGGGAAGAGGCGGGATGGGTGGACCCAAAGTCATGACAGAACAGACTCAAGAAGCCACGTGAGTGCGGCTCGTTCCCAGCGGCGTGGTGGGGCCCGAGACGTGTTTACCTATTCGGAGAAGGAAGAGCCAGGGAGGAAGGGAGAGGCGCTTACGATATGGCTTCCACCATGGCCAGGCCCATCAGGATGGAGCAGACCGCATGGTCCTCGCGGTAGTCCGGCAGCCCACAGATACAATAGTAGCAGTCTCCAAGGATCTTGATGCGCAGCTGGTGGTATTTCTGAGAGGAGGGGAAAGCACAACATGTGACCTTCCACGTGGTAATGGCTGGGAGAGAGGCTCCTACCCACCCGGGCAGGAGAGCCACACGCCAGGTTGGCTTGGCTGCTGTTGGTCCTGCCTAAGGTCAGGTAGCAGAAAAGGGGCAGCTGGCTGGAACCCTGAGAAGGACAACAAGATTTGCTGTGCTGGATCCCGGCCCATGCAGTGTGGTACCCTGCCTCCGGCAGTGATCAATACTTAGCATCTCAGGGGAAGGAATAAACCCCCACCACATGCCTGGCCAGCTGCAGAGGGCTCAGGTAATGTATGTGAACCCATCCGCTGGGGTGAGAGCTCTCTGTAATGCAGTCTCTGCCTACATCTCTGTGCTGTCACCTTCTATGCTCTGCCAGCCCTAGGGTCTGACAGCACCCTGTACCCTCTCCCCACCCCATCCCTTCTCTGCACCTCCTTCCAGGCTGCCTCTAAAGCCAGGGTCTCACCGCTCACCTACATCCAATTCCTTTCATCTCCACCCTGAAGGGAACAGCCCAGCCCCATCCTGTCTGCCCAGCCGTCCGGCTCTGCTCCATGACTATCCCAGTGTTGCTGACGCTCATGATTTTGTCATGAGTATCATAATTACTGCTCTCCTTAAAGCCCCAGCTCCTGGAGTCAGGTGCCTGTGTGATTATTTAAGCCTTTCCTTCTTACAGAAAAAGTCAGTTTCTAGCCCTCATGGCTTTGGAGAAAGCTTCGGAAATGGGACCCCAGGGAATCCTACAGACTCAAAAAGCAGACGGTGAATAAAAGAAACTCCAAATCTCTTCTGTGTACACAATCTTGTGAGTTTAAAGCCATTCTTATGATTTCTGGTGAGCCCGGCTCATGATCTGCAAACATCTGGCGTTGGCAATCATGCTCTCCTGCCTTGTCAGCAGGGTGGGTTGTGGCCTGCTCTTCTCCACCCTTTGGCCTGCCCTTCTCCACTTGCTCCAGGGCTGC
The DNA here is from genome assembly GCA_032595735.1 of Pelochelys cantorii. Taxonomy (NCBI): domain Eukaryota; kingdom Metazoa; phylum Chordata; order Testudines; family Trionychidae; genus Pelochelys; species Pelochelys cantorii. The sequence goes on from CM064328.1 coordinate 8,201,000, forward strand.
ATTGCTCTGACCTGAGTCAGCTCATCACAAGGTCAAGGGGACTGGCATTAGTGTGTTATGGATTCCCCTGGCTCCCTGTGGCAGGGCTGGGCCGACTATCGGTCATGCTCTGAGCAACATGCAGCACATCAGCCGGCGAGCTTCTGCTCCTGTGTAAATCCAAGTGCCAGTCTGGATTCACAAGGGGAAGGGTGAAACTGGCTCTTTGGTTCTTCTCTCGCCCATGTCTCCCTCTCTCATCCCCGCTGCCTCTTTCAGTGTTGAGCTCATTCTTCCGTGTTCTCATTCTGTGACTGACCTCGCCAACCCTCCCTCCTCCTCCTCTGTTTCTCTCATGTGCCCCTTCCCCCCCTTCCCATAATTGATTCTGAGTTTAGGGTGGGGTTTGTCAGATAATGAAACTGTCTCTCCCTTTATGGGTAACGTCGCTTCCCCTTTTCTCCTCTCCCCACTGGGCTGCTTGGCATGCTTCACACCCACAGCACTTTCCCACGCAGAAGCAGGCGCGGGCCTGACCTGAGTCCAAGGACTCTCCTCCCCAGGCCATGCAGAAATAAACTCATTTTCCATTCCCCTCCCTCCCTGGAGGATGAGGGCAGCGCGCAGTGCTCCCGGCAGCAGGGCACAGTTCAGTGCTGCTGGGGGAAAAACAGGGCTAGATCCTCAGTTACACTCTGGGGAAAAGGGAAGGGCTGTGATAGCTTTTAGCTGCCTCTACACTCCCTGTATTCTGAGGCCATGAAGAACCCTGCCCCAGTGTAACTTAGAGCAGCCTTCAGGCTGACAGTTAGTTTCCCTGGCCTGCAGAGAACAGAGAACAGCCATGCTCTGGACACAACTCTGACATGCTAGGGCTGAAGAGACCTTACACCAGCTCTGCAATGGGGAGGGGTTGCCTTTTGCACCTACTTTGAGGCCCCTTTTTGCAGTGTGCATGGCGTTACTGAGAGTAACTTCTTTGCTGGGCAGGCAGTAGGGTTGCCAGATACTTTCACAAAAAATACTGAACATGGCGGGGGAGGGGGGGGGACACACCGCACACACAAAAAAAAAAGAGTCACTGTGGCTTTAAATCTCCCCACTCCCCCTGACCCCACCAGACATGGCAGGGGAGGAATGTCCCAAGTGGACTTCCAGCCGAGAAAAAGAGAAAATACTGGACATTTTACATGTCAGGCATTTTGGGTTTTTTTTACCGGACAGAAGCCACAAATACCGGACTGTCCAGGACAATACCGGACACCTGGCAACCCTAGCAGGCAGTGCAGGGCTGCTCTTTACATTCACTTTGGGGCCTGCTCTCCACAGGGTGAACCTTTCCGTGGTCGCAGGGCTGCAGTGATAGCTCGGGGCCCCTCCTTACTGGCAACACACAGGCAGCTGCCGGGTCCTTCCACTCCGCAGGCCTCCCCCTTGCCCGGGAGGAGTCAGAGCCGAGTTCAGAGCTCAGCTCACCTTAGCCATTACACAGAAGCCGCCACCGGGGGCGGGGGGGGGCTAAGGGTGTCCAGAACAGTGGCAGCTTTTGCTACCCGAACCCCTAGCCACTGGGTACTAGGCTGAGACTCACCCAACTCGCTACACATAAGCTGGCCAGCAGCCATCCTGTGGCAGCAAGGGTCACTCACGGCCAAGTTGTTGAGCAGGAAGTAAAAGGCCTAGGCCTCACATCTTGGTAAGCCCCGCTCTGCGCAGGGTTGGGTGGACGTGATCCCCTCAGGAGCTCATCAACATGGCTCCTCCCATGGGCAAGGGGCAAAGCCTGCTTGCTCTGCTGCCACAGCATTCCCAGACCCTGCCAAGCCCGGGGAGACTCAGGCGGTGGAGAAGCTCTGCCTCCCTGCGAGGTACCGCACCTCCCGGGCTCTCCAGAGCCTGCTGTGACCCAGAGCGTCCAGCCCGACAGGCGTTGCGTGGGTGTACATACCGCTGCCAGCTTGTCAAAGCGGGCAAAGAGCTCGTTCAGCAGCTTCACCAGCTCCTGGGCACTGCAGGAGGACGACAGCTGGGTGAAGCCGACTATGTCGGCAAAGAGGATGCTGGGAAAAGAAGAGAACACGAGCCAGAAAACATGAGCTGGTTTCACAGATCCCAAGGCCAGCAGGGACCACAGTGGTCATCTCATCTGACCTCCTGTAGGCCACAGGCCAGAGAACTTCCCCCAGATAATTCCCAGAGCAGATCTGTTAGAAAAACATCAGTCGTGATTCACAAACTGACCGCAAAGGGGAATCCCCCATGACCCTTGGTAAATTGTTTCAGTGGTGACAATGGGACAATTATCCAGAGACATTTATCCAGAGCCGGCCTCCACTGAGGAACAATGCAGAGACCTCCCCACTTCTGCCATAGCCATCCAGCTAGGGGCCTTGTCTACACTAGGATCTTAGATCGAAATTAGCCTCCCTCAGGTCATTTCTGTAAGTGATGCGTCCACACTACGAAGCCCATTATTCTGGAATAAGGGGCCGTGGAATTCGAACTCCATAGTAACGCTATTCCTGAACTCGTATGTCCAAAATAATGTTAGTGTGGATGCTCCGGTGCCACTAATTCGAACTAATTGGCCTCTGGGAGGCCTCCCGCAGCTCCCCAGATTGCTTCTTGGGGCTCTGAGTCTGAGGCAGGCTCCGTGAATCTGGACACGCTACCTCGGACGACACTCGGTTCTTCCCCGGAGTGAAGACACGGAACTTCAAACTTGTAAAATCAGGTGCCCAGAAGCTGAACGTAGTAAATTCGGAATAATCGCCTAGTGTAGACATGGCCAAGGAGACTTGCCAACCTGGTGTAACTGGGTCAGTGGCAGCACCATACAGATGGCTGGGCTGCAGGGGCCACTCGGAAGAACGCAGAGAAAGACAGAACCAGAGGTAACAGAGATGCTCCAGACCAGGTTAGGACTGTCCCCTGTGATTCATTCTGCAGGACATTCTTGCAGTGAAATATCCCACCCAGTGCCGAGGAATCTTGGGGCTCTCCCAGTAGCATAAGAACTGCGCTGCTCGATCAGACTGGGTCCATCTAGCCCATTATCTTCTCTCTGACATTGTCCTGTACCACCTGCTTCAGAGGAAGGTGCAGGAAACCCCATAGGGGATGATAATGGAATTACCTTTTCAGGGGGAGGTTTCTTCCTGACCCCTGTTACTGGGCCGTTGGTCCATGCCCTGAAGCATGAGGATTTACATACCTGCTCATGTATTTTTTTTCATAAGAACATAAGAACATAAGAATGGCCATACTGGGTCAGACCAAAGGTCCATCGAGCCCAGCATCCCATCTGCCGACGGTGGCCAATGCCAGGTGCCCCAGAGAAGGAGAACAGAAGACAATGATCAAGTGATTTATCTCCTGCCATCCATCTCCTGCCCTTGTTATGAAGGCTAGGGCACCATACTTTATCCCTGGCTAATAGCCATTTATGGACCTAACCTGCAAAAATTTATCAAGCTCTTTTTTAAACCCTAATAGAGTCCTGGCCTTCACAGCCTCCTCGGGCAAGGAGTTCCACAGGTTGACTGTGCGCTGTGTGAAGAAAAATTTCCTTTTATTAGTTTTGAACCTACTACCCATCAATTTCATTTGGTGTCCCCTAGTTCTTGTATTATGGGAAAAGGTAAATAATTTTTCTATAATCACTTTCTCCACACCATTCATGATTTTATATACCTCTATCATATCGCCCCTCAATCGCCTTTTTTCCAAACTGAAAAGTCCCAGTCTCTCTAGCCTCTCCCCATATGGGACCCTTTCCAAGCCCCTAATCATCTTAGTCGCCCTTTTCTGAACCTTTTCTAATGCCAATATATCTTTTTTGAGGTGAGGAGACCACATCTGCACGCAGTACTCGAGATGTGGGCGTACCATAGTTTTATATAGGGGAAGTATGATATCTTTTGTCTTATTATCTATCCCTTTTTTAATAATTCCTAACATCCTATTTGCCTTACTAACTGCCGCTGCACACTGCGTGGATGTCTTCATAGAACTATCCACTATAACTCCAAGATCCCTTTCCTGATCTGTCGTAGCTAAATTTGACCCCATCATGTAGTACGTGTAATTTGGGTTATTTTTTCCAACATGCATTACCTTACACTTACCCACATTAAATTTCATTTGCCATTTTGCTGCCCAATCACTCAGTTTGCTGAGATCTTTTTGTAGTTCTTCACAATCCCTTTTGCTTTTGACTGTCCTGAACAACTTGTGTCATCTGCAAACTTGGCCACCTCACTGCTTACCTCATTTTCTAGATCATTGATGAACAAGTTGAACAGGATTGGTCCCAGTACTGACCCCTGGGGAACACCACTAGTTACCCTCCTCCATTGTGAAAATTTACCATTTATTCCCACCCTTTGTTTTCTGTCTTTTAACCAATTCTTGATCCATGAAAGGACCTTTCCTCCTATCCCATGACCACCTAATTTACGTAAAAGCCTTTGGTGTGGGACCGTGTCAAAGGCTTTCTGGAAATCTAGGTATATTATATCCACTGGGTGCCCCTTGTCCGCATGTTTATTAACCCCTTCAAAGAATTCTAACAGATTAGTTAGACACGACTTCCCTCTGCAGAAACCATGCTGACTGATGAGACAGATGAGAATTTTCATTTGACAGATGAGAATTTTCTTCTTATCCTCAAATATCTGGGTTTTTTGTAATCCTGCTAAGCTTGTGTTCTCAGTGATACCTTACAGCAGCGAGCTCCACCAGTTAATTATATGTTGCTTAGGAGTCAGGACAGCTAGCTCCCTTTATCAGCATTGAGCTGGCTGCCTTCAAGTTCACTGAATGCCCCTTTGTTCTTGCAGTATGAGTACCACATATACCAACTCTATCCCATTCATTATTTCATGTACGGAACATTGTGGGCTGCCCCTTTAAAGGCCGGGGAGTCTGGGTCCAATGTTCACTCAATTTTTTTTCCATTCATGTGCGGAATTCATTTTATTCTGTGCACTGATGCATGTGTGGATGTGCACCACCAGAAGAAACACATGCTGCTGGCTGTAAGCACTGTGGGTGCTCTGCTAATCAGCTGGGCAGCGTTTGAATCTCTCCAGGGTGGCTGCTCAAGCACACAGCATGCAGAGAACACTGACTGGTCCAGCCAGCCCTGTTCTGAGGCAAAGTCTACGTGACTGCCTGGTACACATTTGATTCCCATAAAGCTGACAGAGCTCAGCTGAGGGGGGAAAGCTGCAGGCAGCAGGCTGGCTCGGATGTCAGGCGCTGGAGTAGGGGGACTCCTAGGTGGAGAGCCTCTAGGAGAACTGGGGCGGGGCTGCCTGGAGGAGTAAGACTCTGACAAAGCTGCCAGGACAAGAAAAAGGACCTGGTTCAGTTGTTGTTTTTTTTGCTGAAAATTGCTGGTCCCACTGATAAATGGAGCCATAAGAACAGCCGTACTGGGTCAGACCAAAGGCCCATCTAGCCCAGTATCTTGTCTTCCGACTGTGGCCAATGTCAGGTGCCCCAGAGGGAATGAACAGGTAGTCATCATGTGATTCACCCATTTCCAGCATCTGACATACAGAGGCTATGGACACCATTCCTGCTCACCCTGGGTAATAGCCTTTGATGGACCTGTCCTTCATGAATTTATCTAGCTCTTTTTTGAACCCTGTTATTGTCTTGGACTTCACAAAATCCTCTGGAAATGAGTTCCACAGGTTGACTGTGCATTGTGTGAAGAAATACTCCCTTTGGTTTGTTTTAAACCTATTAATTTCATTGGTGAGTTCTGGTTCTTGTGTTATGGGAAGATGAAAATAACGTTTCTTTACTCACTTTTTCCACACCACTCATGATTTTATAGACCTCTATCATATTCCCCTTACTCATTTCTTATCTAAGCTGAAAAGTCCCAGTCTTATTAATCTCTCCTCATATGGCAGCCTTTCCATACCCATCATCATTTTTATTGCCCTTTACTAAACTTTTTCCAATACCAAGATATCTTTTTTGAGATAAGGTGACCGCATCTGTACGCAATATTTCAGATGTGGGCGTACCATGGATTTATATAGAGGCAATAAGATATTCTCTGTCTTATTCTCTACCCCTTTTTTAGTGATTCCTAACATTCTGTTTGGGTTTTTTTGACTGCCGCTGCACACTGCGTGGATGTTCTCAGAGAACTATCCACAGTGACTCTAAGCTCTCTCTCTTGAGTGGTAAGCCTTGAGAGTAAGGGCCTGATCCAGACTCAGGGTGTGATGGTATCAGTACTTTCTGGGTTGGAAAGACCAGCCATCAACCTCCAGCATCCTGCTGTTGTATCCTTCCTTCCTTATCTCTCCCAAGCACAACACCCAAATCTTTCCCCCCCATTCTGCATACAGATGACTGCCCAGGCTTTTAATTACCCTTGTTGCCCATCTCTGAATTCCCTGTTTCTGCTTTGTCTGTTGGCAGACGGAGTGACCAGAACCAGACACAGTGCAGGATAGGTATGTAAACGACTAGTCAAGCTAGTCAACTACCTGATAAGCATATAGTTGAGTCACTCGACGAGTCACTCCCCCCCTCCCCACACTTGCTGCCTCTATCAGAGAGAGGCAGCAAGAGGGGGAGCAGGATCCAGTGATGGGGGGAGCTGGCTTAAAAGCCAGTTCCCCCTAGCACCGTCTCCGGAGGGGGACAGGGGAGGCAGAGGCATGGCGTGGCTGTCCCGGCTCGCACCCAGTCCCAAACGCTGCGCCTCTGCTTTTTAAATGGCAGCTCTTAATACATTTTAAATGGCGGCTTTTAATACATTTAAAAAGCAGAGGCGCAGCGTCTGGGACCAGGTGTCAGTCAGACAGCTGATTCTCGGCTTGCGACCGGTCCCCCCCGCTGCGCCTCTGCCTTTTAAATGTACTAAGAGCCTGATGGGTCTTAGTACATTTAAAAGACAGAGATGTAGTGAGGTTAGCTCCCGGAGCATGAGCTAACTCCGCTGCGGTTCAGGAGTTTCCATCTTTATCACCTAATTGAGTAGTCGATGGAAATTCCATTAGTTACTTGATTAGCTGATTAAACACAATTTAACATCCCTAGTGCAGCATGGGAGCATACCCCACTGATATACAGAATGGCATTAAAATCGCCTCGGTCTTCTTGTTCATCTCACTCGTCATGCAGCCAAACATCTTGTGTGCTTTGTGAGACTGAGCACCAGACTTTATACAGCTCAGGTTTTTTCCCCTTCCTGGTTACAATTAATTTAACCCCCCGAAATGCACCCAGGTCATTCATATTATTCCTTCCAATGTGCATTTTTCATCACTGAACTGAGTGCAGACAAGGTGACTGCCATAGACATCATGTATCATGTGGAGCTCAACCCTCCACCCATGGAAAAAGGCATGTCCTTTACCTGACATTCTCATGGCGATACATGTACATGGTGTTAAATTGCTGCATCTCTTTCTGGCTTGGATCCTTCTTCATGTCCTTTAGCATCTCATCTGCCACATGCTTGGGCAGGATGGAAAGCATCAGCCGTTCCTGAAGTGGAGGGAAGAGGAAGAGGATAAACCAGAGCTCCGGGCAGATCTAAGCTAAGTCAACACACGCATAGAATCATAGACTTATAGAATCCTAGGGCTGGAAGAGACCTCAGGAGGTCATCAAGTCCAGCCCCCTGCCCAAAGCAAGACCAATCCCAACTAAATCAACGCAGCCAGGACTCTGTCAAGCCGGGACTTAAAAAACTCTAGGGATGGAAATTCCACCACCTCCTAGTGAAATAGTTTTTCCTAATATCCAACCTAGACCTCCCCCACTGTAACTTGAGACCATTGCTCCTTGTTCTGCCATCCCTCACTACTGAGAACAGCCTCTCTCCATCCTCTTTGGAACCTCCCTTCAGGAAGTTATCCTGAAGGCTGCTCTCAAATCCCCCCTCATTCTTCTCTTCTGCAGACTAAATAAGCCCAAATCCCTCAGCCTCTCCGCATAGGTCATGTGTTCCAGCCCCCTAATCATTTTGGTTGCCCTCCGCTGGACCCTCTCCAATGCTACCACATCCTTTCTATAGTGGGGGGGCTCAGAACTGGATGCAATACTCCAGATATGGCCTCATCAGTGCTGAATAAAAGGGAATAACAACTTCTCTAGATCTGCTGGACATGCTCCTCCTCATGCATCCTAATGTGCCATTAGGTCCTTTTCTGCTGAACTGCTACTTAGCCAGTCAGTCCCCAGCCTGTAACAATGCTTGGGATTCTTCTGTCCCAAGTGCAGGACTCTGCACTTGTTCTTGTTGAACCTCATCATATTTCTTTTGGCTCAATCCTCCAATTTGTCTAAGGATATGTCTAGACTACATAGTTTTTGTAGTCAGAACTGTTCTGTGTCTAGGGAACGCATTTGCTTTTACACTTTTTTTGCAGAAGAGCAAACGCACTCTTTTAGAAGCCCCTGTATTCCTCATTCTATGAGGAATAGGGGGGCTTCCGAAAGAAGGTTTTTTTCCAACATTTGGCCCAGTCTAGACAGGCCAAATGTCAGAAAAGCCTCTTCCAACAAAAGAATCGGAAAAAACTTGTAGTCTAGATGTACCCTTTGTCACTCTGGACTTTATCCCTTCCATTCATTGACTCTACCTCTCCCCCTAGCTTAGTGTCATCCGCAAACTTGCTCATCCAGGTCATTAATAAAGATGTTGAACAAAATCGGCCCTAGAACTGATCCTTGGGGCACTCTGCTTGAAACCAACCACCAGCCAGACATCGAGCCGTTGATCACTACCCATTGGGCCCGACAATCTAGGCAGCTTTCCAGCCACCATTTATCCAATCCATACTTCCTTAACTTGCTGGCAAGAATACTGTGGGAGACTGTATCAAAAACTTTGCTAAGACAAGATATATCACATCCACTGACTTTCCCATATCCACAGAGCCAGTTACCACATCATAAAAGCTAATCAGACTGGTCAGGCATGACTTGCCCTTGGTGAATCCATGTTGACTATTCCTGATAGATCACTTTCCCCTCTTCCAAGTGCTTCAAAATGGATTATTTGAGGATCCCCTCCATGATTTTTCCAGGGACTGAGGTGAGGCTGACCGGTCTGTAGTTCCCTGGATTGTCCTTCTTCCCTTTTTAAAAGATGGGCACTACATTTCCTTTTTTCCAATCATTCGGGACCTCTCCCAGTCTCCACGAGTTTTCAAAGATAATGGCCAAAGGCTTTGCAGTGACATCTGCCAACTCCCTCAGTACCCTCGGATGTATTAAATCCGGACCCATGGATTTGTGTATGTTTAGCTTTTCTAAATAGTTCTTAACCTGGGACAAGCCTGCCCGAGCAGCTGTGACCAGCTGCACCTCTGGGATAGGCAGTGTGGTTTGTGGCAAGGGCCAGATGTGCCAGTCTGCTGCAGTAATAAAGACCCATAGTAATAATTTCCAGCACTTTTCACTGGCAGATCTCCAGGTGCTTTACAAAGGAAGTCAGCATCTTATCCCCATTTTACGCATGGGCAAACCGAGGCCTGAAACAGAGAAATGACTTGCCCAAGAGAGCCAACAGGCCAGTGGCGGAGTTGGGAATGGACGCGAGGCCTCCTGAACCTCAGTGCAGTGCTCTGCCCACTAGGCCCCAATCTAGTAGGAGAAACGAGCAGCGCAGCAGGGTGAGGGTGTGTCTGGGAGAACTGGATACAAAGCCAGCTTCAGCACTTTTTTCCAGAAACTCCCTTTCCCAAGGCAGCATTCTCTGTCCCACATGCACTGCCCAGCCCCAGCTTGCAGCCTGGGCATCGTAAGATTCCCTGTCCACACCTTCGGGCCAAATCCCAAAGTCCTGGCTCAGCAGCTAGTTGGGTGAGACCACCCCCAGTCGCTCCCACTGAAGCAACACCCCCCGCCCTTGACCTCAGTGGGTGTGAGTTCAGGTCCACTGACTGCAATGGGAATTTACCCTGAATAAGGGGCCTTGGGCGTTGGCTTGAGGAAATGCTGCACTGGGCCATGACCAGGGCTCACTCATTGATACCCTTCCAGCCAAGCTGCTGGCTATGGGAATTAACATGAATACGGCGCGGTGCTCTCTCCCCCTTTATCAGCGGGGTCATGTGCATCCACTACTGCCTCCAGCCCAGCAAACTTCAGGCACTGGTGCTTCCTGGTTTCAGAGCGAGCCACCCTGGATCCAGGCTACTTCTGGCCCTTGGATCCCTGGAGACTTCCTCCCCCTGTGACACACCTCAGGCTGAGCCAGCTTTCCGGTTGCTTCAGTGTTCCCCCATACATGCAAAACAGCAGGGGCCAGGATCTGGCCTGAGGTCCCCACCCCAGCGATTTCATCCCCATGTACCACCTTATGCGGAGTAGCAGGAACCCCATCCCCCCTTGCTCAGGGGGCTCATTTTGTAACATGCCCTAGGGAATCGAAGCCACAAGCTCCTTTTTGTTCAGGCTCATCGCCAGGCTGGACAAAGGGGCAGTGTGTTAGCTCCCAAGCCGCGCTCGGTTTGGGGCATGTTATGCGGCCTCTTGCTACCCCTCTTCTAACAGCCTCCTGACAGTCATCTCCCACCCAGGGACACTGGAGGCAGTTTCCAAGCAGAATGACTCTTGTGCTCAGCCCTCAGGGGCTGGAACTGCCAAGAGGACCAGACATTTGGGCAGCCACTACAGGAGCAATCTCTGGCAGGCAAGAGGGGAGAAGTAGGAGGGACCATGGTCACTCACCACTTTCCAGCCAACCTGAACCTAGGCTACAGAAACATAGGAACCTCCATCACTGAAACATGGAGGAAGCCACAGGCTGGAGGAAGAGGGGTTACCAGACACAGAGACTTGGTACTTTGGCCAGGGGAGGGGGAACTGTCATCTGATGATGAAGAATCAACTGCTTCAGGATTGGTGATTGGTGGGTGGGAGTGTTTCATGGCTTGTCAGCAACACTATTATTAATACTTTGCTGACACCGTATTACAGTTGTGTCTAAAGGCGGCTGTCAGGGATCAAGGCCCCACTCTGCAGGGCACTGTACACACATAGGGTGTGTCTAGACTACAGGGTTTTGTCGACAAAAGTAGCCTTTTGTCAACAAAACTATACCTGCGTCTACACTACCGCCGACATAACGTCGACAGAACTCAGCAGTTTTGTTGATGGCGGTAAACCTCATTCTACGAGGAATAACGCCTTTTGTTGACAGAGTTCTGTCGACAGAAGGCATTATTGCATCTACACTGTCCTTTGTGTCTATACTCTCATGTCGACAAAGCGGCTTGCTTTGTCGACAGAACTGGATGCCGTCTAGATGCTCTTTGTCGACAGAAGCCTGTAGTCTAGACATACCCATACAATAAAAAGATAGTCCCTGCCCCAAAAGCTTGCAAAGAAGTGGGTTTTGCCCACAAAAGCTCATGATACTATCTATCTATCTATCTATCTATCCCCATACTGTCTGTCTATCTATCTATTTTAAAAACTTAAAAAACGAGTGGTCCGGTAGCACCTGAGAGACTAACAAACAAAATATAGATAGTATGAGTTTTCACGGGCAAAACCCTAGATAGATAGATAGATAGATAGATAGATAGATAGATACAGGGGGTATATGAGGACAGATAGATAGATACAGGGGGTATATAAGGATAGATAGATAGAGTTAGTCTCTAAAGTGCCATAGGGCTACTTGCTGTTTTTAAAATTACAGACTAATATGGCTATTACAGACTATCCCTCCGAGACCCAAAAGCTTGCAGTTTAAATTTAAAGTCTTAAAATTAGGGAGGATGGTTTCATGGTAAAGGCATTAGACTCAGACTCACGGGGTGACTCCATCAAGTCACTTAGGGTATGTCTACACTGGGTGTACAGAACTCAGGCTTGTGTACTCAATGTTTCGGGCTTTGAGCAACCACACTACATTGTATACCTGGGTTTACAATTATTGGACCTGGATCTCACACTCTTGCTAATGTCTCCCCACTACACTAGCCAGAGCTTCTGACTGGGGTCTATGGATTGAACTGCATCCTCATTGCAGGAAGAGAGGGCTTGGACCTGAGTCAGAGCAGGACTTGAGCCCTGTCCCCCACCCCCCCAGCAGGAGACTAAGACCTGAGTGCTAGATGACCCAAGTTAAGACTGATTGGGGAATGGAAGCAACTTGCCTGACACCATATAATTGGCCAGTGGCTCAGCTAGGACTACAACCCATATTTCCTGGTTCCCAGTGACCTAGCCACTATACCACACAGCCTCCCTAGACCAAGCCCTCTGTGAAATCAGACTGTGAGATCATCTCTGTGGGGAGCATATATGGAACGTGTCTTCCCTGGGAGGTGCTTTGTTCACTTTTGGACATTGTAACGACTATAGTAGTAGATTCCCATCAAGAGACATCAGGAACCAGACAGGACACGTGCATAAAAGCAGTGCCCCACATCCAGTAATAATGATAATATATGGAGGTATACCTATCTCATGGAGCTGGAAGGGACCTTGAGAAGTCATCTAGTCCAATCCCCTGGCTACATGGTGGGGCCAAGTACCATCCCTGACAGATTTACCCCAGATCCCTAACTGGCCCCTTCAAGGATTGACCACATAACCCCAGGTTTAGCAAGCTAATGCTCAAATCACTGAGCTATCCACCCCCCAAATGTTGAAAACTGTTCCGGGGGGAGAGGAGAAGGTTGTGTTTTGCTTTTTGCCACAAGGAGTAATTTTAGCTGGAATTTGTGAGTCTATTTTCAAATCCAGTTGACATTCTAATCCAGGGCTACCCAACACGTGGCCCATGGCCCCCATGTGGCCTGTGGCCCATCTGTTTGCTGCCCACAGTGCAGCTTGGGTTTATGCGGGGCTCAACACGCGGCCCGGAGGTGGGAACCAAAACAAAAAAGCAGTCAACAGAATGGTCTTCTGTTGAGATGTGTTTTAGTAGTTAAATTCCTGGACTGCCATTGCTCATTAAAAGTGCTGTCACAGAGGTGGAAATCGGGTAAATATTGCATTTTATTAATATCAACAGAACCAACTTGTATGGGGCCCATGTGTTGTGTAGTCTTGCCTTAATCTTTGTATTCATGCCTGTCAGTGTGAAAGAAGCTATTTGCATATATACTTGCGTGTATACGCAGCCACACTTAAGTTGCGGCCTTCTGCATGTGCTGTGAGTATCATTGTGGCCCCCAGAGCTTCCAAAGTTGAGTAGCCGTGGTCTAGTCACTAGTGTGTGACGCGTGGCATTCAGTCCTGTGACTCTGAACAATTACTCCAGCCACAAAGTGGCACCTGGTTAGACAACAGGAGGGCTGCTCAGGTGCTAGTGAGACAGGCACAGTGCAAATCCCAAAGACCCAGAGAAGCCTCCTTCTGCCATGACTCGGACAGACCCTTCTCGGGGTGGTTGGGGGCGAACTCTCCAGACTCCATCAGTCTATAACTTCTGCACTGAGACAGCTCGCAAGGGAGCCAGTTGTAATGGGGGTTTGTGTGTTATACACACATGTGCCATAGAAATTAGATTCAGAACATCCAGCCTTTCCACAGAATCCTGAGGATCAGGTATTTGCTGTCTTGAGCTAGGTTTGAACCTGGGTCCTAGGTCCGTAAGCCCACGTTCAGTAGATGGCGATGAATCTCGGAGAAAATCATCCTCATTAAAACAGCAGCCGAGAATGATCCAATTAACCCCACTGCAGCCTCCACTACTTACTCCCAGGGAGCCAGGCAAAGCGGCAAACAGCCCAAGAGTGAGCTCCCCCAGGGTTCACAGGCTGCCAGCTTCGCAGCTCTTAGCCGCCCAGGTTGTAGCAGCTCTGGGGGCCTGGTGCGAATCGCGGTCACAGTGACATGACACTGGAATTACACCAGCGTGTGAGAGAAGATTCCAGCGTTCCATGTAGGGCTAGAAGTCTGCTCAAAATACGTAGTCAGGACAGGCGACTGTGGCCTCAAACTATTCACTCCCAGGCACCTAAACTTCATTGCATGGAAGATTTAGGAAGCTGCAACCATGTGCGGACACAGTCAAGCAGAAGCACATCTTCCGAGTTTCGTCTGATCTACCACAGTGACTGACCCCGAGGCCTTCTCCACCAAAAGTGGAGATCTTCCCAGCCACTTGAGAGAAAGGCCTAATTCTACAACCTGTAATTAGCAGCTGTTATGACCACAGGGGCCAGAAGGCATGCTCAAATGCCCTACATCTGAGAGCCACACCAGGCTCCCAGCAGATCTCAAGTTTAAACGGATTAAAGCACTGGGGGCAACCTTCGGCCCGCAGGCCACGTACGGCCCACCAGGGTTCTATGTGTGGCCCGCCAGACGTTTTGTTTACCGTTGCCCAGGCACAAGATTGCTAGATTCTGCTAGATTCCATTGCTAGATTCTGCTGGTTTCCGGCCACGTAATTTTTTTCCCTACTGGTATTACTAAAGTGACACACACATAAAGCAAGGGTACAGGGAGAGAGGTGCACACAACACTGACTGTAAGAGTCCTGCACATCCAATCAAAGTGCTGCTCCAGTTCAATTGGCACACCCTGCAAATTCTAGGTACACAAGCGCAGTTAGCAAAACTACCCCATCCCAGGAGACCATCTTGGTTACAACAATTTTGCAGCCCACTAAAATGAAGGAGGGCCACTCATGCGGCCCATTCTATAGCCTAGGTTGCCCATTGCTAGATTAAAAGCTATCTGACAGGTCTCAAAATGTTATTATGAAGAGGGAATTGTCATGGAAGGGGTGTTTCTAGCCAGGTCCCTATGCTAATTAACATTTCATCAACGAACAGGAAGAAAACATAAAACCTTCACTGCTAAAGTACACAAAACTGGGGGAGTGATAATTAATTAAGACAACAGGCCACTGATTCACAGTGATCTGGATCTCTTAGTAAGCTGGGACCAAGCAAATAACATGCCTTTTAATATGGCCAAATGTAGCTGTATATATCTAGGAACAAGGATTGCAGACCATACTTCTGGGGGCAGGGGGGGGCTCTATCCTGGGACACAGTGACTCTGAAAAAGATTTTGGCTATGTTTACCCTGGGAAGCTTTGGCGACAAAAGTGCTGTTGACATGCAAAAGTCAGCAAAAGTGAAAACCAGGCAAACTGTTTTTCTGCCTCCCTTTGTCGACATTTCATGGCTATGTTGCTAGCACCCTATTGACAGACAGAGCAAAGAAATGCAGGTAAGCATCCCACAGGGCAGTGTTGTGAAAAGGCAGAGCTGCTCCCTGCGCTTTTTGGGATTCCCTTATTGGGATTCCCTGTGCTGAGGAATGTCAAAGCAGCACAGCAGTCCCTCGAGGCCTCTTCCTGCAACAGCAGTCTGCCTGGCACTGTGTTTCTAGTGCAGGGCAGAACAGGAGCATTCCAGTGATTTTTTCTTTAGCCCCCAAACAGAGCAGCGCACGCAGTCATCAGATACTTCCTGGAGCTTTGAAAGGGGAGAAGCATGTGCTTGCAGGGCAGCAGAGATCACAAAACACTGAGCACAGCCATCAGGGCAGGCATTGCGGGATAGCGGCAGAAGCCAGTTCTCTCGACAAAAGAAAGAGCAGAGTCCACACTGGCTCTTTGTCCACAATAAAGGGAGTGGAAAAGACAAAACTAGGTGTTTTTCCCAACAAAAATTGCATTGTCGTGTAAACACTCTCGTTTTGTCACTAAAAGGCAGTTTTTGGAGCAAAATGTGCCAGCGTAAACAGGCTTGTGGTGGATTATCATCCGAACGTGAGCTCCCAATGGCACTGTGGCCAAAAGAGCTAATACAATCCTGGGATATATAAATAGAGGAATCTAGAGTAGGAGGAGAAGTTATTATACCTCAGTACTCGGCACTGCTGCAACTACTGCTGGAGTCCTCTGTCCAGCATTGGCATCCACCATTCAAGAAGCCATGAGAATAACTGAAGGCTTAGAAAACATGCCTTAGAGCTCAGTCTGTTTAGCTTAACAAAGAGAAGAGTAAAGGGTGACTTGACTAGGGACTCGAAATACCTAGGAACAAATATTTAATAATGGGCTCTCCGATCTCACACAGAAAGGTCTAACAAGATCCAGTGAATGGAACTTGAAACAAGACACATTCAGGCTGGGAAGAAGGCGTACATGTTTAAGAGCGAGGGTAATTAACCACAGGAACAACTGACCAAGAGCTGTGGTGGCCTCTCCATCCCTGACACTTTTAAAATCAAGATTAGATGTTTTCCTAAAAGCTCTGCTGTAGGCAGGTCTCTGGCCCTGTGTTATGCAGGACCTCAGACTAGATGATCACGGTGGTTCTTTGTGGCTTTGGAATCTATGGAAGACCAAGGTACCGCAATGCTGTGGTTAAGGTGATTGGATAATAGGTGCCCGAGCCAATGCTGAGCCAATGGCTAAGGCTGCTGTCAGGAGGCTGTAGAGTCAGGTGGTATCCCTTTAAGTAATGTGTGCATCCTCTAAAGTTCCTTACTGCCTTCCATGTTGCAGAAACTCGAAGCAGCCAGAGAAACAATTAGTGTCTGTAGCTAGGCCTGGTGTGCTGGACAGAGTTAATAACCCATTCCCTGGACCCCTCTGTGTCTGTGGAGTTCCTTCTTCTTCCGCGTCTTGTACAAAGAGACATAACAGCTACAGCTATGCAGAGCGGATAGCACACACAGGACAATCCATTCTCATGCTTCATGGTGGTAGATGGTGAACTGGTGGGGTCAGGAAGGAATTTCCCCTCCCCACCATGTACAGAGTGGCGCAACTAACCAGGTGCATTATGGGGGAGGAAGAGGGAAAGGAGTTGGGTTTCTCTAAAGCATCCTCAGTCATTAAAGAAGGATACAGGACTAGCTGGGCTGACTGGACTAATCCAGAATGGCAGCTTCTATTTGACTTCCTAGCCCCCTGCTATTGCTCTGCTTGGACATCAATTCATCCAGAGGACTGCAGCCCCCTGGGGTAAGATGTCACACTGAAGCCCCAGCCACCTGTGGACCTGTAAATAAGTCAGGGAGCTTTTTGCAAGAATAAGGGTGTTAGTCCACGCCAAATTCCAATGGGGGGGGGAGGAGGGACCATGTGCCCTAAAATGTCCCCTGCAGCTTCTGTTGGTGACAGTAGACCTGGCCCCTCACTACCTTATGCTTTGTGCACGCACAGGGACAGCCAAGTAAAGTGAGCATCAAAAGCTACCAAAGCACAGTGAACTGCCCAGACTTCACACTCCTGCTCTGGTGTGAGCAATGCCACAAGGCAGTGGAGAATCAAGCCTGGTCACCTCTTCTTTGTTTTGGATCATCCCAATGAATCTGCTCTTTCACCTCCAGGTTACGACGAGGGATGTAAATGGCTAAGTGGTTAACCAGTAAGCCTCACCCTTATTGCTTAACTGGTAAAGGCTGGAGCAGTTCCCTGCCCTCCACGGGCAGGGGCTGCTCCAGCCAGCCCCTCTCCCTGGCAGGCCCAACCCACCCCCCAGAGCAAGTTACACACTTGCTCCCCAAACAGGGCCAGTAGGGGCTGCCGGCCCCACTCCTGAGGAGGCGGCGGCTTTGCTGTGGACTTATATATAAGCTTTATACTGCAGAGCCCGCAGTGAGTGTAACCATGTAACTGCTAGGATTTTTTGCGGTTACACAGTTACATTTTTAAACGATTTTTTACATCCCTAGTTATGACCCATCTTCTGCAATCAGTCCATGTGCTACTGCTGGGTCCTAGTTAGTGGAGGTGTGTGTTGATTTACACCACATTCTAGCAAACAGCCGTAGTAAATAGTCGAATGAGGTCAGGCATGGATACTGTACATATATTTCTTCCTGGAAACTAAAGCTGGCTAAAAATAATTGGGTTATCTATCACAACAGACCTGCAGTGAGGCTGTTAATTGTGACTTCTTCAAGGTAAAACTGACCAGATGTAGAGCTGGATTTTTCTAGAAGGAGCTGGGTAATTGTATTACTACTAATAACATCTGCAGTTATGCAGAGCTGGGAGCACGTAAAAGGGCAATCTATTTTCATGCATCAGGCCAGAAGACAGTGGACTGGGGAAGCCAGGAAGACATTGCCCCTCCCCACCATGTACAGCAAAGCACAACTAGCCAGGTGCATTATGGGGGGGGGGGAGGTAGAGGAAAGTGCTGGGCTTCCTCTGGAGCATCCTGAGTGCATGAGGTAGGATACAGATCTCGTTGGACTGATGGTCCGACCCAGAATAGCAACGTCCAGCTGAATTCCCAGCTCCCTGCCATACCTCTGCTTGGACAGCAACTCATCCACAAGCGCCGGCTATTGCGAACTGGGTAGTTCCCCGCTCTGAAGAGGCTGAACAGGGTTAAATAAACCACAGTTCCCCCACCACCGCCCTGCATGCTGCAGGCAATAGCTCCACCCTAATTCTTAATGCACCACCCTGCAGAGCGGGCACAGACTCATGCCTTCTGCGATCAGAAGGGACCGTTGTGATCATCTAGCAGGGATGTAAAATCCCATTTAATCATTTAACCGGTTAACCTTTAGGTTTAACCAGTTAACTGATTAAGCAGGATCCAGGGCGGGGGATTGCTCCTGGCTGGCGCAGCCCCCAACCCATGGGGCTGCCGGGGCTGCAGGACTCCCGGCTCTCCCAGCCCCATGTGGGGCTCCCAGTTCTCCTGGCCAGGCCCATGGCACAGCGGGGGGCTGTTCCTATGGTTACCCATTCACATCCCTATCATCTAGTCTGAACTCCTGTATAACAGAGGACAGAGAACTTCCCCCACAATAACTCCTATTTGAACGAGAGCATGTAATATAGAAAAGCATCCAGTCGTGATTTTAAATTCACCAGTGGCAGAGATGCCACCCACAACCCTTGGTAAGTTGCTCCACTGGTCAATTATCCTCATTATTAAATACGTGCACCCTCTAGGCTGAATTTGTCTCCTTTCAACTTCCAGCTATTGGATCTTCTTATGCCTTTGTCAGCTAGACTGAAGAGCCCTTCATGATCACAGGTTTGTTCTCTCTGCCATGAGTACTTATAGACTCGGATCAAATCACCCCTTAACTTTCTCTTTGTTAAGCTAAAAGGGTTGAGCTCCTTGAGGCTATCACTTTAAGACATGTTTTCCAAGCCTTTCATCATTCATGTGGCTCTTCTCTGAAGTGCCTCCAACTTACCAACACTCTTCTTGAATTATGGACGCACCAGAACAGGACATAATATTCCCGTACTGGTCACACCAGCGCCAGATACAGAAGCAATATAACCTCTCTACTTCTTGTCAAGATTCCCGTTTATACATCTAACAATTGCATTAGCATTTTTGGTCACCATGTCGCTCTGGGACGGTATGTTCCGCTAGTTATCTGCCATGACCCCCATATCTTTTTTAGAGTCACTGCTTCCCAGGATAGTATACGTATGGCCCGCTTTCTTTGTTCCTAGATGCATGGCTTGTCGTTTCTCTGTATTAATAGGTATATTGTTTGCTAGTGCCCAGCAAACAACGTCAGTCCCCCGTCCTCTTCGTTATTTACCAGTCCCCCAATCTTTGTGCCACGTGCAAACTTTATCGGTGAGGATTTCATGTGTTCTACCAGACCACTGATAAAAAATGTTCAGTAGCCTAGGGCCAAGATCTGCAAGCCACTAGAACCTGCTTGATGATTCTCCAATCACATTGGGGGAGGATGTTGCGCAGGGACATAGCCAGGGGGTCTACAACTATGAACAAAATCTCCCGGGAAGGGGGAGTTACAGAAGCTGCCTGTCCTCCTGCAGCCACAGGACTGTGTCTCCTGACCTCCCCAGCCATGTCATAAAGCACCAAGTTCATCTCTTCAGGCTCTGGGCAAGAAGCAGGCTCTCACCAGAAATCAGGGGACTGCAAATGGGCAGCAAATGCAGAATGATTTGCTTGAAAAGGTGTGGAAATGGGGCTGTGAGCTGGATTGTCCGCTTGTGAGAGCCTGTGATTACAGACAACTCAAGCTGGAGGGATGAACAGAGAGAGGAGGCTTTGGGGTTGTTTGTTTTAAATCGGTCTCGGGTTATCACCAACTTTCCGTCCCACTAAAAGCACCACAACATCCTCAAAATGACACTGGCGTGGTCATCTGTGATTTGCTGGCACGCTCCCTCACTGGGGCAGGGCGAGAGGCCAGGGACCACGATCTGGCAGGGACAGATGGATTATTTCTCTCTGTACTAACAGGAGCAGCGCCTGGTGCATTTCAAACTCCCTCTGTTTATTTCCGTTGGCTTCCTGTAATTTCCCTTGTAGGGAAAATTGAGTCACTATGGCAACTTGTTTCCATGGCAGCAAATGACAAACTTCACTGTGAGTTGCCCCCACTGGCTTCTTGTGTGGTGCAACAGCAAACACCTAGGCAGGGGAAACTAACATCCCTCCATCTCCCAGAATTCAGGGGGAGCCTTCCTTCTCCTCCTACTCAGCATCCTCTCCTTTGCTCCATCACCCCCTTGGCTAGCTAGACTAACGCAGCTGGGAGGCGGGCTTTGAGCAGTGGCACCTGGGAAGAAGAAATCTAAGACTTACTTGGAATGTGCCGCAATGGCATTGGCCCTGGACAAGATGTGGATTGTCTCTCTAAGCCTGCTTCATCCTGAAAGCTGAATCAAAGCAGGGGGGGCATCTGTACAGCTCTGCCCATGGCCTGCCAAGACCATGGCTGGCAGGTATACGAGGCAGGGGAAGGCAGTGCCTTCCCCACAATGCTAGGCATAGCCCCGCCCACACTCCAGGCTCTCGGGCTGCATCCACACTGAAGCCGGGCCCGCCTGCCACCTGCCCTCCCCACACTCCAGGGCTGAGGACGGTGGGACCGTGTGCTGTCCACCCTCCCCACGCTCTGGGACTGGGAAGAATGGGACCGCACTCTGCGCACCTTCCCCATACTCCGGAGCCACGGAAGCTGTGCTCACGCAGCGGGGGCTGGAGACCTGCCCCTGCACTGGGGGGTGGCTTGAGAGGGAAGGGGGAGAGCTGGAGCCCGTCCCCTGCAGTGAGGGAGAGGCGTGGCTCCTGTAGGGGGCCGAGCCTTGGGTGGAAGAGGTGGGGCTGGGAGGTTGCCTCCCCCGGCCCTAGGTTCACCCACCGGCCATTCATGACCAGGACTTTCACCCCAAGACACTTGTTCAAAGCCAGGTCAGATCAACAGTGACTGAATGATTCTCACTCATAGATTTGCTAGGGCAGCTTTGTGCTGGGCCCTAAAGCAAAGCTGTCCTCAAGCCGACGGAGGAATTCCCTGCACTGTGGGACTAGCAAGCTGCCAGAATGGCTTCTAAGCGCTCTAGCAGGTGGTGTGGGTTAGAGCAGCTCCAAGGCTGTTCTAACATACGCCAGGGACCAGGCTGATCTGGAGCCAGCCTCAGGACTGAAGGCTTCGGGGCTGCAACTGGATCCTTTGGGTCCCCGTTCAGCTGCATCCAGCAGCTCAGAATCCAACCTTCTTCTCTCCCAGTGTCTCTCAACCTTCCCAGACTCCAGTACCCCCTTCAGGAGTCTGACTTGTCTTGCATACCCCACGTTCCACCTCACTGAAAACCAGCTGGCTTACAAAATCAGGCAAAAAAATACTTCCCCATTTTTACCATAGTATCTACTAGATATTTGAGAGAGTTTGTCTGTCTGTGAGCAAGCAAGTCCGTCTATTTGTTCAAGAACTTCTCCTAAACGGTAAGAGCGAGGGCCACCAGATTTGGTAGGCGGCTTTCTCTTAGCATAACTTAAAGCAAGGTCAGGGTTTGGTTGTGCGGGGAGGAGGAGGAGGGGCTGAAGCTCTCACACACACAACCCCGATGCGTGCGGGGAGGCATAAAACCATACAGAAGAGACAGAGAATCACCAGGCAGGTGAATGGGACTGGCGGGGGTTGCACCGCCCCATCCAAGACTGCCCCAGCCCCAAGCTGCCAACTCCCCATGCACTCTATAGGGTATGGGGAGGGCATGGGGGGTTGCAGCTTCCCCCCATTCATACAGGAACATCGCTGGCTGTTCCCCTTTGTCAGGGAGCAAGGGGAAAGTGCCCAGTTTGCTCCATTCCTCAATCTGGCTGGGGAGTGCAGGGAGCAGATGAACCCAACTGTGCCCACTGGAGCTGCAGCAGCCATGGAGAGGTGCTTCTTCACCTGGCCCCGAGGTGCTGCAGTGAGAGAGGGCTGGGGCTGTCCTCTCTCCCCAGCGCAGCCTGTATACGGACCCCTCACACCCAGCCCCACCCCAGAGCAATGATTTAAATGAAGAAAAACAAAAATTAATTGAATTAAGGACCTGAGCAACACCAGGTAAATCTTCTAGTTATAAAACTAATCAACTGGATTATGAATATTGCACTTACATGTCAGAGTAAAGTGCACAGAGCAGTACAAACAAGTCATTGTCTATATGACATTTTAGTTTGTACTGTCTTAGATAGTGATTTTTATGCAGCCTGTTGTAAAAGTAGGCAAATATCTAGAGTTGATGTACCCCCTGGAAGTCATCTGCCTCCCCACACTGCTCTGTTAGCTTTTCAGTGGCCTGCATGTAGCGAACATTGTGGGTCTCAGACCAGTTCCTCAAGGGCAGATGGCCACCTCATCCATGCCAAATTGCACCCACGGCAGACTCAGGCTACGTCTACATTGCAGGCTTCTTTCGGAAGAAGCTTTTCCGGAAGAGACCTTCAGGAAAAACTTATTTAGAAAGAGAGCGTGCACACAGCAAAAGCGCAATGAAAAAGCGACATGCTTTTTCGAAAGATAGTGTCCACATTGTTTGGACGTTATCTCGCATTTCAGTTGTGATTACTATGGATAGAGTGGCCACCAAGGCACCTGTGCTTTTTCCTGGAGGCCTCTTCTTTCGAAAAAACACTCTCTTCCACGTCCACACACGCCTTTTTCCGAAAAAGGTTTTTCAGAAAAAGGCTTCTTCCTTGTAGAATGAGGTTTCCCGCTGTCAAAAGAATGAAATAGCAGTGTGGATGTAAGTATTGTTTTTCCGGAAAAAATGGTCCTTTTTCTGAAAAAACTGCAGTATAGACATACTCTCAGCAGGGAAGCCCTGAAGACTGAATTCCCCCGCCCAGCGCTAGGGAAACAGGGACAGGGTGTCCCTCTGGAAGAGCAGGAGAGGGCTGCTGAGCTGTGGCCATTCTGCTGCCTGACAAACTTAAAAAACAACAAATGGTCTGGTAGCACTTTATAGACTAACAAAACATGTAGATGGTATCATGAGCTTTTATGGGCACAGCCCATTTCTTCAGATGACCAGAGTTTTGAGTTTAGCATGTGCAGACCCAAAATAAATAGGGGAGAAGGGAGAGGGGGGAAGGAAAAAAAGGACGGGGGCAGAAAACAAGGAGCAGAGGGTATGAAAATATCAAAGGGAAAAACAAGTATACAGAACTGGCAATCTATAAGCACCTGAAGATTGGATAGTTAAAAAGAAGTAGATAAGGATCAAAGGATAGCAATAGATAGGAAGGGTACTAACACAAGAATCTACACAAAGAGCTGTTTGCACCTTCACTGAATGTTAGGTTGATAATGTCCCAGCCATCCCTCATCTTGATTGAGGCGGCCATCAGTGTGAGAATTGAACTTGTGGATGACTTGTAATTCCAACTATGCTGCCTGACAGTCCTGCCACATAAGCGCTCCTCCCCTCCCCCCCCCCCCCCCAGCAATTCCCCCATGTCACCTAAAACCGCCACTGAGCTGTGCTCCATGCAGGGCAGACTGGATGCTGCAGGCACAATTCAATCTACTGCAGAGTACCCTCAATTCCCATTGGCTTCAGCGGGCCAAATCCAACAGGTAGTGTTCCCACAGACTTCACCTGCAGAAGGGCAGAACACAATCTGGGCTTCAGGATCAGGCCCAGGAGGGTGATATGGAAGCTAAGCCCCTTTGTCGGATTGGGCCCCTCTTTTGCAATGAGACAAAGTGCAGTGTGAAGCAAGCACGGTCCTTTCCCAGGCATGCTGCTTTCACTGCCCAGAGCTGAACAGTCTGTACCATTCCTCACTGGGGCTGCATGATGTGAACCCAGTTGGCAGTAAAATACAATTGGGAAGGGGGGTGTCTAATGATTCTAAATGGGGAACTTTCAGCAGGAACAAACCGTTTGGCCCTCCTAGTGATGGGTGGTTTTACAGGCACAAACAAGGGGTTCTGCACATGAACCAGTGTGGGGGGAGAGGAAGGGCTCGCTCGCTATGTATGGTGGGAACGTGCCCATCCCGGTCAAATGTTTGGAGAGCAACAAATGCGACTTCCCCAGGGCGGGGGCTGTGCAGAACTCTCCTGGCCCTCATTTACAAGCGGTCCCCCCATTGTCCTGGGCAATACAGTGGAGTTGAGGACCGTGAGCAGCGCTTGCTGAAGGCTGAGCTGCGAGATGGCCCGTGGTTTTCTTTTTTTGGTGGTTACCCTGCTGTGGTAACCACCAAACCTTCAAAATGTGACCCACTAGAGCAGGGGTGGGGAATCTTTCTTGGGTCAGGGGTCACTGACCCACAGAAAAATCAGTCGGGGACCCCATACAAGTGAGAAACAAAAAACAACAACAACAAAACCCCTCCCTGATGTGGCCCCTGACTGTGAAGGAGAAAGACACTCTCCCACACCCCTGCTCTAAGTCCTTATCCCACTTTTATCTGAGCACTGCACTGGTACTTAGACACGGCTTCTACTCATGCACCAAGTCTTTCCCTCCCCTTCACACCATGCTGCTTCCCCCATGCCTGTCAGGGACAATCTGTTCAAGAAGCTGACACCGCTGGGCTGGGTGCACCTGGCCTCTTTCACTCGTGTCTGTCGGAGACTGTAAGCTCACCGGATCAGGACCTGTACGCTGGTCTGTGAAGACCCGAGTGTGCTGCCAGCACTTAACTGCTCTCTAGGACTTCATGGCTGCTGCTGTTCCACGCACCATTGCAACAGGACAGGTGAAATTCACAGCCTCCTGCTCCAAGAACATGGGACCTTACCACCTGAGCGAACAGAGAATCTCCGCTAGCTGGTAGCAGTATGAGGCCTATGACACACAGCTGGGCAGTTCTGATTCTATCCAGCAGAGGTAGCACATAAACGCTAGACAAATCATCATCTCCCGGCAATGGTACGTGAAACATCACAATATCTTGGTCTCTTCTAAGAATACAATCCCTACGCTCAATCAGGTTTCTGTTTAACTCAGATTTCTGCGATGTCCCTTTGGCAGCCCATTGGCTGATGTCAGGCAAACACACAGTGCTCAGCAGAGTCTTTTACAGCAAGAGAGAAAGCTCACCACAGCAGGCCGTTGCCTAGACAACAGGAAGCGGTGATGAAGTGCCCTTTCCTACCTTGACAGGAGAGGTTAGAACAACACGTTGACTGTTCACGTAAGCAGCACTGAGCTCGGGGCTCCTGGCCGAGTCAGAAAGAGGGGATCAGGCAGTAGCTGGGAGGACCGAGGCCATGCAGCCTCAACAACACAACCCAGATGGCTCAGAGGTTAAAACATCACACGTGAAATCCCAGCAGCCAAAGGCTTAAGCTTAGGGTCTGGCAGTTGCAGGCAGTTCGCGATGGTTGTGTGTCATGGGTGAGAGGGGTCCCCATTGTTTTGCCATATCACAGGGATTTACCCTAATGTCCTGAAGCAAAATGGCCCTCTCTGCTCTGCAACACGTCTCCACCCCCGGCATGCCAGAGCGGGCTGCACTTCATTGGGGCTGCGAGGAATGTGATGATTCAGGACTGTGTGTTCTGAGTGCAAAGGGACAGATGCCCCCCAGACCCCGGCTTCCTTTTTGGCAAGGGAGAATCCCCAGCAGGCATCCCAGTGTGTGGTCCAGACCCCATCCCAGGGCCACAACCAGCTCTTCCAGCCCCTCTCCCTTATGTGTGGATCTTGGCTACCACAGAGAATCTGGCTCAGGGCCTAACTGGAGGTCCCGATCCTGTATATCAAAACCAGAAAGAGCACGGCACCATTGAGGGGAGAGGGCACGGGGAGCTCTCATATCCCGGCGAAGTGGGTCATTAGACCCGGAGTGCGCCTTGGCTGTTGGAGCTGTTGCTTTCCAGCTTCTTTCATCCCTTCAAAGCAGTGTTATGAGCTAGAGCCCCCCAGGGATGAATTCGGCACTTGTGAAAGGGGTAGGAGCAGCAGCCACAGAGCGGATGGCCTCTAGGCACAGGCACAGTTACCGCTTGGCCAGCTGCCCTGTGAGCTGCTGTCTCCAGCCACTCATCTCTACCCCAGGGGTGGGCAGGAGGAACCAGGAGCGGCCCGAGGCAGGCTGCGGCAGCTGGTGCCCCAGCCGGAAGGTGCGATCGGCGCCCCCACCTGCACGGTCAGTGACGTCATCATCGGGCGCCCGGGCCAGCAGCGCCCTAGGCAACTGCCTAGTTTGCCTAGGCTCACGGGCCGCCCCTGGGAGGAACTCTTCAGCCAAGAGGGCAAATGCTGCAGGGCTGTGGGTCAGGCAGAAAGGGGCCGTGTACGATGGAAAACCCCTCCACTGCCCTAGTGCCTTTCAGCTGAGGCCAAATCCAACCCCTAGGTTGCCAAACAGCTCGCAGAGAGTTGCTGTCTTCAGCTCCAAACTAGCCTCAATCAGCCCAGTGGGGCCCTGCAATACACATGGATCATTCCGAGGGAAGGGGTAAGGATCATATATATAGTAGCCCAATGTCTGTGACTCTGTAACGCTGAAATGCTGGCTGTTCCCTCTGGGCGGTGCTGTTGCCCCCCCGGCTGTTCCCTCTGGGCGGCGCTGTTGCCCCCCTGGCTGTTCCCTCTGGGCGGCACTGTTGCCTGAGTCACGTCCTTCGCCTCCCGCTGTGGCGCTCGGCTGACTTCTGTGCCGCTGCGTGGGAGCAAGTGGCGCAAGCGGCCGTTTGGGCTCCGCGCTCCCCATGCAGCACAGGGAGCGCGGTGCCCAAACGGCTGCTTTCGTCGCTTGCTCCTGCACAGGGAGCACAGAGCCCAAACAGCCACTTGAGCTGCTTGCTCCTGCACAGGGAGCGCAGAGCCCAATCAGGCATTTGGACTCTGTGGTCCCCCGAATGAGAGGCAGGAGCGGGAGGAGAAGAGAAAGAGAAAGTGAGAGGCAGGAGGGGGAGGAGAAGAGAAAGAGAGAGATGGAAAGAGAGGCAGGAGGTGGAGGAGAGCTGAGAGAGAGGGGGGGAGGCAGTAGGAGGAGGAGAGAGAGAGAGAGAAACGGACATGGAGGAGAGACCTGAAAATCCCGTCTTATGACGGGCTATTGGCTAGTATACAAAAGATTAGGCCAGCTTCCCTGCTGCACCTCATTATAGAGGGACAGACTCCGAGAAATGTGGTGCTGGAAGGGACCTCGAGTGGTCACCTTGTCCAACCCCCTGTGCTGAGCCTGGACCTAGTAAACCCAGACCATCCCTGACAGGTGTTTGTCCAAGCTGTTTAAACACCTTCAATGACAGGGATTCCACAACTCCCCTTGCTGCAGATTAAGCCCATTTATTCTTGTCCCACTTTCAGCACACTTGGAGACTGAGTGAGCCCCCTTCCTCTTTATAACAGAATTTAACACAGCTGAAGATTATCATCGGGTCCCCCCCCCCCCAGTCTATTTTCTCAAGACTAAACAGACCCAGTTTTTTAACATTCCTTCATGGAGGGGGAATTTGATAGCAGCCTTCGACAAATTGGAGGATTGGGCCACAAGAAATCTGATGAAGTTCAACAAGGAGAAGTGCAGAGTCCTGCACTTGGGATGGAAGAATCCCAAGCTTAGTTACAAACTGGGGACCAACCAGTTAAGTAGTAGCTCTGCAGAAAAGGACCTGGGGGTTACAGTGGATGAGAAGCTGGATATGAGTCAACAGTGTGCCCTTGTAGCCAAGAAGACTAATGGCATATTAGGTTGCATTAAGAGGAGCATTGCCAGCAGATCCAGAGATGTGATTATTCCCCTTTATTCGGCTCTGGTGAGGCCACATCTGGAGTATTGTGTCCAGTTCTGGGCCCCCCACTACAAAAAGGATGTGGACGCATTGGAGAGGGTCCAGCGGAGGGCAACCAAAATGATTAGGGGGCTGGAGCATATGACTTATGAGGAGAGGCTGAGGGAGTTGGGTCTGTTTAGTCTGCAGAAGCGACGAGTGAGGGGGGATTTGATAGCAGCCTTCAACTTCCTGAAGGAAGGTTCCAAAGAAGATGGAGAAAGGCTGTTCTCAGTAGTGACAGATGGTAGAACAAGGAGCAATGGTCTCAAGTGGTGGTAGGAGAGGTCCAGGTTGGATATTAGGAAAAACTATTTCACTCGGAGGGTGGTGAAGCACTGGAATGGGTTACCTAGGGAAGTAGTGGAGTCTCCATCCCTAGAGGTGTTTAAGTCTCGGCTTGACCAAGCCCTGGCTGGGTTGATTTAGTTGGGATTGGTCCTGCCTAGAGCAGGGGGCTGGACTTGATGACCTTCTGAGGTCTCTTCCAGCTCTATGGTTCTATGATTCTATGATCATTTTTCATCGAACCACAGGCAAGGCCGTCCCGAGGGGGGCACAGGGCCTGGAGCAATAACCCTCTCTGATACAGGCCCCACCCCACCTCTTCTCCAAGCCCTGCCCCTGCTCCAACCCTTGACCCCTCCCCCAAGCAAGGCAGCCTGAAGGATTGGAAGGGGGCAAGTCCAACAGCGGCAATGGGGAAGGTGCAGGCCAGGTGACTCCAGCTTGCACCGCTCTGGGGGAAGGGTGGGACTGCCCTGGAGCTCCGCAGAAGTGGCACCACTTTTGCTTCTGAGGAGCACCGGGGCAGTCCTGCCCCTTCCCTGGAGCAGCAGCACGGCCAGAGAGAGGCACCACACAAGCTGGAGCTGCCCCGCCCGTGCCCTTCCCGCCGCTGCTGGAGACTGCAGCGGGGAGGGGGTGCAGTGCAGACTCCCACCGCAGGCCCCACCAGTGCCCTGGGGTTGGAGCAAGGGTGGGGTGGGGGCAGAGGAAGGGGCAAGTGGCACCTGAGGCAGAAGGGGGGTTGTCCAGCACTTCCACAGGCAGAGCAGGGCGTACGCTGGTGTACTGCCTCCTTCCCCGTCACTAGTTGCCACTGCGCTAGTTGTGCATTTGATTTTTCCTTCCTAAATTAAGTACTTTTCAATTGTCTTTATTGAATATCATCTTGTTGAGTTCAGACCTATTCTCCAGTTTCTCCAGGTCATTCTTAATTCAAATGCTGTCCTCCAAAGTCCTTGCGACCCTCCCATCTTAGTTAAACATGCTCTCCCCTCTGTTATCCAAGTCACTAATGAAAATACAGAATAGTGCCAGACCGCGCAGGGCCGGCTCTAGGCACCAGCAAAACAACAGGTGCTTGGGGCGGCACATTGCCAGGGGCGGCATTCCGGCCTGGAGGAGGAGCAGGGTGGCGGGGAGCCTCCTGGAACCGCCCTGAGCCGGGAGCCCCGCACCCGGCTGCTCGGAGCCTGCACCTGGCCCAGGGGCACTGGGAGGGGAGGGGAGGGCAGGGCACCTGGCCCCGGCACAGGGTGGCCGCGGCTGGTGACGCTGAGCCTGGCGGGGCAGGTCGCGGCCATGGTGGCTGCTCCTGGCAGCCAGCTCACTGGAGCGGCGGGCGCTGGGGCTCAGCCACGGCAGGGCCCCATCCCCCGAGCGGGGAGCCCCGCGGAGGCCACCCTGAGCTACGAGCCCCGCGCCTGGCTGCTTGGAGCCTTTGCCTGGCCCCGGGGCGCTGGGAGCTCTGCATGGGCAGTCCCGAGGCGCGGCCCCTACTGGCAGGGCAGCAAGGGGTGGCCGCAGCTGGTGAGGCTGAGCCCAGCGGCCTCTTCTTTGCCTTCACGAGTGTGGCCCCCCCCGCCCATGTGCCCCCCTCCCAACAGCCGGCCACCCCTCCTCCCGTGCACCCTCCCCACAACTCCCCCTCCACCCCCACCCCCACCCCCGCCTGGCCTGTGTGCCCCTGCCCACTGTCCCGTGACCCCCCCTCCTCCCCCGGCTCAGCCTCTGCCCAGCAACCCCACCTCCTGGCCCACTGCAACCCTGCTGGGACCCCGTCTCCTCTTCTCCCACGCCCCCCCCCCTCCACCTCCCACCTGGATCCCCATCTCCTGTCTGGCTCTCTAAACAATCCCCCCTCCCCCTACTCTCTGGGCCCTGATCCCTCCCTTCCCCCCGCCCAGGAACCCAGCCCCCTTGTACTGTGTCCTGACAACCTCACACCTGCCTGGGACCCAGGTGATCCCAGTGCCCATGTCCCCAAGTCCCTTCCTGTCTGGGGCAGGACAGCTTTATTAAAATTGGAATTGTGATCCCATTTAAATAGGCTTTGTTTTAAATAATATACCTTTAAAATTAAATTAAAAATTGTTATGGCCTATATTTATCATAACCTATTCAAATAACTTATGAATTAAATTTAAAAATTAAATAGAACATGTCTCCTGTCAACTTTTAAAAAAATGCTACCAGTTCACTAGTGTAAGTACCCAGAACCACTGTTTACATCCTGTTTACAACAGGACTCCTTGCACTTGTGTCTTGTTCTGGACAGTTGAGCTGAGGAGTTGAAACAAAATTCTCTTAATCCCTTTGAACTGTCTCATTGTATAGTGAGGTTGATTGTTGTCCATGGACACCAAGAGTTGGACAGCTTATGTGTTGGGGTTGGAGTCTGAGGGTATGTCTACACTACCACCCTAGTTCGAACTAGGGTGGTTAATGTAGGCATTCGAAGTTGCAAATGAAGCCCGGGATTTAAATATCCCAGGCTTCATTTGCATCTTGCCGGGCGGGCGCCATTTTTAAATCCCCTTAGGTCGAACTCCGTGCCCGTGGCTACATGCGGCGCGGAGTAGGTAGTTCGAATTAGGATCTCTAATTCGAACTACCATTACTCCTCGTGGAACGAGGTGTACCGGTAGTTCGAATTAGAGATCCTAATTCAAACCACCTACTCCGTGCCGCGTGTAGCAAGGGCACGGAGTTCGACCTAAGGAGATTTAAAAATGGCGCCCGCCCGGCAAGATGCAAATGAAGCCCGGGATATTTAAATCCCGGGCTTCATTTGCAACTTTGAATGCCTACATTAACCACCCTAGTTCGAACTAGGGTGGTAGTGTAGACATACCCTGAGTGATTATAAGGCTTCTAATAATAAAATCCCTTTGCAGAGTGAGGAGTGGGACCAGGACTCCAGCACTAGGGCTGTGTCTATACTGGCGCGATCTTGTGCCAGAGCTATGCAAATGAGGCTCAGTGTGGAATATCGCCGAGCCTCATTTGCATAACTAATGAGCCGCCATTTTTGCGGAAGAGGCTCTTGCGCAAGACGGAGCTGTCTACACTGCCCCTTCTTGCGCAAGAAAAACTCTCTTGCGCAAAGCCGTTATGCTGATTATTTTCAGGCATAATGGCTTTGCGCAAGAGGGTTTTTCTTGCGCAAGAAGGGGCAGTGTAGACAGCTCCATCTTGCGCAAGAGCCTCTTCCGCAAAAATGGCGGCTCATTAGTTATGCAAATGAGGCTCGGCGATATTCCACACTGAGCCTCATTTGCATAGCTCTGGCGCAAGATCATGCCAGTATAGACACAGCCTAGGTGATGTGAACAGCTGCATGCTTTGGAAGTCTTTAACTGGCTTGCTGTGGATGAACCTGCCCTCTGGCGCTCTCCTAGGAGATGAAAATGCCCCGGGGTTTGGGCTCCCCGTGAAGTGCGTGCCCCACCCCCCAGGAAGCCGCACAAGCTGCATTTGCACACGCACCCCCAACAAGCCGTGCAAGCTGCATTTGCGCGCGGACCCTCTCCGGACAAAAAAGGGGAGGGGGGCAAAAATTTTTTTGCTGGTGGCGGCAAAAAACCTAGAGCCAGCCCTGAGACTGGGGCTGGCCCAGAAGGACCCCACTTCATTCACCTACTGATCTGAGAGTAAGCTATTGATAACTACTCTTTCAGTACAGTCTTTCAACCAGTTTTGCACCCACCTTACAGTAATTTCATCTAGACCAGTGTTTCTTAAACTTTTTAAGACCAAGGAACACCAAACAATATTTTTTTTTGTGAGGAACACCAAGGATTTTTTGTTGGGGGGGGGGGGAAGGTCGCCTGTCCCTTTAAGGGTGGCCATTTCAAACTCTGTTGTTCTCGATGGCACACCTCCAACTGCCTTGTGGCACACCAGCGTGCCCCGGAACACAGTTTAAGAAACACTGATCTAGACCATATATCCCTAGTTTGCCTATGAGAATGTCATGTGGAACTAAAATCAAGGTCTCTTCGGTCTATGGCTTCCCCCTCCCCTGTCCACGTAACACTATTAAAAAAAGAAATGTAGATGGTCTGGCATGATTTGTTCTTGACAAATCCATCCTGTGACTTATAACCCAATTATCTTCTAGATTGTTTGTCTAGACTGTTTAATAATTTGTTTCTGTTTCTTTTCAGGTATTGAAGTTAGACTGATTGGTCTATAATTCCCCTTCCCCCGTCCTCTTTATCCCCTTTTTTACAGATCGGTGCTAAATTTACGCTTCTCCAGCCCTCTGGGACCTCACCCATTTTCCATGAGCTCTCAGCTAATTGTGAATGGTTAGAATTAGCAAAAGAGGGGTGCTAGCCAGGGCTAGCTACAGTTCCTTGATTCTCTGCCCAGCTGTGGGCCAGGCAATTCTGACCCTATCAGCTGGGGGGTGCAGGAACACATCCCATTCTAGCCACTTCTACTCAGCCCCAACATGCCCCTGGGTCTGGAGGCTGCAGGAAGCAGATATACAAGCCAGCTCTACACAGGTTCTCCCAAAGGGGGGCCAGGAGGGCCATTTGGCCCAGGCCTCAGGAGACAAAGGGACCTCAGATTTTGACATTTTCTATCAAGTCATTTCCATTTATTATGCACCTTGCAGCTACAACAGGGACAACAAAAGAAGCTATACAGACCTGCAAAAAATTATTTAAATCATTGTGGGACTTTGGGCCTTCACCAATTTTTCGGTCACATCTGAGTTTTCATCTGCGTGACTGGAGTTGCTTCGGTGATTAGTGATTCTACGTTACGAAAAGCTGTTTACAGTCTTTGCATAGTTTAGAGGTTTTGAAAGTCGTAATTAATTCTGTTACTGTAAAGTTATTTTGCTTGGTCTGAGGGGGAGTTTAAGCTTTAAATTAGATGTTTATCTCTGAACAGGAGATTTTCGTATTCCTGTTTTTTCTTAAGTGTCTTCCTAAACAATAATCATATCAGGCTCAGCTATAAGCTACCACTTTGTCCAGTTTTAGATTCAACCTTTAAAGGCTTTTTTTTGTGATAATAAACTTTTAATTCTAGTTGCTTAATAAACTTTATATCTAATCTGGCAATCACACCATGTTCATATTCACAATAATGCTCCAGTTATTAGAGGAATTTAATAATGGGAACATGTTAGCAGACAACATTTCAAGATTTTGAAATAAGGTTATAAGGGCTGCAGTAAATAACACCCCCAAGCCGTTATTATATAATATTCATTGAGAAGTATATGCAATTAAAATTTTGTATAACCAATAGCCTTTAGCAAATTAATGTATTATGTGTTACTGTGTTTTAAAAGAAACCCTTTATAGAAACGAAGTGAAGATTTCAAAGTGGTGCAAGTAAGACACGGTGAATGCAACAGAGTGAAATAGCAGTTAAGAGTTTTAAGCCAATAACATATTTAAATAACAATATTTAAAAAGGGCTCTAGAGGCGATCCGGGCAATTACAGACCGGTAAGTCTAACTTCAGTACCGGGCAAATTAGTCAAAACAATAGTAAAGAATAAAATTGTGAAGCATGTAGAAAAACATAATTTGTTGGACAAAAGTCAACATGGTTTCTGTAAAGGGAAATCCTGTCTTACTAATCTATTAGAGTTCTTTGAAGGGGTTAACAAACATGCAGACAAGGGGGATCCAGTAGATATAGTATACTTAGATTTTCAGAAAGCCTTTGACAAGGTCCCTCACCAAAGGCTCTTGTGTAAATTACATGGCCATGGGATAAGAGGGAAGGTCCTTTCATGGATTGAGAACTGGTTAAAAGACAGGAAACAAAGGATAGGAATAAATGGTAAATTTTCAGAATGGAGAGGGGTAACTAGTGGTGTCCCCCAAGGGTCGGTCCTAGGACCAATCCTGTTCAACTTATTCATAAATGATCTGGAGAAAGGGGTAAGCAGTGAGGTGGTAAAGTTTGCAGATGATACCAAACTGTTTAGGATAGTCAAGACAGAAGCAGACTGTGAGGGACTCCAAGAAGATCTCACCAAACTGAGTGATTGGGCAACAAAATGGCAAATGAAATTTAATGTGGATAAGTGTAAAGTAATGCACATCGGGAAAAATAACCCCAACTATACGTACAGTATGATGGGGGCTAATTTGGTTACGACAAATCAGGAAAGAGATCTTGGAGTTATCGTGGACAGTTCTCTGAAAACTTCCACACAGTGTGCAGCGGCGGTCAAAAAGGCAAATAGGATGCTAGGAATTATTAAGAAAGGGATAGAAAATAAGACCCAGAATATCTTACTGCCCCTGTATAAAACTATGGTACGCCCACATCTTGAATACTGTGTACAGATGTGGTCTCCTCACCTCAAAAAAGATATTTTGGCCTTGGAAAGGGTTCAGAAAAGGGCAACTAAAATGATTAGGGGTTTAGAACGGGTCCCATATGAGGAGAGGTTAAAGTGACTGGGACTTTTCAGTTTAGAAAAGAGGAGACTGAGGGGGGATATGATAGAGGTATATAAAATCATGAGTGGTGTGGAGAGGGCCGATAAAGAAAAGTTATTTATTAGTTCCCTAAACAGAAGAACTAGAGGACACCAAATGAAATTAATGGGTAGCAGGTTTAAAACTAATAAAAGAAAGTTCTTCTTCACACAGTGTGTAGTCAACCTGTGGAACTCCTTGCCAGAGGAGGCTGTGAAGGCTAGGACTATAATAGAGTTTAAAGAGAAGCTAGATATTTTCATGGAGGTTAGGTCCATAAAAGGCTATTAGCCAGGGGATAAAATGGTGTCCTTGGCCTCTGTTTGTCAGAGGCTGGAGAGGGATGGCAGGAGACAAATCGCTTGATCATTGTCTTCAGTCCACCCTCTCTGGGGCACCTGGTGCTGGCCACTGTCGGCAGACAGGATACTGGGCTAGATGGACCTTTGGTCTGACCCAGTACGGCCATTCTTATGTTCTTATTATTTCTCATAGAAAAGATGCCTCAGCCATTAGACGGTGACCATACTGACAGTGACACTTCCAGTTCTGATGATAAAAACTCTGTACCCACAACTGATGATTCAATGCCACTGCCTCAAAATGAGGAGGTCATTAATCAAAACACAGAAATGCTAACACTAGCGATAGATGCAGAATCTACGCTCAATTTAGAGATTGTGCAGGCAGAAAATGAGGACCTCGGGGATGCTGTGCAGCAAGAGCAAGAACTTATGTCTAGCACAGGACACAGTATAACAACAGTGGCATCAGAACCTGATATTAGACTTCTTGATAAGAACAATGTTGTTCAAATGTAGCCGTTTCTCAAAGTTAGTTGTTTTCAGATACCAAGTAATATACCGAAAGATGCTGAAAATCATGCTTTTCTCACTCATCTGCTGACAAAAACTCTCCCAAATGGAGAAATCTACACAAGAGACTAGCTCCGCTGGAGCATGGAAAAGCAGGTTCTGTACTGTGTACCCTGTTTCATTTTTAACAGTAATATTTCAAATGCATCAGTACTGTCTGATCCATCTGGTTGGAGCATCAGTAGAGGTTGGAGGAAGTTGAAAGACCAAACACCTGCATAAAGATACACCAGTATCGCATAAAGATAACTATGTTACATGGAAATCAGCTAGTAGAGCAGGACTAGCTGACAGTTCAGTTGAAAACTTACTCCTGAGTGAAATAAACACAGAAACTGATAACTGGAAAAAAACTCCTTGAGTGCATATTGAATGCCATTCTTTTTCTTTCTTGTAAGCAGGGTCTGAATCACTGCTTCCAATGCAGCCAGCTGGAAGGAGAAAGGAATACTGGGTGTGGTTATGCTCACTCAGTTGTTTAGCCCTGCAAGGTATTCAACCTGTTATGTAAATACAGTTCATGCTCGAATGGGAAAAAAATCCTGGGTGTGGTTATGTAAATACAGTTCAGACAGCGCTAAAGGCCGGATGGATGGTCAATTGTTAGAATGGTATTTTGCCTATTGTAACTAATTTGGCCGTTGTGGGGGTCACAAACCACGTTAACCCTAAATGCAGGAATTGTAAAATATGACCACCAGTGCTTGCAGGAGAGACACTGTCATTGTAAAGAATCTCAGATGGACAAGCCTTTCCCTTCCAGACTCAAGTGAAGTGAATTGGGGGGGGGGGCCGAGCTCTGAACCAGCAGGCTACATGCCCTCCAAGCATGAGCTGTAAGACTGGTTCAAACTGTTTCTCTCCTCCCCCCCCCCCCCATGATAGAACTAAAACAGACTCCATTTTCTGCCGGCCTGCGCTGTGGGTCAAGAGTTGAAATCACTGAGAAGCTCGAATCACAGAGAGTTGAAATCACTAGGTTTGACCCAGATCCAAACCCAGCAGCAGCAGGCGGCCAGCAGGGCAGTCGGCAGGAGTGAACAGCTGGCAGGCGGCCGGTGGGAGCGGCAGCAGGTGGCCAGCAGGGCAGCTGTCAGGAGCAGATGGCTGTCAGGTAGCCGGTGGGAGTGGCCGGCAGGCGGCCAGTGGGAGCGGCTGTCAGGAGCAGCAGCGAGTGGCCTGCTTCCTACCCCCACCCCCACCCAGGATGGGAGGTGAGCTCTGTAAATCACCTCTGTGCTATGTTCTGCCCTGACTAAGGGCAGCAACTGTGAGTGGGGTACAGAGAACTGTTGCGCATGTGATTGGGACACTTACATTGCTGGACTTGTGAGCCTGAGAGGCAAAGGACATTGCCCAGCCTACTTGAGCTGGGACATTTACTCATGATTTGGTTACGAACTCTGTTTGTGGTGTTTTCCCAAGTTAATGCCACGTTACTTCTCTCCCTTTTTTTTTTTTTTTTTGCCATTAAAAGTTTCTTTTCTAGATTCAGACGGTGCTTCCGAGTGGGGAAGCATTGCCTCTCAGAGATGCCCAGGATATGTGTGTGTGAATTTCCCAGGCTACTGGGTGGGGGCTCAAGCCAGTTGTGTGGGATGGATGAAAAGGAACCCCTAGATATTGAACCCGGCCCTGGCTGCTGCCGGTATTACCTGGCAGAAGGGTTACATTCTGAATGGGGATTGTCTTTGTTTGGTTCCAGTCAACGTATCGGTGACCCTACAAAGAGAAATATTCTTGGTATACTTGAGCTTCTTACAAGTATGACCCACTTTTATCAGGCCATGCTAAGTATGTTTATGAATCACAACAGAGCAGAAAACGCATATAAGTCCATTATCTGTCTACCAAAATACAAAACAAGTTTATTGAGCTGTGTGGGACATTTGTGCAAACAACAATTCTTGAAGAAATACAACACGAAGTATTTTTCAATTATTATTGATGCAACTCCAGACTGTTCTCATAAAGAACAGGTAATCTTGGTTGTTCAATATGTTAAAATTGCAGTAAGTTCAAAGACTTCAACTGAAGAACAATTCATTTTGTTTGATAATCTCATGAAAAAACTGGAAAAGAAATTGCCACTCGTGTATTAAAAATTCTGTAAGGTTTCAAATTAAATTTTCAAGTCTGCATTAGCCAAGTCTATGACAATGGATCCAATATGGCTGGGGAGTACAAGCAGTCCTTCTGAGCAAAATCCAAACTGTATTTTCTCCAGTCGTGGCAACCACACACTAAATCTTGTCAGCATTGATTGCGCTGAATCATGCAAGGAAGCAATCACATACTTTGGAACAATCCAGCAATTGTACAATCTCTTCAGTAGCAGCCCTCAAAAGTAGGAAATTCTGAAGTAGCATCTGCCTGTTTCCCTTCACGGCATGTCGACAACAAGATGGTCAGCATGAATTGCACAGCATTTGGACTCTCTGAGGGTATGTCTACACAGCAAAGTTATTTCGAAATAACAGCCGTTATTTCGAAATAACTTTACCAGCGTCTACACAGCCAAACTGCTATTTCAAAATTAAATCGAAATAGAGGAGGGCTTATTTTGAAATTGGAAAACCTCATTCCATGAGGAATAGCTCTAATTTCGAAATTGCTATTTCGAAATAAATGCTGTGTAGACTCTTATTTCGAAATAGGGGGCCTCCAGCCCTTCCCAGGGTGCCCTGGTGGCCACTCTGGACACAACCAAGAAAACTCCTCTCCCTCCCCCACTCCCCAGAGCCCTTAAAGGGGTAGACTCTGGCCACAGTACCTGTACCAGCTCCAAGCCTGCCAGCCCAGAGCCAGCAGTCGCTGCACCTAACCCAGTGGCCCCAGCATGAGCCAGGCAGCCAGTGCCAGCCAGCCCTCCACCGCTCCCCAGGACCAGTCTGCCAGCTCCCAGGAGCCTGCCAGGGGCCGGAAAAGGCAGGCACCTGCCTGGTCCAGTGCGGAGGAACGCAACCATCTACAGGCGGATGGCTGCCAGCCTGGCCACCAAAGGCCACATGCGAACCCAGGAGCAGGTTCGCATGAAAATCAAGGAGTTGCGGCAGGCGTATGCCAGGGCCACAGGGGGCAGCTCCCAACCAGGGGCAGACCCA
This sequence comes from Pelochelys cantorii, assembly GCA_032595735.1. Lineage (NCBI taxonomy): Eukaryota > Metazoa > Chordata > Testudines > Trionychidae > Pelochelys > Pelochelys cantorii. Next base: position 8,239,655 of record CM064328.1, read on the forward strand.
GACCCCTGCCCCTATTTTGATGCCGTGGACCGCATCCTGGGGGGCAGGACGGTCCGTGCCCCCCAGGAGGTCATCTACCCTGGGGCAGAGCTTGCTGCCTTCTGCTGCTCCAGCCCCTGCTGCCTCCCTAGCTACCGCTCCTCCTCCCACTTCTTCTCCCCGTCCCGCTTCTTCCTCCCCACCCTCCCCACACCCCCAGGGATGCCGAGGCCCCCGCACCTGCAGTGCTGGGAGACAGTTGGGCCGGCGAGACCCCCAACCCTGAGCCCTGAGCTTCTCCTCCCCCTTCCTCCCTTCTCCCACCCTCCCTCCTCCTCTCTCCCACCTTCTTTCCCCCGTCTCACCTCAGTTTCATTCTCCCCCCACCCCAGTTTTGTTCAATAAAGAGGCTTTGTAGTAATGAACACGTGTCTTTTATTGTACAGCAGGAAAGGGGGTTAGGGAGGGGTAAGTGGAAGGACGTGAGGGAGGAATGAGGCACAAGCCCCCACTGGGGCACACCAGGGAGACTGTTACCCACACAAAAAAAACCACCCACACTGAACACACATCCTGTGTGGCTACTACCAAGAGCCACCAAGCTGGGAACAAAGGGGAAGGCAGCAGAGCCTGCTCTGCAAAGCAGCCGCCTGCTACCCAAAGCAGAGAGAGGCAGACCCCGGGGCAACACAATGGCGGGGGGGGGGGGCACTATGGGTAGGAAGGTGACTCCCCCATAGCCAGGTCTTTGAGTGTCCCAGTGGGAAGAAGCAGAAATTCCAGCCCAGTCAGTTTTGGCTGAGAGCCCATGGCGCCTAAACGCAACTACAAAGCACCTGCGGGCTTCTCTCCTGGACTACGGCGCCACAACGCACTTGAACAGCGCTCAGGAGCAGGGACAGGCATAACTCCTCCTCAGACGCAATCAGCTGAGGGCTCCCAGCACCGATTGCACCCCGCCTCCCAGCCACTCCGCCCGCCCCTGCCCGCCTTCTGCACGCAACCAGAGGCTCCCAGCGCTGATCACGGCCCCTGCCTCCCAGCCACTCCCCCCGCCCCTGCCAGGCTTCTGTCCGGCACCCAGCCAGAAGAACAGAAAATACCGGACACTGCACATGTCCGGTATATTCTGAATTTTTTTACCGGACAGAGGGCCCAAAAAGTGGACTGTCCAGTAGAATACCAGACACCTGGCAACCCTACCCAGCAGTGAGAAGATGGGATGGTAGCACCTACTGGCACTCGGCTCAGGCCCAGAACCTGGAAACTGATACACTCTTGTTTACCTGAACAGCTTGGCAAAGTCAAACACATCACCAGACCTTTGCAGTGCTATTCTGTGCTGCAGGTTCACTGAAACAAGCACTCAGAGCAGGGATGGGCAATAATTTTTGACGGGGGGTGGGGGGACGCCAAGATTTTGGAAAGTCGTAGAGGGCCGCACTCTTCCATTATATTAATGGAGGAGATGTGGAGTCTACAATGGAGGTTGGGTGCAGAAGGGAGATTGGGGTAAGGGGCCGGGGTGCAGGAAGGAGACTGGAGTCTGGGAGGGAGATGGGATGAAGCAGGTGGTTGTGACCTAGGGCAGGGGACTGGAGTGCAGGGATTTGGGATGTGACCTAGGGTAGAAAGGGATTGTGATCTGGGGCAGGAGATTGGGGTGCCAGTTCTGGGAGGGGGTGTGGGTGTAAGAGGGGACAGAGGGTTTAGGTATGTTGAGGGGGGGCAGAGAGTTGGGGCAGGAAAGGGCTGGGTTGCCAGAAGCAGGCTGTGGCCAAGAGACTTGCCTGCCAGCTACCAAAGTAGCCTACAGGCCTGCAGAGCTTAAAATGTTTCCCAACCAGCCCGCCTGCTTGCCTGGCCATTTGCATCATGAATAACTAAGCCCAGGAGAGGGGACATGATTCTTCTTAGTTGCCTGTTAGTTCAACACACAGCTCCCATTGGCTGGTTTTAGCCAGAAACTGACCAATGGGAATGTGCTGGGGGCGGGGTGGCTCCTAAAACTTTCCCCCTCCCCTCCAGTTTTAAAACAGAAACAGAGCTCGGCAGCTGCGTTTCTGCATGGCACATGGGGCTGCGGGGCAAGCTGGGGAGCCTACCTGGGTCTCCCCGTTGCCTCTGTGAGCCGGATCCAGTGGCTTGGCGGGCCGGATTTGACCCACGGGCCGTATTTTGCCCAGGCCTGACTCCGAGGCTAATGGAGAGGTTATTAGCAGGAGATTAACACTAATTAACTATGGGGGTAGGGGACGGGGTGGGGATTTGAATAACTAGAATGTTTGGACAAAGGGAATTTGGAGAACTGGAATTCTACAATATTTGGTGGGAGAGAGTAAGCCAGGTTTTCCTGCTCACACCATGCGACCCCGCTGCCCTCAAAGGAGTTATTCCTGATCCAGGCAGGCAGGCGTACAATCAGAACCAGGCCCTCTGTACAGTCCCTCACATGGACCTATTCCCTCGAGGATGGAAGCAAGCAGGGATTACCCATCCCTGGCTCCCCTGGGAGCAGCCTCGGAGCAAGGGCTGAATGTTCACCCACTCTGCCCTGGGCACTGTATGAATGCTAGCATGGGACCATGCTGGTCTCCTGCCCGCTGTCTTAAGGAACAGTGGAGGCTTTAAATAGCGCTGCGGCTGAGCTTTTCCTGGCCTCACAAGTGGGGGATTGTAGCACAGTCAGCAGATAGCCATGGGATCTAATTAGGTAACACACCCCACACATTCCCAAGCCGAAAGAGCAGCTAAAATGGTCCTGCTCATGACAAATTCACATGCCACAGAGCTTGGCTCAGGCAGGACCCACCAACCCTTCCCCCACACCAAAACAGTCACCCTGCCCAGAAACTGCATTCTCCAGGAGGCCTTTCCAGAAGGCTGCCACACATCCCAGCCTAGTCCCAATCCTTGCAGCAGTGCCGGATTTATGCACAAGCTCAGTAAGATACAGTTTAGGGGCCCAGATTATGAGGGGCCTCAAATAAAATTAAAAAAAATAGTTTTTAGTTGCATCCTTGCCTATGTACCAGTATATATGCAAATATAAAATTTTGTTACTTTCATTTTCATTGTCATTCCTGTTAGAATAATACACATTTTTGGTAATGCGATAATACCTCTTAAACTTGACATATCCTAGGGACCTCGGCATGTCCTAATCGGGTCCTGCCTTGCACCAGATCTTTCCCTTATCCCCCATCCATACTACCTTCTGAATCCTCCTGCCCTGGGGACCTACCCTGTGAGAAATTCATGGTACTACTAAGATTTTGTACCACAGTCGCAGGCTGAGATCAGGGTCCTCCTGAACACACAAAATCAGAAATAATCCCTGCCGTGAGGAGCTATACACAGTTCCTGTTTCTGAGGAGCCACCTACCTCCAGGGAAGTTAAGTAGAGAAGATATTTGGACTTTATTTCCCCCCCTACTAATACTTCTACTTGGCCCATCTGGTTCCTCTATGGGAGCAGGCATTTTTTTGGGCCATCAGCAGAAGCACAAGACTGAAAATTTATTCCTGAATAACTCCAGGCACAGATGACCCCTCAGTGTGTACTCTGGGATTTGCACCAGTTTAAATTCACACTGTTAGCTAAACCTTGCCTATGCAACTTTCTGCATAGACAAGGCAACAGCCACTCAGATTTCCCGAGGGCCACAGGCAATAGTGAAGGAGCCATGGAACCATCATGCCCTTTACTTCCTGTACAGTGCTCCTTGGCATTTCCAAGCACTGTCCTTTCAATTTAGTTTTGTCCTCAGGGTGCGTTTATACTTACTGGAGGGTTGATGCTCCGGCAATCAATCTTCTAGTAAACACCCACTAAATTGAACGCTGAGAGCAACTCTGTCCAATGCGAGGAGTAAGGGAAGTTGACGGGAGAGTTTCTCCTGTCAACCTCCCGCTGTGGGGCTGCCCTAGAAATTGATGTAAGGTAGGTCAACTCCAGCTATGCAACTGTCGTAGCTGGAATTCTGTATCTTAAAATTGATTTTCACCATCAGTGTAGAACTGAGGTCAAAGTTCAGTGAGGGTTGCCAATGAAGCTGCAAGCTCCCAGAACATGGTTAATACCTTCTGGGGAGCTGCAGAGAGATTTTAGAAATGTAATAGGATATAGCATGATTTTTTAAAATTAGAGCTGTCAATTAATTAATCATGATTAACTCACGCACTTAACTCAAAAAATTAATCATGATTTTAAAAATTAATTGCCATTTTAATTGCATTGCTAACCTATAGAATACCAATCAAAATGTATTAAATATTTTGGATGTTTTTCTCCTTTTTCAAAATATATTAATTTCAATTACAACATGGAATGCAAAGTGTACAGTGCTCACTTTATATTACAAATATTTGCATTTAAAAATAAGCAAAATAAATAGTATTTTTCAATTCACCTCATACAAGTACCACAGTGCAATCTGTATCGTGAAAAGCGCAATTTACAAATATAGATTTTTGCAGAATTGTTTTATTTTTGAATGCAGTTATTTTTGTACATAATTCTACATTTGTAAGTTCAACTTTCATGATAAAGAGATTGCACTACAATATTTACATTAAGTGAACTGAAAAATACAATTTTTAAATTTTTACAGTAAAAATGTTTATAATAAAAATAAACAGTGTGATTTAACATTTAACAGTGTGATTAATCACAATTAATTTTTTTATTGCTTGACAGTTCTCATGAACTAGGGAAGAAGGCCAATATTATCAAAAATAGGAGCCTAAAGATAGGCTCCAAAATCCCAATTTAGGCTTCTATTAATATTAATTATCGATATTGCATTAGCACTTACAAGCACCAGGCATGGACCACGACACACTGCTAGATGCTGTACAAACACAGAACAAAGGCGATCTCTGCCCCAAAGTGCTGGCAGAACTAACCTGATGTTCAAGAGCATTGTGCACCCAACTCCCAAAGAAATCAACTCATAATCAAGAGGCTAAATATGCATTTTGGAGCCTAACTTAAGGCTCTTGCTTTTGAAAACATTGGCTCCAGGCTCAGTATCACAATATGCTACGGGGATTAGCAGACCTGTACAAATACTTTCTGGAACAGCAAATTTTTCCAAGCACCAGTCCTGGCCCAGTGAACAGAAGCAAACATTTCTGACCCTTAATGTATGGAAGAGAAGTGCCCAGTATGACTGGCACACAGCTCCACTGTAAAGCCTACCCCAATGCTAACAAAAATACGTTATTAAAGTTCTTTCCCCAGCTTCCCAATGCAATGGTGTCTGGGTTCTTTTGGTGAGGCGGGAGCAGAAGAGAAGTGGTATTACTGCAGCATCTTGCCCAGCCATCTGACAGCAGAGAGATTTCATTTTTGCCTGGAGATTTGATTATACCTTTGAGAGTTAATTACACTGGCAGAACCCGGGGCAGGATTTTACTAAACAAGTTATGGCTTCCAAGTGAAGGCAGTCTGGAAAGTCTCTCTCTGTTGTGCGTGTGTGAGCGACATACCTACGCACTTGCTGATGGACAAGATCTATTCAGGAATGTATGCTAATTCATGCAGCAGCTGCGCATCAATCCTGCAACACTTACACAACTAAACCTTCTTACTGGCAGGATCCTCTGGGTTATTAAGAGTGAATCTTGCATCTGTAATAATGGTACCTAACACTATCTAGTGCTTTTCATCAGTGGATCTCAAAGTGCTATACAAAGGAAATAAGCATAATTATCCCCATTTTACAGATGGGGAAACTGAGGCACAGGGCAGTGACGTGACTTACCCAAGGTCTCCCAGTAGGCCCGTGGCTGAGCAGGGAGTAGACCAAGCATGCCTTCAGAAAAAATACTTCATATCCCAAGCCCACTAGAGCCTGTGAGAAGACTCCCAATTGACTCCAATGGACTTTCAGTCAGGTACGCTATCAGTATCCATATTTAGGACCTGTTCCTGCTCCCAATATGCAAGAGGACTTTTGGCACTGACCCCAGTGGGAGCAGGAGCAGGCCTTTATTTTCCTTCAGTGACTTGCAAACCAAACTTGTACACTTCCAAAAATCACTTTCTGCCTGGGATCTCTGTCTCCTCTAGTGTTGGCGAGAAGGATTCTGCGGCTGGAACTTGGCTGACAGCATTGCTGCTGATGCAGAAGGCAGAAGAGAACCCAAGTGGACTCTGTGGGGCTAAGGGGAATAAAGTCAGTAAATTTTTTAGCAGGCTGGCCAGCAGCCCGGCTCAGTCCCAGCTTGCGCCAGGTCTGGGACCTACCCCTGCTGTGGCTCTGCATTTAAAGTGTATTAGGAGCCAGGCAGGCAGGCAGCCTGGCTCAGTTCTGGCTTGTGCCAGGTCCAAGAGCTCAGACCAGGGGCTGCTGCCACCCTGAGCTGCTGCCTCTGTATGAGAGGCAGCAGCACGGGGTGACAGGCAGCTGGTCCTTGAGGGGAGCTGGTTTTTAAACTGGCTCCTCTCACAGACCAGCTCCCAAGGCAGTAGCGCGGAGTGGCAGGGTGTTCCTCGGGAGTAAGGCTGGAGTGCACTGGATGCTGGCCCCATCTCCAAGGATGACAGAATAGTTGAGTAACTGATAAGAATTCATGAAGTTAATCAACTATTCAATTAACTGATATTTAACATCCCTTCTGTGAATAGGGGCCATTTTTCCCCAAACCCTTTTCTAAGAACATGTTCCTCTTTTAGGGTTCATTTATTAATTGCAGGGAAGTCGGGGAACACAGAGCTAAAGTTCCCATGGGAATGTCATCTGCCCCACGCCTCTCATCTGTTACTGCAGGCTTTTTCATTATATGATCTCACAGCAGATGCAATAACCGTATTATATATATTTAGGGTTCTGTTTTTGGGGGGGGGGGCTATTCATTTCATTTTGACGGGTTCATTTTTAAACAAGTTTTGAGTTCTATGTAGAGGTGTTTCAGGGACCTCCCCTTCTCTGTACTACACATAGTGCTGTTTCAAACAGCGCTAGCTTAAAGCACACTAGTGCACCTTTCATGCACACTAGCAGCATCTACATGGAACAGTTAATGCACAACACACCAGTGCACTTTGGAAATCTCACCTCTATGGCTGCCATTGCTGCTCTATACAGACAAGCTTCTAGATACAAGCCTAGGAGACAGGTGATTGCCTATATAAACAAACTGCACTAGGAGTAAAGCCAACACAAATCAAGTAACCATGTCCAGTGTTTTCCCAGTGCATTCGTGTACCTAAAATCAAAACCCCCATTTAAATTGCAGTAGCACCTAGTAATAGACCAGTGCCCCATTGTGCCTGGTGTTGTACAAACAGAGCAAAAGGATAGTCCCTGCCCCAAGGAGCTTGCAATGTAAATAAATACACCATTGACACACCATGCCAATATTAAGGGCTCTGTTTTGCCCTTTAGCCCCCGCGTTTGAGCAGCAGAAGGTGGGGAGCCAACCTGTCCTATAGGGAGCTCTGAGAATGTACAGACAAGAGGTGTATGCCTGCTGCTACCACCTGCTGCTCTGCACCCCACTGCATGACTTGCCAGTCAGTGAGCAAAGGGAAGAATTGGGTCAAGGCTTCCATCTCCCACTCTAGGGTGGGGTTTGGGCTAGGGAGTCACCGGAAAAGCATAGGAAGTGAGATGGTGGCCACCACCAGAGGACCAGGGGCAGTCACAATTTGACCCTTATTAACCAACCCTGTGTATGAGGCAGGTAAGAGTCACTGCCCCCCTTCCACAGAAGGAGAAATGCAGACACGGCATGGGGGGAAGAGATGCTGCCAAGGCCACAAAGTGAGTCGGTGGCAGAACCAGGAATAGAAACCTCGGAGTTCATGGCCGCCTGTCCCGTACTTAGGCCTCTCCTGCACTTCGGCTCCTTACACGGCACAACCCCTCTTCTCAGCGCCTTCATATCAACCCCCTCGCCTCCATCGACTCCACCCCCAAACACTGCAATCAAGGCAGAGCTGGAGGATTCCCTGTTCTGCAGAGTGTTCCACCTTCCCTCAGCCCCCTCTTGCAAAGGAATCAGAGCACAGTAGCACAGGAGAAAGCTCCTGACGATACCAGGCAGAAGAGGCCAAACCCCTCCCTCTCCCACACTCAACTCTCCTGGCGCCCTATTACTAGGTTGAAAGATGAAGAGCGTTGTCTTAATTGGCCCTGCTGTGGTTTGGGTAATTGGGCTGCTGCTGACTAGGCCAGGACAATACTTGCAAGAAAAAGCCAAGGCTGCAAGAAGCACATGACCAACGTGGAATAAGGTAGCACAAATTCAGGTGCTGAATCTGAGCCGTCGCAGGGGAGAAACTGTCCCCCTGCCATTGGTCACCAACGCTCACTGCTGCCACTTACAGAGGTTACTAGGCACAGGCTATTTCCACAGCCCAGGGGACAAAGCATGACCCACGCACCATCAGGTCAGGTCACTGCTTGGATGGGCAATGAAGGCAAGCCATGCAGGGCTGCTGTAATCAGCATGGCTGACTCAATATTGAGCTAATATTCCTAAAAGGTGCGGTGGGCCAGGCAAAGCCAAAGAGGTGACATTTAGGGAGCCCACGGCACTCTACACTAGCGTAGGAGTAAAAACTCTGGTATTCTGGCCAAATTCCAGCTTGGATAAGTAAATAATTCCTACCTGAAACCCCTTTGCAGTGGCAATGGGATACAGCATTCTTCTTCACTGCTTGTCCTACACTACTTTGCAGTACATTGCTGTGAACGGTTAAATGGCGACTGTGTTCCACCACAGAGGTGGCTTCATTTCACTGGTGAATAAGGAATTCCTACAGAACATTTACATTATCAAGTATTTTGATGAAAAGTTTATCATTACTACTCATACATGGCCAAAGTCCGCACCCTACATGGCAAGGTGCTCAGGGCAAGGAATAGGGAGTAGGGATGTAAAATCCCAATTAATTAATTAACTGGTTAAATGTTGTTTCACCAGTTAATTGATGAAGTGTGGGGGGGGTGTCTGTTCCAGCCCACCAGGCTGGAGCAGCACCCCCCCTCCGCCCTCCAAGGCCAGGCTGGCTCCCAGCCCATGTGAGCTGGGAGTCAGCAGCCTCACAGTGATGAGGGGGTGGAAGCAGCAGCAGGGGAGCAGGGGGCTGTCAGCTCCCAGCTTGCTCACAGGTTGGGACCCAGCAGCCCTCCCCCACCCCTGGAGGAGGCAGTGCTTACTGGGTACCCAGTTAACCGGTTACCCGTCACATCCCTAACACGGGAGTCAGGATTCTTGGGTTCTATTGCTAGCTCAGTTGTCGATTTCCTACACAGCCCTGAATCTCTCTGTACCTCAGTTTCCCCATCTGAAAAACAAGGATAACGATGCTTTGGCATGCACTTTGAGATTTCCGGACACTAGCGTGGTGAGTGAGTGTTTTCAGCAATACGCCACTCCCACTTAGGCATCTGAACAAGGGACCTCTGCAAATCTGGCCGCAAACATCATCACAGAGCTGCTGGTGGCCAGGCAGTGGGCAAGACTGACAAACCAGTGGGGGCTGACTCTGAGAACCTGGTCTGATAAGCACAAACAATTCCCATTACTCCCCACACAGAAGGCAGAGCAGAAGGGAAGACAATACCACTGGCTGGTCAAGGGAAACAGTTACTGGTCCCAGGGGACTGGACCTGTGCGAGTGATACTGACTGTAGCCACAGGCTGTGCCGTGTCAGGCTGCGCGGAGGCTCCATGTCTCTGTTATTCCACCTGGGTAACATTCCTGGCGGCAAACGGCAGCATTCGAACATCCCCCAAAACAATCTAATTTTAATTTGGGGATTTTCACTACCTGTAAATAACTTGGTTAATTAAGTGGGTTTTCACTCGGAGCCTATAGGGGTTACTCTGCTACAGCTGCAGATACAGAGTGTGTTGCTATGGGAACCGTGCTTTGCCATTTTGGTCTCCATTTCCAAGTTCTCAATTTCCCTGGGAACCACTGGCAATACAATATAAAGAAGCGTGAACCCTTCTGACACAGCGATCTGCCTCCTAGCCAAACAGCAGGCCGCATGCTCCAGGGAAGAAGCGGACCTCCCAGCTGGGTCAGGAAGGAATTTCCTTTTATGAGATACTACTGCCTGGTGAAGGTTACAGCTTTGTCATACATATCCTGCTCTGGCCACTGCTGGAGACCAGATGTCAGGACTTGGTGGGACGTGGATCTGGTCCAGAGTCCTACGTTTAAGCTACCCATGACCGAGCAATCAGTGGTACCAGGTAACCTTCTAGATGGAAGTCAGTAACCATTGCTAAGGTGGCTAACCTGCTGCGTAGCAAACCCTGGCTCTCCCCAGCTCTCCTCAGATCATAACCTGAGCAAACCGGAAACCTCTCCTGTAGTAACAACAGAGCGCGAACGCTGAGGACAGGCAGTGCCAGTTGCATCCCTCTAGTGTTTCAGGAGTGTGCTCAGCTCCTTTATGGGACAGTGGCCTGACTGGTTATCGCTCATTGACGGGAAGAAGAGGTGGCATGGGGCGGGGGCTCAGAAAGAGTGCAAGGCCTCTGGGGCCCCCATGTATGTTGCTCCTGGAGCTAGCTGATTATGGTTAGGGCCCTACCAAATTCACAGCCCATCTTGATCAATTTCATGGTCATCAAATTTTAGAAACAGTAAACATAATGTTTTATTGGTTATCCAATGAAATGGGATTTTGCATCCCTAGTTGATAAACAAGAGCTTTCAGAGACAAGCCAGGATTAAAGGGCTAGGAAACATGCTTTATAGCAAGTAGAGCCCAAACTTTTCTTCTTGTGCCCTGCTTACCGGGCTCTGAGAGCAGGTGGCAGCATCCAAGAGAAGCTGGTAGTGGGGACAAGGTCACAGCTGCAGGTGAAGGTGGGGCAGGAACAGAGCTGGGCTGGGCGGTGCTCTCTCCCCATCCATGGGTACTGGGCTAGGCCCCGCTGTGCCCCCTGGATATTCTTTCACACCCACCCCACAAGTTGGGAACCAAGACCGTATACAAGTTGGACCTCCCTCATCCTGCACCCTCGGGTCCTGACCAGTCCTGAACAAGGGCAAGACTAGGGGAGGTCCCTTCCCTCATGGCCCGTGCTGAACCACTGCCCCCCAGCTAGGGCTCCAGCCCAGCAATGCTGCTGCCTGGCCGGCCCTGGCTCCACAGGCTGGAGCTCTCAGACTGATGCCAGGCCGGAACTCCGTGGCCAGAGCTCCGTGGCCAGGGCCAGATCTCCCTGGCTGCTGTTGGCACCCTGCTACTGCCCAGCTGCTGGGGCCAGAACTCCCTGCTGCGCTCCCCCTCCCCCCTAACATGGGACTCCCAGCTAAGTCGCCAGCCCCCTCTCCCCCCGCCCTGTGGCCAGACCTCCCTACACCTGGGCTCTGTGGTGCAAGAACATAAGAATGGCCATACTGGGTCAGACCAAAGGTCCATCCAGCCCAGTATCCTATCTGCCGACAGTGGCCAATGCCAGGTATCCCAGAGGGAGTGAACCTTACAGGTAATGATCAAGCGATCTCTCTCCTGCCATCCATCTCCACCCTCTGACAAACAGAAGCTAGGGACACCAGTCCTTACCCATCCTGGCTAATAGCCATTAATGGACTTAACCTCCATGAATTTATCTAGTTCTCTTTTAAACCCTGTTATAGTCCTAGCCTTCACAACCTCCTCAGGCAAGGAGTTCCACAGATTGACTATGCACTGTGTGAAGAACTTCCTTTTATTTGTTTTAAACCCGCTGCCCATTAGTTTCATTTGGTGGCCCCTAGTTCTTGTATTAAGGGAACAAGTAAATAACCACGGGTGTTGCCAGACTAGAGAGCCCCCGTTAAGGGAGATACAACATGTAGTGATAGATTCAAGACGCTCACTCTATTTAGCTCAATAAAGAGAAAGTTAAGAGGTGACTTGATTATACTGTGTGAGTATGAGTCATAGCTATGTAACAAACCGTTAATAATGGGTTCTTCAATCTAGCAGAGAGAGGTCTAACATAATCCAATGAAGCAGGACAAACTCGGGCTGGAACTAAGGCATACATTTTTGACAGTGAGGACAATTACCATTGGCACCATTTACACAGGGGCTGTGGTGGAGTCTTCATCACGAGCCAGGATGGGATGGATCCTTTCTAAAGGATCTGTTCTAGGAATCATTAGGGGGCAGATCTCTGTGGTCCCTTTTGGCCATAGAATCTGTTAGTCTGAAGGGCGACTCCATGCCCAAAGGCAGGGGAACGAGCCTGACCCCAGTTTGTGATCTGAGTAATTCAGCCTCCCTGCCCTGACAGGTTTGCAACTGAATGCAAAGGACTGGTGTGACCCCAGCTCTAGGCTTTGAAGTCCTGCAGCAGGCCAGAGACCAGGCGTGTCTGTGCAGCAGGGAAGCCCGAAGTGATGGCTCAGAAGGTAGGGCTGTAACAAGGGAAGCATTTTATACCCTGCAAGAAACAGATACACGTTTCTGACCTGGAGCAGCTGCAGCCACTGATAGCCAGCAGCTCCTAGAACTGCAGGGGATGGCTCACCAGCTTGACTTGAACCACAACCCCAAATCCCGACAGGGCTGACGAGGCAGGCCTGCTGTGCCCTTACAGCAATGATATGTTGAGCTCAATGAGCTGAACGCTGGCAGAGGAGGAGCTGAGGAAATGGAGGCCCGGCTGCTCTGCAGGCATGTTAAATGCTCCAAGGCATTTCCAGAGAGACATGGGGTTTGCTTCTGTGTCCTCAGCCTGTTCCTCTTCTCCACTATTGTGCTGGGTGGTGGTGATTGTTCTCTCCCACCCCAAAGGTGGTTGCATTTGAGTGGTAATATACAGAGTACATATACACTTCCTTTTAGGGTATGGAGCAGGGATAGGCCTGCAGGTACAAACAAAAAAAAAGTCAACTCCTCGCACTGGCTTGCCCTGAGGACTGGCTTTTTCTTCTGTGTTTGTACAGCGCCAAGCACGTCATGGCCTGGTCTGTGCCTGGAGCTCAAAGGTGTTACCACAGTTTAAGTAAGTATTAAAACATTCCTTTGGCTGGCCTGACATAGGACTATTTTCATGCAGCTGCCTCCCCCACACTGTCTGGGCCTGGTGAAGGGGGTTGCTGAGAGCACAGAAGAGAGTCTCCCTGCTTTTAATTTAGGTGCCCGAACCTGGAATAGCCTGCAGCAGCCCAGACCTGCAACGGCAAGGAAAGTCCTGCTCAGCCCCTCTGGTCTTTTACCAGACGCAGGACGACTGAAAAAAAGACCCAGCTCCTCAGAAGACCTGGGCTCAAATTCCTGCTCTGCCAAATTCCTGCTCTGAGGGTATGTCTAGACTGCATGACTCTGTCGGCGGAGGGTTGCAGATTAGGCAGGTCAACATTGCAAATGAGGCAGGGATTTAAATATCCCGTGCTTAATTTGCATAAAAATGGCCACCGTTTTTGCCGACTCAGCACTTTGTCGGCAAAATGTGGCAGTCTAGAGGGGGATCTGTCGAGAAAGAAAGCCTTTTTCGACAGATCCCTTATGCCTCCTGCAAGGAGGTTTACAGGATCTGTTGAAAAAAGCTTTCTTTCTCAACAGATCCCCCTCTAGACTGCCACGTTTTGCCGACAAAGTGCTGAGTCTGCAAAAATGGTGGCCATTTTTATGCACATTAAGCACGGGATATTTAAATCCCTGCTTCATTTGCAGTGTTGACCTGCCTAATCTGCAACCCTCTGCCGACAGAGGGATGCAGTCTAGACATACCCTGAGAAACTATGGTTAAATTCCTGACTTTCTCCGTGCCTGAGTTTCCCCTCTGTACTATGGGGATAATTGCACTGCCTGACCTCACAGGAGTGTTGCAAGGGTAAGCTCACTACAGATGGTGCTGTGCTCATATACTATGGCAATGGGGCCATCTAACTATCCAGATATAAAGAGCCAGACCTCTTGACAGTCCTTCCTTTTGCAGGACATCACTCAGTTCGGCCCCAGAGTTAACCACTCTTTTTGTTAAAAGTGAGCTACCGCAGAAATAAAGGACCATGAAATGGAGGTTGTAGAGTCATTTACACTATGCTGCGGCATTTCACATCTCCTGCACAAATACACACACACAGCCTCAGCTGTACCACAGTACAGAAAACCGCTTTTGCGCCCCTCTTCAGACCCTGTTACAATGAATTGCCTGTGTAACTGGCTGCAGATGGGGCTGCCGTCACATCAAGCTTTTCAGTGATGCTGCTAGGAATCAGCCAGAGTTGTTCAAACAGCTAGACTTATCAACAGGACCAGTAGATGTGAATTGGATACAGGGGCTGTACTAGGGTGTCATGGCTATTTTTATCTCCTTCTAAATATATCCAGCGTGACCCTACCACAGGAGGAGAAGAGCTGTTCAGTGGCAGGATGGCTACCCTTGGGGAAAAAATCCCACTGAAAAGAGAATGAGAACACAGTAAAGAATTCCAGAGCACAACTACCTATCTATCCCAACTCTGGAATTCTTTATGGGGACTTAAACATTCAGTATAGCAGTTCTCATTCCCTACATATAGATATAGGTTTCTATACAGCCCTATTGCATGCCACTGGATATTCTCACAAGCCTCAGACCAATACCAGGCTGTGAAGCTTTAGGAAAGTCTCAAGGAGAAAGTTCATGGAGGTTACTTGGAGGAACACACAGTAACTCACCCCAGCTGAGGGTATTTCCAGACATTTGGGACTGGAAGACTTCAGCAGATTTGAAGTTCTACCATCCACCCATGGTGTCAAAAGCTGCCATTGCTAGCAGGGGTACGGCTGAGCCCAAATCCAAATCAGCACCCCAAAAGGCCAGTAGCTCCTGCTCACCACTTGTTACATCAAGTGAGGAGGCAGAGGTGTCTTTTCCTCCTGCAGGAGAAGCCACTTGGCCTGTTGTCCTCCTTTTCCCTCCATGGGACGATCGGCAGGTCCAATTGGGACCATCTCCTACTGTCTGTACAGCACCTGGAACAATGGAGCCCTGATCTTCATTGGTCATTAAGCACAACATAATTAACAGGATTCATCATCATCATCATCATCATCATCAGGAATCTAATCTGGCCCTTGGAACAAACACTAAAGGAAATTAATAATCTAATAAATGCTGCTTAAAAAAAAAGATGCAAGATTGAGAGAGTATGTTTAGGTAGGTTCAGCCAGGCCCCCATGCAGAATTGCACTTTCCTGTGTCGCCACTCTCATGATTGTATCACCAGTTTTGTGATATTTAGTGGATTTGGTTTTGTTAAACTCCCAGTCCCTGCAGTCATATTATTTCATGCTTGCATTTAAAAAGAAAGGACTTTTTCTAGCCCTTGCGGTTGCAGAGAAAAGCTTTACAAGTCAAACCCCTAATGGCTCCAACATCAAAAGGCAAAGCAAAAGACCCAAAACGCATCATGAAAAACAACAAATGAGTTTTAAGACAAATGTCATTATTTGTGGGGCATGACTCTTGGTTCTGAGTACTTTGGGTGACCTCTCTTGAGCTTGTCTTTGTCTCCTGTACAGCAGAGTGTACACTGTCAGTACTTCAACAACATGCAGAAATCAGGGACACACCTGGATCCTGAAAATATGTGATTCTCAATTTGTAGAAGTGTGAATATTCCTGAGATGGAAAGACTATGGGCTTGTCTGTCCATCTGTGCTCTGGAGCCTCACGTGGATTTTCCCCCACACTACATTTTCTAGTGTATTTTTCCCCAGGCAAATTTTAAACGCTGAGGAATAGACTTTCCTATCACCCTTCTTGAGAGGCTATTCAACAGTCTAATACATGGTACTGTTAGGAGCGTTCCAGACACCAAATTCAATGACAGATGCAATACAAGTGAATTAACTGGAGGGACTCTACCAAAAGACAATGAATACAATGGAGACAGGGCAACCAGTGGAAAAAAAATGAGTTTTGGGGAGAGGACAAGTCAGAACACCAAGGTATCATCCCACTAGCACCAGAGTGAAATTTCTCTGGCTTGGAACGTCTTTTTCCTAAAAAGCATAGAAGGTCTAGTTGGTGAATGATGAACCTTTGTGGGTTCTGGGCTGCTTTTGGAGAAAACAAGGGAGCTTGCATGCTGCCTATGGGAATGGCAAACTTTTTAAAAGGACTCCTGTTCAGGTAGGTCCTCCAGCACTTGAAAGCACTACCTCAACCAGAAGTTATGGGCAGAGGCTAGAAATCACAGGGTGACACTGTCTAGCCCAGGGGTGGGCAATAATTTTTTTACCAGGGGCCACTTCAGAAATTTTGAAAGTGGCCCCGGGCTGCTCCAGAAGGGGCGGGGCCTCAGGCGGAAGGGGCGGGGCCAGGACACTTCCCTGCTTCCCCACCCACAGACCCTGATTGGTCTGATGGTGGGGGAGCACGTGATGTCTTTGCTCCCCCCGCCGAAGGTTTCCCCTAGGCGCCATGCCCCGGCGGTGGGAGGAGACGTTGCACGCTCCCCCTTCTGCCCCCAGGCCAATCAGGCCTTGGGAGCGGGGGAGGGGAGCGTGCGAAGTCTCTTCCCACCCTGCCGGGAGCGTGTGGTGTTTCTAAGTGCTGTGTGCTCTTTGTAGGGTGGGGGCAGGGCGGAGGAAACTTCATGCGCTTCCCCCCCACCCCGAGACCCTGATTGGCCTGGGGTCAGGGGAGCAGGAGGGTCTCCGTGGGCCGTATCAACCCGCTTGGCGGGCTGGATCCGGCCCGTGGAGGCCCTTTTGCCCACCCCTGGTCTAGCCTGTGCTCCACCGGAGGTCAGACTAGATGACGTTAATGGTCCCTTCTGGACCTAATTTCTACCCATCTGATCTTCCCCTCCAGCTGCCCTGTAATGGATCCATTCACATGACACACCCCAAGATCTCTACTTTATTAACCAAATGTCCCCATGTTTATCTCAGAACCGGCAGCAATGCAGTAACAGCGTATGTGTTGCCTTTCAGTCGGATGATGCCAAAGCTGTTAAAAATCTGACATACTGCTGATACAGATCACTTGCCCCTCTATCACTGAAATACAGCCAACTCTGGGGTGAAGCAGAAGCTCTGCTTCTGTGCATAGGACAGCTAACAAAGCAAGCAACAGCAAGGACAGGTTAGCTGTCCATATTAAACCGTCACAGAGACACTCTGCAGCATTCAGCTTAAAAACAGGCCATTCACAGTACAAGTTTCCCAGTATTAACTCTCCCCTGCCATATATAATGAGCCCAGCCAGGCTCTCTAGACAGGGGTGGGCAATAATTTTTGATGGGAGGCCCCTCCAAGATTTTGGTAAGCGGTCAAGGGCCACACTTCTCTATGTGGGGTCTGGGATGGAGGTTGGCTGCAGAAGTGAGCTTGGGGTAGGGGACTGGAGTACAGGAGAAGGTGTCGGGTCTGAGAGGGAGTTTGGGTGAAGGAGAGGGCTGTAATCTTGGGGCAAAGGGTCCAGGAGAGAGTACAAGTGCAGCAGCAGATTCTGAGCTGGGGGAGGGGTGTAGGAGCGGGTGCAGGGTCTGAGAGGGAGCTGGGACTTAGGCGAGGAGAGGAAGGGGTGCAGAGGGTTTGGATGGTGACCTGGGGCAGGGAGGTGGGGGGAGGGAGTGGCTGGGGTGCCAGTAGTCCTGTAGGACCCTGAGACAGGCTCCCTGCCTGCCACAGCGCCAGGCTGCTCAAAATGGCTGCTTGCTCCCTGTGGCTCTCTACTTCTTGTGCTGGGGGGAGGGGAGGCTTAGCTTAGCGTGCTGCACCCCACCCCCAGCAAAAATCTCTCAGCTCCCATTGGCTGGTTTCCATGACGCCTACCCCTTCCCCCCGCAGTGCCCGGAGCAGAGAGCCATCAGGAGCAGCCAGCAGCTTAAAGCAGTGTGGGGCTGTTCTGAAGTGGCTGGATGCTGTGTGCCTGAGGGTCCCTTCAGGGTGGCCTGTGGGCCAGATTCAGAGGCTTGGAAGGCCGTGGGTCAGATCTTGCCTGCCCCATCTCAAGATCTGCTCCAAAACCTACAGAAATCAACTGAAAGACGCAAATTCATTTTAAAAGATTTGGATCCGGTCCTTGATTCCACAGGAGGCAGATGGGACTGTCCCTGTGCAACTGACAAGAATATGCCCCGCTGTGTACATTTAAGAATGACTACATGACACAGGTATTGCTCTTACTCTAACTGAAGTCAGTGGGAAAGTTCCCATTGTCTTTAATAGTGCAGGATCAAGGCTTAAATTCAGTTAATTGGGTATAAATCTAGAATATCGACATAGAAATCAGCAGCTTTGTCCTCTGTTTTATACCTGTTTAAGACAGAGCAGAATTTGGCCCAGAGAAAACCTTTAGATTATTTAGCCCAGTGGCTCTCCACCGTTCCAGACCACTATACCCATTTCAGGTGTCTGAACTGTCGCATATACTCCCCCGTTTCATCTCGGTTAAAAACCAGACATAAAAATACAGAGGTGTCACAGCACTGAAATATTGCTCCCTCCCCCCCATTTTTGCAATATAATTATAAAATAAATCACTTGGACTAGAAATATTGTACTTACATTTCAGTGTACAGAGCCATATTAACAAGTAATTGTATAAAATTTTACTTTGAGCTTCACTAATGCAAAACTAGGCAAGTATCTTGATCTACCACCAGAAGGCCTCTGTGTACCCCGGTTGAGAATCACTGACTGAGTCTACCCAAGTCAAGGCAAGGTTGTTTCTTACAGTCTATTTGCCAGTTTTGTCCCATTCAAATGTAAAATATCTCAAGTCCTGGGTCTTTTCTTCTACCCTGGGGACAGATCATTTGCTTCATTCCATCCCCTGCTACTCTCTTCTACCAGGTCACAGACCTGCAGCTGTGGGGACCTTCCCTCTCCCATCCTGGATGCTCTATTATTATTGAGGGTGAGAGAGGCCATGAAATAGCTGCACGTTACCAAGAGCCACGAGGTGGTTCGAGTAATGGCCTGCCTTTTCGCATCATGCTTAAACTATCACAAAAGACATGGTGAGCAGAGATCTGCCTTTGTCCCAACATAGCTCCAAGGCAAAGGTGGCTGTGGCTGACCCTTCTGAGGAAAAAGAAATTCAATCAAACACAACAAAGCCTCAAGCATCCAGGACGCAGGGCACAGGCATCAGGACACTGTGCACTATGACCCACTGAGAATTGAACATCAAGGAGGAGGAATAAAATTCCTGCTCCAACGCACAGGCCCCTGCCACTTGAGCCAAAGACGACCCAGAGAGCAGATGGGCCGTATAGGCCCTATCACACACAACTGAGCAGTTCTTATTCCATCCAGTAGGGAATAGCGACTACACATACACAATAGCTGCTGCTTTACGGTATCTGATCTATATTTCTCAAACACCCATCGCTATAGGATGTAGGGAGTGTATGACACTGATGTCTGAACCTCAAGACATTTACCTGAACAAAATACCTGTCCCACAGCAGAACGGATCAAGGCCCAAAATATGTGCTGGTTCCAGTATTTGTCTATGGGGCATCCAGTATTTGTACAAAGGCGTCTTTCTAATGTCTTAGGGAGCCACTTCTAGGGAACATGTGGTGTCCTGATAGGCAACTGATGAGGAATAATTCAAGGCAGAGCGACAATGAAAAGAGAAATACAGATGGAGAGGGAAACCAGAGGGAAATGGGGAAAAGAGAAGGAAGGAAAGGGACAACTGAACTGAGAGAGGCCTGGAAGGAGAGTGACTCATGCTAGCTATGCTGCATGCTAGAGCCAGCTCAATGCATGCAAGCTAATTTGCAGCTCATGGTATCTCAGGTTCAAAAGTTTGATTCAAACACCAGCATGATTGGGTTCCCTTATCGGGAAAAGGAGCAGAGAGGGGGAGAGAGATAATCTAGTGGGAAAAAGAAGTGAAAGGGAGAGGGAAGGAGTATGGCATAAAACAGCTGCTGCAGATTGTTTGAGCCTGTTTCTGTGGTCTTCCCCTTTTTGGGGGGTATGTGTGTGTGATACAGAAGCTGTGAAGGCTTGGGTGGACCTTGGAGACTCTCTGGCTGCATATGCACAGACACGACGGTCTCAATAGGGACTGCCCCTGTAGCACCTCAATCCTAGGGGCAGGACCGTGGCCTTAAGGGCCACCACGCCAGCTGAGGAATTTCTGGAGAGTGCTGGCATACCTGCCACGCCCCTTTTTGCTTAGCCACTCCCCTTTCACCATGATGGCTGGGGTGGGAGTGGAGAGCCGCCTTCGACATCAACAAAATATCCCTCGGGCTGGCATGGCTGCTTTGTGCCAGAAAACGCTCCCCCCCCCCCCCACGTGATAATCCCAAAGATTCCTCCTGGAAAAAGGCCACAAATATCCAGCCTGGGAGCTGCTCCCTGCCCCGCCACCTTCCCCTCACCCTGGGGGACTAGGACACAAATGAGGACTTTGCTCAGAGTCCTCGATCAAACAGAAAGAGTCTGGCACAGTTCTGTCAGAGGTGTGTGCCTCTGTCGCTCTTGTAAGCAGACTGTTGGCAGAGCATTGGACAGAAAACAGAGGATGGGTGGGGAGGGGGAAGAGGAAGAGAAAGAGGCCCTAGATAAGGTGCTAAAATTAGCCCAGCTCATAATTGGATGCAGGCAAGAGGAAGCACGGCTTTTAACCAGGTTCCTGTCAGCAAGATGCCAGCTATTTGCTAACAGCTCTTCCGTGAATGGACACAGGTGTAATTACACACACACAGCTGGGAGCACACAGAGACAAGCCCAGAGTCTCCTCTCATGCCTGTTTATGTTAGGGACACTCCACAGACATCTAGGAAGCAGCGTTCCCTCTAATTTTTTCCATCCATGTGCAGGATAAATTTTGCTATATGCGGATGTGCATCACCAGTAGAAACATGCCGGCTGTGGGTGCTCTGCTAATCAGCTGGGAGGCATTTGAATCTCTCCTGGGTGACCATCCAAACACTCAGCTTACAGGGAACACTGCTAGGAGCTATTCCCCTTCGACAGCGGGACGGGGGTGGGAGGATCAGGTCTGTACACCCCTTTCTCAGCTCTGCCACTATGACTTGCAGTGTGATCTTATGTGAGTCACTTGCCTACTCCATGCCTCAGTTTCCCCACCTTTAGCAATGCCTCCCTCCCAGGGGGCTACAGGATTTGATTTAGTTTGTAAAGCACTCAGATGTGCAGTGCTGGAGAAGCATCACCCGTTCTAGACTGGCCCACTGCTCTGTGATGTGCAGGATTACAAACACAGGGCGGGGGGCTCTGAAAGGACACACCAAGCTTGTTTTCGAGTGAGGGAGCATCTCAGTTTGAACACAGGCACAGATGAGATCCAGGATCCATCTTGTCAGAGCTTAAAATGGTCTGCAGGAAGTGTGAGAGAGGGAGGGGCCTCCCACAACCTGAGAGCTGTGCTTCAAGTGCACCCTCTGTGACCCAGCTCCATGTTGGACTATGCTTTTCACCCCCAAGTCTGTGACCCCACGCAACAAACCCAATGTCCTCTCTCAATAAAGCTAGCATGAGCTGCTGCATAGACAAGAATTCCTGCAGCCAGCAGTTGGGGGTAACATGCCCCTCAGTAACGTTTCTGCAGTTTGCATCTCCTACTCCATCCTGAATCCCATTCCCCAAGCCGCTATTTCCTCTGGGAACCGCAAGCCAGAGCCTTTTAAATGGGAACCGGACAGTGCACTCATTCAGCGTATGGCCTGGGAAACATGCCCGCCTGACATTTGCTGTCTGCATGGCTAAAGGTTTTGCAACATGAAGGAACAGGCCGGCAGCTGTGTCTTCCCAGAGCTGTTCCCAGCCACCCCTTAATGTCATGTGGTTTGGATCACATGGCTCGCATGTATGATTAATAATTACTCAGGAAAGCGGAGCCCACTTATCGCAGCATCTGGTTCTCAGGGAGATGAGATTTTCTGCTCTCAGTTTAGATCCAATATTCCAGCTGGGTGGAGGAGAGGCAGAAGGGGACCCGGTGACTCATCAGAGGTCAAGCAGAATGGAAAGATCAGCCCTGCCAAAAATCAGGCCATGGCTACACTGAGATTCTGGCTCCTGGCACAAACCTCTAAGGCGGACATGATTCACTCTGGTGCAAATCATGTTTACCCTGGTGCTTGGTACTTCTGCAGCTACCGGGGTGTAGTGGCTAAAATCCCAGTAGACAAATGGCCTAAAAATAACCACAAATAAATAACAATAATACCATCTAGGTCTTCAATAGCACTCACTCCTCATCAGTAGGTCTCAAAGTGCTTTACAAAATATATCATCCATTTTTTAGAGATGGGGAAACTAAGGCACAGAACAGTGCAGTGACTTGTTCAAGGACACCCAACAGCAGATCTGGGAATAGAACCCAGGCCTCCCAATCCCAGTGTAGCACTCTACCCACTAGACAAACTCTCTGCAGGTTCACCTGGGTGCCCAGCCTCTGCTCTCGCTGCATAAATTCAGCTCTTGGACTAGAACGCACACAGCTGATACACTGCCCTTGAGAGGAAAAGATAGCATAAGAACCTGGAGGGATCCGCACAGGGCACACACAGCTGGAAGTCAAGTCATAGAGACACACAGGCAGAAGCTAGCACAATCTCATTAAAGACATGGACACTGACCCAGATCTCAGATCACTACTGCACTAGGCACCGCAGTCTGGGAAGGAGGTGGGCAGCCCTTGGTGAAGAAAGAACAGGTTAGGAACTATTGAGACATACACAAATCCATGGGCCGGATTTAATGCACCCGAGGGCACTGAGGGAGTTGGCAAATGTCATTGCAGAGCCTTTGGCCATTATCTTTGAAAACTCATGGAGATCGGGCGAGGTCCTGGATGACTGGAAAAAGGCAAATGTAGTGCCCATCTTTAAAAAAGGGAAGAAGGACAATCCAGGGAACTACAGACTGGTCAGCCTTACCTCAGTCCCCGGAAAAATCATGGAGGGGATCCTCAAATAATCCATTTTGAAGCACTTGGAAGAGGGGAAAGTGATCAGGAATAGTCAACATGGATTCACCAAGGGCAAGTCATGCGTGACCAATCTCATTAGTTTCTATGATGAGGTAACTGGCTCTGTGGATATGGGAAAGTCAGTGGATGTGATTATACCTTGACTTTAGCAAAGCTTTTGATATGGTCTCCCACAATATTCTTGCCAGCAAGTCAAGGAAGTATGGATTGGATAAATGAACTGCAAGGTGGAGAGAAAGCTGGCTAGATTGTCAGGCCCAACTGGTAGTGATCAACGGCTCGATGTCTGGTTGGCAGTCAATTTCAAGCGGAGTGCCCCAAAGTTCGGTTCTACGGACGGTTTTTTTCTTTATGAATGACCTGGATGAGGGGATGGATTGTACCCTTAGCAAGTTTGCGAATGACACTAAGCTGGGGGAAAGGTAGATACACTGCAGGGCAGGGATAGGGTCCAGAGTGACCTAGACAAATTAGAGGATTGGGCCAAAAGAAATCTGATGAGGTTCAACAAGGACAAGTGCAGAGTCCTGCACTTGGGATGGAAAAATCCCAAGCATTGTTATAGGCTGGGGACCAACTGGCTAAGTAGCAGTTCAGCAGAAAAGGAACTGGGGATTACAGTGGATGAGAAGCTGGATATGAGTCAGTGTGCCCTTGTAGCCAAGAAGACTAATGGCATATTAGGGTACAGTAGGAGGACGATTTTCAGCAGATCTAGAGAAGTGATTATTCCCATTTGTTCGGTTCTGGTGAGGCCACCCCTGCAGTATTGCGTCCAGTTCTGTGCCCCCCACGACCGAAAGGATGTGGATGTATTGGAGAGGGTCCAGCGGAGGGCAACCAAAATGATTAGGGGGCTGGAGCCACATGACCTACACGGAGAGGCTGAGGGATTTGGGCTTATTTAGTCTGCAGAAGAGAAGAGTGACGGGGGATTTGATGAAACAAAAGAGAGGACTATGCAGCACTTTAAAGACTAACAAGATGGTTTATTAGGTGATGAGCTTTCGTGGGCCAGACCCACTTCCTCAGATCAAAACTGATCTGAGGAAGTGGGTCTGGCCCACGAAAGCTCATCACCTAATAAACCATCTTGTTAGTCTTTAAAGTGCTGCATAGTCCTCTCTTTTGTTTTAGCAAGATCAGACTAACACAGCTACACCTCTATTACTATTCTACATGTGGGGGATTTAATAGCAGCCTTCAACTTCCTGAAGGGAGGTTCCGAAGAGGATGGAGAGAGGCTGTTCACAGTAGTGACGGATGGCAGAACAAGGAGCAATGGTCTCAAGTTGCAGTGGGGGAGGTCTAGGTTGGATATTAGGAAAAACTATTTCACTAGGAGGGGCACTGGGATGGGTTACCGAGGGAGGTGGTGGCATCTCCATCCCTAGAGGTTTTTAAGTCTCGGCTTGACAAAGCCCTGGCTGGGATGATTTTGTTGGGGTTGATCCTGCTTTCGGCAGGGGACTGGACTCAATGACTCCTGAGGTCTCTTCCAGCCCTAGGATTCTATGATTCTATAACTACAGCTCCCTTTAGCCACCCGCACAAAACAGTTACATTAGCCCAGGGATGGCTGGGCTCTACCCAGCACAGCCATTCTTTTGGTCCAATTCCTCATATTTTGGCTTCTGCTCTGCACTATTCCTCACACACCTTAATCCTCACCTGCAACCCCCACTAATAATCCAGCCCTGGCCTTCCCCCGCCCTAGGTCTGTCAACGCCCCTCGGTCCTGACTGGTGGCATCCTCTCTTCTAGTTATTTACTGTTTGTATCACAGTAGCACCAAGGAGCCCCAGACATCCACCGAGGGCTTGTTGCACTAGGCACTGTCTACAGACAGAACATGACCATCCCCGCACCAAAAACCTGACACTCTCATCCAAGACTCCCCAAAAAGCTGACACTCTCATCCTAGGCACCCCACACACAACTTGGCCGATATATGTTATAGCTGACCTGCAGCACAGAAAGCATGCTAAAGGCACAGCCCTTGACTGGTGTCAAAATTCATCATGTAGCACAAAGGTCTCTCTTCAAGCATTTTCCACTGGCGAGGGCGAGACAAGCCCAGGGCAGAATAGATTTCCTCCATCCTGAACAAGCTTTCCATGTCTCCTCTCCCTGCCGTGCGAGATGCCAGGCCGGCGACATCCCCTCTAGAAGGAAGACTAGTATCCGGCAGCAAATGGGGATCTGCTCTTACCTGCTGCTGGCTTTGTTCCTCCAGGTTGAGTTTGACCTCGAGAGACTGCCGTGCTTCCAGGAAGGCCTTGCGGTGCTTGCGGTCTGCCATGTAGTACGACATGATGCCCACCGTGATGGTGCACAGGTAGATGGCAATATTGGACAGGATCTTCAGAGAGAGAGAGAGAGAGAGAGAGAGAGAGAGAGAGAAGGGGTGAGTTCATCAATACAGAAGGGAAAAACAAGAGTTTGAGGGGGCATGTGTGTGTGGGGGAAGATAGAGACTTTCCTGTCCATAATTGCCACCACCAGACTTGCCACATGGTCAGCGCCACTCACAGCCCCAGAATCACATCTCCTGCCATGGGCTGCTGCAAATTATGTTTCAAAGAAAGGAATAACCAACACCATCCCCCCTGAATTAGCCTCAACATTTGCCTACAGGAGCATAGGAATTGTCAGACTGGATCAGACCCAAGGTCAGTCTAGTCCTGTGTTCTTCCTTCTATGTTGGCCAGCACCTGCTGCTTCAGAGGAAGGTGTAACACACGTATAATAGACAGATAAAGGACAATTTGCTCCTCGTAATGTCTCATATTCCTGATACATGAGGCTTTATATCCCCTCCCTTAAATTCTTATTCCTTGGAATTTATCATCATAACTGGATATTCTTGTTGCCCTCTTTGCATCTCGTTCACGGCTTCAACAATTTCATGTGACCAGGAGTTTCCCAGTCTAAATGCACATTGTGTAGGAACGTAATTCTGTTTATCAATTTTGCTGCCTTTCAATGTCCCTGAACACTCCACGAACTCTGTAATAAATCCAGAATGCCCCAGGACTTCCTGGCTGTCACTCTGCTGCACAAGACGGTCACTCAGAACTTCATGGTGACAGCACAACAAGATTTCCTCCTGCACTGCACCCTGAATTAAGGGAGAACACCCTTGTAACCGCTAACAGTAGAGGGCCTATGACACACAGCTGAACAGCTTAGACTCCATCTGGTGGAGGGGAGTACTACACCTACACTAAGCAGTTCATTAGGATCTCATACCGTGTGGCAAGGGGCAAAGATTCAGCAATCCATAGGCTACCATTCATGCTACCGCCTAGCATCAGATGTGATTTCCTGCTAAGCAAGTTTCTGGTGGGACTTCATTATCTTTAGCTCCTGTAAGACAGGCACACTACACTGTCAATCTGAAACCATGGCAACTCCTTTAGTAGGGTTTCAAAGTGACAGCACAGCCGAGCCCAGCTGTGCTGCTAAATATAGATGTTAAATAAATGATCAATAACACTAGCAGCAGTGACGTGATCTTTTTATTATGTTCACCCTGCCTTCCCCATGCCACGCCATGTGCTCATTTAGATTAGCTGCCTTCACTCAGGACGGGATGGTGTCTTTTCCTTCTCTAAAGTGTCACGCACAGTCACAGCGCTGTACAAACAAAACCTGAGATGATGATGATTTATGAGTAACGTAAGAAAGCCCTGTTGATGCTGTGTACGCTGAAGGGGATGGCTTACCATTTTGAGCATCAGGTTTGAAATTCCTAGGCTCCGCAGAACCTGAGTTCAAACCTCAGCAGCCCATCTACATCTGCTCAAGGTGGACAAGCTGAGTCGTGGAGGATGGAGCGAAGGCCGTTGAAAGCAAATCTGCAAAGCCTTTTTTCGGGGCAGACACGGTACTTCATGGAGGACAGGTCCATCAATGGCTATTAGGCATTACAGCCTCATGCTCAGGATGTCCCTAAATGTTTGACTACCAGAAGCTGGGATTGGACGACAGGGGATAGATAACTGCCCTGTCCTGTCCTGTTCATTCCCTCTGAAGCACCTGGCATTGGCCAGTGTCAGAAGGCAGAATATGGGACTAGACCAGCGTGGGCAAAAGGGTCTCCGCGGGCTGGATCCGGCCTGCCAAGGCCCTTTTGATCTGGCCCACGAAGGCCCTGCCACACCCCCGCCCCCAGGCCAATCAGGGCTTGGGGGCGGGGAAGCACGACAAGTCTCCTCCAGTGCTACGTGCTCCTGGCAGGGAGGAGGAAACTTTGTGAGCTTCCGCTGCCCCCAGACCCTAATTGCCCTGGGGGTGGGGTAGTGTTCAAAGCCTCTTCCTGCCCTCCCAGGGGCATGGGTGCTTAGTGGGAAGGGGGGGCAAAGGGGCTCCCCCACCCCCAGACCAAATATGGTCTGGGGGTGTGGAAGCCCGGAAGCATCCTGGCCCCACCCCTTCCATTTTAGGCCCTGCCCCTTCCGGGGCAGCCCAGGGCCACTTCACAAATTTTTGAAGTGGCCCCCAGCCAAAAATTACAGCCCACCCTTGGACTAGACGGATCTTTGGTCTGCTCCAATACGGCCATTCTGATGTTCTCTCTTTTTGTACGAGCACTATTATTTGTATTCCTGTAGCGCCGAAGAGCTCCAGCCACGAAACAGGACCCCTTTGTTGTAGGTGCTATACAAAGGCAGGTTTGCTCTGATGCCCTGTCCAAGTTATTCCACCCTGTCCAGGGCCTCAAATGGCTGGACCGACTTACTCAGGTGATCACACTGGTCCCTTCTGGTCTTCACATCTGCCAGTCTTCTACTTCTCCTCTCATCCTCCCCTCGCACCTAAACCCCTCACATCATGTAGAAATCCTGTGGTTGCCTTCTCCACCTTCAAAGGCCCAAACCTTCCTCTCTGGCCTCCTCAGCCCCTACACTCCCCCTTACAGCCCATTCAAAACATACCACTAAAGTTCTCCTCCCAGCCTGTCACTCAGAGCAGAGCACCCCTCCTGCTCACACATGCTCTGCATCCTCCTTCCCTGTAACTGGCTTCAGCCTCACTGCATTTGGGCCACGGAGTTGAGTTATCATCTACACATATTGGTCTCCCTCTCAAACGGGAAGTCCTGAAGGGGCTTGACTCTCAGAAAAAGTCTGAAAAAAAAAGAGAGTCAAACCACTACCATATGGTGTCTCCACCACAAGTCACCTCAGCCATTACTTGTACCCAAGCAGCTTCCCATTAATGAACACAGGCATGAGAAAGCCACTTCTGTAGCACATGCCAAGCCAGCGTGCTCTCTGTTGTCTGTGCTGGGCTTTACAGACCTTTGGCTTGCCCGTGGGGAGACACATTCTAACTTCTCTTCATTAAAACTTGCTTGGCTGTTTTGGAAAAAGTTGTCATGTCTATAATCTCCCGGGGAGGTCTCGGGGGAAGGAACTTCTTGAGCAGTTCTGCCCCAGGCTATGCACTTTGCTACGCTGAATGCAGAGGCTGCAGACGGAGGAGTGAGGCATGGGGGGAAGGTCTATGCAGATACAACTCCATAGAAAGGCACCCATTTACATTAGGTCCAGATACAAACAAATCCAGGCACAAATTCAGATCATACTCACTGTTATAGAGCTGGCCAAGCCAATGAAGAACATACAGTTTATTTGCACTTGTTCCCAGTTTAAGTTCTCAAAATGCCAAAACCACTGGGAAGGGTCCTACCAGCCCACAGCTGGCTGGCGTTCCTTGATCCCGGTGATTAATAATAATCCTATCCGCTCCTCAAGCACCTTCCCTCACAGCCCTATCCAAACACTGAGCCAGGAATCCATCAGCCGGGAGCAGAAGTGGAATCCCCCTTGTGTTACAAATGGGGACACACATGCAGAGAAAATAAGTGACACGCCCAATCTCCCAAATCCCAGCTCCATGCTTTAACTCCAAGAGCATCCTTGGTTAGTCTTTCTGGATGACAGACATGTCCATGGGAGCCCTATGCCAGGGGAAGGTAAGGACAGCTTTTGGAATACAACAGGCTGATCTGTCATTACCCCTTCAGTGATTGGGGGTGATCTCAGTGGGATTGCAGGAATCCTTGGTCTGTGGAAGAGGTGAAGAGGCACAAATGCTGACCCCTCCACCGAGGACACAGGTGAACAGGAACATAAGAACAGCCATACTGGGTCAGGCCAAAGGTCCATCTAGCCCAGTCTCCAGTCTTCCAACTAGGGATGTAAAAAATGTATAAACGTATAACTGTGTAACCAATAGAATTTGTATCAGTTACATGGTTAAACCTGTTACCTGCAGATGCAGGAGTAGGGGGGGAAGGGTACTAGCGGGCTCCCTGGCCCTGTGGGTGGACTCCCATCTGCCGGTTTTGCAAGCTGCAGGCCTCATGGGGTCCCAGCCTTGCGCCCTCCCGACTGCTGGCCCAATGCAAGGGGCCCCAGAGGGAATGGAGAACAGGAAATCAAGTGATCCCTCCTCTGTCACCCATTCCCAGCTTCTGACAAGCAGAGACTAGGGACACCATCCCTATCCATCCTAGCTAATAGCCACTGACAGACCTATGAGTGCCTAGTGGACACGTTGCCACATTTAAAATAATGCTCCGTTCCTTACTAGGGATGCTATAGTGTAGTCAGTTAAACAATTAACCAATAAGCAAAAGCACCCGGCAACCAACTACACTCATTCTGCCCCCTGCCCCCCGCAGCTTTAGAAGGGTGGCTGGCAGCCCAGCGCAGTCCCGGCTTGCACTGTGTCCCGGGAGCTACCCACACTGCGGTTCTGTAATAATACTTTCCTCGCAGAGCCGCAGCGGGGTAGCTCCCGCCAGCGGGGACTGAGCCGGGCTGCCTGCCCGCTGGTTCCTAAATTACTTTTCATGCAGAGCCGCAGTGGGAGGTAGCTCCCGGGACCCAGCGTGAGCTGGGACTGAGCCAGGCTGCCCGCCGGCCGGCCCCTAGAATACTATTAGTGCAGAGCCGCAGCGGGGATAGTTGCTGGACCAGGCACAAGCCGGGACTGAGTGCTTGCAGGGCTAACCCTTATCGATGAATCGTGTAGTCAACAACATTTTTGGCAACTACGCAATTAACAAATTACACGCTTCTTAACATCCTTACTCCTTGCCATTGGCACGTCTGCTCAGGGGAGACAACCCAAGAATGGCATAGCAGTGGGGCCACAGGCTGGGACTGAGGGGCATCAGCAAAGCTACGTGTGGCGAACACAGAACTGGAATAACAGAGGTCAGCATTGACGGGCACCAGCAGAGCTGTGGGGACGGGGGGGACCCAGGGTTGGACTAGCAGAGGGGCTGCAGGTCAGGACTGAAAGCCACTGGCAGAGCTGTATGCAGGGAGCCCAGGGCTAGGCTAGCAGGGAGCTGCACGACTGGACTGAAGTGCATCAGCACAGCTTACTGATACAAATTCTGGTACAATTTGTGTCATCCCCGCTACTGCTGCTTAGAAGAAGAGAGGGATGGTTCCACCTGTTTACAGCCTGCATCACCACTGCATCCCCTATCACTCCTGGGCTCAGGCACACGAAAGGGACACAGACAAGAAGCATGACTCATTCCAAAGCCCAGAGACGGGAACGTTCATTTTGAAGCGATGGAACCTGTCCCTGGCTTTCCCTTTCGGGCAGTGGGAACGCAAACACTCAATGCCAGGCAGCCAGGGCCCCCCATTGCCTCTGGCCCACTCCTCACACATTATCCCCCCAGTGGGACCCCTACTGCTACCTCGCACATTCTCTGCAATTACTGTCAAGCCACAGGAAGTGAATAAAACGGTCCATCTAGTCCAGTTGGCTGCCACCATCAGAGGCTAATGTCAGACAGCCCCTCAGTGCAACACTGTACCAGAGGGACAAGGGGAATTTCTACATGACCCTGGCTGTCAGATGACACCTTGGGCCATGGAGACAAGCGACTCCCCTCCTCATTCATCCTTGCTAGCATCACTGCACCTTCTAGCATTATTCCGAAATGCACTGAGCTTTGTCTCTCCACGGAAAACAGGGTCGCGAAAGCCCAGCCCTGGCCAACTAGACAGACCCCTGGGAAGAAAGGAAGGCCCCAACACTCTGCTGCTTCAAAGAGAAATCCACCCACACTTGCACAATGCAGCCACCATCCTGGGTCATGGGGAGGAGCACGGGTCACACCAACGTCTCTAGAGCAGCTTCTAGAGCACCGCCGCGCAGACTTCCTCTCCCACCCTCACACAGCAAAACTGGGTCCCCAGTTCAGGAGAGCTAGTCTAGACCTCCCTTGCTTTTAAGACCCTCTGTGGGCTTTCTTTGGACAAGCTCATGAAGTAAGATCCAGATCCTAGCCCCTTATGGAGCGCCAGCAGCACACAGGAGACAGATGGGGCAGAGTGGTAGAATTCCTTCAGTGCAAGACTGCTGTGCAGGGCCCCATGCTTCCCCGCCTCACAGCCTTGGTATATTGGAATACAGGGCTACTCAAGTTTGGAAGCCCTGGGGCCACAATGATACTCACAGCACGTGCCGAAGGCCGCAACTTAAGTGTGGTTGCGTATACATGGAAATATATGCAAATATATGCAAATAGCTTCTTTCACACTGACGGGCATGAATACAAAGATTAAGCCTTAAGCCACAGCGCTGGAACGAAACATGGCCAGCGTGAGCCAGTCAGCACCTCTCAGGCTCTGCCCACAAGGCTAAGCAGCCAGCACTTCCCACAATGCCCCAGCGCTCCTGGCCCCTCCTACCTGGGGGCTAGAAATGCCAACACCCTGTACCCATCAGTTCCAGCCAGCCCGTCCACTTGCATCTTTCAATGCTTACCCCGCCTGGGGGACACCTCGCCATTGTGGGGCATGTTCCCAGTGGAGGCCATGTCTAAAGGATCCCACCCGTGGGCCATGTGTCGAGCCCCACGTAACCCGAAACCGCATCGCGGGCTGCAAACGGGCCACGGGCCCACAGGCTGCGTGTTGAGTAGCCCTGTTGGAATGGGCGGTGGAAAAGGCACAATGTTCGGCTCCAGCTACCCTGAGCTGAACAACAACCCAAAGGTGCCCAAGAGAGGCTCCGATGTGACCCCTCCCTGCCCCACAGCAGCCCAAAGTCTGGAGGACACAAGGCCGCCTCAGGCTGCCTCTCCGGTGCTGTGCTTTGTGAGAGATGCTGCACAGAACCTAGCCCCCAGCCACGCACCTAATACCCCATCCACGCATTCATCACTGGCCTCCGCTGTGTCCCTGCACACCACTCGCACTGGAGTCTTCTCCGCAGCAGCCTCTCTCCAACCCCACACTTCAAACAGGTTTCAAAATATGGCTCCTTCCCCTCTCCCCCCACAATTCAGTCTCTTGCTCTCTCTGTTATTTATTGCTGCACACCTCCGGGGTGTAACCAGGCCAAAGGCCAACAGCCTATTAACGCTCACCCTGGCATGGCTCATTGCTATCAGAGCAGGGATCATTAACTCTGAAGTGTGGTTCTGCTCTGAAGAGTATGTAAAAATAGCCCCCTTTTACTTCCCAGATCCCGTTTCCCATGTGCATCTGTCCGTCTTGGGTGACCAAAGTAAGTTTTTACTGCTTTTTTCTCTCCATTACCCCTGCACAGCTCTGGTGTCTGTTCTTTTGGGTGCAGCGACAGAATTGCTCACTTACGCCTGTTCAAACACATGGAAGGCACAGAGGTCAGTGAGGGCTTCATCTGAAGACATGGAGAGTGACGGAGGCTTTGTCTAGACTAGGGGTGATGGGTGATGTTACTTAACACATCTGACTAAGGCACCTCACACAAAGCAGAGACACCACACATTTTACCCTACCCTAGGAAAAGCGTGAGAGCATAATTTAACTCAGAGGCTTTATGATAGGTGAGGATGCAGGAAAAGTAGAGAATCCAGCTTGGCACTCAGGGTATGTCTACACTGCCACCCTAGTTCGAACTAGGGTGGCTAATGTAGGCATTCGAACTTGCAAATGAAGCCCGGGATTTAAATATCCCGGGCTTCATTTGCATGTTCCCGGGCGCCGCCATTTTTAAATGCCCCGTAGTTCGAACTACCTGCCCGCGGCTACACGTGGCATGGACTAGGTAGTTCGAATTAAAGCTCCTAATTCGAACTACCATTATTCCTCCTGCAAGGAGGTTTAACGGTAGTTCGAATTAGGAGCTTTAATTCGAACTACCTAGTCCGTGCCGCGTGTAGCCGCAGGCAGGTAGTTCGAACTATGGGACATTTAAAAATGGCGGCATCTGGGAACATGCAAATGAAGCCTGGGATATTTAAATCCCGGGCTTCATTTGCAAGTTCGAATGCCTACATTAGCCATCCTAGTTCGAACTAGGGTGGCAGTGTAGACATACCCTCAGATCCCAAGAGTTGGAAGAACCTGTTGTTTGGGAATAAAAATGTCTTACCTTTAAAGGGAGCTCATTTTCTCTGGAATCACTGACACACAATAAAATAGTGAGTGTCATAGAGGGGTACATATACACAGCAATATTATTTCAAAATAACTAGTATTACAGGGGGGTCCCTGCTATAAATCGCCCCGGTATACATCCGTTCCACACTAAAGTCATTGACGTTTGTAGGAACTGATGCATTGCAAGTCCTTTAATTCCCTGCTATAAGTTGTGCGAAACGCTCCCCCCAATTTGCTTAAATGGAAGTCAGCCACAGGAAGAAAATTCCCTGCTTTAAGTTGTTTTGCTATAAGTCCAAGTTTTTTGGAACATATCTTGGATTTATAGCAAGGACCCCTTGTATTTCGAAATAACTTAGTCTGCATCTACACAGCAGGCAGTTATTTCGAAATAATGTCAAAATACTGTCAAGATTGAGGACTTCTTACTCTGACTCCTGTAACTCTCATTGTACGAGGAGTAAGGAAAGTCAGAGGAAGAGTGCTCTATTTCGAAATAAGTGCTGTATAGACACTCCCAATTTCAATTTCAAAATAAGATATGTAATTGACATAGCTCAATTCATGTAGCTTATTTCGAGTTAAGCCCTGCTGTGTAGACTCACCCTAGGAGATCAGATAAACAAGTATGAAAAATTGGGACTTTTTTTGGAGGGGGAGGGGATATAGTTGCCTATACAAGACACAGCCTCTAATAACAGTATGGTCCCCCGTGTGCCAAAGCAGCATCTTTGCAGAGTCACTTTTCGGAGCGGAGCCACACTCCACTAATTTAAAAACCCACAAAAAGTACTCCTTTGGTGGGATGATGCTATATATCCTTCCACTCTGACAAACAGTTCCTGCCAAAAGGATAAATGAAATAGCAGGGAGAAGGCTGGAAATGCCTCATCTCTAAAACTTTGAACCTATTCACATTGGAAAATATACATACAAAATGATGGGGTCTAGATTAGCTGTCACCAGACAAGAAAGAGATCCTTGAGTCATTGTGGATAGTTCTTTGAAAACATCTGTTCAATGTGAAGCAGCAGTCAAAGAAAAGCTAAAGGAGTGTTAGGAACCATTAGGAAAGGTAATAATAAGGTACAGAAAGATAATCAAGCAGACAATATCATAATGCCACTATAGAAATCCACAGTACACCCACACCTTGAACACTGCATGGAGTTCTGGTGGCTCCAGCTAAAAAATATATGTATATTAGAAGTGGGAAAAATACAGAGAAAGGTAACAAAAATAATTAGGGTCATGGAACAGCTTCCATATGAGGAGAGATTAACGAAGACTGGGACTGTTCAGCTTGAAAAAGAGACGACTAAGGCCAGGGATATGACAGAGGTCTATAAAAACATGATAGGTAAGGAGAAAGTGAATAAGGAACTGTTATTTACTCCTTCACAATACACGAATCAGGGGTCATCCAAGGAAATCAACAGGCAGCAGGTTTAAACCAAACAAAAGGAAGTACTTCTTTACCCAGCACACAGTTAACCTGTGGAACTCCTTAGCAGGAGATGCTGAATGACTATTAGGCAAGATAGTCAGGGATGCAATCCCATGCCCTGAGCATCCTAAGCCTCTAGCTACCAGAAGCAGACATCAAGAGGATGGATCACTCAGTAATTGCCCTGTTCTGTTCTAAGGAGGTAAAATTCCATTTAATCAGTTAACTGGTTAAACATTACAGCTCCTGTCCCCAAAGGGCTGCCAGCTCCCAGCCACCAGCCCTGCAGGGCTGCTGATTAACTAATCCGTTCACATCCCTATTCTGTTTGTTTCCTATGAAGCACCTGGCACTGGCCATTGTTGGAAGACAGGACACTGAGCTAGAAGGACTATGGATCAGGCCATGATGGCCTTTCTTATGTTATGCTCTTATTCCTCACATTCATTGTAAACACTGCTTTACACACCCCGCTCCCCCTTCAATGAGCCCAGCTGCCCTTTCAATAGCCACCTATTGGTCCAACAGCCATCCATGTTCTATTATAAACCGGGGATTACTGAGCAGCTCCTGATCCAACATGGAGTCAAAAGTGTTGCAAAGAGCCACAAACATCTGCTGACTAGGCAGCCTGGCCCATTAAGAGGAAGGAGATACTTCAAAATTATCTTCTCCCTCCCACAAAAGCTGCCCCTCTGCCTCTTCCACTTTGCCGCCTGCCTAATCTTTGTCCACTACCCTGTCCCTCTTGCGTAGGGATATTGTGTGTACACTGTGGTCCCTTGGGTACAGGGATATCATGCATGTGGTGGTAATTAGGTCTCAACTCACACATGGGAACTAGCGCACAGTCACAACAGCATCAATGCAGCCAATGTGAACATGGAGTTGTACAGCTGGGCCCGAAGTGATCTGAGCACCCAAGCCCTTTCCCCAGCACAGCAAGGGCTCCCTGCGACCTTGCTCACACCACCTGACCACCCCATGCCTCACTTTCCCCACCCATAGCAGGAAATAAGTGACTTGTCTCGTTTCCAAGGGCGCTGGGAGGATTAAAGAGTTGGTGTTTGTCCAGCCCCATAGTAATGCTGAGTATTATTAGACATCTTTAGCTTTACTAGGCAGCCCTAGAGATTAAAGCACAAGTGGCCAATTAATCAAGAGAGCAAATTTTATACGTGCTCCCTTCCCTCCATTCCGTCATACCAGCAGCAGCCTCTCAGCACTGGCATTCTCCCTCTGCCCACATCACGACCACTGGTGTCTCCCAAACACCAAGAGTCCCTTCCAGACTGCAGAGGGAAAGGAATCACAAAACCCAAGATTCATGGCAGCAAAGGCTCCTGCCAGCCGCCCTTCACCCCCAGGCTATCCCCATGGCTCTGAGAGCTGCTCCCAGATCTTTCCGGGGCAAGAGAAGCACAGTCGAACACCCAGCCCTCCACCACCCACTTATTATAGATGTCACTCACCAACACACAGGTGAAGGCCCTTTCCTCCTGGCCTGCTGGCTAAGGCACAGCCTTTCAGATTTCTGCTCTCCCTCTACGGACAGGATTAACCTCAGCTGGGGGCAGCATCCCTGACTATCCTTTCTGAATACATGCACACCTAGCCCAAGAGTCCCAAACTAGACCTCTTGGGCTATGCAAGCCCTGTCTGCATTTGCTGCCACGTGGTTTTCCCAAGCATCCAAAGTAGCCTGATTCAGGGAAGCAAACAGCCAAAACACAGGTCCCCCTGGGTCTGAGCCCAACTCCTGCTGTGACTCAGGTCCAAACCCTGTTGTTTTACAATGTGGATGTAGCTCGAACCACAGGCCCAAGTCCTAGGTCCAGCCACTGTAAATCCAGGTTTTACAGTGCTGTGTAGGGGCACGCAAGCACAGGCTTGGAAACACCGAGTAGGCCTGGGTTTACAACGCAGGGTAGATGTCGTCTCAGAGGCTCCAGCCAGAACTGGGGCCTTGTTGTGCTCGTTGCTGTCCGGACTCGATGACGATAAAGGCGAAGGGAAGAGATCCAGGCTGACTCCCAGAGCTGGGAGGCAGAGGGGCTGGCAGGCAAGGGGGAACAGAACCTACTCTTGTCCCCTCTCTGCCCCACGAGGAGCCAATCTGCTCTGGAGGTGGCACGATACCACACAAGTGGCAGCTCACCCTAACAAGTCCATGGAGTTGGTTTTCCCAGCCAGTACCGCTTGGGAATGGCTGTGCAATGCAGTCGTGCTGGCAGGAGAGAATGGGCGATTCCCAGCGACAGGGAACCCCCCCCCCAACAGAGACTCCTGAGAGGGGAGGGGAGAGAAAGTTTGGGGTGGGGGGAAGGGGAAGCACATCCTCCCAAACACCAGCCACTTGCTATTTTAAACAACTTCCCCATGTTGTCATGACAACTGTTCTAAGGAGGCTCTGTCTGCTCACAAGGCCTGGTGATGTTCTGCCAGCACAAGGGCTAAACAAAATCCACCTCTCCTAGAGAGCTTCTTCTCAAGTACACTTATTATTCACCATCTAAACCCAGAGATATTCAGCCTAGTAGAGATTCCTAGCAGAGAGATGCCCAGGATGGGCTTGGCTGGTGGAGTCCTTTCAGGCCACTTTAGCAAGATGGAATTTCCCCAGAGGTGAAAGCAACTTAAAATTCCTTATAGGGAATGTCCTGTTGCAACCTGGGTCCTTGCTAGCTCTTTAAATAGCTCCCTGCTGGCTTTTGCCACCACTCAGTCAGCTCTTGCAGGAGCAATACATCAGCTTACTTTCACCTCTGAATTTCCCCCTCCCCTGCCTCTGGGTCTCATTTCTCCATGGACCATCTGAATTCTCCCTTCCCCCGGGGTCTCATTTCTCCATGAACCAAGTTGCTCCTGTTCCCTATTACAAGAAATAAGTTGAGCCAAAGTGTAACCATCGCCAGGTGGATTCAAACCTGGAACCAAAGGCTGTAAAGCTCCTACGGTTGCCAGGTGTCTGGTTTTGAACCAGACAGCCCAGTATTTGAGCTTTCTGTTCAGGAAACAAATTGAGAAAATATAAATGAGAAAATACAAATGTCCGGTATTTTCTAAATAAGATGTAATGTAGACTGTGAAGTAATGTCAAGTGTGTCTGGTATTTTTGTTGAAACCATCTGGCAATCCTAAAAGCTCCTCCCTGCCCTTCCCCTCTCCTATTTATTTCCAGTTTTGATATCCCCAACTCATAACTCCGGTCATCTGAAAAAGTGGGCTGTGCCCACAAAAGTTCATGATACCATCTACATGTTTCGTTAGTCTATAAAGTGCTACCAGACCATTTGTTGTTTTGTTCTTATTGCTCGCTGTAAGTGGTCTAAGTGCCACAACATGGGACAGTGAACCTCACTATGGCTATGTCTAAACTATGATCCTCTTGCGGAACAGCAAATGCAAATGGAGTGCTCATTTGCATATGTCGCATTCTCATTTGCATTTCCTCTTCCTTTCCCTTTTGTGCAAGGGGTTTTTCCGCAAAAAAGCACTGTATAGATGGCGCCTTTTTGCACAAAAAAACCCTTTTGCGCAAGAGCCGCTCTTCCTCAATGGCTCTTGAGCAAAAGGGGTTTTTTGCACAAAAAGGCGTCGTCTACACAGCGCTTTTTTGCACAAAAACCTCTTGCACAAAAGGAAAAGAAAGAGGAAATGCAAATGAAAGTGCAGCATATGCAAATGAGTACTCCATTTGCATTTGCTCTTCCGCAAGAGGATCATAGTTTAGACATAGCCTAAGTGTGTGGGTTACAAAAGCACAGAATTTGTGCTGCCCACGAGGAAGATTATCAAAAATAAATAAATCCCCACTTCTTTTAATGAATCATAGAACACTAGGACTGGAAGGGACCTCGAGAGGTCAAGTTCAGTCCCTTGCCCTCATGGGAAAGTCTCATCAAACACAATCCTCAGATTCAAATGAAGGGGGTTGCTATATGGCAAGCATCCCAGAGGAGCTCTTAGATTTGTTTTCCTTCTGGGTAAGAAGAGCGGCATTTCTAATTCTCCTCTTGATCACGCCAAAGAGGAATGGAAGAATAAAGCTTAAAATGAGTGGCCGTCTTTCCTCTGGACTTTGAATCTTCTTCTTGTCCACTAGGAACTGGACATAGATCACCAAATTGTTGTTCCTGACACTCACCACTGACTTGGGCTGGATTCAAACCTGGGGGCAAGAGGCAACATCCTGCCATGGATCTCCTGACAGAAGGCAGGGAGGCGAGGGAAGCTACAGAACAGCTACGAGAGGAGGTACAAGGAAGCAGCACTACTGCTACTGACTAGAAGAAAGAAGGCTACACTCCAAGCCTAACCGCAGTGGAAGGGTTTTAGGACACCATTAGCTTAATCCCTGCTAACACCTTTAATTCAGCCCCAGCCACATTGTCGCACTGCCTGTGGCTCAGGAGGCAGGAAATTCCCTGCTGACGCTGCCTTGGGCTTCACTTACTTAATGCTAAACGCACACAATTAGCTAGAGCTGGCTTTAAAGAGATTGGGAGGAAAGACTAAACACAAACAATCCCCAAGCTGAGAGACGGAGCAGGCGGAGAAACAGAGACAGGGTTAATAACCTCCCTGGTACGACAATACTACAAATATTGACGATACATAACAGGAATACACTGTGCTCATGGAGATGTGCCTAACTATGCACTAACTCTGAAGTTGCAGCAGCAGTCCTATTCATTATCCAGGTCACACACTTCCATCTTCCCCCAGATGGGTGGTATTAAAACATTGTAGAGTGATTGTCACTCACAAATGGTGCAGGCAAAATAACAACAGTGCTGTTTAAGAGGCCACAGTGGTCTGACTTTAGTAATCTGAAGAGACTGTTTGGAATCTTTCTTCAAACTATTGTAGCAAGTAACATTTCTCTTTAGACATTTTGTTCTAGGAGGAATATTAAAACCTGCAGAATATTAAGGATAATATTTCCAAAAATTCCCAGTGTTTGCCTCTCTCTGCTTCCCTTGAAGCCACTAGGAATCTTGGGATGGGTCTCACTCCACTCTTACTGATATCAGAGAGAGTTCTGGAACCTGTCACAGAGTGTTCACTAGCAACTAGGTGTTAAGGAAAAAAACGTAAGCATGTTGTGTATGCAATATGTACTGTTTTCCCCTCTGACCCTCACCCCACCCGTATTATTCTATTGTAGGTAAAGGTTTTGTATAAATACACATTTGAATTAAAGAAAAAGATCATCACAACTGCACTGTGAGAACACATTGTGGTGTGCTGGAGATGCATGGTAGCATGACAGCCATAGAGTTCCTGCCCTAAGGCAATTGCAGCTTCCAGGAGCCAGACCCTCAGATGGTGTAAGCTAATCTTAGCTGGTGTAAACTGACCACAGTAGAGCTGGTTTACACCAGATGAAGACCAACGGACAAAATGCCTGTCCCCCAGACGTGGTTAGTTATAACACTATGTTCCACACATTTTATACTGGCCATGGGATCTGATCCAAAGGCTGTCACTTGACTTGGGATATATAGTTACCTTCCCAACTGAACAGCATCCTAAACTGCTTTATAACCCCCTTCCCCAAGCATCACTGTCAATCGGCTCTCTGGGCTCAGCAGTGGGATTTGGAGGAGAGGGAAGGAAACTGGTCTACACCTGAGAGGCCATCCCAAGTATGGGAGGTTAGAAGGAACAAAGCTTCAAATGGGATCCATCAGGAGAAGTGGCCAGGAGAGAAGATTGAGAGCATCAAAGTGGAGGGGTGGGGGTCAGATGTGGAGGCAGGCAGGAGCAGATTTATAGAATCACAGGATACTAGAACTGCAAGGGACCTCGAGAGGTCATCAAGTCCAGTCCCCTGCCCTCACAGCAGGACCAAGCACCATCTAGATCATACCTGACAAGTGTTTGTCTAACTTGCTCTTAAATATCTCCGGTGTTAGAGATTCTACAATCTTCCGAGGCAACTTATTCCAGTGTTTAATCACCCTGAGAGTTAGGAAGTTTTTCCTAATGTCCAACCTAAACCTCCCTTGCTGCAATTTAAGCCCGTTGCTTCTTGTCCTACCCTCAGAGGCCAAGGAGAACAATTTTTCTCCCTCTTCCTTGTAACACCATTTTAGGTACTTGAAATTTTTTGGAGAGCTTTGAAAGTTAGGAGATACCTGTGATTTTTAGAAGAAACTGGGAACACAGTAGCGAGAATCAAAGGGCAGAGAGGATCTTAGAAGTGGCATTTGGAATGGCTGGAAAGCATGAGATCTTAAAATTTGAGGACACCAGGGTGGTATTTATTATTTCTATTAAGATAACACTTAGAGGAAAAATATCCCACTGTGCCAGGCACTGTCCAGACATGACCAACAGACAGGCTCTGCCCTAAGAGCTGACATGGAGTTGCTGGCAAAAGGGAGGGAAAAAAAAAACAGGCCAAGATTGGCTCTCTTAGTTGTTTATAGCAAGGCAACTAAAAATCCATATTTAGCCAACTAATGAAGTGGCGGGGAACTCTGGGGGCTCATCAAGCGTGACCTCAGGCAATGCTGACTTCCTGAGTCTGAGACAATGTGCCTGCAAAGGGTGAACTCTTCCCTCCATGTACCTAAATATTGATGTTGACTCTGAAGCCTAATGATGCCTGTCTCAAAGTCAACATTGTTAATGCCATTGCAGCTGATCATTTTGGCAGAAACATACAGCTGTTCTAGGATTCTGAACGGAGCATGGTTGGCGTACTGCTCCTTTGCCTCCTCCTTTCAATCTGACCAGTTGGGAACACAATCTATAGAGGTTCCACCTTCTAAACATGGACTAGTCTCTGGGCCTGCCCCTGCAGGATTATAACACACATGGACATACTCAGTGGCAGCCGACAGTTCCAAGCCTATGGTGTGGGATGAAAGAAGGCACAAAGGAGAACCCTATGGGCAGTGTCCCCTGTGAGCTGTGCATTCATGTGCCCACTCCAGACAGATTCAAATGCCATCTAGCTGATTAGCAGAGTACCCACTTTTAGGTGTCTTGTTTCTATTGGTGGTGCACATTCACACATGCCTCAGTACCCATACAAATTTATTCTGCAGATGCATGGAAAAGATTAGAGGAAATTTTGCCTATGGGTCCCTCTGTTTATATTCCAGGGACCTCCCATCAGAGAGGGACCAAGCTTGTTGTATTATATAAGAGCCTCTGCCACCCACCCTTTCTGGTGAAACCACCTCATCCAAAACTCTCTGTGAACTCAAGATTTTTTGAGATTTGACTCTCATTCTCTTTTTTTCTCCTCCATTCTGTTTCATTCCTCAGGCTGCCCCAGGACCTCCAGGCTACTCTTGGGTCTGCAAGCACCAAGACAGCATAAAAGAGGCCA
This sequence comes from Pelochelys cantorii, assembly GCA_032595735.1. Taxonomy (NCBI): domain Eukaryota; kingdom Metazoa; phylum Chordata; order Testudines; family Trionychidae; genus Pelochelys; species Pelochelys cantorii. The sequence continues at coordinate 8,281,731 of CM064328.1, forward strand.
CACAACAGCCCAGCCTCCCAGAGGTTCGATCCCATGGCAAGAGATTGGAGAGCATTTGGACTTTCTCCTACCTACTGGACCTACCTGGTTCTCATAGCAGTATCTATCTGTCCTCACAATACCCGTGAGGCAGGGCAGAGCTATATAGCTGGGAAACTGAGGCACAGAAACTACAGAGTGGTTTGCCCAAAGTCACTCAGGGAGTCTGTAGCAGAGCAGGAAATTGAAACTTGGCATCCAGCTAGTGCAGTAACCACTAGGCTGTCCAGCCTTCCAGCTTTCTTACTGGAACCTGAAGTCTGATCCCTTGCTGAGGTTCATCATTCAAAAGCCTCCTTTTCAGCTAGATCAGGGGCAAAGCTTCTTGGCTTTGCTCATTACAGCCTTGCAGCCCAGATTAGAAGTGCTCCAGTGTCACTCTATTAATAGAAACACCCTCCAGGAATCACACAACTGTCTTTAATAATAAAAGTGTATGTTTATTTCTGGACATAATGTTCCTCTTTTCCAGAGTGCAGAGACTCAGGCATGCCATGTTGCCAAGGTTTTTCTGGCCCCTGTACGCTTTGTACCACATACACAATTAACACAAGAGCACTGACAGGCTGATGCCACGGTGGAGGGTTTGGTTTCGGCGGATGCCTTTGCCTGGAAATCACAGAAATGCATTTGACAGGGGAGGCCCATTGTGAAGGCTCAGGCTTGGTCTGATCCAGGGGATTTGCTCCAATTCTACCCCACAGGACGGCTGAACCCTTAGCACAGGCAGAGTTGGGCACTACTGGGTAGGTTCCTCATCAGGGCCATGCACCCAGGGATGAGTTATACACGTTTCTACTCTGCAACTGGTCACCGAGTACTGGCAAGCTGGGAAAATCCCAGGGAATGACAAGGCTTTAAACCGCACAGGTTTCCATCCTCATTGAAGAAGTGGCCAAACCCCTTTATTTGGATCTGGAGTATTGCCTCCAATTCTGGGCCCCGCATTACAGAAAGGACGTGGACACATTGGAGAGAGTCCAGCGAAGGGCAACAAAAATGATGAGGGGGCTGGCGTAATGACCTATGAGGAGAGGCTGAGGGATTTGGGCTTATTTAGTCTGCAGAAGAGAAGAGTGAGGGGGAATTTGAGAGCAGCTTTCAACTTCCTGACATGGGGTTCCAAAGAGGATGGAGAGAGGCTGTTCTCAGGGGTGGTAGATGACAGAATGAGGAGCAACGGTCTCAAGTTGCAGCGAGGGAGGTCTAGATTGGATAACAGGAGAAACTAATTCCTTAGGAGGGTGGTGAAGAACTGGGATGGGTTCCCTAGGGAGGTGGTAGAATCTCCATCCCTAGAGGCTTTTAAGTCCGGGCTTGGCTTAAAATCATCCTGGCTGGGATGATTTAGTTGGAGTTTGTCCTGCCTTGGGTAGGGAGCTGCACTCAAGGGCTTCCTGAGGTCTCTTCCAACCCTAGGATTCTATGTATCTTGTCTTAGCCCACACATCATATCCCTTTAACAGGGTTAGAACCCTCCATTAGAAGCTATTTAGTTAAGGTGGCTCTGCTTTTCACCAGACAGTCATGCCCATTTGGAGACCACTCTCCTGACATCTCCTTCTGGTCATCCCATCATGAGGCTGGTCCTAGCCACTGGCGGATGATTTGAAGACAGGGCCCGTGTGCTCTTCAATGGGTTAGCAATACACAAGGATGCACAGGCAAAAGGGAGAAACAGGACAAGCTGGAGCATGCGATCCATTATAGCACCGTGGAACCTGGGACAAAGCCATGCTAAAGACACACCTAGGGTATGTCTACACTACAGCGTTATTTCAAAATAGCTTATTTCAAAATAACGCATCTAGACACAAAATGCATTTCGAAATAGCGTTTTGCTATTTCAAAATAGCGCGTCCACACTGATAGGACGCTGAATCGCATTTAAGGCCGGCTGGAACTGGTTCTGGCAGGGCATCAGGTCAGGAGTTACCTTGTGTGGCTGCTGCCTGAGGCTATCTGAGACCTGTGCTTAAAGGGACCGCCCCGGTCAGCCGGTTCTAAGGTTTCCCTGCTTGCTTGCCTACTTTGCTGAGGGACAGCAAAGCATTTTTTTCTCTGCGTGCTCTGGTTGCCCTCACTCAGGACACCACAGCACTCTGCAGCATGGAGCCGGAGCCGCCCCTGGGCACTCTGGTGCTTCTCCGGGACGTGTTGCTGCGAGCCTGGCAGCACGTTCTGCAGGCAGTAACAGTCTCCCTGGTGTGCCCCACTGGGGGCTTGTGCCTCATTCCTCCCTCACGTCCTTCCACTTACCCCTCCCTAACCCCCCTTGCTGCTGTACAATAAAAGACACATGTGTTCATTACAACAAAGCCTCTTTATTGAACAAAACTAGGGTGGGGGGAGAATGAAACTGAGGTGAGACTGGGGAAAGAAGGTGGGAGAGGGGAGGAGGGAGGGTGGGAAAGGGGAGGGGGAAACCTGGGAGGAGGGAGCTGGCAGGGGGAGGCAAGGGGAGGAAGGGGGAGGAGAAGCTCAGGGCTTAGGGTTGAGGGTCTCGCCAACCCAACTGTCTCCCAGTATCGCACGTGCAGGGGCTTCGGCATCCCTGGGGGTGTGGGGAGGGTGGGGAGGAAGAAGCGGGACGGGGAGAAGGAGTGGGAGGAGGAGTGGTAGCTGGGGAGGCAGCAGGGGCTGGAGCAGCAGAAGGCAGCAAGCTCTGCCCCAGGGTCAATGACCTCCTGGGGGGCACGGACCATCCTGCCCCCCAGGATGCGGTCCACGGCATCAAAATAGGGGCAAGGGTCTGGGTCTGCCCCTGGTTGGGAGCTGCCCCCTGCGGCCCTGGCATACACCTGCCACAACTCCTTTATTTTCATGCAAACCTGCTCCTGGGTTCACATGTGGCCTTTGGTGGCCAGGCTGGCAGCTATCCACCTGTAGACGGTTGTGTTCCTCCGTTTAGTGCGGAGATCATGGACGTTGGAGGCATCCCCCCAAAACCCGAATTAGGTCCCTGATCTCTGCACTGGACCAGGCAGGCGCCCACCTTTTCCAGCCCCTGGCAGGCTCCTGGAAGCTGGCAGACTGGTCCTGGAGAGCGGTGGAGGGCTGGCTGGCACTGGCTGCCTGGCTCATGCTGGGGCCACTGGGTCAGGCGCAGCGACTGCTGGCTCTGGGCTGGCAGGCTTGGAGCTGGCTCAGGCACTGTGGCCAGAGTCTACCCCTTTAAGGGCTCCGGGGAGAGGGGGAGGGAGAGGAGTGTTCTTGGTTGTGCCCAGAGTGGCCAGCAGGGCACCCTGGGAAGGGCTGGAGGCCCCCTATTTCGAAATAAGCGTCTACACAGCATTTATTTCGAAATAGCAATTTCGAAATTGGCGCTATTCCTCGTGGAATGAGGTTTACCAATTTCGAAATAAGCCCTCCTCTATTTCGATTTAATTTCGAAATAGCGGTTTGGCTGTGTAGACGCTGGTAGAGTTATTTCGAAATAACGGCTGTTATTTCTAAATAACTTTGCTGTGTAGACATACCCTCAGAGCTCAACATTACCAGTGCCTCCATGATGCAAACAAACAACTCTACGCAGAAGCGAGCAGCGCTCCAGACTCTACTAGCCTCGAACAAGAGAACATACTGCCTACTGGACAAAACAGAGTAAAAAATCCCACACCAAGCTGGATTACTACAGAACCCTTCAAAAATGCAATACACAGATACCTTACTTCAGCAGAAGGTGTAAAATACTGTCAAATTCTTCCCCTATGGAGAATCCATAGGTACAAACTGGAAATAAAAGCCAGGCGGCCCCAGGAAAGCCGAGGAGGAAAGAGCTAGCTGGTGAGTGTGAGAGAAACTGACTTTGAAAGACATTTTGCAACATAGCTCTTGGAAAGAGGCATATGGTTCCTGCTAAGAGGCAAGGAAGGGAAACGGTGTGTAACTTGGGAAGAAAGAAAAGTATTGTAAACCAGAGTCATGATACATGGCAACCAGTATCACGTCTGAAATGGCCAGCGATTCAAAATGGATGTGTTAAGGCTGGGGGAAGGTTCTAGGATTTGTAGTGTCGTTGTGGGGAGAAGGTCTTGTGATGAAGGCAAGGAATGAGGCTCCTGAGAGCTGGGTCCCCAGCTCTGCCACATATTCCTGTGTGCCCTGGGCAAGTCATTTAATCTCACTGTTCCTCAATCCTCTAGCTGCAAAAATGGGGATAATACTCTATTTTATCTGCTAAGATTATAGGCTTTAGGAGGCAGGGTCCCTTACTGTACATCCAGGACTTGAACTGATAGATCCTGGATCTCAGCCAGAGTCTCTACATGCTAATAATGAGTATGTCTATTTTAAATGGGTTTTTATTTTTAATTGCCACAAGGAGACATGTATGGGTCTGAAACAGACAGGTTCTGGTCCCCTCCCTGTATTGCAGTTCCTGAAGCATACTCACACCAGAAGGCCCGATTTATTATTTTGGCTGCATAAATGGCATCCAATACAAATACTGAGCTGTTTGGCTCAATCACGTTCCCAAGCTCAGGGCTCGTCGTTACTATTTCGAAAGCCACACCCAGACACAGTCATTGGATATACCGTGAACAAATGATGCATCGTTTGTCGTCATGCCGATTAGAGATGTAAAATCCCGGTTCATCAGTTAACCGGTTGAACGTTAGGTTGGCCGTGCTGGAGCTGGGAGCTGGCTTTGCTGGTTCCCAGCCCCTGCCAGAGCAGCCCCTGCCTAGAGGGCGCCTGGGCTCCCCACAGACAGAGGCTGCTTGAGATGAGAGCCGCTCCTGTCCACAGTGAGCTCCCTGTGGGGCTGAAGCAGCCCCAGTAACCATTATCTGTTTCAGGTGATGCCAACCAAGTAACCGATTAACCTTTCAAATCCCAAATGCCGATAAAGTGATTGACACCGTGGCAGGAAAGAGCTGTTCGGTCTAGTTCATTGGTCAATTTATACTTGCCCAGTACAGATTTCTATTAGCGGGATGGGGATTTAGTTAGAGGGGTATTGAGGATTTATTATAAAGGATGCCCCAATAGGCACGTCAAAGGCAGTTAGAGAATAGTGAATACTATTGTTCCAATTGCCTGACACTGAGTCTAAAATCTCTTGGACCAAATTCACTTTCTCATGTAAAAAACCCATTGACTTCACTGAGGTTACAGCAGGGATGAATTTGTCCCCTGATGTTAATAGGCACCTAATGGTCTTTAACCCACCAGCACTGTACAGATGTTCCCAGGGCAAAAGCTTGACACTGTATTATCTCTACCTCTTGGCAGTATTTGTCTAGATTATCCTGCCAACAAAGAATTGCTGGGTTGAACTGTTAAACAAGTAACCGTCTTGTTTAAAGGTTTTTTAAGAAGGTGGCCACACCCTCAGATATGCTCATACTCTTCCACACCCTGCCTCTGCTCAGTTGCCAAAAGAGCAGTTCTACCCCTTGGTCCATCTCACACAGTGACGCCCGTCTCACACACCAGAGCCCGGTTACCCCCTTGGACATCCCTAGAACAGCTGCGCTAAAACATTCCCCGAAAACCTGAAACAAGAGGAAAGAGCCCATCAAGCGCAACTCATAACCAAACGTGCCCTTGCAAACAGCTGAGACCATTCAAGAATGGGTGAAACTCTTTCAGAAAAGGAACACGGGCTGATGAGGGAAGCGTCACAGACATCAGATGCAACGCCATGACTTGGTGATGACTGCAGAAACCACAGAGATACAGATGCAGGTTGCCTGCCAAGGTATTGGACAGAATTCTTCCCACTGGAAAAGTCACGGGAAAGTGGGTGTGCCTGGTATGAGACCACAGGCCATCACTGTGATTTGAACTGTGTATCAGTGCAGGGACAGAGTCGTTAGCGAGCACAGAATTGGGAGATGTGGGGGATCTATTCCTTCCTCTGTCACTGACTTGCTGCTGGACCTTGGTCAAGTCCTGTAGCTGCTGATTTTCCACCTGGAAAACAGGTGTAATGCTACTTACTCATCCCTTTAAGGAGGGTTGAGCTCCTCATATGACAGACACTAAGGAAGGGCAAAATATGGCCCTTGAAACACACATCAGCCCATTCTGATTAATACGGTTGCATTGGAAGCCTGATCCTACAGAAGCCAATGAGAGCAGGATCTAGCCCACAACAAACTCTGCTCTTACAAGCAAGTGCTAAAAACTCACTATCTGCTAAGAGCTGATGCAAAGCACAACACAAGGGAAGCCATTTGCAGTGCACAGTAACAGCAAGTTTCACTAGGCCTACAAAACCCAGAGCTATACTACGTATTTATCAGCACCATGTCCTGGCACCTTACCTTGTAATTACCTATTTACCCATAGTCAGAAGTTGGGCACTCTTGGCCTTAAATTTTCAAGCAACTAATGAATGTGGGGGCTTCAGTTTCCAGGGGCTCGACCTGAAACCCCTTAAAAGGAGCTTGACTTTCACATGGTGGATGCTTTGCATTTTCTGAGGATCTGATACCTCACAATTCAATTCAATCACAATCTGAAACCACCAAGCGGTTTTGAAAATAAGGGTCTTTTTGATCCTCATTCCTCTGCAGAATGCCCAACAGAGAATGCTAAGTGGGCAGCAGAACAGAAGTCACTGCTGGTCCCATTGCAAACAGTGTTAGCAGGAATTGGCTCAGCTAGAAGCCAGAGACTAGACTGAGTTAGAGCATTACTAAAAAATCATCACATTAGAGCAGATTTCTTTCATGAGTCTTGCCTTTACCAAAACAGGTCGGGGACACAGCCTGTTCCCACTGATCTAACTCCTAGCACAGGGGTGGGAAACCTATGGCCTAGGAGCCAAATCCAGCCCCTGGCTTGCCTGGATCTGGCCCCCGAGGCTCTGGGCTACCCCCCCCCCAGCCTGCTCCTGCACCCTCCCCACCCAGACCCCTCTCCTCCACTTCACTCCTGCATCCCCTCTGCTCCTGCACTCTCCCACCAAGATCCTCCACCCCCAATCTCCAGCTCACTCCTGCACCCTCCCTCCCTGCCAGACCCCACACCCCAACTATGCTCCTGCACCCTACCTTCTGCCCATCCCCAGCCCACTCCTACCACCCTCCCAGGCCCCCCAACCCCCTCGTAAACTCTCCCTCCCACCCAGAGCCCACATCCCGAGCCCCCTTCTTGGCAGCTCCCTCCCACACACTTGAACCCTTCATTTTGGGCCCTCCCCCAGAGCCATGGGGACCCACAAAAACTACTAGCCCAGGCCCCCCTAGGTTCTGGTGTGTGAGGAGAATGTGGGGAGTGTCTTTCTGCTTCTCAGGCGGGGGTCTTGTCAGTGAGGTATTATGGTTGTTGCTGTTGTTTTGTGCGGCCCCCGACTGATTTTTCTGTGGGTCAGTGGCCCCCGGCCCAAACAGGTTCCCTGCCCCTGTCCTAGTGGCACCCATGGTCATTGGAATAGTGGATGCCCACTTTTCTGGTGGGAGCCCCCCCCCTCTTGTGTTGGATGAGCAAATGGGCAGTTCCTGGCCCTCACAGCAGGACTGGTACAGCTGCTGCCCCACCCAACTATGCAAATTCCAGCTCCTTTTGGGCAGGCTGGAGGCATACAGTTCTAGGGCATCTGTGTTTATATGTTCTCTAAGTTAGCTTAATAACCCTGGCAGCCATTTAGGAAGCCAAAAGAGTGCGAGGTCTTGGCTTCTCCTGGCATGTCTGACTGCCACCCTAACACCCCAGGAAGAAGTAAACATGCGAAGAACATGCACCAGACTGGGAGTGAGGGTTCTGGCCTCAACTCCGCCACCAATACACAATGTGACCTTGGGCAAGTCACTTCTTTGCCCTGAGCTTCTGTTTGCCCAGGTGCAGAATGAGGAGAAAGAAACTCCCCCAGTTTGTGACATGCTCGGGGGTCTTTGGATGATCCATACACACAAATGGACAGTGCCGCCCTGCCCCAGATGATTTCATTCTCTGTCGGCATTGTTAAAATGCCCGTCACCATGATGGGTAAGGGCCTAGAGTGTCATGCACGGGGCACAGCGGGCAGCCAGCAGGTGCTGGGGGAATTGTGTGATGTTTTATTGCGTAGAATAGCCCTAGCTACTGTTACCAGTGGCTATATTTGTTCTAGCAGGAGCTGGGGAACAGGAGGTGGTGTCTGATCCTCTGAATAACTGCTAGGGAGCCCCTCTTGGGGGTGGCCATGGCTCAAGAACCGCAGCTCTCTGGGTAATGCCGTCCCCTTATCTCAAGCCTAGGTGCAAAGGGCTGGAAGGTTGTGGAGGTGAAGTCCATGGTGTTTAAATGTCCCTAACATGGGGAAGACAGACCCAAGGTCTGACCTAGTATTGCTGGCAACACCATTGATGGTACACGCTCTTCTGGATCAAGTTGCCAGTCCTGGCCCAGTTCAACATAAGCACAGGCTGCCTTACTGCCTCACGCAGGGAGCCTGCAAAATGGGTGTCTGGAGACTTCGTTCCTCTTTACTGAGCCCGTGAAGGTCAGTTATGTACGAAACATCACCCCAGCCCACATTCCGGGCCCACCAACCTCCTGTCCTTCACGGGCTCCTTCCCACTGGCCTACCTCCACCTTAGGACCCCGGCTCTCCTTACCTCCCGTAGCAAGGTCCCTCCATTGATGGAGTCCTGCCGCTGCTGAGCGATGGTGACCCCCAGCACCAAGGTGTGGATGCTGCAGGAGACAGCCGAGATGAGCACGATGGGCATGAGGCGGAGGGGCAAGGTGATGAAGAAGGAGAAGATGAAGAAGGCCTGCCAGCCCACTGTGTCACTGGCCTCATGGAAATGGGCAAAGTTGAGGCCCAGGTAGCAGAATATCTGGGCGGCGATGAGAATCCAGAGGATGTAGGGCATGAATCTGCGGGTGATGCGGTCCGGCAGGAGCCCATACTTGCACAGGACGAAGAGCAAGATCTGGGCGGCCAGGCCCACTGAGGCCACCACGATGGTGGCCAGCTTGTCCGTGGTGTAGAGTACAGCGCACATGACGATGACGTAGCAGTCGAAGAGGGCAGCGAAGACCACCAGCACCAAGAGGGTCTCGTGGCGCTGCCGCCGGAAGTATGTCTGGTAGAGATTCTCCAGGGACTCCGGGGCGAAGGTGAGCCGCATGAAGCGCGGCAAGCAGAGGCACGAGCCCGAGTTCCTGACGGTCACCTCATGGGTCCGGCCTACCCCACGTTCGGGGTCGGAGGGCAGGCTAACCGAATAGTCAGCAGAGTACTCGGCAGAGTACTCCGGCTCGGAGAAGGCCCTGTTTCCAGGCATCCTGCCTGCCCACTTTTCCCTGCCAACCCTTGGAGAACTTGTCCTGTCTATACCAACGGTTATGCCGATGGAGCTCTGGCTCCCATTTACCTCAGGGTAACCAACAGGCGAGGAGAGGGCAAGGAGGCAACAGCAATGGCATCTCGGTTCTACACCCCTCCTCCCCAAACCCACGTCCTCCTCAAGCCAGATGTTCCAATCGGAAAGTCAGGCGCCAAATGGGGGAATGTGCCAATAGCCAACGGGGGGCCTCCACTGCCTTCCCCTGCGCTGCAGCTGTCAACTGGCTGCTCTGTAACACCCCTGCCGGTCCCACTCACGCCCCTCTCAAATGTCACCAAAAATCAGATTAAATTTAACGAAAAAATTGGCTGGGCTCCAAACAAACAGAATCCCGAGCTGCAACGAGCAACTCCAACCACCCAGCTCCCTCCAGCCGCTCCCCACTCCCAATCAAAACAGCTTTTCAAATACAAAGGATACATACACCTCCCCGGGCCTAATTAGAAGAGAAGCCAGAGTTTGGGGTGTCTCTCCTTTCCCTTCCCAATTTTTTCCCTTTTGGTCTACTTGGGACTGCCTGTCCCCAGCAACCATTTGCAAATTGAACCCCGGGAAGATATTCCTCAATGCACCGGGGTCTCAAGTCCCCGAATCACACCTGCTCCCCCCTGCGCGTGGGGGCCAAGAAATAAACAGCATTGGCCAGCCATTCCATGCACCTTGTGGGGCTTTGATTCTCATCCAGCTGTTAACAGGAAGGGAGGAAGGTTTGTATCCAGATGTTGCCTACAAAAAAAAAAAAAGTGTGTGTGTGTGGGGGGGGAGGGGACAGTCAGCAGAAGAGGCACCAATCTGTCCAAACTGTTGCTTTCAGCTCCCTCATCACTCCCGATGGCCCTTTGCCTGGCCTCGGCGCTGGACAAGGCCAGCTCTTCCCTCTCACCATCAGTGCAGACAGGAACAGAGGCGGGGAAGAGCCCTTCGGCTCCTTTGGTTTAGGCCTCCTTGAAATTCACGCCAGGCTTGTGGGAAATGGTCGTCTCCTTCCCCGGGAGAGTGCAGGCGTGGGTAGATCCTGGAAGCCCCGCGGTGCCGCTACGATCCCCTGCCAGTCTCCTGTTTGCTCTGTCTTCTGTTCGCTCCCGGGCAAGCCCGGAGGAGAAGCCGGACGGGTGGCAGAGTCCAAGCGAAGCAGACGTCTCTTTAAGAGCTGAGAGCCGCTCTCAGCAGAAAACCCCATTCGGCGCGTCTCCTCTGTCCATCCATCTTCAGCCTTCCTCCCTTTGCATCCCTCCTCCACGCCCAGCCGCTGGTGCCTTGGGAAGCCAATGCCGCGTTGGAAGGGGGGGGGGGGGTGCAATGCCGCGTTGGAAGGGGGGGGGGTGCAATGCCGCGTTGGAAGGGGGGGGGTGCAATGCCGCGTTGGAAGGGGGCAAGTCCCTTCTCCCCCCCTGGAAGCCCCCCCAGGGTGCCTTGCTGGAGTCTGTGCGCAGCGAATCCGTCAAGCACCGGCACCCGGCAAAAACACGAGGGAGGGGGCGGGGGAAGGGGCGTAGCTAGAAATTATTGAAGGGAAAATAAAACCAAACAAGTGCACGGCGGGCACACACACGTGCACGCACGCGCCCGCCCACCGGCTCCTGCTCGGCGCGAGGGACCCTCCCCGGGCACACCCGCGCTGCCCGGCGGAAGACAACTTTGTTGTGCTGGGGGGGGGGAGAGATTCCTCCCTAGGTCTGCGGAAGGGGAGAAGCCCCTTCTCCTCCCCCCCCCCCACACACAGAAGCGGGGCCCCGCCAGGGGGAAGCGAGCTCGCTGCTGCCGGGCGGGCTGTGGCTGCAGGGGGTAAGGGTCCCTGTTGCAGGGCGGGTGAGCCGCGGGGACCCCGGCGGCGGCGGCTCAGCAGGGCAGGGGGGGGGCCACTAGGCTGGGGAACGGGGGGAGAAGTTTGAGCGGGGCTCCCCCCCCCGGCGCCTTCCCCGCAGCCCTCCCCCCCCCCCCGTGCAGGGCTCGCCGCTCTGCGGCCCCCGGGGTGGCTGCAGCTGCAGGGCCCGCGCCTGGCAGCCGCCGCGCGATGCTCCAGTCCCGGGGACCCTGTCCCGGCACCGCCCCCCCCCCGGCTGCTTCGCGAGGTGGGGGCTGCGCCTGGCAGCAGAGCAGGGGAGGGGTCGCTGCTGGAGGGGGCGGGCGGGAGCTTGGGGAGGGGCTGGTGCAAGACGCAGCGGCAGGGGTGGCTACGCGGGATTTGCCGGGGGGGGGGGCGCGATGCTGAATTTACGGTGATGGGGGTGGAGTTGGCACGTGGGGGAAGCTGGAGAAAAAGGACCGGGGTTGTGCGGGGGGGGGGGCTGGTTGTGGGAGGGTTGCTGTGTGAGCGGGGCTGGGGAAGCTGGGTTGTGAGGGGGTGTGTGTGTGTGGCGGGGGGGAGATTGCTGTGTGAGCAGGCTGGGGAAGCTGGGTTGTGAGGGGGTGTGTGTGTGTGGCGGGGGGGAGATTGCTGTGTGAGCAGGCTGGGGAAGCTGGGTTGTGAGGGGGTGTGTGTGTGGGGCAGGGGGAGATTGCTGTGTGAGCAGGCTGGGGAAGCTGGGTTGTGAGGGGGTGTGTGTGTGTGTGTGTGTGTGTGTGTGGCGGGGGGAAATTGCTGTGTGAACAGGGCTGGGGAAGCTGGGTTGTGAGGGTGTGTGTGTGTGGCGGGGGGGAGATTGCTGTGTGAGCAGGCTGGGGAAGCTGGGTTGTGAGGGTGTGTGTGTGTGTGTGTGTGTGGCGGGGGGAGATTGCTGTGTGAACAGGGCTGGGGAAGCTGGGTTGTGAGGGTGTGTGTGTGTGGCGGGGGGGAGATTGCTGTGTGAGCAGGCTGGGGAAGCTGGGTTGTGAGGGTGTGTGTGTGTGTGTGGCGGGGGGAGATTGCTGTGTGAGCAGGGCTGGGGAAGCTGAGTGCTTTAGGGGAGAAGCTGGGTTGTGAGGATGTGTGTGTGTGTGGCGGGGGGAGAGTGCTGTGTGAGCAGGGCTGGGGAAGCTGGGTTGTGAGGGTGTGTGTGTGTGGCGGGGGGAGATTGCTGTGTGAGCAGGCTGGGGAAGCTGGGTTGTGAGGGTGTGTGTGTGTGGCGGGGGGGAGATTGCTGTGTGAGCAGGGCTGGGGAAGCTGGGTTGTGAGGGGGTGTGTGTGTGTGTGGTGGGGGGGGAGATTGCTGTGTGAGCAGGGCTGGGGAAGCTGAGTGCTTTAGGGGAGAAGCTGGGTTGTGAGGGTGTGTGTGTGTGTGTGGCGGGGGGAGATTGCTGTGTGAGCAGGGCTGGGGAAGCTGGGTTGTGAGGGTGTGTGTGTGTGGCAGGGGGAGATTGCTGTGTGAGCAGGGCTGGGGAAGCTGAGTGCTTTAGGGGAGAAGCTGGGTTGTGAGTGTGTGGAGGGGAAGAGCGGGGTGCTGTGTGAGCTGGGTGGGTGAAGCTGAGTGCCTTGGGGGGAGAAGCTGGGTTGTGGGGGTTGGGGGGAAGGTTGCTGTATGAGCACGGTTGGAGAAGCTGAGTGCCTTGGGGGAGAAGCTGGGCTGTGGGGTGGAAGTAGAGGGTAGGGACTAGCTGGGGCTAGTCTGCCCCTCTGACCCTCCGTCCTCTTTATCTCCGCTGCCTGTTGCCCTGCGTGCTCTTCCCCATCACACCCCTGGCAGCAATGAACTGCAGTGGCAGGCTGTGGCTGCAGCCAAGCTGCATGGGTGTCAGTCTGTGCAGCAGGCAGGAGTGGGAAGCAGGTGCTAGTGTCACCTGAGCTCCCTGACGCCTGGGGTGGCTGGCACCTTTCCCTGTGACTCGCTTAACCTCCCTACCTCTATTTCCCTATCTGCGCAGCATACCAGTGGTGTCTCCTGCCCTGTATACAGCAATGTGAAGGAATCCTGCGGGCACAGTGGGGTTCAAATAACTGTGTGTACTTACTGTGTACAACATGCAAGGCCTAGTCACGCATACACACTAGTGCCAGTGCTCTGGCTGGCTGTTATACAGAGACACAACGAGCACCATTAGAGGGCTTACATACTATTTACAAAAGCGACAAGGAGTCCTGTGGCACCTTATAGACTAACAGATGTATTGGAGCATAAGCTTTCGTGGGCAAAGAGATGAAGTGGGTCTTTGCCCACGAAAGCTTATGCTCCAATACATCTGCTAGTTAGTCTATAAGGTGCACAGGACTCCTTGTCGCTTTTGCAGATCCAGACTAACACGGTTACCCCTCTGATACTTGATACAGAGATGCTACCCAATTTGTACAATGTGGTGCCTAATACTTATATCTTGGGGCATTCCAAAGCAGATTGCAAAGAGCTATGGCGAAAGCCCTATGTCGTCAAACCCCCTTCTCTGCCTCTCTCCACATAATCAGTAGGGTTTTCCAGATGCAGGATGCGTCTTTGGGAGCTAGGGAGGATGTGAGAATCGCTGGATGGCTTAGCTGCCAACACATCCTTCCCTAACAAGGAGATACTGGTGCTTTTGTAGGCATGGCAATTAAAAATGGGAGGGAAAAAATGACGGACATGCTCTGAATCAACATGCTCTGGAATCAAAAATCTCTGGGCCAAATTCATCTCTGGAATAACACTGAAGATTAATCTCTGTGTTTCCAAATGTAAACGTTTATGCACAAAGCAAAAATCAGCCTGTGGAACTCAATGCCACTAAAAACTAAGACCAAGAATGTGACAGAATTTAGCACCAGGCCTCTAAACGCTTTCTGCTGTGAAAGCAAATCTCAGACAGAATTCAGTGCCTGACATACTAATCAGCTCATGTGCAGCAAGGGGAGCTCTTGGGGATAGATATGATCTTTAAATAATTGGTTACAATCTGAATTCAGTGTTAGGAAAAGATCCCCATTCAACAGTCCTTGGGAGCTAGTCACAGGTACAACACGGACAGCACCATTGCAGGCTTCATCCATTAATGGGATCCAAGTCCACTTGCACTTTCTGAGTTCAGTGCTTATCAAGTTTTATTGGTGTTTGCAAGAGCTCCTCCCAAAGAAACAACTTTATAACCCTAACAACGATACAGCCTTTCTTCAAAGAAGGTACACAGTACACAGGCTAAGAATAAGAACTTGGATGACTGTATAACAGTGCCATCCGGTGACTCCCATTCTAACACCATCCCCATTCTCAGCTTGTTCCATCCACTGTGGAGCTCTCAGCCACTTCACAAATCATCTGCAATGAAAGCCAAAAAGGCACAAGTCCCAAACAGAAGAGAAATGAATAAAAGTTTAACTATTTACCTATGTATCACAGTTCAGGGCAACTGCATCTGTATTTCCACATAGTGGTCCAGCAAAGGAGCCTGCTCTTGGTCTAGCTGTTGCCTCTCATGGGGGAAGACATGTATTACTCTCTCTTCTGACTAAGGTATCTTGTGGCTGAACAGTTCACTTGGTTATTCCCAGCAAAAGACAGACTGCCATAGCAGACTTGCTTGTTTTCTTTTTGACTAATAATGCTGTAACTCAAAACAGTCAAGCTACCACATACCTCTTTCTATACAAGCTTATTTATTCTTAAGGTAAAAGCATTACAGAGAAAACATTAAAAACAATAAAAGAACCTACACATATAGTAATGAATATATCAAAGATCACACCAACGCTAACATGGAGTCTGGCAGGTGATTACTCCTTCAAACCCCATAAAGGAGTCTTCTCTATGATCACAAGTGCATAAAAGCCTCAGCTTTGAGCTAGCATTCATGAAAAGTTTTGTCTTGCCTTTCACAAATTAGAGGTCTTTGAACTGGAGGTGCAAGTAACCAGCAGACAAGGGGGTTTTCTCCCTAGGAAACTCACAGTTCGTGTATTGTTCCAAACAGTTATTGGAAGTTCCTACCTTTTCCCCAAGATTTACATCAATTAATCTAGAAAAATCACAAACAATTCTACAGTAACACATAAATAATTGAATTCTTAATACAATGGATCCCAAAGGTATTAAACTTCATTCAAGCAGGTTTCATTTAGTTCTGTAAACGTCCGGGATATTGCAGGAGATTGCCCTGTGTCACACTATGTACCTAGTGTCTGATTAGAACTTCCCAAATCACCTTCCTAAAATCTGTTTTATTCCCATTCACATCTCTCTGGAGATTTTTTTTTTCTCTTTTGGGCTGCTTTTAACTGCTCCTTTCTTGCCACATTACATCCCTTGTTACAGCAAATGAACCAGGAATTTGCTGTTCTGCAATCATAGGGTTGGAAGAGACCCAGGAGGTCATTGAGTCCAACCCCCTGCTAAAAGCAGGACCAATCCTAACTAAATCATTCCAGCCATAGAGAGTGACGAGACAGCCATTCCTTCCTAGGAACATTCACTCTGCTGAATGAATGATTCCTTGCTTTCTTGCTTGGGACAGTGCTTGCAATTATCCTCCCCCAGAAAGACATCTGGACAAGGCAGTAGCATTTCCTTGATTGTCCCCAAGAATGTGAACTGAGAACCTTATCGTTTCCCCAAACACCTGGCCAGTTTCACCCTTGGGAATCCTAATCTAAAGAGCTGTTGGAGAAATGCAAGGACTGCCCTGACCACCAATTTTCTCCCAACAGACAGTGGTAAAATAGGGTTAATCACTTGCAAGAGATTGTTCCAGTAGCACAGCTGTTTCTCTTAGCAAAATTCTGTCTTTTTTGCTGTAATAAGCTCGTGCCCAGTGTAGGGATGTAAAATCCCATTTAATTGGTTAACCAGTTAAACAGTATGTCAGACATGCAGAGTGGGCAATTCCATGTGCTGCCCAAGCACTGTGGGGTCCATCCAATACCTCCAGTAGTCCAGGAGGTCTCCAGTTCAGGAGACATCAGCCAGGACCCCCCTCCAGCACATGAAGAGGGGGGTTGTGCAACAGGGATTCTGGAAGTACTGGGTCTCTGCAAGTGTCCTAAGCCTTTCACCGGAGGGAGGATGGACAGGGCTTGGTCTATAATGGGTTGGCAATAATTTTTGTGGAGGGGCTTGCCAAGATTTTGATGTGGTCAAAAGCCGCACTTTTCTATCGAGCAGGTGATGTCAGTGGTAGCCTTCACATGTATTTTTTAAATACACATTTTTCATTCTTACACAAACAAAAATTACAGTGTTGCTTCTGTAAAAACAGATTTAGTAAAAAAACCCCCATATTTTTACACTTTTGAATGAAAGAAAACAATTCTAACAGTAAAAGGGTGACAAGTGACAAATAGACCCGTTAGGTTTATTCCTGCTTTAACATTAATAACACAAACAGCCTGCTTAATGCATTTTTACAAGTAGCACTAGGCTGTTCCTTTCAGAAAGGATGGCTGGCAAGGTACACTGAGGCACATTACATTGCATAAGACTATGTTCTAGCTACATGGCTACACAACCTGTCCCCAACTCCCTAGTGATGAGGCTAGAGATCTTAACCCAGATGACTCCGGCAGAGGAGGCCATTGAACAGTTGTCTTAGGAAGCTGCCCTCTGTGCCAAGTCTCCAAGGTCCAGAGCCACAAGGACCACATGACTGGCATACCGCAACAGACCACCTGAAAGTCTGGCTCTCAAATCACCAACCCATCATTTTCTTGCATAGGAGATGGAGGAGGGGCTGGATGCAATACTGCTGGCCAGACAAGTGGACAGCCCAGATGAATCCCTTGGCCAACGGCGCCAAGTTTGGTCAGGGCCTCATTGAGCTTGAACAGATTCTCTGCAGAGATGCACAGCACCTGAAGGAATCCTACAAAGCGAGGCCTGAAGCCAAATGCCCACAGAGTGCCCATAAGATACCTGTGTCAAATGCCTTCTGCTAGTCAAGGGACAGACTGATGAGTGACAGATAATCCATGCACATCAGATGAAGAAGTTGCCAGCCCGACAGTGATTGTCAAAAATGGTCTGGGCTGGGACTGTGTAGGTCTGGTTGGGGTGCAAGCATGGCCCATCTACATGACAAGGGTGCACCCCACTCCTGATCCAAACGATGTTGAGGTCCATGCTGAGGATGTCCAAGAACGTGCAGTAAAACACCACAGTCACCTTGTCGATGCCCAAAGATTTACTGGTGGGCATCAAACAGAGGGCTTTCAAGAACTCTACCAGAGTGGAAGAAGAAGCTCCAGTCAGCCTCCCCTGCACTGACCATAAAAAGTTCATTCCACAGGATCTCGGAAGTGTTGGTTGGAAGTGGGGAGAAAAGATTGGCCTAGAAAGTGGTCATCTTTTCCTGCTTCCACTGGATCTGTAAGAGGATTGCTGTCCTCTGCCAAGAGGCCAGTGATGTGCTTTTGGGCATCCCCCTTCTCCAGGGCATAGAAGATCCACGAAGAACCTGATGCACAATCAAACAAAGGGGCCCAGCCTCGTCATGGGCCTGGAGTTCACCCTCCCCCTCTCCTGACACACCCTGCAAAGGGATGGATCCCCCAAACCTGCATGGCAATAGCCAGGGCTTTGTTGTAGGTACATGGTCCCCATCTCAGCATCTCACAGCCATCAATGTATATATCATTACAACATCCTTGTGACTGTCCCCTGTTACAGATGAGGCTGAGGCTCAAAGATACTGACCTGTCCAAGGTCCGTCCCCCCCCAGAAAAGGCTGTGGCTGAGCAGAGAATTGAATCTGGGTCTTCCGCAGCCCAGGCAAGTAGCCTAACCACTAGACCATCCTTCCTCACACGGATGGTGCAATAGACTTGTCACCATGGTCCTTGGCAAACTGGGTCAGAATTCTGCAGCAATCCTGCAGATTCCTTATCGCTCATTGCAGGCAGCTGGAGATTTTTCAGCAGCTTTGCCTATGTTTAAAAATGGCTGGTTTTAATGTACTGAATATGAACACGAATTGTAGGCTCAGGAATGCAGCCTCTGGCGTTATTCTGACATTAAAAGCGATTTATTTTTATGCTGGTCTCACAGTTTATATTTTGGTGCCTGTAGATTTCTGCACTGGAAACATATTGCTGCACCTAGTATAAACTAGAAGCTTTTGTATCTGGGGCTTTTAGCACCTGGAGAGGTGCCTGAAAAGGCACTGAAAGCAATTAGGGAAAGCTGCAGAAGCACATCAGCTGGAGGTGTCTGCTAAAGTGATTGGCAGTGAAATAGTTAACAATGTGGCCTTTCACATTTAGGTTTCAGATTAGCTGCATGGGACAGTTCATGCCTCTTAGAGCGATTGTTTTAGAGTTGGTTTGTTTTCAAAGTTTAATGAAAGCTTAGGCCTAATCTACACTAGAAAACTGGGTCAGCCTAACTACGTCCCTGAGGGATGTGAAAAAACCACATCCCTGAACGGAATTCTCTGGCCCCTAAATCACTAAGTACATGTAGGCCTACTAATAGCACTTAGCTTGTCTAGGCACTTTAGCATGCCTGGTTCCTCTCCCCCTCAGTCCTGCCTGGCCTCTCTTCCTGCTATTCTAGTCTGAAATAAAGTCCTGCAAAATACACTAAGCAGAAGGGTGGAGGCTTTTATTCCAGGGACAGATGACCACCAAGGACTGTGCTGAGATTCCTAAACTCATATAACATGCAATATATTACAGTCAGCTTTGAACATGATTGCCCAAGGCCTGTCAAAACCCACGGCAGCAACCTAGCCCCTCCACTTGACCTCTTCAATACAAACTGCCCCAGAACAAATAAGGTTCTTTCAGTGGCATTTCCCTGTGGTGCCATAGTAAAGTCACCGTGCGGTTTTGGATCAGGAAGCAGCATACGCAACACTTGCTAGATTCCCCGGATTTGGTGCTCCCAACTGCATAAGGGCAGAGAGGAGATTTCTATTTGGGTGCGTCTACATTGCAGGGCTTAACTCGAAATAAGCTACGCAAATTGAGCTACGTCAATTGCGTAGCTTATTTCGAAATCGGGAGCATCTATGCAGCACTTATTTCAAAACAGAGCACTCTTCCTCTGACTTCCCTTACTCCTCGTACAATGAGGGTTATAGACGTCAGAGTAAGAAGTCCTCCAGCTTGACAGTATTTTGACACTATTTCGAATAACTGCCTCTTGAGTGGATGCAGACTAAGTTATTTCGAAATAGTGTTGAAGTGTAGACAAAGTGTACCCTTTGTTACCTACCAGTGAAAACATTCAGTTATGGAGAAAGTAATCACGTCTTTCCAAGTGCTGCAGTAAATAGCAGTCTGATAGTGACATAACACAGTCCTAGACAGGATTTTTGGAAGTAATTCATGTTGGTCTACCTCTGCTCCCGCTTGAAGTCAAGGGGAATTTGACCACTGACTTCAATAGGAATAGATGTAGGCCAATGCCATAGTTTTGATCTCATCAAGAGTATTGTCTTTGCAGAAAGGGTCCAATCACAGGCAACCCACTGCCCTGAAAATGATTTCTAAGCAATTGTTATTCGGTGTGTCACATCGTAGCCCTCCCTTGGGCACAATGCAATTGGGACATTCTGTGTTTAGTTTCTTAGAAAATGGCAGGTGTGTGTTATGTAGAAAGGACAGTGACTCTTGTTAAAAGGCAGACCCTGATGCAACCTGGATCTACATAACACTATTGTGTTTTTCAGCAAAACAAAATAATTGGTTTCACACCAGCTGGCGTGATGCACCAGATCCATAAATCATCCTGTTTTCAACCACACTGCATCATGGGAAGTGAATGATATGACAGGTGTATCTATACATATGTTTCAATCACATGGCCAGTACCTTATATAGCTTCAAACCTCCAGAAATGTGCAGAGGCAGAATGCACACTACAAAGGAGACCTGCAAGTCTCTTGCTCTCTCATGGGACTTTAAGGAAAACAACAAAAAAATAAAAAAGATCTAAAATTAAAATTAGACTTGGAGTGTAGGGTCACTCTTGGATGGAAAAAAACCTGGCAGCTACCACACAGAATGACTCTTCAAGGCAGGTCTGGACTTAGCCAGCCAACAGTTAGGGTTGCCAGATGGTTTAAGAAAAAAAACAGAAAAAAAAAGGACCCCGAGAGTTAAGCAAAAAAAAAAAAAAAAAAAAAAACACCCCAAAAAAACAAAAAAACTCACACAAAAAAAGCGTGGCCCCTTTAAGAATCGCGTGGTGAGGCTTTTTGGCCCTAACAGTCTGCTGGTGGCCGGCCGCCATCTTGCCTCCCTGCGCGGGGCCAGACAGCTCCCCTCCGGAATCCAATAAGCACTGAGGTTGCCAGGCTGCTTCCGTGTTGAGCTGGACAGCCCGGGATTTTTGCCTCCTGGCTGGGAAAAAAAAATCAGAAAGTACCGGACATTTTAGGTGTCCGGTATTTTCTGAATTTTTTACCGGACAATACCAAACTGTCCAGTTCAATACCAGACACCTGGCAACCCTATCAAAAGTATGCGGCCAGTGACACTCAACTAGGCATCTCATTCTTAGCTCTCGTGACTACCACTGTTACGAAAACGTCAGCACACTGTAAGAGCTCAGCTCTTGGATAAAGAGCAGATGGCTCAAGCTGAACCCAGACAAAACTAAAGTGATGCTGGGTGGAAAAGAGAAATCCTTCATAGAGCTGGCCTAGTCACTTGTCTCCAGTCACTTCTATTGAAGGCTCACAACCCCCTTTGGGCAAAGTGGTGCAGGCCTCCTGATGCTATTTGCCTCCTGGCTAAGGTTGGCTAACCAGGTAGCAGGAGTATTAAAAAATGCCTTCCTTACCTCCAGTTTGCTAGGAAACCTCATCCCTGATGAGGACCTGGCCCCAGGAATCCAAGCATTTGCAGCTCCGGGGTGGGTAACAGTAATTCTTTGCATCTGAAGTTGATTATGAAGAGGATGTACAGGCTTCCTGCCTGCTCTATGACTTAGACAACTGCGAGCACATCAGGCATGTGTTCAGGTTACTCCAGCAGCTCCCAGTCAGTTTCCGATGTGACAGTTTAAGGGCCGAGTCCTCATTTTCAAAGCAATTCATCGATCCAGCTCTAGCTCCAACTAAAGACCAAATTGCCACCGGTGAACCACCACGGCAGTTGCATTGCTCTTGGACAATGCAGTTCCCACAGCTCAGGACACAGCTTTCTTTAATAAGAGGAGCCTGCTAAGGACTAAGGAGAGCAGGCAAATTCAGACTGTAGCTGACCTATGTTGTAAAGCCTTGCTCTTTGAGAAAGAAACTCCATTCTGTAAGGCTCATAAATCAAACATCCTGCTTATACCCAAGCCTCCAACACCCACCCCAAAAACAGAAAAGGAAGAACCCCAAACCTACTCCAAACAGTATTTTGACCTCTAAAAAAGGAGATTTGCCAGGCACTCCATGCAGTCCACCCAGGGTTTCACTACTGATTTTATGTGGAAGGGGCTCAGCTGCTCCAGTGATGGACGGCAGACCAAAGCAGGTAAGTGTTCAGATATGCATTATTCCTATAGCTTTATGTAAAGAGGCTCTAGCCATCGACTGTTAGGTACAGGGGATTTGTTAACTGCGTCTCTCCCTAATGTAGAGAGACCTGTGTTCAGAGTCTTCTGTTGCCCACAAAGCCAAGTTCAGTATTAAGATTTTTTCTAGACCTAGCAAACATTTGTCCCCATCAAACCTGGCAGTGTCAGCTCAGCAATGGAGCAAAAAAGAAGGATGTTAGAAGTGATTAGAACTGCAATCAGACAGCAAAGAGCAACGAACGTTCTTGCTAGGATAAGTTACTGTGGGTCAGAAAAACACAATGCACCTTTTATTTTAAATTCAGTTTTACTATATAAAAGTGCACAGCTTAAAAGTACATCCAGGCCCTAGACAAGACATGCATGTATAGAGTCATTTCAGTGTTTCCGTCAGTTCATGTAACAAAAAACCAGACATAAATTCAACCACTAGAACAAAGGACATTTTTGTAAGAACAAAATACAGTGCATTCACAGTTCTTATCTACCACACACAAGACGGGGTAAGTGCATCCCTGAACAGTTATAAACATTGGAATTATTTCAGAACAACAATCAGCCATTAACAAGAGTCTTCCTAGAAGTTGGCCTTTATGGCTTGGAATTGCACCATGCAGCAGCTCAATTATTTATCCTCCCTTGCTGGAAAATACACAGAGAACTAGGTTTGAAGCCAGAATCCAGTGGGTTTCCTTAGTATGGGAGATGAGGAAGCCTCCAAAGAGCTTTTGAGTATTATAAAGATTGAGTCAGATCACCAACTAGCATAAACTGGCATAGCTCCAAAAATTCCAGTGCTGATTTAACACCAACCCAACATTTGAATTTGCGTTGGGAGAAAAGAAATGTTGCAATTTAAAGTTAACTTTATGGAGCAATGACTCAAATGATTATTTATGTGTGAGGTATAACAGCTGCTTTTCAGCACACCCTTACCCCCATCCTCCTGCAATCTGGGATCAGAAACCTGGTGGAGATCAAAATAATTTAGTCTTATGAAATTTCTGAAATTCACTGCCAACCAGCCAAAAAGTCAACCTTTAAATTGTTTTAGCAGGACTGGAAGGAGAGATTGAAAAGTTGCCCTGAAAGTGAGAGGAAAAAGATGTCTTAAATTGCACCGACTGCATGAAATAATGGGTTTTAAAAACAGGAAAGCCTGTTGGAGGGCTGCAATTTGTCTTAAATTTGCTTTTTATTTCCCACTGTTTAATACTTTCACAGCTTCAAGCCTCTGTCCCCTACTGATTGTCCTTTTCTATCTGGCACACAAGGAAATGCAAGGGAGAAAGATGATTAGCTGCTGCAGACCCGTAGTGGGAGCTTACAGCTTTGTTCCTGTGTGATTCCAGCAAAAATCATGGCTATAGTTTCACAGGAAGAGTGCAATGGCCAAATTCTGAGCCTAAACTGCTGACAACGGCCTTGCAGGAACTAGATCATGATGCCAAAAGAACGCTGTCTAAACGAGATGCCAAGAATGCCACGTGTGAAAACACAAAGAAGCTGCACAGGGTTTATGGCTATTTTATCTTGCACAACAGCCACAATGGTCAGAAGTACTGCTCTTCTAATCTAACAGGTTAAGCAGAGCTAGAGACTTATTTGAGGTGATAAAATACACCCACAAGCAAAGCCGATCCTCCACGTAAAATAGGATACAGCTTCAAAGGTTAAAGTGCACAGGTGACTCCAAATGCACTGGAGAGCACGCTCTCATTTTTGCCTCGGACGTCTCACCCTGGACCTTTCATAAGTGCTAAAGCTTTCTCTTTGCTCTGCCATACGGTGGCCTGACGGAGCGGACTGCTATTTCCAGCACCGTTTCAGACACAAGCATGCACCTCCAGGCTCAGAAACAGCCTAACCCCATTTGGTGGGGCACCCCTAGCAAGCAGCATGACTGGCAAGCAGATTTGCAGCAAGGGAATTTTAAAGGGAATGAAACAAAGTGTGCAAGACTTGGGTATCCAAAGAAGGGCCTCAGTTCTCAGAGGTGCACAACAAAACCTGGGGTTGTATTTTCCTGAAAGAATTTCTCATTGTGTCAGTTTCCTCACCCCGTGTGTAATGGCTGGGGGTGGGAGGGAATGCTGTTCACTTAAACAATTCCATGAGGACAGCCTGTAACTGTTCGTACCTTACCGGCACTGTGCCAACAGCTTGTGGAGGACCAGAGATATGCGAGAGCCTTTAGTAGCTGCAGAGCCTGGGCATCCCTCTACGCTAAGATGAGCCAGAGAAAGCCCACGGCAGGAGATGCCAGGCTGTAACTGAGAGGATATGGCAGGGGCGGTGGCACTGGGTAGATGGGCATTGTCATATTCATAGGGACGGTCACGCCAGCATTATTAGTCAGGTTTGACTATGGGAAGAGCATCCTGCCTCCACTTTGGAAGCTCTGCTGTCACCGAGCTGGAAGGCTTACAGGCGTTACGACCTTAGCGAATGGGGCAAATCCTGTAGGGCTTATTCTGGGCTGGCCTGTGGCCATGAGCCTGCATTTGGGGAGAGGTGGGAGTGAGTGTACACAGGCAGCAGCACCCTGTACAGGCGCGGGGCGTCCTTCCAAATAGAGCAGCCTACCTGTAGCACAGGCAGGACCTGCAGCCCTCCCCCTGCTGCATCGAAGCCAGAGCCCATCGCAACTCGCACCCCCTGACGGGGAGAAGAACAGAAATTGTTCCTGGTACTTGAGCAGCAAAGCTGGAGCAGAGGGATGAAGAGGATGACAGAGAGTTCTTTGCACCCTTTCCTCCACATGCAGGTTTAGGAACCATCTGCTCCTCGGTCTTTCCTCAGGTTCATCGCTCCTGCTGAGCTTAGTATTTGCAGGAGTGAAGCTGCAGCCTGGCTCAGGGGCAGAGAAATAACTGAGCAGCCCTGGGAAAGGCTCAGGGTAGCTGTTACTGTTTAGGGTACAAGGAAACAGCATTGGCTTGTCCCTAGGAAATAATTTAGTGTCAGGGGCTGTGTCTTAATAGAGCCAAACAGGAAGGGCCCGATCCTGAGAGATGCTGAGCCCACTGCTCTCTGTGAAGTCAACCAGAGCTCAGGGTGCTCAGCATTTCAGGCCCACGCTGCTGAAACAGGAATCTGGCTGCACCCGGGGTGAATGTTTAAGTCAAATCTTCAGACTCCCTGGTGCATGGCGCCCAGCCCCTCCACGCAGTCCAGCCCACAGATGCATGGCATTTGGTTTTAAACTCCCACGTCCGGGAATACGCTGGGCTTTCAGCCCGGCACAGAGAACAAAGGCCTCTGCCCTCAAGCCACATTCAAGCTGCATTTCTCTGCCCTCCCCACCCCAGTGACAGTGCTTCCCAGTCTGATCAGAGAAGACCATACTGGGCCCTTACTGAAGAGACTGGGAAACGGCCAGGCTTTTACCCTGCAGTGGCCAAGTAGTCAGCCCTGATCCCACATGTCTAACAGAGAGGCCACTGACATTCTCTATTAGTTCCAAAGGCTCAGGGACCAGACACTGAGTTTCCATGAAACCTGAGAGGTATTTGCAGTGTAGACGGCTAATCCAGGCCTCTGGCGTCATCCCTGCCTCTGAATCTAGAACCGACCCAGAGCCAGTGCTTGGAGAGGAGCATTCAGGTCACGGCACGTGGGAAACGTTTGCGCTGGCTTAGGTCAGCTGCCTTTCGCCGTTTTCAGCACGGGGAGAACCAACCACAATGAAGCGACAGAAACCAGCCTCTCGCGCCCATCTAAGGAGAAGCCTCTAGGGCCAGCAAGGGAGGCCTCATTTTAGAGCTCACACAAAACAAGGCCGGGGCCAAGTCCATGGTTGGTGAGAACGGGTGCAATGCCGCTGTCTTCAGGGGTGCTGCGCCTGCTTGCGCCAACCACGAATCTGGGCCTCCGACTCAGTCAGGAGCCTGCTCCAGGCTGGGTGCACTGGACACCACTCCCCTGCTCAGCTCTCAACACAGAACAAAACTGGGGCTGTGGTGAAATGCAGCTACCGAGGGCCAACTCCTGTTCCTACATCAGTTAATGGAAGCAGGAGGAGGCCCCGTTACTAGGACAGTAATGAGTGCTGGGGGAGAGAGGGTTGCCCTGGGTCAATTGGCTCTCCAGGAACTGTGGGCGCACGCTGACGCCCGGGAGGGCTTTTCTACTCTCTCCTCTATTTGATGTTTTTGAGCAGCACCGTCCGCGCATTTACGACAGCTTTGAAGGCGTCCTCACTGCCAGGAGCCACGCACTTGTCTGGATGGAGCAGCACGGCCAGCTTCCGATAGGCTTTGTTCACCTCGTCCCTATGAGAGACAAGACAATCATCAGCAAGAGGATGATGTCCAGAGTCCTTCCTTTATGTCCCGGCTGCTGTGCTCAGGAGACAGGCTGTGTGTAGGGACAGGGGAAGAGAAAGCAGAGAGCTGTTCCCATTCTAACCTTCCCCACTCCTGATTCTTTGCAGTTGCTCATAAACTTCCAAACCTTTCCCCTTTCAGGC
This sequence comes from Pelochelys cantorii, assembly GCA_032595735.1. Classification (NCBI taxonomy): domain Eukaryota; kingdom Metazoa; phylum Chordata; order Testudines; family Trionychidae; genus Pelochelys; species Pelochelys cantorii. The sequence goes on from CM064328.1 coordinate 8,307,854, forward strand.
TGAACGTTTCCAGGCCTGGACTGTGCCAAATGTAAAAGATGATGGGAAGCTATGAAAAAGTATGCTGGCCGCTTCTCAGCACAAGCAGAAAAAAATACCCCATGCTTTCCCCAGTACAAATACATTCTTCCCAACTGTTTGCGAACAGCTCTCCAGCCACACCGGCTGTGCTTTGCAAACTGAATTTTGGCAAGCAAGTGACCCTTCTGGAGGAGCAGCACATGGCTTTGCTCAGAAGGACCTTGGGTTTGATTTAGGTGCTATGACTGTTTCAGGCTTTATACAGCGCATGTGCAGATATTTCTGCATAGAGAGGACCAGCACAGGCCCCAGGAATTATGTGGTGGACAGGCCTTGAGCTGCACTCTATTTGCATGCAGAGAAGAAGATACTGTGTTCTGTGTGCTGGAGGAGTGAGCACACTTAGTTTCACAGCAAAGTTCCTAGTCACCTCACTTCACAAGGGTCAGCTGATAGGGAAGAGTTCTAGTGGATCAAGTGAAATCAGCAATCCTTTTACCATTGGTTTCTCCTGGCTCTTGCATGACTGGGGTGAGCACCGCCTTCCCCAGCTGCAGAGTTACTAATTTATGCAGGAGGGTATGGCTGGTAGCAGATCCTGAACTCTGCCAGAGCAGAAGCAACTTGGAGGGGTCATTTGCAGCTTGAAGGCGTAACAGTGCAGCCCATTCTCTTCTAGGGCAGACTAAATAATCCATTTTGCATTTTGATACTGCACCTTTCCTCTGAGGCTCTTCCGAGTGCTTCACAAACATTTGCTGAGCCTCCCAGAACCCTTCTGAGGTAGCTATTCTAGGAATTTCAGCTAGGGAATGGAGACAGAGGTTAGCTGACTTGTTCAGGCCACTCAGCAGAAACAGGAATCCCAATTTTGTCAATCCCCTAATCTAATCACTTGCAACACTCTGTAGGACGAGTGCTAATGAACACTTCCAACCAGCAGTCAGCCCTCTTTAGGAAGACAGGAAAAGTCTTTTTCGGGGAAAAAAAACAAACAAACAACAATTTGCCCAGAAAAAAAGCATCATGATGGCAATTCCTTGCCGTGAGGTGTGTGGAGAAACCAGCAGCTTTATGGCAGCACAAAAATTTCCCAACAGCCAGGGAGCAAGGGAAAGCTAATGTTTCATCTGTATAAATCTTAACCTCTTTCTCCTGCAAAGATCATAAGGCCCGGGCAAAGCAGCACCAAGAAAGGGCAACAGATTGTAGACTTGACAGCTGCACAGAGTTAAAAGGTTTGTATCTGTTACAGTGCCTTTCTCATCCATAGATCCAAACTGCTTGACAATGGAGGCAAATGTAACGATCCCCATTTTAACAGATGGGAAAAACAAGGTACAGAGAAGCGAAGTGACTTGCCTAAGGTCACCTAACAAGCTAGTGGCAGAGCCTGGAATAGAATCTTCTGGTCTCCTGAATCTTAGTCCAGTCCCCTGCCTGCTGGATCACATTATCTTCTGGTTACCTATCTCTGACCTGACATGTAGCAAGACAAGTGAAGCTTTATCTTTTGAGCACTGTATCTCACCACTGGTATTACTCTGTAGCAATGGCAGGAACAGCCTCGCTGGTTTTAATGTTATAAGATGTACAAGTCCTCAGCGCTAGCTGCAAGTGTTGGACTTAACACACATAAATCCACAAGCTAGATGACCAGCATTACATCATCACAGGGGAAGGTATGACAGTGCTACTTAGCACTTCTAAGGTGGCAAGCTATATTCCATAGGAGGATCTTGAAGGGATTTACAAGTTTTAAAAAGTCTCAGAGGGGCAGATGTGTTAGTCTGTAACTTTAAAAGCAATGAGTAGTCCTTTTAGGGTGTGTCTACCCTGCAGAGCTTAACTTGAAATAAGCTACACAAACTGAGCTACATCAACTGCATATCTTATTTCGAAATAGGAAGTGTCTACGCAGCACTTATTTCAAAACAGAGCACCCTTCCTCCGACTTCACTTATGCCTCGTACAATGAGGGTTACAGGAGTCGGAGTAAGAAGTCCTCCAGCTTGACAGTATTTTGACACTATTTCGAAATAACTGCTTCCTGTGTAGACGCGGACTAAGTTATTTCGGAATAGCACTAGTTATTTCAAAATAGTGTTGCAGTGTAGAGGTACCCTTAGAGACTAACATAAAAATATATATAGTACTAGGAGCTTTCATGGGCAAAACCCACTTCATCATATCTCCAGTTCATCTGAAAAAGTGGGTTTTGTCCACAAAAGTTCATGATACTATTTTCATTAGTCTCCAAGGTGCCACAGGACTATTCGTTTTTACAAATGTTAGTGAAGCAAGTATTATGATCCCTGTTTTATAGACACGAAAGTGGAAGCAGAGAGAGATTAAGCAGTTTGCTCAAGGTCACGGAAGAAGTAAGAGGTACTATAGAGGTGTTCAAGCAGCTTCTATTCCCAATCAAACCACTTTCCCTCTCTAGCTGGAAACTCCTACTGGGTTCTTTGTTAATTAAAGGACAGTAGCATCATTAATTGCAAATAAACATGCTTTATGGAAAATAGGTCTTGTCATAAACTTGTTCTCATTTTTATGAGACTACAAGTTTGTTTGTGCTGGTTACTGTTGACATGACACTCTCTGGATTCTGTAAGGCATCTGATCAAGTCCCACATAATATTGTGATTAAAAAAAACAGCATTATCCTCTTCCTCTCCCCAAATCAATGTAGCTCATATTAAATGTATTCATCATTTTAGGGAAATGCTGTGAATGGGGTCCCACAATAATCTGTTTTTGGCCCAAAGCTAGTCAATACTTTTATCGATGATGTGCAAGAAAAGGAGGTGGTTAATACCTCTGATCACATTGTTAGTGAGACCAGTGTTTGAATACTGTGTCTTGTTCTGGTGTCTGCACATCAAGAGAGGATGATGAAAAATGGAAAGGGGTTCAGAGGAGAGCTACAGGCGTGCTATTATGTCTGGAAAACCTGTCTTATAGCAAAAGACTTCAGAAAAATCAAGTTTATCCCAGAGAAATTTAAGGCTACTTGATCATAGTGGTCTTTAAGTACCTATATGGGGAAGAGACTTCTGATAGTAGATGACTCTTTAATCTAGCAGAAAAAGATTAAGTGTTGGATCCAATATTTGAAAGTTCACACTAAACAAATTCCCGTGGATGGTGGCGGATTCTCCATCACCTAAAGCCTTTTAAATAAAGGCTGAGTGTCATTCTCAAGCAGGGGTGGGGAACCTCAGGCCCAGGGGCTGAATGTGGCCCCCAGCTTGCCTGGATCCAGCCCCTGGGGCTCAGGGCTCCCCCCCCCAACATTGGGGAGCCCATGCTGATTCTCCAGCTCCCTTCACCACCACACCACAGGGCTGGAACACACAAAATCTACTAGCCTGGGCCCCCCTAGGCTCTCATGTGCAAAGGGAATATGGGGAGTGTCTTTCCTTCTCAGACAAGGGTTTGAGTTTGTGTGGGTTTTTTTTGTTTTTGGGGGGTTTTTTTGCTTCTCACTTATATGGGGCCCCCAACTGATTTTTCTGTGCATCAGTGGCCCCCCGACCCAAAAAAGGTTCACCAGCCCTGTATCTAAAGGTCTGGTCAAACAGAAATTACAAGCTTGATGAAGAAATTGCTGTATGAGATGTTTTGGCCTGTGTTGTGCAGGTCAGCTAGATGATTGTAATGGTCCCTTCTGTCCTTAAAGAAATCTGATTAACTGCTATTTGAGTCATAAAGACACTACGGAGAATGCTGTAGCGTCCTTTACCTCGTGGCTCCAGGTTTGACTCCCAACATGTCCCAGCTGTCCTTGCTGCTGCGGATCCTCCGAATGGTATCTGCCTGCTCTTTGGTGAACCCAGCACTCATGCTCGACGTGGGGCGTTTCCCACCGTTATCGCACAGATCAACAATTGCGGAATAGAAGGTCTGCAAATGAAAGACGAGTTAGCGGAAAGCTTCCCCCTTGTCTGAAAGAAAGCCAGCAGATCTAGTTTATTTAGCTGAGCAATAAGGCCATTGGGAGTATGTTGATATGCTGGTTGTGACAAGGGCTCGCTGATTCTTGCCTCATCCCCTCAAAGCTCTAAGCGCACAGACGTGAGCTGCACAACTTGACGTATTGATAGCTCCTCCACACGCAAGACTGACAGAAGCGGTCTGGTGCCTGTCAAAACAGAGAAGTCACTCCTACCTCTAGTACCTGGCCATACAATGCTACATCTCGCAGAAAAGCCCGTCTTCTCTGTCAGCTATGGAATCATGCGCCTGGAGTCCTCGACGTACCACGAAGCCAACCTCTCACTCGGACTATTGCTTTCAGGATGCTGGGCTCAAAGCTGGAATTTTACCACGTTGCAGCCCTTATTATGACTAGTCAATAGACTCTATTGATCAAAGTAATTAACGAACATTCTATTGACAAAAGAAAGTTACATATGGGGCCTGCATCCTTTTCACTGCCGTTTTAAGTTACCTGGAACATTTCATTGATTCCTTCTCCTGTCTGCGCTGAAGTCTCAAAGTAAAGAAATCCCCGACTTTCCGCCCACAGTCGCCCTTCGCTCTCATCCACACACCGGTGCTTGGTGCAGTCAATCTGAGCCAAACAAAGTAGAGAAAAGGACTCAGGTGCCAAGACACGCCCATATATCCAGATGCAGCAGACACAGCTGGGCTACCTAGAGGGCTGTAGCTGCCTGGACTCCAAATGCACTGAAATTTGTTCTAACATCTCGCCGTCACATCAGTGAGGGACTTCCCAGCACAGCCTTGTGAAGAAGCCTTGTTTTTTGTGAGGGGGAGGAGAGAGAATTGAAATAGATGATGATTCTGAAATTGTGAAGAGAATCTGCATGCAAAACCCAAGACCAGGGCACTGGGTAACAACACTGCAACCATGGCAAAATGTTATGGCCACTAGTGTGAACTTCCAAGATTCAGCCTCTTAGCATGTTCCAATACATTAAACTCATTTCTGCTCAGAGCAGCTACTGCTCAACATGCTGCAGTCAGGAATTCCTGCCTCTTATCCTGTTGGCGCAGACAACGAAGAGGGGTTACCTTGTTGGCGCAGACAACGAAGACAATGTTTTCCATGTTTCCGTGCGGTCCAAGCTCCTGCTTCATCTCAGCCAGCCAAGCATCCAGTGCATCAAACGACTCCTTCTGTCCAACATCATACACTAGAACAACACCCTGAGTGTCCTTGTAAAACTCATTGCGCACCTGCCCAGGACAAAAAAGAGCGAGGAGGCGTGTGACGGACACCACCTTGGCTGACAGGACCTGGGCCCTTCAGAGCTAGAGAACCAAGTTTTGTAGGACTTGCATCATCTGTGAATCATGCACGGGGGGGTGGGGGGAGGGAGGGGGGATGCATAACACACTCTAGATACTGAGCTACACATGTTAAACTTAGGGCTGTTAAAATGGTTATTTCTTTAACCATTTTAACTCTGGGCTCATCTTCCAGCTCACTACCTGGCCCCACTGCAGCCCTGGGGTACCGTAAGGCACTGTGACATTTATGGCTTTGTGGGAGTAAGAAATAACACCAGTAATGTTATTCATGTCAGGGAAGGAACAAGGCCTGCTCCATGAGCACAGTGCCAGGAGCCTCCATGGATTTCTAGGATGTAGGCAGCTTGGACACTGATTCTCTTTTATAACCTCAGGCAAGTCACTTAGATCAGCACATTTGGGAATCCGCTTATTTTGGATTCCCCCCCAGGCACAATTGGTCTAGGAGTCTAGGACCCCATTTTCATAAGTACGGAGCACCCACAATCTCAGCTACAGTCAGTGTCAGCTACAGGGGCTCAGTCTCTCGAAAATGAGGCCCTAATTTGCCCAAGGTCACAGTGAGTCAGGGGTTCTAACACAGTTGAAATTCAGGAGTTTCTGGTCCCATGCTCCATCCATTACACCCTGTTGTCTCAATTACACCACTGCAGATTAGGGATGTGAATGGTTAACCTCTAAGCATCAGCCATTCTGGGCAATGCTTACAAGTTATGGTTAACTGGCAAAGGGCTGGAGCAGTTCCCTGCCCACCACAGGAAGGGGGCTGCTCCAGCCCTGTGGAGCCCACCGTGGGTGGGGGATGCTCCAGCCCACCCAGAACAGTTTCAATCCATGGGGGACAACCCCCCCTCCCCGGCCCCCACATGCTCTGCATTTAAAACTCAGACCAGCAGGCTGGCTCAATCCCAGTCCACTAGTCCACTCCAGCCCATCCAGGCAGGAGCAGCCCCCCTGCCTGCCAATGCTTAAACGGTTAACAGGTTAAACCTAATATTTAACCAGATAATAGGATTTTACATCCCTACCATATAGATTGGGCAGGTGACAGAGAGCAGTGTTGTGGATTTATGTCGGTGTTATCCGCATTCTACAGGCAATCTGGAAATGTACTTAAGCAGCAATATTTATCAATCTGCCCCATAGAAGCTCATTCATACTAAAGTCACTTGCACCGCACAGCCTTTAACACGGGCTACAGGAAATACAATTATAATGCCCGAAGCAGTCACTCTCTGCCAGGGTAGGAACTGCTGGTCTATGCTTCCTATGCTACCTGCCTCTTATCACTTACCTACCGACTGTGGCCCTGCTGCTCTAGCTATATGATCAGTAGGAATCTAGAATCACACTGAGACAGAACAGAGAAGAAACCGTTTCTCCCTTACCTCATAAAAGAAGGAGTGCCCCGCCATGTCAAAGATGTTCACTTTTATCTCTCGATCTCTAATTTGGACTCTGAAATGGTAGATGAGAAACATTCAGAAGGAGTAGGAAGCTCATAGAACATGAACCAGTGAAAGAGTTAATTCCTTCCCAATGAGAGTCCCAGAATTCCCATTTCACAGTGCCAATTTTTCATAGAGAAAGAGACAAATGTCACCAAATTAGCAAGACCAAGGCCTTTTTACTTCCCTAATTTAGCTTAATAAAAAAATACAAGAAGGGGTCTTGTGAGAGCGAATAACTGTCATGCATGGTAGCCAGTCAACAAAAAGGGACAAAAGCCAACCAGACCTAGCTCTCCTTCCGTTATCTTTAGCTGGACAGGAAAACCTCTCCACTTGATTTCTGTACAGACCAGTGAAGGAGCAAAGAACGGACAAGAAATAACCACTCAGCCTTAAGATGAGCATACGTAATCAATAATATAATTCAAGCCTCCAAATTCTAGGAAAATTACTATTTAAAAATCACTTAATAGTCAAGATAAGGTATTTATGACCACATTGAACATGCTGTATGTTTTATGATACACACTGAAGGTCATAGACAGATAGCAACATTATGGTTTACATAGCAGTGTAAGAGACTGTCATTTTGCCCTGACTTCTTCCCTGGTATCCTTCCAGTGTCAAATGCAGCACTGATTGGCGAGCCTTAGCACATGTATACAGTCACCACGGTACACAGCTTTTCACTTGCAATTGTTGCCCACCTGTGAGAGTAGCTAGAAAAGGGTACTTACTTGGTGACGCCATAGTCGATTCCTATCGTCGCCAGGTATTTGGGAACAAACCTCTTTTCACAGTACCGCTTTATGATACAGCTCTTAAAAAAAAAAAAAAAAAAAAAAACAGACGCATGTATGAACATGTCCGCACTATATCGCGGAGAACGTTGTTTCACGTTATTATTTACCACATTATGTGTATACAGCACCATAGGCATCCGTGGTTCCTTGCGCAAGTGAAGACATTGTAACAGTCCTGGAAGAGCGAGGGGGACCCACAGTAAATGAATCAGTCAGAATAAATCACCTGAGCATGAGCAGAGTTTTTATATTTCAAGAAGGGAGACGAGCCAGGGCCTTCGTGAACCCATTAGGGGTGTTGATATTGCCAATCCATTTTCTATAGAAGGTGCTCAGATGCTAGGGTGAGGGCAGCAGTGCAAAACCTTGAGACAGAAAGAGTTAACAGTCTGACTTGATTATCACAAGATAGGGTGCTGGGGGTGGGGGGATACCACACATAAGGGAAATGGAAGAAGAATTGCAGCAAATACACAGAGTTGCTTGAGTGGTACAGTAATATGATGGGCATGCAGATTGTTTGGTATGCCTTACAGAGGACTGCAGACCCTGCCCAGACCTTTAATTGAATTCACGGAGCAAAAAGGTTCCTAGAGAACTTTATCTCTGCTCTGCCTCTTATGCTGCACCCTGAGGGCTTTCAACATTAGAAATGCTAACATGAGGCAAGTCACGTTGTTTGGGACTTACTGTAGGTTGGGTGCAGTAGACCCAAATGTGTCTGGAAAACATCCTGACATTTGAGACTTCTATCCCCAGATCAGGAGTGACAGATTCTTCCTAAAAGTGGTGGTGGTGTGTGTGGAGGGGGTTGGCTAGACCCTGCTCCTCCATGACTCTGCTCCTGTTCCTCCTCTTCCCCCCAGGCCATGTACCCAGCCAAGCCAGAAGCCAGAGCTGGGCAGTCAAGGCCTGGGGGCGGAGGGGGGGTGTGTGTGGAAGGAAGGAGGGCTCAAGAACAGCCCTCAGTCCATATCCTCACTCCCAGGGCCCCTGCCCAAGGCAGGTTAAGGGATCCACAGCTCTCCACAACTGCCTTTGTGGCTCTACCCTGACCCTGCACCAGCTTCCAGCTGGGTCTCAGAGGCCAAACAGTTACCAGCAGTCTGGGCAGCTGTGGGGAGCCATGGACCCTCCACCTCCCTCGGCGGAGGGTCTGCACATGTGCAGGGTCCATAGCTCCCCACACTTTTCTAAACTCCTTGCTGGGCTCCAACTTCTGGCCTGGCTGGAAGAGCAGGACCTCAGGGTAGAGGAGGGGCAGAGGGCTAGGTGAAAAGTAGATGGGTTGACACTGTCCACTTTCAAAAGTGGGAGGGCCATGGCCTCCTAACCAGTGTTCCCTGCAAATTGTGTACTTACGCAGCCGCTCAGGAGATTAGCAGAGTGGCCACTGGGGATGCTAATGGTTACCCGGGTAACCTGCTTATCGGTTAACGGTCCCAGTTAACCTCGAGAACCCCATGCTTTGCATTTGAAACTCGGATGAGCAGGCTGGCTCAATCCCAGTCCACTAGTCCAAGTTTTAAATGAAGAGCATGTAGGGGAGCTGCCTGCCACTACAGGCAGCAGCACAGAGTGAAGGCGGGAACTGGTCCATGCAGGGCGCTGGTTTAAAAATCAGATCCCGCCTGCCGCCCTGTCCATGGGGGGGCCTGAGTTCCCCACACAGAGAGACTGCTATGGTGTCCGGGCTTGCTGCAGAGAGGGGCTGCTCCATGGGATGCCAGAGCACCCTCTATTAGAGGCAGCAGCATGTGGTAGCAAGGGGCTCCCTGGGAGTGGGGCTGGGAGCCCAGAGCACACTGGCTGCTGGCTCTGCCCCACAGGGGCACTGAGTAACCATGAACTGTTAAGAATTTTAGCAGTTAAATGGTTATTAAAATAACTTATTTCTAACATCCCTAGTGCCCACAGCTACTTTTTTGTTTCTACTGGTGGCATGCATTCACACATGCCTTGGTGCACATAAAAAATAGTCTACACGTGGCTGGAAAAGATTAGAGGGAACATTGCTCCATCCCTATTCCAGCACCAGATCACATCTCAGGATTAATTTTACTTAGAAAGCCCGGTGGCAGCCAGGGCTTCCACTGTCAGCCAACTCCTTTACACCACAGTATCTACTGTTAGTCCACGCTGGCACAGGCAGCGGGAGCCACAGCCACCCGGGGCAGCCACTATCCGTCTGTTAAGTAGCAGTGGGACCCCTACTGCAGCCTCCTTAGGCCTATGGAGGGTGACAACCCCTAAGAGGAGCAGAGGTGAGACTAGGAGGGCAGAATTGTAGCCTGGGGGTTGAAGTAAGGAGGATGGCACTGTACGACAGTAGGTTTTGAGCAATGTGGTGAGTGCTGGGAGGATGAACTGAGGGCAGTAGGGGGGGGGGGGGTCGATGGGGTAGGGCCTGAACTGATGGGGTTGTGATGAAGGGGACTGGGGGACTGAACAGAGGGGGGCTCAGAACTGACGGGGTACTGGAGAATAGGATTAATTGTTGTAAAGCTCCTGTAGCAGGGCCCAAAACACCTTATCCAGCACAGGCGGGAGAGCGGGGGACTGGGCGTGGGCAGTTCACACATCGAGAGACTGGCCTAAGGAGAACCATGGGATCTTTTATTAAAAGTCATTGATTTGGGGGCCAGGCTCACGACTCCTGGGGTCCCACGCGAGGCACCGGCGACACGGCACCCAGGACGCCCACGCAGGGCTGGGACGGGCACAGCTCCCCGCCCACGGCCCAGCACTGGGGTCACTAGAACGCGGGTCATGGGCCCCGTACTGCTCTCAGCGGAGGGAGAGTCTCCAAGACTGGGGGGTGTGGGAAGGGGAGGGGCTCGGGGGGGGGGGGCAGCGCTTTAGGACCAAGGAGGCAAGACCTAAGCCAGGAGGAGGGGCATCAGGGCGGCCCGCCCACAAAGGGGTGGAGCACAGAAGAGCCTGAGCCTCCTGGTCCAATGAAATAACAGGGTAAGCAGCCCGCCTGCTCCGCAGTAAACCGCCACTCACCTGCCCCGCCCGCCCCTAGGGCAAGATTTCTGTCAGTGCTGGCCTCTAACTGGGTAATGGACCTGCCTAGGACCAAGGTAGGAGGATTTCGATTGGCTCGCGGGCACGTCAGTCAAACTTATCAACCAATCCGCTGCCGCGCTCACTGCCGCGAGGCGCCCGATTCAACAGCCCGTTTGTCAATCACTTGCAACGGGGCCAATCCCCTCCGCGTGCCGTTACCTCGGCTCCGTTCTCACCTTGCCCACCTCGGCGTTGCCCATGGAGATGACTTTGATCCTCAGGGACTTGCGCGTTTCTTTCCGCTTCGGCAGATTCGCCTCCATCTCCGGGAGAGACGAATCTGCCCATGAACGCAGACGGGGCGGGAGTGACTTAGGAAGGTGCCGCGCTGCACCTGAGAGGAGGGGAAACAACAACCGCCTCGAACCCACCGCTTCCCCACGCTACGGAGGCCGGGGTCCCCCCCCCCCGCTTCTCGCGGGCCACGCCAGATCGCGCGAGACTTCCGTCTAGGCCTCTCGCGAGAGCTGACGTTGACTGGCGGGTTCCGTTCTCGCGAGAGAGCGAGAGCAGCACGAACTCGCATTTTTTTTTCAATTTCAATAACTTTATTGACACTCGATGGTGGGCGAACAGTGAGGCGGGAGGGGCATTGCACTACTTTCCATAGGCTCCTAGTGGTACGGGCAAGTCGGGGGCACCAGGCGGCGGAACTCTCGGGTTCTCTTCCCTGCGCTAAGGGCAGCATGGCCCAGTGGTGAGAGCGGGGGGGGGTGGAGCCAGGGCTCCTGGGTTCTCTTCCCTGCGCTAAGGGCAGCATGGCCCAGTGGTGAGAGCGGGGGGGGGGGTGGAGCCAGGGCTCCTGGGTTCTCTTCCCTGCGCTAAGGGCAGCATGGCCCAGTGGTGAGAGCGGGGGGGGGGGTGGAGCCAGGGCTCCTGGGTTCTCTTCCCTGCGCTAAGGGCAGCATGGCCCAGTGGTGAGAGCGGGGGGGGGGGTGGAGCCAGGGCTCCTGGGTTCTCTTCCCTGCGCTAAGGGCAGCATGGCCCAGTGGTGAGAGCAGGGGGGTGGCGCCAAGAGTTCTGGGTTCCAGTCCCTGCTCTAAGGGCAGCATGGCCCAGTGGTGAGAGCAGGGGGGTGGCGCCAGGGCTCCTGGGTTCCAGTCCCTGCGCTAAGGGCAGCATGGCCCAGTGGTGAGAGCAGGGGAGTGGCGCCAAGAGTTCTGGGTTCTAGTCCCTGCTCTAAGGGCAGCATGGCCTAGTGGTGAGAGTGGGGGGGAGTGGCGCCAGGGCTCCTGGGTTCTAGTCCCTGCTCTAGGGGCAGCATGACCTAGTGGTGAGGGGGGGGTGGAGCCAGGGCTCCTGGGTTCTAGTCCCTGCTCTAGGGGCAGCATGGCCTAGTGGGGGGGGAGGCGCCAGGGCTCCTGGGTTCTAGTCCCTGCTCTAAGGGCAGCATGGCCTAGTGGTGAGGGGAGGAGTGGAGCCAGGACTCCTGGGTTCTAGTCCCTGCTCTAGGGGCAGCATTGCTCAGTGGTGAGAGCGGAGCGGGGGTTGGAAGGAATTGAGTAGATACATAAAATGCTAGATGGAAAAGTGCTATAGGAGAAGAATCCTTTGTTTCTTTGCAGCATTTCTGGAGGTAAAATGGGCCCTTTTCCCAAAGGAATGTCTGTAAAGAATCCAGGCAGAAATCTAGTCTGGTTTAAATAATTTAGTTACGGCCACTTTAGTGGAATTTGCTAAAAGAGAATAAGGGCTGTTTTATTGAACAACTTAACTATCCCAAATGAATAAAAGGGAATAATTGTTATATAGTTATAAGGAAATAATGTAAATAGAAGTTTAAAAAAATGTCTGCATGTATATATTGTGTAAATATGTGAGGTTTCTAGGACCTAACCAGGGGTTTTGTATGTTTATGAAATTTTGTTTTGTAGGTTTCAGGTAAATGAATTGGTTTTGTTTTGAATAATGCCATTTCATTCAGAGTTGCAAAACTGACAAGACACTTTTGTCAGATATTGGTAATTAGTGTTGCTTGGCTTTTTATATCTAGCATTTAACCTGTAAGGTGTCTCCATGCTCAATATTTTTATAGACCAAGTTGTGGCTCTTACGAGAGGCAGCCAGAACCAGAAAAATGGGAAGAGATTCTGGATTTCTTGTTTTTGGCAAAATAGCAAACAATCAGGACTTTAAAGTAAATAGCAATCAGAACTCTAAAGTTTAGTGTGTCTCTTTTTAAGGCAGAGATTCTAAGCTGCTGATAATTTTGAATATCAGAGGGAGCCAAAAAGTATCTCTGTGAATACAAGTGGCAGCATGAGAGGAATCTGCTTACATGCATAATACACCTGGTTTTTTTTTTTTTAGTTACCCATACCTCCAGGATAAATTAAGCCTATGCAAAGATATCAGGAAGATATGGAATACACTGGCCTGAAAGATAATTTTTACAAAAAAGGCATTGTAAACATTCACTTGTAAGAAAATTTATGCTAATATTATTGTTTAATCCTGGGATAAATGTAATATATATAAAGTAACCCTGTAACAATGTATAATGCATATGATTTTGTTTTGGAAAAGGAAAACCCCTTAAGTATGATGAAGTGGTAGTTGGAAATAAAACTTGGTCTGCTTATAAAACAAAAGTACAGGGAAGTATTGGGGTAACTGCAGGCAAAGAGAGAAATCAGCAAGAATACTGTAAAAGAAAGAAGTGTTTTAAGATATAATGTGCCACCCCCAATGGGGGTAGCAATGTTTTCTTTTGTCTTTCAGAACATCAGAAAGAGCTGATACCAGCTGAAGAGCAATCAGAATAATATGGATTTATTGTCGCCACAAAAATTGTTTCACGTGTTGTTGTGTCTCATGTTCTATTATATGTTGTTTTGTGTCATTTTGTCCCAATGGTAGCATTATTGTGTATTGTTTTGGGGAAAGAGGAGATATTGTAGTAAGCAGGAAAAATCAAGATAAGGATCAGGCGGTGGCATGGTTGTTGTGACAAACTTGCTGGGCTTGGCAAGCTGCTAAAATTGATTCTGAAACTATGTAAGTAAAGCAGAAATTGGAGCGGGTAGGTACAAAAAGAAACTATGTAGCAAGTACAAAAAGGTGCAGGCGAAACTTAAATTCCTGTAAATAGCAACAGCTTAGTATGGTAATGATTTAAGCTAGTAAAAGTAATATTTTTAAAGACTAGGCAGTTAACCAAAGGTGAACATAAACAACAGATAAACCAAAGTGCGGATGTCCCCGTTCCTGAAGCACACGTAGGGGCAATAATGGAAACAACGCTTGCCCTCTTTTCTGTAATCCCAGGATGGGCTGGTAAACAGGTTATGTACCTGAATCTCGAGGCTAATACCTGGAAACCAGGAGCCATCATTGCCACGGGTGTGGGGCATATCTGTTGGGTCTTAATCCCTAGTAACAACTTAATTTTTGTGCCAGGGTATATTTGAAACCCCGAGAATAGTTTTGTATTTTCACTGCAGATGCTGTTAATCCTAGGCCTATGGAGGGTGGAAGTGTTTGAAGGTCAACATATTGTTATTTAAACAAGAACAAATGCAAAAACAATTGCTGCTCCACATCTGATATGTCAACTTGACCTGTCCTCCCACGGCTCAAATACTGTATGGGGCAAGAATCCCTCTCCTCCACTATCAACCATCTACTGACCGGGTAACTTGGACCACTGACAGCATCTCTAATTTTTAGAGGGGTAACCGAGTTAGTCTGTAACAGGAAAAACTTAAAAAATAACAAATAGTTTGGTAGCACTTTAAAGACTAACAAAACATGTAGATGGTATCATGAGCTTTCATGGGCACAGCCCATTTCTTCAGATGACTGGCATCGAGTAGCATCAAGAAGGTTAGGTGCAGCACTGAGTGGTCTGGGCAGTACATGTTTCCCTTGCTCATGGCTGCTGTGCTGAGACGTGAACATGGGCCCAGCTTTTTTATTCTTGAAGGATTTTTTGCTGTTTCATTGTTCTTTTGAAAGGAAAAAATTATTGTTCTCGTCTGCTTGTGATGCTCAGAAAATGTCACCTGGACGCTTTTGGAAATAGAATCAGAAAACTCTCCCAGTACTTACGAGTCTAACAGACACGCAGAGTTTAGTTTCTTTAGTATTATTTTGCTGATAGTTACTGACTGTTCTCTTTCCAGCTTCAGGGGCTGATGTTTCTAAACTGCTGTGCTCGCCTCTAGAAAATAGCATACTTTTGGGTAAGCGCCACATGGCTGGAGCCTGAACTCTACTCACACCCCAGCCCTGAGTTCCCTCCCGCACCAGAACTCCTTCCCAGAGTCTGCACTCTGTAGCCCCTCCTGCATCCCAGCCTTCTGCCCCCAGCTCAGCCCAGAACCCCTTAGTACCAGTCCAGAGCCCACACCCCAACCTCCTGGCCTTCCCCTATAAAAGTGAGTGAAGGTAGGAGAGAATGAGCGATGGGGGAGGGGTTAAGCAATGGGCAAAGCCTAGAAAAAGGGGTGGGGTCTTTGGGAAGGGGTGGGGCAGGGGTTGTGGCAAGGGGGTTTGAGTTTGTGCAGTTAGACAGTTGGCAACCCTATGGATCCTATGTGCTACTCCTGCCCTTGCTGCCGTCACTGGGACATTTCTTCAGGGAGGAGGTTGGTACAAATCCAGCTATGGAGCCTCTTGTGCTGCTGCATTTCTAATGTAAAAACAAACGGAACTTTCCATTCCCTTTTTAAACACACAGATCATAAACTCATAGGGGGTAAAAGCAAGGGTGAAAGTAACTTACATTTCTTACAGGTTCTTTGCTATCACAACCTGCCCTGCTTGCGGGGGCGCCTTAGGGTACAGTTGTGTGTTGCGATACAATAGTACCTGTAAGAAATTTAAGTGTTGGGTGGAATGCAGGGTGCTCAGGACAGAGGGTTGGGGGGGTGTGTGCGGGAGTCAGGATCGGGGTGTCTGAGGGGCTCAGGGCAGGGGTTTGGGGTGTTGGGAGGTGCAGGATGTAGGGCACGGGGCTCGCAGTGTGGGGGGAGGTGCACGAGTCAGGGCAAAGGCTGGGGGTGGGGGAGGCCCTGAGGCTGGGTTAATTTACCTAGCCAGAACCGGCCACTGCAACCAGACAGCTGTGACTGGACGGGCCAAGCCAGGATCACCACAGCCAATTCTGTCTCCCTTCCTACTACTGCAGCAGGAGCGGGGCCAGGCCACTGCAGCCAGATGGGGGCTACTGCCAGCCCCTCTGCAGCTAGGTGGGGACTGCCACCAGCCCCTCCTACAGCAGATGGGGGCCAGACCATGGGGCCTGCCCCAGGATTGGGGTTGGGGCTGGGTACCCACAGCCAAACAGTTTGATTCCATCCCTCCCAGCTCTTTAAAGAGCCCACTCCAGGCCACTCTTGCTGGAGTGCAGCTGGCTTTTGCCGGAGTGGTGCACCAGAGTGCACATGCTTAATTTAATCTCTGGATAGAAGAGACCACGAGAGTCATCTAATCCAATGTTTCTCAACCTTTTTTTATAAAGTACCCCTTTTTAAAAACAAAAAAACCCCCAGTACCTACAGTTTTCAGACACACAAAAGTCTTTTCTACCATTGCAACACATTTGTTTAAACAACTTAATCGTAGCCGGGTGGGCAATGAATTTTTTGGGTGTAAAAAAAAATACAAAAATAATAAAGCGCTGTAAAACTTAAAACAATAATTCAGTTTTCTCCAAATTTCAGTTATGTTGACGTACCCCCCAGACTTCTCTCGAGTGCCCCCAAGGGTACTCGTACCACCGGTTGAGAAACACTGATCTAGTATAATGCTTCGATTGATTAGACTAGTCTGATGTTTGGCGTTTCCTTTATACAGGCTAAAGAGGCAAATAGAAAAGATCAACCCCAGTGATTTCTCTTGATGGCGGCTATTGCCTGATAGTTGTCCCTGTGGGCAGTTGAGCTGACGCTTGAGTCAGGCCAAATGGGTACAGAAGATGGTGCAGGGGGTAACCTATCTCCTTATCCAGCAAGGTAGGTGCTTGGTAGAATAAAGTTTGTTTTTTGTGAAGGTAGGAGGGATTTTTCCAGCAGTTAACCCCATTCATGGGAGTTGTCTGAGCCAGGAGAGGGAAGGAGTTGGTTGTAGCTGTGACTGAGTCGCAGGTATGCTCTGCAGTCCTTTGTCATTTAAGCTTAGTATCTACCTAATATCATTTTCCATTGTATTTGGCATGGAGAGAATATCTTGCACATCGGGTTGTTTTATAATTCTCTCTGTTGATGGTCCGGTTACAAAATCTGCTTTTGTAGAAGGAAATCTCGGTTGAGTTTGGACTTCAGTTAGCTGGGAACGGTCACAGACTAGAGCTTCTGGGGCTAGAGAACTGGATAACAACAGCGTGGGGAAGATGGCCCAGATGAAGGGGTTTGTAGTTTGTCTTTGCAAATAATGCGTCAAAGGATGCAGGTGTGGGCTAGTTTGCACATAAGAAGAACTGAACAAGTGGAAGAATACTATGCAGTTATCTGATGCTAAAGGAGCACTCGAAGACAATAAACATAAGAATGGCCATACTGGGTCAGACCAAAGGTCCATCCAGCCCAGTACCCTCTCTGCCGACAGTGGCCAATGACAGGTGTCCCAGAGGGAGTGACTACCATCCATGTCCAGCTTTTGACAAACAGAGGCTGGGTCAGCAGCTCCCATAGGCTGCGTCTCTCCAGACAACCAGTGCCATCTAGCACCGTGCGCCAGATGTCCAATAGCTGGGCCAGGTCCTTACAGTGAGAGACTGTGTTTCTGAGTACAGGTTGGTTGTGGATAACTTGCACCTGCTTTCTTTCCTCTTTCCAGGGATGACTTCTCCCAAACCAATGGGAGAATTACATATCCTGCTTCTGCTATTAAAAGGCTCTTCCTTCTTATACTTAACCATGTTGATATTTCACAGAGTCTGACAGGAGTCTGACTCCTGTCCCATTTAAAAAACAAATGGGAGGTAGTGCATCCTAATGGTTAGCTCATAGTACTGCAAGAACTCCTGGATTCTATTCTTGGTTCTGCAACTAACCTGCTATGACCGCTGGTGCAACTCAGCAGTTCTATAGTTTGGTTTCTCTGTTGGCTTTAATAACGCCTGTCTTGTGGAGCTGTTGTGAGGCCCCTGGTTGTAAAAAGCTTTGAGATCCTCCAGTGAAAGGTGCGTGTAGATGGGCAGAGTATTTGTTCCCCAGTACCAAAGGGTGAACATTATAGAGACAAGCTGGACAAAGGCCAGGCTGCAGGCAGGCAGGGAGGGGTTCATGAGTTGCCTTCTCAGCAAGTTCAATTGCTCTGACTGATTGAAAGCTTTCCAGTCCTGTACGGGTTCAGCTGCTTTGTCAGTGTCCTTTGGCACTGCTGATGTCTGAATTGGTTGGAGAAGCCAGAGGGCAGCAGGACTAATGAAATCGGTGTTGCCAGGGAGGGGGAAAAATAGGCTGTGAAACTGCTGAGGGCCAGGGTTAGTATAAACTATAATTTCAATTTATAGTAAGATTAAATTATGTAACTTGGAGTAAAAACTTACATGCACCACCTGGGGTCACTATAACTCCATGCATGGCTACAGGATTGCTGTGCATCTCCGCCAGAGTTGTGTCTTGTTGAGCATATACCTTATTCTGGCAAAACTCCCATCAGTTTCAGCATAAAGGCGGCTTAATTAGGGACCAAAAAAAGCAGTCCTGGTGTAACAGGACCAGTGAGTAGATATCATAAGGGGAATTTAATGATCCCCTGTGGAAGAATTGACTCCACACAGCTGTCAAATAATTGTCTGATAGGACACTGGTTGCTAAGACTAGAAGGAAGAGTGATGTGATAGAGAAGCAGACAGGAAATCAGGAGTCCCTGGGTCATATTTCCTATTACCGATGTTTTGCTGTGTAACCTGCAGCAAGTCAAAACTCTTGGGTGAATGCCATCTGGCCCCATGACTTGTTACTGTTAAGTTTATCAATTTGTTCCAAAACTTTTAATGACACCTCAATCTGGGATAATTCCTCAGAACTGTCACCTAAAAAGAATGGCTCAGGTTTGGGGAAAATCCCTCCAGTTTCAATTATTTTAGTAATTTATTTCCAAATACCTGTCAGCAAGTATGTCTGTAACCTTACAGACAACCAAAAAAAGGTCAGGAAATGTTTTTTGACAAATAGATTCCTTGCTAGGCTTATTAGTATAGAACTCTGAGTAATCATTTATTTAAACGACAAAGCAAACATATTTATTGCACCCTGCAGAAGCAGTGCAAAGGCTTGGGGAAATCAGGGGTAATGAAGGAGCTGAGGGAGAAGGAAATAATTGGTGGGAAGGAGCCTGGGTGTGAGCTTGGAAGATGCTTGAGTGTGGGTGGGGGAAGAATAGAACAGGCTTTGGGCAGGAGGAGTGAGGAGGCATTGTCTGGGAGCCCCCACCATGCAGATCCTGGCTGACCTGTAGCCTTTCTCATTTGTCTGACACACCTGCCCCATCCCTGTGTGTCCTTGTGCCGCCCCCCACCTCCATGTGTCCTTGTATCCCCACTTGGTCACCCATTCTTCCCCAACCCTGTGGGTCCTTGCATCCTCTCCCCCCATTCCCATGTGTCCCTTTACCCCTTTCCCTGTCCACAGGTGGCCCAGCACTCCCCCATTCCTATTCAGCCCCTTCCAGTCTGTCCCCCTAAACTAGCCCTCTCTGACACCTCATCAGTCCCATGCTGTCTGCCCCCCCCATATCTTGTCTCTGCTGACCTGGTCCCACGGGCAGGAAGGCAGTATCTTTTTCTTCCCTATCTGCAGCTGGGACAACTACTGTTCCTGCTCTCATCTGTTGTCACAGTGGCCCCTGGAGGGCAAAGGGCATAATTGCAGCACCTCTCCAGCAGAATGTATTTTCTGTGGGGGAAGAAAAATTCTGTGCAGCACATGAGTTCTGTGCATGCACAGTAGCACAGAATTCCTCCAGGGGCAGCTACTATTTAGTGTAGAAGAGCTTTGTGGCTCCTCTGCAGCTGGCGTATTCATTGGTTCTTTTGAGAGTTTCCATTTGTATGTTGATCTGTAGCAAAGTCGAACACACCTCTGCAGGCACAATGGCCAATATAATCATCCTGTGGGAGGCAGTGTGGTCTATTGGGTAGAGCACTGAGCTGGGACTCAGGAGCCCTGGCTTCTATCCACAACTCTGCTACTGGCCTGTGGAGAGACAGCAGGCAAGTCATTTCACCTCCCTGAGCCTCAGCTTCCCTATCTG
Organism: Pelochelys cantorii; assembly: GCA_032595735.1. Lineage (NCBI taxonomy): Eukaryota > Metazoa > Chordata > Testudines > Trionychidae > Pelochelys > Pelochelys cantorii. Next base: position 8,327,688 of record CM064328.1, read on the forward strand.
TAAAATGAGGACAGTGATACTTGTGTCCTTTCTAAAGTGCTTTGCAATCCGTTGATAGGACCTAGGTATTATTGAATATGCCCTGGCACAGGTGAGATTAAACAAGGGACAATGTCTAGACATCAAAGGAAAGCAGGGGAAAGGACATAAATAATTCTTCATGTAGGGGAGCCTGCACAGCCTTCCCGTGACCAGAACGACAGAGTCTACATTGCTAGGCCTCCTCCTGGCCTTGTCCAAAGTAACAAAGCAAACCCTAGGCCTATCTCAGGTCTGGTGTATGTACGCACGCAGGCCAGGACAAAACGGGGGGGAGTTTTAAGAGTCAGGAATGCTTGCACAATCATGCATAAATTGTAAAGTATAGCAAGACCAGGCCAAGAAGACCAGAAACAACCTGGTACTGGTACATCCCATTTTTGATAAGAGAGAATTTCCAGAGACCACCAAAAAACTATTAATTAAGCGCTTTTGCAATATTTTGGCATAGCAAAATATATCCTAACTTTTGGCATAATAGGTATTTTGCGCAAAATGTAATTAATTGGTAGATATTACTAGAATGATCAAGTCGAGTATAAACGGGGTAGAAAACTTAATCAGTGGGAGAAAACTTAATCAGTAGGAGGGGTTGGGTAAGGTGTCCCCACTATCTTACTCACTGCAACAAGAAGGTGAACCAGTTCCTACCGCCCGATGCATTGTGGGGAAAGAAAGAGGCCACAATCTCCCATCTGACAATTGTAAGGGCAATAGCGTTGGAACTGGGTGTGTTATCTATAGAAATAAGTACACATACATTCATATTCTTAAAATCAAGTATCTTGTGTATTGTCCTGGGTGTAGGTGTTATAATATTGTCTGTGCTAACTATCCTATGTATTGAAATAGATCTGTATAACCTTGCGTTGCTTTCCTTTACTATCCTGTGCACAATAAAGTTAAAAAAAGTTTATCTGAGGTGTTTTACTGGCTCCTCTTGTATCTAAAAACTGAACCACATGACACTTCATAACTTGTTCATTTGTCTGACATGCTTGTGTGCTCTGCTGTGGGTCTTAGATCACTTTGGTCACTGTCCAAAGCATTTTACCTGTTCACTCAACAGTTTTGCCTCGTTGTTGAATTAGGCACCAGTTTCTCAGGCAATTTATGGGCTAGGTTCTCGCGTCCCTAACCTTGAGTGGAATGAGTTTGAGGGGACAGAAAGGGTTAATTTGTGACTGCTTATAGAGTTAGCTGAAGGGCTTTTGTCATCCTGAATGAACCAAGAAATATCTATTAGAGATGTAAAAAAGGTTTTAAAAAGGTAACTGTGTGACTGCTAAAAATCCTAGCGGTTACACAACTAACCATTGTTCACCCGTGGGACTAGGTAGGGAAGGATGTCGGAGGGGTGTCCCCTGTGGGCAGTAGTGCAGCTGACTCCCTGGGAGCAGATCTGGCAGCTAGGAGCCAGCATGCACCTGCAGGACAGAAGAGTTTAACCACAACCGAAACTGATAAGCTGATGCTTATTGGTTACATAGTTAAACTCCTACATTCCTCATATCCACTTCTCTCTTGGCCCTCAGCTAATGCCAGACTGGAGTTTAGTGGCTTTCATCAGGAGTGGAGTTGGAGTGATTCTGGCAGGAATAAGGTTTCCCTTTATTATGCCAAGCTGAGGCCTGTGCAGCTAACTCTGGGCGGTGTTCTAGCTGCCACCTCCAGCTGTAATGCACAGGGAAGTTTTTGGCGGAGCTGGGAATAGAAAACAGGTCTCCCAGCTCTGGCCGGGATTCAAGGGACCACAGCAGATGCATGTACCTTTGGCTGCCTTTTTGACTTCTCATCTCTGTGTTTTGTCTTCACCCCTAACCCATTCTACTTCCCTGCTTTTTTAACTACTCTCTTTGTCCCTTCTCAGGATAATGTTTGCTTCATTAAAAAGAAAGTCTGATCTAATTATCGTCTGTGCAGATGCCAGGAGCACAAGGCTGCCACGCAGGCGGCGTGTGCTCGGGGATCTGAGAGGTATGAGATAGCAGGGGAGTAAGGGACAGGACTGAGGCAGAAAAACAAGTTGGCATTTAAAACTGCCACATGCAGAGCTGGCTGAGGATGTGGGCGAGAGGCAGAATCCAACAGGAGGACTGTGTTGCTGAGGCTTGAGCGAGGTGCTGCAGGAAGTTCCAAGACAGATGGTGAGGAGAGATGGGGAGTTTGAGGTTTCAGAGCTGCCCATATTGGGTGCGTCTACCCTGCCCCCTTAGCTTGAAATAAGCTATGCCATTTGAGCGATGCAAATGGCGTAGCTTATTTTGAGATCATTTTGAAATAGCTTATTTCGTAATTTGGCCCTGTCTGCGCAGCACCAAATTTCGAAATGAACCACTATTCCAAAATATCCTTTAATCCTCGTGGAATGAGGGTTACAGGGACGTCTGAGTAGCAAGCCCGTTATATTTCGAAATAACAGGCTTTTTCAAGACGCGGAGTAGCTATTTCAGGACACTGGAAGTCTCCCGAAATAGTGCCATAGTGTAGCTGTACCCTTAGAAACTATCTGGACAGACTTGAGCCTCACTGGTTAAAATTCTTTGTTCATTAAAAAGAGGTGCTTGGTCCTGTCGTGAGTGCAGGGGTCTGGTCTTGGTGGCCTCTCGAGGTTCCTTCCAGTCATATGATTCCTGTTTCAGGACACACTGCCGTGATTATCTAGTGTGACCAGAGCACAATGGAACAAACCAGAGACAACACACCTGTGTCCACCTCACTTCCATCCTGCACTGTAGATGCGGTCATCCCTTTATCTGGAGGTGAAATGAAGCCCGGGTCAGAGACAGCATGAGGCTACGTCTGCATTTAAATAGCTGCAGAGACACAGTGGCAGTGCCACCATACACCACTGTAGGACTTCAGCGTAGATGCGACAGCAATGGGAGGGGTTTTCCCGTGTCAGAGGTTAACCCACCTCTCTGAGAGGCAGTAGCGAGGTCAGTGGAAGAATGTTTCTGTCCAAGTGGCACTGTCTATATCAGGGGATAGGTCGTTATATCAATATCGCAGGGATGTGGATTTTTCCCACCCCTGAGAGATGTAGATGAGCAAAGGTAACTTTTCAGTGTAGACCAGCTCCGCGTCTCCCCTGCACTGTGAGACAGAATGATAGCATGGGCAGCAGCCTTACTGTAAACAGATCCACCAAAGCTGAATCTGTAGCTTGAAAGCCTTGGCCTTTGTCCTCTAGGGGTCTGTTCTGGGACCAGTCCTGTTCAACGTATTTATAAATGATCTGGAAAAAGGGGTGAACAGTGAGGTGGCAAATTTGGTCCCAAAGAGCCCATGAAGAGCTACAAACGGATCTCACAAAATTGGGTGACTGGACAACAAAATGGTGATGAAATGCAATGTTAATAAATGCAAAATAATGCACTTTTGGGAAACACAATCCCAACTATGCATCTAAAACAATGGGACCTAAATTAGTTGTTACCACCCAAGAAAGAGATCTTGGAGTCATTGTGGGTAGTTCTCGGAAAACACCCAATTAATATGCAGTGGCAATCAAAAAAGCAAACAGGATGTTGGGAATCATTAAAAAAGGGATAGATGATAAGACAGAAAATACAATATTTCTTCTATATAAATCCAAGGCAGGCCCACATCTTGAATACTGTGTGCAGGTGTGGTCACCCCATCTCAAAAAAGATATACTGGAAATGGAAAAGGTTCAGAAGAGGGCAATAACAATAATTTGGAGGTATGGAATGGCTGCCATCTGAAGAGAGATTAATAAGACTGGGACTTCTAAGCTTGGAAAAGAGACGACAAAGAGGATATGAAAGACGTCTATGAAATCATGACTGATGTGGAAAAAGTAAATAAAGAAGAGTTATTTACTGCATCTGATGATACAAAAACTAGGGATCACCCAATGAAATTAAGAGAGAGCAGGTTTTAAATGAACGAATGGAAGTATTTCTTCACATGGTGCACAGTCAAACTGTGGAACTGCTTCCCAGAAGATGTTGTGAAGTCCAAGACTATAACAGGATTCAAAAAAGAACTAGACAAATTCATGGAGGATAGGTCCAACAATGGCTGCTAGCCAGGATGGGCAGTAATGGTGTCCCTAGCCTCTGTTTGTCAGAAACTAAAAATAGGAGACGGGATGGATCACTTGATGATTGTCTGGTCTGTTCATTCCCTCTGGGACACCTGGCATTGGCCACTGTGAGAAGACAGGATACGGAGCTAGATGGACTATTGGCCTGACCCAGTCTGGTCTTTCCTATGTTCTTATCATGACTGGTGGGGAGAAAGCAAATAAGGAAGTGTTACTTATTCCTCATAACACAAGAACTAGGGGTCATAAAATGAAATTAGTAGGTATCCAGTTTAAAACAAACAAGGGTAGTATTTCTTCACACAACTCTTTGCCAGGGGATGTTCTAAAGGCCAAAAGTATAACAGGGGTTCAAAGAAATACTAGATCATTTCATGGAGGATAGGGCCATCAATGGCTATTAGCCAGGTTGGGAAGGGATGGTGTCCCTAACCTGTTTGCCAGAAGCTGGGAATGGGTACCAAGAGATGGATCAGTGATGGTTACCGCTTCTGCTCATTCCCTCCGGGGCACCTGGCATTGGTCACTGTCGGCAGACAGGACACTGGGCTAGATAGATCTTTGGTCTGGCCCAGTAGGGCCGCTCTTATGTCTACATTTAATTAACCTACCTACCTTCTTCCGAGTATACATTAAAATCTTCACAATTATGATGGACAGTTTTGCCAACCTAGCTCCCAGCGTGACACAGCTATGTCAATGGAAGAATGTATCTGGCATTGATGCAGCTAACATCATCATTTGGGATGCTGGTGTTCCTACATTGGCCAAAAATCCCCTCCTGTCTACACTACAGGGTTATTCCAGCCTAGCTGCACCACCATAGCTGTGCTGGGGGTAGACTCCATAGCATAGACTGAGCTTTGCCAGCACTGGTAATTTTAGCCACTTGTGCTGCTGCCCCAGTGGAGCTATCTAGTGTGAACTCAGTGCATCCGTCCCAATTACAGTCCAGGCCAGTGCACTGAGGCTACCGTAGGAGGTTGCGTTCGTGCAGCTAACATCACTTCAGCCACATAGATGGCTACAGTCCAACATAGTCAAGGCCTTAGAAACAGGAAGCCACTTCCTGCAGTCTCTCTAAAGCCCAGATGACTCTTAGACCTCAGGCAGTCTGTGGGAGCACTTGACCACTTCCCTTTCCTCCTCTCAGGCACTTAAAAAATAACCTGTCCCCTAGATTCACAAGAGATGCTGCTGCTCTTCAGGGTCATCTCTACACAGCCACCTTTTCTAGCTCTCAACTTGCTGTTGTGGGGCAGCACCAGAGGCTAGACACATGTGAGACCTAGTTGAAGAGGAACTTCATTGTTCCTGTGCTGATCTTTTGCAGGGTGAATTTTGCCTTTAGTGAGCAAATACTAGTACAGGGGCTCTTATGTGGAGCTGTCTTAAAACTACATGTTTCTCACTGCCTTACTCTGTTAAACCTCCACTCTGTCTGAAGCACCCATAGCCTTTTCCCCTTCCTTCTGTTCTGGGCCAGAATTAAGGATGAGAGGCCAGACCCTAGCAAGAAATAGATGATGGCTGAGCAACCTTTGGAAAATGAGAAATCTAAAAAAGAGGACAAGTGCAACTTGCTCCTTAGGCTGCAAAGTTAGCCATCCTCACTGGAGAGTTCAGTGCAGCCACACAAATAACGGGGAGGTGAAGTCTCCAATGTGGTAAGAAACCACCATCAGCCTCCTGGCTGATTGAAGAAAGGAGAGTGGTTGCCTCATGACATGCAGCAGCACAGAGCATGTCTCTGCATTTGCATCCAGTTACTATGGGTGTGTTGCGGAGGTGAAAGTAAGCCTGTGCGGTGCTCCTGCTAGAAGCCGGCCAGCTGGGGCATTCCCAGCCCAGCTCCCGGCTTCCTGCAGGCTGCCATGCCTAGCAGCAGGCAATCAGTCAGGTTGAGTGCTGGCTGGGGTGCCCACCCCAAGACTGCCCCAGCCCTGAGTCCCCTCCCCCCATTTCAAAGGGTGGGGGACTGCAGCTGCCCATACCTGCTTCCTATGACTAGGGAGCGAGGGGAAAGTGCAAAGCCTGCCTCATTCCTCCTCTGCCCCTCTCCTGGGCAGCTGGAAGCAAGAGGGATGCAGCACACTGTGCACTTTCCCTTTACTCCCTAGTCACAGCAAACAAGAAAAAACACACACAGACCAGGTAAGTGCGGCTGCAGCCTCTGCCAGCCCCCAAAATGGCACCCTTGCCTCCTCTGCACTCACCACTAAATGCCCCGAACCTCTGCCTGAGCCCCCTGCACTCCACCCCACACTTACATTTCTAACAGTACTGTTGTATCGACAACCCCCCCTCCCACCGTAAGCCTCCCCCCTCAAGGGTTGTGACAAGACAGTACTTGGAAGAACTGTAAGTTACTTTCACCCCTTGTGTGTTGAAATTTGCACCTACCACAAAGGCCTTTCCCGAAAACACAGCACACATCTTACCCAATGAGGAAATTGACAGAGGCTCTAAGATCACGAAGGGCATTCCGGAGAAGAGGAAACTGAGCCATAGCTCATGGAACATCATCCCAGATTCGCTCCTTTCCTTCTGACAGGAAGGAAGATGCTGATTCCTACCCCAAATCTATGCATGCAAAGGAGCTGTTCATTGCAGCCTACTGGTGGAAGTACAGTGACAAAAGCCAAGACAGTTGAATTCAGTGTTTTGTCCAATAGTAAGACCTACACGTCTGCCCACAGTGTGTTCCGACTGGCTTGGTCAACATTTATAATAGGCTACGAGCCGAAAAGGCAAACACATTGGGAAGAAGGTATTACTTTCCATGGGCAGATGTAAATGTTTGGCCAGTCTAATTAGCTGTAAGACTACGGATTAGATAATTGTGTTCTGCTTTCCGAATGGCAGATTTTCATCTTGGACCCTGTGAGCCTTTTTGTGCGTGCAGAGTAAATATGCATGTACAATGATTTGTGTGAGCGCTGCCTCATTTCATTAAAAAAACCTGCTGGTGTTAAACTGGGAGTTTTCAATGGGCCTTCTGGAATCCTTCGAGCAAGTTCTGGCAAGCACCGTCCTGTACTGGGACACAAGGAGAAACAGCAAAGAGGTGACCTCCAACCCTTCCTTGATGGACACTCGACAACTATTCACAGGCCCCGTTGAGGTCTGTTTCTGCTGGATTGCATTTTGCAATTAAAGTGAGACTCAAGGCGAGTGGGGTGGACCAAAACTGTGACTAGAAACCGGATGTCATCTCTAAAATGACCACAGTCCCTCTTCGCCCATCCTTTTGATACTGAATCATTGACAGAGGGTGGGGTCAGCTCAACGGCTGATAGAAATCCGTGTAACTTCATTCTCTTTGGTTAAGCAACATGGATGCCCCAGCTGAGCATCTAGTCCAGTATGTGCAGGCTTCCAAATCACATGCCCTTCAGTGCAGAGCTGTCTACTGAAGACACATCTTCTCGTCAATGTCATTACTGTGGCCTGCAGCTGTAAATCACGGAAGACTTTCTGTTCTGTTTCAAGGGGCGAGTGCCTTAAGATGGGTGCAGTAATAATTGAGGGCAACTTCTAAACAGTAAATACATTTAAAAACCAGGAACCTGTTCCAGGGCAACCTGCTAGCGCCTGAAGCACATCAGAGGAGAAGCGGGATACATTTCTTCCTTTGCACTGGTAAAGATTTAACTGCCTCTAGCTGAGCGAGACCATAACTCACTCTTGGAGAAGTCCCAGATAGTCTTGAAATTAACCCCCTATGCCATGTATCAGATTTCTTTCCCTGTCTGTATGTACACAGGGCACTAGTGAAGTGCAGTTACCTCTGCCGTGCAGCATAACAGCCAGGCACAGAGCACACCTGGGATAGGAGAGCGTAAGGTTCAGACACTGAGCAAATGTTGCTCCTGAGGAAAGCCGGGTAGAATCTTTAATGGCCATGCAGAGCCTTGGTTTCAAAGGTCTCGTTCAAAAAGACCTTCCTGCAGTAGGTGGCATAGAACTTGATTTCTCTGCCTCGAATGACTGAGGGACTGAGTTGACTGACTTGAGCCTGTGCCTCTGTGTTTCCGCAGCAGGGCCTCCAAAGCTAAGGCAGCCCATTTGGACATTCCTCTGGCTTCTCAGAGCTTGGGCACTGTGTCATTCACATCTGGCATGTGGAGAGGTCCGCTTAGTTGAGGGAGTGAATATTGATGAAAGCAGGGGGCTCTGGGAATTGAGACTTGGGCTCTGTTCTCAGGTCTGACATTGACTTGCTGTGAGTTGGATGCATGGCCACATGCCTCAGTTTCCCCACCTCTAAACGGAGGTGTTAATCTGGATCTATCTCCCAGAGGTGTTGTGAGACGTGTGACGTACCTTCAAATCAGTGCACGTCTAGACTGTCTTCAACACAGAAGTGTCCTGATTTAATTTGTATAAGGAGCTGTCACATCTCCTAGTGCCAGCGAATGCACTGACTCAAAAGGACTTAAGTCTATTTCACCACGAAACTCAACTTCCCACCCGCTGAGACATCCTTGCAGCCAGAAGCCCAAGTCACTAGCCTGGAAACCCCAAACAGGTTTGAAGTCTGTTGTCTCTGGAACTAGGAGAACAGAGATGCAGAGTTGAAGGCCGTTTGCTGCAGCTAGTTCCCTGCTGTAGAAATTTGGGGACTGCCAGGGTACCTCACTTCAACTATAGGGGTATGACAGTACAGGTTGAACTTCTCTAATCTAGCACTTTCTGGCGCTAGACCACAGATGTTCCTGGACCAGAGATCCCCATTAGCCGGGAGTCTGGTGGCAGGAGAGCCAGCAGCTGGGAGCTTTGCCAGGGCTGGGAGACCAGCTGGGCCGGTGGCAGCAGGGCCAGCAGCCAGGCATGGAACTTGCAAGTGGGGGCCAGCAACCAGCAGGGGAGCCTGGCAACTGCGGAAGATCCCAGAGGCTGGTAGCACAAGGACCAGCACTGACCTCCTGTGGTCCAGCAAACTGATTCGGGACCAGTCCGGTCCCAAGGGTGCTGGATGAGGGAGGTCCAGTGTGTATATAACATCCAGGATACATAAGTGTGCTGGCCTCTACTGGATGGAATCAGAACGGCTAGTCATGTCAGATCCAGTTTGGATTCTCCTCTAGCTCAGATGAGAGGGAACATTTTTGGAACAAGAGGGTTTAGAGTCTGGCCCTGGGGGATTTTCGTCTTTCTCTGCAGCATGGAGAATAGAATGGGTCACTTGCAGGTTTAAACTAGTGTAAAGGTGTCCCTTGAAATCTATAAATTATGATTTGAGGACTTCGGTAACTCAGCCAGACGTTAGGAGTCTCTCACAGAAGTAGGTGAGCAATGTTCCCTCTCATTTTTCCATCCACAGGCAGAATGCATTTTGTTACGTGCACCGAGGCATGTGTGGATGTGCACCACCAGTAGACACACCTGCTGCTGGCTGCTGCCAGCTGTGTGCTCTCTGCTAATCAGGTGGGTGGCATTTGAATTTGTTCTGGGCAGCTGCCCAAGTGCTCAGTTTAGAGGGAACAATGGTGGATGGATGAGGCTCGGTGGCCTGTGATATGTAGGTCAGATTGGGCACAAGATGATCCCTTCTGGCTTAAAGTCTGAGTCTATCTCCACTGTTCCAAAAGCCAGCACTGGGTAATGTCATGAGAAGTGAGAAACCCTCAATGGTATCGCACTGTGGTCAATCACAAAAGAATCTCTCCACCGATTGGAAGCTCTGTTGCTTTCCTTCCCAGGCCCCACCTGACAGTTCTGCTCAGCTCAGTTATGGGTCATATGTGTCCACCCCCACTTCCTCGCCAAGAAATGTGAGGTTTCCTGTTCCTGTTTCTCAACAGTGAGTGTGTCTCTGGAGGGGGGGAGCATCCCTCTTCCTTGTTACTGCTAGACAGATTGGGGGGGGGGGCAGTCTTGCTCCTGCAAAAGTCTAATGGAAAAACTCTTGCAGACTTCAGTGGGAAGCTCCCCTCTTTTCTGCAGGAAGGAGAGAGCAATAGACAGACAGGAAGGGTGGATTTTTTGATGTCTGAAGTCCCTGCTGCAGTTTCTGTGGCAGCTACTGGTGTCCATGGAAACAACTGTGAGAAAGAGGGGGGAAGGAAGGAAGGAGCCGCTAGACCAGGGAGGAATCTGTCTGACAAAGGAGAGATCTGGGCCCCTTCCCCTGTCTCCTTCCAGTCTCAGCTCCCTCTGCGTGCCAGTCACCTGTTGGTCAGGACAAATGACAATTTTATCCTTCCAGGCGGCTGTCCTCCAGGAGGTTCAAAGTGCCTGAAGGAAAGCTGTAGGCTTCGCCACCCCGCAGCTGGCTCTGCGCTGCAATCCAGCCCAAAGTCACTGTTCTCTTGGCTGTGCTTTGGGCAGGGCTTATTACTCATCACTCCTGTTTAAAAAGGAAACTGCGCGTCTGGGGCTGCTTGCGTGACTTGGGAAAGAACGAGGCAGCCGACGCACAAAGTAACTTAATTCAACCGTTCCTAGCTCTTCTTCTGCGGCTCACTCTTCCAAGCCAGGATCTCCTCCTGACGGATCGCGTGTCAGTGGCTTTCTCAGGACTTGCCAGCGAGACTGCGGGGAGAGCGAGAGAGACACCCCCACCCTGGCTCGGCTGGACTGAACTTTGGGACCTGTCCACCAGCTTGCAGTGTGAACCCGGCCCTCGAGAGCAGCAATGACAGGTACCGGGGGAGCTGTAGCAGCTTGTGAGTGGCAACACATGGCAGGGGGATGTGGGAGAGGGGAGGAGGAAGGTGAAGGGAGAAAGGACTCATTCCCTTTTTTTGCTTGCCTTGCACCTTAGGCCAAAGAGAGATGCTCTGGAGATAGTTTGGCAACTCCTGGATTTTTTTTCTCATGTTCAAAAATGTTTGTCTGGTCGAGGCATGTGAGAAACAATAAAATTGCAGCAGTCAAGTTTTCCCAGCCCTTTCTCCCTCTAGCCCTAGAGTGTGGCGTGTCAGTAAAGCATTGCTCTTCAGACCCACAAATGCAAAAAAAATCAGAGGTGAAGGGGTTAAAAGAAACCCAAGGAGTTTCCATCTGCCGTTTGGAAGAATGTTGTGCTTGCTGGGCAGGAGATTATCAGCACAGGTACCTTGGTGTTCGATCTCACACCCATAAGAAAAGGGAAATGTTTGGACTGTCAGAAAAAGCTGCTTGCCTGTGAGTCGGGCTCGGCTGTGGAGCTGTCCCAGGGGAGATGATGGATGGCGTCAGACACCAGAATGGGCAGAGCACATGGTACCCTGTGGTGCCAGGCATGGCCAGGGTCTGATGGGACTTTCCCATCCTTGGTTCTGAGGGATTTCACTGGGGTCTGTGGGGAGTTTGTGCAGGGACCTCACCGTCATGAGCAATGGGGGAGTGCTAGTTCGGGGGGAAGGGGGCAGCCTTAGCTCAGATTCCAGCTGAGACTGGAAGGGTTTGCTGCTCCCAGATCTTCTGCTGGTTCTTGGGCCAGCCTGGAGCCATGTGTGGTTTTTTAGGGGAAACTCAAAATGAAACTGACACATGGATGAAACTGACGTGGAAACAAAATCACTTATGTGCAGGAGCCCTTGTGAAGCAACCCCGGTGGTGTCTGCACTGCTGTGGCACTTGCAACACCAGGATTGTTCCTCTGCTTGGGGTTATGGTGGCTTTAGGTCACCTTTGCATTCTCTGTACTTGAGAACTATAAAGGGCCCTAACTCAGAGCACCCCAAGGGCTATTCTAACTCTCCCTTCCCTTCCTGTAGCCCCATAAGGCCATGGGAAGCAGGAAATAGCTGCACACCCAGGATCCCTCCCCCACCCTACTGGGAGCCTGAGAGCAGGGCTAGTGACCAGGGAAGTGGGGGGGACTTATTGGGGTGTAGTGTTCCTTGTAAGCTGAGTGCTTGGGTGGCCACCCAGGAGAGATTCAAATGCTGCCCAGCTGATTAGCAGAGCAGCCCTAGCATGTGTTTCTGCTGGTGGTGCACATTCACACATGCCTTGGTGCACATAACAAAATGCATTCCGCACATGGGTGGGGAAAAAATGACAGGGAACCTGAGCGGGATGCGGAGGGGGTTGTTTCCACTCATTTTATGCTTCCACAGCATCATAAATGGGCCTTGATATAAGGCGAATTAGGGTCTGCTGGGTGCAGTTCTGGCTGACTGTTGTGCCATTCAATCCCAGCTTGCTGTTCAGGGAGGGAAGAACCGCTCTGTCCCCTCCTGCTCTCCATGGGTCGGGGGGACCAGGGTGCTCCTTCCATGGGAAAACAACACTTCTTACGGGACACCGCATTGTGATGTCGTGACAGCATCGCAATAGCATGAGGCTGGACCAGCCTCCAGTGGCACTTCATCACAAGATGGTTGGTCCCATCCATTACAGGTGGTCTGTAGTGCCCACTGCTATGGTAGCTTCACACCGCACGTGGAAATCTGCCCATTGGAATGGGGTTCAGAGAGGGCTCTGCTCTTCACCTTACTGTTTGTCTTACAGTAGCACCCAGCCACAATAGCACAGTGGTTCTCAAACTTTTTGGCATCATGCCCCCTTTTTGATTTTTGAGAAAGCCTCACCCCACCCCCCCAATAGCAGCACAACTTGTTGAGCAAAACAAAAAAAAAAAGAAAAGGAACTGACCGAAAAACAAAAATAGCAGCAAAACTTGGGGAGGCAATTGACGGGGGGGGAGGGGGACCTGGGTCACCTCGCACCCCCCCCCTGGAATTTCTTCACACACCCCAGGAGGGCATGCCCTCCAGTTTGGGAATCCATGAGAGAATCATAGGACTGGAAGAGACCTCTAGTCCAGGCCCCCATACTCAAAGCAGGACTAGACCGGGGGCTGCAACCTTTTCAAACCAAAGAGCCAAACTACATCAAAATTCAGAACAGGTGGTCAACAAAGAGCCATGTCAGAATGCCCATTTGCATGACTGAAAATATACAACATAATATTACTGATAATTGACATCATGATTAATAATAGCATAAATGAAACATTGTACTCACAGACTTTATTTAATGGGAGTTCTGCTGCTGCATCTTTTCACACATTTCTTTGAAGTTTACATCATAACCGGTGAAATCCAGCTTCATGCAGGCATTCAGGCTGTCTTCTGTCAATCTTATGGCAGGGGCTGGGGACATGGGGGTGCAGGAGTCTGGATTGGGGTGTATGGGGGCTCAGAGCAGAGGGTTTGGGTATATGATGGGCTCAGAGCACAGGTCTGGGGGTGGTGTAGGAGTCTTATGGCAGGGGACTGGAGATGTGGGGGCAGGAGTCTGGGGATGTGAGGGTGCAAGAGTTTGGGGCTGTGGGAGTATGAGGGGCCCAGGTCAGGGGGGTTGGGTTTATGATGGGCTCAGGGCACAGGTCTGGGGTGTGTGTGGGGGGGTATGCAGGAGTGTTATGGCAGGGGATTTGGGAGTGCAGGAGTATGGGGATGTAGGGGTTAGAGGGACTAAGGGTAGGGGGTTCAGGTGTATGATGGGCTTGGGGCTGAGGTGCAGGGGGTGCAGGAGTGTTATTATGCTGCAGCCAGTTGGGGGCTTGTTGGCCAGGCTTCATTTTTAAACAAAGTAAAATATTATGTCCAACACAAAAGGTTTCAGCATTGTCTTTATTTATGGCAGGGGTGGGGAACCTTCTTTGGGTCACTGTCCCACAGAAAAAGCAGCCAGGACCACACAAGTGAGAAGCAAAAAACAACCGCTCCAAAAACCTCCAACCCTCACTGATGTGGCCCCAAACTGAGACACCTGACTCCCCTAGTACTCCAGCCCCATGGTGGAGGGTAGGATAGGCAGGACTGAAGTTCAAGGTCTCAGGCCAGGTTAACACTTCTGGGGTCCAACACAAAAGGTTTCAGCATTGTCTTTATTTATGGCCTGAGAGCAGCGCAGGTGCAGAAAGCAAGTAAGTGCCACCCAGTCCCTGCGCACGCAATGTGCATCCACACCACCTCCAGTACAGCCAGATGTGGTTGCTCAGATGATCACCAGGCAGGGGAGAGACTGTGCAGTTCCCGTGTCCTGCCTCCCCGGAGTATGGGGGAAGGTAGGGCGGATAAGGAAGCGCACGCGTTGCTGTGGGGAGGGGAGGAACAGTGCGCGCAGGCTTCCCTGCAAGCCAGATCTGGCGTGGAGCCTCTGAGCGCCCCCCACAGGAAGCTGGCGCTGGCTCCAGTCTTGTTGGGGGGTGCGATGCTGGATCATGAGTCATAGGTTGCCAGCCCCTGATCTAGACCACCCCTGACAGGGATTTGCCTATCCTGCTGTTAAAAATCTCCAAAGAGGGAGATTCCACAACCTCCCTAAGCAATTTATTCCACTGTTCAACTACCCTGACAGGAAGATTTTCCTGATTTCCAACCTAACTTGCCTTTGCTGCCATTTACATCCATTGCTTCTTGTCCTATTGTCAGAGATTAACAAGAACAATTTTTCTCCCTTCTTGTAATGACCTTTTATGTGCTCGGAAAATCATTATCATGCAATTTCTCAGTCTTCTCTTCTTCAGACTAAACAAGCCCAGTTTTTTCAAAGTTTCCGCAGAGGTCATGTTTTCTTGACCTTTAATCATTTTTGTTGCTCTTCTCTAGACCTTCTCCAATTTGTCCACATCTTTCCTGAAATGTGCCCCCCAGAACTGGACACAATACTCCAGGTGAGGCCTCATCAGCATGGGGGAGAGTGGAAGAATTACTTCTTGTGTCTTACTTACAGCACTTCTGCTAATACATCCCAACATGATGTTTGCTTTGTTTGCAACAGTTTTACACTGTTGACTCATATTTCACTTATGATCCATTATCGCTCCCAGATCAGCTATATCAGCGTAGGTTCTATGCATATGCATATGCTGTAGGTAGATTTGCTTCTTGCTAAGGTGGAGAAACTGTGGAACTCCTTGCCAGAGGATGTTGTGAAAGCCAGGACTATAATAGGGTTCTAAAAAGAACTACATAAGTTCATGGAGGATAGGTCCATCAATGCCTATTAGCCAGGATGAGCAAGGATGGTGTCCCTAGCCTCTGGTTGCTAGAAGCTGATGTAATGCCGACAGACCCCAATCGTCTGTTGACCAAATTGAATCTGAGACCTCTGGAGCTTAGTACATGAGCCTCTACCACATGGGCTAAAAGCCAGCTAGCTGTCAGCAGAAGCTATGGAGCAGACTTACTATTCTCTCTGTAAGTGGTCTCGGTGCTCCTAGATGGGACAGTTCACCATACCGATAAGGTGTGTGGGTTACACTGGGAATGGGTGACAGCGGATGGATCGGTGATTCCCTGTTCTGTTCACTGCCTCTGGGGGTACCTGGCATTGGCCACTGTCGGCAGACAGGATACTGGGTTAGATGGGTCTTTGGTCTGACCCAGTCTGGCCATTCTGATGTTCTTAAGCTTGGGCCTCAGGGAGGGACCTGCAGTGTATTCAAAACACCATCACTCTTTGGCTCATTCTGATCTCTCCAGCAGCTTGCTCTGCAGCTGAGCCCCTGTGATGAAGTGGGGTTTAATTCCCCTTGTTATGTTGCATGCGAGTCTCACTGTCCTATACCGACACCGTGTGTACCTCACTCCTGCGCCATGGCCTAGATAGGGATGGGAATTGCTTGAGGCATGCAAACAATGGCCAATGCCCTTCATAACCTGAGCCCTGGGAGGTTAACCCAGTTACGCCATTTGCCTGGAAGCAGGACAAAGGCTGGAAGAGGAGCAATGGGCATGTGTGGGGCCAGGCAGCTGGAAGTGAATCAGTCTCAGCTAGTTGAGGTGCAGGGGGAGGGCCAGGGAGCCTCCATCTGGGCTCCTCTCCCCCCCAAGACGGACTTTACAGAATGCGCCTGTTTTCTGTGCTAACAAGCTCTGTGCTACACTGTCCCTGTCAAGTTGTAGGCCAGGGTCTTGCCCCTACCCTCACTGCTGCTGGAATGTTGCAGGGGGTCAGGGTGTTCTGCAGAAACACCTGGAGGAAGACGGTGACGACAACCTGGAATCTGAGCAGTAGCTCTGCCTTGGGGGTGGAAAGGCACTTCCTTTGGGGAAAGGGTGTTTGCAGAGCCCAGGGCTGGCTTTGCAGCGTGAGGAGGGAAATGTGCCAGCTCTGAGCGGGGTTATTTTGGGCCAGGTATGGGTTGGTTTTGCAGTGGCTTTCCCAGCTCCATGGAAGGCCGGAATGGGAAAGGCCCCTGGCGTGATCAGGGAAGAGGTGCCAAGCTAGCACCAGATGTGCAACCTTCAGGACGCTTCCCTGCTGTTGGCGAGTCCCTCTGGGCAGCTTCATCTTGCTGCGCTAGGGGCCACTTAGCGAGCTCTCTGTAGGCCTGTTTGGACCCTTCGTGGGTGGGGCTCTGTCCCCTGGCCACGCCTTGCTCAGACAGGCGGCCTGCCAGCCGCTGCACCCAGGTGGCTGTGTTGTGCAGGCTGGGCACCTGCCTTGATGGAGGATGATGGTCTCACTTCAGGTCTCCCTGTGGATCGTGCCGTGCCAGGCTGAGGGAGTGGAGCTGCGTGTGTGTGTCTACTCTCAGGCGCCTGGGCGCCGCAGTCCAGGGAGTGACACAGGCCTCCAGAGAGATGGTGGAGACAGTAGAGTGGAGTGACGCCAGGCGAGACACTGGCCAGGAGGTGGAGGAGGAGACTAAGGGGGGATATGATAGAGATCTATAAAATCATGAGTGGTGTGGAGAAAGTGAATAAGGAAAATTATTTACTTGTTCCCATAATATAAGAACTAGGGGCCACCAAATGAAACTAATGGGCAGCAGGTTTAAAACAAATAAAAGGAAGTTCTTCTTCACACAGCGCATAGTCAATCTGTGGAACTCCTTGCCTGAGGAGGTTGTGAAGGCTAGGACTATAACAGGGTTTAAAAGAGAACTAGATAAATTCATGGAGGTTAAGTCCATCAATGGCTATTAGCTAGTATGGGTAAGGAATGGTGTCCCTAGCCTCTGTTTGTCAGAGGGTGGAGATGGATGGCAGGAGGGAGATCGCTTGAGCATTGCCTGTTCGATTCACTCCCTCTGGGGCACCTGGCATTGATCACTGTCGGCAGACAGGGTACTGCGCTGGATGGACCTTTGGTCTGACCTAGTATGGCCGTTCTTATGGTCTTATGTTCTAATTCCTGGTGTGACCAGTAGGAGGCGCCACAGCAGTGAGTCAATCTCATTATAGTGTGTCCTATTCTCCCATCACAAACAGATGGCAGGCTCGGCTGACTGGCCATGTTGTAATTAACTGGTGAATGTGTGTGGACACCACTCTGCGTTACCGGCCAGGGGCTCCTGCAGGCTTATTACACCGGCTGGTTAAAGGTGTTCTGTGCCTCACTTCAAGGGAGAGGCGGCGGTTCTGGAATCCAGAGGCGCTGGGTTTTACCGCTCGAGGCTGCCTGTTTGCCACACATCTGACAGCTGCGGTAAACGAGCTGGCAGCTGCCCGGATCCCTGTAGGAGGCCGACCCATAAACAGTAGAACGATCCCATGAGTTCCAGGGCCGCTGTTACTTGTCCTTCATAAACAAGCCTGCATGTTGTGATAAAATGATCACTAAATCAAACTAAGCAGGGATCAGCTCTTGCTAATAGCCTGGCCCACGGCAAATGTGTCCCCTTGATGTCACGGTTATGTAAGACATTATCATTTCATGTGCAGGCAGATTGCATTTCATGGTGGCACTAATTTCACATGTCCTGATTATGCCTTGCAGCTGTTAGGAAAGCTTCCCCCCCTAATGCCCTACAGTTGCTCTGAGCACACTGCTCCCTGGCTTATGAGATGTCTTGCTTCCAGCTCCTCATGCCAGGGGTTTGCAGTCATCCAGTGCCTATCGTGCAGGCCCTGAAATGGGAACAACTCAAGGTGTTCACCTGAAGTCTGCAGCTTGTCACTGTATTCAGGCTAATTATATTCTCAACAGACCTCTGGGTTGCCTAGTGCCGTGTTGTTTAAAGCTGCTGGGTCCGGGACTTTGCAGGAATCGGGCTGCAGATTTCAGAGTTCATATTTGGTCTGGAGAACAGCGACACTTGGGTGGGCCATGCTGGCTTATTTCATTTCTTTCTGCACCGGCGTGCCCACCAGAGATCGCTCGAGCATGCAGACATTATTATGATTGACGTTTTAGAGCGAATGGGGAAGACCGACAGAGTCTGTTGCACATTGCCGGGCACAGCCGTTGTGTGACGGTGACTATACATGTCTTTGGTTATGAGGAGTGACTGGCCGTGCCAAATTAGGTGTGGGATCCTCTCTAATATGATTTTACTTTTAGCTCTTTCGTCTTAAAGCACCTTGCAGCCAGGCCTGCTGACAAGAGGTAGCGAAATTCGGCAGCTGCTGTGGGGCTGGGCAATTCAACTGCTGCAGTTACGGTCACTGCGGCAGTGGCCAGGCCCTTTACATCGCTTTTGGAGCCTTGCCTGGCACACTCCGGGCAGTGCTAAAGGCTGCCTGGGGGAGGTGTGATGTGCTCCGGATGGCACTGAGGCCTTCCCTTTTGCTCAAGGCTTCACCCCTTCTGGGGTCACGGAGCGCCCCCCCATCTTGCCCAGGGGCCCAGCGAGTGTCGGCCCAACTGCTTACAGCACCACCGAAATGCATTCACCTGTGGGGTGGAGCATGGCGCTGAGTACTGGGGGAGAGGTGGTGGGAGGTAGGGGCTACACGTATCATAGGCGGGGGAAGGCATTGCCTTCCCAAACTGCCAGGCATGGCCCTTCTCACACCTACCCCAGAACGCCTACCAGAGGCGGAGTGTTGCTGCCCCCCGCCTTCCCTGCTGCTCTGGGGCTGAGGAGGCTGGGGTCATGTGCCCTCCTCCTTCCCTATGGTGCTGTGGGAGGCTGGGGCTGCATGCCACCCCACTGCCCCATGGTGCTTGGGGGCAGGGCCTAGGCTGAAGGGGCAGGGTTGGGGGCGGAGCTGCGGGGCTTGCCTCTCCCAGCCCTACCTTCACCCACTGCCCATGGTGAGAGGGTGGATTTCTTTTCACCATAGACACTAGGACAAATTCTCACTTATACAAAAAATGCCAAAGGGTCTCTTACACATAGGGAAACTGAGGCATACAATTGCCCATGGTCATGCAGCAAATCCGTGGGAGAGCCAGAAATGGAGTCCACGTCTTTTGACTCCTGGTCCGCTGGATCACGCATTGCTGAAATTCAGGCTGAGCAAACGGCACCTTATTTTTGTACGGTCATATACACTCTGTAAGTAGGCACCATTTAAAGCTCCCTTGCTAATAGTTTATACGAGTAGATAAATGAGGACTAGAAGTTATATGAATATTAGATGGTTATAAACCTAATAGTGAGAAGGGTCTATTGATGGTTATATGCAACCGATTGATGTGCTGGACTGTATAACAGATGATTCCCCATTTATTGAAACAACTACTAATACACGGCCACTTTAATGGAGGATCGATCTATCAATGGCCATTAGCCAGGATGGGCAGAGATAGTGTCCCCAGCCTCTGTTTGTCAGATGCTGGGAATGGGCTACAGGGGAGAGATTGTGTGTGGATTCCTTGTTCATCCTGTTCATTCCTTCTGGATCACCTGGTATTGGCCACTGTCGGCAGACAGGATACTGGGCTAGTTTTTCCTAATGTCCAGCCTAAACCTTCCATACTGCGATTTAAGCCCATTGCTTCTTGTTCTATCCTTAGAGGTTAAGGAGAATAATTTTTCTCCCTCCTTGTAACAGCCTTTTATGTACTCAAAATTGTTCTTATGTTCTCTTTTCTCCTAGTCTTCTCTTTTCCAAACAAAACAAACCCAGTTCTTTCAATCTTCCCTCAGAGGTCCTGTTTTCTAGACTCTTAATCATTTTTGTTGCTCTTCTCTGGGCTTTCTCCAATTCGTTCACATCTTTCCTGAAATGTGGTGCCCAGAACTGGACACAATCCTCCAGCTGAGGCCTCTTCAGCGCAGAGTAGAGCAGAAGAATGACTTCTTGTGTCTTGCTCACAGCACTTCTGCTAATATATCCCAGAATCATATTTGCTTTTTTTGTAAGTGTCACACTGCTGACTCATATTTAGCGTGTGGTTCACTATGACCCCTAGATCTCTTTCTGCCATACTCCTTCCTAGACACAGAGGGGGAGCCGTGTTAGTCTGTAACTGAAACAAACTTTAAAAACAACAAATGGTTCTGCGGCACGTTACAGACTAACAAGGTCTTTAAGGTGCTGCAGGACCATTCATTGTTTTTTAAGCTCTTTCTTAGACAGCCGCTCCCCGTTCTGTATGTGTGAAACTGATTGTTCTTCCCTAAGTGAAGCACTTTGCATTTGTCCTTATTAAACTTCATCCTATTTACCTCAGACCATTTCTCCAGTTGGTCCGGATCATTTTGAATTATGACTCTATCCTCCAAAGCACTTGCAACCCCTCCCAGCTTGGGATCATCTGCAAACTTAATCACTTCGTGTTCGTACAGCATCCCGCACACTGGAGCCCTGATCCTGGTTGAGGACTCCACGTGCTACTGTCCATCCAAAGAATAAAAACATTACTAGGGGGCCAATTGATTCCTACGCTCACCAGCACTGAATCCAGCCCAAGTATCTTAGGGTAAGTCTACAGAGCAAAGGAAAAACTAGGGCTGGCCCATGCCCAGTCATGTACACAGCAGTAAAACAGCCCTGCAGTCCAAGGCCTGTGCGCCTGAGTTGGCTGGCATGGGCCAGCTGTGGAGCTGCGGTTGTCTAATTGCCATGTACATGTGCCCTCTGGGTCAAGATGCCAGCTTCCTAGCTGCTAAGAGTTCTCCTCTAGAACTAGCACACTGCACTACTTTTGCTGTAAGGTCAGTTACATTTTGGGCCTCTTGCCCTTTATGTGATGGCTGTTCAGCAGACCAGGGATAACGAAGTCCCTTCTCTAATGAGGAACTTTGGGTGGATCAATCTGAGCTGCTCTCGATTCCCTGAGAATTCTCTGTTTTCCAGGGAAATGGAAGCAGGAAATTCATTCCAAAAATGTTTTAATTAAAAACTTTAAATCTCTTGAGGACAGATGCTAATTACACAGTTGGTGATGACTCAGAATTAAAGAGTCTGACTGAACCTCGGGGCCTTTGCTATTCTTGAAGCAAAGGATTAGGGAATCAGAACTGCTGCATTTTGAGCAAGTCATGTTGCTGCTCTGGGCCTTGGTTTCCCCACTTGGAAAATGAACTACCCTGGGCAGGTGTAACTAACTGGCAGCTCACCAATGTATGTCTGTGTAGCCCAGGCTCCAGTGGGCTTCAGGAGCAGCCCTGGGAACTACAAGTTATGGACTACAAACTTGTGGCTTGTTGGGAGAACTTGGTTCCTGCCAGGATGTGCCCTCTGCCCCCAGCACGGACTGAGCTGGGAGCATGTAGGCTGCATGCAGAGAGGGGGCTGCTGAACTAGAATCCTGTTCTATGTTCTTTACAGAATAGGGCCTGTTCCTGGTGGCTTGTCCAAGTGGGTCTGGTCTGAGGTGCACACACCCTGACACACAACACAGAGCACACAAAGGAGCACACAGGCCCAGTCTCCCAAAGTTGTGTAAAAAATCACAAGGCTCCCCCTATGTTGAATAACCTCATACTGGGCTTGCGAACAGGAGGGGCTACATCTGTAGAGCACTCTGAGAGCCTTCAATGGCAAAATGCTTTAGAAGCCCCAAGTTTGCATGTGTGAGCACTGAAAATGTTAAAAATAGGGGGCCTGATTCTCCTTTTGGGTGTAAACTAGGAGTCAGCCCATTGAAAGCCAGAGGGTTGCACTGTTGTCAGTGAAAGAGGAGATGGGGACAGGGATGGATTGATTCAGAGAGGTAAAGGGAGCCAGTGGCCTTTTACCAGTGTCAAGTGACTAGTAGAGCACTGTTGGGGATTTCTCCAACAGCTGCTCTTCTGAGGCTGTGGAGAGCCCAGACAACACCCAGTAGCTATGGGGCAGCTCTGCAGTGCAGTGACTGTGACCGTTCCCCATCAGCCCCATCTAGGTCTTGCCTTGCAGTGGGGGCTCAGCAGCTGGAAGGGAGAGGAGTCCATTCATCCCCACCCTGCACCGCACGACCGTGAGTGGGCTGAACCCTGATTCTTCTGGTGTGACTCCACTCCGAGTTGCTCCTGATGTGCGCCAGTGTGAATGGGAGGAGAATCGGGACTAGAATGTCACTGCACACAGGCTTGGCATGACTGGAGACCAGCTGCACAATGACAGGGCTACAAAGCATGAGTTCCTACCTGTAGAGCTGAAGGAGTAATTCCATGAGCTTGCCTTGGTAGTAGGCTTTATCCTCGTCCATGGATGAGCCACCAGAGGGAGATAAAGAGTCACACACCACATGGGTTGCCCGTGCAGCACATCCATTCATTACAAAGCTGCCACGGGGAGTGGATAAAGCAGAGATGTTTTGAGGCCTGAAGGCAAGATTATTGGAGCTGCGCTAACCAAGTCCAGTGCACAGGCCCGGGAATGGGGGTGATGAACTTGGCCAGTGTTTGTGTAACTCATTGGGGAAGGAGTGTCACAGGCCCCCTTCTGTGTTGATCTGGAGAGGATGTTCCAGGCTCTGGGGCCTGGACACTGTAGCTCATGCGGTTACCTCTGGTGGTCCCAGCTCAAGCCCTGGCATGAGCCTAGGGGTAGATCATTCATCTCATTTGTTCAGTGCTTTCCAATGCAGCTGCGGGGTTTGGATCGCACAGGGGAAATGGAAGCTGTCATCTCCCACCGAAGGGAGTCCTGCCAGGCAATGTTCCTTCTCATCTTTTCCATCCACATGCAGATTTTTTTTCCCACTGGTGTGCAGAATAGATTTTGTTACATGCACCAAGGCATGTGTGAATGTGCACCACCAAGAGAAACAAAAATGCAGCTGTGGGCACACTGCTCATCAGCGGGACAGCATTATAAATCTCTCTTGAGTGGCCGCACATGCGCCCAGCGTATAGGGAACACTGCTGTCAGGTCAGGGCCGCTTTCAGCAGAGCCTCTCACCTTCTGTTTTCCATCCTGTGCCTCTGTGTCTTTAAAAGACCAGCTCCAATCCCTCTGGGGGTTGCAAATCCTGAGTCCGGAGGATTAGGCACATACAAGGGCAAACTCTGTGAATGCTAATGAGGCCTAGGTAGGTGCTAGACCGGCAGGGTCCAAGCATGCTCAGAGGAGCCATCATGATTTGCTTACCAAAGGCAATCGCAGCTGGTGGATGGGATTAGAGGATTTTTTTTTTTGTATCATTCCGTCTCCGTCCCACCATTCATTATTTGTAAGGCTGCAGAACAGGACGCCTCTCTGCGCGAGGTCACTAAATGCTGTTGTGAGCTTCCTGGCTGCGTGCACTTGGAGCCCCTCGGCGGTGTGGTTGGATTCCCATCCGGCAGGTGACCGAGTCAAACAGGTCAGTCTGAGAAAATAGGGGATGGGGTGTATAACTGAAGCAGGATGAGGTGACTGTTCCAGCTCCCTCTATGCTTTAGAATGGGATGGGGAACTGTTTTGGGTCAGGGCCGCTGACCCACAGAAAAATCAGATGGGGGCCGCACGCAAGTGAGAAGCAAAAAAAAAAAAAACCAAAAAAACAAATCTGCACTGATGTGGCCCCTGACTGAGAAGCAGAAAGACACTCCCCACATTCCCCTCGCACACTCGCCTCATTCCCCTTGCACACTCCCCATATTCCCCTCGCACACTCACCTCATTCCCCTCGCACACTCCCCACATTCCCCTTGCACACGTGCCTCATTCCCCTCACACACGCATCTCATTCCCCTTGCACATGTGCCTCATTCCCCTCGCACACGCATCTCATTCCCCTTGCACACCAGAGCCTAGTGGGGCCCAGGCTAGTCCATTTTGTGTGCTCCAGCCCCACTGGAACAACGTGGGGGGAGGGGGCTGGAACACCAGCACACGCTTCCCAGTGCTTGGGGCGGGGGGGAGCCCTGAGCCTTGGGGGCTGGATCCAGGCAAGCCAGGGGCTGCACCCGGCCCCTGGGCCTTAGGTTCCTCACCCCTGCTTTAGAAAGAGCAGATGGCTTTGCCTCAAGTTTTCTCTCTCTATCACCTTCCCTCCAGTGACCATCTTCCACGCCAGGGCTGGTCACATCTCACTGACACAGACACTTTGAGGGAGTCCTTGAGGTGCATTTCCTGCCCCTCGGGTGTCTAGAATGGCACATTCTCTGTTTGGAGCTCATGGATGCAATCTCCTCAGTTCCCTTTGGGTGCCCCCTTTAATTCCTCCCCAGAGACTCCTCCTGGGATCAGCCAGTTTCTGGCAGTACCGGTGCGGTACGTTGACCGCTGCTTCCTGACGTAACAGAGTGGAGGTGTGACAGGCTGCATCTCCTCAGAAGGAGCTCTGCTGTTGGAGCCAATCTGTGTTTCACGCTGACCCATCAAAGCAAGGTGGGTGGCTGCTGACATGTGACTCCAACAGTTTAAAGAGAAAAACATTGAGAGAGATCTTTCTCCAAAGCAGCGGTAGCCCCTTCGCCCCACTGGGTGCCTGGGAGCAGCTGCTGCCATCTGCCCCCTGGAGACACACACAACTGCAGCTTTTCGCATCTCTCTGCTGTCTGGCATTCAAAGCAGAACCCAGAAATAGCTCAGCAGGAATGTGGATGGCTGTGGTAACCAAAATAAATACACAGAAGTCCTGGTGGCTCGCTCCCATCCCTCCCCCTGCTCCCACACTGCCAGCTATTCAGGGTATTTGCCTCCTGTTCTTTCCTTCTGCCCCCTCCATGCATAGACAGCTGGAGCCTGCGAGGCAGGGTGCAGGGAGGGCCACTCAGAGGAACAGGGATGGGGCATGAACTATGAGGGAAGGCTGAAGGAATTGGGTTTATTTAGTTTGGCAAAGAGAAGACTGAGAGGGGACATGATAGCGCTTTTCAGGTACCTAACAGGGTGTTACAAGGAGGAGGGAGAAAAATTGTTCTCCTTGGCCTCTGATGATCGGAGAAGCAGCAATGGGCTTAATCTGCAGCAAGAGAGGTTTAGGTTGAAAAACTTCCTAACTGTCAGGGTGGTTAAACACTGGAATAAATTGCCCAAGGAGGTTGTGGAATCTCCAGCACTGGAGATATTTAAAAGCAGGTTTGATAGACATCTATCAGGGATTGTCTAGATGGTGCTTTGTCCTGCCGTGAGGGCAGGGGACTGGACTTGATGACCTCTCGAGGTCCCTTAAAGTTCTATGATTCTGTATTGCGATCAAAATTTTGGCAGGGGGACAGGGGAACAGTGCATCTCCCGGGTGCTACCAAGAGTTGTCTATACTACCTATACTTCCTTGAGAAGTGGAGCCCATGTGCCCATGGTGGATGGGTTAGGTGCTATCTGTGGAATAAGAACCTATCCCTGCCCTGAAGAATTATAGTCTAAATCAGCGCTGGGCAAGATGCGGCCCAGGGGCTGAATTCGGCTTGGGGACTGCATCTGGCTGTTTTTCATTTATAGCCTGCTGCCCGTGCCACCGAATTTCCAGGCAGTGGCTCAGGCAGCAGGATCCTATTTAAATGGCTCCCAGTCGCGATGCTACCCCAGCAGGGGGCAGAGCCACAAGCCCTGTAATAGTTGCAGTAACCCCGAGCAGCTGCCAGGCAACGCGGTAGCGGCGGGGCTGAGAACCACGAGCCCTTTGCTGTGTTTTTAGTTCAAAGCCTCAGGCCCCAGACAACTCTGGGGGGAGGCTCGTCCTCAGCCCTGCCCCTTCTGCCCCTGGCCCTGCCCCTTTTGGGGTGGAGCCAGCCCGTGACTACCTATCAAAATTCATTAAGTGGCCCCCCCTGCAAAAATTATTGCCCACTCCTGGTCTAAATAGACAAGCCAGATAATGGGGAGGGGGAGGTATAGTCCCCATTTTACAGATGGGTAATTGAGACCAAAAGGGAACCGGTCGGTGACACGCCCCAGAAGCTTGTGGGAAGCTCAGGAATTGAACCGGATTCTCTTAGGCTCAATCAAACGCCTTCCCCACAAGATCCTCCTTCTAATGTTGTGACTTGAGTAGGTGGCTGAGCTGGGAGGGGGACCCGCTTCATCAGTGCCTCCCAGCCAGGTGGCGTAGCCCCAGAGCGGGCCGTTCACCTCTCATGCATGCCTAGTTCACACCACGGATGGGAGTGAGTCGTGCCTGACTCTGTCAGCTCTGTGACATGTCGGCTGTGTCGCTGCGTGGGGCTGTGACCGCTGTGCGTTGGGACCTACGGGAGCTAGCTTCAAGATGGCAGACTCCGGTATCTATAGGAACAAAGCTGTTGCAGGCCTTCGACATAGGCTGGAGAGGCCTCCCTGGCTGGCACCCTGGGTAAGCATGCAGGCAGCTGGCCTGGGCAGCTGCAGCTTCACTGCTCTGGACTAGCTAGCTTACAGCTGGCTCAGGGATCGCTGCGCAAGCTGCCGTCACCGCCTGGGACTGCAGTACACCCCCACGCTGTGCATGCTGGGAAGAGGAGCCCATCCTGAACACCGTCACGAGTTGCTTACGGAGCGCCCAAGTCCATTAGAGCCTTGGAACACCGAGCCCCCAGAAGAGAGAACAGCCAAGCAGCTATTGGGATGAAAATAATCCCCTCATGCTGTAGCCGGCACGGAGGCTGGATTCTGACTCATCCCAGCACCTCCTGCGCTGCCACCCCCCTTCCAGCAGCTCACAGCACAGAATGCCAGGTGTCGCTGTCTCGGCCGCGAGGTACTAATCAACGCGCTCACCAGCCCTGCATAGCAGTGAAACAGCAGTTGGGGGTTAAAGCGCCATTGCCTATGGCTTGCTCCTGTCCCTGAATGGTAGGGTTGGGAGAGTGAGGGGGAGGGAGTGTCCTGAAAGGTTTGGTCGTGATTCGACTTTTTTTGTCCACTTGTTATTTTACCTGGGAAATATCAGATAGTAAATCTCATTGGTCCTGTTTTGGCCAGCGAGCTGGACGTCAGTGATTCGATGTGGGACACGATGATCTCCTGAAGTCTCTTCCAACCCTATGATTCTATGATGGGGCTTGCAGTCTTTAACAGAGAGTGCTTTTCTCCCAACTGAGCGCCAGTTGTTTGAGTTCAGTTTGGTGTTTAAGAAATGCCCTGGGATGAGCTGGCCCTTTGAAGAGGATTGGGGAACAGGCTGCCCTATGCCAGACGCAACCTGCCGTTCCAGGTGGAGGGATTCCCATCATGAGTCATGTGATGGGAGCTCGTGACTAGAAACCAGGCCTGTTCTGGGTAGGATGAACACCAAGGGAATTTGGGAAGAGAGCTGGCTGTGAAGATGACAAGGGGACAACTCTCAAAAGCTCCCAAGCAGAAGACAAATAGACACCCCTTGTTCTATCTGATTCTGCAAGTCACCTATTCAAGCAGTAGCTTCTCTTATTAATTCTAAGTATCTTGCCTCATTGTGCTGCCTGCACCAGAAGTATGTGGAGATGATTTGCCATGTGATCAGGCTCTTCAATTCTGGATGCTGACAACTCACCACTCCTCCCTTAGAAGGGCTCTGTTCCTACTCTTTGCTCTTTACTGGGCCTCTGTTTTGTAAGGGGGGCACATTTTGCTGGGATCTGGCGTGCATGGGAAAATAAATCAGTAAAGGCAGATCAAAGAGCAATGGATAGAGAAACCTTGCAGGAAGGGACATGCTGCTCATGGCTTGGGAGTGGAGAAGGACGGCCTTGTGTCTAAGGGATTGCAACTCGGGTCAGTTCACAGCTCTGCCATTAATATCCTGTGTGACCTTGGGCAAGTCACTTGATCTCCTTGTGCCTCTGGTTCCCATTATAAAATGGGGGTAATAAGCAGGGTTTAATGTGGAATGAAAGAGGTGCTGGAACTCAAGCAATGGGTGCTGGAGTTCAAGAAAAGTTTTTCTTTCACATCTGAAGCAGCAGGCCCCGAGGTGCTGGGGACCCTGAGTGGCCAGGCCCCGCGGTGCTGGGGGCTCAGCCCTGGCAATCTCTTGCACCAGTTAAGTGCTGGTAATAACTTTCCTCCCGTCTTTCCCTTTGCCCTGGTCTGGATTTTGCTTGCAAACTCTCTGGGGTAAGTACTGTCTCTTCTTCAGAGTACGTAAGGGCCTAGCCCAGTGAGGCCTTGGCCTCCTGTACTACTGGCATCCGAATGACAACCGTGAGCCACCTGCTTCTGTGAGGATGCTCTTCGTGGCCAAATCCTTCCTTACAAGGATGCTGCAGGGAGACCTATTGCAGGAGCAGATCATCCCACATCAGTCCAACATGGGGTTACCTACATTTTCCTTGGGAGCAGCAGATGCTAGTCACTGGGGGAGACAGACAAGACCCTGGGCTGGATGGCCTATCTAGATAGTGAGGAAATATCTAGGAGGGGTCACTTCTGGCGTGTAGAAAGGGGCCCTCTTTGTTCAGCCTATGAATGCTCCAGATGCAGCGCTTATTTGTGCAGGAGTGCGCCAGGGACAGAGTCCCAGTGCCTTTGGGCTTGGTGGTCCTTAGCCCAGGCACCTCTAGGCAGGGGTGTCCCCAGAGGGGTGCAGGGCCCGGGGCAATTCTCCTCTCTGCCCCAGGCTGCACCCCTGCCCTGCCTCTTCCTGCCCCCACTCCACCTCTTCCCTCAAGTGCAATTCTTGCTCAGACCCCGCCCTGCCTCTTTCCACTCCCTCCCGCCCCATTGCATCCCTCTCTCTGGGCCCCCTCCCATGAGAGATGTGACTCGGGCACTTACCAGGGGCCTGCTGTGAGGTGGCAGCAGGGGCTGGGCAGAGCCCCGCACTCACTGAAGTGGTGGGAAATGGAGCAACCCGGCCCCAGCCCGCTCTGCTCCCCCGAGCCGCGTCACTTCGCTTCCCGCCACTGCGGTGAGGCAAAGCAAGATGGCGGAGCAGAGCAGATTGCTGAGTGGCTCCACTTCCCATAGCTCCTGCTTCCGAAGTGAGTTCTGAGGGGCCCTGCACCAGGCCCCTCAGATAATCCCACAGGTCGCCCTAGGCTTTGCAGCTAACAGCAATATGGGGGATTGTTGCACCCATAGGGCAGTTGCGGCAGCCTCTAGTGCCTCTCGGCTAGGCACTTCCTAGACTGGGGCTCTGGGTCCGGAGCACCCCTGGGAAAAAATTAGCAGGCACTTGGCACCCACTGGCACCCAGCTACATCCTATCTCAGCACCTGCCAGCGGCCCTGCCAATCAACTCTTTCCAATATTCTCCTTCCCCCCCGCCCTCAGCCAGCACCGCCTGCCTGCCAGAGGGCCCTGCCAATCAACTCCTCCCCTTCTCTCCCAGTGCCTCCCGCCTGCCATAATCAGCTGTTTTGTGGCATGCAGGAGGCTCTGGGAGGGAGGGGGAAGAACAGGGATGTGGTGCACTCCGGGGAGGGGTAGGAAGAGGTGGAGAAGTGGCAGGGCAGGCGTGGGGACTTGGGAAGGGGCAGGATGGGGTGGCACCTGGCGTGAAGCAGGATCAGGAAGAGGAGGCACAGGGGTAGGGGTTTGGAGGAAGGGCTTAGGTAGGGGCAGGGCCTGACGTGAGTGGGGGATTGAGCATCCCCCAGGCCCGGAGGAAGTATCTATGCAGTTATGAATGTAAAAAAAATTGCTTGAATTTTGCCCTGCCCCTCTTCCATTACAAAGTGAGTACGGTCCATTAGGGATGGGAACGGAGGGGAATAGCCCTGCACTGAAAGGCAGATGGGCTGGATGGTCTCCTATGGGTGGTTTTCTGTCTCTCGTTTTTATGAGCGCTAATGCCGCAGGGTGGCAGTGCAGAGGGACGAAGGAGCCTCGCTGGTCCCCAGGTGGCTAATGGGATATGGATCCTCCCACCTGTTAGACTGGCCCAGGTTGGTGAAGGAGGTGAGAACCATCTGCTGGAACGAGGCTGATGCAAGTATCTACAGAAGGGGTTCCCAAACTTTTTGACACCAGGACCAGTAAATCCATTCACGAGCTTTTTGCATATTCATTTGCATATTTGCATATTCATTAAGCAAATGATGAATATTCAAACAAGTTGTTTCTGGTCCTCCCGAAGGCCCCAGTGCTAGCTTTAGCAAAGCTTTTGATACGGTCACCCAGAATATTCTTGCCAGCAAGTTAAGAGAATATGGATTGGATAAATGGACTGTAGGATGGACAGAAAACTGGCTAGACCAGGGTTTCCCAAACTTTTTACTTTAGTTGGAACACGTGGTTTTTTTCAGTACTGTTTTTTGCAGCCCAAAAATATAAACTCATATTAAAAAAAGAATGAAAAATAAATTACATTTTCACTGTTTCACCCAGCTGCATCCTCCACCCAGCCTGGACCAGGGCTTGGGGGACCCAGTGCCGCACAGGCACTCCAGGAGGCGGGAGCAGGAGCAGATTGGGGGTGGGGTATCTGGCTAGCAGGGAGGGTGCAAGGAGGGGTAGGGTTGCCAGGTGTCCGGTTTTGTACAGGACAGGCTTCTGTCTGGGAAACAAATTGAGAAAATACTGGACATATAAAATGTCTGGTATTTTCTCATTAGGTAAGTTTTATTATTATTGGGTGTATCAGTTTGTAGTTGCGAACTGCCTGGCTGGTAGATGTGCTCAGGCTGTGTGAGTGTGTCTACCAGCCAGGCAGTTCGCAACTACTCGAGAGAGGGTCTGGGGGGGGCAAAATGGAATTCCTGGGGCCGGACTCACTCGTGCTTTGCTCCCCCCTGCTGCCTCTCCAGCCAGCCCCACTTCCCCCAACCCCCTCCTAGCCGGTTGGTTCTCCCCCACTTTCCCTCCCGATCTCCCCTGGCCAGCCCCGCTGCCCCCGTCCAGTCCTGCTTCCGGTGGCCAGTTCTCCCTGTCCAGCCCTGCTTCCCCGGCTAGCCCCGCTACCCCTGACCTCGCACCCCCCAGCCAGCCCTGCTTCTGCCGGCCCCCCAACCTCCCCCAGCCAGACCCGCTGCTCCCCCTGACCCCCTCACAGCCGTTCGGTTCTCCCCCGCTTCTCCTCCCAATCTCCCCCAGCCAGCCCTGCTGCCCCCGTCCAGCCCTGCTTCCGGTGGCCAGTTCTCCCATCCTCTTCCTCCTGACCTCCCCCGGCCAGCCCCGCTGCCCTTAGCCCCCCCGCCCAGCTCTGCTTCCCAGCGGCCGGTTTCCCCCCCATAAACACACACTTCCTCCCAGCCTGCCCCCTTCTCCCCCCCATCTGAGATCAAGTGTGTCTGGCATTTTTTCTGAACTCACCTGGTAACCCTAACTGCGCCTCTGCCAGGAGCCCAGAACATCCAGCTGCATTCTCCGCCCAGCCCGTCCGAGGGCTTGAGGGACCCAGCGCCACACGGGCACTCCGGGAGCCCGGAACACCCCGGCAGCCACGCTGAGGCCTGGTATTTTTTTCCCGCGGCCTGGTACCGGGCCGCAGCTGATAGTTTGGGAAACATTGATCTACAGCACAAAATCACCAGTAGCTGCGTTGGCAGTCGCAGCCGAGGGTCCAGGGACAGAATGGGTTGGGGAGGCTGAACAGCTTTCCCTTGGGTCCAGGCTGAGGCCCACTGGCAGGGTGGGCCGGCAGAGTCTAGCCCTCCGGTTGTCAGCATGGTCCCCAATGGGGAAACGGTGGCTGAGACGAGATCATGCCACAGATCTGGGGGGAAAGCAGCAGAAGGACGAGCTCCTGCCCTTGTAACACTTCCTATCACACCGTATCACCATTTCGCTTGCCGGTGGCCATTACCTGAGCTCAACCTTGATTACGGCAGTCATTGCTGCAAAACCAACTGCCTCATTAAAGGGCAGTGATCACTGAAATTAGCCATGAAACCAGCCACAAGGCCTGGGAATGAGGCCCCGCCCAAGGCTCAAGTGTAGTTCCGGTGCTGCTCCTGCATTTTGGTTTTATTTAATATTTCAGAGGGGAAAATCCCTTCCCCTGGGTGCATGATTGGATCTGTTAGGTGAGGCCTACTCCTCCCTCCCCATCAGCCCAGCTCTCCATGCCCTGCTCTGGGCTGAGCCAGCCCTATCCCACCGCATTACAGTCACTGCCGCACTCCCCCTGCTCTTTCTCTGCAGCATTATAGGAGTTCCCCTGCTTCCCTACCTCCTACCTCAGCCTTGCCAACAAATTGTTTTCTTCCACTTTGTGCAGCAAACCAGCCCATTCCATCTCTCTCCTTGTTGGGGCGGGGGGGGGGAGCATCTCTGCTTTGCTCACTGCCTGATAGGGCTTTTAGCTCGCTATTTAGGGAGGAGACCCATTTCTGCCTTCATCTCTGCTTTAAAGGTGACATGACAAGGACAACTGAGCTGATGCCATTTTTATTTGCTGCTTTTTGGTACTCTGTAAAGAGACTTGATAAAAATAGTCATATCTTGGTTGATGTGTTGTTTTTTTACACTTGAAATCCAGATTTCACCTGCCCCATATAGTCTTGTGAGGAGCAGAGAGCTAGTGTAATGGGGACACCACAAGAGTTAGAGAATGAAAGTTGAGCTGTTAAGAGAAGGGATTTTAGTCAGATTAGTTCAGAGTTTGGTTTTGCTAACACGTATTTAAATACATGGGTTCCCAAGCCAGACAGGACCACTGTGACCATCGCGCGTAACAAACTGTGCAAGAGGCCAGATAATTACCCCTGATAATTCCTAGAAAAATTTTTAGACAAATCCAGTCATGATCTGGATATTTCTAGTGATGGAGAATCCACCATGGCCCTTGGGAAATTGTTCCAGTGGATAATGAAACACGGGTTGAACCTCTTTAGTCTGGCACCTGACTGGTGCCAAACTGCAGAATTTGCCAGACCATGGGAGGTCAATATTGTCTAGCAGCATAACCAACACTTCCACTGCTGACTGGGCTCTTAGAAGACATTTAGGGGTAAATTCGAGCTAAACAACAGCACAGAACACTAAAAGCCAGGACTGGGGACTGAAAACAAACTTTATGGGACTGTGGGAAACCTGGCCACTCCCATGGTAAATGGCCACCTGGCTAACTCACATGATATCATGCCGGCCCATGGATATTGGTGAACCAGAGAGTGCAGAACTAGACAGCTTCAGCTTCTAATAATAATTCTTTCCAGCCTGTATTTGTCCAGCTGCAGCATCCACTCAGTGGATTATGATAGATTTTTGTCTGCTCGATTGAAGAGCCCAGCCCCACAGCTTGTTCCCTACGCAGGCACTGCTAGATGGGGGACCAAATGCCTCCTCTACCTCTAATAGCAAAAGGAATTTGTACAGTCTTCTGCTCTTTCAGCACACGCTGCATATGCAAATATGGGGGCTTAAGCTGGCCATTATGAAACAACCCCCCCAACCTTTTGTTTCCAGGGAATCCCTCTCCCTTTTTTCAGGCCTTCTTTGTCCATCAGAAAGAATCAATCAATCAATCAATTACATGGGCCCAGTTTTAAAAAAAAAACACAACCTTTTCAAGTGGCCCAGAAGCTCTTGGCCAGGCTTTTAAAAGGGGGGGGATGCAGAGGCACCCACCTTACAACACTTGAAAAGAACTCACTGTCCAGAAAATGCTGAGCAGCTATGCTTTGAACATCTAGGCCCCTCTGCGGGGGGCTGTGCATATAAGGGGCAGGGCTGCCTGGGGGGGGGGGGGTGTGCAAGTGGGGCAATTTGCCCCAGGCCCCACAGGGGCCCCCACGAGAATGTCTGAAGTCTGAGGTCACAGGGAGTGCCAGGAAGGGGCCCCCAAAATTGCTTTGCCCCAGGCCCCCTGAATCATCTGGGTAGCCCTGATAAGGGGGGAGTTAAGCCTCCCCAAAAAGGGTCTCAAGTTTGGCCCTTCTGAAGAGCTGGGCCAGCTGCAGCCAGATGTGAAGTGATTACACAAGGGGCCAAATTTAATGGCCCCTTTCACCAACAAACCTTCAACTGGCTCCTTTCTGCCCTGGGAGAGGAAATGGAAGGGAAGAGTGAGGAGAAGGATTTTTAGGGATACAACTGGAGAGGCAGTGGGGAGGGGAAGCAGAAGCCACAGAAAGTAGCTGGTAAATTGTACCCCGATGCCTCTCAGGGTGTGAGGCAAAGGAAGTGAAATGCAAGGCGCCAGGGAGAGATCAAATGGAAACACAAAGAGAGAGAGAGAGGGAAAAAGCAAGTGAACGAGCCCGGGAGAGGGCTGGATTCCTGATGCGCCAGAATGAGAGGGCTCCAGACTCGGCAGCTGAAGCAATAACGCCGCGGCTTTGGGAGGAAGGGAGCACAAGCGGGAGGAGGGGAAGCGCCGGTGGAACAGGAACCTGCCAGCCGAGAGCTGGGAAATGAGAGCAGCCCGCAGGGGAGAGTGGTCTGCGCACAGCAGGCCCGGGGGGGACCGGAGACTTGTGCGGGTGCAGCAGGAGAGAGCCCGCGCCTCTGTGGAGGCAGGAGACGCCGCCGCTGCCCCTCGAAGCTCCCTAGAGCAGCATCCCGGCGCGGTAGTTGCCGGATGGATTGCAGAGCCGCTGCGGACCGGCACGTTTGCAGTGGTAATGGACCGGCTGGGCACGTGGGAGGTAGGCCGGGGGGGATGGGCGTGTGGCTCTGGCTGCGGAGGGCTGGGTTCGAGTCCCGGCTCTGCTGGGGGGGGGGGGGAGCTTTCTGGCTGGTCCCAGACCAGCCCCTGCGGGCAGGTAAAAAAGCTGCCCCCTTGTAGTGCCTTAGTGAGCCTGCTCGTGGGAGAATGTCACCTACCTGTACAAGGGGGGGCAGCTAGGCCACTTGGAGATGCTCTCCCTTTCCCTCCCCCATTGCTGTCTACCCCAGGCATGTGTTGCCCCCGAGCGTGGGATTTTCCACACCCCTGAGCACTGCAGTCATAGGGATGTAAGTTTGTCATGTAGGCCTGGGCGCAGTTACTCCATGCCTCAGTTTTCCATCTCTAAAATGGGTATAATGGCCTCCCCTTGCTTTCACCCTTTGGATTGTGTATTTCGATTCTAAACTTTTCAGGGGGTAGTTAGCCCCTGGGCTGTTTATACGGCACCTGGCAGGATGGGGGCTGCAATCTCAGCGGAGTACTCCAGGTACCCCTGTCGTATAAATAGTCATCAGGCTGAAATTGCTGTGAATCCAATATCCCTCCCCCTGCACCTGGCTTAATCCCAGAAGGAACAAACAAGATTTTCCTTGGTTGGGTGTTGTCTTCTGCAGACCGGAGGGGAGGTTTGTTCAGCACTCAGGAAAGGTCTGACCCTGGAGCATGGGTGAGTGGCTATCTCCGGAGAAATGAAAGGGGAGTCTAATTTTAGTTTGGCAGGAGCAGCAACTATGCCTGGAAGCTGCCTGGCTTCCTCTGTGTGGCGTGTCAGGATTGAGCAGGCTGCAGACGAAGCTGTTTGTAGGCCGAGCATAAGCGGTGGCCGGATACTAGAATGGGTGCTGCCCACTGCATCTTAGCCATCCGTGTCATGGCAGAGGTTACATGGAAATCCCCGTGATGGAGCCCCTTCCTCTCCCTGGTTTGTGTGTTAAGGAGAGTCTCCTTATAGGTTTTAATGTGGTTTCAAGCTCTTTCCATGGCTGGGATGGGGGTGCCGCTGTGGCAGCAGAAATAGGTTTGTCTGCTACAGTACTGCTTTCTGCTGGGGTGCACGTCAGGAGGGCTTGTGTGCTCCTTTCTGCTCTTCACGAGGGGGAGCATCACTGGAGTTCAGGATTTTGAGCTGTAGGATGGGAGCTCCCTCTCTGAGGCCTGAAAGTACCCACTGGGCAGCCAGCTGTCCTTCTGTGTTATGCCTAAGATAAGGAAGTTGATGCAACCCTATAAATGCCAAGAATGCAGAGGAATTATTCAGTAGGTGTCCTGTGATTTTATGGTAGATCTTGACTCCTTACTGACAAGGCAGTATGGGAGCCAGGTTGCACATCTCCCCAGAGCAGGCACTCACTCTGATTTGCCTTGTGTTGGATTCAGGGCAACATTCTGACCAGTCCCACCCACTGATGGCATCACTGGAGTTCAGGATTTTGAGCTGTAGGATGGGAGCTCCCTCTCTGAGGCCTGAAAGTACCCACTGGGCAGCCAGCTGTCCTTCTGTGTTATGCCTAAGATAAGGAAGTTGATGCAACCCTATAAATGCCAAGAATGCAGAGGAATTATTCAGTAGGTGTCCTGTGATTTTATGGTAGATCTTGACTCCTTACTGACAAGGCAGTATGGGAGCCAGGTTGCACATCTCCCCAGAGCAGGCACTCACTCTGATTTGCCTTGTGTTGGATTCAGGGCAACATTCTGACCAGTCCCACCCACTGATGGCCATGGAGTCCCTCTGCATTTACACTCAGGGCATGGCTAGAATGTGGGGGTTTTTTGGGATACTGCTTTTTTTTTGCGGAAGAGCAAACGCGCTCTTTCAGAAGCCCCTGTATTCCTCATTCCATGAGAAAGAAGGGGGCTTTCGAAAGAGGCTTTTTTTCCAAAATTTGGCCCAGTCTAGATTTTGGAAAAGCCTCTTCCAACAAAAGTATCGGAAAAAGATACGCAAAATATGGAACACATTTTGCGTATCTTTTTCTGATAGATCCTCACAGTTTAGCTGTACCCTCAGTGTGCAGCGGCAGTCAAAAAAGCAAACAGAATGTTGCTTCAAGAAAGAGAGCGAGAATAAGACAGAGAACATCATATTGTGTCCAGTTCTGGGCACCGCATTTCAAGAAGGATGTGGAGAAATTGGAGAGGATCCAGAGAAGAGCAACAAGAATGATTAAAGGTCTAGAGAACATGACCTATGAAGAAAGGCTGAAAGAATTGGGTTTGTTTAGTTGAGAAAAGGGAAGATTGGGGGGGGACATGATAGCAGTTTTCAGGTATCTAAAAGGGTGTCATAAGGAGGAGGGAGAAAACTTGTTCATCTTGGCCTCTGAGGATAGAACAAGAAGCAATGGGCTTAAACTGCAACAAGGGAGGTTTAGGTTGTACATTAGGAAAAAGTTCCTAACTGTCAGGGTAGTCAAACACTGGAATAAATTGCCCAGGGAGGTTGTGGAATCTCCATGTCTGGAGATATTTAAGAGTAGGTTAGATAAATGTCTCTCAGGGATGGTCTAGACAGTACTAGGTCCTGCCATGAGGGCAGGAGACTGGACTCGATGACCTCTCGAGGTCCCTTCCAGTCCTAGTATTCTATGATTCTATGATATTGCTTCTCTATAAATTGATGGTAGGCCCACATCTTGAATGGTGTATGCACATGTGGTCACCTCATCTCCAAAAAGATATATTGGCATTGGAAAAAGTTCAGAAAAGGGCAACAAAAATGATTAGGGGTTTGGAACGGCTGCCAATGAGGAGAGATTAATGAGATGGGGACTTTTCAGCTTGGAAAAGAGGAGACTAAGGGGGATAGATCTTGACCATTGGAGAGAAAGTGAATAAGGAAAAGTTATTTTCTTGTTCCTACAACATAAGAACCAGGGGTCACCAAATGAAATGAATAGGTAGCAGGTTTAAAACAAACAAAAGGCAGTATTTCTTAAGAATAAGAATGGCTGTACTGGGTCAGACCAAAGGTCCATCTAGCCCAGTAGCCTGTCTGCTGACAGTGGCCAGTGCCAGGTGCCCCGGAGCGGGTGGACTGACGACAATGATCAAGCAATTTGTATCGTGCCATCCGTCTCCAGGGACACCATTCCTATCCCCTGGCCTTTTATGGACCTAACCTCCATGAATTTATCTAGCTTCTCTTTAAACTCTGTTATAACTAGCCTGCACATCCTCCTCTGGCAAGGAGTTCCACAGGTTGACTATGCGCTGTGTGAAGAAGAACTTTTGCATATTAGTTTTAAACCTGCTACCCATTAACTTCACTTGGTGTCCTCTAGTCCTTATATTATGGGAACTAATGAATAACTTTTCTTTATTCACCCTCTCCACACCACTCATGATTTTATATACCTCTATCATATCCCCCTCAGTCTCCTCTTTTCCAAACTGAAAAGTCCCAGTCGCTTTAGCCTCTCTTCGTATGGGACCTGTTCTAAATCCCTAATCATTTTAGTCGCCCTTTTCTGAACCCTTTCCAAGGCCAAAATATCTTTTCTGAGGTGAGGAGACCACATCTGTACACAGTACTCAAGATGTGGCTGTACCATAGTTTTATACAGGGGCAGTAAGATATTCTGTATCTTTCTTTCTTAATAATTCCTAACATTCTATTTGCCTTTTAGACCGCCGCAGCACACTGTGTGGACGTTTTCAGAGAACTATCCACGATAGCTCCAAGATCTCTTTCCTGATTTGTCGTAGCCAAATTAGCCCCCATCATATTATATGTATAGTTGGGGTTATTTTTTCCAACGTGCATTACTTTACACTTATCCACATCAAACTTCATTTGCCATTTTGTTGCCCAGTCACTCAGTTTTGTGAGATCTTTTTGAAGTTCTTCACAGTCTGCTTCTGTCTTGACTATCTTGAACAGTTTAGTATCATCTGCAAACTTTACTACCTCACTGCTTGCCCCCTTTCTCTAGATCGTTTATGAATAAGTTGAATAGAATCGGTCCTAGGACTGACCCTTGGGGGACGCCACTAGTTACCCCTCTCCATTCTGAAAATTTACCGTTTATTCCTACCCTTTGTTTCCTGTCTTTTAACCAGTTCTCAATCCATGAAAGGACCTTCCCTCTTATCCCATGACAATGTAATTTACACAAGAGCCTTTGGTGAGGGACTTTGTCAAAGACTTTCTGAAAATCTACGTATAGTATATCTACTGGATCCCCCTTGTCCACATGTTTGTTAACCCCTTCAAAGAACTCTAATAGATTAGTAAGACAGGATTTCGCTTTCCAGAAACCATGTTGACTTTTGCCCAACAAATTATGTTCTTCTACGTGCCTAACAATTTTATTCTTAACCATTGTTTCGACTAATTTGCCCGGTACTGATGTTAGACTTACCGGTCTGTAATTGCTGGGATCACCTCTAGAGCCCTTTTTAAATATTGGTGTCATGTTAGCTATCTACCAGTCAGTAGGTACGGAAGACGATTAAAGGGATAGATTACAAACCACAGTTAACAGTTCTGCAGTTTCCCATTTGAGTTCTTTTAGAACCCTTGGGTGAATGCCATCTGGTCCCGGAGATTTGTTAATGTTAAGTTTTTCTGTTTGTTACAAAACTTCCTCTAATGACACTTTAATCCAGGACAGTTCCTCAGATTCATCTCCCACAAAGGATGGTGCAGATTTGGGAATCTCCCTAACGTCCTCAGCCGTGAAGACTGATGCAAAGAAATCATTTAGCTTCTTCGCAATGGCTTTATTATCCTTGATTGCTCCTTTTGTATCTCGATTATCTAGGGGACCCACTGGTTTGTTAGCAGGCTTCCTGCTTCTAACGTACTTAACAAACATTTTGCTATCGTTTTTTGAGTTTTTGGCTAGCTGTTCCTCAAAATCTTTTTTTGCTTTTCTTATTACTGCTTTACACTTAATTTGACAGTGTTTTTGTTGCTTTCTATTTATCTCACTGGGATCGGACTTCCGTTTCTTGAAAGATGCCTTTTTTTCCCTCACTGCTTCTTTTACATGGTGGTTAAGACACGGTGACTCTTTTTTAGGTCTCTTACTATGTTTTTTAATTTGGGGTATACATTTGAGTTGGGCCTCTATTATGGTGTCTTTAAAAAGTTTCCGTGCAGCTTGCAGGGATTTGGCTCTTGTCACTGTGCCTTTTAATTTCTGTTTAACTAACCTCCTCATTTTTGTGTAATTTCCCTTTTTGAAATTAAATGCCAGAGCGCTGGACTGCTGAGGTGTTCTTCCCACCACAGGAATGTTAAATGTTATTATATTATGGTCACTATTCCCAAGCAGTCCTGTAATAGTTCTTCATGCAAGTCATAGTCAACCTGTGGAACTCCTTGCCAGAGGACGTTGTAAAGGTCAAGAGTATAACAGGGTTCAAAAAAGAGCTAGATAAATTCATGGAGGATAGGTCTGTCAATGGCTATTAGCCAGGATGGACAAAAATGGTCTCCTTAGCCTCTGTTTGTTTGTCAGCTGGGAATGGATGACAGGAGAGGGAATACTTGATGATTCCCTGTTCTCTTCATTCCCTCTGGGGCATCTGGCTTTGGCCACTGTTGGAAGGCAGGATCATGGGCTACATGGACCTTTGTTCTGACCCAGTAAGGCCGTTCTTAAGGTCTTACAAAGGTGTCAGCAATTTCAGCATCGGGCCCACAGAATGGAAGGGAGCTGGTTAGGCACAATAAGCACAACAATGGGAAAGCCTGAAATTGACCAACTCCCCCCACCTTTAAATGTAATATCCTGGGGTGGCAGGAGGTGGGAGATGAAGGACATGCGAGAAAAGCATCCATTGATTTAGAAAAGCTGCCCAGTGCGGAGAGGTGTAATGTTGCAGCCTGGTGTGTTAGAATTCATGTGTGCACCAGTTGGAGAAGCAATACAAAAGAGCTGCAGACTTTTGGGCAAGGATATGAGCGGGCTGGGCGGAAGGACTGCAAAAGTGTGTAAAGAGAAGCAATCAGAACGGGCCACGTTTGGGTGGGACCAAGTCAAGCCTCCTCCAGTTTGGCCCAGCCACTCCTCCATCATCCCAGTAAGGAAGGGATTCTGCTGTTACATCACCCATTTCTGATCAGGGGACAAGGTGAGACTGGGCCCCCTGGATTCCTCCTCATTGTACTCCTGCCAAGTTCAGAGCCTCAGAAGTGTGCAAAAGGGATGATGGCTCTTTGGTGCCACCCTCCATCCCTGGTGTCTGTGCAGGGATGCCCTAGAGTGGGTATTGGCTTGCAGAAAGTTAATGTGACTTTGGGCTTCATACGTGGCTGTGTCCATATTAGGGTTTTAGGGACCTGAATGCAGTTCTACCTACAGTATCAATGGCAGATCATATAGTGGAGCTAGGGTTTAAGGCTCACCATGGTAAAAACCCTAAACTGCACTAAAGCATCCAACATTGCTACTACAGGTGGAGCTGAACCTGTTGGGGAATTATAGTGCAGACAAGAAAACCATAGAGGCTGCTGTTGTGGAGAAGAGTCAGGAGGACCAGATCTGTTGATTGTGGCCCTGGTGCAATTGCGGCTGGATGACTGAACTCAGTTCTGGGCATTTCAGCATAAGAAAAAAGGTGCTTTGTCAATTTCACAACAGAAATAAAAAGGCCTAGATCAGTGCTACTCGGACCTCTGGGGTTATGGAGCCAAATTAGCCATCGGCATTAAAGATTGTAAAATGTGGATAATCAGCTAATTGAGTAGTCGATGGAATTTCCATTGACTACTCAATTAGTCGTTAAGGGCGGGAGCACTTGCTACCCCCACTGCGGCTCTGCAGTTTAAATTAGTCGGAGCCAGGCTGCTGGTCCCTGCTCACACTGTCCCCCAGAGCTGAGGCTCTGCCTTTTAAATGTAGTAAGAGTTGCCTGGTTCTGGGACTGGACGTGAGCCGGGACAGCTGATTCCTGGCTCGCGTCCAGTCCCCTGCTGCGCCTCTGCTTTCCCTGACCCATCTGCAGAGATGGTGCTGGGGGGAACCGGCTTTTAATCCGGCTCCTCCCTACATCAGCTCCTGTCCCCCTCCCCCATTGCTGCCTCTGCTAGAAGCAGCAAGGGAGGCAGGGAAGCAACTAATCAAGTAGTGACTCAACTAGTCACTTACATCCCTAATCAGCATTACCCAAAACCAGTGTGAATTCACTGTGTCATTTACTATAGCACTACATACTCCTATTTAAACAGTATAGCTGGGGAAATATTTAGTTTATAGATAATTCTCTCGCCAAAATGACTGAGCAACTATTCTAATTTCATCAGTCACAGTGGGCTAATAACATAGTAAAAGCATCCTGATTAGCTAGTAACTCCGATATTAAAACACACACACATGCTGCAAAG
Source organism: Pelochelys cantorii (assembly GCA_032595735.1). NCBI lineage: Eukaryota > Metazoa > Chordata > Testudines > Trionychidae > Pelochelys > Pelochelys cantorii. Next base: position 8,369,567 of record CM064328.1, read on the forward strand.
ATCTGCGAGTGACACATTAAAGAACCACATGGTGGCTCCCACGCCTCTGTCTGAGTATCCCGGGGTGAGTGGGCCAGGCTGCTGGGAACAGGTTGGAAGAACTGGACCGTTTGGAGAAGTGATAGCCAAGTGGGGGAGAAGGGAAGAAGGATGACGATGAGTTTACAAATGAACTGCGAGAACAATGTCTGCAGTAAAAACAACAAGGAGTCCTGTGAAGATTTATTTGGGCGTAAGCTTTTGTGGGTCAAAGCCACTTTGTTGGATGCATGGAGTGGAATCTGACAAAGTGGTTGTGACCCACAAAAGCTCATGCCCAAATAAATGTGTTTGTCTTTAAGGCAGTGGCATAGTGAGGGTGTTATGTGCCTGGGGGCAAAGGCAAAATCTGCGGCCTGCAACCTCCAGCTGGAACCCGCCCCCCTTGCCTGTCCTGCCGCCACATGGGTCTCCCTCCAGCAGACGGGGCCATTCCGCTTCCAGCCAGAATGACAAGCCCTCTGGCCAATCGGTGGCTGCAGTTTCTCGGAGGGGCAGGCTACAGGTAAGGACCTGGGTGGCCCAATGGGCGGCGCCTCGGACCGACTGGCAGTGAAGGGGATTGTGGGGGTTGTAGTTGCAGACGGGGCCTGTGTGCCAGCTGTGTTCCGCGCATGCTCAGCCTGAACCCCTGCCCTGTGCGCTGCTCCTGCCAGGCGCTTCGCACTCAGTTTCGATTTCCTGCAGGTGTGGAAATGGCTGGTGCCCACGGTGTCCTAGGACTCCTAGCACCGTCCTTCCCTTTGCTGCTAAATTGGCACCTGTCTAGCATGGTGCCCAAGGGCAACTGCCCTTCCCCGCCTCCCCTCGCTACGCCACTGCTTTAAGGTGCCACAGGACTCCTTGTTGTTTTTATAGATGGAGGCTAACACAGCGACCCTCTGAAACGTGTGCCGTGTTGTTGTAGCTGAGTCAGGCCCCAGAGTATTAGAGAGACAAGGTGAGGGAGGTCATATCTTTTATTGCACCAACTTCTGTGGGTGAGAGAGAGATGTTTTTGAGCTGCTTTCCAGATCTGTCCTTGTATAACTGGAAGCATCCAAAGCATTACAGAGAAGTTGAAAGAACTGGGTTTGTTTAGTTTGGAAAAGAGAAGACTGAGAGGGGACATGATAGCAGTTTTCAAGTATCTAAAAGAGTCACAAGGCAGAGGGAGAAAAATTGTTCTCCTTGGCCTCCGAGGACAGGACAAGAAGCAATGGGCTTAAACTGCAGCAAGGGAGATTTAGGTTGGACATTAGGAAAAAATTCCTAACTGTCAGGGTGGTTAAACACTGGAATAAATTGCCTAGGGAGGTTGAGGAAAATCCATCACTGGAGATATTTAAAAGCAGGTTAGATAGACATCTATCAGGGATGATCTAGATGTTGCTTGGTCCTGCCATGAGGGCAGGAGACTGGACTTGATGTCCTCTCAGGGTCCCTTCTAGTGCTAGGATTCTATGATTCTATGATTAAGTTAAAACTGTGATGGAGTGTGGCTCTGTATGCCCAGCAAAGAATATACTGCATGGACGTAATCCAGAAAGGGCCCACCAGCACTTACTGTTCTGGAACCAGCCTCTCTTAATTCAAGAACTAGTTCTTTAAGAATCTTGGCTGGGTGCCAAATTCAAGAAGTGCTGAAGTGCAAAAAGAGCCGGCCTTTAAGTCAATGGGTGCTGCTTTGCAAACAGCCTCCCCGCAGCACTGTTCATGCCTCGTCAGCCGGTGATCAGAAATTCTGCCACTACAGTGGGTTTGTATCCAGTACCTGATTGCTCCCTGGACCAGCACTTTTCTCAGTGGCACCCTTAGGTGCATCTACACAGCACTGTAACTCGAAATAAGGTACGCAATTTGAGCTACGCAAATTGGTTATCTTATTTCAATGCTATTTCAAAATAGCTTATTTCATCATTGGTGCTGTCTACACAGCACCAAATTTTGAAATAAAGCACTATTCCGAAACATCCCTTACTCCTCGTGGAATGAGGTTTACAGGGACATCGGAGTAGCGAGCCTGAAATAACGGGCTTGCTGTGAAGATGCGGGATAGCTATTTCGGGATACTCCAACATCCCAAAATAGCGTTGCAGTGTAGATGTTCCCTCATGCAATGAGAAGTCAATGTCCTGAACACCTGCTCCCCATCCTTCCCACCCGGCACCCTCTCAGATGTAGCCTTGTGGACCCCAGGCAGGAGCGAGGAGACCTGCACTTTAGTCCTGGCTCTGCCAAAGACCTGTGGTCTGGGGCAGGTCATCTCCCTCCGTGCTGCATTTCCCCCACCTATGGAATACTGATGCCTCCTTTGTAAATTCTATGCGAGCTTTGGAAGGGCTATGAATTCCCACAATGGATCAGAGCTTTCCTTACGTGTTTGGTGTCTGCTGGCAGCCAGGATGCCCAGACTTTGACCAGCTGGCCCTTGGCACGTAGCCTATGAGAAGGGCGTAATGACATTAACCTGCTCTGGCCTCCATGAGAAAGCAGGAGACATCCTAGCAAGTGAGGAGCCATGGCTGGGGTGTTCTGCGGCCCTGCAAAGCCCCGAAGCTATAACTCAGAGCCTCCCCAAGTTAAGTGAGAGGCAGAGCTCTGGCCCGACAGTGGCGTTGGGATGAACTAGGCCCAGTGAAACCTTCATCCAGGCTCGTGACACAAACCAGGACTCAGAGGGGTCCATGTGCGCAGGGGGCTGGTAGGACCGGGGGGGGGGGGGAACCTCACCTCTTCCTTGTCTCTGGATCTCAGCTTCACTCACATTTGGCAGCACAGCATGAAGCTATTGGTGCTTCCTCGGGATAACTCCCCCTCTCCCCCCCCCCCGGCTGTGTCCTAGGAGCGAGGAACACGCTGTCCTTGGGAGGGAGGGATGGGAGTTGTGCGGTCTGTCTGCGCTCAGTGCTGCTGCAGGGGCAAGCCGAGAACGGCCTCCCCTTTGCAGGCTCTGGCTGCAGAGCCTTTCCGACGGCAGGTGGCTTTTGTGGTACTGTTGGGTTTTTCAGTCTGTCCCAGAAGCAGCTGGCCCAGGACCCGTTTCCAGTGGAGGGCAAGATTTTAGCCCAAAGTCCTTTCTCCCCATCCAGTAGCTGCAGCCCAGAAGGGAATTAAAGCCCCATCTCAAGCCAGAGCCGGCCCCGCAGCCACTTACAGAGACACCAGACAGATTTAGATCCATGGTCTCCAGCTGAGGGTGTCCATCTGCTCTTTGTCCCTCGACTCCTCAGCTGGTTAGATCCCGCAAGGCGACGGTGACAGCTGGCCAGCCTTTTGTTCATCCCGCTCTCTGCAGCCTTCCCTTTCAGATGTGGATGGTGGGAGAGCTTCCGAAGGGCTAGCCTCCTGTTCATACTGACCTTAGCTAATTGGCTCTGACTGAAATACCGCCTGAAAGGTGGTGCCTGCATCTACCTCTCAGTCTATAAAGCCGATGCCCAGGGGGTCATACAGTGTGAACTCGGTGGTCGCATAAGGTTTATGGAATATTTACATTACTGCAGTGTCTGCCCTAGAGGCCCCAGTCAGGGTCACTAGATTTTGTGCCGGGCCATACAAACTTATGATTCCTGCCCTCACCCTCTCAGAAGATAACTGGCATGGGAAAGAAGCCAGTTCAATTGCTACAACTTTTACACTCGCAAAAGCCAAGTGTCCCCTCTCACTTTTTCAATCCATGGGTGGAATACATTTTGTTCTATGCACCCAGGCATGTACAGATGTGCCCCACGAGTAGAAACACGTGCCGGTGGTGCTATTCAGCTGGGCGGCACTTGACTCTCTCCTGGCTGGCTGCCCAAGCGCTCGGCTGACCTGGAACACTGGTGTCCCCATCCGCTTCTTACAATAACCGGTATTTGCTGACGTGGCAGCAGCCGGCTCCCTGCTCCCCCTCCCTGCCAACACTGCATGGGTCCTTGTCTGTTCTCGAACCTCCATCACACTTGCCGTCAAATTATCAGCCCGGCCACGTTGTGCCAACAGTGGAGGATTCCCTTGCGCTCCGTGGGCCACAGGGACTGGGTCCGTGGCTGCGAGCGTGTCCCTGTCTTTCCGTGGGTCGCACGGTCGATGCTCAGAGAGGGCTGCTCGCTGGGCGTAGGCCAGGGAGACACAGAGCCCAAACCCTGCTCTCCAGCAAGGAGCCTGGGAGAAATGTGTTGGTGTCTCCACCAGTTACCAGCCATGCAGCCTCACTGGAGGCAGGGCTAGAAGAATGTGGCCCACAGCCAAGATGCATTTGCGTGGGCTGGATGGGTCCCCTGGCAGCTCCTGGGCCCCAATCCGAGAACTCTGCCTTGCTGGCTCTACATCCCACCTGAGGAGGCTCACCAGAGCCTGCTCCCCACTGCCCGCTGCTCAGGTCTCCTGCGGGGAGAGGGCAAGGCAGTGCTGAGAGCGCCTCTCTGTGGCTTGCCGTGCATCTGTGGGGCCTGTGTGAGCTACGGCCAGCCCAAGTCATTGCAGGGAGTGAATGTGGCCTCGTTGGGAGAGCGGTGGATGTGGGAGCCGACACCTTGCTGGGCAAGTCATGTGGTCGCTCCCTGCCTCAGTTTCCCCATCTTGCTGCTCTCCAAATGGAGACTTCATTGGCTTTCTTCTGCACCAGGAGGAGGGCCAGTCAGGAACCCCAGGCCCAAATGCCTCTCTCCTTTGCTGATCCGGATCCCAGTTCCCTCGTATAACCATTTGGGTCCATTTCCAGTGAGCTCTTTTTCTATCCTCTTCTCCCACCCCTACCTAGTCATTTTCAGGCATGCACCGTCCTGGGATTTTATTTGCACTGGGCCATTGTGCTTCTTCCTGCCTTGCCATGTACAGGCTGAGTGTCCTCGGTTGGCTCTGCACCCCAGGGAGAACTTTGCTGTCATGTTGCTGCGGTCTTCTAGGCAGGGTGGAGGCCCATGGGGGTCTGTGTGTGGGTCTTAATCTGTCTCTGGTGCTCTGCCCCTGTTCTATGGTGCGAGAATTTCAGTCACTGCTAGAGTCCAGCACTGCTGGTCGGTTTGAAACGCTGCAAACCTGTATCTGTCTTCGTTAATTAACTCCCCTCCCCCCCCCCACCCCTTTTGCTCCAGCCTCGCCGGTCACCTGCGCAGGGACGCTCACGGGTTTGGAAACCTGCGCCACTCCCTCTGGGCCAAGCGCTAAAAATAGCTGCTGGTGCTGCACCAAAGGCACGGGCTCTTCTGCTGTCCCTGCAGTTGCTGCAGCTTGTTAGCCAGCCTGGTGCCCAGAGCCTGGCTGCTGCAGACGTCACGAGCGATGCTGCTGTGCAAAGCACACAGAGCTCTTGGCAGCAGAAGCGGCTGAAGCACTGTGGATGCGGGATTGTTGGGCTGGGTGGTGGTGGTGGGGGGAAACCAAAGACCAAAAGGGATAACGTGTGTGGGGGAAGGGGTGGGATGTACTAATCGGTGTTTGCCAGGCAGAAGAACGGGTTTCTCAAACGTCCACACGTGGGTTACCAGCAAGGGAGAGTTATGATCCTGTGTACCAATGCCTGGATTTTCAATGGCACGTGGTCCCCAGGGGCATGTCTACACTAGGAAATTATTTTGAAATAACTAAGTTCAAAATAATAACTCCTGAAATAACAAAATTGAAATAGCATGTCCCCACTACGGGAGAATCCCGAAATAAGTCCGAGGCAGGCTCCGGGATTGTGGATGTGCTACTTCGACTGAGAGCCCTGGGAAGCACTGGGGAGTAATTACTTCAAATGACTCTGGGGAGTCATTATTTTGAAATAGCAGCAGCGGCGCGCCCACGCTACTGCTATTTTGAAATAACTATTCTGAAATCAGTGTACTTCCCCGAGGAACGCAGGCATACAGATTTCGAAAGAACCAGCCCATGATTTCAAAATCACGGGTGTGGTAGTGTGGACGCTCTGCTTATTATTTTGAAATAACTCCCTTGTGTGGACCAGGGCCAGGCAGAGAGGATTTTCAGACTGACTCAGGGCTTATCCCCTCTAGAGGAGAGTTTTATCTCTCTGGCTTTTTAACATGTTGTTGCTGAAAGGAGGAGCAAGTGGGAAGATGGACTCTCTGGTCAAGCTCTTCTCAGCCAAGCTACCAAGTGGGTCGGGAGTGGCCAGACCGAGGAGTCAGAGCTGGAGTCTGCAGTTTACAGAACAGATGTCACGAGTCGGCTGAGTCGGTTGCTGGGAAGTCAGAGGCAGGAAGCTAAGTGGAGATCAGAACGAGTCAGGAACCAGTGCCAGGCCAGGTCAGAAGCCAGAAACAAACTGGAGATCAGAACCATGAACCAGAAATCAGGGTCAAAGGCAGGAGGCAATGTGGAGGTTTGGAACCGCAAGTCAGATGCCAGGAGTCGAGTTGGGTTGGGGGGAAAGCAGGAAGCACAAACCACAGGGTTCATGGCAGGATGGAGCCCAGTTCTTCAGTCAGCTTCCTGGTCCTGCTGCCGGCTTAAGTTGGCCAGCAGGCCAATCAGCTGCTTTGGGACTCCACCAGTTGGACCTCAGGGGCAGAGCCTCGCACACTGGGGCTGGGCTTAATGAGTCCCAGGTAAGCTGCTGCCAGGTAGGTGGAGGGTTGGAATGTGGCTGATGCCATGAACATTATGGACCAGGGCTGAGACCCATAGGTCATGATGTAAGCGCCCCTCTTCTTAGCTACAGGCAGCATGGAGTTTTGTACTAGTGGGGAGCTACTGGCTTAGGTGGCGTGGAAAAGGAGGGAGAGGATATTGTGAACGAAAAGGAAAGAGTCCCCATCGGATGGTAACACCACTCCGCCAGGCATTATTCTGCCTTACAGACTGCTGCTCATTCAATAACACAGCCATAGCGTACTGAAAGCTCTCGATCTCCACTGGTATCATCTACTATATATTTGAGAAAGTTTATCTGTCCAAGAATGCCTCCTAAATGGTAAAAGTGAGGGTCACCAAATTCGGTATAGAGCTTCCTAAAGCAAGGTCAGGGTTTGGTTGTGCCAGAACAATGGGATGGGCCTGGAATGAGGTTACTTCTCATAAAATCATACAGAAAAGAGACAGAATCAGCAGGCAGGTGAAAGGGGCTGGCTAGGGGCTCCACCCCCCCCCCACTCCAGGATTGCCCCAGCCCTGAGCCTCCCTCCCTTCCAGGCACCCTTTAGAGAGAGCGGTGGGGTGGGGAGAGAGCTGAAGCTTCCCTCCTTTGATTTGTACGGGAACCTTGCTGGCTGAGAGGGGCCTAGGGTAATCCTCTCTCACTGGCGCAGCCTACACCCTGAACCCCTCATCCCCAGCCCCACCCCAGAGCAATGATTCAAATGAAGAAAAACAAAAATTAATTGAGGTAAGGACCCAAGCAGTGCCCAGTAAATCTTCTAGTGAGGTGCTACTGAAGTTCCCAGTAGGGGGAGCAGGCTTCAGGGATGGAGAAGTCTTTCTTACTCGCCCTCTTTTCAGTGAGACTCTGATAGGCATACAGTGCTATGAGCCTGCACACCCACTGCTCCTTGATAACTTCACTGGGGGGGCTGGGGAAACTCAGTAACACACAGGGCCTGATTTTCTGCCTGCGCTCTTACATGGCCCTTCTCCTCCTCCTGTCTCAGCACCTCACTGTTGTTACTTGGCTTTATCCTCCACACTGTGATGAGCTAGGGAAACATCACCTCATGTGACATATGGGGAACTGAGGCACAGGATAGATTAAGTGACTTACCTAAGGCCCCACGGGAAGTCTGTATCTGAGCCAGTAGTGGAACTCAGGTGTCCTGCTGCCTAGACTAGCACCCTGTTCCTGGGGGCACACTTTGGGTGAATGCTAAGTATGCCCATCCTTGGCTTTGCTACCCAAGCCTCTGGGGAGATGATGGTACATTCAGAACCTTAGCTGGCCCCAGTGTCAGCCACCTCCTGTCTCGCTGTGTGCACACTAACCTATGATGGGCAGCTTGTGCTTGCTGGTCTGTCACTCAGAGCAGCCTCCGCTCTGTGCTGCGTGCAGCTGATGGGGGTAGGCAGCAGCAGCAGTTCCCTGAGACCCAGCTTCATGGGGCGGGAAGGGGAGTTCTTAAATGTGATAGTAACCCATGGCTGGGAGCCACTTGGGTGGCAGACAGCGCCTGGGTCATGGGGAATGGCAGACACCAGGTTTTTCAGGTGGCAAGGGGTATCCTCAGACACAAGGGAATTCCTGTTTGTATGTCTCTTTCTGGAACAGAACTTAGGGCATGTGTCTGGCAGAGCAGGGGATCAGTTGCTAAGCACTCAGAAGCTGTCTCTGCCCGCTGGACACCTAACACTCTCTCCTGTGACAGCCCCCTGGAAAAGGCTGGCTTTGTGCCCTCCAAGGGTGGCTGGTTTCTGGCCTGTCATGGGAGCGCTATCTTGTTCTGGGCGGACGTTGTCAGAATCAAGAGCCAACAGGACTCAGGAAGTGAGCAGTGGTTGACACGTTGCTCTGCAGGCCACCCACACGTCCGAGCTCTACCATATGCCCCCTGGCTGCCCTCTTAAATCCAGGCCCTGGGTGGGTGCAGAGTCCAGCCCAGTGGGGGCATGGACCAAGAGGGTGCATTGCTTCCTGGGACCTGCAGTCTCTGTCCTTTGGCTCGTCCGGACCACCAAGCTGAGCTCCTCAGGGCCACTTGCAAATGGATCCTCGCAGCATTGGCTGAGGAAGGAGTATTGTGCCTATCTCAGAGCTAGGGAACGGAGTCCCCTCCACACCTCCAGCCAGCTCTGCTCGGCACCCCCAGGCGTGGCTGGATGGTGAGACAGAAGCCACCAGGCACCAGAATCATAGAAACGTAGGACTGGAAGGAACCTCGAGTGGTCATCAAGTCCAGGCCCCTGCCAGGCCTGCCGATGGAGGGAAGGGGCCAAGTGCCCTGGGGCCTGGCAAATCAAAAGGGCCTGGGGCTCCCAGCCACCCCGACTGCAGTAGCAGTGGCACTTGGAGCCCCTGGCCCTTTGAATTGCCCCCGGAGCACTGTGCTGCCGAGGGATTGAGAGGGGGATATGCCATGATCTGGGCTGGGTGGGGGGGTTTGGCTGCTCTGGCCTGCCCCTTTTGGGAGCAGCCCCTCACCTTGTCCAGGGGCCTGGAGAGGCTCTTGGCTCCCCTGTCCGCTGCACTCAGGGCAGGACCAAGCACCATAGACCCTCTCTGTGTCTAAGGGGGCTCTGGAAGTTCTCCAAGGCTGGAGACTCCGTAACCTCCCTACCCCATTGACTCCAGTGCTTCACCGCCAGGGAGGGGCAGTGGCAGCCGCCCGGCACGGGCAAAACCTGAGCAAGTGACTTCCTCAGGGGTCATGTAGGGCTGGCGGGGCAGAGCCCGAATGTGAGCCCCGCTCTCCTAGCGCCTGGGAGCTCTTCCTCCCTGGCTGGGCGCCCTGAGGGACCCGGCTCCATTGGAGCGCAGGCAGCTGCGGGGCGGGGGGGCTTTCGTATGCCCCCCCCCCGTCTTTGTGTGTGGGAGGAGCCAGGAGCCCGGCGCTGGTGGGGGGGGGGGGGCAGCTCTCCCCGGCTGAACGAGCCCCGCGCCGCTCCATTCATGCTTCCTCCGCCCACGCCGCGTCCCGGCCCCTTCGCCGCCGCGCCAGTGAATGAAAAGCAGCGCCTGGGCCGGAGGGCGCCGGAGCCATGTACGGTGAGAGCGCGGGGCGGCCGCGTAGCTGCTGCGGGGAGGCTCCCGCGCACCTGGCGGGCGCTGCGCGGCTGCCTCCCCCGGGGGGCTGGAGCCCAGGGGCGGGGGGCGAGGAGCGGCTGGGGAGCCCCCCGAGGGCCTGCGGTGCCTGGCACTGGTGGCTCTGCCCGTGCGCCCGGGGCTCGCTCCGGCGCCGCGTCCAGGGCTGGGGAGGGCGAAACGGAGCCCGAGGCGCGGGGACCGGGTCTCTGGCTTGGCCCCCGGTTGATCTGCGCCCTCCCGGGGCAGCGAGCGGCGTTGCCCTGCGGGGGGGGGAAGGACCCCGTGTGTGGGGTGCCTCCGTGCCCGGCGTCCCTGTAAGTGGCTGCGGGGCCGGCTCAGCGGGGGAGAAGGCAGCTGGTTTGGCCGGGCGCTGCGGGACCCCCAGTTCTTAGCCCGATCGTCCTGTATCGCCTGGCTCCGCTCCCAGCCACATGCTGCGTGCCCCGGGCCCCCGGCCGCGGCAGAGGAGGCAGGGAAACCAGCCGGGGTCATGGCTCGGCTCCGCGCTTTCCTTGCAGGGGCTGGGCGGCGCGTGGCGAAGTTGACTAAAACTCGGGCCCCCGGAGGAGAATCCGAACTCTCGTGGGGCCGCTCTGGCTCGTGTAAACGCTCTTGGAGTGCCTGGGACCCCGGGCTGGCTGGGTTCCGTGCAGCCGGCTGGGCTTGGAATGGGCTAGCAGGGATGCCTTAGCGGGAGGGGCAGTCTCCCAAGGCAGGTGATATTTGGGAGGCTGGCAGAGGAGCGAGGAAGGACTTCGTGCCCTCGGGCTGCGGGACCGGCAGGCCCCCTGGGCACTGTCCTGGGTGTGGGGCTGATTTGTCTGGTGGCTGCGGGCCAGTTGCTTTGCTTCTCTGTGCCTGTGCTTTTCGGGGTAGGCGCCAGGCAGGCTGAGGTGTGGTTTCCCCACCCCGCAGGGATGTTGGGAGCCTCTGTCGAAAATGTTTGTCTGAGCTTTTTGGATGAAACCCGCTGCCGAAGGGCACAGCGGCGTCCTGGTGACCAGAGAGTCTGGCCCTGGACACCGGCCATTCGCTGAGGCCAGAGACCCTGATGCGGGCTGCATGTGCCCGGCTTGGCAGGGCACCTGCTTTCTCAGCGATAGGAAGGTGTCTGCTGTCAGTGCCAGCCTGAGTGGGACAGGATTCCAACTGCATCTCTCCGCAGGCCTGCTGGCTTCCTGGAAGATGCTGCACCAGCAGGTGGAAGCAGGCTGGCCGAAGCTGCGCCTTGGTTTGCAGGAGCTCTCGCATCTGCTCTGCATCTGCCCAGGGTGCCCTGAAAGCCTGACTCCTCCGAGAGCTGCTCAGGCAACTCTCCTATCCCCGGAAGGGGCTGGGATCTTGTTGGATGTTGGGATATTCCCTCCACACCTGCTCCCCAGGCAGCGCTGGATCCAGGCTGGGATTTGAACTCTGCAGTTTAGCTGCAGATTTATTTTCCCAGCCACTTAAAAAGGGGCACGTTGCTGTAGCTTGGAGACCTAGGGTTGCCCTCACTCTGATTGGGAGCAGCTGGAGCTGCGAGTGCCCAGCACCTCTGAAAACCAGACCAAAAGGGTTAGTTCCAGGGATAAAGAGCCCTGAGGTTGCAAGGATTGAGGGTCTCCAACAAGTCCCAGCTGACTCTGCTGTATAAAATACCAGGTGGGACCTGCCCCCTCTAGTTCACGGGCAGGGGCAAGCCCAATTGGCAGTGCCACTAATCTGGTGGAGTTTAAAAGCCTGCACTTCCACGCTTGCTTGCCAAGTTTCCCTGTCCAACCCTATGGTTAGTCCCTCCGAGATGGCCCCCTTGACCCAGGCCGTGGCACCGCGTGCTAACTCTGCTCTTTTGTAGCTCTCACGGTAGGCAGTGTCTCACACCAGGACTACAGGGCTCATGCCCTGCCCTGCCCCCTCCCCGCACCTGCTCCAGAATTCTCTGCATGTGGGTTCCCCTCCATGCAGGGGCTGCTGGGAAAACTGCAAGGCGCTGCAGAACCCAAAGAGAAATCCGTGTGCACGCTTACCCAGATGTCACCACTTCAACTTCAGCCGGGGACAGCACTGGAAACCAGTTTCCCAGCTGTTGCATGACACTGTCGTCTGGAAGCAAGCCAGGCCCATAAATCTGCAAAGTGCTGTGTGATCCTTCTGGATGAAAGTTGCATTAGAAATACAAGGGATTATTGGTTTCTCTTTACTGTATCTTGGGCTCTAGCAAGGATTAGATATTTAATGGTGGGGGATTTTTTTTTCCTCTTTTTTCATGCTCAGGACTCAGCTGTTTTCCAAAATGGGGGCTGTAGGGAAATGTCCCCCAGTGATCTTGGTAGATTGCTGCCCCTTTTCGTTGGGTACGGAGGTGGGCATTGCCCTGCAGCTGTGAGAGGAGACATAACTGTCCTGCCTCTCCTGTCTCCTATGATCTGGCAGTGTGGAGACCTGCGACGTGACTGGTGCTGCTGTGCTCACCCTTCTCTGTGTGGCTCCTCACACATCTGGCCCCTCCGCACTGCTGGACTGGATGCTGCTGGCAAAAGCTCGAGGCTTTGGCTGCTGTGTATTCAGCAGCCTGGTGGTCTGGCCTTTGTACAGCTTGCCATGAGCAGCTGGGCATAGCGCCTGTCTGTGCACAGCTAGCACTGGGAGCTAGTCTGACTCCAACCAGCCTGCGGCTCAAGACTTTGGCCGCAATGGGCAGTCTCATCCCAGTGGTGTAACTGGTGCCAGGGGGATTTGAACTTGGGATCTACAGAGCTTAGTGGAGGAGCTGCTACAGCTTGATCTATAAAGCCAGTCCTATACTAAGCTGCAGAGGTCCCAGGTTCAAATCTGCCTGGTGGTGGTGACAAGTGGGGGCTTGTCCGGGATCTCAACTGGGTCTCTGAAGCTTGGGATGCACTTCCTCAGCTAGGGGGAGTATGTCACCCACACGCCTAGTGTGGTTTGCTGTCCCATGTCGTGGCACTTAGACCACTTACAGCGAGAGAGAAGAACAAGGGAGCTCTACAGCCTGAGAGCCAGCCAGTGGTGGTTATAAATGGGCTTCCCCTAGCTAAAGAAGCACGTTCCAAGTTTCAGAGACCCAGTTGGGATCCTAGATGAGCCCCCGCTTACAAACACCACCGGGCAGATTTGGTCGTGTCGGAGCCTCGGAGCCTCTACCGCTTGAGCTAAAAGCCAGCTGGCTCTCAGCTTAGGCTGTAGAGCTCCCTCGTTCTTCTCTCTCCCTGTAAGTGGTCAAAGTGCCACAACAGGGGCAGTGCCCCACACTAGGGGTGTGGGTTACAGTGGCAGCCAGCACGTACTCTTCCAGGGTAGCGGTTTCCGGTGCTATTGGTACTTTCTGCCCAAGGCTCTTTCTCCCTTGAACCCTGGTGCCGGCCCTCGGTGCACCAGCCCTGTCTCCCACTGCGTGAGCTGCAACCTGCAGCGGACTCCATTTGATCGCAGGCAGGTGCTGCTGGGTGCTGTGTGTGCCAGAGGCGGAGTGGCTATAGTTGGGGAGTGAGCCCAGTTGCAGGGCGGATTTCGCTTGGACTCCGTCCCAGGGATGAGCCAGGAGCGGGGTGCAGGTTGATCTCAGTGCCACGGGGTTTTGGGGGAGTGTTGCTCTGGGATGGGTTAGATAGTAGAGGTTGGCAAGCCCTGGGTGGTAGAGCTAAGAGTCTGTGGGCATGTCTGCACTCCAGTAACCTTCTCTCCCCACGGCACCAGGTCTCAAAGCCTGGGCTGTGGGACTGAAAACTGCAGTGTAGAATTTCAGGGTCCAGCTGGAGGCCGGGCCCTGACACCCAAACCCTCTTGCAGGTTTCACCTGGGCAGGGCTGTGGGCCTTTTAGTGCAGTGTAGACATAAGAATGGCCAGACTGGGTAAGACCAAAGGTCCATCTAACCCAGTATCTTGTCTTATGACAGTCGCCAATGCCAGATGCCCCAGAGGGAATGAACAGAACATGCAAACATCAAGTGATCCATTCCCTATCACTCATTCCCAGCTTCTGGCAAACAGAAACTAGGGACACCATTCCTATCCATCCTGCCTAATGAAGCTAACCTATCCTCCATACATTCATCTAGTTTTTTTAAAAATCTGTTATAGTCTTGGCCTTTACAACATCCTCTGGCAAGGAGTTCCACAGGTTGACTGTGCACTGTGTGAAGAAAAACTTTCTTTTGTTTGTTTTAAGCCTGCTGCCTATTAATTTCATTTGGTGACCTCTAGTTCTTATGTCATGGGAACAAGTACCTGTATCATATCCCCCTTTAGTCTCCTCTTTTCTAAGCTGAAAAGTCCCAGTCTTTTTAATCTCTCTTCATATAGCAGCCGTTCCAAACCCCTCATCGTTTTTGTTGTCCTTTTCTGAACATGCCCTTAGTCTGACTGTGACATAGTGTGGGTACCTTGCTGGTTGCTATGCTGGGCAGTGGCTGCTGTCTGCAGCATGACCCAGCAGGGCAGGGGATGAGTCATTATGCAAGGGGGCTTCGAAACTCATCAGACAGGTATCTCCCATGGAGCAGAACAATGGAAAGGAAGGGGGCGAGGCCAGACCTGGCTGGGAGCAGGGCTGGAAGTGAGGGAGTTAGTTTTCTGTCTGGGATGATGGAGGAGACAGCCGAGGGCCCAGAGGGGCTGGAATTTAGGGGCCCAGCATCCCACATCTCAAGGGGGGCTGAGGCATCCTAGGCCCGGTTCCTGTAACCAGATGACATCTGTGCTGTGCTGTATCCTGGAGAAGCAATAAACTCCCTCTCTTCTACTGGCTGGTGGAGTCTGTCCGTGCCATTACGGGGGTGCAGGAGTCGGGGGACCCCGACGCGCCACCACACTGACAAACTGGCAGTTTGAATCTCTGTGGTAGAGATTGGCTAGATAAAATCCCCCTTCAGCACGGCGTGGAGTGCGGTTTCGCTCCTCCCAAGATAACAGGCCACGTAGTGAGCTGGGGGAACTGGTAAGAGTCCAAGGACTGCAAAGAGAACAGTATGGCTGTGTTTCCTGCTGTAGGTACTGCCCCACGCTGCTGTGTTCTCAGTGCATCTCAGCTAGTGACATTTGCTTGGCTGTGGCACGGCCTCCCAAGCGAAGCTGCACATGCCCCATGACTGCGGACAGTGAAAACTGAGGCCTTTTCCACACCTACAGCTAGCTCACCCAGTCCTCTTCCAAAGTCTGGGAGGGTTGTTTTCTCCATTGTGTAGATAGGGAAACTGAGGCCTGGGGGGTGGGGGCTAAGGCCACATTTTCAAGTGTCCACTTGCTTTGGGTGCCCAACCTGATGTTCAGAGGTTGCTGCACATGCGTAATTCCAGCCAAAGTCAATGGTCTCTTGTAGGGATGTAAAATTCCGTAGCCGATTAAAGGAGGGGCTGGCGGAGGGGGCCACAGTCAGGGGCTGCACTGGCTGGGCTGGAGCAGCCCCTATCTGTGGTGGATCTTCCTGTGGGGCTGGAGCAGGTTGGGGGCTGCTCCAGCCCCCACCAGTTAACTGGTTAAGCATTCACATCACTAATCTCATGTCTCAAGTCGAGCATTCAAAGATAGTCCATACGCTGAGAACACGGCCCTAAGTGCCTTCCCCAAGGTCACCTATCTCCCTTCCAGGATGCTGTGATCGCTGTGGGCCATGTATAGCCCAGGCAACATGGGAGGAGATATGTTCATATTAATGACAATTAAGGCTGCAGGGGAGATGGTCACAGGCTGTCAAGGTTGGATATCTATTCTAGCTTACCTTGGTGCTATAGTGTATTCCTCCTGTGATCTCTGGTGGCCAAGAGAAACTGCCGCCTCCCACACTAGCAGAGCTGAAAAAAGAGGCATTCTCCTCTGAACCACGACAGTGGCGATGGAAGATCAACCACTTTGACCATTGCTGGAACAAGCGACTTCCATATGGTGCGTCGGCTTTGCAATATTAGTTAATCTCCTCTAAATGCCACCCCCAGCTGGGAGCGAGTCATAGGCAGCAGAAATCTCACCGTGTTTTGCATTTACTCGGCAGAGCTGGTTGAGTCAGCAGGTCGGGACAGGGGGATGCGAAGTCTGGCTTGATTTCCCAACGAATTAATTTAGTGCTCTGGAAAGCGAGGAGCTGATTGTGCTGTTTTCAATTCATGATGTGAGCAGCGGCTGGGCTGGCTGCCTTACAGAGCCCTCCATTGCTTTTCACTCACGAGAGATAATTGACGCACCTGGTATTCCAATTCATTTTGTTGTGGTTTCTTTTTAAAGTCATTTGAGGCTGAAAGTCTGATCACCATCCCAGTTTTGGATCGAATAAAGATCTCAGCTGGTTAATGCATTGCCAAGGCAATTTCCCCTCTCTGGATAGTCACATCTTCACACCAAAATGCTGTGAATGACCCACTTGCACCCCAACTTAATTAGCTTAATTAACACAAGGAACTTCTTTATATATACTCATGCTTTTGTAATTTTCACTCCAATTCATCTGATGAAGTGGGTTTTACCCACAAAAAATTATGCTCTAATAAATCTGTTAGGACATGTCTTCGCTACAGGGAAGATCGGTGTCTTCTAGATTGATCTTCCGGAGTTTGATTGAGCAGGTCTAGTAAAGACCCACTAAATCGAACTCGGGGCGCTCTCGTCCATGGCTGGTACTCCTGCTCCTGCAAGGAGTAAGGGAAGTAGATGGGAGCATTTGCTCCTATCGGCCTTCCGCTGTGGAGACAGTGGAGAAACTCAAATCAGGTTACGTTGACTCTAGCTACGTAATTAACGTAGCCGGAGTTGCATATCTTAATTCAACCTTCCCCTTTAGTGTAGACTTGGCCTTAGTCTCTAAGGTACCACAGATCTCTTTGTCATTCCAGCTACTGTGACACTCAAGGAGGAAGAAAAAATCTCTAGACCCACTAGTCATGCTTGAACCTTGCAATCTTTGCCTGTATTAGGATGTTGAGTCTTGCACCTTGCAGATTGGGGCCCTTAGACCATGGCTAGTACATCCCTGATCCTAGCATGGCCAAGGGTCTGTTTGTACCCACTGAGCTTGGCTTGATCCATTCTCTGCAGGGATCAGAAACCTGAAACTGCGCTTTGTCCTGGTTCCGATAGGACTTTTCAGTGAGGCTCCCCCATTCCCA
The DNA here is from genome assembly GCA_032595735.1 of Pelochelys cantorii. Taxonomy (NCBI): domain Eukaryota; kingdom Metazoa; phylum Chordata; order Testudines; family Trionychidae; genus Pelochelys; species Pelochelys cantorii. Next base: position 8,386,344 of record CM064328.1, read on the forward strand.
GCTCAGTCCAGCATGACCGCCCCTGTTAGAACAGCTACGTTTCCTGCCATGGAAGTGCTTTTCTTCCTTCTGCCATTTGTTGTATAATGAAATTGCCCACCCGGTAAGAAGCTTAACATCCTGAGACCACTCGCTTGGCTTTATACATTCACATTCCCGGGCCGCCTGGCGCAGAATGAAATCCTCCCAGGGCAAATCTCTGCTTTATACGGGTAGCTTACCGTGTGCCTGAATCATCACCATACAGTATGAATTAGGGAACCTGGCCATTATGTAATCTCCAGGTGCAGTGTCAAAACAGGTGGCTGGGGGCCGTTAAGTATAGAGAATACAGGGTCACATCTCTGCTGGGTGTGAAACAGCACAACTGCACTGATGGATCCATGCTGATTTACACCGTCCCTGAGATCTCCCTGGCACAGTTTAGGAAGGCCAGCCCCTGGTGTCCAAAAGGTTGAGAAACACTGTTCTAAGAGAGCAACCTCAAAAGCTGAATTTTAAAGAGGACCCAAGAGAACAGGCTCCATTGGTTTAAGTTACCAGGTCGATCCAGATTGGGGCAGGTCCCACGGAAGACGATGAGAGCTGTGGGTACTCAGAGTCTCTTTGGCTCATGCCCTGAATGAGCTTCAAGTCTGTCCCCGAATAACTCCTGTTTGAGAGTTAACCTCTCTTTAACTGGCTCCATCTGCTGCGTGACCCCATTATAAAGAGAAGGAAAAAATTAGTTCTGGGCAAATCTGGGAAGGATTTGGATTTGGGGTTCAGATCTGTTCTGAACATATGGTCTGTTGTATTAATTTAGATGGACTCTATGGGCTCAAAGAATCAAAGGCATTAACATGACCGTGAAAACTGTCCGACATTAAACAAGGTTTGGCATAAAGATCCCAGCCAGATTAGCACCATGGCAAAAACACCATTAAACACCCTTTTCGCTTTTTATTACTGGTATAGAAATGAAGGGAAAACATTTGGAGCATCGTAAATGTCAGGTAGAGAGATGAGGTGGGCGAGGAAATGTATTTTATTAGACCGGCTTCAGCTGGTGAAAGAGGCAAACTTTCAAGCTCGTCTCTTCCACCATCAGAATGTGGTCCAATAAAATATATTTTCTCTCCCAGCTTCTTTAATGGCCTGGCACCAAAGCGCACTGTGAAATAGGCCTTTCATTTTAACATTCTGTGTTCCCTTTCCTGTTAGCTGAAGAGAGTTTTTAGACGGAAACTCCCGCCTCCTCCCATATGATGTATTAAAGATGGTAACAAACTGTCCTTTGGGGAGGAGGGAGTGAAGGGATTAATTGAGACAGGCTGGAGCTGTGGTCATTGCTGTTGTTGTTAAAGTCCAGTCCGTTTCCTAGAGGACACAACAAAAGAAACGCACACACAAGAAGAGAGAAACAAGCAGCAAAGGGAGCAAATGCAGCTTCTGGTTCTGACTTTTATTTGCAGTCTCTTTGCTGGCACATCCCAGGCCTGGCACGCAGTCTGAACAGCCCCTCTGAGACCTGGCAAACTGGCACCAGCATCAGGTTGTTCTTTAGGGCAGTGCTTTTAGCTGCCTCTCTGGTCACAGGCTTACAGTAGTGTTGAGAAATACACAGCCTTGGCTAGCTACATCAGACTCGAATCAGAGAGGAACAAAAACGAAGGGGATAGGAAAGTCGAAATAAGGTAAGGAAGGAAAAGGAACATAACATAAGAACGGCCATACTGGGTCAGACCAAAGGTCCATCCAGCCCAGTACCCTGTCTGCTGACAGTGGCCAATGCTACGTGCCCCAGAGGGATTGAACCAAACAGGTAATGATCAAGCGATCTCTCTCCTGCCATCATCTCCACCCTCTGACAAACAGAGGCTAGGGACACCGTTCCTTACCCATCCTGGCTAATAGCCATTAATGCACTTAACCTCCATGAATTTATCTAGTTCTTTTTGAAACCCTGTTCTAGTCCTAGCCTTCACAACCTCCTCAGGCGAGGAGTTCCACAGGTTGACTATGCGCTGTGTGAAGAAGAACTTCCTTTTATAGGACACTTTGAGGATGGGGGAGAGGGGAAGAACAAAGTCTCACATTCTAGATGGAATTTGGGATTTAGATGGAAGCAATGGAGGTGGTGGTACAATCCGGGCCCTGTAGGATCAGGAGGAAGAGATGGCCCAACCATGTCACAATGGACCCTGTCCCCCAGGAGACAGCGGAGGCACCGCCATGACTGGAAAGCTTGCTGCAGTGGTGGTTGGCAGATAGCTGCTACTTTTGCTAGTTCCATCCCATCAGATCTTTCCTTTCAGAACTCCACAGAGCAGCAGGCAGAACAGCCCAATCTTTTGTGATTTTGTCCGCCAGTTAGGTCTGGTTTCCAACACACCGATTTTTGGTTCACCGATCTGTAGTCCCACACTTCTTTTGTTCACCAGGCATGATCATACTGTGGTCCTTGAGTTATCTCAGGAGGCCTTTTCGTTTGGACTAATTCAGTCTGTCTGCCTGTTTCACCTTTTCCTATCAACATTTCTTCTTCTTGTGACACTTGATAAACTTGTATCCACTTTCCCACAGGGGAGCCCACACGTGGGATAAATCAATAGGCTTGGTTATTACAGCGATTTTCCATGCATGCTTTATATTGCACTAAAAGATTTACCTGGCATTGTGTGATGGGTCCTTAACTCAGAGAAGTTTTGTTTTCCATTTAAATCATTGTTCTGGGGGTGGGGCAGGGATAAGGGGTTCCATATGCAGGCTGCCCCAAGGAGAGAGGACCACTCCAGCCCTCTCTCACTGCAGTAGCTTGGGGCCATAGCCGCTGCATCTCCAGTGGATACAGCTGGGAAAGGGGTATGTGTCCCCCGGCTGGTGAACAGACAGACAAACAGATGCACTAACAGACAGACTTCCTGAGATATATAGTAGATAGCAGTCCCTTTCTCCACTCCTGCCTCCTACTGGCCCAATGGGATTATAGCTGACCTGATCCTCATCTCTGGCCCCTTGCTGCCCCCTGTGGTTATTCTGCAGTATAACTCCCTCCTGCCAGACCCGTCCCTTTCCATTTTATGAGAAACAATCAAATTCCAGGCACATCCCATTGTCCTGGCATGACCAAACCCTGACCTTGCTTTAAGTTATGATAAGAGGAAGCTGCACAGCAAATTTGGTGGTCCTAGCTCTTACCGCTTAGGAAGGAGTTCTTGGACAAACGGACTCGCAGACAGATAGACAGATGCACATTTCTAAAATATATAATAAGCTATCGGACGAGCAAAAACCAGCAAATGAAAAACCTGTTTAACGGAGCACTTTAGCTAGAATTCTCACCACACAAAGGCAAAGGGGGTTATTATGTCGAAAGCCAAGTTGTGAACAATGCATCAAGGGTGTGCGCCCTTACTGTAGGGTATGTAATGCACCATATAATTCAGCTCTTTGTTTGCACAGCTGGAGCTACTGTTGTACAGTCCCCAATAACCTCTCTCCTCCCCCACGCGGGCGGCTTAATAGAAAGTCCCTTTCTCTTCTCAACCCCGAAGCTGAGAAGCTAATAACTGGTTAAGGCTCATGAGCAACCGATCTGTCTTTTTCGGCATCTTGACTTGGATGTGACAGCACTAGGGTTTGTAGTGAGGTCTGCAATCGTGACGGGGCTCCTTGTGGTTGATCCTGTGCGGGAACTGAGAGCCCTTGGCTCCTATTGGCAACTGCAGGAACTGAACACAGTTAGCATCGGTGAACGTCCAGGGTGCTGATGTTCGGAGGCCCAGGTTTGCAAAAGCCTCACTGGCCATACGGGGACCCTTGGGCACTCTACAGGCAGCAACAGGTTACACAGCCTCCCATGACACCATGGTCCCATTCATCAACCAGACACCCCACAAAGCATTACAGCTCTGACATGGAGGATCAGGATGGGGATCCCATGGGATGGGAAGCGCTCTGGCGTCGTTCGGTACAAAAGGTGCCATGCGCTTGTATGATGCTAGGGGATAGGGCACTGGATGGGGAGTCAATAGACCTGACTTCTGTCCCCAGTGCTGTCCTGAGACCGTGGACAAGTCACTGCCCCTCCCTTGGGGTGCCTCACTTTCTCCATCTGTGAAATGGACACAGAGCTGATAAACTGGCTTCCCTCTGTAAAGTGCTTTCAGATCCGGGCGTGCAAAGCACCCGGGGAACGCCGAGTGCTGTTAATTGTCACGTTGCTATTATAGGCCTGGCGCGCTTTGCGGAGAACAACCCGCACGGATTGTCTGCGGCACCTAACAAAAGTGTCTCTAGACTGGATTAAAAAAAAAAAAAAAAAAGCCTCACATGGTGCCCGCGTATGTAAAAAGCAGCAGGAACGGCTTCCCTGGCAGCTCAGCATAGTAAGGACTTGATGGTGTCAGATATCTGGCCTGAGTGACTGACCTCAGTGCCGAAGCACGCCTGCCACGTGGCAGACCGTGGACTGTGCTCTGCTCCTGCACCCAGTTGCATGCAAGTTTTGCTCTGGCAACATCCCCGAGTGGCCCTGCAGGGAAGACGGTAGATAGCCGGGGAAAGCTGGGGGCCTGGTCTGCCTATCCTGCGCGAGCTGGGTTGGCGGGGAGCGTGTCAGTGTAACGGCGCGCCCAGGACCGGTGCACGTCACTAATTAGATGACGAGGCATTTGGCTATTTTGAAAATCCACGTGGGTTCTGTTCTGAGTTATTCGGGGTGTTCCTAACCCCGGGTGGCTCATCCAACCCTTTGTCCTGTCCAGTGATCGTGGTCATGAATTAGTAGTATAATCATTATGAGATTCCCTGCTGTCCTACGGGAGGCCCCACGGGCTTGGCTTCAGTGGGGTTGGGAACGCCCTTACCAATGCTGGCGATGGTGTTGATTACGTCAGCGGAATACAGCAGAGTCCTACGACTGAAGAGTCGCGCAACTCTTCTGAGCTCGTACTCTGGCACGCCCAGAGCAGAGAGGACTCTGGGAGAGACAGATGGGCTGTGCCGTAGCATTCCCGTCTGGAATTTGGAATGTCAGCTCCAGGTGCGGGGGCATCTAGAATCCTGGTTTTGACACAGGAGCCTGGAATGCAGCTTGGGATACGGGCGGATTGTGACCCCCCTACCTGGGCCAGGGTTGCTGGGCCTGATGTGCTGGCATGTCCCATCTCTCATGGTATTGGGAGGAAGGGGGGATGCTGAGGGGGTGGGTTCTTTTTCCTTCTCATTTACCTGAGTGGCTTGGTAGTGACCCCCGAGCAGACTCAGCATGAACCACAGACTTATTACATATTCCGGAGCACCCTCCCCCCATCTCTCCATGATGGGCCCAGACGAAAACCTCTTTGTGATGGACTCTCCCACTCCTCTCTTTCCCAGTGGCCCCTTCTCCCATAGCACCTAGTTAGACTCCATGGGACACACCAGCCACCCCTCTGTGCTGTAGCCACATGCCTCGCTCCTCTCCTCCAGGGTTCATTTATCACCCAGCTGGCTTAAAGGGGCCAATTGTAAGTGGGGGATCAAAGCATCCCGGTGTCTCAAAGTTGGAGATGGCACAGTGGTTCCAGCCCCATGCCCATGCTGCTGGAGTTAATGTGGTGTCGACAACTCCCTTGGAAAGCACATTTGCAGTGGGTTACAGCTTGGCTGTAAAATAGTATGGCCTCTCCCTGCCCCCTTTGGCTTGCAATTCTCAGCATTGCCACAGTCATCCGACCAATGGCTAATTAAAATTCTCAGCTGCTCTGCCACCTCCATTTCCCTTGAGGCAGGACTTTGCTTTTCCACAGCGACTGACGTTTGCGGATACAATTGTTAATACATCAAGCTTTGCAGCAGCCCCAGAGAGGAAGGGCACAAGTCTCTGTACGTCATAGACGGGAAGCAGAGGCCCTGAGAAGGTAGAGGCGTGTGTGTGTGTTAAATCAGAAATAGGCCGAGGTGAGTTGTGCGGAACTCAGGGGTTTTGAAGGATCAATTAATTTTTAACCTGCTGAATCAGCTGAGCTCTGCCATCTGTCTCTTCCCTCTGCTCTCCTCTCTCCCTCATCTCTGGCTCTATTTTACATTGTTCCAATAAGCTTGTGGAACCCACACACCTAGAATCCTAGGGCTGGAAGAGACCTCAGGAGGTCATCAAGTCCAGCCCCTTGCCCAAAGCAGGACTAATCCCAACTAAATCAACCCTGCCAGGACTTTGTCAAGCCGGGACTTTAAAACCTCTAGGGATGGAGATTCCACCACCTCCCTAGGGAACCCATTCCAGAGCTTCACTGCCCTCCTAGTGAAATAGTTTTAATAATTTTTCCTAATATCCAACCTAGACCTCCCACACTGTAACTTGAGACCATTGCTCCTTGTTCTGCCATCCATCACTACTGTGAACAGCCTCTCTCCATCCTCTTTGGATGTTGGCTGAGGTTTGCTGTTCCTGGCCAATGGGAGCTGCAGGAAATGTTGTTTTGGCCTACGGGCCCCTTACTTCCCACTTCTGTTCTACAGACTTATGTTTTCTGCAAAGAACAACGGACACCACAAATATAGCAACTCAAAATCCATTGTAGGGATGTAAAGGGTTAACCAGTTACCCGGGAAGCATTGCCTTACCAGTATTCTTATGGGGTAACTGGCTAACAGGCGCCCGGCCTGACGGGAGCAGTCCCCTATCCACGGAGTGGTTTGGTGGGCCCTACCCAGCCTGGGAGGAGCAGCACCCCTCCCGCAGTGCGGTGTGGCGGGCTCAGCCTGGCCAGGCCTACTGTGCCACAGGCAGACTGGGTAAACATCCAGTTTAACCAATTCACCTTTTAAATGGGATTTTACATCGCTAATCCTTCCTTCGCTGGGCTTCTTGCCTTCTCTCTCTCTCGCAGCCTGGATGGGAGGTCATTGGCTCTGTATTTGTGTTGGGTGCAGCTCCAAGCATGCCGTCAGCCCCTAAGACATAATAAGCAACAACGCAGAGACCTGCCAAGCACCGCACAGATGGAATGAGTCAGCAGGACCTATGCTGAGTAGAACTTAGGGAGTGAAACTCTGTAGCCTGGAACAGAACACCATATGGTACGTCCCCACCCTCGAATCCAGATATCGCTGGGAATCACATAGAAGGTATCACCCCTTAGGGACGTATCCGAGAGAAACTGTTCTGAAACTGGTGCAGTGCACTGGAAGTGTATTACATCAGATTCAAACCGGTTTCCCTTCACAGAAGTAGTGCCGTCTCTTCTGTAAGTGGTAACACACCATAGTGTTATAGTCTAGATTCCTAGAACTTCACAGGGATGAAACTAATTGGATGCTACTGAAATTTAATAAGATTCTCTATAATGTTACTTTTACATATTTATAGGGTAAGATCCTCACCTCGTATAAATTGATGTACCTCCATGGAAGTCCGTGTACAGCAGCGGTTGAGGGTTAGGGTCTGTCTCTCCTGGTTTTCAAACACCTACGTGAATATCTAGGGAACACTCGGTCTTCAATAGGCCTCTTTGATACACCATTACAAAGCTCCACAGGGGTATAATTTTCTTTGAAATCCCACAGGATTTTTTTCTATAACGGGTTATTCATTCATTGTAAAAATCGGGCATTATTTCCCATTTTCCAAAGCCCTGTTCTTAGTGAAGGACATCATCAGATTAGTGACGCTTAGCCTGGATTTAAAAAAAATATTTTTTTCCCTTTAGAGGTCAAGAGTTGTTAATTAGTGACAGTGGGTTGCTGTTAATGATGTCGTGCCAGCGGCGTTCTGAACACTGCCACCTCCTCTCCTCTGCTCCCTCCCTATGAGCATTGCAGAGAATGTATCTGACTAAAAAGCCATTCGCGAGGTCATGGTATTTTGCATCCAGTCCCTGGGCTGGAACTGGGTTATTTCACTGAACGAACGCTAGAGTATCAAGCTAGCAATAACACCCAGCTCTGATGCAGAACGTCTCATCAGTTGATCTCCAAGTGCTATATAAAGAGATAATGCACGCTATCCCCCATTGTACATGGGGAAACTGAGGCACACAGCAGGGACAAAGCTTGTCTGAGCTCATCCTACAGAGCCAGGCTTAGAACCCAGGCTTTCTAGATCCCAATTTGTGCTGCAGCCACTAGGCAACTTGCACAGAGGTGGGCCCAAGGGGTAAACTGGCCAGAATCTCCTCTGTTGTAATGCCATCTCTGACTTGCTCTGTAGCCAGGGAGAAATCGTTTAGTCTCTCTGCTTTAGTTTCTCAGCTGTAAAATGGGGATAATCCTGCAGGCTCAGGAAAAACTCCCCAAGGACTCAGGAAGAACTGCAGAATCCAGCTCTTATCTCCCTCCATGGCGTGTTTGGATGATTCTTTAATGTGTGCAATGCCCCTGGGAAGATGAACAGCATGATGAGAGTGCTAGGTGGTAATGGAACCCTGGGTGCCCAAAGGGAGCCAGATTTTAGTGGTCCACACACGGGATGGGACGAGTAACTCCTACAAATGTCCTTTCCAGCCTGGAACCGCACACAGCCCGAGTTCCTCCTATATCTGGGGAGAAAAATCTCCTGTCTCTCACGAGGGAGCCAGGGGAACTGCAGAAGGGCACGTCAGGGACAGAATCCATATTCTACAACAATCTTGAAAACCAAACACTGACACATGTTAGATATTGGAAACAGATTGTCTCTTGGAGAAATCACGGCTTACGGAATCAGAATTATTTGGGGGTGAGGGTCAAAGCCTGGCAGAAAACGGGGCTATCATACAGGGATATACTAACCTGGTACTGTATATGTAACCCAATCCACTGACCGTTCCTTTCCATTTCAGCCAGAACTGACCCAGCCTCATTCCACCCGGTCCCAGCCAGTGGGTGCTGTTCCTGACCAATGGGCTCTGTTCTTACTTTCCCATGACAGTGCACTTCAACAGAGCCAAGTTTAACCCAGCGTGGACCAACAGACTCAATCTGCCGCCTTCCAATCCCAACCCTCTTCCCGTCACAAGTATTTGTCACGCTCTGGAATCCAACCCAATGTGACCTCACCCAGATTGCGGGGCAACCAACCTGACCTCAAACACCCCAGGGCTACCTGAGCCAACCTCAACCAGGGCAGTGCAAGTGGACTTGACATAATCTTACACAGTCCTGGGCAACTCATCCTGTCCCGGCCTCGGGGTTGTCCAATCCTGCTCATCACCATTGGACCTTGCGAGGCACCATTGTGGGGTATCAGGTGAGAACGCAGCACTGGGATGGGCCCCCTCGAGGTACATGCTGACAATTGCTGGAATTCCCCAGCTGGGTTAAGAGAAGGTTTTTTGGGTGCAGCAGGATCCCCAGATGTCTCTGCTCCATGGTTAAGGAGAGCACAGTTGGAAGGAGAACCCCAAAAGTGGAGAACAAAACAAGCCAGGTCAGCAAAGCACTTTGAGCAGCTCTCTCATCAGAATGTTGGGCTGATCTCCTTGTGGGCGACTGATGCGGTTTTTTCCGCCTATGTGCCTAGTGCTACTAATGAGGGCTGCTGCTTACCTGACTATTTAAAGGGCTGGTAGCAAAAGGGCCGTGGACAAACAATCATATGATAGACCCATGCTGAGCCTCTGAGCAATGTCACTGTCTGGGACAGCAACCACGTCCCTTCATCTCTGCAGGGTGCGTTTTTAATTCCTCTGCTCTCCGAAGATACAAAGGGCAGGGCTTGATCCCAGTTTCCTTGAAGTCAACCGAAGTCTTTCGACTGACTTGGGCCGGGTTTGGATGAGGCCCAATTTGAAGAGGAATATCACCTGTTCCTTGTGTTTCCTTGGCCCTTTACTAGCGGGGACATTTGCTTGTAGCTCATGCCAGGCGGAATTCGGACGCAGGCTTTTCCCAGTGGGCCAAATCCTGAAGGGTGTTCAGCACTCAAGTTGCGGGTATTCAGCCCCTCTTGGGATTAGGCTTTTAGTTTACAGACGCTTCCGGCTGTATTGTTGTTGCAGCCCTCTTGGCTCTTTCAAACTTGACTCTAGATGTCCAGACAGAGGAGACAAATTGGCATCGCTTTCCTGGCCTCAATGGAGCTGCACCGATTTACCATGGCTGACTCCGTTGTCTTGTGGGGCTGGGAGGCAGGGACGGAATCCTACCTCGTGGTGGGAGCAGGAGAACCTGTCCTGTCTCATTCTTTATTTTCGCAGGTTTTAAATCGGTGGCATATGCTGGTACGAGCTGCTAAATAAAACCCCAGAGAAATAGTCTCTCAATGGCCCGTTTATATTTTCTTCGCTGCTCTTCCTAATGGAACTCACATTTACACTGGAGAAAGGCAATGAGGCAAATCCACAAAGGCGTTGGTGGCATGTTTCTCTGATTACCAGCTGTGGGGCTGATCCAGCTACAGCTAAAATCTACCTTCTCTCTGATGGAGCCTGCCAAATGCCTGGTAGTCATTTTATTTTTTTCCCCTGCTGCAGTTTTATTCTAGGATCAATTGTTCTCCAGCCTCTGTTTTTTAAAAGGCCTGGAGATCTTGTCCCATCTCTCATCCTACACTGGGGATAGATGATTAAAGGTCTAGAAAACATGACCTATAAGGGAAGACTGAAAGAACTGGGTTTGTTTAGTTTGGAAAAGACTGAGCGAGGACATGATAGCAGCTTTCAAGTATCTATAAGGGTGTTACAAGGAGGAGAGAGAAAAATTATTCTCCTTAACCTCTGAGGATAGGAAAAGAAGCAATGGGCTTAAATTGCAGCAAGGGAGGTTTAGGTTGGACATTAGGAAAAACTTCCTGTCAGGATGGTTAAACGCTGGAATAAAATGTCTAGAGAGGTTGTGGAATCTCCATCACTGGAGATATTTAAGAACAGGTGAGAGAAACACCTGTCAGGGATGGTCTAGAATAGATGGTGCTTGGTCCTGCCATGAGGTCCCTTCCAGTTCTAGCATTCTGTGATCCTATGATAGATGGTGGCCGCCCCCGCTGACACTGATGTTGAATGAGCTGGCTAGCAGAAGGCACCACTGGACAGACATCACTCTTTCCCCACCAAGCTGGGGAGATAAACTGCTAAGAAAGTTGATAGGAAAGTAAGAAATAGACCAGTGCATCAGGAGCTTAGGTTTTCCCTAAAACCCTCATCAGGCACATAAAGTAGATTCTGCTAAGCAGATTTAGGGGAAGGCTTGAATTCAGCCTGGTTTAGGTATGCCATTTATGGCAAGCCTTAAGGGAATGACCTTCATGGAGTACTTGGTCTCATGAATGTTTTGCGGATATATTTCTAATCCGAGTGCCCTCATATGGTGTATGGAGTTTACCTAATGCTGTTCCATGTGGCGGCGGGCAGAGTCCACGGAAGTTTGGCATACAGTTCCATGGCAGGAGAGTAGCCCATGGTACAGTAGCTAGACACCTCCGTGAGGGGTGTAGTAGAAATGCTAGACGTCTCTGCCCATGGCCTCCCATTGTTTAATCTCCTGTGAAGCTTAGGTCTAATGCTGGCTGTTGGGTTTAGCAGCTGGCCTGGTATGTACAGAGGTCAGACTAGATGATCCCATCTGCTTTCCTGGCTAGGACAGAGCCCCGCGGTGGCATGGCCCCATGGGGCGAATGGTTCCAAAGCAGCCTCTGAGAGGAATGGGCCCAAGGCAGTGGCACTGCGTGTTCTCCAAAGCTCTGGAAGCTCGTCGGAGTGCATGACATGTGGGGGAAGTGCCAGCTGTGGGGGGAACATGGCCAGGACAGAGGAGCTTTATGGGGCAGCCTTTATCAACCCTCAGGGAGTCCCAGTGGGAGTTAACGGGGACCCTGTCACTCTTGATTCGTGCAGTTCACTCCTCCTGCCAGCCCCGGGGACTGATGGTGTGGGCACAAAGGCAGTGCCAGCATGGCTTTTGGGAGCCAGGTTGATGCCCTGGTTCTTTCAACAGACACCCCATTATCCCAGCACGCTTCCCCGAGGCCCTCAGTATGTCAGTCAGGAGGACGGCCCCCCTGCCCTCCCTGTGGCCCCACAGTTCATGCCAGGTCCCCAAGAACTCTGCAAGCGGCTCAGTTTCTCCACCAGAACTTCCAGCTGTGTTCTGCCGGTGGGGGGCCGTGATGGAGTGTTTGGATCCGCGTCACCGCCTGTGGGTCTCCAGTCTCTTCCCCTGTATCTGAGTAGGGTTTATTTCACTCTCTCCAAACCATCCTCCGTTTGCCCGCCTCGCTCAGGCCCAATGGGATCCTTCCATTACCCCTGGGCAGCTAGCGGCTGAGGGGCGCGCTCTTCTGCCTGGCATATCGCTTCCCCTCCTCCGCAGAAAGGCATCTCACTTCCTGTCTGCCCTGGCCACCGAGTGTTGCTAATTGGTCCCTGCCCATCTCAGAACCTCCCTGCTTGCGTCTCGGCAGGCTGTTCCCATGCCCCCGCTCTCATGTTTCGTCGTGCGCCATCCCTTTTGCCTTCTCTTGCGCTCGCTGGCTTCCCAACCCTGTTGCTGCCTGCGTCAAGGGTCATCCTCCGATTTCTCGGCGTGGCTTCCAGAGCAGAACTCCACTCTGGAGCTCAGCTGGTGCCGAGTGGCGTGGGGTCGTTGGCTTTGCTTGTTTTCCACCTGCTACCCCCTCTTGCGTAGCTGCTGTCAGCCTCCTCAGTGGCACCCAGCATGGCATTTGCAAGGTGAAACCAGCTGTGTTTCTCCGGGGCCTAGTCTGTGATGCTGTTGACGGGCCTCTGGCCGCCCCAGCCCCCATTGTGATTTATTCCTTCCTTCGCGAGCCACTTTCCATTGGCCGGTGACGAGTCTCATTGCCTTCATGCCTCTTCTAATGTCTCGAGCCACGCGGTGCTGAACACCCAGTCTTCAGAGCCAATCCCTGATTAGTCTGTGGGAGTTTGAGGCCGAGTCAGGCGTGGGGGTTTGGGTTGAGCGACACTGAAATTGCGCTGTTGTCCCTGTGGCAGAAATCTGTGGCTGATCGCTTGTGGCATTTCTGCTGTCTCAGCTCAATCTTGGGAGATCCGCTGTCAGCTTCCCGCCAGGCTGGATCCAGAAAACAGGCCCCTGCTGGTTTGGGGCTTGCCCAGTCTGTAAACTCACGGGGCAGGTTTGAGGGTGTGGAGCTAAACCTTGCGCATGTGTGAAGTTCCAAGAGCTTTGGATCTCTTGTTTTAATGCCATAGTCTAACGATCTTGTCCTCTTCCCCAGCCTCTCACTTGGGGAGGGGTCTTCTCCACTTCAACCTTCAGTTCCTAACTGGAAAATACTGATTAGCATTGGGCCCAGGCTGGGGCTCCTCAGGACTCCGCTTAACATGGAGTTAAGAACATAAGAATATGAGTAAGTCAGAACAAAGGTCCAGTATCTTGTCTCCTGACAGTGGCCAACGCAAGGTGCCCCAGAGGGAATGAACAGGTAGCCATCAAGTCATCCATTCCTTGTCGCTCATTCCATGCTTCTGGCAAATAGAGACTAGAGACACCATCCCTGCCCATTCTGAAGAACAGCCATATATATTGGCTATGGATCCATCCTCCATGAATATGTCTAGCTTTTTTTTTTTTTTTTTGAAGTCTGTAATAGTCTTGGACTTTCACAATATCCTCTGGCAAGGAGTTCCACAGGTTAACTATGTGTGAAGAAACCTGCTTTAAACCTGCTACCTTTTAATTTTTTTGGTGACTCCCCAGTTTTTAGAGCTTATGGAAGGATTAAATAACTCTTCTTTATTCACTTTCTCCACACCAGTCCTGATTGTATAGACCTCTATCCTACCCCCCCCTTAACCATCTCTTTTCCAAGCTGAAAAGTCCCAGTCTTATTGATCTCTCCTTCTCTGGCAGCTGTTCCATTGAATCCATTCCAAAGCCATCACAGAGTGTGTCCCTTTTAACCTGCATTTCTCTGGTAGCCCTACACACACCATATTGCCTTGTGGTGCAGGTGGGGGCCTAGAAGAGGTGAGGAATCGTGCACTGCTGCATCTGTTCTGTGAATGATCAAAGGGCTTCCCTGTCTCCAGGTATTAACGCAGTCCCGTTGGCTGGCACAAACTACCTTTTTGAAAGCTAAAAACATTCCTCAACAGATGCAGCCAGATGAAAGACACAGGGACATCTGGGAGCAGTGTACCGTTCATACGCTCATCATACGTGCCCAGATAAACTTCTATGGCGTGACTCTGTACCCTGTGTTGGAAGCTGTTACCCTGTTCTGATTGAAGTAATAGGACCAGACCCCCCGCCCCCCAGTAATAGGGGGTAAATTGTAAATTGTCTTCTGGGCAGCACTGCTGATTTACACCAGGTCCCTGAGGAGGGCATATTTGAAGTGGATTGTGAAATGGCTGGTGAGCCAGTGGTGGTGTGGGGGGGGGAGGGAAAGGAAGAAATTGCCCTTTTGTAGCAGTTTTCAAACTTTTTTTCCCATGACCCAGTTGAAGAAAATTGTTGATGCCTGTGAGCCAACATAATTTGACTGAAGTGTGGGCTCCAGGGTGGGGCTGAGGATGAGAGCTTTGGGGTGTAGGAGAGGGCTCCGAGTGTTGGGGGGGGGGTCAGGACTGGGGTAGGAGGGGCTTACCTTGAGCAGCTCCTGGTCAGTGGTGCAGCGGGGTGCTAAGGCAGCTTCCTGCCTCTCCTGCTACCGCAGACCATGCTGCCCCCCAGAAGCAGGTTCCCAGCCAAGGGGAGTGCGGAGCAAGTGCTGTGAGCAGGGGCAGTGAGCGGAGGAGCCCTGTGCACTCTCCCCCTTCCTTCCCCACCTAGGACACCTAGGAGCCAGGCCTGCTGTTGGCCGCTTCTGGGGTGCAGCACAGTCTGTGGTGCCAGGACAAGCAGGGAGCTGCCTTAGTACCCCCACTGATCACCTGATCCCCCTGCAGCAAGGAGACCCAGGGCCTGGGTTGTTTGAAAACCATGGGCCTTTTGTGTCTGGGGGGTGTGTGTGTGTGTGTGTGTGTGTGTGTGTGTGTGTGGGGTGTGTGTGTGTGTGTGTGTGTGTGTGTGTGTGTGTGTGTGTGTGTATCGCTGCTCAGACTGGCCGATTTCTTCCTTAGTACTCTAGAAACGAAGTAGTGTTTTCCTGAAGTGGAGCCCTGGGGCTTGTCCTTTGTGAACCGCAGGGTTGGTTTGCAGCAAGCCACAAAGCACTGAGACTGATTTTGAGGCATGTATTTTGACAGGTTTATAAGAAAGAAACAGCTCATGCAGGCCTCCAAGCAGCTAAATAAAGGCTACAATCCTGAGCAGTGTTTTTTTTTTGGGGGGGGGAGGGGAGGCAGGTTAAATGACCATAATTATCCTTTTAGATCACTGTTCTTGGCGCCAAAACATCAAAGCAGACATTTCCCCTGCTACTGGCACAAACAGATGGACTCTCCTGTGTTTTACAGAAATAACTGGAAGGTTTAAACTAGTGTGAATGGTGGATTCTTTGTACCTTAAAGTCTGTGTCCCATGATTTGAGGTATCCATAGCTCAGTCACAGGCTAGGGGGTCTGTTGCAGGAGTGGGTGGGTGGGGTTCTGTGGCCTGTGATGTGCAGGAGGTCAGAGTAGGTGATCATGCTGCTCCCTTCTGGCCTTAAAGTCTTTGAAAAATAACAACTGAGTTTATCAAAAGAGATTAATTAATCTGGGTTTATTGAGATTATACAGAGCGGGACACCAATCCAGAGAAGCTCCACCCACCACCAAAGCCCCACCTGCAGGGCATCAGGTGACATAATCAGGACAAACTCTCATTGGCTGATTGCAGCCTAAGAGCAGGATACTGTTTAGAGCAGCTTTATCGATGGTTTCATGGGACGTAGGGCAGCCGGTGCTCACGTGTGTGGATTGATCCAAATCGTGTTTTTTCTCTGCCTCGTTTTCCCTGTTGCTGAAAAGGCGATAACTTTCCATTTACCTCTTTAAAGACTTTATGCTCCTTGGCTGCAAAGTGGTATGCAAATGCAAAGTATTTGTGCTATTCCCTTTTCTGGTTTTGCATGGACCGGTAACCTGCTGGTGTGTCCCATGCATGGTGAGAGGAATATTCTGGGACAAGGAGCCAGAGGTGACGCTTTGGTAGACTTCCCCACCTTAAAATGCTCCAGGGGAGATGGGCATAAACTAAAGCCAAGACTTTTGGGGTTTGTGACCTATGGGCTTGTGCTACTTGGGTGGTTCAATTATGGTCCCTTGAAACTTATGTGGCCTTCTCAGAAACAAGTGACAAGAAGTCATGGGATCTTCTCATCAAGGTCATTATATATGTCAGAAACTGCAGTATAGTTTGCTCAGCTAGGACCAGAGTAGAACAGCAAGGGGGCTGCAGGTCAGGGCTGTGAGGCATTGGCCCAGCGATGTGTCGTGGGGACAGCAGGATGGGGAGGACTGGAATAACAGGGTAGGCTAGATGTCTGATTGAGATGTGCCAGAAGAGCCTCGTGAGTGGATCCAGGACTGGAATCCGGAGGAGAGGGTGGATACTGTGGGTCAGTTGAGGAGCAGAAGAGCTATGGGTGGGAAGCTTACCCACTACTTTCCCTCCCTCTCTGTCCCTCCGTGGTGTGAACATTAAACTCCTGCAAACCGCAAAGAAACCCTGCATGTTCATTTGCACTCCTGCAGTTTCTCTGCTGGTTGAGGCATCAGCAGAGAGCAGGCAAAACGCCCCCTCGGAGTGACCAAGCAGCCTCGTGTGAAATGCCTGCAGAGTAAATCAGTCTCCCAAAGAAGGCTCTGTGTTGTCACAGCTGGGTCCTTTTGCTTTGCTGCCGCCTGAGCTGACTCAGTGACTCAGCACATCTGCTCCAAACACACAGTATAAACTCCCTTATTTATGTTTTTAAAATGCTGCTGGCTGGCCTGGCCTCCCGAGATCCCCTCTCCGCCCCAGCGAGCTCCTGGGGGAGGCTGCAGTCATGCAATCTAATTCAGCCTCTCGCCTGGGCTCCGGCAGGGATGCTTCTGTTTTTGCAAGAAGTGCGTGTCAGCCCCCCAGACCTGGTATATCGATGTAGCGGCTCATGACAGCCTTACTCGGTGGTTCGATTCTCTCTGCAGTGGATCTGTGCGGGGAGAGCGCTGCGTGGTCCTGGAAAATATTCCACCTGGCTGAAGGTACCTTTGTTAGTCCTTGCTTCAGGTTCGTTAAATGTGTAGAAAAATGCCAGTGGCCTGGGATTATTTTAAGTTAAAGTTGCAGAAATTGTCAGAAGCCTGTATCCCAAGAAAAGGGAAAAAAATTATAGGCAGGTGTGTTAGACCAAGCTGGATGAGCAAGCATCTCAGAGAGGTGATTATGAAAAAGCAGAAAGCATATAAGGAGTGGAAGATGGGAGGGATAAGTAAAGAAAGTTACCTTATTGAGGTTAGAGCATGTAGGGACAAAGTGAGAGAGGCTAAAAGGCAGGTAGAGTTGGACCTTGCAAAGGGAATTAAAACCAATAGTAAAAGGTTTTATAGCCATATAAATAGGAAAAAAACAAAAAAAGAAGAAGTAGGACCGCTAATTACTAAGGATGGAGTGGAGGTTAAGGATAATCTAGGAATGGCCCAATATCTAAACAAATACTTTGCTTCAGTCTTTAATGAGGCTAGTGAAGAGCTTAGGGATAATGGTAATATAACAAATGGGACTAAGGATATAGAGGTAGATATTACCATATCTGAGGTAAAAGCCAAACTTGAACAGCTTAATGGGAGTAAATCGGGGGGCCCAGATAATCTTCATCCAAGAATATTAAAGGAACTGGCACATGAAATTGCAGGTCCATTAGCAAAAATTTTTAATAAATCTCTAAACTCAGGGGTTGTACCATTTGATTGGAGAATTGCTAATATAGTTCCTATTTTTAAGAGAGGAAAAAAAAGTGACCCGGGTAACTATAGGCCTGTTAGTTTGATATCTGTAGCATGCAAGATCTTGGAAAAAATTTTGAAGGAGAAAGTAGTTAGAGACATTGAGGTTAATGGCAATTGGGATAAGTTGCAACATGGTTTTACAAAAGGTAGATCGTGCCAAACCAATCTGATCTCTTTTTTTGAGAAAGTAACAGATTTTTTAGATAAAGGAAATGCAGTGGATCTAATCTACCTCGATTTTAGTAAGGCATTTGATACAGTACCACATGGGGAATTATTGGTTAAATTGGAAAAAATAGGGATTAATATGAAAGTTGAGAGGTGGATAAGCAACTGGTTAAAGGGGAGACTACAGCGGGTCATATTGAAAGGGGAACTGTCAGGTTGGAGGAAGGTTACTAGTGGAGTTCCTCAGGGATCAGTTTTGGGGCCAATTTTATTTAATCTTTTTATTGCTGACCTTGGCACCAAAAGTGGAAGTGTCCTGATAAAATTTGCAGATGACACAAAGTTGGGAGGTATTGCTAATTCAGAAAAGGATCGGGATATCATACAGAAAGATCTGGATGACCTTGTAAATTGGAGTGATAGCAACAGGATGAAATTTAACAGTGAGAAGTGTAAGGTTATGCATTTAGGGATTAATAACAAGAATTTTAGTTATAAGCTGGGGACACATCAGTTGGAAGTAACGGAGGAGGAGAAGGACCTCGGAGTCCTGGTTGATTATAGGATGACTATGAGCCGCCACTGTGACATGGCTGTGAAAAAGGCTAATATGGTCTTGGGATGTATTAGGCGAGGTATTTCCAGTAGGGATAAGGAGGTGTTAGTGCCATTATACAAGGCATTGGTGAGACCTCATTTGGAATACTGTGTGCAGTTCTGGTCTCCCATGTTTAAGAAGGATGAATTCAAATTAGAACAGGTACAAAGAAGGGCCACTAGGATGATTCGAGGAATGGAGAACCTGTCTTATGAAAGGAGACTCAGGGAGCTTGGCTTGTTTACCTTAACCAAAAGAAGGCTGAGGGGGGATTTGATTGCACTCTTTAAATATATTAGAGGGATAAATACTAGGGGGGGAGAGGAATTATTTAAGCTTAATACCAATGTGGACACAAGAACAAATGGATATAAGCTGGCTAGTAGGAAGTTTAGACTTGAGATTAGACGAAGGTTTCTAACCATTAGAGGAGTGAGGTTCTGGAATGGCCTTCCAAGGGAAGTAGTGGGGGCAAAAGATCTACCTGGCTTCAAAATTAAACTAGATGGGTTTATGAAGGGGATGGTTTGACAAGATAACATGGTCTTGGTAACTAATTGACTAGTCATTATCAGTGGTAAATAGGTCAATGGAGGGATGATAGGGGTTACTATAGAGAACTTTCTGGGTGTCTGGCTGGGGAGTCTTGCCCACATGCTCAGGGTTTAGCTGATCGCCATATTTGGGGTCGGGAAGGAATTTTCCTCCAGGGTAGATTGGCAGAGGCCCTGGAGGTTTTTCGCCTTCCTCTGTAGCATGGGGTACAGATCACAGCTGGAGGATTCTCTGCATCTTGGGGTCTTCAAACTATTTGAAGGCTTCAATATCTGAGAGATAGGGGTGAGGATTATTCTAGGAGTGGGTGGGTGAAATTCTGCGGCCTGCATTGTGCGGGGGGTCAGACTAGATGATCATAATGGTCCCTTCTGACCTTAAAGTCTATGAGTCTATGAGTCTATGTGTGTAGGGGTCCCTGCTTCTGGGCTAGACTCCGATCTTACGTCCAGCGCTGCGTAGCGGGTGTAACTTGGCTCTCAGCTCAAGTAGGGATTTCTAGGTCAAACCCACTATCCAGCCCACTGCTAGCCAGTGCAGAGCAGTGTGAGCTGGTGTCATGTTTCCATGGTGATGGACCTCACCATTGTTAGGGCCCTGACTCTGAATGAAAAGTGTCAGCTGCTGAGTCTCCAGGACTTGTCTCCATCCTGGTTTTGTGCCCCCACCTTCCCTCTGGTAATAGGCATGACAGAAAAGCCGGAACTGACCAGAAATGTGTGTGGGATCATAGCTCCGTTGAAGTGAGGGGTGGGAAGGAGCGAGAAAGACCAAACAATGAGTCACAAGAGAGGTGACCTGCTCAGTTTTGGGAGGCAAACTGAGTATACCGGAGTCTCTTGGCTGTGAATTAATGGAATCGGCGGCTGAAAGACGCATGGAAAGGGAGCCTCCCCATCCATGTTTCCCTTTCCATGGAACCCTTGGGGCCTCTTCTAATCCGGAGGCAGCTTTTTCGGACTAGTCAGTGTGTAAGGACTTGGAGGATCCTACAGCCCATCCTTAGGCATCATGCTACCTTCACCACTGTCCTCAGAAGAGGGGCAACTCTGTTTACATCCCAGGTGTCTCGGCTGTTTCCACCCGCAGCGAATTCGGTCCGTAGGCGGGAAAGGCAGCCAAAAAAGAAAGGGATTTAAAATAGACCCCCTAGAGTGAGCAGCCTGATGACAAATCTCAGGCAGCTGGATCCCAGAGGCGCCTGCTTCCTGGGGCACACAGCCGCCTGCTGCCTCCTGCATTGTTAGCGTGGGCACAAGGACATTGAAAGCGACTGTGGTCGGGCAGACAGCTGACTGTCTTGGCTCTTGGTACGGAGTGACACAGGATGGAGCTGGGCTGTCTCTTGCTACGGCACATTGCTGCCCAAGAGCTAGAGAACTGCAGTCCTTGATCACAGCTTCGCCATCCAGCCTGGGCACATGGACGCTGCAAGTAAATCAGGTTTGAGAATGGGAGACTTTTTTTTTTTTCCAGGCCTGCCTAGATGCTGCATAGTTAGCTCTTTATCAGCCTCACAAAGTCGCGTAGGATGCTGCTGCGCCTTGCTGCTGAGGTAGCGAAGTTCCTTTCATAGAGATTTCTGGGCAGGAGCTTCTGGTCAATTTTCCCCACCCCTACACCGGTTCCCCATTCCCTCCCACCCCCCAGCTGGGCGCTGTTGTGTTTGGATTGTTGCTGATCCTCTGCTAATAAAGCAAATCAGGCAAAAACGTTTCTCTGGTTTGTAAAGGCTTGATGTTTGGCTCACACGAACCTCCAGTCCATCTAGGGTCCCAGCTCTGTTGGCTGATCCAGGACAGCAGAAAATGAACATCTTGGACTTGTTGCTGATTATAATGAACAGAGTGAGCGTGGGGCTTGTCAGCCTGGATTGCAGCCGGGGTTGGCTCTAGACCCGTACCTTGTTTGCAGCAGCTTCAGAGGAAGGCAGGGAAAAAACCCAACAAAATTGAGCCATGGAATTTTCCACTCTCTTTAGGGGGAGTTTCTTCCTAGCCTTTCTCAGTTCATGAACTGAAGCATGAGGGTTTATATTTGGGCTCACTGAAAAATTTCCATCAAAACCATTTTTCAGTGGAAAACCGGAGGCTTGACTGGACAACTTTTTTTGTAAAATAGCAAACGGCCAAAATGTTCAGGTTTTGGCCCAGAAATTCCAATTGGAATTGCTGCTTGGATGCCTCTCGGGAATTGTCATTTCAGAGGCTCATGGCCCATCTATCTTTGGGCCTCCCAGCGGCGTGGCAGTACATCTAGAGAGCAGACCATGGTGTATCATGGGAGATGTCATCAGGCCAGGGAGTCCACCCTATCTTAGTACTTGGGGTGATCATTTCTGAAACATCAAACTGTTTGCGTTTGGACCAAAAAATTTAGTTTTCAGCTGACAATTGTCATCAGTAAACTGAAAGTATTTGCTATACTGCTGCGGTTTATATTTCTTATCTTTTTTGATCCTATCTAGTGGGTCGGTGGAGTTTCTCTTTCTGTATAAAATGAGCCTTGATGACATTGAGGATGGAAAAATAACTATGTCTGTAGGTCTGAAGTTAAGCTGCAGCAGGAAAAACTGGATTCAGAGACTTTTACAACAGGGCTAATAATGGCAGTTTCCATTGTTAGCAAGGAGCATATCCAGTGAAGGTCCCCTTTGCTACCTGCACATAGATCTGCTACAGTGGCCTGAACACAGACATGGGAGCTAATAAGGCCTGAGTTCTGATCCTAGCTCTGCCACTGACTTGTCCTGTGGCCTTGGGCAAATCATCTTGCCACTTTTTTGGTGCCTCACTTTCCCCGTCTACAAAACGAGGATGAAGAGATGGAGTTATCTCACAGGGGACTTGTGGGGATTAATTTGCTAATGTCTGTGAAGTGTGTTTGAACAAGTCAAGCACTAGATAAGTGCTAACCTTGATTATACAAATAGAGCTCAGCTCTCTGGATCCTGGCGAGATGCCAGTGCAGCCCCCCTCCTGGTGGGAAAAGCTTGGATACCCCTGAGATGAAAGTACCAAAGAGACTGCCATCCTCCCAGCGTGATGCCTGTGCATTACAGGCAATGTAGGAGGCATGTCTGTCCCAGCAGGAGGGAAGAAGAGGGGGCAGGAGGAAATTATAACTGTTGTCTTCTAGGCTTTTTAAGACCTGCTGGGAGTTTTTGGACTCCCTTTGGCTCTGTGGAGATGTGATGCAAACGTGCGTGCACAGGTCAGCAGGCAATCCTTGTAGAATCCTTAATGGAGGCCTGTGGGTATGTCGGGGGTGGGGAGATGCTGACCAGGGTCATGTGGAATTTTATTCTTGGTGGGCTGTGAGCCTGCACCTGTCACGTTGGTCTCTGAAGCCCAATAGCAAGGGGCGGGAGGGCCTTCTGCACAGAAGTGATGGATGTGAAACGTACACTCTTTGGAAGCCTTTGGAGGGCCATGTAATAATGACATAGGATGTTGACGGGGCTACGTGGTGGTGGGGTTTCATACCTGCCCTCTGTACTACAATGCCCCTCCGGGCGTGTTGTGCAAACAGAAATACAGTCAAGAAAGTGAGAGGATTTGGGTCATGGAGGCCATCCGAGGGGATTGGGTGTGCTGAACACTGCCATAAGCCCTATACTGCCAGCTGCGCTGGGGGTGATCCCACTGCACACGCTTGGGGACCCGTTGGGCTTTGCCCGGCCACCCCATGGTTTGCAGTTCAGTGTGTGCCTGCTCTGCCTGCCAGAGGTTCTCCACTTTCCATAGCTTCATGCTGGTGGCGGGGGGGAGTGAGTTTGCTTCTGCATTAGCAGGAGCCGCTTGTGACACTGGTTGAGAGAGGGAACCTGCCACAACCCTGCCTCAGGGAGAATCACCTTTTTCTGATGTTCAGGGCTACACAGGAGAGGCAGCTGGTGTGACGACGCGTCGGGTTCCCCCAACTCCTGCACCCCTGTAGTGGCATGAACAGACTCCACCAACCAGTAGAATAGAGGGAGTTTATTGCTTCTCCAGGATACAGCACAGCATAGATGTAATCTGGTTACAGGGCCAGGCCTAGGATGCCTCAGCTCCTCTTGGGATGGGGGAGACTGGGCCCCTAAATCCCAGCCCCCCTTTGCTCAGGCTGCTTCCTCCATGATTCCAGACAGAAACTAACTCTTCCTTCCAGCCCTGTCCCCAGCCAGGGCTCCACTCCCCTCCTTCCCATTGTTCCGCTCCCTGGGAGATAACTCGTTGGACAGGTTCAGAGCCCCCTTGCATAATGACTCATCCCCTGCCCTGCTGGGCCATGCTACGGACAGCAGCCAGTGGAGGTCACCCACAGCCCACTGCCCAGCATAGCAACCAGCAAGGTACCCCCCACTACGTCACAGCTGGTTTGCAATGGGCTCTATCGGGACCCACTGCCCCGGGCTGCACCCTTTCATCTAGACAGCTCCCTTGTGGGGAGCTTCCTGGTGGCGAAAAAGTGGAAGCCGCTTTGCTCTGCTGCAATTGGCCTTGCAGCGTCTGGTGGGTTTCCACTGCAGAAGGTATGTCGAAAGGTCTCTGCTTCAAAGAGATGCTGTAGAACCCAGGCAGAATCGGTCTAAGGGCAAGCGTGAACTGTGTCTGTGTTACGTATGTGTGCAGTGCTTAATACATGGGGCCCCAGATTCCTACTAGCTCTCTAGGTGCTACCACAATCTGAATAATAATTGTAATACATAATTAATGGATCTGCTAGGCTCTTAAAAGCAATTTTAAACTAAGCTAATTGAATTCCAGTGTGACCCAGCAGCTGTGGCCAACCATCTGGGGATGTCACAAGATCATGATGCCCCCGGCGCGATGGGAGAGGATCTGTTATTCTCGTAAATTTCATTAACGTCCTAAGTTTTTTTCCTGATTAATAATTTCTCCCCCCACACAGTGATTGTACCTCAGCTAGTCTCCCTTCCTGCCAGCAAGTTGGGGGGAGAGGCCTTTAACTTTTGTCCTGCCTGCTGCTGTTCCGTAAAGGCATTTTAAAATCTTGTCTTTGCAAAAGGAAGGTCGTGTCAGGTGACAGGGAAAGCATTCGACGTAATTATGCTGCTAGTATGAATGGGATCCTTGTTGCATCTGCTGCTCAGCCTCCTTCCCCAAAATGAATAGCAGCAGTGAATTAAGGCTGCAGCTCAGTTGTACGAGCTCCTCTCCCATGGTTTAGTGGGGGCGGGGGAGGGAAGGAGGATATCTGAATTAGACCTAAAAATACTCTGACGTCGCATTTATGGAGATGCGATCATGTATGTCGAGATGAAAGGGACCCAGATTCAGAGTGAACGGGGTGATTTGCAGGAAGAGACTCCGAGGTTCCAGACACATGTAGAGTAGAGGTCCTCATACTGTGGTCTGTGGACCACCGGTGGTCTGCTGGCTCCATTCAGGTGGTCCACAGATAGTCCCCTTTAAGGGGCACACCTTGGCAGGTGCACACGAGAGAATGAAGGGCTGCCCGGCGAATTAGCAGCTCATAGGCACGGCTCCACTAATTAGGTGCCTGGATTCTCCCATGTAAGGTGAGGTGGTGGCCTGGGGGGAATCAGGTATAGGTGGGAGCGGGACAGCGGGTCAAAGTGGGGGTAATAGGGGGCAGGTGGGGTGAGAAGAGGGAGTGGAGGGAATGTGGGAAGTACAGGGCTGGTGGCAACCAGAGTAAAAGGCAACTTCCTCCCATTCTGGGGCTGGAGAGAAACTCCCTATTGATACGGAAATATGAGTTGCACACTTTTATTTGAAAAAACTTAAAAAACAATGAATGGTCCTGCCGCACCTTAGAGACTAACAAAACATTTAGACGGTATCATGAGCTTTTGTGGGCACAACCCACTTCAGAAGTGGGTTTTGCCCACACAAGCTCAAGATACCATCTACATGTTTTGTGAGTCTTTAAGGTGCTGCAGGACCCATTTGTTGTGTTTTAAGTTTTTTCAGTTACAGACTAACATGGCTCCTCTCTGGTGCTTTTATTTATAGAACAAAAAAGTGTTAATTCTTATTAAAGGGTTTTTTTTCCACATAGCGCTTTTATCCAAAGTGCTTTATAATAGCTAGCAAAGAGTACAAACAACATTTGGAAAGATCATTACATGGCCCACTGAGACCCTTCGAGTGGTCTGTGGAAAAAAACGTTTGAGAACCACGGATGTAGAGGAAGGGAATGGGAAGAGGCCCCGCGCCCTGGAGGAATGTTGGGGAGTATTGGGGAGCCAGCTTCGTCCCTGGTGTAACTCCTTTGACGTCAAAGGGCCAGATCCTCATTTGGTGTAAACGAGTGCCACTTTGTAGCTGGCCCAGGAACTCAGACCATCAGGGATACGCATAGTCAATGCAGAGATGAGATAAATCATGTAGCCAAGGTACTAACTTAGAGATCTGAGACAAGGGGAATTTATTAGGAGGCTTTGAGAGATCACAAGACACCCGTTTCAATGGGAATAGGAAACAAGAATTTATTAAGAGGCTAGATTAAAGGTATTTTGTATTGGAAAGAAAATGAAATCGATAGCTGCCTCCTCCGAAGGAAGAAGCCAGCGAGCGAGGAAGTGAGCAACTGTAAGGAGAATTACAAAAATCAATGCTGGGAAAGGCACCCAGGGGTTCACTCAAAGAGCGTGTAAAAGTCCAAAGTCCGTCACCACCATCAACGCTGACTGCACACAGCTGCAGCAAAGAGCTTTCTGAGCTCTGCTACCCTTGGGATTGCAGGTTTCACAGGTGCGATTATTCAAGGCGATGCCGCATGTGCTCAGAGGACGTGCATTCAGCGAGCAAATACATTTCAGGAGACAAAAGAGCCCAATGAAGTCCTGGAATGCTTGAACTAAGAGCTGGCGTAAGTGGCATATGGACCTCACGAATTCCAGTGTGACCGGAAGCTAGTTCCCACGAGCAGGTGGGGGAATGAGGGCAAAGGATATTGATCTCTTACCTTTCAGAGTTTGAGTGCTTTACAAAGTATGTTCACAGCAGCCACCCCAGGCATGGCTCAGATGCAGCCTCGTCAGAGGTTGGAAGGATGCAGCAGCTGCATAACACACACGGCCAATTTGCAGTGTAGCGTACCTAGCACCGGGAATTTTAGGTAGGCGAAATACCCGCTCGATAATACCAGTAGCATCTCTTCTCCAGGGATCTCCAAGCACTTTGCAAATATTAATCACTCAAGCCCTGCAGTGCCCTTGTTCAGCAGGGCAGATGGAAATGCAGAGGCACTAAGAAGTGACGTGACTTGACCAGGGAGGCACAACAAGATATCTCAGTGGCAGAGGTGGGACTAGAACCCCCCCAAATGTTCAGTCGCTCTGTGCACCTGCTGTTAGACAACACATGCTCACCATTGCCAAGAGTGAGCTGAATGATTCCCAACAGAGCCTCTCCTTCCACTGCAAACAGTGAGAGGCCTTTTCTCTATGATCAATTGCTCTGCCATGAGGGATCTAGCAAGGCCGTGGGAACCTGGGTATGGAACAGGGACACATTTCAAGGGCCAGATGATCCTTTATTCCTTGCCAATCATTTTGAAACAGAGCATGAGTCTGTAGTAGTGTACAAGGAAGCAAAGCAGAGCATTGATAACAGCCAGTGATTACAGCCCAGCGGGTGTGTAATAAACACTTCTCTGCTATGAACTTGCTGAACAGAAACTTGGAAGTGACTTGCTCTTGGGGAAGTGCAAGGGGAGCCTTTGGGAAATGTCAGCTGGTGCAGAGTGGGGCCCACATGTGGGTCAGGAAGCATTTGATGCTCAGTCTTTGTGGCCTACACTGACTTCCAGGTGGCTTCCAGATGAAATGTAAGGGTCTGCTATTGCCCTGTTAAAGCTGTAGATGATGTAAGTCCTGGCCCTGCAGAGACACCACCTCACTCCCTGGGATCCCTTCATGTTTGTTGTCTAGTGCTTAGACTCCTAGCATCCCCTTTCAAATGGGGAATAGGGTTGCCAGGTGTCTGGTATTGACCTGGACAGTCCGGTATTTTCGCCTCCTGTCCGGTAAAAAAATTCAGAAAATGCCAAATACCTAAAACGTCCGGTATTTTCTGATTTTTTTTTCCTTGCCAGGAGGTGAAAATACCGGACACCTTGCAACCCTACACACATTCAGCAACTGGGCCCGGCCCCCGCGCCAGGCCTCCCCACCCCCCGCTTACCTGGTTCTGCAGGGAAGCTGTCTTATGGCTAGAGTAGAAAAACAAGATGGCTGCTTGCAAAAAAAGCCTCTTCTTAAAGGGGCCATGCTTTTGGTTTTTTTTTTTTTTTTGCTCAGCAACTTTGGTCTCCCCCTTTTTTTTTTCTCAAAAGAATTTTTTTCCCGGTGTTTTTTTTGGGGGTGTGTGTGTGTGTTCGGTGTTTTTGGTTAAACCATCTGGCAACCCTAATGGGGAAGGGCTTAGTGGTCCAATGGGACATCTCTGGAAACATAGAATTCTAGAATGGGAAGGGACCTTGAGAGGTCATCAAGTCCAGTCCCTTGCCCCCACCTTGGCAGGACCAAGCACTCCCTGGGTTTGTTGTCTGTCAGAGCATCCTGCAAGGTCTGTCTGGCCTCCATGGCTTTTCTGGAAGGGGTTGGGTAGCTGGATCCTAGAGGTTAGGCTGGGGAGAATTCTTTGCCTTTTGGCCAGGACTGTTTCCTGTGGAGTGTGTCTCTCTCTTAGGATGCAGAGCTCTTGGTGTGCTGGGCGTTTGATAAATGTAACCAATTTAACGTTGTGGGTTGGCTGCTCCATCGGTTGCCTCAAGAATAATGTTGCTGCGCTGGCTGATGGACTGTTAAGCCCTTTCATACATTATCAGCTGGGCTGTGGTATTTCCTCGGGGCTAAGAAACACACATCAAAGAAAGGCCCGTCTGACGCTGAAAACGGGCTGAGCCGACATAACAGAATCTTACGTTCCGATCACATCTTTCCTCCTGAAGGGTTCCGGAATGAATCCGTCTGGCGGCGTGTGTGGGGGGTGGTGATGGCTGCTCATGAGTGCATAGCAGCAAATGACAGGAAGTGAAGGATAATGCAGTATTCAGCAGAGACCAAAGACAAAATGCCATTCTCTCGACTGGGATCCGATCAGGATGCTGTGAGAGCTAGGGTTGCCAGATGGCTGAAACAAAAATACCGACCCCCCCCCCCCCAAAAAAAACCCACCAGGAAAAAATTTTGTTGAAGGAAAAAAAAGGGGGGAGAGGGACCAAAGTTGTTGAGCAAAAAAAAAAAAAAGACTCCAAGAACCTGGATCATTGCTAGGGGTTACCGGGTAGTCATTTAAAAACCCGGACACGCTTCATGGGGGGGCGGGGAGGACCGGCCAGGAAGGGATCGGTGCTGGTCAGGAAGGGGGGGGGGGTTGGGCGGAATGGGGCTGGCCGCGGGATATCGGGGGAGGGGGGACCAGCCGGGAGGGGGCGGGAAGCACAGCTGGGGGGGATCGGGGGCTGCAGTGCTGGCCGGGAGGAAGCAGAGCTGGCGGAGGGGGGGGTGCAGCGGCGCTGGCTTGGGAGATCAGGAAGAGGAACGGGCTGGTGGGAAGCAGAGCTGGGGGGGGGTGCAGGGGGGCTGGCTGGGGAAGATCAGGAGGGGAAGTGGAGGAGAACTGGCCGGCCGGGAAGGGGGGTGAGCAAATCGGCCGGCGGGGAGCAGGACTGACCTGGGCACTTGGTGCCTGTCCCGCGCAGGCTCCCAGCGACGCACGAGTAAGGAGGAGGCTTCCCCTCCTCCTCACACTCAACCAACGGAGGGCTCCCGGCGGCAGTCGCGGCCCCGCCTCCCAGCTGGGACTCCCCGCCGCCCACGCCAGGCTTCCGTCCGGCACGCAGCCGGAAAAATCAGAAAATACCGGACATTGCACATGTCCGGTATTTTAAAAATTTTTTTTACCAGACAGAGCGTGCAAATACCGGACTGTCCGGTACAATACCGGACACCTGGCATCTATCCGTCTTGTGCCTGAGGTTGTCAACACAGGGCTGATCAGTGCTGGGTGGGACATTCTAGGAAGTGTCTTCTCACTAGAGAAGGGGACTGGGAGTCAGGGCTGCAGGGTACCACTCCCAGGTCTGGCACTAGGCCTTCAGTGAATTACTTCTCTCTGCACCTTGCTTCCTCCATCGGTAAAACAGGGATGGCCTTTGTCTAGCTCTCCGACTTACATGGCCCTTGTCACTATAATGGCTAAGCACCTCATGGACTTTATGCATTTATCCTCTCAGCACCCCTGGTGGGTAGGGCAGTGCTGGTGTCCCCATTGTACCAGCACAGAGAGACCGAGTTACTTACCCAAGGTCCCACATGAAGTCTGTGGAAGATCAGGGACTTGGTTTCCCAGGCTGGCTCTAGCCGCTGGCCCAACTTTCTTCTCAAGGCCAGGTCTACACTAGGAGACAAAGTTGAACTGAGATATGGAACTCCAGCTACGAGAAGAGTCGACGTACTTAGTTTGAATTTCTGTGGCATCCCCACTGCAACTCGATAGAGTACCAGAGTTGATGGGGGCAGAGTCAGCACTCGATTTAGCAGGTCCCGGCTGGTCCCCCCAGTTGAACCCCAGGAGATCGATTTCCTCAACATCGATCTCCCGGTAAGTGGAGACAAGGCCTTAGTAATACTGACCTTGAGGTGTGTAGTGAGAGTTCATCATTCTCTTTAAAGCACAGTATTGGAGGGGGAAACTCTTCCCTATGTTGTTTCTAGCCATGTTGTTGCTTCTTCACTAGATCTGGACTGAAAGGCCCCCCTCACCCCCAAACAGCCATCAAATTGTAGCATTTGGCTACTGCTGATCTGAAAAGCTTGGAATGGGTCACTCTGAAGACAGAGGTTCCGTAATCCGGTGCCAGTCCTCCTCCTCCCCCCCAGCTATTTCAGCTCCTGCCTGTGAGGTTGTGTGTGAATACATTGATGTTTGTGGTTTTAAAATTCTCTTTGGTGACACCTTCAAGTTGCTGACATGCTGCAGAAATGATTAAATGGGTTCACGGTAAGATGCAGATGTCTTCCTCAGCAGTTTAGTTCACTGCAGTGCCAACATTTGTTTAGATTGGTCCTGATCTTGCTCTCCTACATGTGGACTGTTTGAAGAGACAAAGGGGGAGGGGGGAGGAAGAGGCTGCATGCATTGTGGATACTGGGTGCTTGTTTTCTTTGCAGAGCAGGCATTGTGTAATAACTATGGAAACTTCATCTCTTAGTGAACAGAGCTGAATGGGAGTAATGACTGTCAAGCATCGAGAGTACAAAGTTTAGACAAACAGAGAGAATTTTTTTGACAAGCAGACTGCAAAATCGAGCTCAGGTGGGGATGCATTAATATTGCTGTTTGTCTTTTTGTATGCTAAGATCTTTTCTTGGAGGGAGCAGGAAAGAGGGGAATGAGGCTATGTTTACACTGTAGGCTTTTTGCGCAAGAAGCTTTTGTTGGAAGACATCTTCCGCAAAATCTTCTTGTGCAAGAGTGCGTCCACACTGCAAAAGCACATCGAAAAATGGACAGATTGGCCACCAGGGCACCTGTGCTTTTTCCTCTTCCCTCTTCTTGCACAAAAATACCCCTCTTCCCCATCCACACATGCCTTTTTGTGCAAGAGGTCTTGTGCAAAAAGGCGTTCTTCCTTGTAGAATGAGGATTACTAATTGCACAAAAACCCCTCTGATCTTTCAGTTTACTTGCACAAAAACACGCTTGAGGTGTGGACGGTCCATGAGTTTTTGCGGAAATATGGCCGTTTTTCTGCAAAAGCTCTGTAGTGTAGACATAGCCTGAGTGACTAAAGTCTAGTGTCTTTCCTGTGGTACAGCAGAAAGTCAAAAGTCTTAAGTGAGTTTGGTTTTGTGGTCTTAGATGGAACCCTGATTAGATTTTGTGGCCTCTTTAGATGGTTCCTGTTTGACCACAATACCCTATGGGATGACCCAGTGCAGTTTAACTGGACCTCAATTCAGGAAATAGCCCATGCTGTCATGAATGATGGATCTGGTGCAAGGTCCCTTTAGCACTGATGCATTAGTGAAATTGTAATGATGCACATGGGTGAGAGACATTTCCATCAGTATGCCATTGGGACCTCTGGAGGATCAAGAATATATTATAGAGAAGAGTCTGACATTGGCAGAGAGGGGAAGAACTGGATGAACTAATAGATCGGTCCCCGTTCTAAATGTAATGGGTTATATTCTGTTCCATCTGTGGCTGATTCTGTAATTCATGCTGTCAATAGTTAGGGTCCAACCAATCTCTTGACCAATGTGGTTGGGTAGCAAATGACTTTTTTGCATGGGTTGGGTAGACCTATGTCTACAAGACAGTGGGCACCTTTTGGAGGAGGCAATCAGATTACACGCCAGCATATGAGTGCCAGACCCAGTGTTCCTGTGCTTCATCTCTTGCCTGTTATTTTGTGTAAATAATGGTTTTACTTCACCCTGTGTAATTAGTTGCTTGCTCTGTTTCTGGTTGGGGGCATTTCCTTCTATGGCATTGGGAGAACCTCTGTGGGGAATGCATTGCTGAATCAAGTCCTCGGCTGATGCCTTTTCACTGCCTGCCACCAAGGTGTCCTCTTTGCTGAGGACACCCACCTAGGTTCTGATTTTACTTACACTTCTAAATCTGTGGTTGCCCCGTGGCTGCGCGACTTGCACTAGAAGAATGTGGCTCTTTGTCCCCCTGTAATGACTAGACCCCATGAGTGGATAAGAGTCTAATACAGCTAGCAGCAGATGGAGTTACTACTTCAGCTCAAGTGATAGAAGCTCATGCTTTTAGCTTGGAAGGGTTTAGACTCAAACCATGTTGATGACCAAGCATTTGGGTGCTCCCTCGCTCACTTGCCCTCGGGTGACTCTCGTACAATAGGTCTTTGATCCTAGAATTCACTTCCCACTTGGTCCGAGAGAGACCACATTTGTTGATTTCCAGGGCATCTTGCAAGAGCTATGTATTCTCCAAGTTTTATCTGGGGGGGGGGGGAGGGGGAAGGATAAGTGCTGGGGGAGGAGGAGAGAGCAGAGTAGCTTTGGAGAGGAACCAGAGAGGAATGGGAAGAAAAAATGTGGTGTTAAGTCAAGGATGGATGAGAGAGGACAAAAAGGGAAAATGCAGAGGAAAGAACTAAATGAGAAGAGGGCTGGGTGATGAGGATCATCTATAATTTTCTCTTGTAACATACACAATTTCATTTGGATCTATTCCCGCACACACACAAAATCCTTCTCCCAGTCTACCATTGACTGCCTTCTCCCATCTCTCCTAGCCCTAATACAATTGAATCTCTCCCCCCCCCGCCCCCCGCCGATAAAACTTGGAGAATACATAGCTCTTGCAAGGTGCCCTGCAAATCAACAAATATGGTCTCCCTCGGACCAAGTGGGAAGTGAATTCTAGGATCAAAGACCTATTGTATAAGAGTCACTCGGGGGAAGTGAGCCAGGGAACACCCTGAGGACAGCCTGTGTCCCGCTATCATTACACCTGAGCTTTGTCTTCCTCTACCAGGAAGGGTGCTTCATTACCTAACACTGCAAATGCCTCGGTGCTTGTTCCCAGCCCTACTCTCCTGGCTGAAGCAACCATAGCTTTTAGCTTTACCACTTCAGCTGACTGCAGTGAACATGCAGCTGATGAAATTCAGGTACTGGTCCAATCACAGGCATTTCTGCTGGCCGAGGGGAGATTTCCTGGTGGGTGACCTACGGCGCAACCTTCCGCGCCTAACAATGTCAGAGGCGCAGTTACCACAGTCAGAATCCACACTGTGTACATCTGGGGATAACAACCTCTTGGCTTCTCCAGAGTCTCTCTGCAAAGTGTCCTCATTTTGCAATGCAGAACCAAGGGCTAGCAAAGACCTGTCTAGTCTATCCCCTGGGCCAGTGCAGAACTGCGCTCTACAGTATGGACCCTGGTACTCTGTGCCTGCTAATTGTAACGCTGTCAAGGGAGGGACGTTGCGGTTACAAAGTGCTCTGTGCTTTAGGCCCCGTTTAGTCCCTTTGGAGTGGCCCCTCTGGCGACAGGCTTCACTGCTTTCGCTTTCCTCCGGGTGGACCCACTTGTAGGCTGAGCTTTGAGTCGTAGCCCGCTATTGACCAGCTGTGACTGACCCGACAGGAAGACGCTTTCCTCCAGGGAGAGGCCAATCAAAGTGACTCAAAGCATTATTTATGCAGCCAGTGGTACATAACAAGCAGGGGGAAAGGTGCAACCAACAAGAGGCCTGTCCCTCCGGGTCTTACCTAAACTTTAGTCTTTCCTTACAAGCGTTGGGTGTGTTCCCCTCAGCCCAGACACCCAACTCATGGCCTTGGAGAGACAGGCTGCCCGTGCTGTGTTCTCCCAGTGTGTCTCTGTCAGAGACTCCTCTCTATCTGGTGCTGCCCACTGCTCCCTACTCCGCAACTCCTTACTAAGCTAGAGTTTTTAGTGGTTTAGTGCCCCTTTGATCCTAGGTGTGGGGAAAATGCAATCTATTAGTCTGTTGGAAGCCAGGAAGGTGGGCATTTCCCAATTAATGGTTCTCACATCATTCCATTAAAGACCCTGGCCATTCTCTCTGGCTTTACATTATGTGTTATTGTTTCGCTACCCATTCCCCTCCCAGTTCCCTTCTTTGATTTAACGCCATGCAGCCAGGCAGGATCCTATTTAGCACGTAAATTGAAGGGCATACAGTATTCATAAAAACCAGTACAGAGAGCTCCCTTGTGCTCAGCATGGGGCTTCCAGCGTTTCCCTTGTCTTCTTAGTCGTGACTTTTTGTGGTGGCGTTACTCTTTGTGATTCATCCCTTTGCAGGGACTCGGGGCTGAGTAATGCTGTGAGGGGTTATTATATTTTTGTGAGCAGGGTACGGGTTTGCTGTCAAACATGCCTCTCCCTGGAATCGTCTCCTCTGACCCGAGCACATCTGGCTCTTGATGAAGGCTACCCGCTGAGGAAGACCCTGGCCCTGTTGCGTTCCTGAGTTGCTTTTCCTTTCTTTTCCAGGCGTGTGCGGCTGCTGCGGCGCTCTGCGGCCCCGTTACAAGAGACTAGTTGACAATATCTTTCCGGAGGATCCAGAGGTAAATGCGCTTCCTCTTTTGCTTGAAACACAACAACTTAGCAGCCTGCTGGCTGGAAACAGTCCACTAAAACACCAGAGCGAGGCAGACTGGGAGCAGATGTGAAGCTGGGAGCCTGCAGAGCAGGAACCAGGGATATAGGCTGGAGTGGCCATGCTACCCACTGCAGGAATGATCTCCCGGCCAATTCACTGAGCATGCCCGGAGATCCCAGCTCTCGCCAGGCAGGCTGCTCGCATGGAACTGCCACCAGAACAGAGTCAGGCTTCAGGTAGAATTAGAATTTCCCGGCATTCTTTAAGAGTTAGTTTATATCATCTAAATTATGGGCAGCAGGGGATGGATCAGCTCCATTCATTCACCTGTTCTGTTCATCCCTTCTTGGGCACCTGGCATTGGCCATTCTGGGGGGACAGGATACTGGGTAGATGGATCTTTAGTCTGATCCAGTCTGGCCATTCTGATGTTCGGAGTTTTCACATTTCTCCGGTCATTCAGTGATATTCACCTGCATGCCAGGAAATGCCCTTGTAGAAAAGGTGACTTTTTTAGGGCTGTACAAGGAGGGTTTCATTTTCTGTAATGTGCCCTTCATTTTTGTTAGAAGCATTTTGTGTTGGTATCAAAACCCTAAGTTCCTTGAGCTGTAATGTCCTCTCTGGTTTCATCTAGACTAGGGTTTAACTAGATTCCCTGTCAGTGTGAGGTGATGACCACAGCTGTAAATGCTACTCTAAATGTAACCCACACACCTCCTGGGTGTAGTGTTCTATCCCCTCTAATGGCACTGAGACCACTTAGAGATTAATGGGTCTGCTACAGCCTTAGCTAAGAGTCAGAAGGCTTTGAGCTCAGGCAGTCGAGGCTCAGACATTTAGCTCCAGAGATCCCAGGTTCTATCTCGCCCGCCGATAACCGAGGTCTGTCAGTGTTGCATAAACACTCCTCAAACATTTGTTTCAAGGCACACGTGCATGTGCTTCAAGCCCCAGCTGAGTCCTGCCACAAAAGTCAGTGGAGGGTGTAGCTTAGTGTTTATGATCATGTTAGATCACTCGAGTTAATTGCAATCGGTTGCACATCCCTAGCACCACTCAGCCCAGAATTTGGAAGCACTGGACGCTAATGACTTGTCTTGAACTCGCTCAGTGGCAGAGCCATAAAGGGAAGGAATCTTGCTCCCAGGACTGTCCTAAACAGTAGACAGCAGAGCTGGGAATACACGTCCCTGCCAGTTCCCACATTATGTCACAAGTCTTTGTTTGACATCAGCTTCACTTTGTGTGTGACACTCAGCGTGTGCTTCTCAGACTTGGAGGAGAGCCCCGTGTAAGCTCGAAAGCTTGTTTCTCTCCCACAGAAGTTGGTCCAATAAAAGAGATTTCCTCCCCCCACCTTGTCTCTCTCACGTCTACGTCATTCCCAGGGCTGATGTCACAGGTGGATGGGTGAGAACATAAACAGGGAGGACGCAGCAGCAGCAGCACTGCCAGAAGCAAGACGCTTGTTTTCATGCTGCAGTCCTTGGCAATACAGAATAAGGGGGGCGGGGAGGAATGGTGCAAACATCTCACATGGGAACAGAATGATTTCTCAAGAAAACTGTTTTTTGAAGCTTTTCATGACACATAAGCAGCTCTCGGGGATAATTACCTGCCCACTCAGTGAAAGTGTCAATCCCCCAGCTCCCTTTGAAGATGCTGTCATCGTCCTGGAAAGAGATTTTTTTTATCTTAACAAGTTTGCGCCCTGGTATAAGGAAGAACTGACTAGAACAGCTCCCTTAGTATGTTCCAGTATAATTGTGTCTGGAGGAACAGATGAGATTTCCTTTTCCCTAAAGAGATGCTCCGCTGTTGGGGCTATAAAATAGATGCATAATAAATGCTGTGGATGGTTGGGAGAACAAGATACAAGCTAGCAACATCACTGTGCTAGCAGTGGTCACATGTATGTGAATCCCACCAGACACGAATAGGAATTGAACTTGGGATGAGTGATGGGTGTTCTCTTAACAGGACAGTGGCAACATCTTCAAAGAGAGCTGGGAGATTGACACTTGTGCTGACAAGACAGGTGATTATCCCAGGTTGCTTATGCAACCCCAGCAGGTGTAAACTACCCAAGGTGTGCAAGGCAGAGTCAGGCCGAGTGCCTTTGACTTTTGTGGCTTAAGTTCACTTGGTTCTAAAGATCATCTTAGGAAGACGATGAAAGGGTGAGATGTTGCATTTTGACACGATTCTCCCATCTGTGGCTTTCCAAGGGCCCGACATACAGCCCCTGAGTGCAGCACTGAGTTGCTGCCATCCCGGCAAAAAACGGGTGGCTTGCCACAGCTGGAGATAAAGCTTGAGGGCAAAAGGGGAAACAGCTGAGGTGATATATAACACATGGGCTGTGCTTCTTTAAATAGCGGGAAATGAACTGCACTCTGATGCAAGCTGGCGGGTTGGCAGCCCCAGAGGCAGAGATCTCTGTTTATTCCCAACCTGGGTTCCTCAGCCATCACTTCCTCAGCTGTATGCTTCGGGCATGTCCCTGAGAGCTCTCCATGCAGGTCGTTCAGCCTTTGTCAAGTCAGTCCTTTGGCTCTGGGCTGAGGCTTGTGCCAGCTGCAAAGCAGATGCTGGGAATGGCAGTGACTCCTCCACACATTTCACATATGCTGCCGGACAGCAGATATTTAAATGCTAATGGATACTGACTGCTGCCTGGGGGGTTCTGGCACCTTTCTCTGAATCATCAAGAATCTGGCCAGCATCAGAGATATGAGAGGCTAATTGACTAACTGGACAATTGGCCTGACCCACGATAGCAATTCGTGTGACATCGGATGCTGCTGATATCAACCTGGAGGCTGAAAGCTCCATAGCCCTTTTCCTGTGCTGCTCGCTGAGAACGGCCTTTCAAAATGCAAAGGAGCTCAAACCCCATGTCTGTCTGTTTTTCCAGGATGGGCTGGTAAAAACCAACATGGAGAAGTTGACCTTCTATGCGTTGTCTGCACCAGAGAAGCTGGACCGCATCGGCGCGTACCTTTCGGAGAGACTGATCAGAGATGTGGGCAGGCACCGATATGGGTAAGGGGAAGCATGACGCTGACTCCCAGCAATTGTTGTTGTTGTGTGTGTAATGTTGGGTGGGCTAGACGTCACTTCTCCAGTGCCTTTGAAAATCCCAACTCCCATAGAAAAGTACCTGGGGACCCAGAGTTCAGTCTCTAAGGATTTTCAGCAAGGATTGCACAGGATTCAAGTCCCAAAAGGAACTAAAGAAATGAATTTAATTAAATAACTTTATAAAATCTTATGATGAGGAAACAAAGAATAGGCTAATTTTTACAATATAAAGCAGCTATTTTATAACCCATAGACATTATCTTCACAGGTACAATAAACATAAATAAAGAGACAACCAAAAGTGAAATGTGAACAGTTCAGTCTACGCAAAACACAGTAAGAAGAAACTGAGAGATCCCAAAAGCTGAGGTTTAATTCACCTAAGTCTGTTAGTGTCTTTGATCACAATTTGCTGAGTCTGAAACATCTTCCTTCCACTTGCTTGTAGGAATCCTCAGTTGGAATCCAGGCAGCCTCTTCCTCTGCTGTGGATCACGGCTAGACAGCCAGCTAGCTGGTTAACCAGTCACTCAGTTAAGTCACAAGTATATGGATTTAAAGAAAATACAAGAAAATACAAAGCTGAGAATTACAAAATAGAAATGACTCTTTCTCCATTACTACATTAAAAAAAGCTGATGAATCACATTAGTTAAGAAAGTTAACTAGTAGTTTGGCTAAAATCAAAACAACATTCAAAGCATACAACTAAAACAGAAGTTATTTTCCCTCCCAGTTTCCCCTTGTTCTAATTAACATAGCCGGTGTTTCTGTTAAGCTATGTCTACACTGTAGATTCTGGAGGTATTCTGAAATAGCTATTTCATGTCTTTTGAGCGTGCCCGTTATTTTGAAATATAACCGGCTCGCTATTCCTACGTCCCTGTAAACCTCATTCCACGAGGAGCAAGGGACGTTTCGGAATAGCACTTTGTTTCGAAATAAGTGCTGTGTAGACAGCACCAAATTTTGAAATAAGCTATTTAGAAATTAACCCTAGACTATGCAATTTGTGTCGCTTATTTCAAGCTCTGGGTGCAGTGCAGACGCACCCTTAGAGGGTTAACATCATCACTACCTGCTGCAAAGGGCTTCAGCGTGCAGGACAACAGCTTGATTTCTGCTTCTGAGCTCAGCTTCTTCCAGCCCACACAGGGCACGTGGCCCTTAGAAAAGCAGTTGATCTGCTTGCTGACCAATGGAGTCTGACCCCACCGAGAGAGACAGACCCTATTGGAGCAGACCCCAAACTACCACACCCAACTCCAGAAGCTTCTGGGTGTGGAGTGCTCAATCCACGTCGCAACAATGACCCAGACACAACCCACTCCTACCCCTTCCCCAGTGTGGGTCTCTTAAAGAGAGATCTCCCTCTTAGTTATATGGGTTACATGTGCATAGAGAGCGAGTGCCCAAAATGCCCAGGAAGAGGTCCAGGTGAAGACTGAATGAAGCTAATGGGATGAATCGGTGCACTAAGCACCAAAATATACATATGTCCTAGGGGACACCAAAATGGTTGTGTTCTTTGTTACTTGGGCAGCTACACACACACCCATAAATGACACCTAGACAATAGTATCTTTCAGTTTCTGGTCTCACACCACAGTGCTGTTCTCCTCTGCACATATGTGGAGTCACACCAAGCTCAAAGGCCCCCATTCATCCATGCAGATGGAATTCCAACACACCTCTCCCTGTAGTAGCTAGAAGCTGTAAGAAGCTCGCTGCAGCTACTGCTTATCCAAAGTCACCCATAGCATTGAGGGGCAGGACTGCAAAACAGAGCCGATTCCTGTCCCCCTTGCTAGAGCACTGTGTTTGGACAGGCTCAGGGATTTTGTAGGTTGGTGAGTGACTTGATGGAGGGTTACACCACAGGACTCTGCTCAGGGAAGAGGCTTCTTAGTTTTTATTTAAAAAAAAGTCTCCTGATTTCTAGTTTATCCTAAATCTTGGGGACCTGTGGCCCTCATGGAGTCCAAGGCCAGAAGGGTCCACTGTGATCCCCTAGTCCAGCGTTTCCCTGTGCTCTGTGGAGAAAATATTAATGACAGTTGTATGACCCTGTTATTTTGTTACTAATTTTCTGATTTAAAAAAAAGAAAATGTATCAAAAATATGCAAGAACTAAAAATAGAATTCCAAAACCTTGCTTATTTATTTGGGTACCTATTGAATTAAAAATCATGAACTTTTAAGAGCTCTGCCAAAGTTTCAGGACCCTGTAGGGGCTCCATGTCTGAAAAAGTTTGGGAAACGCTGGTCTAGTCTGCCCTCCTGCGTAACACAGGCCAGAGACCTGCCCTGAAATAACCCTATTTGAATTAGATTTAGAAAAACATACACTCCTGATCTGAAAAAATGCGATGGAGAATGCCCCTGTTGTTGCAATGGTTAACTGTCCTCATGCTTAAAAATGTGCACCTTGTTTCTGGTCTGAAGCCTCAACTTCTAGCCATTAGATCTTGTCATGCCTTTTAAAAGACCCTTTGGTAAACAATTTCTGTTCCCCAGTTAAGTACTTAACCTTCACTTTGTGGAGCTAAATAGATTGAGCTCCTTGAATCTATCATCACTATAAGGAATTTTCTAATCCTTTAATCGTCCGTGGGGCCCATAGACTGTCTCTGTTGAGACTCTTCCTTTGCCCACGAGACTCTTCCTTTGCCCATGTGCCTCTGTGCAGATGGAATTCCATCTGATGGTCTCCTTGGTCCCTATGGAATTCCTCATGAATCATACCAAACCACACTGCCTCTTCACCTGTGCACAACACAGGTCAATTCCCATCAAAATCACTGCTTAATAAAGCTACAGGGATGGCTTCTCCACTTCCTAGCCCCTTGGGTAACCATCTACCACTTTGCAAAGTGCACATATACGGCTGCTACCAGTGTAAGGCAGGAGCACAAGGTAATATTTTATGCTTGCTTTGCACTGGCAGAAATGAGGAGGCAAGGGATGAGAAAAAGGAGGAGACAGCCCCCAATTTTATTTTGACATAACCATTGTATTAGCAGGAGGGTTGTAAGCAGGACACGAGAAGTAATTCTTCCACTCTGCTCAGCACCGATTATGCCTCAGCTGGGGCACTGTCATTTCAGGGTGCCACATTTCAGGAAAGATGTGGACAAGGTCCAGAGAAGAGCAACAAAAAAATATATATATATTAAAAAATTAAAAACATGACCCACGTGGGAAGATTTAAAAAAATTGGGTTTGTTTAGACTGGAGAAGAGAAGACTGAGGGGGAACATAATAGTTTTCAAGTACCGAAAAGGCTGTTAGAAAGAGATGTAGGATAAATTGTTCTCGTGAGCCACTGAAGATAGGACAAAAAGCAATGGGTTTAAATTGTTGCTAGGGAAATTTAGGTTGGACATTAGGAAAAGCTTCCTGATTGTCAGGGTAGTTAAGCACTGGCATAAATTACCTTGGCAGGGTGTGCAATCTTCTGGAAGGTTTTTAAGAATACGTTCCATAAATACCTGCCAGGGATGGCCTAGATATTACGTAGTCCCACTTCAATGCAGGGGACTGGACTAGATAAAGTATTGCAATTCCTTCCAGTCCTACGTGTATGTGGTTCAATGATTGTAAGATCCCCTCCCTGGTACCATTTATTACCTTGTTATAGGGCTCAGATCTCTGTCTGGGGCAATACCGAATGATGCCATATTTAAGGAAGAGAAGCTGTATTTCATTTATTTCCTTTATGTTGCAATGTTTTGGCTCAGCCTGGGCTGGATTCTGTATTCTCTTTCTCCGTTTTTATCCATCTATCTTTTATGTAGTGCCGTGTCTGGGACTTGCGTTGTTTACAAAAGACATCCCTTTGGGAGCAGAGCAGTTGCTAAGACTAGACAGCCGCTCTGATTAGAGATGCCAAGTGCTGGAAGAGTGCAGAAGGAATCGCGCTTTGAAATAATGGAGAGATTGGGTCTCTTTGTCTCAGGAACAAAGACAAGACTGACAAACGTGTCTTCACGTGTCAGTGCAGTGGGAAGTTCAGCTTGGCTTTCATCTTCTGGTGAAGACGAGGCAGAGAGGTGCTCCTAAGGAATGAAAAAGCTGAAAAACTTTCAAAGCCTGTTATGCTTTAACCATCATCAGGGCTGACAAGGCACCTCAAAGTTCTGCCTGATGTTATATCTTGTAAGTGGCGGCTAACAGGGCTCTGCATGCTACACAGAATAAAGACAAGAAAAGAGTTCGATAGCTGATGCTAGGCTGTTTTTGGTCTGCACCCCCTCTTGCCCTGCATGGAATTGACTCGGTCCATCAGTTAATTCCCTGCTGAAGGGCAGATCTCAAATCTTTCTCTAATCCCTGAAATCAAGCTCACCCCAGTTGGAATTGATGTGCTTCTTCAGACCAGCATCCTGCTGTGACCTATACTCAAAAGCAATGAATTGCCAGTCCGGAATAAACAGCTGGAGGAGGTCGGCAGAGGTGGTGACCTCTGACACCTGTGATCCGATTTGCTTGCACTTGTATTTTCTTTAATTCTCTAGAGATTGCTTAATGTTTTGAGTTCACCTGCAATTGAACCCAGCGGTTACTAGCAGACAGCAGGTGTTGATCACATACCAGGACTTCACGAGCCCCATTTGTTCCTTTGGGAAACCCCGTGTTCAGTTGTTCCCAAAACGGACTTTCAAATATTGCAGTATATGGTTCAGGACACTCTTTTTGAAATTTACACATATGGACTCGGTCCCACTGCATTCCACGCCAGTGTGAACAGGGCTTCGGTCCCACTGCATTCCACGCCAGTGTGAACAGGGCTTCGGTCCCACTGCATTCCACGCCAGTGTGAACAGGGCTTCGGTCCCACTGCATTCCACACCAGTGTGAACAGGGCTCGGTCTCACTGCATTCCACACCAGTGTGAACAGGGCTCGGTCTCACTGCATTCCACACCAGTGTGAATAGGGCTTTGGTCCCACTGCATTCCACACCAGTGTGAACAAGGCTCAGTCTCATTGCATTCCACACCAGTGTGAACAGGGCTCAGTCTCATTGCATTCCACACCAGTGTGAACAGGGCTTTGGTCCCACTGCATTCCATACCAGTGTGAACAGGAGTGTCTTCAGTGATGCTCCATTGGTCTAATCCTGGGGTAAGTGAGCAGAACCAGGCATGGTACCAATTGGCCAAACACATACCTTCCCTTTATGTTATTACCAGGGTCTCCCTGATGTGATGGCCTGGGCACTAAAACCAGAATCCACCCTTTGCTACAGAATTGAGAGGTAATTTCAAGCACCAAGCCTGGTACTCTTTTTGGGGTGCAGATCAGCAGAGGGGTGTCTGTCTCTATGGGGCACCTGG
Organism: Pelochelys cantorii; assembly: GCA_032595735.1. Lineage (NCBI taxonomy): Eukaryota > Metazoa > Chordata > Testudines > Trionychidae > Pelochelys > Pelochelys cantorii. The sequence continues at coordinate 8,428,972 of CM064328.1, forward strand.
GTCTCTACTGCAGTTTTCTCCTCTCATCTTCCTTTGCAGGTACATGTCATTATGGGTAGCTGGGTCAGAATCTGCAGCACAGCAGCTGGCTTGGCATGTTGTGTGTAGAGCACATCTTTCATTTACCCCCCACCCATCTTTTTGGAGGAGGCTTCTGGGGACACCAGGTCATCTTGGACATATTGCCTGCATTGCAGCTAAATGTCTCTGCTTGCAGACAGGCCTGCTGGAGTGGGCTAAGATCTTGGCTGCTGTGGCACTCGGTTGATCAGAAGCCGTGGATGCATTTACACCACTGTGTAAATCTTTAATATTTCTGAAGGTGGAGGGTTAACGTCTCCTTTCTTCTGGCTGTGTGGGGCTCTCTGTCTTTCTCCCCTGCATACTCACGGCTGTGCAATATGTTTCCTGGTTTCCCTTTACAAAGGGATGTGGCACGCTGATGTGTTTAGCAGCTGATTTGCCTGTTCACTGCTGGTTGGTGCCGATGGTGCAGTTTTTCTTCTGCATCATCTTAACATTCAAGCAGGGAGGCGACCCGTGCAAATAGAGCCTCCATCTGCAGATTCTTTTCTGCTGGTACTAAAAAGCTTTGCTTGCAGATTCTCTTCCTTTGATGCACGTAGTTTTTGTCCTCTGACAGAGCGATTTGATCATTGTTGCACGTGACTGAGGCTACCAAATCTACGATCTTTAAGCACATGAAATATACATTAGTTTTATTCTTGCGTCTTGGCTGCTCACTGGACCTATGTGCAAAACTGTCTGTCCAGGTGGGACTCATTCCTGCATCCTGTGCCTTTCTTTCATGTGACCTATTCCTAACTCTGAGTGAATTGGAATGGTGGTTGTTTGTTTTTACCCACTTCTCTCTGAAAGCCCAGGCTAACCTCAGTTGGGTGAACAGAGCCTCTCTCTAGAATATTACTAGTGCCTTCATCCCCAGATACTTTACAAACATTAATTAAGGACCAGGACATCCCCGGGAGGCTGGTAAATATCATCCTTGACTGAATGGGGAGCTGAAACACAGAGAAGATTCAGGAGGATGCTCTTAGTAGTCGTGTTTGTTACAGTCATGCCTAGGGACCATCTGCGCTCAGGGTCTTGCTGTGCTAGGCACTGTACAGGCCCAGAGTAGCAGACAGCCTTTGCCCTTGAAGAGGTTACAATCTAAACAGAGAGGACAGGCAAAGGGTAGGGGAAAAGGATATGAGAGATACATGACGGGATCAGTGTGAGAGTGGCCAAGGAGTGTTGGAAGATGGGTGGTTTGAATTAGGAGAGGATTAGTTAAATGGCCTGGGAGGGTGAGGAAAAAGTAGGAAGGGGCAGATGTGGAGTAACGCTGCGGAGAAGAGACTGTGAAGAAAGAGGTGGGAGCAAATAGCCCGTCAGCACTGGACAGAGAGAGACCAGTCCACACGGTAGCAAATCTCCTCTGTGTGTGCGGCGCTTGCTGCTCTGCTACATCTGCAGTTGCTCTCTGGCTTCGTTCCCTGGCTGGCACCTCCCACTCGTTTCTTTTCCCCAGTGCGCAGGGGGCAGGAGAAGGGATACACTGCATGGGTGGCCCCCCCGTCCCCCCGCTTTGCTGTGGTCGTATGGCTAATGCTCCTGGACTCATGCTCTGGGGGCTTTTCTTGGATCTTCCCTGTGACTGCTCTGGGCGTGTCCTGATCTGTAAAGTGAGACCAGCGCTTCTCCAGCAGGGTTGTAACTCAGTGTAAAAGCCATTTGGGAGCCTGGGCACCATGGCATTATCTATCCTGGGCCAGATGCTCGGCGGGTGTAGATCAGCGTAGCACTATACAGAGCTGCACCAGCTCATGGTCTGGCCTGAGGTTGCATCCCGATCCGTGGCAGAGCTGGGAATAGAGGTTATGAGTTATGCAAACATAAGAACATAAGAGCGGCCATACTGGGACAGACCAAAGATCCATCTAGCTTAGTATCCTCTCTGCTGACAGTGGCCAATGCCAGATGCCCCAGAGGGAGTGAATACAACAGGTAACTATCATGTGATCCCTCTCCTGTCTCCATTTCCGGTCAAACAGAGGCTAGGGACACCATTCCTACCCATCCTGGCTAATAGCCATTGATGGACCTAACCTCCATGAATCTATCTAGCTCTTTTTTGAACCCTGTTAATGTTCTAGTCTTCCCAACATCCTCTGGCAAGGAGTTCCACAGACTGGCTGCGCTGAGTGAAGAAAAACTTCCTTTTGTTTGTTTGAAACCTGCTGCCTATGAATTTCATTTGGTGACCCCCAGTTCTTATATTGTGGGAATAAATAAACAACTTTCCCTCATTCAAATCATTTCCAAAGCATTCTCATTGTGGCCTCGGGACAGGGGAAAGGTGGCAGGACGTGTTCAAAATAGCATCCTGCAGGGTTGGGCCATGGGTGCAAAAAGCAAGAGCCCCGATCCCAGGGCCTGTGAGATGGAACCAGGACGCCCAGGGATACAGTGATGCATGTGGCTGACATGAGCCGCCTCACCCTCCCCACAGCCCTAGGAGGTGAGATGAGAGGGGGAAACGGAACGCAGAGCGATGATGGTGCTTGTCTAAACCCACAGGTGGGGGCTAGTGTGTGGTGGAAATTAAAGGCTCTTGGCTCTGGGGCTTGTGCCCTTACCACGAGACTGCTGCCCGGGGTCTGGGGCTAGACCTGCCTTCCCCACACATAAACCTTCTCAGTGAGCTACTGGCTCTTTTGATCAGGCCATGGGATTTTAGTTGATTTCCCTGGGGCAAATGTCTGTCAGGTGTGTCCGGAAAGCCCAGGTTTGTTGGCTAATCCCAGATCTCTCTGTAAATCTGGGTCTGCCCATGAAATAGCCAGTGGGGGCACTCAGCTAGATCCTGTACATTGCTGCAGCTCCATTGACTTGAATGGCGTTAGGCTGATTTATTCTAGCTAAGCCCCCGACACTGTATTGCTGGTGCATTTTAGTTTGAGGAAGGGCCAAAAATTAAACTTCTGGGCCGCGACTGAGAGTCCAAAGATGGCTTGGCCTATCTTTGTTATATAACTAGCCAACCGGAGCCGTCATCCAAAGACCAGAGCCGCCTGCAGCCTGCATGCACAGACACGTCCAGAGCCGCATCAAAACAACCAGATTCAATTTGTCTTGGAAACCAAATGTGACACAGAACAAATTCTGAAATTGAAACCTAATCAGGCAGCCGGCCCGGCGGGTTGCGTCCAATAACAATTCATGCCTTCCTGGTCACAGACTCCTCTTCGGTCTCTTCTCGTTCAAATACAGGCGCATTAGAAAAACGATTTAATAAGTGACCTTAAAGACCCGCTGTGAGAAATCACTGCAAACAGTCTGGCAAGATGCCGCGCTACTTCTCCCTCAGGTGTTTTCTGCTGGTTCAACTCTTGGAGCTCAGAAGCACCTGTCTTGCTCCTTGACATCAGTGGGTGGCGGGGGTCTGACCTTTGCTGGGATGCTGTCGGTGTAAGGTGGCTGATGGGGGCGTCATCCTTTTGCATGATCCATCAGAGCGAGGGGTGGTGACTGGCCATGCAATCTGGGCTACCTGGAGCGTTTTCCGGCTGCACGTGGGAGGCGAGGGCAGTGTTACAAAAGATTTATACAGCATGGTAGTAAAGTGTGCTTGACTCGTTACAGCCAGACTCAGAGTATGCTTTCTAACTGGAATAAGCTGAATTGCTGGAAAGTGCCCTTAAACTGAAACACAAAGTAACTAAATGGTTTAGGATCTGATTTAGTTGAGTTTCTGCACACAACTAGGTTCACAGCCAGGAGACACCATTGTGATCCTGGAGCCTGACCTCTGGTCTATAACACAGCCCAGAGCTCTTCCCCACAATAATTCCTTTTAAACCCCAGCATATCTTTTTAAAACAATCCAGCCTTGATTTAAGACTTGCCACGTGCTTGCGAATCTCTGCAAGCCTCAGTATGCAGTTGAATGATTAACCTCCCTGTTAAAAAATGCATGTCTTATTTCCAGTCTGAATTTATCCTGCTGCACCCTCTAGCCTTTGGATCACGTTAGACTTTTGTCAGCTAGATTTCTCCCCCAAAGATTGTCGAGTTGAATTTGGAGAAGACATGGGATGAGTCGTTAGTAGCATGACTGGTACCAGGTGGTTGTTTCTGGCTTCTCTTCCTCGGGAAGTTGCAAATGGTTTTTCACCTCCAGCAAGGAGATCCGAGTCCCGCCGCTGGTGTTTACAGACATTGCACTGGAGCGGGGCGCTGAGCCATCTCTGCTGGTGGTAGTGGGATGTCTGGCTTCCCTCAGCTTAACTCCTACCACCGGGTTATGCTCTCACAGTCATTCCTGTGACACTGCACTGCCTCTTGTCGCGGTGCTCAGAAGCCGTGTCCCCATGGTCTCAGCTGTAAGAAGCAGCTAAGCAGGAAGGCCAAACCCAGAGGACTAGCGTCAGCAACTTCTAAGCAAGAAGCTCTTGGGTAGCTTTGGAAAACACTGTTCAGTGCCGGTTCTGTGGCTGCCTCCTGGAATTTTCTGGGCCTTGTGGGGCTGCTGTTATTACTAGAGAAATTAACATACCTGTTCTGTTCACTCCCTCTGGGCGCCTGGCGTTGGCCACTGTCAGAAGACAGGACACTGGGCTAGATGGACCTTTGGTCTGACCCCATAAGGCCGGTCTTATGCAAAGAGAACCCTCTGATTACTTTTTAGAAAAGCTTTTCCTGAGGCTTATTCTCCACCAGATGTCATCTCAACCCCCAGTTTGCACAACTGCAATTGTTTACCCAGCAGCCTCTTGCAGAGGAATGGGCGCCAGGAGCAGATGAACCCTCTTTGAAGCAAAAGCAGTGGTTTAATACCAATTCCCCTTAATACTTGTAGTGCTGCTTGGGTCAGCTTCTTGGCTGGCTTAAATCAGCCAGGCTCCATTGACAGCTGAGGACTGGGCCCTGTACTACTGTAGCATCCGAAGAGCTCGACACACAAACATTAATGAACTGAATGGAGCATCTCTTTGGGCCTCCAAGGACTGTGCAACAGATGGGTATTAACCTTGCTTTGCAGAGGGGGAAACTGAGGCACAGGGCTGCAGTGACCAGTTCAGGGTTGCACAGAGAGTCAGCAGCAGAGCTGGCAGCCGACCTAAGAGTTCCTGAAGACCAGTCCCTCTGCTCTAATCACCAGGCCTCCTTCCCTACCGGGTGAGTTACTCTTGCAATATGTTGTTTCCCTCAGGTACGTGTGCATTGCCATGGAAGCCTTGGACCAGCTGCTGATGGCCTGTCATTGCCAGAGCATCAACCTCTTTGTGGAGAGCTTCCTGAAGATGGTGGCGAAGCTGCTGGAGTCAGAGAAGCCCAACCTGCAGATCTTGGGTACAAATTCTGTAAGTAGCAGCCTGGGCAAGGCCAAACTTTTCATCGTATCTTCTCATGCACAGTGGTTGTCTTCCCGCCATCCCTTTCTAGCTGCCCTTTGCGGCGTACTAAGATCTGGGCTCGGTTCTGCTTGCTCCAGTAGGCAGGGGCATAAGAGCGTGTTCACACACCAGCTCCCCCTCCCCCCCCGCCCCGAGAACCAGGTTCAAGCCTGGCTCAGATCACAAGTGGATTGTAAAATTGTCCCTCTTTACCCACATCTCTGAACTGAGTGTGTCAGAAGATCTCCTGTCAGGAGAGGCTCAGGGCTGGACTACAGAGGTGGGAGGGGGCTGCAGGCCAGCATGAGTCGAGTAGGGGGTGGGTAGGTCGCTTAGAGCCCATGATGGGAATAGCAGGGGGCTGTGGGTGATGTCCGAGGGATGTCATCAGAGCTGAGGGAAAGCAGTGGAAATCCCAGCAGCTTCCTGCCATAAACGTACTGTGTGTGGGGGGTGAGGTTCGGTGCCCTGGAGATCTGGGAGGAGAGGTGCAGTGGCGGAGAGGGGCATGGCAGGTGAGGTGAAGAGAGTGTGTGTGAAATTGGAGGTGGGGGGTGGGCAGAGGAAGGGGCGGAGGACTGTGGAGTGGGATAGAAGAGGGGGCAGACAGAAGGGAAGGACAGATCCAATGAGGAGGTGGGGGAGACTGAGGAGAGGAGGAGTATGAGGTGAGGTGAATGGGTGAGAAGGAGAGAAGGGAACTGGATGGGGGAGATAGGATGAGATGAGGAACTAATAGAGGGTAGCGGAGAGGGGGATGGAGAAATGGAGAGGGAGCTGGTGAAAGGGGAAGGGGGATTGAGGGAGGTGGGCTGTATTTAGGGGATGGAATGAAGACAGGCCAAAGAGGGAGGGAAGGGCTGTATTAAGCAGTAAGCTTGTCCTGGGTCTGGAGGACACTGAGGGCCAACACTGGAAGCTCCTGGCCATACTCAAATGGATCTTAATGGGACGAGGGTTGGGTGTGTCCTTACTGTCCATCTGATAGCAGCCCCAGGGGAAACATGGGGCCTCTGTCTTTTCTGTCTCAGTCTGGCGGTGCAAATGGCGTCTGTCTGAGTGGGGACGGCACATTGGCAGAGTGGGGAGACGAAGAGGACGGTGCCTATTCATGTTGACTTTCAATGGCTGGGATGGTGCAGTGTCAGAAAAGTGGAGGGGTTGTAAAGGGAAACAGTAATTAGGGTCTCCAGAAACCATGAGACTGAAAGTAAAAAACATCTCGTCTCTTTCGGTCCTGCTCGGGGCCAGTTTTCAGGCTTCTCTCTGCAATTCTATGAGCTAGAAGCATTTTTTAAAATAAGGCTGAAAGTTTCATGAAATAACAAGACTCATGGAGCTTTTAGGGAAAAAAGCCTCAAATGACAAGACTTGTAATGCAGTCACAAGAGTCGGTAACGTGGTTAGGTACCTAGAGCCTCTGGAAATCAGGCTCAAGATGTCTAAAGCTGGGCATCCAGAAAATCCACGCCCATGAATAGGCTCAGAAGTCAGATATAGTGAAGGGAGACCCTTTAGTCTCCCTGGCTGATGCTGCTGGTCTCACATCGCTATATCAAGCATGGGTAGGACATTGGAGATCTGGCTTCTGTCCCAGCTCTGCTACAGATTCCCTGTGTGACCTTGGCCTAGTTAAGTCTCTGTGCCTCCCTTTCTGTACAAGGGGGCTAATAATGTCTTGGATCTGAAAGAAGTTGCAAGGGACAATGGTGCAGAGTATGATGTGGACCTCTCTCTCTCTCTGGGCCCGGCTGTCCAAGCTTAGTGGAGCCTTTTGCATGTGAAGGCAGCTCCTGCTTGTGGTGGGCCCCACAGGGATGGAGCAGCCCCCTGCTTGATGGGGAGCTGATTCAGCCCCTACTGGTTAGTTATTTACAGCCCTACTTTCCACTAGGGATATTAAAAAGCGGTTACTTAGGTAACCGTGTAAGTGCTGAAAATCTCAGCAATTACGGGCTGTGGACTGCGCAGTATACAGCTTATACCGCAGAGCCCGCAGTGCAGCTGGCTCCCCGGGAGCAGAGCCGGCAGCCAGCGTGTGCCAGGAGCCAGCTTGCAGCTGCTGGCCCCGCTCCTGGGGAGCCGGCTGTGCTGCGGGCTCTGAAGCATAAGATTTATACCACAGAGCCCACACCACTGGGCGGGCAGCTTGCTATCTGGGGGCTGGTGCGTGCTGGAAGCCGGCTTTTAAGCTGGCCCCCAGCGTGCAACGGCTCCTGCCTGCTGCCCCAGCCTCCTATGCTGCAGGCTCTGATACAGAGCCAGCAGTGTGGGGTGGCAGCCAGCTCCCTGGTAGCACAGTTGGGAGCCTGCGTGTAACCATTACAGTAACCGATAAGCTTGGTTATTGGTTAACCTTTTAAACGGTTATATGATTACATCCCTCCTTCCCACCCAATTACTACATGTAAACCTGTTTAACTTACAATGACTGCAAATGTAAGGTAGTAAGGTTACAAAAGGAAAGCACTTCTGAACTCAGTAGGAATTTTGGAAGTGCACAGAGCACAGGACTGGTTACTGAACTTCAGTACAGTGTAATAGTTTCAGTGTGTGTGACTGGAGGATATCTGGAACCATATTAAGACTGTCCCACATAATGAGGAAAAGTTGAGGTGTCTTTGTTGTTCTTTTGTTCCACTCTTCGTTTCTGTGAGGGAATCACCAATGCAATATTACAGTTTTATTTTTAAAAGAAGAAAACTTAAAAAAACTCAAACTGGTAATGGCGGTTGAAAGTATCAACCCCAGTCCTACTTAGTCTGGGAAGATACCGGCATTGGTTGCTCCATTTTATCCTACTTTTTCTACAACAAATTACAGTAGATCAGTATTGGATTAATGGTGTAACAGCAGCCCAAATTAAACCTGAGTGCTTCAGTTCAAATCTGGAAGGCAGGTGCTAGATTCCCTTTCTGAGTATTAGATAAATCTGGAAAGGAATAGGATTGTCAGATGGTTTCAACAAAAATACCAGACACACTTGACATTACACCACAGTCTACATGACATCTTATTTAGAAAATACCGGACATTTGTATTTTCTCATGTATATTTTCTCAATTTGTTTCCCGAACAGAAAGCTCAGATACTGGACTGTCCGGTTCAAAACTGGACAACTGGCAACCCTAGAAAGGAAAAGTCCATTGCTGCTTCCGCGGCTATGGAAATTGAGTCAGATTCTTCTGGTGGGCCTGCTATTGTACCTAACACTGCCCTAGTAGAGCCTTCCCTCCCTTAGTTATCATGTTCATCTCTCCTGTTGTCCTGTAGCACCTTAGACACTAACAAAAAAAATATAGATAGTATCATGAGCTTTCGTGGCCACTTAGTGCCCTTGAAAGCTCATGAGATACTATCTATATTTTTGGTTAGTGTCTAAGGTGCTACAGGACCACTCATTGGTCTTAAAGTTTTTTTTTTTAATTACAGACTAACACGGCCACCCCTCTGACACCTCTCCTGTTGGCTGGGGTCCACATACCTCCCTTGCTCGGCTTCAGACAGAGGTGCAGAGTCCACCCAGTTCCTTCTTTGGGGGCGCCCAGCTGACTGAGGCCAGGAGCTTCCCTAATCCAGGCTGGGGAAGGCTTCTGTGGGTGAGATCTGGGCCGAAACTGCCTCCTCCCCGTGCACACCTGTTCCCCGCTTGCAGCACCGCCCTTTCCAGCAGCCAGCAAGTACTGGGCAAGGCTCTCCCCGCTTCCCCCTCCCTTTCCTCTTGCTAGCAGCCCAGGGAATGCTGGGGAATGTAGTCCCTTCCCTGCACCAGGTCCAGCTCTCTAGCCAGGGAGCTGGCCAAGGAGCTACAACTCCCGAGGACGTGGGGCTCCCATCCTTCTCTGCAGGCTCCCAGGGCACAAGGCAGTGGGGAAGAAATGAGTGTTCTGGGCCCCTGCTGAGCGTGGGCCTGGCGCCGCAGAGCCCCGGGTGCCATGGTAAATCTGCTCCCAGAGCGCCAGCTCTCTGGGCAAAGGCTGAACCATGTGTAGCCCCAGGTGGGTCGACAGCGTCCTGGAAGGGGTGGAGCCTCAGGCCAAAGGGGTGGAGCTGGGTGCTCCCCAGAGCATGGCCCTGCCCCCCAGCCCTCAGAGCCGTGTGGAGTGCACAGCGCTCCGCCGGCGCTTTAAAGCCCCAGCCCCTTTGAAGCTCCAGGCCCCGGGGGCAATTGTAGCCTCAGAGGGGTCGACAGCCTCCTGGAAGGGGTGGAGCCTCAGGCCAAAGGGGCAGGGCTGGGTGCGCCCCAGAGCATGGCCCCGCCCCCCAGCCCTCAGAGCTGCGCGGGGTGCACGGCGCTCCACCGGCGCTTTAAAGCCCCAGCCCCTTTGAAGCTCCGGGCCCCGGGGGCAATTGCCCCTTCTCTTCCCCCCCCTCCCCTCGGTCAGTGGGCCTGTGTAACCCCAAGGCTCTGAGACTACAAGGGAGAGTGGAGTCTGCTCTACAGCCTTCGCTGAGAGCCAGCTGGTGTGTAACTTGTATGGCAGGGGCTCATGGCTTTAGCCCCTAAGGTCCCAGGTTCAGTCCCTCTCTTGATGACCCGGGTCTGTTGGCCTTACCCCTGGAAGGAAGCTGTACACAGCAGATGTTTAAAAGCGGCTTTTCATTCAGTTCACAGGCATGCAGAGAGCCTCGCAAGCTGGAGAGAGGCTCCCGCAGCTGCTATGGCTTGCCAGCCTGAGGGCCTCCCTGCCTTCTAATTGTAGAGCTCCAGGGCAGAGTCCAGCCGTGAGTCATAGGAGCAGGATGGACACTCACGTAGCAAGCTCAGCTGCCAGGATGAAGACTCCCTTTGTTCTAGTAACTAGCAGGCTAACCATGGGCAACGCTCCTCCTCCCCATCCTTAACTAGTATTACCCAGTGCTGAGAAGCTGGGCTCTTAGGTTCTTTTCCTTTCTTTCCTCCCGACTTGCTGTGCGGCCTTGGTCAGTCACGGCACAGCTCTGTGCCTCAGTTTCCCCCCACCGTAGATTAGGGATCATCTTGTTGCTCAGCCTTGCAAAGTGTTTTGAGATTTGGGATGAATATTGAATGCTCACCGGGAGCAATTTTGAACAGCCGGAGAACTTTGTATAAATTGTTCTGGGTCCAGGTGCCATTTGTCAGTAGATGAAGGGACTGAATTAGACAGCGAGTTCATTTGCAAGAAATAATTGTGATGACAGTGACAGCTGTCATTACCCCCATTCGACAGATGGGAAAACTAAGGCACAGAGTGGTGAAATGACTTCTGCAAACCACATGAGGCAGAGGTGACAATCCCCCTACTCTAACTACTACACAGTGCTGCCTCCAGCTGTGTAACTGCTCTTCATGCCTGTGTTTGGGGGGATGACTAGAACTCCTTAGGAGTTGCTTCATTTCTCTGGAGTGCTAGGTTTATGTGATGATTAGGCTTTTGAGGACCTGAGAGACCTCTGGGAACTTGTTTGGATGACTTCAGCATTGCTAGTTATAAACCTTTAGGCAGCTGGGACTCTGTTTTCAGCTGTTCGGTTCCAGCTCTTTTGGATGCATCTTAGAGTTACTAGCTTGAGGCATGGGTGCTATAATAGACAACCTTCTGGCTGGCTGGGGAACCTCGCTTCTGGATTATGGCCACCGCAGTGGCTGTATCCCAGCTGGCAGGTAGGACAGCACTGTGTTGTGTTTTGCCTCTTACTCTCCGCAGAGAACAGCGTGGGTTATAAATATCACCGCACCAAAACCAGAGGCAGAGTCAAAAGCTTTCACACCCGGTTCTTCAGTGACGTTAATTGTTCTAAATTGAAAGTGAAGGGTAACTGTCATGGCGTATCCGTCAGCAGAGCTATTAATCCACAGACATCAGAGAAGCAAGATGATCGATCGGTCAAGCGAAGTTAGCATAAGGCTGCTGTTGGCAGGCTCAAGTGGCATTGCGGTGCTGTCTCCTACTGTAACAACTCAGCTGTTAACCCGCAGCCCCCTCCTTCAATAGCCACTTGGCTTGGAACTTCATGTTGGCACCAAGGATAGAATCTGTATTCTCCTGGTTGTAAAGCGTGTATCCGTTCATGGAAAGAAGACTCTCCACTTACTGTCTAGGGTCTGTGACACACAGTTGAGCCATTCTGCGTCCATCCAGATAAGGGCAATGGTCTCTCCCATCAACCTCCCCCACAGTTCATTCTGATACACTGTATTATAGAGCACTCTATGAATTGTAATTACTTCACTTCCTTGCCTCCCTTCCTCTGGGGAGTCCTTCTGCAAGCAGGAAAACTGAAACCCACAGAGGTTGAGTTTTTCTGTAGCCTTCAGAAGGAGTCTGGGGCGGAGCTGGGATTAGAATTTAGAAGCTCCTGGATTCCAGTCTAGTACGTAAAAGCACCTGGCAACGCTGCATCCAAATATTCCGTAACCTTTAGGAGTTCTGATAAATGAGAGGATGGAGCCCAGCCATGCTGCCGCTCAGGGACCCCTTGTCCCAGGGGAGGATAGTAAAAGGACATTTCCTCGAACGAAGGTGAATGAGGCAAATCGTGTGGATCTTGGAGGCTGAGGTGCCTGCCAAGTGTATTTACCTGCAAGGGTGTCAGCTCAGCCCCTGCCCAGGTGCTGCACAGGCAATGAGGCAGAAAGGAAGTGAGAGGAGACAGATGTATTTCGGTTTGTGGAGGAGACAGACATTTGTGAGAGGAGACAGACGTATTTCAGTTTGTGAGAGGAGACGTGTTTCAGTTTGTGGAGGAGACAGATGTTTGAGAGAGGAGACGTATTTTGGTTTGTGAGAGGAGACAGATGTATTTCAATTTGTGGAGGAGACAGACGTATGTGAGAGGAGACAGACGTATTTTGGTTTGTGAGAGGAGACAGACGTATTTCGGTTTGTGAGAGGAGACAGACGTTTGTGAGAGGAGACAGACGTATTTCGGTTTGTGGAGGAGACAGACATTTGTGAGAGGAGACAGACGTATTTTGGTTTATGGACTGCCCGGAGCATGGTGATTTTAATGGGAGTTGCTTTTTCACGCCAGCTTGCATCCGTGTGGGGGAGTATATGTTCAATTTGCTGGAAGATTGGAGGTGACAGTCGTTGGCTGCTGGGCTGCCAAACTTTCATTCCAGTGCTCTCACTGTGCTGATCAAACCCTCCTCTGGACTGAGCGCCCTGGAGGCTCAGTGAAGCCAACAGGGAGCCATGCGGGGATAAACTGGGTCTGTCTCAGTCCAGTTCCCCTGCCAGACGCCTTGGGGACAGAGCAGCCTAGGATGGAGCTGCAGAAATTCTGCAATGCCAAGTGGGGCCCTGCCATCTCTGGAAGGGGGCCAGGCACTGGGGGAGAAAGCTGCCCTCATCAGCCTTTTAAATGAGACAGATGCCCCAATAGGCTGGAGGCTGATTGTATTTGGGAAGCCTGGAATCACTACTGGACAGTGACCTATGAAACCCTGTTCCCTCCAGTTGATTTAATGATGGATTTCAAGGATGCCCCTGGTTGGGGATTAATTTGGGAGAGTAAAGGGGAGGTGTAAACCCTAGGGAGCACGAGGAGTTCCTGTCCTAAGGCACAATGAAAAACGCTGGGCTCAAGGGAAATTCACTGCTGCTGGATTGTCATGCCTGCCATCGGGAGGGTCAGAGGCTGCTCTTGGTTATGCTGCTTGGAGGCTCGGGAAATGGGTACCGGTAACGAGATGCTTCCTCCCACATCTGCTAAGCAGAAACGTGCCTCCAGGTGCGTGCTTAATTAAAGGGTATTGTCACAAACAATCCCTCCGTAATGGAGCTCGTGGTGGAGGCGTGAGGCTGCTGTTTATAGATAGCCAGGCTGAGTCACTCCTGTGAAATCTCGCCTTAGAAATGTCTCCTCTGCTGTGAGTCACCCATCAATAATCCCCAATACTGATAATTCAAACACGCTCCCAGTGGGAGGGCGTGTGTCTTGTTCCACATCTGTCTCTGATGTGCCCATCTCAGGGCTTCTAGCAGAGATGTGTGCTAGTCCTGCTATTACTGTTTCCCTGGTTCTAAGAGCTGTACAGGAAGGAGGTAAGGTCTCTGCCACAAACAGCTTACAGTCTATGGTCCCCATCCTTTGGAGACATCTGTTTGCCCATGCAGGTCCTGCATCCTTGGGGAGGTTCTGTAGTGTAGAAATTAAGCTCAGACAAATGGGGGGATATGATAGAAATCTATAAAATCATGACTGGTAGGGAAAAAGTAAGTAAGGAAAGTACTTGTTCCCATAATATAAGAACCAGAGATCACCAAATTAAATTAATAGATAGCAGGTTTAAAACAAACAAAAGGAAGTTTTTCTTCATGCAGTACACAGTCAACCTATGGAACTCCTTGCCAGAGGATGATGTGAAGACCAGGACTTCAACAGGATTCGAAAAAGAGGTAGATAAATTCATGGAGGTTAGTTCCATGAATGGCTATTAGCCAGGATGGGTAGGAATGGTGTCCCTAGCCTCTGTTTGTCTGGAAATGGATGGCAGGAGAGGGATCACATGATGATTACCTGTTGTGTTCCCTCTCTCTGAGGCATCTGGTATTGGCCACATGGGCGACGAGTTATATGGGCTCGTTGTGCCCAGGCTCCACCAATAGTCAGAGCTGGGGGCCCTGCTCCAGCAATATTTGGAGCTGGGTCTCTCCCCCGGCCCTGCCTGGAGCAGGCCCCAGACTCCACCTGCCGGCGCATCCTCCCTGGCCCCCGCGGATGCCATGGCAAGGTGCCGCGGCGGGCCGGCCACTCGCACCCTTGCGGCGCATGCGCACACTGCGTGCCAGACAGGGGTGACGGGACGCGAAGGCCTCGCCCCTGGGCGGACGCTGCAGTGAGCGGGCGTGATGGGCCAGCCCCGCCCCCGCAGCCTTGCGGTGCATGCTCACGCCACGCACTGGGTATTTTAAATGCCGGCGGTGTGGCAGGCAAGAGGGAGGGGGTCTACCCGGGGCCTGGGCAGTGAGCTCGGGGAAGTGCCCTCCTCCTGCAGCAGCTGGAACCTGGCAGGCAACCCCGCGGGGTGGACGCCCAGACCAGAGGCGTAGCGCGGGGAGGAGAGGGCAATTGCCCCCGGGCGCCACGCTAGGGGGGCACCGGGCTGGGGTGAGAGCAAGCGCATGTTGCGCAGGCTCACCTGGCATGGGCGGCGAGTTATATGGCCGTCCCTCCCAGCCCCGGACCGTCCCTGCCGTGCGCAGTGTTCAGTTGGCTCCCCCTTGCCTGCGCACGCTGCGCATGGCAGGGACGGTCCGGGGCCAGGGGGGACGGCCATACAACTCGCCCCCCATGCGGCAGCCTTCAGTCAGCTCCCCCTTGCCCGCGCACGCTGCGCAGCGTTTCCAGGTGACGGGGGAGACGCCCAGGCCGTGATGTCACGTCACGGCCCGGGACTTTAAAAGTGTTCGGTGCCGCGTGGTGCCGGCCTAGCTTCCGGTTCAGAGTCCGGGGACTTCTGGGGCCCGAGCGCAGACTCCGGCCTCGCAAAGTGGAAGGCAGAAGGTACGGTACGGTACGACAGGGCAGGGCAGGGGGAAAACTAGGGGGAAGGGGTGGGAGAGGAAGGGGCTTGTGTGGAGGAGGGAGGGGAGGGGAGGAGCTTGTGCGGAGGTGGAGGGGGGAGGAAGGGGCTTGTGTGGAGGGGAGAGGGAAGATACAAATGCCAGGGGGCCAAGTGCAGACAATGAGGAAAAGGGCAGGAAGGGAGGTGTCAGTGGGAGGGGGGACAGGGTGATGCTGGGAGAGGAGAGGCGAGGGGAAGGGCATTAGGGTCTAGGGGGGGGAGGGGGAGGTGCTGGGAGAAGGCTTGAAAGGAGGGGTGGGCATGAGAAAGGTGGGGATGGAGCAAGTCATGTGTGAGGGCACAGGGGCATGAGGGGACTGGGGGCAGAGAGTGGTGAGGGGATGGGCATCAGGGAAAAAGAGGGCAAAGGGCGCAAGGGCAGTAAGGGAAGGGGGAGGCACCAGGAGGGTGCAGGGCTAAGGGAAGGTGCAGGTGCCAGGGGATTCTGGGGTGAAGCAGAAGGGCAGACACCTGCAAGGGAGGGACCAGCACCAGAGGAGAGAGGCAGGGCAGGGGGATGAGGGGATGAGGAGGGGTAGCTCACATGATCAGAGTGGGGCTACTTGAGGAGTGGGCACAAGGGGGACAGAAGGGCTGGTGGGGGGGGCAGGTTGCAGGAGGGCTGAGGGCAGTGAGAAGGGCAGGAGTCAGGACAGCAGAGGAGGGTGAGGAGTTGGGGGGCAGCAGGCACCAGGGGAGCTGATGGAGCAAGGGGAGGAGACGTGGCAGCAGAGAGAAAAGGTAAAGGTTTATAAAATATTTATTAATAACTTGGGTGCCACAGTGGCACATCCAAACAAGCCACATGAACTCAGTACTGGTGCACAACACAAAATTCATTCTGCTCATGGAGGAAACTCTTAGGCTATGTCTACACTGGCGGCTTCTTGCGCAAGAACATCTTGCAAGAAGTCTTGCGCAAGAACACGTCCACACTGCCATGTGCGAGCTGTGCTTTTGCACAAGAGCATCCATGCCAGTGTGGACGCTCTCTTGCCCAAGAAAGCTCCGATGGCCATTTTAGCCATAGGGGTTTCTTGCGCAAGAAATCCCCGCCGAGCATCCACACTGCCCTCTTGCGCAAGAGAGCTTACACCTGTTAGAAAAGAGCGTAGCTCTTGCACAAGACGCCCTCTCTTACCACGCCGTACTGTAAATTTCCTTGCACAAGAGCAGGTGGGCAGTGTGGCTGCTCTGTGGGTTCTTGCACAAGAACGGCTGTACTTGCGCAAGAAGCCGCGAGTGTAGACATAGCCTTAGAGGGAACACTTCCCCCAGCCTCTCTGCCCCCCCGAGTTAATGTCACACACATTGGGTTAATGCAACTGCAGGATAGTTGCATAAGGGGGGTTTGGTGGGGGCCAAACTAATCCCTGTTGGTAGGAGGATGGTGGGAAAAGCCCTTCCAGAGCGGTGACATGACACTTTTTACTTCTGGTCATGTGTCCATCTTGCCCCGAGTGTGTTACCTCCAGAGGCATGGCTAATGGGGACAGGGGGCGTGGCTAATGGGGCACCACCAAAAATTATACAAACCTGCCACCCATGGCCACTGTTGGCAGACAGGATACTGGGCTAGATGGACCTTTGGTCTAATCCAGTATGGCTGTTCTTATGTATATGCCCCAGTCACCCTGCCATCCACACACACAGTCCTATGACACGTTGCCAGCATTTCTCTTAGTGTAACCCACACACCTAGGCTATGTCTGCGCTGGCGCAATCTTGCGTCAGAAGTATGGAAATGAGGCTAAGCGTGGAATATCGCCGAGCCTCATTTGCATATCTAATGAGCTGCCATTTTTGCGGAAGAGGCTCTTGCTCCAGAAGGAGCTGTCTACACTGCCCCTTCTTGTGCAAGAAAAACCCTCTTGCGCAATGCCGTTACGCCAATAACTTTTCAGGAAGACCGGCATTGCGCAAGAGGGTTTTTCTTGCGCAAGAAGGGGCAGTGCAGACAGCTCCTTCTGGCGCAAGAGCCTCTTCCGCAAAAATGGCGGCTCATTAGATATGCAAATGAGGCTCGGCAATCTTCCACACTTAGCCTCATTTGCATACTTCTGGCGCAAGATCGTGCCAGTGTAGACATAGCCCTAGTGTGGTTACTGAGCAATGCAAGTGGTACCTAGACCACAGTAACAGTTAAGACCAAGAGACCTTTACTGCAGGGGCTGGGAGCCAGCTGGCTTTTAGCTCAGAGGGTAGAGGCTCTTATACTCAGCTCCAGAGGGTCTAGGTTCAAATCCACCCGGTGGTGGTTACATTAGCACAGGGGATTGCTAGCCTGGGCCATAGATACCAACCAATATCCCAGCCTGCCCCCTTTGCAGTGAGGATATATAAGCTAAAGCATGGTTGTGGTGCTTGAGTCCACCAGAGCTATCCCATAATTCCCAGGGCCTGCGTGTTCAGCCCTTCTAGATTCTAACTTCCAACTCTCTGCCTTTGCGTCGGTTGAACTTGCAGCTGCTTGGTGTTTAACCCTTTGTTGTGTGTGGCCTGCTCAGGTTTACTGCACGACTCTGGTGCCACTCTGCCTAAGCAGGTCTTGTCTCGGGACTCGGAGGCTCTAGGATTCAGCGGAGATGTATGTGAGTCCTGTTATGGGTGGCACTTGGTGCTGTACGTAACGGTTTGAGCCTCCAGGAGTGTGCAGTGTTGTTCAGATGCATGCCTGCCACTTCCAACAGCTGTTGCGTGTTGAGGGTTATAGCATGAGTTTGGGGCGATGGGCGTGGGAAAGGCGCTGGAACGAGGCTGCTGCACCCCGGGTCGTGAAGTGGTTTCCGTCATGTCCAGGGTTTGCCATTTGCTTCAGTAGCTCTCGGCACCCCCACTCTACAAATTGTTCCAGCGTTGGAGTCGAGAGGAACCCTGCAGCGATTTCTCAGGACGGCCACCCTGTGACATAAGGGAGGATTGTTGTCCCTGTATGACAGGTGGAGACACTGACACAGAGCGGGGAAATGACCTGCCCCGCCTCCGCAACTGAAAGTTAGAACCCAGGAATCCTGGTGGCCCCACCCACTCTAATAGCGAGCCCAAGAGTCCTGGGGACACAACCTACTCTAACTGTGAATGCTGGTTAAAAAAAAAACCCTCACTGAAATTAGTTCCTGGAGTTCTTAATAATTTAAGCCATAAATGTCCAACGTCTGTCCGAGCTGATGCTTTGGTTGTCTCTGGCTTCTCCTGCTTTGGAGGTCTTGGAAGTGTGCACAGCTGGCGCCAGACCCACTCTGAGCCCAGAGACACTGCTGGGTGTTTTCAGATATGCTTCAGTCTACTTACAGTAGGGAAAGAGCATCATTAAAAACCACAGGTCCCTCTGCTCTCTCGATGGTTTGATCCTGTGTCTCTGATATAGTTAATCAGGGACTGATAATAGCTAATGGAGCCTTTCATCTACAGGTCACTCGCTCCAATTCATCTGGGGTCAGCAGGAGCGCAAAGCAGTTCTGGTCTGATGACTGTCGACAGGCATGTAATGCGCCGTTGGTCTTCGTCTAGTTCCTTATGAACAGATGCTGCTGTCCCAAATTGTTATGCGTATTAAGGTAGCATCCATCTGATGTGGATCCCATTGTGCTAGATGCTGCCTAAACAGGGTACGTCTAGACTGTGAGGATCTATCAGAAAAAGATACGCAAAATGTGGAGCCGTACTATTGTCGGAAGAGGCTTTTCTGAAATTTGGCCTGTCTAGACTGGGCCAAATTTCGGAAAAACTCCTCTTTTGAAAGCCCCCTTCTTCCTCATGGAATGAGGAACACAGGGGCTTCTGAAAAAGCAGGTTTGCTCTTCTGCAAAAAAAAGCGGAAGAGCAAAAGCGTTCCCTGGACGTGGTGGAGAGGTATCCTGAAACCCCCTGCAGTCTAGCTGTATCCACAGAGACTGTCTCTGCTTTTCTGCTCAGCCCTCAGCAGGCAGAGCAGGGGAGCCACAGACTGAGTGGGCCCTAGGAATGTTCTCCTGTCTGAGCCCCCGGGGGAGTCCCCTGCATGCCAGGATGGAGGCCGATTAGCCGAGAATGGGCAGTGTGCAAGAAGCTGGCACTGCCTGTGTGCCGTGCTCAGGAGTTTGTCAATCGGGCATCTTTTGGGAGCATTAAACATCCTGCTGCTGTAGAACAAACCTCTTCCCCAAAGGGGAGGATGCAGCAGCCAGCACTGGAGGTACCAGCTGACACCGAAGGGCTGGGAATTTTAGGATTCTAGGGACACAGTCACTGGATACTAATTAAAATCAGTGTTTTTTGTTGGGATAATTGGCTCCTTCCTGGCATGGCGATGGGCTTGAAGAATCCCTTAGCTGTTCTCTCCCTCCCACTTCTGTCACCCTGAAGTCTGTCTAAGTCTTGTCCTGCATCAGCACATGAAGTGCAGTATGCAAAGCAGGCAGCTTCCTCCTTGTGCAGCCCGTGCTATACGGCTCATTATGTTGCACTGCTGCTTTTCCTGGTAAATAATGGAGGCACTGACAGGTTGGAAGTGGGTCCCTTTTTTCTGGGAATGGTTCCCAGTGCGGCTGAGCTGGGTTGTTGGATTTCACAAAGCCAGCCTTTCAATTTGCTTTTGGATCTGACATTTATTAATGGAGCAAAAAAATCATGTGCCTGTCGGCTAATCAGTCACTTGTGCCCATGGAAAGATTGGAGCACTGAGCACAGAGGCTGAGCATTGAGTGGCATAAATGAAAGACGGACAGTTTGGATGCTGTTCTTGCAAATGCCTTGCAGAACAAGCAAGCCCTGGAAATGAAAAGAATCAAGGCTAGCCCCATCTGACTGGTAGGGAGAAGGAGGAAGCACTTGACACGCCTACTATAGCTTTGGGGATGGGCACCATATTAGAAGCTAGGTAGACCTAGCACGCTTCGGAGGTAAATCGTATTCTCCCCATTTTGCAGATGAAGACATAAGAGCAGCTGTACTGGGAAAGACTGATGGTTCGTCTAGCCCAGTATCCTGTCTCCAATGCTGGATGCTACAGAGGGAATGAACAGAATAGGGCAATTTCGAGTCATCTAATACTTTTTGATTATTTGCATTGTTGTTGCAGCCTTGTTGATTCCAGGAGAGTAGAGAGACAAGAATGGGGGAGGTAATATCTTTTATTGGACTGTTTCTGTTGGGGAGAGAGACAAGCTTTTGAACCACACAGAGCTCTTCTGCAAGTCCAGAAAAGCTATCCAGAACATCCCAGCTGGCTCAGTCTTTGCCTTTGGCCCCCCTGTCTATGGTGGAGGGGCTCGGACTTTGGTCCCTCTCCCCGGGGTCATGGAGTAATTTTTTTGTGGTCAGAAAGTGGTCACGGCACAATGAAGTTTGAAAAACCCTGCTCTATAGGTTTTGTATCTGTTGTTCTGGCAGGGTCTGGTGTGGCTTTGGGTTGGCATGACCTTGTCTGTGCGGAGCTTGCTTGTGACGATGATTGGCCGCTGTCGGCAGACAGGATACTGGGCTAGATGGACCTTTGGTCTGACCCAGTATGGCCATTCTTACGTTCTTATGATGAACTTGGAAAAGTTAATTGAATCCGTTTCTGGCTCCCTCTTTTGCTTTCCTCACTCTTGGCTGACGCTTTCTCTCCTTCCTTTCCCATTGTCCAGTTTGTGAAGTTTGCGAACATTGAAGAGGACACCCCGTCCTACCACAGGAGCTATGACTTCTTTGTGTCACGCTTCAGCGAGATGTGCCATTCCAGTCATGATGACCTGGAGATCAGGACAAAGTGAGTATGGAATAAAACATGTTAGCGCCCACTTCTGTCTAGCAAACGAATGGCTGAACAAATGCACCAAACTTTTAGGGCTTTTCTAACTGGGGGTGCTCAGGAAAGTTAAACTGAATTAACTACAGGTGACTATTGAAAGGAAAAACTTAAAAAACAACAAATGGTCTGGTAGCACTTTATAGAGTCTAACAAAACATGTAGATGGTATCATGAGCTTTCGTGGGCACAGCCCACTTCTTCAGATGACTGGAGTTTTGAGTTTAGGATGTGCAGACCCAAAATAAATAGGGGAGAAGGAAGAGGCGGGAAGGAAAAAAAAAGGGGGCGGGAAACCAGGAGCAGAGGGTATGAAAATACAAGTAGGCAGAACTGGGAAAAACAAGTAGGCAGAACTGGTCACACCTTGTTAACCCGTGTGGACGCTCTTATCCAGATTTAAAGTGACCTTAATTTGGTTCGTCTTAATTCCCCGGGACGTGAATTAAATTTAACTGACTTAAGGCTGCTTTACCTGTGGATGAGAATGTCCACACAGGTTTAATTCAGTTTAACTAATCCCATTTTAAAAAACTAATTTGGATTTATTTGCCTGAATGTTCCCATGGGGACAAGCTGTCACATGATGCTTTTCATTTTGGCCTCACTGAGCAATAGACAACTTCTGGGAACTGAAGCCCCTTGTGGAACAGAATCCAGTTCCTCTCCATGCCATCCCGCAGCTGGTGCCAGTCGGGAATTTTTTGACAAAATGTTTTTTTGGCTGAAAATGCCGATGGTGTTGGAAGCAAAATGTTCCAAGGAGCCTAGCGGGTTTGCTAGAACTGTAATCGAGAGAGGTCTCCTGGGTGTGGGGTGGAAATGAGAAAGGCAGACACCCTGGGGTAATTCTGTGGTTAGAGCAGTGGCTTCAGAACCAGGATTTGAACCCTGGTCATCCTCATCCCAGCTAAATGGGTCTCTCTGCCTGGTTTTTCCCTTTTGTTCTGATGTGGAGCTGGAAAGTTGCTGAGGTCCTGAAAATATTTGCAGGTCAGGAAAACAGTTTCCCACCCAGCTCTGTTCACAGCTACCTAATACAGTTCTTTTGCCAGTGGCTGTCTAGCATACAGGGTACAAATTCATCCTCTAGCACTGGGGTGGGCAAACTTTTTTGCCTGAAGGCCATATTGGGTAGGGAAATTGTACAGAGGGCTCGGTAGGGAAAGCTGGCCAGTGTCTCCCCAAACAGCCAGGTGTGGCCTGCTCCCTGCCCCCATCCAACCCATGGGGACCCCTGCTCTCTATCCAATCCCCCCTCTGCTCACGCCATCTGGAGCATGGGGGCTGGTGGTGCGGTCACTGTGCTGCCAGGCTGCGGGGGGAGGGGGAGACAGAAGGGGAAGGGCTGGGAGCTAGCTGCTTATGCTCACCACGCTGCCAGGAAGATGCTGTCCTGAACCCCACTCCCCGTGGGGAGCTCAGGGCCAGACTGACGGGTTTGACGGGCCAGGTGTGGCCTGTGGGCCATAGTTTGCCCCCCTCTGCTCTAGAGCAACCGGCCCTCACTCGAGAGAGATCATCGACCCAGAGATACGGACCCAGAGCGTTCCGGGGGCCTGCACCTCATGTGTGGCTGAACATAGGACTTCAGTCTCCAGTGCTGCAGAGCTGCCTCCTTAGAGCAGCACTAAAATCCCCTCATGTGACCGCGTGCTTGATTATAATATTTAAATA
Organism: Pelochelys cantorii; assembly: GCA_032595735.1. NCBI lineage: Eukaryota > Metazoa > Chordata > Testudines > Trionychidae > Pelochelys > Pelochelys cantorii. The sequence goes on from CM064328.1 coordinate 8,451,356, forward strand.
CTGCAAACCAAATCTCTTTAGACACGAGTGTTAATGAGCAACTCGCTTTCCTGTGCTGGGAAGAAGCTCCTCAGGGGATTCATTATGACTAACATAGATTAATGGTTATGGGGATTTTGTCTGCAGTACCTTTAGAAACAACGCGCACTTGAAATTGCCTCTTCTCCAGCCCCTGCAAAGCTTTCTGTGGCCCAGGTGATTGTGAAGTTCTGGGGTCCGTAAGGGGTTTGGTCAACACCTGCCTATCTGAGGCTACGTCTACACTATGAGTTTTCTCGGCAAAAACCATGTTAATGAGGGACTTATTTGCATGAGTCGCGATTCATTTGCATATTTTCTGCCGATCCGTTTTTGCGCTAGGGATTTTTGCAAAGGTCTTGTGGAAAAAGGAGTTTTTGCGCAAAAAAAACCCCTCCCCGCTGCTTGTTTTTGCACAAAAACCCCTAGTGCAAAAACGGATCGACAGAAAATGTGCAAGTGAGATCGTGACTCATGCAAACGAGTCCCTCATTAGCATATTTTTTGCCAAGAAAACTTGTAGTGTAGACGTAGCCTGAGCATCTTACCTGCTTTCATTGCCTTGTTACTCTTTGCAGGGCAACTCTGGGTATGTCGACACTACAGAGTTTTTTTTCGGAAAAATGGTGGTTTTTTCTGAAAAAACTTCAATTACGTCCACACTGCAATCATGTTCTTTCGAAAAAACCAATTGAAAGAACAGAGGGGGTTTTCTGACATTGGCAAACTTCCTTCTACGAGGAAGAAGCCTTTTTCGAAAAGAGCTCTTTCGGAAAAAGGCGTGTGTGGATGGGGAAGGGGTAGTTCTTTCTCAAGAAGAGGAAAGAGGAAAAGCACAGGTGCCCTGGTGGCCACTCTGCCCATAGTAATCGCAGCTTACATGCGAGAGAGCGTCCAATCAGTGTGGACGCTATCTGTCGAAAAAGCAGATCGCTTTTTTGATGCACTTTGGCAGTGTGGACGCTCTCTTTTGGAAGAAGTTTTTTTGGAAGATCTCTTCCGGAAAAGCTTCTTCCGAAAAAAGCCTGCAGTCTAGACATAGCCTCAGCAACCCTTCCAGCCCTGAGTTCTCCTGACACAATATCTTTCTGTAGCTCCCAGCCTCTTCCCTTAACAATCGCAAAATCATTACTGAGGTAACATCCCCTTCTGTTACAGCCCTGAGCTCGTTTGTAGCAAAAGAGAACCTAGTGTATTAACAACCTTGATTTCAGTGATTCCACAAGGATAGAAATGGTGAGAAACACACAGAAGTGAAAATACTCTACTAGGACTGAAACTCAATGAGAATCTCTTGTCCAGAGAAGTTGTCTCCTCACAGTCCTTCTTCCAGTCCTGAGCCAGGATCCCAACACAGAATTCAAAGTGGGAATAGAACTGCGCCGGCCATTTCTGGGAACAAGGAGAGGGATGGGGAAAATATTTCCCCAGAGGAGAAAAGTAACACTGGCAGCTTTGCGTTTTGACAGCTGTCCGGCTGAAACAGCTGAGACTAGAAAGCTGAAATGTGACAGGGAACTAGCCGTAACTGAGAAGAGATGCCTTGAAGTGTTTTTGTGAAAACGGGTTGAGATTTGGCTGAGTTCTGAGTTGAATTTTCACACATTTTAATAATAAGGAATAAGAAAAAGGAGTAAGAAGGAATCATACACTGCTCAGCACCCGTATCATGCTTTTCATCTGATGTGAAGCTGAGTAAGGATCATTACCCTGACCTGAGACAGTTGGGGCACAAAGGTGAAATGACACGACCAAGGATACACAGTGGGTCAGTAGCAGAGAAGAAAGTGCCTATTGTGGGGGTCTCGAACTTCTGGCCTGTGGGATAGCCCCGGTCAGAGTGATAGTGCAGTCTGGCCCAGGACTGCCAGTGGATGGGGCGGAGGGGGTCAAATTTAAAAGGTCTGGGGCTCCAGCCGCCATTCACACTTTTGAATAGCTGGACTCTGGGGCACTTTCCTCCTTAGCCCTGCCCCGCTTCCCATCAGCATGTTGGAATGACTTTTGCGAGTGGTTTACTGAGGGAAACATTAAATTTCAGAATCTGAGGTCTCTTACCTAGTTTTCAGATAGTTCATTGAGAAAGGAATGCCTAGAAAATGTGGAGAAAATAGCGACTGTTTGGCGACCCTTACTCACACGGTCACGATTTCCAATTGGCTGGGGCATCTTTTCCCCTTGGACTAGTTTCAGCCAGTCCCTCTCTCTGTGACCATTTGGCCTGCCCTGGAATACTAGCAAACATTCTGTATTTTAAACAGTTCTGCCCCCATTCTTCACACACCAGTTCCCTTGGCACCGCCTGCATCTCCAATGCAAGTGGATGTTTGACTTCTCCTGCAGCTCAGCTGTTTATGCTTCACTTTTTAACACTGAGCAAAATTCTTTTAGCCCCACCAATCTCACACCTTTTTCACCCGATAAAAGTCATGGAGCTGCCTGGGCCCTACCCAGTCCTCAGCTGCTGTGGCTCAGTCTCTCTCCCGTGACTTTGCTGATTTACTTATGACTGATGATTTAAGTCAGATTACAGGGTCAAGATCAGCTCTGGGAGTTATAAAAGTCTAAAAGTCACAGAACCCGGCAGGGTTTTTTATCCCCCTGGGATTGCTGGGAATTCAAAGCTCGTCTTTAAACAACGCAGTCATTTTCCAGGGAAGAGAGTCTATGAGAACCTAAGGAGGGCACGTGTTTCTCGGTGACATCCCTTAAGCCATCTTGGAGCTTCTCCTTGCAGTGGCGCTGCAGGGACGGAGGATGCCTGGGCACTGTGTGCATAAGCATGGTTGGCGCTTTCAGATCCTCCAGCCCGAGCTGTTGGCTTTGTTTCTTCAGATTCCCTAGGGGTCTAGCAGGAGGCTAGTGTGTTTGCTTTAGGGCAGGGCTGCTGTATCTGGGGAAAGACACAAGCCGTAGGCTCTAAGTAAACCATCCACGGCAGGGAGCTCGTGGGCTGGTTTGTCTCAAAGGCCCCTCTTGTGGCTCGATTTACATAATACATCCCAGTGGTGCACCCCTTCGGATCTGGAGGGGGGTTGTCTACGGCAGTGGTGCTCAGCCTTTTTTAATGTGCGACCCCCAGAGCGGAGAAAATTTTTGTTGAGAAAAAAAGAAAAAGAAAAGCTCTGGGAACATTTTCTTGCGGCCTCTTTAATTTAAAGCACTGGTCTGCTCCCCTGCCGCTCCCCCCGCCCCCACTGCATGTACGTTGGGTGCGGAGCTGGGAAAAGAAAATGGCGGCCGGCCCGGCACTGCGACCCCCTTGACCTACGGGTTGTGCACCGCTGGTCTAAGGCAGGCCCAGCTCCCATGGGTGCCCGTGACAGTCTAGGGATGTTAAATATTGAGTAATTGACTAATCGAATAGTCGATGCATTTTGCATTGACTGTTCAATGAGTCGATAGGGCGTCTCTGCTTGCGAAGTGTAGCAACAGCCCTGCGGCTGTTGCTATACTTCAAAGGCGTCAGCTGGGGACTCCACTATTGACTCCGGGCTCCACAGGGAGCTGCCGCTTTGAAATGCCACAGGGAGCCCCGTGTCAGGCTGCACGCAGGATGTCAAAATGGCAGTACCCCGTGGAGCCTGGGATCAGCTGAGGACTCCCCCGCTGACTCCAGGCTCCATGCAGCGCTGCTGCTTTGAAATGCTGCATGGAGCCAAGCGTCAGGCTGCACGAGGTGTTTCAAAGCGTCAGTGCTGCGTGGAGCCCGGCATCTGTCCCCAGGCTCCATGTGGTGCTGCCGCTTTGAAGTACCCCTACTCTCCCCCGCCCCTTGCTGCCTCTTTCTGATAGAGGCAGCAAGGGTGGAGGGAAGCGACTATTCAACTAGCCTGTCGACTATCCGATAAGCATTTGCTTATCATGGAGAGTCGTTTAGTGACTGAGCAGAGTCTGTTTGGGCTGGTTTGTTCTCTGCAGCTTGTTTTCCCCTGACTTTGTTCAGGGGACATATTCTTTCCCCCTTGTTAGAAAATGGTGCTGAAAACTCCTCCTTTCTCCCTGAGCTGCGGCGCACGAACAATGCTGATTCCATGAGACTGGGGCTCGCATGACGAGAGCCGCTCTGCAGCCCCTGCCAACGGGCCGCGTGCGCGGTAGATTTGTGTGTGTGGGCGCTGGTTAACAGCCCTTCTCGGGGAGCTGGCTTGGGGTCAGAGGAGGGTACTGCTCAGAGCTGAGGTGCTGTGAATCGGGTTCACAACATGTGTTGGGTTATTTTTCTTTTTCTGGCTTTAGGAGACAGGGGCATAGCCTGGGGTGGGCACTTAGGATCCAGGCTCATCCACCCCCAGTCCTGCCTGGACAAGGGGTCTGCCGCTGCCTGCTCGGAGCGCCAGTGGACCCAGAGAATGGAGTCAGGGGCTGACCCTGATCTTTTTGGCCAGTCTTCCAGCCCGGGAGTGGAGTAAGCCGCTGGCTCAGCTCCCTGCCAGAAGCAGCAGGCAGTTGGAGTGGGGCAAGCCCCACCCCCACTCCTCCCCAGCAGGAGCTCCCCGTGGGGCAGAGCATGCTGCGTGGGGCCCCTGGCCAGTGTTGCTTTCCCTCCCTTCCCCGTGGCCAGCTGTGGAGGGAGAGGTGGCCCCATCATTGCCTCCCTACCTGAAGCCAGGGCCCACTCACTTGTCCCATCCTGGCTACGCCACCGGTAGGAATACATGGATTGCTGATCTGAGTAAAGGGGCGGTCTGTCCTCATCAGGGCTGAATTGTTTGGGCTCTGGGCAGAGTGGGGGATTTCCTAGCACAGAGAACATTTCTGTAGTCAGATTGCCCCTATTTCTCTAGGGAGGTGGTGGAATCTCCATCCCTAGAGGTGTTTAAGTCTCAGCTTGACAAAGCCCTGGCTGGGATGATTGAGTAGGGGTTGGTCCTGCTTTGGGCAGGGGGCTGGACTCGGTGACCTCCTGAGGTCTCTTCCAGCCCTAGGAGTCTATGATTCTATGACTCTTGGACTTTCAGAATCAGAAGAACAGCACCCAAGCTAAAGGAGTGTCTCTCTTAGCGGGTCCGACGCAGCAGACTCATCTTGCTGGAGCCGGCAGCTAGAGAGAGATGTATTGTACGGGACTGAAATTGCCAGCTGGTAGAAAATGGCGTAACACACGCAAAATCAATGGAGCCAAGCTGGCTTACGCTAGCTGACTTATTGCTTGTGGGGGCCTGCTAGGACACCCAGAGAAATAACACCACCTGCTTATTTGCTTTTAAACCAAAAGGGGAATAGGCTAAATTAAATCCCCAGATCCAACCCCCCTTTTGCCTGCCAGGGAAATTTAGATCTTATCCAGTTCTAGAGCCTATCTCCACTTCTAGGCAGCCCGACCACCCTGCTACGTGAGAAATAATGTCATAAATTCAGCTCTTGGCTCAGCTATCTAGAGCCCTGGCTTGCTGAGCATTACTGGTGTGTTGTCCCTCTCCCCTAAGGCTCGCAGAGCATGTCACAAACTTCAGTGTCGTCCTGACAACAGTCCTGGGAAAGTAAGAAGCACTGTTGTCTCCAGTTGAGAGATGGGGAAACAGAGGCACAGGGCAACAGACTGACATGCCATGGATCACTCTGTGACCCAGCTGGAAGGGGAAGCCCGAGCCTGAAGCCCCTGTGGCCTGTTCTAACTAGAGCAACAGAATCTTTTCACTGGGATTTTCCAGTTGGTCCAACTTGAAATGTTCGGTTGAGAAGCTCAGTGGCAATCCAGCCGGGTTTCCTGCCAGCTCGCCCCCTGGCTCTTCGACAGCCCGTGTGACGGGCTGACAGGAGCAGAGAGCCTAAAAATGACTTGGCCCACTGGATTTCCAGGGGCTGCAGCTCTGGGACAACCCATCAGCCAGATTGCCTTGGAGCTGTGGCTCTGCTCCCTTGCGCAGAGAACGTTGGGGGTGTTGCTCTCAGCTGGAACAAACCCAGATTTTGACTATTGAAATCCTCTGTGAAAAGGGGCGACCTCCCTTCAAACAGCTTGAGATCTAACCAATAGGCCGAGCTCCCAGAGCTGAGAAAAGAATCCCAGAGTCCCGACTCACTATCTTAACTGCTAGATCACATTCCTCTCACAGAGACAGGGAAAAAACCCAGGCCTCCTGAGTGGCTGACCCATTGCTCTCCTCTCCGGATGACCGTCTCTCCCATATTGTGCCCAATGTCACACCTGAAGCCTGGGTAATCCCCAGCCAGTGGGCATTACAAGGGTCGGAGATTCTAATGAATGGGTAGTACTGTCTCATCTGGGTGTTCTTTGGGCTTGCTTTTTTTTAATCCTTTCCTTAAGGATCCGGACGTCTGGCATCAAAGGCCTGCAGGGGGTGGTGAGGAAGACGGTTAACGATGAACTCCAAGCTAACATCTGGGACCCGCAGCATATGGACAAAATCGTGCCTTCGCTGCTCTTCAACCTGCAGCATGCCGAGGAGACTGAAAGGTGGGAATTTCCTTCTCCCTTCCTGGGAGGGGGTACAGAGCTGCAGACAATGTTTCTGGTGCTGCTTCAAATTCCCCAGTGCTAGAGTCCACGTCGCAGCAAAGGGTTGTCCTGTTCTCGAAGCAGCGAGGAAGGATTTGAATTCCTTGAGGACCCTCTTTCTTTGCTGGCTGAGAAATGAGTGGACCCCGCTTTGGGAGGTTGTCCATTTCCATTCGCAGTGTAGGCATTGGTACAAATCGGTGTAGGTCCAATGACATCAATGGAGCTATGTGGATTTGCGGAGGTGAAAACCTGGCCCTTATTTCCTGCTATTGACACAGACACACACAGACAGACACACACACTAGCTAATGCAGCAAACCCATCCTCCTTTAAATTGCAACCTACCCCCCCTTCAATCAGGTTTTCTTCATACATCACAAAGGCGGGGGGGGACCCAACCCCAACAGAGATTTTAATTCCATTGCTGGTGACCTTTAAGTAGAGCTGGGTGAATTTTTTTTTTGACAAATGGTAAATTCAATGAAACATCCATTTTCTAGAGCACCAAAACTCTTTGCAAATTCAGGTCAAATCTGGTGGAGAAAAAAAGAAAAAAGAAAAATATGTATTGTTAGGCAATATTTTCTTGACCATTTGGACACTAAGTATTTTGATCTTTCATTTTGAAACAGTGATGTTGTTTTGAAAGGCAGCTAGATTTATCTGATGGGAAAAAAACCCAACACCTTAGAACATGAGAACGGCCGTACGGGGTCAGACCAAAGGTCCATCTAGCCCAGTAGCCTGTCTGCCGACAGTGGCCAGCTCCAGGTGCCCCAGAGGGGGTGGACCAAAGACAGTGATCAAGCGATTTGTCTTGTGCCATCCATCTCCAGCCTCTGACAAACAGAGGCCAGGGGTACCATTTCTATCCCCTGGCTAATAGCCTTTTATGGACCTAACCTCCATGAAATTATCTAGCTTCTCTTTAAACTCTGTGATAGTCCTAGCCTTCACAGCCTCCTCTCGCAAGGAGTTCCACAGGTTGACTATGCACTGTGTGAAGAAGAACTTTCTTTTATTAGTTTTAAACCTGCTACCCATTAATTTCATCTGGTGTCCTCTAGTTCTTCTATTACAGGAACTAACAAATAACTTTTCTTTATTCACCCTCTCCACACCACTCATGATTTTATACCTTAAGAAGGGTTCACCTTCCCCTTACCCTCCCCCCCCGAAACAAAACAAAACAAAACAAAACAAAAAAGAGGAAAAAAGCCACTTTTGGTTGAACACTGAAAAATTTTTTTTCCCGAATCAGTGAATTGCTCCGTGCCTTTCTCAAGTTCTGCAGCTAAGAACCAAAAGCCGCAGTTCCCTGCTGTCTGCCTTCCAGCTGCCTGCCAGCTCTCCAGTTTGTTTATAATCTCTCAGGCTCACAATAATATGTAATGGGTGTTACAGTTTGAGGCATTTGGATGGCAACTGTGGGGTTTGTGTGGTGTTTTCTCTCTGCAGGACTGCAATTGCCTGCTGGGAAAGTTCCTCATTACTGTGTTAGTGCTAGATGGCCCCATTATGCTAGTGGCTGTACGGATACCTGGAAAGAAGCCGTCTCTTCCCTGAGCAACTTGCAGTCGAAACAGACAAAACAAAGGCAGTGTTGTTATACCCCTTTGCAGATGGGGAGCAGGCATGGAGAGATGAAGTGAAAGGATGCTTGAGGTGGAGTCAAGACACGAACCCATCTCTTGATCCCTAATCCAGGGCCTTAACCATCAGCCTATCTTTTCCTTTCAGCGTTTGCCTATCAACTCAGCTTGCTTTGCAGAGCTGTCACGTCAATGGTGCAGACCTGTGCATTCGCCAGTTAAGATTTTCAGCTGGTTCTCCTCTCTGACTGTAACTTTAGAGAGGAGTATTTGCCCCATGTGCCACCTGACAGGAGATTAAGTAAAAACTCTTTCTCTCCCTTCCCCAGCATATACCTCGGGCGTGTCTACCCAGCCTGCTGGGTTTTTGCAAACAGACAGGTATTGTTAAGGGAAAGCACTCGGGGGAACAGATACCTTTGCCTTTGGATGCCCTTACAGGCCGGTGAGAAGCAGAAGGATGCATGAGTTCTGCCTGGTGTCTTGTTTTAAGTTTTGGAAAGATGCCTCAGAAATCAAGGGCTCAGGCTTAACATTCATTTGTGGTTGTTGCATAAGCAAACAGCCCAAGCAGAAGGCCAGAAATTGCTGCACCCGACGCCAGCGTGTATCTGGAGTAACTCTTGAGAAGGCAGAGAGATACTCTGGATTTGCACTGGGTGGAGTGAGTGCAGATTCTGGCCCCGGGGGTCTGACAGGTGCGGGAAGTAGGGGTGTATTGCACCCACCGTCCCTGCACATAGGGGCTGGATTTGTTGCTGACCCGCTGTGGACTCCACCCGTCCTGGATCCTGGTCTCCGGGTGGCTCCTCCGGGGTCCTGCCATCCCTGGGGACCAGGCCACTCGGCTCTGCAGGCTCTCGCTGCCACTCGGGGTCCCGCCGCCGGCTCAGTGCTCTGCAGCTGCCTCAAGCGGAGGCTAAGTTGCCAATTCTCCTGAACCGGTCCGTCCGGTTCAGAGAGTTGGCAGCCGTAGGTATGACCCAGCCTGGGGCGGTGAGGGAGGCCAGCAGGTTTAGGGGGGAGGCGCAGCTCAGCACCCCACCCTAAACATAGTTTCAGAGCCATGTGGGGCTGATTTTCAAAGGAGCGCACCAAGCCCCATGTTTCCTGTGGGGTTTAAAACACGGCCGTGTGCTGGCTCTGGGTGTGTATCGCTCTCCTCTAATGGCTGGCACCCAGAAAGAATAAACACACTTTTCTGGGTATGTTTAGTGTGCACACGGGGCATGGGCTCCGATTCAGGTTGGAGACCACAGCCCCCTTCTGCCCACACACAAACCCGTGTGACTCAGCTCAGTGAGCACTGAGAACCTGGCCCTATGGCCTTGCTAGCGGGGCGGGTGAGAGCGTGAGTCCCACTGTGAGAGACCCAAGCCCTCTCCTTGTGCAGTGTGGACACAGCGCAAGCTCCACACCCGAGTTAGATGCTTGGTGCAGTGCAGTACAGATGCAGAGGCAGGGCTGGGACACCCGGATCCAGCAGCCGTAAGCCCAGATTTGGTGCCACATGGACGCTTGGAAACAGGAGTTCCTCCAGCCCTGGGCTCAGGATGTAGTGTAGACGTACCCCTCGTGTTCCCAGCAAAGGGGCTAGCTGTGGTTGGCGCCTGTGTATCTGGGTGGGCGTTCTAGCACGTGTTTAGTGTTGTAGTCACTAATTCTGGTCTCCAGCACAGGGACAGTCTCCTGCCGATACACACTGGAGTCCAAAGGTCCATCTCCAGCCCCGTGGGCCAGGCGTTAGAAGCACACAGCTCGCTGGCAGCAGCTGGCCGTGCGCTTTGCCGCCTCCTCGTCCCTGAGTCACTGTCAGCTGCCTACGCAGGGGTCTGTGCGGCCCTGTCGCCATGGCACCCACGTGCCGGACACAGTTTTCAAACAGCATGACTGTTTCAATTCCCTCCCCTGCCGGTCCAGCCCAGGGTGGTGGCTGCTACTGGAGAGAAACCAAGGCAGCTCGGGGTGTGTTTTCTGATTGTTGTCAAGGCGCTGGGGTCGCTCTGCATTCTGATTGGGGCTCTGCGGTAATGGGCCAACGGCTGGCCCCACCTGTCCTCCCGTCCGTCCTCCGGTAGCTGCTGCGAACGGTGGCTTAGAAGGAGACAGTTTCTCAGGCAATCGGGGCCAGCCATCATCACAGCCAAAGCCTTGAGTTTGACGCTGTGCTTCCCTGGCAGAGTGGGGGGGTGGGGGCACGAGGGTTCCTAGTCGGTTTTGAGTTGGGTTCTGGACTCGCTGGGGCGGCCTTGAGGCTGGGGGGTTCATGTGGAGGTATCACCAATGTTAGCGAGCTAGCCTGGAGGCCAGGAAAGGCTGGGTAAGGGTCTGTGTGGCCGCTGTGGCTGGAGTATCTCACAGTCTTTCTTGTATTTATCCTGTGGTCCCCATGCGACAGAGGCTAAGGGTACGCCACAGGGCAGAAGTCGAATTAAGCTACGCAACTTCAGCTACGTCAATTGCATAGCTGAAGTCGAAATAGCTTATGTCGGCTTTTGATGCTGTGTACACAGCAGGCAGGGCCCGCCCGAGCCATTCACGTGCCCCAAGCCCCGGCCACCTGGTGCCGCCTCGGGCATGCGGCGCATGCGTGGTGCCACCCCTGCCCGGCTCGGCAGCCCCGCATGGCGCCCCCTATAAAGGGGTGCCCCGGGCGGTAGCCTGACTAGCCCATACCTTGGGCCAGCTCTGACAGCAGGAGGTCAAAGGAAGAACACTCTCCCTTCACTTTCCCTTACTCGTGAAACAAGGGTTGCAGGAGTCAGAGTAAGAAGTCCTTAAGCTTGACATTATTTTGAAATAATGGCTTGCAGTGTAGACACGCTTTTTGTTATTTTGGAATAATGTCAGTTATTCCAAAATAACACTGCCATGTACACAGAGCCTTCATGACTTACCGTGTCATGCAAGGAGTCAGCCACCAAGCAGAGAATGGGCCCTGGGTCCCAGCTCTTAGTCGAGCGCTAACCACTGTGCCATCCTGTCTCCCAGAGTCGTATGGCCAGGTCAGAGTTAGCTGGGTCAGAGTGCAGTGTTCTGGCCAGCTGGCGATGGGATGGTGTTTGTAGCAGTAGCCACTTCCAGTAATCCCACTTTGGTTTGGTGGCTGAGTGTATCAAGGGTAAAGCACGTTGTTGTGGTGGGGAAGGGTGGAGTCGGAGCGCCCCCTACTGGCCCTTTGAGGACCAACTCAATAATGGGAATAAGCAATGCACCTCTTAAATTTTGAACTCTTGGAGCCCTGATTTGTCAGAAAAGAGTGATTTCCCTCTGGCTCCTTCTGGGCAGGTCTCCATTCTATGGTACTTCCAAGCTGGTAAACATTAGACAGTGACCTAGGGGGAGAGGTGTGAGTGGGTGGGGTCGGATTGTCGGCATCCTTTCTGTGTACAGATCAGCTGTCCTATTAGAGGGGCCCAGACCGTTTAATGGGATCCCTTTGCTGAGCACCGAAATGCAGCCTCTCTGGAGCCCGGCAGATGTGTTCCGCACCGCCCAGTGGCATATCTGGGGGGTATGTCGGCATTTCATTCCTCTCGAGAGAGAGGAATACAAATGCAGACACCCGAAATTGCAAATGAAGCAGGGATTTAAATATCCCGCGCTTCATTTGCATAATCGCGTTATGGCGCTATTTCGAAATAATGCTATTTTGAGAGAAAAAACGGGGTTATTTTCGAGGGAAGGGTTTTATCTCGAAATAACCCCATTTTTTTCTCTCAACATAGCACTATTTTGAAATAGCGCCATAACGCAATTATGCAAATGAAGTGCGGGATATTTAAATCCCTGCTTCATTTGCAATTTTGGGTGTCTGCATTTGCATTCCTCTCTCTCTCTCTCTCTCTCTCTCTCTCTCTCTCTCTCTTGGAATGAAATGTAGACATACCCTGGGAGAGGACGTGAAGAGCCACTACTGGAGCTGGGATTTAGACAGGCCGAATGACTCCCATTGTAGGCACAGATTCCAGTTCCACAGTGTGGCTGTTATATTCTGGATGCTGGCCTCCTTTGCCGTGGAGGAGTAGAAGCACTAGCACTATGGCTGGCTGTGAAAAGAAAAGGAGGGCATTGCATTGTGTGACGGGAGAACGATGGTGTGAAAATCTCTCTCCTTGATTGCTGCTACGCTGAGTGGTTATGCAGATGAGGCTTAATCTCTCTCTCTCTCTCTCTCTCTCTCAGCCGCTCTCCATCTCCCCTGCAAGCAACGGAAAAAGAGAAAGAGAGTCCCACTGAACTGGCAGAAAGGTGCCTGCGGGAGTTACTGGGGAGAGCAGCTTATGGTAACATTAAGAATGCCGTCAAGCCTGTTCTCATGTAAGTCACTGGATCGGCTGATTGTCCCTCCACCCTGCGTATAGCTGTCCAGTGCTGGGCACTCTGGCTAGCTGTGTTCTCTTTTCTGCATCCCCTTTTGCTCCGCTCGTTGGGAGCTTTTGTATTACCAATACTGAGGAACAGTAATGTTGCTGTGAATTAGTGAGGCTTGGTCTACGCTACAGTTAAGTCAATGTAAGGCTGCTTATATTGACCTAACTATATCAGAGTACATGCTACAGACTTGCTCTTGTCGACGTAGGTGTCTTACTACGCTGAAATAATAATTCTACTTCCACAACAGGCATAGGGTTTAGATCATGTGGTCAGAGCGACACGCAGTCCCTACAGACACTGTACTTCTTAAGTTGGCTGTTGGCTGTCTTGTCAATTTCGTGACTCTGGTGGAGCTATGAAATTGACAAGAAAACTGACTCCTGGCACCCTGGGATCCCAGGTCCCCACTCCCCACCGAGAGTACAATCTCTGGCCAGACTCAAGTGCAGACCAGATGAGAAGCCTTTGGCAGCTGCCCCGCAGCTCCTGGTTGGGAGGCGGGGAGGCAAGAAACCCAAGGAGCAGCTGGGCTTCTGGCAGGGAGCTGATTGAGCTGGGAGCCCTGGCTTTCAGCCTCCTAGATTGCCCCTCATCAGTCGGCAGAAGTGCTGCTGGTGAGGACATGCACTGCTGACAGAAGGAAGGTAGTGTGGACGTCAGCCACTGCAGTAATTATTGCGCTGCCTGTAAGTCAGCTTAACATAGGTCAGCTTTAGACTGCAGCATAGACGTGCCCTTGGTGTCTCTTTGTATGTAATGGAATCATGTGAACAACCACACTGGGTCAGATCAACAGTCCATCTCGCCCAGTGTCCTTGGCTTCCAGCAGTGGCCAATGCCAGGAGCCCCAGAGGGAGTGAGCAGAACAAGGATTCCTCAAGTGATCAGATCTGCTCAGCTGTGTGTCATAAACCTTAGAATGCTCATGGGGAGTGGAGAGTCTCCTTCCGCTCAAGTGGCATTGGGGATCAGGACAAGCTGAGTTCCATCTCTGCCACTGGTGTGAAATGGCTGCAGCATGGAGCAGAATGACAGCTCTGATGTCCTGCAGGAGGTGGGTTTGTTCCAGTCCCTAGGGCGCTGCATTTTTCCCAGCGCTGTATACGAATTCGGTCATCTCCTCCTCCCAACAGCTACCTCCTCTGGTGGGCAGATATGACCACCAGTCCGAGTTTAGTGGGGAGGGAAACTGAGGCTCAGAAAAGCGAAATGATCTGCCCATGGTTACAGAGGAACTGAACGACAGAGCTGGGATGAAGACCCAGGAGTTCCTGGTTCCTGGTCCCAGCCATGGAGGAACACCATGAAGTGAATACAAGCTGTTGACTAACCCCTGAAATTGAACAGCTCCAGAGCCTGGGAGAGAATTAGGGAAAATGGTGGCCAAATGAGTTCTTTATGGGCTTGATCCTTAGCTGTCAAACTGCAATTCCACATCAGCTCCCCCCTTGCGGTCTTTGTCTTTCGCTTGCTGGTGCTCCTTTCTGTGTCTGCTTCTGTGTCACCTGCCTCCCACGCTGTTTGTTTGCTGTTCTCTCTGAGCAAAGGGAAAAGACGCCTTTGCTGGTTGTACAGCAAAGCCTCTGCAGTTGCTAAACTCACTCTTCTCTTTCGTCTCTCCCTGAAGCCATCTAGACAACCACTCGCTCTGGGAGCCAAAGACATTTGCTATTCGCTGCTTTAAGATCATCATGTACTCCATTCAGGTGGGCATTTGGTGTCATTTCAGTACTGTAATGAAATGTCTGTGTGTGTGTATGTGCACGCGCACCGCAGTGCACTCTGCTAGGAGAATTCGAACTGCACAACTGTGTGTCAGTGGCCCTGTGCTGCTCTTAAATGAGGCTGTGGTGAAGCTAGCCTGCGTAATTATTGCAGATTTGTTGCACTCTCTGTGAAACTGTGTGGGTAATTCCCTGTATGTATCAACACAGAGATTTGCTAGCCGAGGGTTCTTTGAAAACTAACTCAACCTATACATACTGATACCTTGTCCTTTCATAGCCCCTTGAAAAGATGGGGAGACTAGTTACTGCCGCACTGTGGATGGGGAAACCGAGGCACAGAGGGTAAGTGACTTGCCCAAGCCAAGGTCATACAGTGCAGATTAGAAACCGGAAATCCTGATTCCCAGACCTGTGCTCTAACCACTAGATCATACTACTGCCATGATGTACCTGTGGCACTGGTGACTGATCCTAAACCTGTTATTCGGTCAGTGGGAGTTTGCCTGAGTTGGGACCGCAGGATTGGGGAGTACAATGAACCCTTGCCCTGTTGTTTTTCCCTTCTCCCTCCTTCATTCATTAGATACGCTCAGAGCCCGGTGCAGTAAAAAGTACTTGCCCCGTGCTTGGCTGTGTGTTGGGAGCCTGCCCTGCGCACTGGAGATGAGCTAAGAAGGGCTATGGGGCGGTGTGATGGGGTGGACTAAGCCCCAACGCCCCCTACAGGAGGCTGGAGGCCTTGCCACACCCCATCCCAGTGAGAGGAGCAGAAGAGAGGTCCTCCAGGCAGGAGAGAGTGGCCCTCTCTGCAGCAGCCAATCAGGGCCCAGCAGACCAGTATAAAAGAAGCTGCTGGGCTAGGGCCTGGCAGTTCCTCACAGGAGCTTGACTCAGGCAGTTCTAGATACTGACTGGGAGAACAGCAGCACTATGGACAGCTCCGAGCGTAAGCTGAACTTTAGACCTGGGTGAGGCCCAGGTCCAGTGGCCGAAGACTGGCCACAGGCTGAAAATAAGAACTGATAGCACCGCAGGCACGGCTAGTGAGATCCTAGCCTCGGAACCTTGTGACCACCAGACAAGGCAGCATCCGGAGGAGGTGACCCAGGGATCAAGGAAGTACCAGGCAAAGAGCTTACCCGACACCCCTTGGCCACAGAGGGGCACTCACAAATGGGCAGACCCTGTTACAGGCAGCTGGAGTGCCCAGGAGGAATTCAGGCTGGCACTTTTGGGGTGCTTGTGTAGGAGTGATCACATGGCTGCCCACAGTGCAGTGTGCTCCCAGCTGAGCCTGTTCGGGCAATGTGGGACCATGGCCCTGCCTGCTTCAGGGAGCTGGTGCATGTGAAATTGTTAGCAGGGGCTAAACCTCCTATTGGGAGTCTCACCAATCCCGTAGAGTCAATTTCTAGAGTCCTTCCTTGTGCATCCACTGGGGAATGGCGGAATAGGGCCCTGAGATCCTCTTGTCTTGGACACCTGGGGCTCTGCAGCTATAACCAGGAGTAACGGGTTAAGCTAGAGACTCCGATCCACAATTCCTGGATCAGGGGAGGGGTTACCTAGGCAGAGGTCAGTTACCCGACTTAGAACTTGGTCAGGACCCCAGGACTAACTGCCCCCTTCTGCGAGCCAATAATACACTGCTCTAAAGGACTGTGTGTGCACGTGGGGGAACCAGAATACAGTCGGCTCCTCTCCCTTGGGAGCCATTCTCTGTCAGTGTAAAGCAATGTCCCATTGCGTGAGGTGGCACGGCAGCGTGGTGTAAAACTTTGCCAAGGGAGCCATTGGGAATGACATGTTTCCGGCTTGCTGCCTTCGCATTAGTGCCCGCCGCCTGTCGCAGCAGAAGGAGAAAGGCGCACAAACTGCGCAGACAGGGGAAAACGATACAGATCAAATTCTGCTTCCCCGTCACTCCCACAGAGCTGCAGCGCCTTAGCAAGAGGTTGCCTGGGGGGTAAGTGAGAGGAGAATTTGACCCTTGTGTAGGATATTGGAAAGATACTGGAATAAATTATGAAAGAGTGTTTGTCAGCAGCGGGAGGGGAATAGGACTAGCAGCTATAGCCAGTGTGATCAGGAACGAATCATTGCAAACCAGCCAAATTTCCTGGTCACCGGCCTAGTGGATAGGGGAAGCTGTAGATGTGATATACCTTGATTTCAGAGAGTAGCTTTCACTGGTTTGCTATCCTACATCCTCCCAGTTTCTAGAGGAGACTCACAGCTCTCAGTCCTGGTGCCGGTACTAATCAATATTTTCCTTAATGACTTGAATAATGGAATAGAGAGTATTCAGATGACACCACACTGGGAGGGGTTGCAAGCGCTTTGACGGGCGGATTAGAATTCAAAACAACCTGGATAAACCGGAGAACTGGTCTGAAATTAAAAGATGAAATTCAGTGAAGACAAATGCAACATACTTCACTTAGGAAGGAAATATCAGCAGCACAGCTTCAAAATGGGGACTCACCGGAAAGGAGGCGGTGCGGCTAAGAAAGATCTGGGACTTAAAGGGTTACAGGGTGAATAGGAGTCTGCATCTGCACCACATTGCTGAAAAGGCTAATGGCGCTCTGGGGTGTAGGAACAGGAGTGTCGTATGTGAGACACGAGAGGCTGTTGCCCTGCTCTGCTCGGCACGGCTGAGCATTGGAGTAGGAGCACTGAGCCCCGTGCTGGGTGCCACCCGTTAGGAAAGATGTGGACAAATTAGAGTTCAGGAGAGCAGCAACAGTGGTCAAAGGATCTATGAGAAAAGGTTAAAAACCCTGGGCATGTTTAGTCTGGAGAAAGGAAGCCGATACGGGGGGCAGATATGCGAAGGGCTGTTATAAGGCGGGTGGTGATCAGTTGTTCTCTGTCCCACAGACGGCTTTATTTGCAGCAAGGGAGCTTTAGAGGGAAGCTTTCTGACACTGCGGGGAGTGAAGCTCTGGTGCAGGCTTCCAAAGAAGGCTGTGGAATCCCCATCGCTGGAGGTTTCTAAGAACAGATTCGCCAAACACCCGTCAGGGCTGATCTAGGTTTTCTTCATCTTGCCACAGTGTGGGGGGCTGGGCTTGGTGACTTCTCGAGCTCTCTTCCCGCCCGGCACTTCTATGGTTCTAGAAGCCAGCCCTGGGGCTGTGGGATTGAGCGAGGCCCCAGGTGAAGGTTTTGTTAGAAAACAGGGTTGTAGATGACCAGAGATGTTACCGTCATCTCTGTGCTTGAATCCCAGTGAAAACAGATTTGTGTCTGGACTGTCGTGTCCCTTCCCTCCTTCCTTCTCATGTAGCCAATGTTCTTTTCACCCATCACGTTGGTTATTTATCCTCTTTTCCCCTTGCACAGCTGGGCTAATGGAGAGGAAGGATGGCTTGGCAGTTAGGGCACTGGGTGTGGTGTCCATGCTTCAGTTGCTAGCTCAGCGACTGGTTTCCTGGGGAATTTTGGCCACATCACGCAGCAGCCCTGTGCCTCAGTTTCCCATCTGTGCCCTGCCTCACGGTGCAGTGGTCAGGATAAATCCCTTAGGGTATGGCTACACTAGCCCCCCTAGTTCGAACTCATTGCAGGAGGAGGAACGGTAGTTCGAATTAAGACTGTTAATTCAAACTACCTAGCCCGTGCCGCATGTAGCTGCGGGCAGGTAGTTCGAGCTACCGGGCATTTAAAAATGGCGGCGCCCAGGAACATGCAAATGAAGCCCGGGATATTTAAATCCCGGGCTTCATTTGCACGTTCGAATGACTACATTAGCCACCCAAGTTCGAACTAGGGGGGCTAGTGTAGCCATACCCATAGATCAGTGGTTCCCGACCTTTTTTTATACAACAGACCGGCAAACCCATTCGCAAACTCTTGGTGGACTGGTAACATTTTATTTCCATATTTGCATCATTATGGTAATTAATGGAAAGCGGTCCCGTGTTGTTTTACATCACATCTGTACGCACACAATACATGTTGTTGTAACGGATCAGAGTTTGCAGATATCTACAAAATTGTGTTAAAAGAATCCTTCCTTTCATATCTTGAGCCATTAACACCTATGTCAACTTTGGTTGAAATGTGATCATGCAAATGTCATGAGCTAGGCCTTTTGTTCTGCCCTTAGCCCAGAGGGTAGCAAGTTTGACACCCCAAACTCCCCTCTGTCTCCACCTCACTGAGCTAGTCCCCACCCCTGGAGAGAGGGAGACGCACACAGCTGGGCCCCGCAGCCTGCACGCCCCACATGTGAACTGGGCAGAGCGGCTCCGGCTTACCTGGAACCCTGGGGAGGGCATGAGCACCTGCAACATGAGAAGCCAGGATGCTCCCATCTGCCTCCAGGACCAGGGGACCCACATGGGGCAAGTGGGAAGGTCTCACACCTCCGCAGGGGGCCTCTATCAGCAGCCAGGGGTCCCTGGCAGTCTCTCCGTGGCTCCTTTGGCAACAGTTGGGTCTGTCCTGCCCTGGCTGCACCACTGCTCCATGCCAGGGGAGAGGAGCTGGACTAAACACTTGGCTGCAGGGGCAGAGCAGCCTCCAGCTCGCTCCCCCAGCAGCTCCTGCCTGTCAAGGCATGGGCGTGGCCTGGCACGGGTCTGCAGCACGGCAGTTGGGAACCACTGCATTCAGTACGACAGCGATGGGGGCAGAGAGGTACCGACAGTGTCTGTGTCACTTTTGTTTCGAGTTAGTTTTGATTCATGTCTCTCTCCTGCCAGCTCAGCCCTGCTGTCTCTGGGGAATGCTTGTATTCATTGCATTTTTTTATCTTGTAAACAGCACAATGCCCATTGTCTTTAGGTTTTATACAATCCATTCTGTACAGCATCTAAATGCTGGGTGTTAGTCACTCGCCAGGGCCCGTTTGAAGGATACACAATCCGTTCATTCTCTCTTCATAAGTGCTCACGCTTAATCATTTATTGGACCATCTCCTTTTGGGGAGACAGACGCTTTCAAGCCACATGGCGCTTTCCTTCCCATCTGGGAGAGGCTCTCAGAGCGTCAGCTAAATCCAAGGTGACACAGATAGTTTAGCAGGAGGAGTAAGCACATATTGCAAGGGACCTTGCATTTAGCTGTGCCACTGGAGGACCTCTGCCAGACCTGGACAAGTGCTCCGTGTTGGTCGAAAGTAGGGGTGTCAATACTCATTATAAAAGTTAACCAGTGAACTGTGGAGGGCTGGGATCCTGCAGCTGGGGCCCTGCCAGCCAACCCACCATGGGCAGGGGGCTCCTCCAGCCTGGCCCTCCGTGGGTGGGGCTGCTCCAACCCAGCCGGGCCTGCAGGGCTGGGGGCTGCTCTGGTTGGTTGGCCCCCCGGTGCACCACAGCTGGGCGCTGCTCAGGCTGGCCTGCTGCACCATAGGTGGGGGGCTGCTCTGGTTGACTGGACACACTGTGCCATAGCCAGGAGGCTTCTCTGTCTGGGCCCACTGCACTTTGGCGGAAGGCGGGGGGGGTTGCTCCCACCAGGACTGTTGCAGCTGTGGTCCTGCCGGCTGAGCCACTGTGGGTGAAGGGCTGCTCTGGCCGGGCCTGGCCCTCTGGTTAACCTGTTACTGGGTAAGCATGCTGGTAAGGCTAATGCTTACTGGGAGACTGGTTAACCGGTTCAACTTTTACAACCCTGCTCAAAAGTCTCTCTCCCTCTTTCTCTCCCTCTCTTTTGCTGTCTGTCTCTCTCATCAGCACAAGCTGGTGAGAGAGAAGCTTTCATGCCGCACTGAGCTTCCCTCCCGTCTGGGATTCTCAGAGGGTCAGCTAAATCCAAGGTCAAATGGACAGTGTAGCAGGAGGAGTAAGCACCTTTCTATTGGGTAACTAGAACAGCGCCTGAACAGACCTGCTAAGGCACCAAGTATGTGCCTGGGTCAGTGAAGGGTTGTTCCTCACACAGTCTATTTCCCCATGCCTCTGCCCAGACATACACCGACGCAGTCTGTGTGAGCGTATCTCGTTCTACTACCAGCCTCCTTCCTGGCATTAAGGAGCATCTCTGTTAGCTGGAGCAGCGGAGGCTTCTGGTGCTGAAGGTCCCTGGTTCTGTCCCCTCCAGGTGGCCTGTCGTACCTGCCTGCCTGTGGCGTGCGGGGAGCGATCGGCCCAGGTGGATGGGTGCAGTCAGGAGTGATGTGTTTACCACTCTCAGTGGCTCCCCGGTGGCGGTGGCATTACCCGGGCTGTAGGTGGGCACAGAGTTTGGCCTGCTGTGGAAGTTTCCACAAACGTGTCAATAGTTCCGTGCTCTGGATGTGCTTTTTTAATGACCTCGACTGTGTGGCCAGGAACGGGTCAGTGAAGAAGTGATCCCTTTCCCTGGTGGGGAGGGTTTGGGGGGTTGGCTGTGAGCACAGGAATTGAGGGTGATTTACCAGAGACCCAGAGGCTGGAGGTTTGGGGCGGTCTGCTATGGGAAAGCAGGCTGGAGTCTGCCCTCATATGAGTCTTGCACTGATGTCACAGGCAGGAGTTTCCCCCTTGGAGTTGGCAGGCCTGGCTTTTGCGGATGGGGGCCCGGCCCTGCGCTCTATGTAAAACCCCCTTGACTCCGGCAGGAGCTGTGAACGCACACCCGGCTTTGGGCCTTGCTCTGGGGGCCAGTTCATCTGACCCCAGAGAGCGCCCCCGGTTGGCGAGCTGGGAAACAAGCCGCCGGGCGGTCAAGCAGCTGAGGTTTGCCTGGCTCACCAGCCATCTGTCTCCCTGCTTTCCTTCCAGCCGCAGCATTCCCACCTCGTGATCCAGCAGCTCCTGGGACACCTGGATGCCAACAGCAAGAGCGCGGCCACTGTGCGGGCTGGGATCGTGGAGGTCCTGTCAGAGGCAGCTGTCATCGCGGCCTCTGGATCCGTGGGTAAGGAGGGGACCCAGTGAGCCTCGCAGTGTGGCTGGGGGCACTGCCGTGCAGGCAGGTGGGGAGGAGGCCTGGTCCGTCATTTGTTTTTTAGTGGAAGCCGGAAAGGAGCATGAGAGACTCAGTGTCTGCTGGGACAGCCAATGGGAACCACTTCCGAGGGGATCTTCAGCACTTCCCCCTCTTATTCCGTCTCCTGGACGGGTCAGTGGCTCAACGCCACCACTGGGGTTGCTCCGGAGCTTGGTGCCTGCCCTGTCTTTCCCCTTCCCTCCAGCCACTGAGTTGGCATCTGCCTTTCTGGGCTTGAGCTCCTGGCCGGGTGGAGATTTCTGGCTGGCTGGGGCCGGCGGCAGTGACGGCTCTGAGAGGCGCTGTGCTTGGTTCTCAGGCGCTGGAAACGGCAGCTCTGGGGGCGGCAGCACAAACCTCCGCCCTGCAGTGACCGTCGGCGTTTCTGTCCATTGCCTTCTGAGAGCGTGGGGCAAGATGGGACATTGCAGAAATGCTAGCAGTCACCCCGCACGAGCCGAGGCGCCAGCGGGGGAACCTCTGCGCACCAAGGAAGGGAACGAGACAGAGACACCGACCGTGGCATGGCCGATTGTTGGGGCCTGCGGGGCTGTGTCCTCGGGGAACGGCTCAGCCTGGCTCTGGCCCTGTGGGTGCCAGCTCAGAGAGCCGGACCTTGCCGAGCCTTGGGGGGAGAACGGTGCGTCCGAGGTTTGTTCCGACTCCTGGCTGGAGTGATCTCGGGGGTGTTTGGAGAGGCGGGCTCCCCGGCAAGGCTTTTACCTCTGCAGCCGGCTCCTTGCTCCCACCCTGGGCGGCAGCCACATTCCGTTGTCCCAGGTGGGATGAGGCAGGGGCCCGTAATATCGCTTGAGCCCAGCTGGCTTTATGGGCCGGTGGAGGGGCTGGTTTACGGGATGAGCTGAGCACACACAGACGGGGATTATGGGCTTTAATGGATTGGTGCTGGCATTTGGACAGCGCAGCCGTCTGCATTCCCCTGTGCTCAGCGCTCCTGCTTTGGGAGGCAGACTCGCAGAAGCCTGACCGGAGAGGGGTTGTTCCTCGTGCTTAGCGCTGGGGAGCATAGACCCAGGAGTCCTTACAGTCCTGGCCTCCTGACACCCAGCACCACACAAAGGCAGAGGAATGTATTGTCTGTTCATCAGACTCTCTTATATCCTGGGTTCCTTGGGGCTGTGGGTTTCCTAGCTCTGAGCTCCCGTGTCTCCAGCACACCAGGACAGAGAGCATGGTGTCTCGGCAGGTCCTGGGTGTTGAACTCGGAGGGTCAATTCCCAGCTCTGGCACTGTCCCACTGTGTGACCTTGGGTAGGTTACCTAACCCATCTGTGCTCCAGTTTCCCTATTTGCAAAAAGCAGCTGATGAGACAGGGTCAGTAGAACAGGATAATGAGCGGGCAGGATATTTGAGAAAGAGGCGCACATAATCAGGATTCCACTGTGCTTTGCTTTTGGCTACATTTCCTGCCTTTCCCTCCATCTTTACTGTGCCTTTCTTTCTTGTATGTATGTTCCTTACAAGTGTTTTCTGGCCAGAGGTGCATCAGACACACACGGGCCCTTGGAGGAACTGGGTAGTTGTTAATGACCTTACAGGAGCGCAGCAGTATCTCTTTGTGCTGAGCGCCTCGCCAACACACAGCGAGAGATGGCCCAAAGAGCTGGCAAGCGAAATAGACGAGAGCAGGGCTGGGAGGGGAAACTGAGGCACGGCTCAGTGATGTGAGTTGCTCAAGATGCCCCGGTGGATGGCAGAGCTGGGAACAGAGCCCAGGTCTCCCAGTATGCTCTGTGCAATACTCCCAGCATGCTTTGGGCAGCTCGGTACGATCCTGCGCCTCTCTAGCAAAACTGCCAGGGCTGCTTCCGTAGGCAGCGTGGTTGGCGCTGTCGGTCCCTTAGGGAGACAGTGACCTGGAGTAGAGCTCGGGGTGGCTAAAAGCATGTCTCTCTTCCCCACTGCAGTCGGTCCCCTCCCTCACCTTGTCTCTCTAGAGTTCTGGTCTGTTCACATGTGTCCTTGCAAGGCTCTCACATACCCGTGCTATCTAAACCCCTCCAGTGGTGCAGTCAGCAGCATGACCGCACAGCGTGCGTGCTGGCTGTTCTCTTGGCCTCTCCCCAGCAGCAGCAGTGCTTGCAGTGGAGTGACTGGCTTTGGTAGGGTTGTGGGGGGGTTGGCTTACGAGAAGTCATTCTTCCGCTCTACTCTTTGCTGATGGCCTGAGCTGGAGTATTCTGTCCAGTTCTGGGCACTACATTTCAGGAAAGATTGGAGAAATTGGAGAAGGTCCAGAGAAGAGCAACAGAAATGATGAAAGATCTAGAAAATGAGACCTCTGAGGGAAGACTGAAAGAATTGGGCTTGTTTACTTTGGAAAAGAGAACACTGAGAGGGGACATGAGAGCTGTTTTCAGGTACCTGAAAGGGTGTTCCAGGGAGGCGGGAGAAAAATTGTTCTCCTTGGCCTCTGAGGTAAGGATGTTAAAGACTAGTCAAGTAGTCGACTGTCCGATAAGCATTTGCTTATTGGATAGTTTTTTGACTAGTCAATGGGCACTTCTGCATTCCTCCTTTGAAATGTACACGAGCCCCTAATGGGGCTCTTGTACATTTCAAAGGAGAAATATGGAACTCTGTGTACAGCCTGGGGCCAGTGGGAAGTCCCGCTGACTCCGGGCTGCAAGCAGGTGTCTTCTTTGAAATGCACAAGAGTCCCTAGCGGGAACTCTTTCAAAGCCATGGAGCCCAGGATCAGCCATGGGCATTTCAAAGCCATGGAGCCCAGGATCAGTCATGGGCATTTCAAAGCCATGGAGCCCAGGATCAGCGGGGGACTCTGAGTCCCTCGCTGACCCCAGGCTCCATGCTATGCTTCATGCCGCTAGGAGCCCGGGGTCAGCTGGGGACTCTCCAGTTGATCCCGGGCCCCCTGCGGCATTTCCCAGCTGACCCCAGGCTCCTAACGGCATGCAGCATAGTCCCCGGCTGATCCCGGGCTCTGAGTCCCCCCCGATCCTGGGTTCCATGGCTTTGACATGCACCCGCTGGGGACTTTTGTGCATTTCAAAGCAGGCACCTGCATGCAGCCCAGAGTCAATGGGACTTCCCACTGGCCCTGGGCTGTATGAGGAGTTCTGCATTCCTCCTTTGAAATGTACAAGAGCCCCAGTGGGGGCTCTTGTACATTTCAAAGGAGGAATGCAGAAGTGCCTATTGACTAGTCCATGGAAATTCCATCAACTAGTCGACTAGTCAATTAACTGCATTTTAACATCCTTACTCTGATGATCGGACAAGAAGCAATGGGCTTAAATTGCAGCAAGGGAGGTTTAGGTTGGACATTAGGAAAAACTTCCTAACTGTCAGAGTGGTTAAGCATTTAATAAATTGCCTAGGTAGGTTGTGGAATCTCCATCACTGGAGATATTTAAGAGCAGGTTGGATAGACATCTATCAGGGATGGTCTAGATGGTGCTTGGTCCTGCCGTGAGGGCAGGGGACTGGACAAATTCCCTTCCATTCTAGCATTCAGTGATTCTAGGATTAACCCGTGTGTTGCGCTGTGTTGAAGAGAGCAGGCCAGAGAAGTGCACCCTGCATTCGGAGCAGAAGGTGGGGAGGTTTGGGGTGGTCAGCAGCTCCAGGGGAGTTCCCTGCAGTGTCATGTGGGGGAGCCATCACTGTGTTGTAATCGGGCTGCATGCAGACCCTTGTCACAACGTTCCTGAGCCGTGCCGGCCGGGGCTTTCAAGAGCGCTCAGCGTTGTCCCAGATCTCTGCCCTGCACCGAGTGCTCGTGCCCCCCCTTTGCTGGGAGCAGAGCTAGGCTGACGCTGAGCCTGTTTCGAAACCCCACCCGCTTCCTCCCTTGGGGCCTGGCCTATGGGGGCCTGGCCTACACGAGAGCTTGTCCTGATCACTGGTACTGCCCGTCTCCGTGGTGGCCATGGATGGAGCTGCTCCGGGCTGGGCTTGCTCCATCGTTTGGGTTGTCTGGCATGATCAGGATAGTAGGTTCCCATCTGCCCAAGCACTGCCTGCTGGGGGACCTGATCCAGTGATTGCTGTTGTGGGGACTTTTCCCCAGAGGCCAGATTCCTCATTGAGTTGAGTTGGGTCCAACAAGGGCTTGGGCCCAAATGACTAACAAATCAGTAGGACGGTTGGTTCCCCTCTGTGCAGGCAAACACCAGACAGTGCTCTTGGAAATGATCCTCGGTGTAGGGTCTGTGTTGGTGCAGATGCGAGAGGTAGGGTCGAGGTTCAAACTGGGAGGGGTGAGTCGGTGGTGTCCAACACAGCCCTGAGCAGTGCTCCCGGTACGCTACGCACTTGTGTAGCTGCTCAGGAGAGCTTCAGATGCCACCCAGCTTATTAGCAGAGCACCTACCACTAGGTTTGTGTTTCTATTGGTGGTGCACATTCACACATGCCTCAGTGCACATAGAAAAAATTATTCCACATAGGGATGGAAAAAATCCGAACATGGATGGAAAGCATTAGAGGGAACATCCCCTGAGCCTGGGATGTCGGGTTGTGTCCATGTTCAACTGGCCCTTTCTTGCTACCAGTGGGGGCTGCATGTCCTAGGAGCAGTAGGGCTGGCTGCATGGAAGCAATGGGCTGTATGTACTAGCTAGACTGCAGGCCTGGGTCTCTGGAGAGCTGGGTTCAATTCCTAACTCTTCCCTGGGTCTGCAGGGTGACTGGGCAAGCACTTTCCCCATCTATCAAATGGGGCTAGTGATACTGACCTCTAAGAGCTCAGTGAGATGATTTCTGCCTGCCTCTGCCTGCCCCCTCAGGCCCGACGGTGCTGGAAGTATTTAACACCCTGCTGAGGCAGCTCCGGCTGAGCATTGACTATGAGCTGACGGGCAGCTACGACGGGGCCGTCGTCAATACCAAGATCAAGGAGCACGAAGAGCGGATGTTCCAAGAGGCCGTCATCAAGACCACAGGTATGCAGGCTGCGCGCTCCATCCTCCATTGGCCGGCCGGGGCCTGTTCTGCTAGCAAGGATGCGTTTGGACCAGGGGGGCTGTCATTTGCTGCTGCTGCTGCTGGTCGGGTCGGACACTGGCGATTGGATGGTTGCAAAAACCAGAGCCGTCCAACAAAAAACGATCCAAATCTCCCGGCCCGCAGCGCAGCACAACGTGCTAGCTAAGGAGGGGCCAGCTGTCTGGTGTCCGGGTCTAAGTGACTGATGTTCCCCCAGACTGACTCAGAGTCTTTTTAACACTACACACCAGGAAAATTTAATTTTAGCCTCATATGTGAGTCTACTCCAAAGCCCACAGACTCCCATTGACTTAGGGTCAGGCTCTATAGATCAGTGTTTCTCAACCAGTGGTACGAGCACCCTCAGGGGTACTCAAGAGATGTCTGGGGGGTATGTCAACACAACTGAAATTTGGAGAAAACTGAATTTTTGTTGTAAGTTTTACAGCGTTTTATTATCTTTGTACTTTTTACACCCAAAAATTTCATCTCCCATCCAGCTACAATTAAGTTGTTTAAACAAATGTGTTGCAATGGTAGAAGAAAAATTTGTGTGTCTGAAAACTGTAGGTACTGGGGGTGCTTTTCTTTTTTAAAGGGGTACTTATAAAAAAAAAGTTGAGAAACACTGTGCTAGGCAATGGGGAAGTGTAACAGCGGCACTGGGAAATGGTTCGGGGGAAGAAATAGTGGAGCTGTCTAACTGAATGATCATTACAAGCAGCAATGGCTGATTGCAGATCCCGGTGGAGTTCTTTTAGAACAGCTTGTTTTCCAAATCAGCCCTATGGAAAACACAAACCCATGAGCTTCTTGGGATGGAAGCCATTTCTTTATCCTGCCATCATTTCATTTATGTCTGATGTGTACATTTCTTGGAGGGGTCAGTTGACTTCCCATGGGTCATGGATGCTTTGGCAGAAATTCGGCTCCAGTTTAAATCGTAAGTGGCCGTGAACTGGATTCAGAGGGGTAGTTGTGTTAGTCTGTTTCAGCAAAACCAGCAAGGAGTTCTGGGGCACCATAAAGACTCTTTAAGGTGCTACAGGACTCCTTGTTGGGTTTTTTCCCCCTCATGAATTGGACGGATCTGTCATCTGGGTTTGTGTTTTTCCACGTAGGATAGCCTGGTGGAGGGGTGCACGGACAGGAGGGGCTGCAAATCAGGACTATGATGCAGAATAAACAAATTATTGAAAACAAGGAGTGGTCCTGTGGCACCTTAGAGACTAACCAAAATATATAGAATCATAAGCTTTCATGGGCAAAGCCCACTTCCTCAGATGAGCTGGAGTGGAAATAACGGAAACCAAGATCGATCTATCTATCTATCTATCTATCTATAATATATGGTTATAAGAGGTTCCAGGTTGTCCGCAGCTTGAGCTCAGTCCTCCCCCTTCCCTTCCTCCACAGCAGGGATCCTGTACTGGCATTCCAGACTTGCCACCCCCCCACAAGGTTGGAGCACCAGCACTGGCTTCCCTCCTGGCCTAATACCCTATCCCCACCCTGCCCCTGAACCCACCCTTGCTCCTGCACCCGCCCTGCTGGCCACACACTGCACCTTCCCTTGCTCCTGCTCCTTCCCCCCAGCCAGGCACCCAACTCCCAGCCTGTTCCTGCATCCTACCTCCCGCCCAGATCTTGCACCCCCATCCTAAACCCACTCACTGGCAGTCCTGTCCCACACATTGAACCCCTCATGTTTGTCCCTACCCCAGATCCTAGTGGGGTCCACAAAATCCACTCACCCCAGAACCCCAGGAGTGTAAATCCAGCCCATAGGAAGCCCTAAACCTCAGTCTTCCCTGTCCCTCCCCCTCGCCCTGTGGGGCTGGAGCGCTAGAGGAGTGAGGTGTGTCAGTTGGGGACCACATCAGTAAGGATTGGAAGTTCTGGAGGGGTTTTTTTGCATCTCACTTGTATGGTCCCCAACTGATTTTTCTATGGGTCAATGGCTCCTGACACAAAAAAGGTTCCCCACCCCTGCCATAAATAAAGAAAACATTGAAACCTTTTGTGTTGGACATAAATTAATATAGTACTTTATTTAAAATGAAGTTTAGTAAACTAACATGAGAAAGTTAAAGGGCTTAATCCGTTTAATAATTTAATATTTCCTTTCTTACTGATTAAATTACACCCTTCTCTCTAGCTGCAGCACTAGCAAAATGGCTCGGGTGTAATTATGTAATCAATGGTGAATTTCCATTAACTATTAATGGTCCACAGGAAATGTTTTCATTGAGCCAGGTGGGCCAAGGGCCAAAAAGTTTGAGAACCACTAATATATATATATATAAAAAATAGCAGAAGTACCTGTCAGTTGTAGGATCTGTGTTAATAAGGCTAATTAAGTGGGCAGGATGTGTCCCATACATAGCTTTTGATTGGAAATGCAGATGTTAATGGCAGGACCAACTCATCTGAAGAGGTTTTTGCCCACAAAAGCTCATGATATTATGTATTTTTGTTAGTCTCTAAGGTGCCAGAGGACCACTCGTGGTGTTTAAAGTTACAGACTCACACGGCAACCCCTCTGAAATTATTGAAAAGTTATTGTCATTAGCAGGACTGAGATGCTGAACAAAAAAGTCTCAGAGGGGTCGCTGTGTGAGTCTGTAACTTTAAAAAACCTCCAGTCCTGTAGCACCTTAGGGTATATCTACACTTGCACCCTCTTTCGAGAGAGGGATGCAAATGCAGCTGAACGAAATGCAAATGGAGTGCGGATTTGAATTTCCCATGCTTCATTTGCATAATCGCGGACTACCGCTATTTCGAAATACCCTATTTCGAAATAACAAACGCTGTGTAGACGCAGTTATTTTGGGAGAAAACCCTTCTTCCGAAATAACCGGTAAACCTTGTTGTATGAGGAATAAGGGTTATTTCAGAAGAAGGGTTTTCTCCTGAAATAACCGCGTCTACACATAGGGTATTTTGAAATAGCGGCAGTCCGCAATTATGCAAATGAAGCGCAGGGAATTCAAATCTGTGCTTCATTTGCAATTTTGCTCAGCTGCATTTGCATCCTTCTCTCGAAAGAGGGTGCAAGTGTAGACATACCCTTAGACACTAACAAAAATATATAGATAGTATATAGATTTCGTGGGGTGAATTGAGGAATAGCAGTTTCACTTGGCTTGCAATGACAATGAAGGAGCAGCAGAGGGCAGGATCTGCCCACAAATTCCCACTATAGCCTCATCTCAGAGGCTGAACACAAGGAATTGCGGAGAGATTCCGGCTCTAGGCAGAGATTTCCCTTTGGGAGCTGTGTACGGAGCTCAGAATTTAACAGCCCAGCCTTGCAGGGAGGTGGGGGGTGGCAGAGGCAGGAAGAAGAGACCGTGGGCTTGAGCTAATGAGGAGCTACCAGCCTCCCTGCAGATCTAGGCTTCTATCGCAGGCTTTACGCTGCTGAAATAGAGCAGTTTTGTCCCCAGGAGGCTTCTGATCCAGGTCTGCCCCGTCTCTCAGAACAGTGGAAGGGTAGCACGTTGCCTGCTGGACTGGTCCGTCTGCCTTAGGAGCCCACGCCCAGTGCACCTTACCCCTCCCTGGAGATGGGGTGTGAGTGCCGGGCAGGGTCATGCAGGGAGACCGCAAAACCCAAGCAAGGAAGCTGCTATGGGCCACTGCTTAAGCTCCTGGGGGCTTGCTCTCTACACCGTGCATGGCCTGTGGCCAGTGTGCCTGCTGCGTAGCTCTGGCAGGCTGGTAGGCAAGCTGAGCTACCCTGCCGGGGCGGCTCCTCCGCTTGTGGTTCTGAGCACACACATGGGAGCGGGAGCGACTCTGGCTGGACAGGCCCTGACGCTCACTGCGGCGGGATGTACTGACCCCGACTGGCGACCCCGGGCCTGGGCCTGGGCGACTCGGGAGGCGCACTGCCCTCTTGTGCCCTTGCCAGGATTTCAAGTGCTAAATGGGGTGCCCCTCATGTTCCCCTATTCCTCTGGGTGGCCCTCCCTGCACTCCTTATCCCCGCAGGCACCAGGCACCATGAGCCTGAGAGCTGCTAGGCCTGTGGCCCAGTGGAGCAGGAGGTGCTGGAGGATACTGCTTTGAAGGCCGCTTCTGCGGGCTGGGCGCTGATTACAACGGGCCTTTCCCCTGATTTTCGGCCTTCTCAGTGGCGAACGGGCCCCACTCAAAGCCCGTCAAGACCGAATTGAGCTGGGCGCTGGGGACGAGTTACTCACGCTCCGCCCCTGCGGTGATATAAACCCCTCCCACCAACGCCGGGGGACCGCCCCCGGCCTCCCGCAGGCTGGAATGGAAGGAGGAAGCTTTGCTGGTGCCGGCCCTGCGGTTCAGCCTGGGGGCTGTCTGCCAGCCGTGTCGTGGGGGAGATAAACGGACTTGCCCCCCCGCTGACTGCCGCTGACTGCCAAGGGCAGAGGTCGGCGCGTCCGCAGGGGGAAGGGGAACTGGGTGTGTGTTCCTTCTGCCTGTCAGCTCGACTGTCTTGCCTGGTCTTAGTGCTGTCTGTCTTCTCAGGTTCCTTTGCCAGCACCCTCCCCACCTACCAGAAGTCGGAGGTCATGCTCTTTATCATGAGCAAGGTCCCGCTGCCTTCTCTGCACCACGCGATGGAGGCCGGGAAAGCCGGGTGAGGGCGAATTTCCTTCTCTTCTCTCCCTGCCCTTCCTGCCGAAAGGGAGGCTTGCTCAGGCGACACACTGGAAGCTAGTCAAGAATTGAGTTTGAATTTGCTCCAGCAGGGCTGCCTCCCCTGGGACGTGCAACGCACAAGAGTTTAGTTCACGCCCAGACGCTTGGGGCTGCTCCCCTGAGTCGTTGTGCGGGAGAAAACACCGTCCACCGCTAGGCCCCAGGTTCAAGTCCAGGCCCCGGTGGCTGTAGCGAGGGCCAGGCCTTTATGAATGAGCGGGGGAGCTCCCTTCAGCTCTTACTGGATGGGTGCCCATCGCCGCAGCCGGTCCTCTTAGCAGCAGAGACATCAGAGAGCGAGTGAAGGCCCTGGAGACTGACCTCCCATCAGCCCTGCTCTCTCACTCAGTGCTTGGTGCACTGGTAGGGCCAAGGCGAGGGCGCTGGCGCGGCCATTTCAGTGACTGTGGGCTCCGAGGACTGTGATCTGCCATGCTCTTTGTCTGCACTCGTCCTACAAATTCTCTTCCAAAGCCTCTTTATGGTGCAGTCATGGAGGCACGTGAATCCAGTGTGTCACCTGCAAAAGGCTTCCCTCTTCCTCCTCATGCCCTGCTGTATGTCCCTGATGACATTGTCCTGGGCAAGAGAGCTTGGCGAGAGCAGAGCTTTAATAACAACAGCCAGACTGGGTCAGACCAAAGGTCCATCTCGCCCAGTAGCCTGTCTTCCAACAGTGGCCAGCAACAGGTGCCCCAGAGGGAGTGAACAGAACAGGGCAGTTATTGAGTGGTCCATCTCCTGTCACCCTTTCCCAGCTTCTGGCAGTCAGAGGCTAGGGACACCAGAACTACTGAGGGACTTTTTCTCTAGCTCTTTTTTGAACCCTGTTGTAGTCTGTCTTCACAACATCCTCTGGCAAGGAGTTCCACAGGTTGACTGTGCATTGCGCGGAACAGTACTTCCTTTTGTTTGTTGTAAACCTGATGCTTATGAAATGCTTTGATGCTGTATCTCCATCCTTCCAGGCAGACTTGGCCACAGGAAAGTAGTCGTTTCATCAGAATTAGCCATGTAGGTTTGATTGACTGTTCTGCTAGAGGCTGGAAGCATGCAGATGGCTAGGGCTTCAGGCAGGAGACTCCTGGCCGGTATTCCCCACCCCGCCACTGACTTACTGAATGACCTCCCATGGAAGACAGTTTCCCCGTCTCAATCTGGGGGAAAATTATCATGGTCACTAGCGGCAGCTTGGAAATTAGAGGCCGCTCTCCTCCCCTTGAAGTAACTGACTCCATAAACACACATGTCCTAGCGTAAACTCTTCTCTAATTTATGGGCCTGGCTCCTGGGGCAATAAAGGGCCTGAACCTAATGCCAGAAGCCTGCATTTCCACTTCTAGAGAAATGTGTCCTTCCCCTCGGGGTGTGGATTATTCACACCCCTGCGAGCCGTAACAATGTTCCCAGTGGAGATTGGCCCCACATGGGGACCTTTGGATTTACCCCAAAACATTAAATAATGACAGTCTTGGTTTGTGCCTAGAGACAGAGCAGAATGAAAATTACACCCTAGTGACTAGTGAAAAGCAGGCGTGTCTCCGCTGCACGCAGTTGTGTTGCACGGGTACGAGACGAAAGTGATTTTGGAATGAGGCCTCAATCCAGAGTGCTTGACTGGGCAGTACCGGGGAGGTGATTGCAGTACAAATAGCTGCTGTGTGAATGCTAAGGAGGAAGAGGAGTTATTATGGGTGGCTTGCAGGGTCTGACAAGGAGCCAAGGGCATGATGTTAAGGACCACGAGGGCTATTGAGCAGAGAGATCTTTCTGACTGGGGAATAGTGCCCAGTGTTAGTGCTGCTGGTGTGGCCAGGGTAGCCTGAGCCACCAAAGAGGCCTGGCTGGGACACTGGGAAATATCCCACAGGGAGCCCTGGCCGGGGGAATAGACTTTTTCATCTCAGCCTGTTTGGGATTTACGGACGTCTCTTTTCCGCGCCGAGGTCAGCGTTTGTTTTTGCCCCTTGCAGAGAGAATCGGAATCGCCTGACTCAGATAATGCTGCTGAAATCCCTCCTTCAGGTACGAACGGGTGCTCTGAGAACATGTGGCTGGTTTGGGAGCGAAGTCTCAGCACAGGACTCCCCCTAAGACAGCTGGTGGCCTGCGGGCCCTCGCCAGTCCTCAGGAAGGTTTGAATGGACACGGGGTCTGATTGCTCACCCTCGTGCGAAGAGCAGAACCCGGGTTGGGATCTAATACGCCAAGCCAGGGACTGGCTGGGTGGCTCCGTGGTTAGTGCGTTGCTAAGCCACGTGGGTTTAATTTACTTGCTTTTCAAAGCTAGGCATGCTGGGTAGGTTGCAGGTGCAGCCCTGGCCTGTGTGCTGGATTGGTGGCTGCGGTGCTTCCACACTGCCATGCAGCCCATCTCATAGGGGCTTTGCGGATGCCCCCATGCCGAGCTGGTCCCTCTGCCACAAAGGGGTAAAGTGGAGCTTGGGCAGGTCCCCTGCAGGCGAGCGAATCTCCTCTGCCCGGCTTCAGTGAATGCTTGTCTAGCCATGGGGCGTTTTCCCCACCGGCTAACATCACCCTCCGCCTTGTGCGCCCCGCAGGTCTCCACGGGTTTCCAGTGCAGCAACATGCTCACGGCCCTGCCCAGCTCCTTCCTGGACCGGCTGCTCTCCGCCACCTTGATGGAAGACGCCGACCTGCGTCTCTTTGTCCTCGAGATCCTGATCAGCTTCATTGACCGCCATGGAAACCGGCCCAAGTTTTCAACCATCAGGTGCGTTGGCGTGTGTCATGCAGCAGGGCCGTGGCTGGGACCAGCCTCCACTGTTACATCCCAGGGCCGGGAGCCAAGAACAAGGGGCTCCTGCTGCTGATTTCCTCGGGGACGCTGGGCACCAATCGTCCTGTGTCTCGGTTTCCTTTTCTGTAAAACGGGGATTGATCCGTGCTGTCCTCACAGGGGCTGTTGTGAGGATTATTAATTAATGTCTGTAAAACCCTTTCGAAATGAAACCTTTCTAGTCCTCCTCCTCCTGCCTGTGTTCATGTCACAGAGCCTAGAGGCCCAACCAAGTACTGCAGGTATTAGGAGCCGAAGGGTGTGTCTACACAGCAAAGTTATTTTGGAATAATGTCCGTTACTCCAAAATAATTATGTAAGTATCTACGCAGCAATTTTGTTATTTTGAAATAATTTCTAAATAACAGACGGCTTATTCCGACTTCTGTAAACCTCATTCTACAAAGAATAGCGCCTATTCTGAAATAGCTATTTCAAAATAAGGCATGTGTAGACACTCCACTGCTGCTATTTCGAAATAGCCCTTCACCAGGGCCATTCTAAGTTATTCCTCCTGCGGCTCTACATCTAGATAGCACGTCTACATTAGGGGAGCCTGCTTCAGACTAATTTTGAGGCTTCTCTGCAGCGTAGACGTGCAATTTCGAAATAAGCTATTTTGGAAGAACGGTTCCCGAATAGCTTATTCCAAAATAACTGTGCAGTGTAGACATAGCCTCAGGCTATGTCTAGACTACAAAGAGGGATGTAAATTAGGCAGATTGAAATTGCAAATGAAGCTGGGATTTGAATTTCCCGTGCTTCATTTACATAGTGGAGGCCGAGCGTTCTTTCAAAAAATGGCTTTTCGAAAGTGAAACCGCTGTTTAGACGTGGTTCTTTCGAAACCCCCCCTGTTTTCGAAAGAACCGTAATGCCTGAAAAAATGAGGTTTACAGGTTATTTCGAAAAAGTTTTTTTTTTTAAAGAACCACGTCTAGATGGCGGTTTTACTTTCGAAAAGCCCTTTTTTGAAAGAATGTGCGGCCGCCATTATGCAAATGAAGGGCAGGAAATTCAAATCCCGGCTTCGTTTGCAATTTCGATCTGCCTAATTTACATCCCGCTTTTGAAAGAGGGATGTAGTCTAGACATGCCCTCACAGAGCACAGACAGGACACTCCCTCAAGGAGTTTCCAGTCGAGATGTTGTTACAGACAAGTGAAGGTAACTGCAGACAGACGCGTGGGGGCAGGAATAGGGCTGGGCTGCTGCAGCTAAAGTCAGGTGACAGCTTAGTCTTTTACATCTCTTAACAGCTTAGTTTGCTTTACAAATGTGCCACAGGCCTCCATCAGTGGGCCCTGGAAGCTGAGCGCTTGGGCGGCCACCCAGGAGAAATTCACATGCCACCCAGCTGATTAGCAGAGCGCCCACAGCCGCCCGTAGCTGGCAGCGTGAGTTTCTACCGGTGGTGCGCATCTGCACATGCCTCGGTGCATGTAACAACATTTATTCCACACATGGATGGAAAAAATGAGAAGGAACATTGGCCTCCGCATCAGCTCTTGCCAGGCGAGTTTGCTCCCTGGAAGTGGTGCTGTAGCAGGGGGTGTGGAGGAGGCAGTTTGCATTCTACCCAGAAGACTAAGGAAGGGCAGGTGTCATCCCCCTAAGTAGTCTGCTGTCTGCATCTTAGATTTCCCTTCCCCTTGTCTCTTTGTAATGGCAGCATCATCAACGACATCTCGGTCCTGAAGCTGAAAGTGGACAAGTGTTCGCGTCAAGATACCGTCTTCATGAAGAAGGTAGGCATGGAGGTGATCCAAGCAGCTGGCTGGCTGTTAAGCTGGGTGGCTCGCCCACAAAATGCACGTGATCCGGCTAAGGGATGTGGCCCCGTTCCCCGTGTCATGCAGCAAGGTAGCTGGGAAGAGAGGAAAGACCTCAGCCCGCCTGTGCTGGGGGCACCCAGTATCACGGAAGATACATTGACTGGTTCTAATAACAGATCTCCACTCACTGCCTTGCGAATGTTCTTTTGCACCCCCAGCCCATCCATTGTTTTCTCTTGGGAGCAGCTCTCCCCAGAATCCTTTGTGCTGTAGGATCTCATAACGTGGTGTCAAGGCTAATTCCCCACTCTGGCACGATGAATGCAGAAGTAGGGGCCCGCAAAAGCACCCCAAACCTTATCTTTGGTATAAAACTTCCCCCCAAAATCCTAAAAACCTAGATTTTGGGGATAAAAATCCGCTGCCACCATCAAGTGCTTTTGAACCCACAAACAGGGGTGGACACTTGAAACCAACCCCAGGACACCCCAAGCTCTTTTCCCCAGAGAGCTTGAAAAAGAAAAGAGAAAATACAAACTGCAGTCTGTGGCTGCTATCCCCTAGTCGTCAGAGGCAGGCAGATCCCATCGGCAGATTTTCCAGGACACAGAAATGAACCAATACCAGGCTAATAAAAAAGAAAGAACTTGTATTATCAAAACAATACTCCTGTTGCAAGCATAATGACTAGATGGAAAAAGTCACCAATTAATATACTTATGGGGACTCCCATGGGCCAAAACTTAGTTACAAAAGAGAGGAAAACCCATTTCTAACAGCACAGACATCAGATCCAAAGTCCCACAACAGAAAACAATAAAACCTAATGGATTTATCTAAACTTTACCCTACTTACATATTATGAAGAGTCTTTTTCTTGGAGAGAGACATGTCTTCTGTCTTCCTCAGTATCTAGAGCAAACTGGCTCAGAGACACAGGAGGGGAAACCCCAAAATTGCTTTGTCTCAGTTTAGAAATCCCTACCTGCATTTCTATTGGCTGAATGCTACCTGGCTAGGTACAGTTAACCCCTTAGTCCCCAGGCTCCTGCCCATCCCTCATGCTTATGACACGTGGGCACTGTTGGGTGATATCTTTTCAGAGGCCCCATTTACACTGGACAATTTCACAGCTACCAGTAAGTTTACAGCGCTCATTTACACAGTGTCCTTCCCTGAGCACTCCCAGTGAACTGACTTCCACCTGCCCCTTCCGTCACTGCAACTGCTACAGAACCCCAAGAATCTGAAAACTGTCTCGTAAGCTGCACACGCACCTTCTGTTCACTGACGCTCCGGTCACCTTGTTTGTACAACCGGGAGGCTGCTCTGTTTACATGCACAAGGTTTCCTCTGCAACTACAGAAGCTAATTCAAGTTCATAAGGAAAGCTCAGGATGGGAGAAGCACTCTGGGTTCCCCAGACGTGACCCGCCCACGCTGAGGTCATGATCCTCAGGCTGAGAGCCACGGCTTCTGACTGTAGTAGAACCAGCTTCCAAATCCCTGCTGGTCTGCCTTGGGGTGGGGGGAACAGGCAGAAGGGGCTCCCTGCAGGTTTATCACCTCCGTCTCTTTAATGTACATCTGCACAGCTGGCTCCCAAGTGGAGGCGGGATTTGGCGGCAAGATTTTGTGCGGACGGTTGGGGAAATCTGCGGGTTTGTAGGCACAGCCTGATGGGGGCCCTGCGGAACTACCAAACCACAACCAATACAGAGCCTAGTGTGAACCACGCGATAAGAAGCTAGAGCAGTGTTTCTTAAACTTTTTAAGACCGAGGAACACCAAACAATATTTTTTTTTATGAGGAATGCTAAGGAATTTTTGTTGAGCAAAAAAGCAGAAGAAAAAAAAAGGTCGGGGGGAAGGTTATTGAGGGAAAAAATGGGTCGGGGGAGAGTTATTGACCAAACAAAAAAAAAAGCCGCCTGCCCCTTTCAGGGTGGCCATTTTGAATTCTGTTGTTCTTGGCAGCACACCTCCATCTGCCTTGCGGTACACTGGTGTGCTGCAGAACACAGTTTAAGAAACACTGAGCTAGAGGAAAGCTGGACAGCAAAGGGCGTGCAGGCTGGGGCCCCGGCTCAGGACCGCGCTTGCTTCCCTTGGTGGGCCTCGCGTGCTTGCTGTCCTTTCAGACTCGGAGCCTGGCCCTGAAATGTGCTGAGTTGAGGGGTCTTGGCTCCTTGCCTTGAGCGCTTCCCAGTCAGCAGTGCAGCGGGGGCACTAAGGCAGGCTCCCTGCCTCTCCTGGCACTACAGACCATGCTGCACCCCAGAAGCAGCCAGCAGCAGGATCCCAGCCACTGGGAGTGCGGAGCTAGTGCTCAGGGCAGAGGCAGTGCATGGAGCCCTGTGCGCTCCCCCCCACCCCAACTTAGGAGCTACCAGCTGCTTCTGGGCCGTAGCACAGTCTGCAGTGCCAGGAGAGGCAGGGAGCTGCCTTATCACCCCCACTGGTCACCTGATCAACAAGTCCCAGGGCCTGACATTTCATGCCCCAGTGCTGGGTCGCAACCTGAAGATGGAAAACCACTGAGTTCCCTAGATCAGTGTTTCTCAACCAGTGGTACGAGTACCCTTAGGGGTACTCGAGAGAC
Organism: Pelochelys cantorii; assembly: GCA_032595735.1. NCBI lineage: Eukaryota > Metazoa > Chordata > Testudines > Trionychidae > Pelochelys > Pelochelys cantorii. Next base: position 8,489,292 of record CM064328.1, read on the forward strand.
ATCGGGGGCGGGGAGTGTACGTCAACACAACTGAAATTTGGAGAGAACTGAATTTTTGTTTTAAGTTTTACAGCGTTTTATTATTTTTGTACTTTTTACACCCAAAAATGTCATCGCCCGCCTGGCTACGATTAAGTTGTTTATACAAATGTGTTGTAACGATAGTTAAAAATGGTGTGTATCTGAAAACTGTAGGTACTGGGGGTACTTATAATTTTTTTTTTTTGCTTTGAGAAAGGGGTACTTTATAAAAAAAGGTTGAGAAACACTGCCCTAGGACTAATGTCTCACACCCCTAGCAGAGGCTGGAAGCACCGGCCAGTTCAACTTGTGCCACGCTTGGCTGTCTCCCATCACACCTCTCTCACAAGAACCTGGATGGCCCTGGGCTCAGTTTATGTGATGCTGGGCTCTCCTCTCTCCACAGCACTCCCAACAGCTGTACAGGCACATCTACCTGACGAGCAAGGAGGAGAGCAACGTGCAGCCTCACTACGAGGCGCTCTACAGCATGCTGGCGCTCATTAGCATCGAGCTTGCCAACGAGGAGGTGGTGGTGGACCTCATCCGCCTGGTGCTGGCAGTGCAGGTAGGCTGGAGTGAACAGGGCAGGTGTCGAGGGGCCCAGAGGGTAACGGGTTCCTCCTCACTGCACAAAGAGAGGATCAGCGCACGGATCTGAGCTAGGCCTGGAGCGGACAGATCAAAGGATATAAGTTCCACCATGGCAAATGGGTGGAAGGGAATTTACCAGGGCTGGATTCTGGGCTCCATGAAGTTGCTTGCCTTAGTGCAGACATGGCCTAAATGGAAGATCAACGCTGCCGCGATCGAACTTCTGGAGTTTGATTTAGCAAGTCTAGTGAAGACTCACTCAATCAAACTCAGAGGGTGCCTCCATTGGCAGCTGGTACTCTTGGTTCTGCAAGGAGTAAATGCTCCCTATGGGGCCTCCTGTTGTGGGATGGCGGGGAAACTCAACTCCAGCTATGTAATTAACGTAGCTGGAGCTGTGTGTCTCGAGTCGATCTTCCCTTTTAGTGTAGACCTGGCCTTAATGGAGTTTTACACTGGTGCAGCGGACGTCAGGCTACGGCCCCACATCTGTATGGCTTACATCCCCCAGATGGATGCTGTAACGTTGAATTAGGGAGGCTCCCCTAGTGTTCCTTCAGATTTGCAGCCATGCAAATGAGAGCTGTGTTTGGCGCAGTGCGACGAGGGCAGTTTGTATTCTGAGGGGCCACAGCAGAGAAGTGTGATATGGGAATAAGAAAGCAGCACCTTCATTCTGCCTTTGGGTGTGTCAATTCTACCAGCCTAGGCTTGAACTCAAATCCGAATGAATATTTGAGAACCGTTTCTCTGCCGTGATCGCCCAGTCAGTACCAAATCCTCTTAGCTTTTAGCCTTTCACTGCTAGTAATGCCATAACGTTCCTTTATTTCTCTGCACCAGGTACCCAGCAGCCTCTGGGTGCTTTAGAAAGGGGAATACATAGCAGTGCAAAAAAGAGCCGGTACATGCAATGCAGCCAGTAAACCCAGGCGGCAAAACGAAACCCTAATGTGACAGCAGCCCTGCCCTGCCACTCACCTGGCTGGCAGGGAGCAAACCCACCTGGCAATAGGATGGCAACCTGGTTCTGCAAAGGCAGATGAATGTCGCTACTAACAGATTGGTGTCAATGGAACATCTACGTAAGAGCGGACGCAGGCGATGCAGGAAGGGAGGTGTTAAAGGGACAGCCAGCTTCTGGGCCCAACTCAGGGTGGCGTAGAATCCTAGAACACTGGAACTGGAAGGGACCTCGAGAGCTCACCGAGTCCAGTCCCCTGCCCTCATGGCACGACCCAGCACTGTCTAGACCATCCCTGAGATATGTCTGTCTAACCTGCTCTTAAATATCTCCAGAGATGGAGATTCCACAACCTCCCTAGGCAGCTTATTCCAGTGTTGTTATTCTTGGCAGTTGCCCACATGCACCCAGGTGGAGAAGCAGCTATCTGGGCTCCCTCCCTCCCCGCTCAGTTCACATGGTTTTGGATCACCCACTGGGGTGTTCAGATCCCTTCCCTTTTGCAGGCTACTGGCCTATCTGCCCAGCCCCGGGAGGAACCAGTATCATGCCTGGGTCTGTTTCAGGCCCTGCACTTACTTTCTTCCATGTAACACCAATTCTACACATCAGTTGCCCCTTTCCACATCCCCTGGGGTCTCCCACAGGTGCCTCTCTCTTGCCTTCAGATTTCTACCCTCCAAGTCACTTTCTTGCTTCTTTCTGGCTCCAGAAGCTCTCCATCTCTTCCACTTGCTGGCTGGCCTGATTCAGTGGGTGCTCTGGGGCTGGAGCAGCCATGGACAAAGAAGAGTGGGTGTTCAGCACCCGCCAGCTACAGCTGATCAGCAGGGCTGCCTGACGGGTGGGAAGGGGAGGGGTTTGGTGAAGGCAGCGAACAGCTGGAGGGAGGGGGCAGAGCAGGGGTGGAGCCCTCTGGGGAAAAAATAAAAGTCAGCGCCTATGGTCACTTGTGAGGCTGGGCCCACCTCCCCTGAAAGCGCCGGCCTCCGTGGGACACCTTTGGACCCAGCCCCTGCCTTCCCATCAGTCTGCCATTGCTGTGCTAACAAGCGAACCCCCTACCCGGGCTCTCCCTGCCCCGGGCTTTGCAGGAGATTGCCCAGATCAACGAGGATAACCTGCCCGTGTACAACCGCTGCGCTCTCTATGCCCTCGGCGCCGCCTACTTGAACCTGATCAGCCAGCTCACCACGGTGCCCGCCTTCTGCCAGCACATCCATGAGGTCAGTGCAGGCGTGCCCTTCCCCCCCCCCCGGTCCTCGGGGTTCCAGCGGCCGGCTCGTCCCTGCGCAGGGGGGGTGGGGGGGACGGGGATGGTGAGGAGATCGGCTCTCCGTGGGAGACGTGGGCTTTGTGGGGCACCGTTACCTCACCACATCCAGGGCTCCGGGAACACTCCAGAGGCCTGGAGCGTCACACCGGAGACTGCCCTGGCCCTAGGCCACCAGGTCAAATCCAGCCCAGGTTGGAAGCCACCGAAAATCCTGCATGTTGGCTGGACAGTGTGCAGCGAGTGTGGAGGGTCTCACTCAAGTCTGAGGAGTCAGCTGTCTCTCTGGAAACGCCCCCTGCGAGTCACCTTTACTGGCGCCTTGCCGACTGTGTCAGCGGGGAAGCCAAAGCCTGAATCTCCCCCTCTCCCCCACTCGGCGACGGGGTCGATCCAGGCCCATTGGTGAGGTGGTGGGGCTTATGTTGACCCTGCCCATGCAGGGCCTGTTTGGTGGGCAGCTAGAGGATTGCTGTCTCCAGGGCTGTCCATCAGGCCCCTTTTCCCAGCGCTCAGCTGGCCTTAAAAAACAGGCAGGCATGGCTGCAGCGGGTGCCTTCGGTTCCCATGCGGGCTTGATACCTCGTTCCTTTGCTGCTTGGCAGACAAGCCACTGAGGGGTTCTCGTCCCTCCCCTCCCCGCTAGGTCCTCGAGGCGAGGCAGAAGGATGCGCCGTACCTCCTCCCCGAGGACGTGTTTGTGGAGGCGCCCCGGTAAGAATCTCTGCTCTAGAAGGTGCATGTCCCCCTGGGTTGGATCGGAGAGCAGCGGCTGAAATCCTGCTGCCCCTGTCGGAACCATCGCCCGCTTCCGGGCCACAGCAGACGGGGGCCCTTTGTCATTCTCCCTGATGGAGCTGCGGGGAAACGTCCCAGCACAGATATTCCCTTTCCCTTGGCTCCTTCTCTGAGACAAGAGCATGTGTATCGGCTCTCTCCCCAGGGGTGGCATCGCCTCCATGCAGAAATGCCAGGGCCCTGTGTTGCTCGGCTGTCAGAGGAGGGTCAGGCTGTTTTCTGTGCCCGCCCAGCTGTCTTGGAGGGAGGTGGAGCTGTCCCAGTCCCCAGTGTTCACCTGGAAACCCTAATGCTCTCTGCATGCCAAGGGCTGGTAACCACGCCTGCAACGGGCCAGAATCGTCACCGTCTTTCCTCTCTGTTCTCCCGCACAGGCTGACGAAGGGCCTAGATCACTTAGTGCCCGAGGTCTTCTTCCGGCAGAGCAAGATCAGCGAGGTGCTGGGAGGCAGCGGCTACAATTCAGACCGGCTCAGCACACCCTACATCCCCCAGCTGACAGGTATGGGGTGGAGCTTCCCTGCGCACCGGGGCCTTTCCCAGGGCAGTGCCAGGCCAGGCAAGAGGTGTGACTCAGATGTTACCTGGGCAGATGGACTGGGAGAAGGGGTGACTTGCCTACTCACTGTGTGGTATGGATAGAACTGGGGCAAGAACTCAGGAGTCCTTAGCATCTATTACCCTGCCCCGTCATTGTCTCTCCAGAGGAAGGGTGGCCTTAGTAGCTAGAGCATGGACATGGGTTCTGGGAGACCTGGGTTCAAATTCTTGCTGTGCCATAGACTCCCTGTGTGACCTCAGTCAACTCACTTAGTCTCTCTGTGCCTCAGTTTCCCACCTCTATAATGGGGATAACAGCCCTGGCCTGCCTCACAACTCTGATACTGCAGCAATAGGCACCAAGGGACCACAAGGGTCTCCCAGTCTGACCCTCCTGACAAGATGCAGGGTTTATTGTTTCTAGCCCACCCAAGGCAGCTGCCTCTCCAGCCTCCCTTCAAAAACCTCCAACAATCTCTGCTCGCTTCCCTCTTGTGACCCGGACAGCCCCTCTCCAGGTCCCTCCGGGTGTCTCCCCGGACGGGCGAGGCGCTCTGCCTTCCTCACAGGTTGGCTCCCTCTGTTTTCCAGACGAGGATCGTCTGTCCAAGAGGAAGAGCATCGGGGAGACCATTTCTCTTCAGGTCGAGGTGGAATCAAGGAACAGTCCTGAGAAAGAGGAGGTACCATGTGCTGCCTGCTCTGGCCAGCCTGAGAACTGCCCTTCTCATTGCACTGTGTCTCCAGCAGGAGGGGTGGTTTTTATTGGCTTGCCTCTGCGCATGCCCAGTGTCCTGAGCCAGCTGGACGGGCAGGGGGTGCTTGCTTGGGACAGCCATTGCCCTATAGAACCTAGGGGGACGGCAAAGCCTTCTTAGATCATGTAGTGTGAACCCAGGCAGAGGCGATTTCCCACCTGGGAAGCTTTTCCTGCCGACGTTTCCCTTGACCCCTAGGGTCCCTCCAGAACATCTCATCCCCTACACCCGCCCCCAGGTGCTTACACCTTTTGCAGTTTTGCGGGCTGCTCCCAACTCCCCCACCGTGGGTGCTGTGCAGACAGCCTGTCTGCGGGGGGCTCTTTCATCTCCCCCCCATCGTTCACGTCCACTGTCCGCCGCAGGTTCCCCCCCTCTCTGAATTCTTCCCGCTGGGTCGAGATCTTGGCGAGGACACGCTCCTATCCGCACCTCCCAGCCCTCTTCCTCAGGTGCCTAACATCTGAGCAGAGGAGAGAGCAAGGTGGTGTACCCCGGAGCGCCGCTCCAGCAAGGAGGAACTGGCCGGCTGCTGCACTCCGCTGCAGGAGGAGGCGCGATGTGCTCCCAGGGGTTTTCCTCCCCGCTGCTGTGGGTGTGCCCCCCACCAGTCTGGCATTGCCCCTGGCAGGAGCCCCCCCCCAGGCACCATTTAGAGAGGGCAAACGGGGGCTGAAGCCCCCTCTCCGAAATCCCAGCCAGGATGCAGCTTGCAGAACACCAGGCGCAGAACACCGACATAAGACAAGCCAGAGCTTTCCCCAAGGGCTAAACATTTCCGCTTCCTGAGCTGCCCCCTCGCCCCAGCAGCTCCTGTTTTAACAGGGCAACGTTGCCTACTTAAGCGCTGTGTCATTCTTCATTCGGGTGCACGGCCGAGCGCTCTGGCTGAGTCTGGGCGCCGCAGGCCACGAGCAACCGAGGAGTAATTCCCTCCTGGTGTGGTCAGCAGGACAAGGTGAGCTGGCCCCATGCCTGCCAGCGTCCTACGCACGAGTTATCGCGGCCTGCCTCCCCTCCGCTGGGGCCGGGTAATTAAAGCTTGTGCGCCATCCTTCTGGGGAAGGAGCTACCCTGGGGCTGTGCTCTCCAGCATTTACCTGCCCAAAGCAGGCTGCATTTGGTGGCTTCACTCTCTGAAAGCCACTGCTTGGGCAGCCGCTTGTTTCTCCTTTTCCACAGGCTTTGGGCATCCTAGCTGTCAGTGCTTGGTGACCTCCCATTCCAAGGGTACATCCCAAGTCCCTGCCCTGGGCCGAATGACTTGGGGAGCATTTGTCATGGGTTCCGGTGCCATCACTTCCCGCCTGCCCAAGGCTCAGGGGTGTTGCCCCATTGAGGGGGCTGAGGTGGGTCCTGCCCCTCCTTTTCCCCCCTGAGAATCCACCCGCTAGCCAGGCTGGAAGGCAAGGGTGGAGTTTCAGGAGGGCAGGGGGAGCCAGCAGCCGTGTGCACCGGGACGCAGCTTGCTTTTCATCGCATTCCCCGGATGCTAAGGGAGCGAGGGGAAAGTGCTTGCATGCCGTGCATGCCTCTCACACCCGGCTGGTGAAGGGAGGGGGCCGAGGAGTAAATCACGGAATGCAGGTCCTTTCCTCTCCCTCCCTGATAGCCCGGGGCGTGGGATGAAAAGCAAGCCGCGCACGGCTGCTGCCCCCCCGCCCTCCTGAAACTCCGCCCTTGTGGAAGATGGAGCTGGGCTGTGGTACGAGCTGCCCAAGGGAGCCCTGAATCCTCCATCTGCCCTGGGCAGTATGCCCAGGAGACAGGGCCACAGTCCAGGGGCTGCTCTCTGGCTGCCTTCTCAAGGCAGGTGGAGGGTCTAGGGCTCCCTGGATAGCTCTTACTACTGCCCGGCTCTGGCTTCTGGCCTGGCTGGGGGTGGGGGCTCAGAAGGGAGCCGGGCTCCTTTGGAAAGGAGGTCGTCCTAGTCGGCGCCTTCATAGATTCATAGAGCTTCAGGCCAGAAGGAACCATCGGCCGACCTCCAGTACCACACAGGCCACTCAGCTTCTCCCAGCTACCCCTGTCTTGAGCCCAAAAAGTTATCACCTCCTAGAGGGTGAGACCCACTACTGCAGATCTTCAAAGTTGGCTGGCCTCTAGAACCACATGTTCGGCTGTTCTCCCCTTTCGTCTGCTCTTAAGAACACGCTGCCTGGAGGTGTAATTCTTGTGTTCTTCCCCCACCCCTAGAGAGCCCCGGCTGAAGAGATCACGTACGAGACCCTGAAGAAAGCAATTGGTAAGTAACTGAGTGATCTTCCGCAGAATTGAAAGCCAGACAGGACCATGAGACCCTCTTGTCTGACCCGCTGTGTCCCCCAGATGCTGCTGTGTTAAGCCCAAAGACCTGACCTAGCACCCAGGGGAAAGACTGAGCTGTGTCAGTCACACTGTGCTCAGAGGCGTAAAACTTTCCCTCTTTCTGGAGTGCTGCTCCGTGAGCACGTCTGGAAACGTCACATTGTGCTCTGTGACTGGCATCCCCTCCCCACAGTGCCAGTGCGGCACGGGCAGTGCAGACCCCACCCCATACCCACAACCCTGCCTAGCCAGTGTGTCTTTAGAGACCCCCATTTGGGCTGGAGAGATGGCTGGCTAATGGTCTGAGCGCAGGACCTCCTCAGGTCAAGCCCGATGCTGCCACTGACTCCCTTTCTGGCCTTGGGCATGCTGCTTAAACCAAAGAGTTCTAACGTGTCCTTTGATGTCTGGGTGCCAGAATGAAAGGCAGGGGGTGTGATTTTCCAGGGGTGCTGAGCACCTGCAAACCCACACACAGTAGCCGTGCAGCACGGAGCCCTGCTTGCTCTCGTGCAGGCCCGACGAGGGGCGGTGGGGAGGCACTGCTCTCGAGGTACTCGCTGCAGGGCACGCAGCAGAGCATGTGTTCCCCTGAGAGCTGGGCTGGCCTGTGTGTGGCCCTAGACCCCAGAATAGAACAACTGGGACTCGGGTCCTGTATTCCTGGCATGGCCAGAGCGCATTCCCCATTGCTTCCTCCCTCCTGTGCACTTTAGTAGACAGCGTCGCTGTGGAGGAGCAGGAGCGGGAGAGGAGGCGGCAGGTGGTGGAGAAGTTCCAGAAAGCTCCCTTTGAAGAGATCGCGGCTCACTGCGGCGCCCGGGTGAGTCTCTGCTTTTGGCACTCTGCCTGCCTGCTCTGCTTTGCCAGGGAGATCACTCAGGCTGGGAGGATGTGCTGGGCCCGTCCCGCGGGGTCAAAAAACGGAAGAGTAGCACGGGCAAAGTGAGGCTCATAACCTGGGTAGCGGCTGATTTGCTAGCAGATAACACCCTACTACTGCTATCTGCTAGCTAAGTTATGCCATTAGCTCAAGGGGCAGAGGCCTATGTTGTAGTGTGTTCTGAGTTCAAACCCTGCTGGCGACGTGTGGGAGGGTTTGCTGTGAAAGCACAGGAAGCCGTCAGCTCCCTGAAGCTGTGAGACCTCTGGAATTAGGTAGCCTATGGGAGGAGTGACTGAGTTGGACCTTGCTGCAGTCAGTCCCCCAAAGTCCCTTGTGCCCAAGGGATAAGGGTCTCGTTTGTCACTACTGAAATGCAGCCAGCTCAGGGGTGGAGCGGAGCAGCTCTCTAGCAGCATACAGCACCACTGCGCTGCCCTTGGGGACAGGAAGTGGAGAATGCGGCATCCAATTAAAACCACAGGGTGGAAGCCGAACAGAATTATTCAAGTCTGAGCTCGGCCCGGCACCCTGCTCCTGTGAAACATGTCAGGGAAACATGAATGACCCTGAGGAGCCTGAAGTCTGGATTCCAACCTCATACAAAAGCTGGGATCTCAAAGCACCACTCCAGAGCATGCTGCAGTGTTGGTCAGTACAGATGCAGGAGGGAAGTGTGTTACATGCTGTGAGGATGCAGTCGGGGTTCCTCTGACACTGCACCCCCGTAGCAGCCAGAACAGACTCTGCCAGCCGGTAGAATAGAGGGGGGTTTATTGCTTCTCCAGGATACAGCACAGCAGAGACGTGATGTGTCTACAGGAATCTGGGCCAGGATACCTCAGCCCCCTTGAGATGGGGTCCCTGGGCTCCTAGATTCCAGCCCCCTCCTTAGACTGGTTCCTTCATGATTCCAGCCCAAGACTGCCTCTTCCCCTAACACTCACTTCCCTAGTTCCCTCGCTGCCCCCACTCGTCTGACGGGTTGGGTCTTTGTCTACGTGACTTAGGCTGCCCCCCTGCTGGGCAGTGCTCACAGGCAGAGGCCAGTAGGGGTCACCCACAGCCCAAGCACAGCACCCAGCAAGGTACTGACACTATGTCACCACATGTGGGTGAGTCAGTGGGAATCACACCTCACAATGCAGGGGGACCCCGGGTTACAGGCAGACAGCCCCCCCCACTACGCCACACATGCATCACCAGCACAACTTCCTGCTGTACGTCAGTGTCCCCTGGAAGAAGTTCATAGACTCCTAGGGCTGGAAGAGACCTCAGGAGTCATCTAGTCCAGCCCCCTGCCCAAAGCAGGACCAACCCAACTAAATCATCCCACCCAGGGCTTTGTCAAGCCGAGACTTAAAAACCTCTAGGGATGGAGAGTCCACCACCTCCCTAGAGAACCCATCCCACCCTCCTAGGGAAATAGTGTTTCCTAATATCCAACCTAGACCTGCCCCACTGCAACTTGAGCCCATTGCTCCTTGTTCTGCCATCCATCACTACTGAGAACAGCCTCTCTCCATCCTCTTTGGACCCCCCCTTCAGGTGATTGAAGGCTGCTATCAAATCCCCCCTCACTCCTCTCTTCTGTAGACTAAACAAGCCCAAATCCCTCAGCCTCTCCTAATAAGTCATGTGGTTCAGCTGCCTAATCATTTTTGTTGCCCTCTGCTGGACTCTCTCCAATGTGTCCACATCCTTTCTGTAATGGGGGGGCCCAGAATTGGAGGAAATACCCCAGATGTGGCCTCACCAGTGCAGGATAAAAGGGAATAATCACTTCCCTAGATCTGCTGGCAATGCTCATACTATTGCACCCCAATATGCCATTAGCCTTCTTGGCTACAAGGGCGCACTATTTCATTATTTTATTTCCCCCCCTGGTTGCCTGCCCTGATGTGCTGCAGCACCATACTCCCTGGTGTGCCCTGCACAAGGACTTGCAGGCGGCAGGCCCAATGTGACCTGTCGGTGCTCTGCGATCAGAACAGCTCTGCCCCGATGTGAAGCCTCGGAAAAATGGAATTGTTGTTTGTTGCAGGCCTCGCTGCTGCAAAGCAAGCTGAACCAGATCTTTGAGATCACTATCCGGTGAGCATCAGACTCTTTGGGGAGAGGACAGTCTTGGGGGGGCTTTTAGGACCCGGCTTTGCAGTTGGCAAGAGGGGGAGAGGCTCGTGAACTGCGGTGATGGGTGGCCTGTGCCCTGATGCACAAGCACGAGGATGGGAGAGAGGTGCAGGGAACAGCCACAACCTGGCCCGTTCCTACGACTGGAGATGTACCTGGCTCTATCAGATCATGGAAGGAAACAGGCCCCCTAGAGCTTCAGGCAAGCCGAGAACACAGGACCGCAGCTGTGCTGCGGGAAGGTGCAGAGATCCCACCGGTGAGTGCAGGAAGGCTAGGCACGAAGGAGGAGAGCACGGTCAGTCTCTCCATTACATCAGGCCTCACTCTTGTTCCCTTTACCTCCTATCTGCCTCGTATGGTTCTCTCCCGTGTTCCCAGCTCCCCAGAGCTGTCTGTGTCTCAGCTGGGCTTTGGTCCCCAGCACGTCCCTTTGTCATCTGCAGTTTGGCCCTAATGTGCAGTCACTAGGTTGGATTTGTGCCTTCACGTCACCAGCTGAGTGGAGATAAACCTTCATCTTCAGTTAACATGGTGACAGGGTCCTGAGTCGGGAGGGGGAAATCTTCACAGTGAGCAAGAGTTGGGCAGAACCTGACAGGGCTGGGCCCTGTTTTTCAGGTGTGAGGGAGTGTGGAAGTCCACCTTTAACTCTCTTTCTCTGTCTCTGACATTGCAGGCCACCCCCGAGCCCATCGGGTACCATCACGGCTGCGTATGGCCAGCCCCAGAGCCACTCCATCCCGGTGTATGAGATGAAGTTCCCAGATCTCTGCGTATACTGAGACCCGACGCGCATGCCGAGAGAGGGCCAAGTCTTGATGCGGGTGGAGCCAAGGGAGGCAGATGCCTTCTGCATGAATACAAATGTCTCTTGAAGAAATCTGTAACCCTCGAGGAAAACGCCTTTTGGAGGACTTGCCGGCTTCCCTCTTCCAGAGCCATGTGGCACCTCGTGATTCTCCAGCCATTTACAGAATTCACATGTGTGTTTCTTTGCCACCTTATTTCTTCGCAGCTCGTTTCACCTCTAGGGTTGATGATGCGTGCGACTGAAGAATCTTCATGAAAGCGTTTCAGAGCCATGACTCCAGCAGTGAGAAGTTGGGGAGGGCGCAGGAATAGCTAGGGGTTGGTTTAGCTTCCCTTTTTAGAACCAGGTTAGAGGGTTCAGGGTTTTTTTTTTTTTGGGGGGGGGGAGGAGGGGAGGGATGTTAGATCTTACCCCAGAGAATTCATTTGGCATCTTGATGGCCCACTGCATCAAGCAAGTCTGCGCCAGTGACAGGTGTTACTCATGTTTCTCTGCCTGTGGCCAGTTTAAGAGAGTTCTTCCGTAACAGGGTGCTGCTCTCCAAACTTGAGGTCTTCTAGATTTCTAAGCCAGAAGGGACCAATAGGGCCATTTTGCCTGACTTCATGACATAGGCCTCTAGGACTAAGGGGACTTGGACATAGGACCCAAACTTGTTGCAGAAGGTGAATTCTGGTTGCCTTAAGACAGTGCGAAGCTGCCGTAGAGACGGGCCGACCCAGATGTTAGTCATCACAGTTGGATACCTATTAAAGCATTATTTTTGTGCTGCAGGGTCCTATACATCAGAGGTGTAGTTGCCTTTCTGATAACGTTCGTTTAAGAAGACAAAGGGACTGATTGACAAGTACAATCAAGGCAAACACCCCTAACGTTTCCTACACGTTCTAAGTTGAAAGGGAAATGGCTCCTCTAATGAACCAGCTTGTGTGTGTCTCCCCCTCTTCCCCCCGTACGGAGTGAGTGCCTAGAATGAGACCAGCTCAGCCCTACACAGCTAACTGCTAAAGGAGATTCTCTATTCGAGCCAAGCGGCAGGGGATCATGGGCTTTTGAGGGAGGAGGATCTCTTCTGTGATCCCATAAGGTCTACATTGTAAAGCACCCAGGGAAATCCTTTAAGTCCTAGGGCTGGGCAAAACACAGCCTGGGGGGCCGGATCCGTCCTGCGGAAGATCCTGCTGGGACCCTTAGGCACGCAGTAGCCATGGTTTAAAGCTCAGTCCCCACCCCCAACCCAATTCTCAGCTCCTATTGGCTGGAAACAACCAGCCAATAGGAATTCATCCCAGCCAATCTCTCAGCTCCTATAGGCTGGAAACAATCAGCCAATAGGAGCTCAGAGATTGGCCTGGGGGCAATGCAAGCCTCTTCCTCCCCCCCCCCAGAGCTCAGAGCCACGTGGAGGGAACAGCCTGCAGTTTCAAGTGGTTTGGGGCTGTAGCAGGTAGGGAGTCCAGCCTGCCTTAGGGGTGCTGCAGGGCTGCTGGCCAGGAGACACTTAGGTAAGCGCCTCCCAGCCACAGCTTGCCTCTGGCACCCCTGCCCCTCCCACACCCCAACTCCCTCCCCCAGGTCACCATCCAAACCCTCTGCATCCCCTTGCCCCAGGTCACAACCTCCTCCTGTACCCCTGCCCCAGGCCAGAATCCTCTCCTGCACCCAAACATCCTCCCAGACCCTGCACCCCATTCCTCTGCCCCAGGTCAGCACCCAAACCCTCTGCAGCCTGCACCCCCTTTGTCCCTTCTCCCATGTCACAATTCCCTCCCAGACTTTGGACCTCCTCCTAGAACCCCTCCCCCAGGCCAGAATCCTCTCCTGCACCCATACTCCCTCCCTGACCCTACACCCCAATCCCCTGACCCAGGTCACAACCACCTCCTTCACCCAAACTCCCTCAGACCTCACACCGTCTCCTGCATTCCACTCCCTTACCCCGTACGCCCGTCTACACCCAACTTCTATCCTAGACCTCACATCACCTCTACAGAAAAGTGCGGCCCTTGACCACCTTCCAAAATCTTGGAGTGCCCCCCTCCCAAAAAAAAATTATTGCCCACCCCTGTTCTAGGTGGTTAGTGATTGGTTTCATACTTGATTTTCAATAGCCATGGTTCAGCGGGATTGTTTGGTGCAAAGCTGACTGTGGAAGACCCATGCCCCAATCCTACAGGCCGTGGATTAGCTCTGTACTGAAGTGCAGGCAGGATTAAGGGTGGGACAGTCCCGGAGAACCCAGAACCAAGCAGCAGGAGAGGGCTGAAATGGGGCTGGAGGGGAAGGCACATTAACCCCTTGAACACTGGCATTTCCCAGATGCCGGCACAAAGGGGGAACTTGGAAGACTGTGCATGTTGCGTACAGACGGTTCAGCAGTGCACGGAGTGAAGAGGATGATTCCCTCCACTCCCTTTTTCATATGACCCCAGTGTTCCTCTGGGGCAGAAATTTCCCGCCTCTGGGCTCCGTCTCACTGATCATCTTTCAGCAGAATCCTCTGGCACAGGGACCTGAGAGCAAATGAAAAAATTCTGTTTTGCAAAATTCCAAGCCATTCAAACAGCCCCGGGCTGCAGCAAAACCAGCCGACATGTGAAAGTGGTGACATTGTGCAGGCAGAGGAAAGGCCTGTCACTGGCCAGCTTCAAAACAGGCGTTCCAGTGAGTTTCCCATCCTACACCTGCCCCTGGATTTTCCCTCCAGTTGTTGTGGCTTCATAATCACATCTTCTTCTTCCCCAAAATGGTTTCCTGCTCCCTGGGGCTGCAGGAGAGCCCCGCTAAACAGGCTCAATTGGTTACACCAGGGAAGGTGAAACTCAGAGTCCAGGTGGAGAAGGGACCGCTGTGAGCAGTCTGAACTTCTGTAGACTACCTTTCCCACAATACTTCCTACAGCAGGGCTTTTCGAAGAGCATCCAATCTTGATTTAAAAATTGTCAGTGCCAGAGAATTTACCATGACCCTTGCTAAGTTGTGCCAATGGTTTATTACCCTCACTGGTAAAAACGACACTTTATTTGCTGTCTCGATTGGTCTAGCTTCCGCGATCAGCCCTTTGACCGTATGAGACCATTCTCTGCTACATTGAAGAGCCCATTTTTCAATATTTGCTCTCTGCGCTGATACTTACGTACTGGGATCAAATCACCCCCTCATTTTCCCACTGTGAAGCTAACTAGATTGAGTTCCTTGAGCCTCTCGCCATACAGCAGGTTTTCGGCAACCACACTTAAGCTGCGGCCCTCCGCATGTGCTATGAGTATCATTGTGGCCCCAGGGGCTTCCAAAGTTTGGTAGCCCTGGTCTAGGAGAAAGAAAACAATGGGAGGTGAAACTGCATTGTTGAAACCGGTTACATTCAGTGGGAACAGCTGGAGTGGAAGGAGCCTGTTCTATTAGAACAGGCCGAAGGGTGTTTTTCTGAAAATGGGAATTTGTCAAACAACATTTTTCAAGAAAAAGTTGTTTTAAATTCAAAACAAAAAATGGGAAAAAAGTATTTCCTTTCAAGGCTGCAAGAAAGCGCCCTGTTAGTGGCTATAAAACAAAGAGGGAAGAGCTAAAAGTTAAAAAAGTGAGAGGAAACATCATCTTCAAAATCTGTCTTTTCTTTCTACTTTTCACGTTTGGGCATTCTGTCTCTCTAGGTGAGAGAAGATAACACAGGATAACATTTGGATTCCTCCCCTCCCCCCACCAAAAAAAAGGGGAGTGGTTTTTTCCCCTACCAAAATGAACCAAAACACTTCAAATTGAAATTTTGCAACCCCCTCTCCCAAATTTGTGCAAAAACATGAACAAAAATAAGGTATTTTAATGTTTCCATTTCAAAAAGAAAAGACTAGCTAGCCCTGTGTGTTAAATAGTGAGTTAGCTTCGGCCTTTATGATAGAGCTCCTGTCCCACCACAGTATCATGCAATTCCATTTCCATTACTCAGAGAGTCCACTTTTGTGTTCAGAGGGAAGGGTGACCGTGTTTGGGACACCATTTCTGATCCCTGTTTCTCCCCC
Source organism: Pelochelys cantorii (assembly GCA_032595735.1). Lineage (NCBI taxonomy): Eukaryota > Metazoa > Chordata > Testudines > Trionychidae > Pelochelys > Pelochelys cantorii. Next base: position 8,504,396 of record CM064328.1, read on the forward strand.
CTGCTCAGCCCTTGCCCTATAGGCTGCCTGGAGGTCATGAGCCTTTCAGAAGCAGGGAGGCGTGCCTGCTTTCTTCTAGCACAGTGTTTCTCAACCTTTTTTTATAAAGTACCCCTTTAAAAAAAAAAAGTGTTCCCAGTACCTATAGTTTTCAGACACACAAAAAATGTTTCTACTGTTGCAACACATTTGTTTAAATGACTTAATTGTAGCTGGGCGGGTGATGAAATTTTGGGGTGTAAAAAGTACAAAAATAATAAAAAGCTGTGTAAAACTTAAAACAAAGATTCAGTTTTCTCCAAATTTTAGTTGTGGTGATGTACCCCCAGACTTCTCTCGAGTACCCCTAAGGGTACTCGTACCACTGGTTGAGAAACACTGGTCTAGCAGGCCGAGACTCCAATGAAGGGAAAGGGCATGGGGAAGATATGGAGCAGTGTGTTAACTGAGGCCGCAAACCCAGAGGTGCTGGGGCTAGGAAGTGCCAAGGGGGGAGGGGGAGAGAAAGGGGGCAGCTGTTGTGGGGCCCAGCAATTTAAAGGGGCCCAGGGCTCCTGGCCTACTGTGGCAGGGATGGCGGCTAGATCCCTGGGCCCCTTTAAACTGCTGCCGGAGGGCTGCACCGCATGCTTGGTGTGGCTCTGTGGGCTGCGGCAGGGGAAGAGGGGAGCACCATGATCCAGGTGGTCCTGAGGGCTGGCCCCTTCCACCTCAGGCACCGTCCCTTCTAGGGGTGTGGAGCCGCCCCCCCCCCCACACACACCTTGCCCAGTGGCCTACAGAGGCTGTCAGCGCCCCTGCCGCCAAGCCGAGAGCTGTGGAACAAATGGAGCACTGGTATGGAGACCCAGCAGGGGACTGTCTACGGGGCTGCTGATCCACTGGTGGCAGAGCGCACCCGCAGAAGCAAGGCGTAGGAGTTTCCAGCCCTCTCGGCTCAGCTTGCTCAGGTTGCACTACACAAGGGTGCAGATGCCAGCAGTTGGTGGATGTTGGTGTAGATACAGCCTAGGACTTAAGGTCTACCCAAGGCAAATCAAATCATGAATTGTTTCCTTCCTGGGTCACGGCAAAAATCTTGCATGGGGGGGGAGTTCTTTTCAGCTGGTCAGGCTAAGTCACAGGGCACAGATTCTGTGTCCTAACTCTGTAAATGCACGAGAAAGCACTTCCCAGGGTTGGTATTCATCTGTGCAAATTCCAACATTCATTCCTGTGGAAGTTCATGCCAGTACTGTTTGGTCGCTCAAACGCGAGTGGAAAAATTCACCCAGCTCTACCAACGATGGGACAAATCCTGAAGTGCTTACGTAGTTTTTACATGGCCAACTTCCCATTAAAGGCAAAGGAAGTTTTGCCTCAATAAGGACTTTATGGTTTTGCCCGTTAATTGGCAAGGGTAATAGGAGCACCCTGCAGAAGGGGTTGGAAGGTGGGATGAAAAAACAGAGATGGGACATGGGAGTAGGTGGACAATTGGCACCGCCCATTGCTCCGCCTCTTCCCCTAGGAGTTCTGCCTTTGCTCCTCCTCTTCTCTCTAGGCCCCGCCCCTTCTCTGCCTCTTTTGTCTCAAGGCCCTATCCCTGCATTAGCTTAACTAGCTGAGAGTGATCCTTGAACTTCCTCTAAAAACATGGGGGGGCTGAGACAGAAGGACCCCCCCCCACTTTCCTCTAGGCTTGCCCCATATCAGTGAACAAGCATGTCTTGTTTCAGCCTGTGGTAAGATGCTTCCACCCTCTCCTTGGAATTAGTTTCCTATATTTGCACTAAGAGTTGCATATGGACACATGATCTCCATCTGTAAATGTCTTCAACTGTGCATTGTGACTGTACGTACTGTTTAGACCTTGGGAGTATAGACACTGTATATATCTATATTAGATATAAATATATTTCTATAAACCTGGCATAGGTGCATGGGCAAGTTTCCATTTCTGTGTTTCAGGATCAGGAGATCATTTTTGTGTGAGTAACCAAGGGCAGGAATAAGTTGTCTGAGTTGTTAAAGGTCACGTTTTGGTAAGGGGCTTTGTTGATATTTTCAAGTAAGTCATCTCTGCCCTTTTCAAATAAATGTTAATGTTGCCCTGTTATGGTGTGTTGAGGTTTTTCGTAATGGGAGCACGTCGGTGAGAGCCAAGAATATTAACTACCCCCTAGACACTTATTTCTTGGAAACAACAGGAAAAGCAGCAGCTGCTTATTTTTTCCTCTGTGGGTGTGGGGAAGAGGGCATGTTAAAGCTGGAGATGAGCATCAAACTGGGTTTCTTGGACCTGATTCTCCTCCCTTACACTAGATTTACATCCGTGCATTTCCTGACACTAGATTTACATCCGTGCGTTTCCTGACACTAAATTTACACCAGTGCACTTTCACACAAGTCAACAGGCCAGATCCCTAGCTGGAGTAAATTGACATCACTCCTTTGACTTCTCTAGAGCTATTGCTGATGTATCCTGGTGGAAGTTCTAGTCCAGGAGGGCAAAGAAATGGAACACATGTTACTTTCCCCTTCACATAACACAGGAACTGGGGCTCCCTTCATGAAATTAACAGGCAGCAGGTTTAACACAAACAAAAGGCAGTATTTCTTCAGACAACACACAGTCAACGTCCCACCGTCTCTCATCTCCTCCTCTCTGTTCGTTCTTCTTTTGCCCTGATTAGTAGAGCTGGAAGCCGGTCCGCTTCTGTCAGGCCAAGCTAGGTTTGTCACCTTTCTAACAGCTGGTAACAGGACACCTAAGTCCCCACCCCTGCTCCATCTCTTTCCCCAAGAGGCCTGACCCGACTCCCCATCTTCCCCTAGGAGGGCCACCCTTCTCCCCTTCTTCCCTGTAGGTCCCACCCCCTTTTCTGCCTCTTTTGCCCCACGTCCCTGCCCCTGCTTCACCTCCCCCAGTTAAAAAAACATCAGGACTTGTCAAATAGCATCTGGACACACATGGAGAAAAACCAAACTGATCAGGTGAAAACTGAATAGGCTGAAGGAATTTTGGCACAACATGTGTGCCCACCATGCTTGGCTCTGTACAGACAAGCAAGCAGGTAGCCAGGAGAAGACACTCAGCCTGATTGCAGGGGGTCTGAAGTATTAGGCCTGATGGGTAGGAGCAAACTGGTCCCTTCCTTTTGCTTAGATTAGACAGAGCCGGAGCCCATTAGCTATGGTATTCCCACAGAGCCTGATCCCAAGGCCAGGTTTCCATTGATTTCAAAAGCCTTTCTGTGCTCTGGTGATGGGCATCATCTAAAGAGCTGAGTCTCCTGCCTTACGGGGGCCAGGCAATCGCTCATTGACTCAAAACAAAGTAGGCTTGGAAGGGACCTCGAGACGTCATCAAGTGCAGCCCCCCTGTGCGGAGGCAGGAGCAAGTAAACCTCGACCAGCCCTGGCTGGTGTTTGTCCAACTTGGTCTGAAGCACCGCCAATGGCGGGGATTCCGGAACCTTCCTTGGAAGCCTAGTCCAGAGCTCAGCTACAACGTCGGCCATTTCCTTGGTGAAGCTTAGAGATAGGCAACCATGAATAGCTGCATGAGTAGCCCTCCTTTACCTCAGGAGACCACAGCAGACTGTGGCCCACTGGGGTTCCACTAGTCCCCCTCTCTCATATGCCTCTTGCCCACTGGGGCCCTGAGGCCCCACAGTTTCTACTCCTCCCCCTCCCTCCCAGCACTTTGGCCAAGGTGCCTGACGTTTCCAGTAACGGTGCTGTTGTAACCCACACACTGGCGGGTTATTGCACAAGAAGGGCCGTTCTTCCGCAGAGCGTCCACACTGCCCACTCGCTCTTGCGCAGGAAGATTTACAGTAAAGCGTGGTAAGAGAGGGCTTCTTGTGCAAGAGCTACGCTCTTTTCTAACAGGTGTTAAGTCCTCTTGCACAAGAGCTCTTGTGCAAGAGGGCCGTGTGTACGCGTGACGGGTTTCTTGCGCAAGAAAGCCCTATGGCTAAAATGGCCATCGGAGCTTTCTTGCGCAAGAGAGTGTCCACACTGCCATGGATGCTCTTGCGCAAAAGTGCGTGTGGCACATGGCAGTGTGGATGTGTTCTTGCACAAGAGTTCTTGCACAAGAAGCTGCCAGTGTAGACAGAGCCCTAGTGTGGTTACTGAGCAATGCAAGTGGTACCTAGACCACAGCAACAGTTAAAACCAAGAGACCTCTACAGCACAGGTTGGGCGGCAGCTGGCTTTTATCTCAGCATGTAGAGAGGCTCCTATACTCAGCTCCAGAGGTCCCAGGTTCAAATGCGCTTGGTGGCGGTTACACTGTTCTCTCACCCTGCTAGAAATAACCATTTAGAGTGGGTATAGTGCTGGGAATATCCTGTCTGAAAAGGGATCTGGCAGGGGTATGTTGGGAGTCCAGCCAAACCACCACTGTCACCTATCGCCCACTTAGGGCCCTTTGAGCTGACAGCTTAGGAAATAGCCCCCTGTATTTAGTCACTATGCAGATTGGGCCTTTCTCTTGATTGTGCTGCGTACGTCATTGGAATACGAAGGAGCCTTGAGAAGTGGAACCTCTTGACGATAGACCAGAGCTCCTCAGCAAGTGGCTGGGAATTATTTAATGTCCAAAGCGCAGCAGTTCTCCTTTGTGTTTCCCCCTTTCGGACGTACCCCTCCAGCCCACGTCGTTCTTCCTACATTCTCCAGTCGGCTGGCGCTTCCAACGGGTCTCAGGAGGCAGGGTTTGAGAAGCCGTGAGCAAGGGCATGCTTCCGCCAGCGCACATCAATGCTAGACATCGGTTTCTCTTCTCATCCTTCACCCCAAGGCGTCGAGAGGGGCAAGTATGTCTCGTCAGCCCTTGAGAAGTAAATATAGCCAGAGAACAGCAAGAGAAGCAGGCTGCTTTGCTGCTAAGTGGCCGCGCCTCGTTCAGATCCTCACGCTTGCAGTTAACCACCGTTGTGCTGGAAGAAATAGGTCCCGAGCGTCCAACAACATGACCCTGTTACTCTGGCACACAAAATGATGACACGAAGCCAGGGCATTCTCATACAGAGACCTCAGTCTTCTTAGTCTCCAGAGACCCCCTTTGTTATTAGCGGTGACTGTGACATTTGATGATCCGTTAACCATGTTTCAGCAAAAGAGCTGATAGTCGGGGTAGGCATTCAGGCCCCGGCTATTACAACACCACTGTAGTGTACCCTAATAGAAGTAACGTGAGTGGCTAGAAAGAACAGGCTTCAAGGGTGTTTCCTGCTTCGGAGGTTATAACTGTTCCACACTCAAAGTCAGAGAGCAACAGCACCAGTTGGGAACTGTGGTTTCTGAGTTCCTCATTTTCTTCTCCTGCTCTCTCCATCCTCGGATACAGTTGTCACATCACCATTCTGGCAACATGACTCTAAGATGAGGGGGCCCTTCTATTGGCTCCCAGGTCCGCCCTATTGACTTCAGCCGGGGTGACAGCTGTTTATGTCAAAAATGGGTCCACTAATTAGCTCTTCAGATCAGATGCTGCCTGGTAGTCAGTGTTTGTACAGCTCCTAGCGCATTGAAGCTCTCTTCTTGGTTGGTCCCCCAGGCCAGGTGGCCTTTCATCACCATGGTGAGAACAATGTTTCCAGTGAGGCTCATCCTGCTTCCCAAACGCACTGGGGTGTCCGGCGTTGGGGCTAATTAATGCAAAAGCATCTATTGTTGCGGGGCACCGTGGTGATGTAGCTGTGATCGGTGGGCCTCAGGGTGCAGTCATGGCAAAAGAGAGGTGGCCCCCATCCAGCAGAGGAGCACTCCAAAGATCAAGGGTGCACATTCAGTTGTTTCTTTGTGAGGCAAATTCCAGTCCTTGCCCCTGGGTTGGGATCCTGTGTCAGTCCCTGCTCGCGTCTTTCTCTCCCCACTGCAGAGACCCCAGGTTTCCCTTGGCCAGGGAGTGTCCCCTCTCTTTTACACAGCCAGCACATGAGCCAGGAGTCATATCTGTGGCAGACTCCCCTGCGTGCTGCCGTATGGAAACCAACTCCCCACATGCCAGCTCACCTGGATGGAGGGGCAGCATGGCCACCCCTGTCTGCTTGGCTGCCGTGCCACTGACTGAACTTTGCCCGGGGCCCCACTCTGTCTATACAGGTCAAAATTCGGGTTTGCGGTGGGCATGCAGCCGGTGGAAGGCCCCTGCAGCCGCAGGATGGGGCTGCTGCTCCAAAGCAAGCCAGGCCATGGCAGCCTGGCTTTGTGGCCTGTGCAGCTTGGAGCACATTTAAAAAACCTGGGAGGGAGAAGAGGGGGGTGGGGGACAGTGGCGGATATAGGGCAGGGCGAGCGGGGCAGCTGCCCCGGGCCCCACGCTGCAATAGGCCCCGCGCCGAGCCGCCGTGTGGGGCCCAAACGGCCGCTTGCGCTGCTTGCTCCCGCGCGGTGGCCCAGCTGAGTGGTGCAGAACTCAGCAGAGCGCCACGGCGGGAGGTGAAGGCCGTGACAGAGGCTTCAGGTCCCACCCCTTGGCCGTGTATGTCACTGCCCCGCCACTCTTTGCCTCCTGCCGTGGCGCTTGGCTGAGTTCTGCACCGCTCAGCCGGGCTGCCACGTGGGAGCAAGCGGTGCAAACAGCCATTTGGGCTCCGTGAGTGAGAGGCAGGAGGGGGAGGAGAAGAGAAAGAGAGAGTGAGAGGCAGGAGAGGGAGGAGAAGAGAAAGAGAGAGTGAGAGGCAGGAGGAGGAGGAAAAGAGAAAGAGAGAGTGAAAGGCAGGAGGAGGAGGAGAAGAGAAAGAGAGTGAAAGCAGAGGGAGGAGAAGAGAAAGAGAGGGTGAGGCAGAAGGGGGAGGAGAGTAAAATACAAACGAAAATTTTTAATTATTAATGCAGAATTTTGTTTAAGAATGACTTACAATATCATTAAAATAAAAATTATCCAACTAAATTAAGTTTCTATCAAATTTACCCAATTCACATTTAATATGAAAATAGCCTTCAATTTGCTTAACAAAGCTTTGCCTTCTGTGATAAGCAAAGATTGTGGACCCAATGTTAGGAGGCCTTCCCGTCTCTTAAAAACCCTGGTGGAGAGTAGGCTTTGAGAGCCCTCGGCATATCACAGGCCAGAGCTCAGGAATGGTAGCAAGGGACAAAACAACGCTCCTTCAGACATTCATTTGGCACATGTGCAAAGGTCATAAAAACCTCTGTTGCTGGTGCAGAGAGAAAGGTTGTGTGGGCTAGTGGCTTGAGCAAATGCCTGCAGGCTAGTCTCATCTCTGCCAGTGGCTCCCAAAGTGTCCTTGCTTGAGTCATTTTCCCCGTCTTTGCTTCTGTTTTCCCCTTTGCAAGATGAGCCTTGTGCTGATTGTGTACTGCCTGTGGGATGCCGGGAGGCTCAGTATAATAAGTGTGGCAGTGTCTCGAAATCCTCAGATGGCAATTCCTAGGAGGTCAAGGCATTGTTTAATGATAATGCTTAAGAAATGAGCTAGCCATTGCTGTGCACACTCTGCCTCTCCCTTCCTGCCAGATCATGGCGACTGAATGAAAAGCATCAAGAAATCCCTAACTTCCAGTGTAAGCCAAACCCAAGACATGGAAGCTCTTTGAAAACACAGCCCTGCCCTGCTTGTCTGAGCACTGACCACCTCAGCCCCCCATTTGTCTCCCACAACCCCCTTACACATGGGGCCTCCTTCACAGAGGAGGTTGTGAACCCATGAGCCCCTCCTCCGCAGCTCCCTCCTCAAGACCACACCCACTGCGATACCAGCCTACCTGATGTGACTAACCAGGTAAGTAGCCAGTAGCCCCTTCAGCTAGCTATTGTATTAATTTGATCTTAGCATTAGGCATGCTAATGACTGGGCTCTAGTCTAAACCATTTCCCTGTGCTGGTAGCTGGCCCTTTATATGCATGTTCCAATCCTTGCTTCCCTCAGCCTCCCGCCCTCCTTCCTTCTTACACCCTCTGGTGTCTTGTCTGACTAGGTTATAAGCTCTATTGGGGAAATTCAGTAGCAGCTTTGAAAAGGCTTCTGGTTCTTGCTCATAGTTGGAGCAGAACTCTTTGACTGGCAGCTCCCCCTGAGACATGTCCTGGGGTGTTTGCTGCAGAAGACACATGGCTAATGGAGTTGAATGCACTGCACCAGCTCTTTGTACAGCACGGGGCTACGGAGGGAGCTGGGGAATACCAACAGCTGCTGGTCAGCTGCAGGCAGAATCAAACCTGGGACTTCTACAGCTTAGTGCACAAGCTGCCACCACGAGTCACCTGGCTGAGCTAAGAGCATAGAGCAGCCTTGTTATTCTCTCTGTAAGTGGTCTCAGTGCCACGAGACCGTACACCAGAGCCAGGAAGTGTGTGGGTTACATTTGCACTGTGGTAACCACATAAAGACAGAAATCTGGGCAGACCCTTGCCTGGAGCCATTACAAGTGGAAGATTTTCCTTTTTTTGTCTTCTCCCAGTAATCTATCTAGCAAGCTAATCTCGATCTCGCAGTGGCAGCTCTGGGATGGATTCTGATCTGGCTCAGGCCAGCGTAAATCAGGAGTTGCCCCCGAAGTAAGTTTACACAGGGGTAAAGTCAGCTTGCACTCGATCCTCCCAATCCTGATTTCTCTCATGCTGATTTGACCCACAATTCAGATGTGACGATTTCATCATTGCAAGTTGCTTCTGGAACTTCTGTAAAGGGAGAAACCCTGTCTATTGGGATGGGATGGGGGTCAATTCTGAACCCTTGGAAACTTCGCTAAGCAGAATGCAGGGCTGTCTTTACCCATATGCAGAATGTGCAGCTGCGTAGGGCAACCGAAAATTTGGGGCACTACTAGGGGGAGCAGAGGGATAGCTCACTGGTTTGAGCATTGGCCTGCTAAGTCCAGGATTGTGAGCTCAATCTTTGAGGGGGCCATTTAGGGATCTGGGGCAAATATGTCAGGGATGGTACTCGGGCTTGCTGTGAGGGGGGCTGGACTCGATGACCTCTCAAGGTCCCTTCCAGTTCTAGGAGATGGTATATCTCCATATTATAGGGTCTTAATGTCTGCTCACCTGCCTTCTCCTGTCCCTGTTCTGTGGTTCTGCTTCCTCTGGAGAGGATCTAGTTAACTTAAAAGTGACAGTCTGTCAGACTTATTGGTGGAACATTGAACCTGGGAAAGAGCCATTCAAGTGGTAACACAGCCATTTGCCAACACCAGGTCTGTACTGTCAGTTTCTGAGAGTTATGTCTTCATCTACAAGTGCTTAGTTTAAAATTTGCTTTCAAAATATTTCATGAGGGTGTTGCTCAAAATGAGTACCACGTAGGGCCCTGTAAATCCTAAGGACGGCCCTGGCAGAACGGTTTAGGGCCCAATTTAGGAACGCATTTAAACCCCAGCATAATTTGATGTGTGTACTCCCATTGGTTTTACAGAGCGGGGCTTTGTCGAGGACAAAAATAGCGATTCTCTTTTAGCATTTGCCAAAGAAAGTCACAAAAACGGCTCCACTGAGCCCCAAATGGGGGGGTCTCTTCCTTCCAGTCCCTGTCCGGGAGCTAGGCCCGTGGGCTTTTTGCAGAGGCGAGATGCTCAGGTTCAGGAACACAATGTATAACAATGGATTGATCCCTGCAAGCAGAGTCTGCCACTGGGAGAACACAGAGGGACCCTGGCTGTAGCCACAGGCATTCCAAAGACAGAAGAGACAACTGTGATCATCTCGTCTGACCTCCCGAATCACCCAGCCCAGAGACCTGCCCCACGATAATGCCTAGAGCAGATATTTTAGGAAAACACCCACTCTTGATTTAAAAATGGCCAGTGACGGAGAGTGCACCATGTCCCTTGGTAACTCATGCCAATGGTAAATTACCCTGACTGTTAAATTGTGTGCCTTAATTCCCATCTGAACTGATTTCACTTCCACTTCTAGCTGTGGGATTGTATTATTCCTTTGCCTGCAAGACTGGAGAGCCATCATCATCAAATATTTATTCCCCAGGCCGGCATTTATAAACGGTCATCAAGTCATCGCTGAAGCCTGCTGAGATCTGTCACGTGCTGAGGTGCCAAAGATATGGCCATTGTTGAGTATTGGAAATTAACTTTTTTTCCACCTGAGGGAATTAGCCTTTGATGCGCTTGACAGTCGCAAGGGACCATTTTGCCAAGGACACGCTTCAGACGGAAGAGTCAGCGAGAGAGAACGTGTGATTGAATTTCATACATCAGAGCCATGAGTAATATCTTCATGATTATTCCACCTGTAACTTTTGTAGTTTTTTTTTCCTTTTATGTTAGTTCATTACGTCAATTTCACCCATCTGCAAGCGATTGCTATTATTAGTAGTCATTTTCATTCCCTTTAAATATATTCCGTGATCTTTGAAGCAGATGGAAGCTGCTGTACTTAACAGCCTTGGAGACTGGAGTCCCCTAGCTATCCCCAGCAGAACCTAACATAACCTTTGTCTGCACCCAAAAGATGCACCAGTTTAATTAAAATCAGTGTAGAAATTTCAGAGGGGTAGCTGTGTTAGTCTGTTTCAGCAAAGACACTGAGGCGTCCTGTGGCATCTTAAAGATGCACACATTTATTTGGACATCAGCTTTCATGGGCTGGTGAGTGCTGCCAGCACCTATGCAGAAGGGTAGTGGTACCACACCCCCTTCAATAACCTTGTGACCTCCCCCCTCCCCCCACAACTCCTTTGAGGGTCAGGACCCCTACAAATACAACACTTTGAAATTTAAGATTTAAATGGCAGAAATCATGAAATTTACCATTTTTAAAATCCTATGCCCAATGCAATTGACCAGAATGGACTGTGAATTTGGTAGGGCCCTGCTCACGAGGCACAAGACTGTCCATTCCACTGAGGCAATAATGAAAAACAAAATGCTGCATATGATGCTGTGAAGGGAGCCTCACTGACGTGGTAATTAGGGGCTTGAAGCAGTGTTTCCTCTCATTTTTTCTATCCATGTGCAGATTGATTTCTGGTATGTGTATAGCTATGGAAGAAGAAAGAATATTAAAACAAGGGCTAAGTAAAAGGTACACTGCTTAAATTGTTTATTTAATGTGAAATCAAATGAAAAGAAAATTAATACTGCCCTTGGAGTATACATATGTTTTATCAGCCTGTCTAATAACTGAAGCTAGTAAACACACCAAAATGGGGGCACCGCTGTAAAAATAAAACAAAGATGCAGCCGTTAAGTGAAAGCAATAAAATATGCACCAGAGGCCCAATTTAATAATCTACTCCTACCACAGACCACTACATCTTCAGGGAAAACATGAAGCACCTGCCAAAACACAGGCATGTGATAGACTTTTGCAGTTCACAAAACAATCCCATGTGTATGCGTATTATTTTCACAGCTAGCTCAGCTTTAAGAGGCTAAACAAATCCAGGAGTCAAGCAGAAACGGGAGTCACGCTCTCCTTGCAAATATGAACGCACTATTCCCTGATCCTGGAAAGAAGAGTAAAAGGCTCCCTCACGCTGACACAGTTCCTGTGGGACGTTGTGGTGATATGGTCACCCCACTCCAGGAGGAACCCCAGGGTTAAACCCAGCCCTGGGAGAGGACTGCGATTGTGGAGCTTGCAGCTGGGGCAGATAGCAGCCAATTCGGCCCAGCTGGGGCACTATAAATAGGAGCTCCTAGCGCAGAGACTCTTGGGCTGTGTCTACACTGGCGCACTCTTGCACAAAAACTTGCTGCCTGTCTACACTGGCCGCGTGATCTTGTGCAAGCAAACTGACGTTCTAAAGTATGAAATCAGGGCTTCTTGTGCCAGAACTCTGACGCTCCCGCTCAGGAATAAGCCCTTTTGCACAACTGTTCTTGCTCAAGAGGCCAGTGTAGACAGGCAACATGAATTTCTTGCGCAAGAAAGCCCTATGGTTAAAATGGCCATCAGAGCTCTCTTGCGCAAGAGAGCGTCCACACTGCCATGGGCGCTCTTGTGCAAAAGCACAGCTCGCACATGGCAGCGTGGACGTGTTCTTGAGCAAGACTTCTTGCACAAGAACCCTTGCACAAGATGTTCTTGCGCAAGAAGCTGCCAGTGTAGACAAAGCCTTGCTGTGGAGTGGGAAGGACCTGGCTGCTGGTAGGCTAGAGAGGGTACCTGAGGCTGGGATGGGCTGGGGAAAGGCAGGCAGAGCTGGGGAGCTCTGGCCAAGCAAACTCCCAGGCTGAGGCCTTGGTCTCAAGGCCTGAGGCTACTCAACAGAAGGCAGCAGGTCCACAACCCCTTGCTGATGCCGAGTGACCATGTCTGACTGCAGTTTGCCCCTGAGGCAGGGGCGAGATGATGACTGGCAGTGAGTCACTGAGGCAAGGTGGGTAGAGGGGATTGGGAGTCCTTGGCAGGGACCCCCAATCCAGGAGCCCAGGGTGCAGGGACACTGCTGCAGGGCAGCGCTGTGAGGAAGGGCACCATGGGACAGGAGGGGCACAGGGCCTGAACCAGGGCAGGAGCCAGACAACTGAGGGCGAGACATGGGCGAGCAATAGGCTTTGGATCCAGCCTTGCTAGCGTACTACCCGCTACCTCTGTGCTGTATTTAGAGCAGGCCAGCTGCCAGGCCAAGGGGGCGGTTGCCCTGAGGCCCTTCAGTGCCATCTGGCCTGCGCTGCCTGTGGCTCCAGCAGCGATTTCAAAGGGCTCCCAGCCCCCATTGCTGCTATATCAAGCCTGGGCCCTTTCCATCACTGCTGGAGCTCTGGGTGGCATTGAAGGCCTTGGGTTAGCTCTCAGCCCTGCCACTTCTGGGGGCCTGAAGCTGCCCCCCTCCCTCACCTTGCCCAGGGCCCAGCAAAGTCTGTTGGCAGCCCTGACTTACAGCCTGGCCGCAGAACGCTTTGCTGCCTCTTGTTGATGGTGTCCACTTCTTTTACCCTAGGCTGGATCCTCACAAGGTCTCCCATCTGCACCCTCCCTGTCCTGCCATCCCGTTCGGGGCCTGCCCTGCCAAACTGCCCCGACAGGGAAGCTTGCCTGACCGCCTTCCGTCCAACACGCTGACTCCCGAATCATTACTTGGCTCCCCCCTGCTCTCACCAAACAGCCCGTTGACTGAAGATGCTGTTGTCAGATGTTTGGTTGTCTTGTCTCTGCACACTGCGCTGGCTTTGTCCAGGTAGCCTGTACAGCAGGCTCCGACTGAACTGCTCATTAAGCCCACAGAACTTGGTTTAGTAGCAAAGGCACCCAGCCAGGTTTATAGTCAAGGAAGCACGATAATAGCCCCTGGCACACTTGACAAGGATACGGCTGTTCTTGCACAAAAAGCCTGCAGTGTAGATGTAGCCTCTCAGTATAATTTCCAACCCACTGTGTATTCGCTTCAGCTAGGTTGGATTTCCCTATCTTGCTTGTGAGGTCATATGAGACGTAGGAGGTGGTGGAAGCTCCATCCCTAGAGGTTTTTAAGTCCTGGCTTGATAAAGCCCTGGCTGGGATGATTTAGTTGGGATTGGTCCTGCTTTTAGCAGGGAGTTGGACTCTATGACCTTCTGAGGTTTCTTCCAACCCTATGATTCTATAACATTATCAGCAACCTTATTCAAGTTCAGATGCATCTCTGGCTTCCCCCCATCTACAAGGCTTGTACTATCAAAGGATATTAGGTTGGTTTCACATGATTTATTCTTGACAAATCCATGTTTTCTTATCACCTTATCTTTAGTTGCTTACAATTTGTCTGATTATTTGCTCCATTCTCTTTCCAGGCATTGGCGCTAAGCTGATTGGTCTATAATTCTCTGGGTTGTCCTTATTTTCGTCTTTGATCGATATGCACTATATTTGTCCTTTGCCAGTTCTCTGGGTTTTCTCCCATCCTCTGTGAGGTCTCAAGAGGTCAGGCTTGAGGTGCCCCGGGCAGAGTTGGGAATATGAAACCCAGGACTAAAACAGCAAAGGCTTTGTTGCAACCCTGGACTGATGCTTGTGACATGGGGGAAATAAGCATAGCGTATTTTGAAATTGCAGTTGGGAGCATCTACACAGGACTTATTTCGAGATAGCGCACTCTTCGTCCGACTTCCCTTACTCCTCGTACAGTGAGGTTTACAGGAGTCGGAGTAAGAAGTCCTCCAGCTTGGCAGTATTTGGACATTATTTTGAAACTAGCCAATAGCCCGTCATAAGACGGGATTTTCGGGTCTCTCCTCCAAGTCTCTCTCTCTCTCTCTCCTCCTCCTCCTACTGCCTCCCCCTCTCTCTCTCAGTTCTCCTCCGCCTCCTGCCTCTCTCGCCGTCTCTCTCTTTCTCTTCTCCTCCCCCTCCTGCCTCTCACTCAGGGGACCGCGGAGCCCAAAGGGCCATTTTGGCTCCATGCTCCCCGTGCTGCATTGGGAGCGCGGAGCCCAAATGGTCGCTTGTGCCGCTTGCTCCCCCCGCGGTGGCCCGGCTGAGCGGCGCAGAAATCAGCTGAGCGCCACTGCGGGAGGCGAAGGGGGGTGGGGCGGTGACGTTCACGGCCAGGGGGCGGGGCCTGGAGCTGCTGTCATGCTGCACATCACCACCCCGCCCTCCTTTTCCTCCCACCATGGCACTCGGCTGACTTCTGCGCCACTCAGCTGGGCTGCCGCAGGGGAGCAAGCGGAGCAAACAGCCGTTTGGGCTCCGAGCGCCACGGCAGGAGGCGAAGGACGTGACTCAGGCAACAACGCCACCCAGAGGGAACAGCCAGGGAGGCAACAGCGCCGCCCAGAGGGAACAGCCAGCATTTCAGCGTTACAGAGTCACAGACATTAGGCTACTATATATATGATAACTGCCTGCTGTGTAGACGCGGACTATGTTATTTCGAAATAACGCTAGTTATTTTGAAATAATGTTGCTGTATAGATGTACCCCAAAGGATTTAATACATTCTGCCCCCCCCAGTCCCATCTTTCCGCTTTCAGACTGTAGCTTGTCTTGGAACACCCAAGAAGGCAGCTCATGAACCAGAGACACGGCAGAGATCTGCTTAGCTTGCAAAACTGTATTATTATTTGAATCCATCATTTACAGTATTGTACAGCTTGTTTAAAATATGAAAATAATCTGGCAGAGCAAAACTAGGAGTGCACTCATCAAAGCATCTCTTTCCTCTTATGTACAGGACGGATGTTTTTATTTCAATGGGTTGATTTTTTTAATCTGTGTACATTCAAAGTCAGAGTAAGAACATGAAACCATTTCCTAGCCGCAAACCGCTTAAGAATAATAATTAGTAACAACAGAATAAGTGACCATTGTGACTGTATCTAAGTGAAACACATGCCATTGGGATCTTGAAGCTAATCTGGGTCTCTGTGGGGATCTAGTTGCAAGTTTCATCCCCACCCTCCATGCCCTCCCTCCCCTTACTGGCCCTTCTTGTAGGCATTTTTGATTATGGCATTCTTAAAAAGAGTCATTAGAGGGGTCTGGCTGCTCTCCGACGTCATGAAGCCCCCGTATCTCTTGTCTTTGGGTGGGGCGTTCCATCGGAAATGGTGCATCTTGTAGGAATTTCCGTCTTTCTTCTCCACCTCCTCTGAGACCACTGCTTCCTCGCTCTCTGGGTCTTCCAGGGACTCAAACCCGGGGTAGTCCAGTTCCATTGAGAGATCTCTTCTGAATTCCAATGGGTAGCTCTCGGCGGACTCCTCCTCCACCTCACTGGGATAGACCTTGATGGGTCTCCTCTTCCTGCCCACTGGCTTCCCCCATCGGAAGTGCTCCATCGAGTAGGATCGTTTGCTGTCTTGCCTGTCAAGGGCAGCTCCTCCTTCCCCGTCATCTCCTCTTTGGGCTGGGGCCACGTCCGGGAAGAGGCCCAAGAGGAGATGGCTGGGGATCTCCTCTCGCTTGTGGCCAGCGACGCTGCTGCTGCTGTTCTTCCTGCCGAACTTGTTCCAGCGGAAGTGGCTCATGACATACTTCCGGATGTTCTCGGACAGAGGCTGCAGGTGGCCGTTGCCTGGGTACATGGGGGACTCATCGGACAGGTCCATTTTGCAGGCTTTGATGCACTCCTGGGGGAGGAGAAAGGAAACGCTTCAACCAGACACATATTTATTATATGGGACTCACGTCCTGTAATGACCAGCCACAGAGGCGACCCACGGTAGCACAGCTGCCCGGCTCTATTTATTAATAGCAACAACACTCTGCAAGTTCACCCAAGGATCTACAGCCCTCTACAAATGGTGAGGTCCTCAGTAGGTAGGAATGACTATCGCTCTGCTGAGACCAATGGCACTGTGCTGCTTTACACTAGCTGAGGAGCTGGCCATGCCCTCGTCCCCCTGCGAGGCATTTCCATTTTACACAAGGGGGAAGCTGAGGCACAGAGATGGGCAGGGACTTGCCCATGGTCCCGCAGGAAGTCTGTAGCAGAGCTGGGAATTGATGCCATGTCTCTTGACTCTCGGCCTGACCGGGCAGAGAGAGCACCAGGCAGGTGGCTCACCCATGGCCAGAGAAAGAAACTCGTGAGCCTGCTCCTCTTTCTTTGAGGCCACGTGATTGCTCCATCACTTGCAACCAGGACTGCCACAGAGGCCAGAGCCTCTGATAACCCCTGTGCCCCTGCCTGTGGCAGGGGAACCCTCCGCAGAGGGAGCTGGGGCTAAGGAATGCGTGGTCTGAAATACGGGTTGCCGCAGCGCCATTCCTGCTTCATGCAGCTGCTGGCATGAGCAGATCCTGGGCTGGCATGTCTGAGTTTCATCCCTTGCTCCCTGGCCACTTGGGTACCCACCAGGAGCTTCGTGCACCCAGTTGCTTGGATACCCACCAGGATCTATTAGCTGGAAGGCAGAGGGAGGCAATTCGCTGGTCAGAGCTGCAGCTGAAGGACAGGCAGCCCTAGCAGGTGCGCTTAGATGAGTGTTTCTCAAACTTTTTAAGACCAAGGAACACCAAACAATACTTTTTTTAAATGAGGAACACCAAGGATTTTTTGTTGAGGAAAAAAAAGGGTCAGTGGGAAAGTTCTTGAGCAAAAAAAAAAAAAAAAGGTCGCCTGTCCCTTTAAGGGTGACCATTTTGAACTCTGTTGTTCTCCAGAACACGGAACATGGTTTAAGAAACACTGGCTTAGATAGATTGACAGGAGGGAAGTGCTGGCACCCAAGGAGCGGCAGAAGTAGGCAGGACAGAGTGGTTGTGGGACAGCCCAACAACCAGCAGATGTTGCATAAAGGATATTTGTCAGCAAGTCGAACCCTGACGTCCTCGCTCCAGCAGGCCTCCCGTTGACTCCAGCCAGCCACACCCGACAGCTGCTGAGCCTGGGGGGGGTCGGTGCGGGCTCGGCACCTCTGTACCTCCAGCCGTGTGCCCTCACGTGCCGAAGTAAAACGGACATAGACACCCAATCTTTGGTACCCGGCTGTGAGAGTGTTGGTATAAATGACTTACCCAAGGCCAAAGAGGCAGTCAGTGGAAGAGCTGGGATTAACCCCCCCACCCCTGGCCTGGCTTCCTGACCCATGTCCACTAGCCCACACTTGCAATTCTAGTGCCAGATAACTGTCATGTCCATGGTGGGAAGGGGGAGAATGAAATCTTGCCCTTCCAGCTGACGGAATCAGTCTCTTCCATCTCTAGCTGCAGTGTGAGCAGTCAGTTCCCAACGGGACGGCTGCTCCTTAAGAACCTAAAGCTAGCTCGCCACAGACTGTGCTTAACCTGGCAGTAGGCAGATGGTGAAGTCTGTCTTGCTGCCCTATATGCACGACGCAGAAGGCAGCAGAGCGGGCAGGGAGTGGAAAACTC
The DNA here is from genome assembly GCA_032595735.1 of Pelochelys cantorii. NCBI lineage: Eukaryota > Metazoa > Chordata > Testudines > Trionychidae > Pelochelys > Pelochelys cantorii. The sequence goes on from CM064328.1 coordinate 8,522,118, forward strand.
CCTGGCAATCTTTGCAACCTCCCTCGCTGCAGGGGCGATGTTATTGTGATGACTCGGACAGGGCCAGATTCTGCCAGAATCCACCTCGCTCCATCGCCTTCCTGGGAGCTACACCAGCTGGGAAATCTGGCTTAAAGGGTAGACGGACCGATTGCCCTGAGGAGCTGTGCGGTTCTCGCCATGGCTGCCTCGGAGGGACCCCAGTGATGGAGACTCTTGCCGTGTCCTCCCACAGCCCCCAGCACTGCAGCGACTGAGAACTTGACCCGGTGTTCTGGCTCGGTAGCTGCAGCACAGAGTAAGGGAGCAGAGTCCCCCTGCACTCTGGGCCCCGGAGGCCCACGGCAATGAAATGACCTGCCCAAGGTCTGTGAACAATCTGGGAACTTCCCAGCTCCCAGCCCTGCACCTTCACTGAGACAACCCTTCCTGTGCTGTCAGGAACTGGGGCTTTCCTGGAGCTGACTGTTGCCTTGCTGCTAGAAAAAGAAGTCAAGGAGACATGCTTAGAATGTGTTTAATTTTAAGCGTGGCTCAGACATTAGCATTGGGAAGTGTCTATAGGGCCTCCATCCACCCGGCTTGGTGCAGGACACGGCATCTTGTTCCTCTGTTACTCTCTTCCCCAGAGCCCTCGCCCCGTTTTAGAGCCCGGAGTCCCTCAGCCATGTTCCCCTGGAGCCCTCGGGGCCGGAGCCACTCACCAAAAGGCCAGCATCCGTGCTGAGCTCCCTACACCTGCTGCTGTCCCAGCACTGGCCATAGACTCCGCCATCGGCGTGGAAGAGCAGCACGCCCAGAATCGCCAGCAGGCTGCTCCGCACGGGTTTCAGCATCTTCAGGTGGGGCTCAGAGTCCTGAGGAAACAGAACAGGCAGGGGTGATACCCAGGGGGATCGCTGTGACATGTATCAGTCATGCTGGCAGCTGGGAGCCGGCCCCTCGGCCCCCAGGGGAGTCCGTCATGGACGCACGAGGCAGGGAGGAAGGGTGGGTGACGCCCAGTGAGCTCACCAAACTGGTCCCTCCAAACGAAGTGCCTGGACAGGGGGCCTCCGGAGAAGACGTTTATCTGCTACCTGAGCCCTGCTGCCGAATGGAAGCTGTCAGACTATGAAGGGATGGAGGGCTCGGACTCTGAACCTGGGTCTGAAATTCAATGTTTGGCTCCTCTCTCTCCCTGTTTGGCCAAAATCACAGGCCCCAGGCCCAGGTCCCACACAGAATTCCACATGTGGCCTATGTCTCTAAAGCAGTGGTCCTCAGATTTTTTACCTCATGCCCCCCGCTGATCCCTGTCTGCACCGCCCCCCCCCCCCAGAGAGGGGCTGTAGCTCGGGGTGGGGGCAGTTACAGAGGGTAAATATGGAACCAGACCCAGATTTCTTATCCTAAGAAGCACTTACAGTGCTTAGGAAATAACCCCCCATCCTCTGTGTCTGGCATTCTGGCTTGGCTGTATAACACCACGTTATAGCTTCTACCTGCATATTATTGCTGAAGTCATTAGCAACACGCGCTGGACCTGTTTCTTAGACTTTCATCTGAGGAACTAAAAGTCTGTTGCAGATACGAATGAATTCAGCCTCGCAATGCTGTAGAAAGGGGAACATGCACAGAAGGGATTTGTCCAAAGAAAGTCACTCAGTGAGCATACAGGTGACTCAGAAGGAGACCTCAGGTGGCTGGACTCCCAGTCTCTTGCACTGAACAACATCTGATGAAGTGGCTTGGACCCACGAAAGCTGATGCCCAAGTAAATCGGTTAGTCTCTGAGGTGACATAGGACTCCTCGTTGTTTTTACAGAGACAGACAAACACAGCCACCCCTCTGAGACATGTTGCTAGATAACAGTCTTGATTAACAGATTCAGAATCTGCAATTATATCCCCAGCCGCATACAGATCGCATTCTCCCCATTCAAACACGGCTGGGCTTTTGTTCTGTTGAATAGAGGACAATGCTCATTGCTCAATGCTATCTCTTTCATTCCTAATTAAAAAGCATCACTTTTGGGAAGGAACCCAGCTCCGGTAATTCGATTTTATTGGGGAAGAAAGAGCGAGACTTTCTCGGATGGCATTTGCTATCTGAACTTTCATTGGAGGCTAGATGAATGCGGGTAAGGTTGCTAATGGAAAAATATTAGCAATGCCGTCTGCAGGCTTGTAGCCCCACTGAAAGACTTACTTCTACTCTGCTGTAGCTGACAGTGAACTGAGATGTCTTGTAAAACAATGAGAAATCCTGTAGCACCTTAGCCCTGGTTTATAATAGGGAGTTATTTTGGAATAACCCTCCCCCCCTTATTTCGAAATAATAAGTGGAACATCCACATTACCATGCCTATTATTTCAAAATAACAGGCTGGTTATTTCGAAATCTGTACTCCTGCTTTCCTGGGGCTATGTCTAGACTGCAAGCCTCTTTCGAAAGAGGCTTTTTTGAAAGATACTTTCGAAAAAAACTCTTTCGAAAAAGAGCGTCTAGACTACAACCAGTACTTTTGAAAAAGGAAGCCGCTTTTTCGAAAGAGAGCACCCAGACAGTCTAGATACTCTCTTTTGAAAAAGCACAGTTTGCATTACATAGCACCTTTTTTCGAAAGAGCACTTTAAAAAAAAGCGTTATTCCTTGTAAAACAAGGTTTTCCGCGGTCAAAAAAATTGCCGCATTCTTTCGATTTACTTTCGAAAGAACACGGCAGCAGTCTAGACGCAGGGGAAGTTTTTTCGAAAAAAGGCCACTTTTTTCTAAAAAACCCTGTAATCTAGACACACCAGGGGAATAAGATTATTTTGGAATAGTCATTTGGGGAGTTATTTCAGAATATTTAGAGGGGTAGCCGAGTTGGTCTGTAACAGCAAGAAGTGGGGTGTACCCACGAAAGCTCATGATACCATCTACGTGTTTTGTTAATCTTTAAAGTGCTACTAGACTATTTGTTGTTTTTCCTATTTCAGAATAGTTATTTGGGGAGTTATTATTTTGAAATAAGTTATTTCAAAATAATTTCCTAGTGTAGACATGCCCGTAGAGCCTAACAAAAATATATGTATAGTATCCTAACCTTTCGTGGGCAAACCCCACTTCTTCAGATGAGCCTGAGTAAAAAAAAAAGGGGGGGGACCCTCACAATTTATAACAGAAAAAGATGGGAGGGGGGGGAAAACAGGGCCAGCTCACAACATTTTGGCACCTGAGGCGGGGAGCTCAAATGACGTCCCCATGCCCCTCGCTTGGGCCAAAACTTTGAAAGGTCTCTTGTGCCCTCCTTCCTCCAGCACAGCACTCCACCATCTCTGTGCATCTAGAGCAGAGAGAATACATAAGCTCCAGCAGCAGACACAATTTTCTACACTCTGGGTCCTAGTGGCACCCCCCCCCCCCCCCGGCACCTGAGGCGGCCACCTCAGTTCGCCTCATGGTAGGACAGGCCCTGGGGGGGAAAGATGTCTTGTGTCTAAATTGCTTATTGTTCTCATTCTCTTACCCTCTATCTGCCTCGTCTTAGATGGCAAGGCTCTTGAACAGGCACGGTCCTTGGACCTGTGACAGGGCGGATGCTACTGTAAATAATAAGAGATGAAGGTTTAGTCATCAGATGCTTGTCTAATGGTGGGGTTTGGACATCAGTGGGACCCCTGTTCCTAAGTCACACAGGTAATGGCCACACCGCCCGTGACAGTGAGCCTCCCAGCTTGGGCTAATGGGGCTCTTGCTAGAACGTAAGAATGGCCAGACTGGGTCAGACCAAAGGCCCATCTAGCCCAGTGTCCTGACTTCCGACAGTGGCCAATGCCAGGTGCCCCAGAGGGAGTGAACAGAACAGGGGATCATCAAGGGATCCACCCCCCCCCATCACCCATTCCCAGCTTCTGACTGATGGAGACTAGGGACTCTTGGTGCGCTGGAAATAGCTGAGCACACTGCACTTGGAGGTTGTGGTAGGGGCTCTGAGGCTGATGTGCTCTGAAAATGCCACTTTATACCTCGGTGAAGCATACAACTGGCACCCCTCTTGGGCGTGGAACAGCGGTGTGCCCCTCATTGCACCTCTCCCCGCAAGTCCCCTCCCCGAGCGATGCGACCCAGGGGATTACCAGAGGGCTGCACCCTTATTTAGGGCAGCGGCAGGAAATGGAGAGACCCAGCCCCAGCCTGCTCTGCTACCCCGGTTGCCAGCCCACCTGGGAATCTCCCCGGCTGCCCTGGGCCCCACAGGGCTCCCCCAAGCAGAGGTCCTGGAGCAGCTGCCCTGAACCATCCCATGGACAGGACAGCTCTGGCCAGGGCATTGCCCCCCTTACTTCTGCACTACTGCTGGCAGTAGCGCTGTTGTCAGAGTTGGGCCACGGGAGAGCAGCGGCTGCTGGCTGGGCTGTTCATATTGATGATATGGGAACACCACTTTTTTAATCCCACTCCCTTCCTGCCCCTCAATACTCACTCTAATTTCACCCAGCTCCTGCTAGTACAGCAGAGGTCCAGTGGGACACATAGGATTCCAGTTTCTTCACCCCCCTCCGAGAAACTCGTGTCCCGGGTTATGCAGCCCCCAGCTTGTGCACCACAGGTTTCAGGGCCCAGGCTATCTTTTCGTGCAATAAAAGGTTGAGGTAAAAATCCCTATTTAGCTTTCCTCACCCAGGAGAACTTCAGCTGAAGTGAATGGGGTCTGAAGGAGTACAGCATTAGAGCCCATCTTTCCCCTTCGACCACACAGTGGCTGTGGGACTAAATGGATGGTTTTGTAAGAAAATGTTTGTGTTCCTTGAGGTTTCTGAGGTATTGGGCAAACAAAATAAAAAACTATCGCAAACTGAGCCATGCGCACATCCATGTTTTGGTTTTAGAGCCACAGCTGGAATTTTTTTGGTTTTCAGTTGAAATTTCAGAAAAAAAAAAGTGTGTGTGTGTGTGTGGTGGGGGATGGGGGTCGGTCCTGCTCTGAGCAGAGGGTTTTGGACTAGGCGACTCCCAGGGTCTCTTCTAACTCGAATCTTCTATGAGTCTGTTTGGTTTTTTTGGTTAAACCCTGAAAAATGTCACAGATTTGTGTGATGAAAAACGTTAGGGTATTTTCATGGAAAATAAAATACTCTTTTCAATCAGCTCTTCCTATCGCTTCTTGGGATTGGGCCGTGGATAGTTCCCTTACACCAGCGCTACTCAACACATGGTCCATGGGCCACATGCAGCCCGTGGCCCGTTTGTTTGCAGCCCACGGTGCAGTTTGGGTTTACTGTGCGGTTTGGGTTGAGATGTGTTTTAGTAGGTAAATTCCTGGACTGTTGTGAAGCCAAAACAAAAAAAGCAGTCAATAGAATGGTCTTCTGTTGAGATGTGTTTTAGTAGTTAAATTCCTGGACTGTCATTGCTCATTAAAAGTGCTGTCATATGGGTGGAAATCGGGTAAATATTGCATTTTATTAATATCAGCAGAACTGACTTAAATGGGGCCTGCGCGTTGTGTAGTCTTGCCTTAATCTTTGTATTCATGCCCATCAGTGTGAAAGAAGCTATTTGCATATATATTTGAATGTATATGCAACCACACTTAAGTTGCGGCCCTCGGCATGTGCTGTGGGTATCACTGTGGCCTTGGGGCTTCCAAAGTTGAGTAGCCCCGGTTTACACCATGCAGGATCTTATTGACGACAGTGGAATAAAGTTCTGTTTCATGGGGGTGAGGCCGTATCTACGTAAGGACCCTGATATAGCAGTGGTGGGCAGTCTGCAGTCCACTGGGGCTCCACCTGTGACCTGCAGACCCACTGGCTGCTCCCCTCCCCCACGCGCCTCTTGTGCACTGAGATACCAGAGCCCCGCACTTCCTATACCTCCCTCCTCCCTCCCAGCACTTTCAGAGCACCACGAATCCCCTGATTCACGCCCCACTCCTCCCTGTTCCTCCCAGAGCCGGAATGCTGTGAATCAGCTGTTTGCAGCATTCCAGCTCTGGGAGGTAAGTGTGGGGCTCTGGTGCCCCAGTGCTCAAGAGGCATGTGGGGGACGGGGAGCAGACAGTGGGGCTGCAGGGGAACCCCAGTGCACCACGGGCTGCTGCAGCCCACGGAGATGAAGGAGGGCCACTTGTGTGGCCCACCCTCTCTTCGTGGTTGCCCATCTCTGAGCTATAGAATGCCAGCACAGCCCTTCTGGAGTGGATGCAGCTATGCCAGCCAGCTGTGCTTCGTGCTGGTAAGTGAAGACACCCCTGTGATGAAACACGCTCCGACATCACCCCCTCGGAGTGAAAGGGCTTTTGTGCTGGTCCAGCTGTGTCGACACTACCAGCTTTTGCCAGCAAAGCTCCGGCAGTCAGGGATCACCTCTTCAGACACCCGTGTGACACAGCCTATATTTACCCTCCGATCTTAAACTGACCTATATCAGGGCGGATTACAGCCACCACATTAACTACAGCGGTGACTCATGTTCCCACTACGCTCCTTCTGTCGGTGGTGCGGGTTCTCTCCAGGAGCCCTTCCATCAACTGAGGTGGGACACTGGGCGGGACTGAGCGCTAGGGCTCTGCTCCATGCAGCTCCCCGCTGGGAGTCCAGCTCCTTCAAGGTTTCTCACCTCCCAGCCCGGAGTAGGGAAAAGGCACCAAGGGGGCAGATCCATGCCTGGAGATTGGGCAGCAGTCCGAGCCAGGAGCCTCGGTATCAGTCTGGTGTGGAGTGGAGATCTAGCAGCAGCTCAGCTGGGAAGCCAAGCCGTGAAATTGACAAGAATGGCAGCCAACAGCTGACGTAAAGAACGCAGTGTCTACACAGACACTGTGTCACCCTAACTATACCAAAATAAGTCCTACTTCTCTTATCAAGGTGTCTCAGAGGGTAGCCGTGTTAGTCAGTAAGTGAAAAAACCCTGGACCTCTTAACTCCATTCATCGGAAGAAGTGGATTGTGCCCATGAAAGCTCATGATACCATCTACATTTTTTGTTCGTCTCTAAGGTGCTGCAGGACCATTCGTTGTTTTTTTAAAGTCTTATCAAGGTGATTTTACAATGTTAGCTTAGCAGGGGAGGTACATTGGCAGGAGGAGCATTTTGATGCATATACCACCACTGTTTTGTCAACAAATGCTGACTTCTCTTTACAGAACTGTAGACAAGGCCGTAGTTACGCTGGCAAAAATTTATCATATAGATTCATCCCTCTCCTGTCGCCCATTCCCAGCTTCTGACAAACGGAGGCTAGGGACACAATTCCTGCCCATCCTGGCTAACAGCCATTGATGAAACTATCCTCCGTGAATTTATCTAGCTCTTTTTTTGAAACATGTTATAGTCTTGGACTTCACAACATCCTCTGGCAAGGAGTTCCACAGATTGACTGTGCGTTGTATGAAGAAATTCTTCCTTTTGTTTGTTTTAAACCTGCTGCCCATTAAGTTCATTTGGTGACCCCTAGTTCTTGTGTTATGGGAAGCAGTAAATAACTCTTCTTTATTCACTTTTTCCACGCCAGTCATGATTTTATAGCCCTCTATCATATCCCCCCTTAGTCGTCTCTTTTCCAAGCTGAAAAGTCCTAGCCTTATTAATCTCTTTTCATATAGCAACTGTTCCATACCCCCCATCATTTTGTTGCCCTTTTCTGAACTTTTTCTAATGCCAATATATCTTTTTCGAGATCTTGTCTAAAGTTATTTCTCTCTGGCCCTGAGGGCTTTGTCTGAAGTTGTGGATTTGGTAGGACTGTTTTTTTATCTTGACTAAACGAACATTGCTGCTATGTTACCATATGCACCGTTAACAGATTGCTCTTGGTTTATACAACACAAGACACTAGTTGGTTAGAAGGCAATGATTTGCAGCTAGGACACAGGGATGCTTTTAATAAGGCTGGTCATAAAACAGATCAAATCTAAAGAAAAATGTCCTCTCCTGCTCTTTTGTCAGGGTGCAACCACTAGTAACCTTTGACATTGTTAAGGAGGGTGAGAAAGTACAAAAGATCTTGTAGCTGTGGACAGTGACAGAGAGGGGGTTTGTAATATATTTAGAAAACAGAACAATCCGGAGCAATATAGAGGAACAGGAAAAAAAAAGCTCTAGGTAAGAATTTAATAAATACTTTAGGTCCAAGGAACAGTGAGGAGTGGGATAGGATGGTTGGTTTTGGGGGGATTTGGCTTCTCCTTGTTAAATCACTGGCCATAGATAATTTATCTTAGCATGAGAATGAATTGTAATAGAGCTCTAATATAAACTATTTCCCCTTAGAAGAGGACTTAGCATTCAAGTGTCATTCCTTTGAGACTCACATAACAGTCAGGACAATCAATCCTGGGTCAGCCCCATTCTGAAATATGCCATGGAAAGAAAGCAGCTAGTGGGAAAACAGGGTTTTGTCCTCTGGTAGCTTTACAGCTCCCCAGAACAGCTGATTCCTTGAAATCACATCTGATACAAAATATTGCTGCTGAATTACACCGCCAGGATAATTGCTTGTTCTTTAGCTACAGAAGGTTTGGAACCATAAGACAAATGCCTCTGTGCTCCTGTCTTACAGGGAGCGGAGAAAAGATCAGAGCAGAAGGAATAAAGAGGAAGAGCCGGAGTCGTACTGACTTACCTGTTGCTGTGGAGTGTGATCTTGGCTTCCCAGTCTGATGCCTCACTCTCCGTCTCTGTGAGCGACAGTAGCTCCCAGCTCTTTTTATACCGCAGGCTGGGCTTTGTGCTGGGCGTTTCATCCAAGGCAACCTTCCGGACAGACCTTTTGAAGCAACAGTAAAAAGCGCTGGGAGAAGGGGGCGTGTGGGGTGGGGAGATGGGCAAAGAAGCCAGTGACGAGGGAAGGCTCCAGGTGTGGAATAGAACAAAAGACTAGCAAACAGTGTCTGGAAGATGGGTGTTTGCTGGGTCGATCCCCATGGTAAATGGGGAGAGATTAGCGTCTGTCTGTGAGCAGGAACTCCAGGAAGAGCATGGTACAGTTTTCCAGTCATGCTTGCTAATTGCATTTCCAGAGCGGAGAAGGCAGGTTTTAATTAAAAGTCAACCCCCCTTTGGACGCAGGTATTAGTGAGCCATTAAGGTATCAATGCCGGGTCCGGGTGCTGTTTATCACATGCCTGTTGGCGTGATTGTTAGTCACTGTTCAGTGGCAGATACTGGGCTCCACGGGGCTTTGCAAATTTGTGTTGGTCTCAAAATATATTGTTCTCCTGCATTTTTAAAAGTGAATATTGTGTTAGTGGAAGGTGGTGGGTCGACAGCTCTGGGCTGCATGGAACAGGTGCAGCATGGACCGTGGCAGGGCAAGCTCCCCCAAGATATCTTGCAAAACACCAGCCCTATCTAGAAGCCAGAGGAGAATTTCCATCTCTGTGGCCCAGTCAGTCCTTGGCCTCATGGTTGGCCAGTGAGAGCGAAATCTAGGTTTTGAGGTGTGGACGCTAGAATATTTCTGACGGAGTTGGCCTTGGATATTGGATATTTAAAATATGTTCCTACTGGCACTGTGGTAGCATCTAGCAGTCTCCATGAAGGAGCAAGGCCTGCTATGGCCAAGCAAAGAGCCCCAAAGTCGATATGCCGGGGGTCAAAACATGGGCAAACCAGACAAAGGAGAAGGGAGCTTTGGAAACCAATCGAGAAATCTCAGCTTGCATCCACTTCCTTCATGGCCAATGCTTTGTGAGGTAGCATGACTCGGAGGTAACCTTTCGCTGCAGGTGTTTTTGGCCTTGTTAAATGAACATGAACCAGATGGCATTTTCGGGCCATGCCCCTCTTGTGCTCACTTCCTGCAACCCCTCTGGAACAACAGTTGGTTTCAGACGCAGCTGTCAAAAGTGGCCATGTTCAAGGTTGCTTTGCAAATGCTACATCCTGGGCGCAGAGCTCCTGTCGTGTGACTTCTCTGGCCAATGCCAAACAACCAGCTCCGCCTGGATTGTGACTCTCCAAGACTGGATGCTCCCTGTGCACCATCTGCAGCCGATCCATAGAGGGAAAGAAAATTGGAAAAAAAAGTTGTCACATAAATCTGAATATTTAATACATTGAGGGACCCTGTGATTGTTCCCGGGACATGCAACAAACAGAAAATGAGGCAAAAAGTGATGAATTAATTCTGCCTAGTGTATTATTTGCACTGCTCTAATATAATAGCCATATAAGCAAATCCTGCACTCTTTATTATTTCTTCTTACTTCATTGACTGTGATGGGATTTTTGACCTGTCCTGCATCCCTTTACTTCCCCCTGCTGGCTGCCTGCTTTGCTTTTGCTCCGGGGGCAGCTTCCCAGTGCTCTGGGGCCCATGGCAAAGCCATCACCGATCCCCCAGTGATAGCTGACCAAGGCCCTCTGGAAACTTTCTGGGTAACAGCCACTGTCTAAAACACAGCCTAGTCTCACCGTTGTCTCCCACCCCAGTTTTACCAGCTTTACATTTAGCTCAGGGCAAGCTGTCCCCTGAGCCCCTCCTTTTCAAACCCAGAAGTGCTGCTTGGAGATGTCCCACAGGCCATTCATCGCGACAGCAATGTTCACAGTGACCTGAGCTGCCTCTGTGCTCCCCGGCGCGGAAATTCTTCTCCTTGACAGAAGAGCAATTCTGGGATGTTTTATGAGCCCAGCCGATGGCTAAAGGGGGTCCAGGATTTTCTTTTTAAAAGCTCCTCTATCATCCTCATGCTGCTTTTTATTTTTATAGGGAAACCCAGAAATCGATTTAGTAGGTTCCAGACCCTTATTAATCAAGACGTTCACAGGGGAAATGCAAAAGTGACGTGCCTCATATCTGTGCTGAATGCCTCCAATGCATGGAGCCCAAGGAGGGTACGCACTAATGTTCCTTCTAATTTGTTTCCATCCATGTGCAGAATAAATGTTGTTATGTGCACTGAGGCATGTGTGGATGTGCACCACCAATAGAAACACATGCTGCCGGCTATGGACAGCTATGAGCGCTCTGCTAACCAGCTGGGCAGAATCTCTCCTGGGTGGCCGCCCAAGCACTCAGCTTACAGAGAACACTGGTACTCACCCTGGATATTCCATGTCAAATCTCACCTTTGCTGGCCAGCACCCCCCGGTCCCGAGATGAGCATCTGGTATTACAATTTCATCCCCTTTGGCTGTAGAAGAGAAATGAGCTGCAGCGCAAAGCCTGCACTTTAGACCCAAATTCCCATCGCTCAAAGACGTTCAGCTGCGGGGATCAGATCCTTAGCTCCCTCGGTGCAGTGGCGTTGCATCGCAGATGTCAAAGTGAGACGGCAAGAGTTGTGTAAATAAGTCACTGTGAAATTTACATAAGAACGGGCAGACTAGGTCAGACCGAAGTATCTAGCCAAGTATCTGGTCTTCCGACAGTGGCCAATGCCAGGTGCTTCAGACTGGGGTCCACCAGACTCATGATACACTGGTAGGGTTGGCCTTGGCTATTGGATATTTAAAATATGTTCCTATTGGTATTATGGTACTGTCTAGGAATCTCCATCAAGGAGCAAGGCCTGTTACGGCTAAGCAACGAGAACAGCCCTTTCCCCATGGTGCTCAAAAATGAAATGCCAGAGGATCAGGGAATCACCAAGTGATCTATCCCCTGTCACCTGCATTCCCAGCTTCTGGCAAACTGTGTAAGCACAGAACTGGCAAAAAATGTTCTCAAATAACAGGAAGTTCAGGAAAATATGACTATAAAACCAGGTTAGAAAAGAGCTACATAAATGCATGGAGGCCTGCCCATCCTGCCTAATAGCCACTGATGGACCTAGCCTCCATGCATTTATAAAGCTCTTTTCTGAAGCTGGTCACAGTCTTATTTTCCTGAACTTACTGTTATTGGAGAACACTTTTGCCAGTTCTGCGTTTACATTGAATCTGGAATTTAAGCTATGTTGCGAACGGGCACAGGAAAGTCACCTGGGGTTGTTTTTGGTGACTGTATGCTTGACTAAAGGCCTTATCATGCAATTTCTAGTGTGAATTATCAGAGGAAGTGAATATAAAATGTTCTTCCTACTGAGTGTCTTCCGGGAAGCATTTCTGTAAGTGAGCCCTGATTGCACAAAGAGCGGTGGGAAATGGATACAAATTAATGAATGGATTCAGAAACGTGAGCATTCACAGAAAAGGGGCTGCGTGATTGGCACCTGCCCCCACGCTGGCCTGAAAGGGGTTAATGAAGTCCATGGGAGGCTGAGCAAAAAGCAGCCAGTAGGAGAGGGGCTGTGAGAAGCAGCCAATCAGGGCATGGCTGGCCCATAGAAGAAGAGCTGCAGGGTGGAGCAGGTTCAGTAGCTGACTGGAGAGAGAGGCGGGATGGTCAAGCTCCTAGCAAGAAGGAGACATGCCAGTGCTAAGGACAGAGCAGTGCTACTTGCAGGGGCTGGAGAAGCTAGGTAGAGCTCCTGGTAGGTGGCTAAGCCTGGCATGCTGAGGCCTGAGGGAAGGGCGAAGAAGGTTCCAGGGTCACAAGGAAATGTACGGAGAGGCTGGAGGGAATGCGGCACATGGCTGCCATCTCCAGAGTTCCTGGACTAACACCGAGAATAACGGGTGGGCCTGGATCCCTCCCACCCTGCACTTGTCACTGAGGCACTGGCCGGACAGTTGGACTGTGGTGCTGGCCCCTGGAAGGGGGACCACAGAGTGTGGCATGGCCAGAGGGCTGTGTCATGAAGAGGATGGAGCAGGGGAGACAGCAGCCGAGACCTCACCAGGAGTGGACATGCTGGCCTATGAAGCTGATCCCTAAGGCAGCCAGCAGGAGGCGCCAGCATGGCGAGTGGAGACCCATCGTCCTGCTTTATTCTCCTGGATCGAGTTAGAGATGTTTGTCCTTTTTAGCAACTGCCACTAATTAGAAGTGGCCAAACCACAGAGCAGAGGGAATTGCTGTATTGGTTGATGTGAAACCAGTCGCAAATTTGACACACGTCACAGAGTAGGTGCATCCAACAAAAAGATCTGAGGCATGGTGGAGGCCTCTCTTTTATGTGTGGGAGCGAGTCTGTGTGGATGGGATAGCCACAGAGCAAGCAGAGAGACACGGGGACAGAGAGACAGACAGAAGCAGAGAGAGAAAGCCAGACACACCCAGCCCGGGAGCACAGGAACGTGGCCATGAGATGGAGAAAAAGCTTTGTGGGTGCTGAGTGTGCAGGCTTGGAACAACTAATCAAAACACCGACCTCCAGCTTGTTTGATTCCTCTGGCATTCAAAGAAACAGGGCTTTTCACTTTCCCTGTAAATATTGGATATTAGGAAGAACTATTTCACTAGGAGGGTTACCGAGGGAGGTGGTGGAATCTCCATCCCTAGAGATTTTTAAGTCTCGGCTTGACAAAGCCCTGGCTGGGTTGATTTAGTTGGCATTGGTCCTGCTTTGGGCAGGGGGCTGGACTCGATGACTCCTGAAGTCTCTTCCCGCCCTAGGATTCTATGATTCTAAATAAACAAGATCGCATCAAAGAAGATACCAGAAAATATCATCAATTTCTACTCTCAACTGGGAAACCTGCTGTCTCCTGAACTTTAACTAGCTGCTCAGGTCTAAAAAGGGATTTTAGGACACTCAGGGGCATGTCTCAGTCTCTCCCACTGACGCGGCTCCACTTTGTCTAAATAATTTAATTGTCACTGGTGCAAGGATGCGGGTCTCTTGCATCCTGGATGAGTGCGCTAAGCAGCAGGCTAGAGGGCCATTCTCCGTCATGAGCTATGGATCACAAATGCAGGTCCACATGGTAGGAACAGCCACACACCAGTTCTCCAGGTGGCAGCCTGCTGACATTGGCTTTCCTGGGACACATGGAGTCTGGTCCAAGCACCAGGCTCCGCCCCCAGGAGACCCGGAGCAGCTGATCGGACCAGTGGACCTGCAGCAGGAATGGGAAGCTGTCTAAACAGCCGGACTCCACTCTGCTCTGGGCTGGAGGATCTTTGCTACAAACTGAAGCTCTAAACAAAGGACTGAATGACCCATCCAAGCTGTGGATGTGCTCCAGAGACTTGACTTAAGCCAGCAGTTTGTTTTATCACTGCTAAACCTGGACCAAGAACTTTGCAATTGATGTATGTATTTAAGTTCTTCAACAATTTTAACTCTCACCCTTTCTTTCTTTTACGAATAGACCTTTCGATTTTACACAAGAACGGCCATACAGGGTCAGATGAAAGGTCCATCTAGCCCAGAATCTTGTCTGCTGGTAGTGGCCAATGCCAGATGCCCCAGAAAGAGGAAACACAACAGGTAATCATCACGTGATCCCTCTCCTGTCATCCATTTCCAGACAAACAGAGGCTAGAGACACCATTCCTACCCATCCTGGCTAACAGCCATTGAGGAACCTAACCTTCATGAATCTATCTTGCTCTTTTTTGAACCCTGTTAAAGTCTTAGCCTTCACCACATCCTCTGGCAAGGAGTTCCACAGGTTGACTGTGCACTACATGAGGAAAAACGTCCTTTTGTTTGTTTTAAACCTGATACTTATTAATTTCACTTGGTGACCCCTAGTTCTTATATTATGGGAACAAGTAAATAACTTTTTCTTATTTACTTTTTCCACACCAGTCATGATTTTATAGACCTCTATCTTATCCCCCCTTAGTTTCCTCTTTTTTAAGATGGAAGGTCCAAGGGTATGTCTACACTACCACCCTAGTTCGAACTAGGGTGGTTAATGTAGGCATTTGAAGTTGCAAATGCAGCCCGGGATTTAAATATCCCGGGCTTCATTTGCATCTTGCCGGGCGGGCGCCATTTTTAAATCCCCTTAGGTCGAACTCCGTGCCCGCGGCTACACGCGGCACGGAGTAGGTAGTTCGAATTAGGATCTCTAATTCGAACTACCGTTACTCCTCGTGGAACGAGGAGATCCTAACTCCTCGTGGAACGTTGATGATTTCGTTGGGGTTGATTTCGTTGCTTTGGGCAGAGGGCTGGACTTGGTGACCTCCTGAGGTCTCTTCCAGCCCTATGGTTCTATGATTCTATGTTGCTTAGGTAGACGGCATGCCACTGTCTAATGGCCCTAGTTTCCCTTTTCCTCCTCTGGATTTCCAGTGTATTTTTTCATATCTTGGATAGCAGCGGGAACATGGGGATTTATTTGTTTATTTCCGAAGATGGTCTTTGAAAGCAAGATTGTGGTTTAACAAGTGCCCATTTGGCAATCAGCTGGCTCCTAGACACACGAGAGGGTGTTAAAACGAAGACAGTGAGACAGGCATGTCGGAGGGGACTGGAGAATGGAGTCCAGCCTGGCACTCTCCCCGCTCAGTGGAACTTCTCTTCCCTCTGCCTGGTCTCCGTGCCGTCACTGGAGGCTGCCTGGCTGGGGCCGAGCAGACGCTGATCCCAGGACTGAGCGTCTCCATGCGAGGAGGCAGTGAGTGGCATGTAGGTCATGATGTTGGCTGCCATGTTGTGGCACCAAACGGGGAGGCCAAGGATGGTGGCAGAGGGATGAGACCCTGGAGGGGGAGAGAGGAGCTGTCTGCCATGCCTTGGTGATGTTGGGCTAAAGCAGCCTTTGTTTGGCAAGGCAGCTGTGCTGGGGGGGGGTGCGGAGGGGTGGCGTCTGCATGGACCCGTGGGCTAATTAGCCGTGTAATTTCTGGCCTTTCAGTGAAGGGCATTTTCATTTGGATAACAACTCACATCTGGGTGTGAATGAGCCCCTGTCAGCCTGCGATTCTGACAGCTCTGTTCAAATCCAGTCGACCTGCGTAGAAGCAGGAGATGGGCTGATCTGATGCTCAGGGGAACAAATCAAGCCCGTGGCAGAGTCGTAAACAAGAGAGGCAGAGGGGCCAGCAGCAGCTTGCTCTGAAACCTCTTTCATTTCTGATAGGAGTAACGCCCTCCCGGCAGCTGCCTGTCCCCACGGCAGGAGAACCACGTGGGGGTCTCCTAGCCCAGGCGTGGGCACTCCACGGGGGATGTTGGTACCACACGCTTCCCATGGGCAGGGGCACCCAGGCAGCACCAGGCCCTCTGGCAAAGGCAGGGCAGGCTGGCACAAGTAGATCCGGAGGCCTTTGATGGGGGCCATCAGTCAGTATGTGAGCGCCAGGCATTCTCCCTCCAGGCACAATGGAGGTGGGACAGGCAAAGGGGGTGGGTTGTGTGTGGATGATGGATGGAGGTTTCCTGTTTGAAGAGAGTTTGGGTGGTGGAAGCCGTGGGCAGCTGGTAGGCTAGGCAGGGCAGGGCACCACCTTCCCAAACCACCAGCCTGGCTCCATCCACACTTTGCCCCCAGAACACCTACAGTAGGCGTACTGGGGCAGAGTGTTGCTGCCCCCAAATGCCCGCCCTCCCCATGCTCCGGGGCCAGGAGGCTCGAGCCATGCGCCACCGGCCCTCTCTGTGTTGGGGGCGTGGCTTGGGCAGAAGGGGCGGGACTGGGGGCGGGGTTGGGGGCTTGCCTCCCCCAGCCCTACCTTCACCAGCCGCCCATGGCAGAAGCCCATACGATGTCCTCCAGCCAGGGGAGAGGCAGATCTAGCACAGATGACGGTCTCGCCCCAGGGCTCTGTCAGCAGGAAGCCGCATCTCATTCCAGGTTGGTGCATGCGCAGTAAAGGCCGCACTATCATCCTGCAGCCTGACCCAGGGGCATGCTGTGCCTGCAGGTTTGGTGGCACTTTCTCAGCTGGCGTTGGGGGCAGGAGCAATATGGAGGGATTCCTCAGCACCCCCTCCCTCAGCCATTGCTCGCTGCTCAGAGTGTGGGCCAGGAGCCCCTGGGGAAGATTCCCAGTACAGCAGGTGACGGCCCCAGAGAAGAAACGATGAAGAGGCCAGGTCACCATCCCAATTGCTCGAATGAGCGCCAACAAGCAGTATGTGTTTTCATACGGCTAAGAGTCTGGGATCCCAAAAGGTGCAGGCCACACCTACCGACTGGGAGACTCCTGGGGAGCAGTGACTCTAGAAAAGATAGAGCGGGCAAGATTTTGGGCAGGACAGGAGCTGCCCCTGGGATGCTGGAGCCGAAAGAGCTATGGGGCTGCAAAAAATCTTGACTCTGCGTAGAGAGGTTATTTTACTCTGTACTTGGCTTGGGTGCAACTGCTGCTGGGCTCCCGTGTCTAGGTCTGAGGGCCACAGTTCATGGAGACGTTGACAAATTGGAGAGGGTTCAGAGCAGGGCCGGGGGAATGGTGAAAGGGTTAGAAAGCCTGCCAGAGAGTGCTAGACTCCAGGGGCTCAATCTGTTTAACTTAAAGACAAGGTTCCAGGTGATTCTGTCCCAGGCCAGGGCTGGCCCACAACATTTTGGCACCTAAGGTGGGGAGCTCAAATGACGCCCCCATGCCCCCTTTTCTCCTGCCTGCCTGTTATGTCTCTTGTGCCCTCCTTCCTCCAGCACAGCACTCCACCATCTCTGTGCATCTAGAGCAGACAGAATACATATGCACCAGCAGCAGACACAATTTTCTACACTCTGGGTGTTAGAGGCGCCCCCCCACAGTCTGGCACCTGAGGCGGCCACCTCAATTCGCCTCATGGTAAGGCCAGCCCTGGGGAGAGCTACTGAATTACAGCCTCTTCAGTCTAGCAGAGAAAGGCCAGGTCAGGAGTAGGGAACCTAAGGCCCGGGGGCTGGATGTGGCCCGCAGCTTGCCTGGATCCAGCCCCCGAGGCTCAGGGTTCCCCCCAGCATTGGGGAGGCTGTGCTAGTGCTCCAGCCCCCTTGCCTCCCCACTGTGGGGCTAGAGCACATAAAATCTACTAGCCTGGGCCCCCCAGCTCTGGTGTGCGAGGGGATTGTGGGGAGTGTCTTTCTCCTTCTCAGTCAGGGGCCACGTCAGTGAGGGTTTGGTGGTTTGGTTTGGGGTTTTTTTTGCTTCTGAATCATGTGCGGCTCCCAAATGATTTTTCTGTGGGTCAGCGGCCTCCAATCCATAACAGGTTCCCTACCCTGGTCTAACGAGAGCCAGTGGCGGAGGTGGAAGCTAGACAAATTCAGACTGGACATAAGGCAGACAGGTTGAATCTCTCTCAACCGGGACTCCCTCCTTGGCAGGACCACGGACAGGCTGCTGGACCAGTGAGAGCTGGTGGAGGACCAGAGGCAGGAGCCCTGTGGGGGACGGGAACCCAGCCAGGCTGGCGGCAGGTAGGCCAGTGGCTGGGAGCCCTGGCGTGGGAGTCTGGCTGAGCCCGTAGCAGGGCAGCTGGAACGCCAGTGGGCTCCGGTGGGGCAGCGGTCTGCTGTGGGGCCAGGGGCTGCCCCAGTAGGGCTGACTGGGTCGGGAACCCCGGCAGCTGAGCAGCAGTCTGTTGCTGGGAAGAGGAGGGGACGAGTCCCAATTGCAGGCTGGCAGGGCCAGGAGTACTGGTGGAGGGGCAGTGCTTTGCCACGGCGAAGCTCAGAGTCCCAGCAAGGGGACCGTGGGCTGCCGTGGCAGGGCAGCAGGACTGGTCACGCATGGGGAGTCCGTGGGGAGGCCAGGCAAGGAGTGGAGCCGGGTTGGGGGGCCAGAGGGAGAAGGGCAGAAATGACCTCCCGTGGTCTGGCAAAATCCCTTCTTCAGGATCAATCAGGTCCCAGGGATGCCGGACCAGGGAGGTCCAACCTGTACTTTTTTAACAGGGAGAGTAATTAATTCTGGGTGGATTCTCCATCACTGGCCATTTAGAAATCAAGACTGGGTGTTCTTTTAAAAGCTTTGCTCTAGGGATTATGGTGGGGCAGGTCTCTACACTGTCTTCTCCGGGGGGAGGAGGGGTCAGACCTGATAATCACAGTGGTGCCTTCTGGCCTTGGAGTCTGTGACTTGCAAACTATTAACATGGCTACCAGTGCTCCTGGTAAGCTGGGTGCTTGTGCAGCCACTCAAGAGAAATTCTAATGCTGCCCAGCTGATTACCAGAGCACCCACCACTTGGTTTGTGTTTTTCCTTGTGATGCACATTCAAACACACCTTGGTGCGCATAACAAAATTATTCCACACAGGGATGGAAAAAATCTGTACATGGAGGGAAAAGATTAGAGGGAACATTGATTGCTGCCCTCTCGAATCCCTAGATGTCAGCCACACACACTTGGATTGTTTCAGTGGACTCCCCAGTCTGCCCTCTGCTCCTGGGTAGAGCTGGACTCTGCCCTATGGTTTCCTCTTTGCTGTACTTTTGCCCCCAGTGTGTTCTGCAGTCACACACCCTGTCATGATCATGAGGGTTAGCCAGCAGCCTGGGGACTAAGGGGTCAACTATACCTAACTCAGGTAGAGTTAGCCAATAGGAATGTAGGTAGAAATCTCAAACTAGGACAAAGGAATTTTTGGGTTTCCCCCCTTGGCCCTGAGAGTTCCCGCCAGCTTCTGAGGGAGACAGACATGTCTCTCTCTCTTTCCAAGAAACAATTCTTCACTTTCTGTAAGTAGGGGAAAGTTGAGATAAATCCGTTAGGTTTTATTATTTTATGGTTTGGGAAATGGGAGCTGATGTTTTGGCTTTCTTTTGCAACAAAGTTCTAGGCCCATGGAGTTTCTCCATGAGTATATTATTTTGTGACTTTTCCATCTAGTCATTATGCTTGCAACAGGAATATTGTGGTGATAATAAAAGTTTTCTCTTTTCTTTTTATTAACCTGGTAGTGGTTAATGTTTGTGTCCTGGTTTGTACTTTAGGGGTGAGATTTCCCAAGTAGTCTCTCCCTGGTTGCTTTATTCATATTTGGGTGGTGGCAGCAGAGATTTTATTCCCAAAATCTAGGTTAAGATTTTGGGGGGGGGGAGGAAGTTTTATACCAAAGCCTGGTAGATTAGGTTTTGGGGTACTTTTGCTGGCTCCCACTTTTGCATTTATCGTGCCAGAGTGGGGAAGGAGCCATGACACAACCCTTCCTCCCAAGTTCAGCCAATACCTAGGGGGAGGTAGCCACCCTGAGAATCACATGGCTTCTACCAGCTCTCCCCTGCCCTTACAAATCTGATGATGTGTAACCACCCAGTGCCAGGGCCTGCAGGACTTGAACAAGGGTCTGTTGGGAGCCTAGAAATCACCATGCTCAGCTTCTCCACCTGCCAGCTCACAGACAGCAGCAGGGGCCACATGGGGCACTGGCCCTGCCCACACAGTCTGACTGGGGGAGCCCCCAAGGCTCCAGATGGGGCTACCACCCCTATTGAAGCCGGAAGAGGAAGTTGTTTGAGAAGCAGGATTCACGTGGAATGGACTGCTGATCTGGTGTCTTCCTGGTCCTGCCCTTGGATGCTGCCTCCTGGTTTCTGCCCTTGGCTTGCCTAGCCTCCCCTCCCCCCCACACCTGTCTCTTGGGATTAGCATCTGCTTGGTCGCTCGACTCTGGTCTCCTGGTGTTCCAGCCTGGCCTAGTTCCTGCTACCCAGCTCCTGGCCCCACAAGCTGGGCTGCCCAGGCCTTGGCCCTGGCACCCCTTGTACCCGGTACTCCCTGGACTCTTCCATGGGGGTCCTCAACGTATCTGTCCCTCGTCCAGCTACTTATATGCCCCTCACCCTATAGTGTCTGAGTGCTCCTTATAGAAAGGAGCCTTTCCCATCATGCTCTTCTGGGAAGGATAAGGGAGCCATTTTGCATCGCATTGCTGCTGGCTGGACCTCCCTCCGTTCCAGTCAGGGCCACCCCTCGCAGGTCTGGTGCCCTACGCAGGGGGCCCACGTGCAAGGGCTGCGTGGCAACAGGGGCAGGAGCAGGCAGCCGGGCAGGGAGACATCAAGGGTCAGGCCCATCCCGCACTCGCCTGGGGTGACGACAGGAGAGGGATGCAAATTAGTGTCGAGAGCTGATATCCAACCACAGGTGTTACGTTCTGCCCAGCATGGACGGCCCATTGACATCAGATGGACAGTTGTGGAACATTAAAGAGGACAAAAGACTTTGCTGCTCTGCTCTTCCCCATGTGCTTCCTCCCCCCAAGAAGAGGTGCCCTGCAAGGGAATTCCTCCCATCAGCTGAGTTTATAGCTAGGAACACATGAGGGGGGAAGGAATACAACCTCCTAACAAGAAGGAAAAGGGTCTCTATGCTGCTTGGACTCGGGGAGGCATGGTTCTCTAATCATAAGCAAGTTGCTTGGCCTGGGTTAGCCGTGAAGGACACACAGCTTGCTTTTTATAAAGCTTCTATTTCCTTTTGAAGCTTAAGGTTGTAACTCTTTTGTGTATCAGTTCACCTGCACTAGCTTAGTAAATATCTGCCTTGTGTCTGTTTCTTACTGAATGCATCTTTAGATCATTTATTATAGGATTGGCTACAAGCCTTGCCTTCGGTGTGAGATCTAAGGCACAACTGATCTGGGCAACGTTCCCTCTAATCTTTTCCATCTTCGTGTGGATTTTTGTCATCCGTGTGCGGAATAATTTTTTATGTGCTCTGAGGCATGTGTGAATGTGCACCAGCAGTAGAAACACAGAACCTACCTGTGGGTGCTCTGCTAATCAGCTGGGCAGAACTGGAATCTTTCCTGGGGGGCAGCTTCCCGAGAAGACTGGACCTGGGGTAAGCGACTGAGTCCTTTGGGACTGTGAGTAACCTGAATGTAGCTTTGATTCCTGGCGCAAGGGACCATCTATCCCAAAGGCAGGCTCACCTGGAGGGGGGGGACGGATTGGCACAACCCAGCAGGCTGTCCATAGCAAGGCTGTTATCGTGCCTACGGTTCTTACCCCTGATCATTGATTGGTGACATCTAAGAATAAAACTCCCAGCCAATTTGGGATTTGTACCCAGCTTCCCAACTGTCGGTGCTAAGGTTGATGCTTATGCCCTTGCATCACGGCCGGACGGTTTGACATAAAGTGAAAGATTTTGTTGTGAAAAGTAGTTCTGCTATAAAGGTTAGTTTGGACTGCAATTTCCACTCGAGTCCCCACCCTCATTCCGCTGCTTCGAGGACACGGAGGGTGCGTCTACACCACAGGGCTTAACTCAAAATAAGCTACGCAAATTGAGCTACGTCGATTGCGTAGCTTATTTCGAAACAGCTTATTTCGAAATTGGGAGCGTCTACGCAGCACTTATTTAAAAATAGAGCACTCTTCCTCCCACTGCCCTTACTCCTTGTACAGTGAGGGTTACAGGAGTCAGAGTAAGAAGTCCTCCAGCTTGACAGTACTTCATTAATTCGAAATAACTGCCTGCTGTGTAGACGTGGACTAAGTTATTTTGAAATAACGTTGCTGTGTAGACCAGTGTTTCTCAACCTGTGGTACAAGTACCCTGAGCGGTACTCAAGGGAAATCTGAGGGGTACGTCAACACAACTGAAATTTGGAGAAAACTGAATTTTTGTTTTAAGTTTTACAGCGTTTTATTATTTTTGTACTTTTTACACCCAAAAATGTTATTGCCCGCCCAGCTACAATTAAGTTGTTTAAACAAATGTGTTGCAACAGTAGAAACAATTTTTGTGTGTCTGAAAACTGTAGGTTCTGGGGGTACTTATAACCTTTTTTTAAAAAAGAGGTACTTTATA
Source organism: Pelochelys cantorii (assembly GCA_032595735.1). Lineage (NCBI taxonomy): Eukaryota > Metazoa > Chordata > Testudines > Trionychidae > Pelochelys > Pelochelys cantorii. The sequence goes on from CM064328.1 coordinate 8,544,575, forward strand.
AAAAAAGACAGGACTATGCAGCACTTTAAAGACTAGCAAGATGGTTTATTAGGTGATGAGCTTTCGTGGGCTAGACCCACTTCCTCAGATCAAATTGTGGAAGAAAATTGGCATGACCATATATACCAAAGGGATACAATAAAAAAAAAGTGAACACATATAAAATTGACAAATCAGATTTTAGAACGGGGGAGGGGGTGAGGTGAGGAGGTTAGTGTCTATGAGATAATGATATTAGGGGTGATAATTGGGAAACATTTGGTGTAGACATACTGTGAGTCATTTGAGTTTGCTAAGAAATCTCCTCTCACCTGAGGCAATCAGATCATTTGCCCTTGGATCATTAACAAATATCTGAAGGTAGATGCTTCAGCTTTGGCTGCTTCTTTGTCATGGAATTAAAAATCAGTCCAAGTGTGAAGAAAACTGCCTGGATACCTGTTCAAATTCTGCACGTTATCCTTGTGTTGGCATTAAAACGTGTCTGTTCTTTCTTTTGAAAAGCTCATTTTCATGAGCAGGCATGGCCAGGGAAATGATAGTAAAAATGGCAGCCTCTTTTTGAACTGCTGTGCCTCCTGCCTGTGTAGATAGAGCCGCTCGACTGAGCCACGAAACCACATCTTCACCACTTGGGCTGAATTTGTGTAGGTGCTGCCGAAAGACCACAAGTGGCTTTAAGGCATCAGTGCCGTTGCATCAACAGAAGAGCTATCCACAGCTCCCTCATGCATGGTATAAGACGCCTTCACCGCCTCTTCAACATCAATTATAAATGAACAAAAGAAACTCGTCTCCAAGGCTGTGTGGAGCTTGCCACTTACGCAAACGGGGCGTGTTTCCATCGGGGGGCGGGGGCCAGGGTGTCACGCTGGAGTTTGGGTTAAGTGGCGGGAACATATTCGATGGAGGGAAAAGAGTAAAACAACTCACAGACCAACTCTCCTTGCGGGGGTGGAGGGGATCACAGGAAGACTCCATTGCTAGACCGGATCCTAACGCTTCTCTTTCTATAGCATGTCAGGTTGCCTGTCATCAGCTGAAGGCAGGCCTGCTGATGGGGGGAGAGGGAGGTAAGGGCAGGCAGCTGCCCCAGAGCCCGGCAATTCAAAAGGGCCTGGGGCTCCTGGCCGTTATTGCTGCTACTGTGGTGTCCAGAGACAAGGGTCCTATACCTCCCTGCCAGAGCCCCATGGGATGCTGGGGGAGGCTAGTCCCAGCCCCATTCCTTCCACCCGAGGGCCCCCCCTTCTGGAGGCAAGGGGGCTGCCCTCCCCCCTTGCCCAGGTGACTGATAGGTCTGCCAGCCCCCCTGGCAGAAGGCGACTGCCTGGTTACATACTGCTTCAGTCATGTAGGGTCCAAGCGCTTCCGCCTGTTTATCTTGACAGTAGCCCACGGGCAGGCCTGGCCTGATGTGAGTACCTTGCCTCATTGCTGAGCGGGTATGATAGGAAGCTGAATGGAAGGGTAAAGAGGGGCGTGACAAACTCTGCTGGAGTCAGGACATCAGCTAAGCAGCTGGTGCGAGGGCCTGCGGAGAATAGAAAGCCTGGGGTGGAAAGACCAGGTTCCACGTGGACAGCAGATGGACAGAACAGGAACTGGTCCCTGCAGTCACCAGTTCAATCAAAACATGTGCGGTATAATGCAGAGGAAATGCAATGCCATGCGCGCATGGGTTTGAAGGAAGAGGTTGCCTGTGTGACTTTGCTTGTGTGGTACACCCTGTGCTCACCTCCTTGGCTTGATTCTGATCAACTCAGCTGAGCTTTGCTGCATGCCAAATAAAGGAACCTGAGAAATGAAATCCAGAGTCGAACAGTTTTAGATCCCAGAGAACTGGGCAAGTTGTTCTGGATAAGTCGAGTGGAAAAAGTCTTGGAAGGAATCCCAACCCTATGACTTAAGGAAGGATCATTACCAATGTTCCCTCTAATTGGTTCAATTCCTGTGCGGAATGAATGTTGTTATGTGCCCAGAAGCATGTGCAGATGTGCACCACCAGTAGAAACACATGCTGCTGGCTGTGGGTGCTCTGCCAATCAGCTCGGTAGCACCTGAATCTCTCCTGGGAGACCACCCCCCTTCCTTCTTGGTGTCAGCCCGGACTGAGCTGGGCTGCTCTCCTTTATACGGGCACAACATTTGACCCATGCCCAGTCTGGCCTGAGGGGTAGGACTTTCTCTGCCCAGAGTGTGCGGTTAACTCTTTCCTGCCTGGGCTGGGGTACGCGCACCTTGTCACACAGGGCCAGAAGGGACAGTTGTGATCACTGAGGCCAGAGGTTCTCAAACGGTGGCTTGTGACCCCAAAGTAGGTTATTAATTCTGATTATTATGCCCATTTCCAGGTGAGGAGCTCAGGCAGATATGGATGGAGGGACGCATTTGCAGAAAGTGCTGCGTGCCTCCAATTCAAGGCAAAGCTGTTGGAGGCTCGGGACCCATGAAAATTAAGCTCCCAGGACCAAATTTGCAGAAGCAGCAAATGACCTTGGATGCCTTGTGTGACATAGGGGGGATTCTGCCCTCCCTTGTGGCCCTGGATCCACTCGGGTTTTGCATTCACTGGTTGCTTTGTTGTGCTGGGTGTGATCCCTACTATCCTATGCTGGTCTGCAGTGACTCTGTGTGTGTCTGTGTGTGCAGTGCCCAGCGGGGGATGGGCCCCTGGGGGAGGACTCCTGAGGGGAGGCACGTAGGCAATGGCCCAGCCGGCTTGACACCTGGGCTAGGTGGAGGAATCTGAACAAAGCAAGAGGCGGGGCTGCCTGGGGGCTGAGTGACCAGTTGCTGGGAGCGTGGGGCAGTCTCGGCTGGGCTAAGATGCGGAGAGGAGACTGAGAGCAGGAAGGGGATTAAAAGGTCCGGGTGCCCTTACCCCCGAGAGGAATAATGCTGTCTGCTCTCGGAGTTTATGCTAACATCGGACCTATGCTACGCTAGGTCCCTGAGAACCAATAAAACCTTCCACTCTACTGGCCGGCTGAGGGTCACATCTGGCTGCGGACGGGGGTGCAGGGTCGGGGACCCCCCTGACACGCCGTCACACCTTGTTTTTGGGGCACCTGGTTTGACACCCTTTGATCAGGTCAGAAAATGTGGAGATTTCTGAAAAGTCTGATGGTAATTTCAAATTCTTGAAAAATACCCTCACGCTGAGGGCCAGGTGTGCAGAAGTTCCATCCCATCAATGCTGGAGCTTAGCAGCTCAGCCCTGGCTGGTCTAAGGCAGGTGCCAGCTAGCTCGAGGCACCCCCAAATCAGGGCCTGCTTTGAAAAGGGCACTCACCCCAGATTGCACAGGGAGTCAGTGGTGGAACCAGGAATAGACACCAGGTCTTCGGAGTCCCACGCCAATGGCTTGGCCACAAAGGCCAACTCAACGCAGAGGCTTCCATGTGGAAGACCCCCCAGAAGCACAACTTTATACATCAGGGGAACATTGAGTGTCTTTGTAATAATTCCACAACACGCCCTTCTTTGGGGACGCTGCCATGCGCATCTAGAGCTGGGTGGGGAACTCTTGTCACGTCCTGCGAGGTTTTGAGATTTCAACACTTCCCCCCCCATCCTGAATATAGACAGCAAGTTGCAATCTCAAAAATGACAATAAAATCCAGACTGAATAAATTCATGGATTGCCTGGTGTGGGGGTGTCTGCACACCCCGTCTCTTATCAGGGTGGATGGTGGGTGTGCTGATACCACAGTGACAGATTTCCAGACTGTCTTGGGCCTCAACACAATGAGGTGCAAGGGTCAGAGTCAATACAGCAGCCTTTGAGTTCAGGGCAGCATGGCCTAGTGGCTAGACTTAATATAGTGGTCCTCAGGTGCAAGGGACGGTTCTGATCATCTAGGCCAGAGGTTCTCAAATGGGAGAGTCACAAGTCCCCACCCCCACCCCCTCGGGGTCCTGTAGTCGTTTTGGTTGTCAGAAGGGGCTCACAATGCAATGAAGTCTGAGAACCCCTGAGCTTCTCTGGCCTCCTGCCCAGAGAACTTGCCCAAAACGATTCCTAGAGCAGCTCTTTTAGAAAAAAAAAATCCACTTAATCCTTGTCAGTGATGGAGAATCAGGATTCTGGGCTAGATGGACACTGTTTTGTTCTTGAGCTAATTGTTCCAATAATTAATTCCCCTTCCTGCTTTTAAAAAAAATCCACCTTATTTCCAGTCCGAATGAATCTAGTTTCAATTTCCAGCCCTTGGATTGTGTTAGATCTTTTTCTGCCAGACTGCTTAGCCCATTAGTAAATATTTGCTCCCTATGTGGGTATTTACAGACTGTGGCCGTCACCTCTTCACCTTCTCATTCAAGGAGCTAAATAGACTGAGCTCCTTGAATGACTCATAAGAAAGCAGGTTTCCTAATGATTCATTCTTCATGGCTCTCTCGGAGCCCTTGTTAATGAATCAATAACCTGCTTGAATAGTGGGCACTGGATACAGAGCCAAATACAGAGATAAAAATAACCTCTCTATTCCCACTAGAGATTGCCATGTTTGGGAGGTTTTCTTTAGCTCTTTTGGCCTCAGCATCACATGGGGAGTTTATGTTCTGCTTATTAGCCACCAAGACCTCCTCTTCTTTGTTGGAGTCACTGCTTCCCAGAGCAGAGAACCCCAGCCTGTAAGTACGGCCTCGGTGCTTTGTTCCTAGATGCGTTCAATTGCATTTAGCCATATTAAAAAGCATATTGTTTGCCTGCACCAGCTTTATCAAGTGGTCTAAATCACTTTGAATTAGTGACCTAACCTCTTCCTTTACCACTCCCCCAATTTTTGTGTTAGCTGCGAACTTCATCTATGATGATTTTTGGTTTTCTTCCAGGTCATTGATAAAGACATTAAATAGCATCATAGAGCTAAGGGCGGCTCCCTGTGGGACCCCACTGGGAACAGGCTTACTTGATGAGGCTTCGTTGTTTACAATTGTACTTTAAGACCTTTCAGTTAGGTTTTTAATCAAGGTAATTAATTGGAAATGTTTCTTTTCGACACTTTCACAATCTTTTCATTTTGACCTCTTCACTTTCGTAACCCTTCGCCCTCCCTCCTTTTTAGTATAAATTCGTCACCTTTTGCAAAACAAAAGTTGCTGTGAACTGGAAAAGGAAACCTTTTTCTTACAAAAATATCTAAACAGAGACTTTTCAAAAATTCTGAAACTCCTTCTCTTATACATACACACTCCAATTTCTTTTTTTTTTTCAAAATAGGAGATTTGTCAAAACTGACCTTTTCCTGTGGACAGCTGAGATTTTAACCAATCAGCATTTTCTGGGAACAAGCATTTACGGTACACTTGTTTGGGAGAACAACAAAATCTTTTGGAAACCAGCCATTTGGATACACAAAAGTGTTATTTTTGACCTGCAGTTTCACTGGTGTGGGAGTAGAGGGAATGAAAAGGGTAATGCTGATGTTTGATTAACACTTTTGGGCTTTAATAAAGAGAAAAACAGTTTGGTCAAAATACCAACATTGTATTAAAATCATTGTGGACATAATTGAAATCGGAATTAGCTTTTTGTAAAAACTGCTTAATCCCAGGCTGCTTGTGTAGTTCTCAGTATCTGCAGGTCACAGCTCTGAAATGCTAAACAAATACAGTGCTGTTGATTAGCACTAACAGGTGTTAGGAGGCTAACTGAAAAGTTATTAGCAAGTGATTAATTAATATAGGGCTACAAGATTTGGTAAAATTTTCTGATCTTTAAGAAAAAAGACCCGCAGGTGTGTTCAAACTATAGAGAGAACCACACATACTCCTCAGCCTCCCCGGAAAAGTCTATGCCAAGATGCTGGCAAAGAGGTTACACCCGTTCATTGAACTTTGGATTCAGGAAGGTCATGGGAGTTTGTGGATCTGACCTACCTTTGTTTTGTAGGCCTGGAGAAGGCCTCTGACCGAGTTCCCCAAGATGTCCTGCAGGAAGTGCTGTAGGAGTATGAGGTGCTGGAACTGCATTTGCATACTGCCTGGTCCCTCTGTTTTGGGAGTGAGACTTGGGTTCATATTCTTAGCATGAAGTTGAGTTTGTTCAAGGTGGGTGTTGGTGGGGCTGTCCTTACCCCTATGCAGAATACACAGCTGCACAGGGCCTCTGAAAATTTGGGGCACTGCTGGGTCTTAAGGTCCACCCACCTGCCTCTTCCTATCGCTGTTCTGTGGCTGCTGCAGCCTGGTGAGTCTTCCTCTGGAGAGGAGCTAGTTAACTTACAAGTGAAAAAGCCTGCCAGACCTATCAGCAGAACACTGAACCTGTGAAAGCCATAACGAAGCCATGTAACAGATACAGACTGTCATTTTCTGAATTTCCTTTGTGAGTCTACAGGAGCGTAATTTAAAATGTATTTTAAAACATTTCATTAGTGCGTTTCTGAAGATTATAAAATCATATCTCTAAAAAAATCATCTCTCCCCCACCCCTGCTGCCATTGGGCATAGGAGCACCAGTTTAATGGTACTGCGCAGGGCCCCATAAATCTTAGGGATGTTGGACACTGCAGCGGTGTTTTTCCTTCCCTGCTCCTGTTTGTGATTTTTATGGACAGGATCTTAAGGCGCTGCCGAGCTGTGGAGGGCAGGTGGTACGGGGACTCGGGGTGGCATCTCTGCTGTTTGCAGATGATGTTGTTCTTCTTGCTTCAGACTGCGCTCTGCCACGCGCACTTGAACATTTCGCTGCAAAGTGGGAAGCAGCTGGAATCAGCACCTCCAAATGGGAGGTCGTGGTCCTCTCTAGGGATGTTAAATGTAGATTAATTAAATCCATTGACTAGTCGATTAGTCAGTAAGGGAGCTTCTGCTGGGCTCTTGCTACAGTTCAAAAGCGGAAATCCAGCAGGGAGCCCGAGGCCAGCAGGGGACTGGCCACCCGCTCCCTGTGGCGCCTGAGCCTTTGAAATGTACAAGAGCCCCAGCGGAGGCTCTTGTACATTGGAAAAGGAAGCCCCGCAAGGAGCCCTGTTGGGGCTCTTGTACATTTCAAAAGC